>OZ018323.1:97114614-98583728 GCA_963969495.1 Ceratothoa steindachneri | reverse complement strand
ACCTTTTACTTTTAAAGTTATTGTCTTAATTAACTAAAAGTTAAAAAATAAATACATGCCTCATCAGGAAGTTCAAGCAGTTTTCTTCCAGAGTATTTATCCGATTTTTGACCGCTTATTCATTTTTTATTTTACATATATGTTACTTTGTCTCTTCCTTAAAAATAAATAAATAAAATGCAGAATACTGTAAACATAAAATTGTCATCTTTGCAATTCAGAAAATAGTTCTGGAATAAATTACAAATACTCATACGTTGGCTGTTTTCAAACCTAATTAAGTTAAAATATTGCGTCTCAGCGACAGCACATCACCGACCACCTAATGAATGGTACTAAAGGCCAAGTGATTGTTTTGTTTCAAAAACAGATGAGTTTGTTGGATTTCAACTTGTATTCTCGTGACGGGAAACAATAATCATGAAAATTTCTCTTTCTCACGTGACATTTAGTAAGGGTTGTGCTTCCCCGTAAATTTCAGTATTGAATGTTGTCTCAAATTAGGTAAGTAGGTGGTCTCCAGCAAACAACTAATCACTTTTATCAACTTGTGTAAGGTGCTTTCTTAACATTTTCACGTCTCTCAACTCCATTGATTTTATTTCAAGAAGCTTGCGGAGAACTTTAATCAGAGTTTACCAATTCAGTTTGTTGATATTCATCATATCTAATAAGAAAACACAACAATAATGAAAATATGCGAGGATAAATCTCATTAACTTGCTTTTAAAAGTAAAAAATAACAAAGGAAAATATGAGCCCTCTTATCATTTCTAGAAAATTAAGATAATTTTAGATAATATTCAATTGGTGTACAATGGAGATTGACATTCTATATAGTAGATTATTTTTGCTCCAAATTAACGTTTTGTTAATCGTCGATCATAGATTGAGTTTAATTGAAACAATCACGATCGCTTCAGGGAAAATTGCTAAAATTTAAGTTAATTCGAAAAAAGTTAGATTGAGGTAATTTGTCTTATGTTGAAATCTATTAGATAAGTATAAGCTAGGTATGGTGTAATCTTTAGTGAAGGTTGGTAGAGCTCTGGAATTTTAATTTTTACACTAAAATTTATTAAGAAAAGCCGAATGCTGGTGTAATTAACGAGATGGTTTAACACACTGGAGAGAAACTAAAAAGGTGAGAAAAATGATGGACAGAGGGAAATACATAGGGCCAACTGAAATTATTAAAATAAGAATATAGGTGACAAAGATCGTAAGATCATATTTGTGAGAGAATGCCCTCGAAAGACCAGCGTGAGAGGAAGCCCTCTCAGAAATCCCCCTCTCTTCTTTCAAGACCACGTGCGCCTAGCGTGAGAATTTTAGAAAGTTCTAGAAAGAATAGGTCCCTGTGTTTGCTTCCGGACGCAACTCGCCCCCCTCTTCCCCTGCTATAACACCGTGCGCCGCCACATTAACCCTACTCCCATATCACGAGGCAAGTTTCATCGTCTGGAACGACGCGTTATAATAAAATGTGTCTGCTTAGACTGGTCCCCAGAATCTCCTAGGGACCGCCAGGTCTTGAGGCGTTTATCGGATTAGCCACCCGGGTATTTAACTCAAAGCTCACCATCTATCAAGGAGATTGAAAGCCCGCCATCCACTTCGTTCAGACTACCGTCTGTTTTCCGTGAACCCCTGTAACCCGTCGTCGTACTTCGTCAAGGATCTCGCCAGCAGACATACCTTAGTTAAGCTTTGGCCCCTGTTTAGAGGAAAGCTATCGATCTCCCTTTTACCCGGAGAGTTGTGCGGCCCTATCATCTTCACCACCTCTTCAAGATTCCCATTCTTTCGAGGCTGATACTCCCTGCTGATCTTCAGAATCATCTAGAGTTGAGATTACGTCTCTCTGCAGTAGAGAATATCTCATACTTCATCACGAAGTAATCCAACCCCATCTTCGAGTCCTCCTCGTCAGGACTCCTCAACGTAACTTCTTGAAGACCTGCGCCGTTGTCTTCCAGCCCTCCTCCAATTCGCCCGCGCTTGAGGGTAAAGCGATATTGTATGGTCATCCCCAGATTACCTCGTTAATCTTCGCTTAATTCATTAAAGTAACATAAGTAATTTGTTACTCCTTTTGTATACATATATAAATTGCAGTTGGCTTGCCAACTGCATCTTGGCAAGCCATTAGTCAAAGCCCGGTCAACCGTAAATCGCACTCTTTATTAATTGCCCTAGTACATTCTGAAGCGGCCTGTGGTCAGTTATATGCCCGTGATTGTGCTCCGAGGTAGTCTACACAGGCATACCTCGACAATATTTATTCAGCAAAAGCCTTGAATAAGGAAGAAAAACAACCTTGAAGAAACGAATTTATATAGAGATAAATATTTAAGCCCCTCTGATAATCCACGTTGGCCGGCACAAAATTGGTAGCAAGTTATTTCAAACCTTTCAGCACTGTCTAAAATATCTCTATCAAATATTTTTTAAATATACCTCAAATACATTTCTTTTTCAACGCATTTATTATTCATTTAAATGTTATATTTATAATTAATATGCACTTTTTACTCATATAGATCACATTAGTAAAATTTCTTCTAGTTGTGCAGTTGAAACCTGGAGAATAAGGAAGACTGGGACTAGTTTTTTCTTCCTGGCCGTCATTTGCGCCTGCCTGTTTTAAGCATCTCACTTTATTTTTCATTCTTCCTATGTCTTCTCCTATCCCTCACATTCGGTGAAATGGTATAAAAGATGAGCATTGTGTGCCCTCCCTGCCCAAATCCCAAGAGGATGATTTGTGGTTATATATCATTTATACATTTTTAATTTCTCTATATTCATCACTTTCTTTAGAGAGCGCCTTTTAGTGTATTTCATTTATGCTACATCCATATATTTTTACTTCATTTTATTCCATTGCAACACAAAACTATTTTCAAATACTTTTTATTGTTAATTTTGGGGAATTGAGAAAGAGGCCGATAACAGAAAACCCTATTCTGATTATGTCCATTTCGCATAATTTTAATTCCATTTACTAGAAACTTTCAAAAATGTTCAAAATTTTCTGAAATTCTCTCAATTGTGTTTATATTTAATGTTGATTTATGTCAGAGTAGACAATGGTGTGTAAGAAAACTACAATTAAGTTGAACAAACCAAAATGCTAAATCGTGATCAATGATAACATTGCGTGTCATACCTAATGTATTTAACACTAAAATCTGGCTTCGATTCCAATCATATGAATGAATCATGATATGAAAATGAGTACAAAATTATAATTCTTACAAGTAGGCTTGTCTGCTCATAAGAGCAGTGAAGTTTCTGCAACGCCAAGTATTTTTTATCTGTATATTACTATGTTAGAGGAAAAGTACAACAGTCAAAATGTAGTCTATAAAGTACAAACAAAATACACAACACAAAAATAAAACTCAATTGAAGCTACATGGAACCCACCAATTGCACTCACAAATTCAACTTACATCTTACAATTTTACTGTAAAGTTTTAAATATGACGTCAAATAAAACGACTCTTTCCCAAACTTGTGGCTAAAGAGGTGACCAATGCACATAGAAGTTAGCTTTATTTGAAAGAATAAATTTATCTAAAAAGAGAAACACGACAACGCTTATGAAGTTTGTGTGTTCATTGGAGGCCTATAGCCCCGCTCCAGTGGAACTAGCAAAATGTTGCATATTGTTGGACGACCATCAATCCAATGATGCCATACTACTTCTTTAAAAGCACAATATCACGAATTAAAAAAGCTGCTAAGGTTCATAATCTGGGTCAAATAACCAAAGGATATCAGGATACTTTTCCCTTTAAACAGTCTATCAAGCCCCAAGTGTTTTTACATTAACTTCATCCATCGGAGGGGATCAGGAATAGTGCTGCATAGTTCTTCCTAAGCAAACAAGATTCGTGTATTCGATTACATAGTTTTGATACGAGAATAATTAATAATCGAGATATGACAATGTTTACAACCCGTTACCCAAGGAAAAATTCGAAAGCGACAAAAATCTTATATCCATATTTAATTGTCTAACTTCCTCTAGATAATATTTAAAAGATGACCATTTATAACTTACATATTTTTCTTTCATGAGATAAATTCATTTGAGTCGAGAGCTCTCAAATTGAAAGAGATCCATAACATTCTATTTATAGAATGCACATAATTTATTTAATAGTTATGTAGCGTAGCAAAAAGGAATCAAACTGTTTTCAGGGTCAGAGATAACTGAGTGGACTAACTTGCCACCCACTGATCTGAACAGCACGGACTCAGCGGTTCCATCGTGTAACCGCTGCTCCTACGCTTCTCTGTTTTTAGACAGGTCTTTTTCTTAAGTAAACCTTCCGGATTTAGATCATATCCGTACATATTTGATCAATCTATATAGGTTGTCAAAAACTAATGTCGTTTTTAGAAAATTACGAAAAATAACTTTGCCACATGTGTTGATTGCGCTTCACATGACCTGTCTAAGAGACAACGGTTACAACATGAGAATACTGTTACTTCATCTCTATTGGCTCGAAGTTACGCAATCCATTTCTGGAGGAAATTGTTAGGCGAGATGAAAATCGGGTTAAGCACTGCATTATATAGCGCAAGTAAACAATGGTTTGATCGCAAACAAAACCTTATTGCCGTAGGCATAACTCATCTTAAAGTATAGTATAGTACCCAAACCTCCAATCTATAGGCGCTATATTGACAACATACTTTTAAATACAGATAACCTCGAGTAAGTTAATGCCCTAGTGGTTAAACTTCATCCACGAAACAGAAGACCAAGGATCCCTTCATTTCCTTGATATTCTTATCAGTTCACGTGAGTCCAAATTTACAACCCAAGTGTACGTTAAGGCCACATACTTAGGTTTACGCCTAAATGTTTCCTCTGAGTGTCCCGAGCGCTACAGGAGATCTGTTATTAATGCGTAAGTCAACAAGACATTTTTCCTATTTCTCCTCACGAACGGCTATCGATCTTGAACTGGAAAGGATTTCCAGGAATCTATCGACGCCGCTATTTAAGAAAAAATAAACTTGGCCGCTGGTATCAGGGCTCACCCTACACCGAAGAATAATACCATCGACCTTTACTTTAAAGCCATTATGAACACAGGCTATCGTGGAGACGAAGCAGGTATCAAAGCCATTTTACACCGAAACGTCACTCCAACTGTCCCGAATTCAAATATCAACATTATAATATATTACAAGACCAAGAGAACGAGAAGTTGTTTAATTTTTGCAGCGCCTATGTTTGATTTTATGCATATATATTGGAGCATACTATACCTACATTATTGTAAAAATTGTTTATCGCTTATCGCCCACCAGATAAACTATATATAGAGTAGTATTTTGCAGGAAAAAAGGAGACTGCTAGGATTGAATTGTGAAACATAATTTCTCTCTCGTATGTGGTGTTCTAGGAAAAGGCCGCAAAGCAACGCGAGGGTGGGTAAAACGCCAAAAATATTTTTAGCAATACCCATTTAAATAAATAGAAGTTTATTCATGTGGAAATTCCAATGAGAAGTGAGGTGTAAAATTAAAGCCAAATTAAGTCCTAGTGCCAGTATGAAAAAAGGAATACAGCAAAAAAGAAGAAAAGGGGGAAACGTCCTTCTCAAAATTAAGGTAAAGTGACATACGACATATAAATTATTTTCCTTTCTTTATACTCTCCCACTATAATACTTACATTGACTAATTAGATAAAGGACAACAATGACGAAATGACGGGTGACACCTTACGAAAAAGTGTAAGGACTATCCTCGAGAGATCAAAACTTGACCCTAAGGAAGTCTTTGAAAAAGTCTATGGGGAGTTGAGCGTCGCTCTTGTCAGACTAATAGACACTCCATTTGGGTATACGGCAATATGCTAGAGAGAACAGGACGCGGAAATTTTGGCCTTATCTTAATCAACCGAAATGTTCAACCAAATTAATCTGACTCTGAAAATTACACCCAAAATACAGAATAATAGAAGCATTATATGTCGACGGCTGCACTCCTGGGCAGGACACTACACAAGCCATAAGATCGCAGAGGAGATAGAGCGCCACAATAATTTGACAAAGGTATCCGAAGTTAACTAATTTAAAGAATACACCCATACATTCAAGATCATCTCCCAGGACATCAGTATGGCCCAGAGGGAAAAAGAAATTGTTCTCCTGTTTTTTTCATGTAAGGGTATGTCTGGACCAAATTGAGAGGGAAGATTACGGAGATTCAACATGCTATAGGTATGATCAACATAGCACGAAAGCATGTCCGCAAACTCACAACCTCTACTCGATAAGTGGTCAAGCTAGCCACGTATGGCGAGACTGCAGGAGCGGTACACCCAAGTGTGTTAACTGCAACGGCAAACATGGGGCCATAGCAATGTCAGGCCCAGTTAAAAAAGGAGCGATAAGGAAAAAGAAACAGGCAAAAAAAGAATTGGAGGAAGCAAGATCCAACAGGACTTATGCCAAGGTTGCAGAGGCATCGATCAATAAGAGAGCAAAAGAATGAACCTACTTAAAGGTAGAGAGTGAGCAATTAACAAAAGATTGGTGCTGCGAATACTATGCACACATAGCAAATATTACTAACCTGGTATTTTTCATAAATAAACTAAATCAAATCATTGTAAAAAACGGTTTGCATAAAATGTGTTTCACTGAGAATTTCCCCTAGGAAGACGTCCCAAGGATCAAAATTCAAACACCACATACAGCTCCCATGGAAATGAAAACTGTCTCCAGCAGAAATCAACTATAAAACCACCGAACAACGCCCAGCTAAAATAACTCCTCAACCAATAGTTGAAAAAACAAAACTGCAGGAACTAACCAACCCTCCCAACAAGGATCTCGCAGGGTGCGATATACCTCATCCTCAACCTCTAGAGATCAAAAACAACTACCATGGTAGGAAAATCAACCTACGAATCTACACTAATGCATATAACCCGTTCCCCAGTATATAAACGGACAAAAACGGAAGTGAATATACAAATTGGAGTAAGACGAAGATATCCCAGAGGGGATAGTTGAGAGAGCCCTCCTCTTTGGGATGGTCTGATTGAACCAGGAAGCCTCGCCACGATAACGATGGCTCAATTTAGCAAAGTGAGATACGGCTAAACCAGATCTCCACCATTTAGCCCCTCCACCCCTAAGAAGCACGACAAAAGGACGGAATAAACGATAAATAACATGGACAGACTGAATAAAGACCTAACCATTTCCCAGATGAACTCAGACGGATAAGGCAACAAACAAACCGATCATGGAAATATAAATAGACAATGTGAACCTGAAATTGTTGTGACCTCCTAACACAGTGCAAAAAAGAGGAAAATCTTCACATACAACGTCATTTCAAAAACACAGCTCGGAGCGTTACGATGGCGCAGTCATTTCAGTCAAATATGGGATTCAAATTAAAGCACTTCCTTCTTTAGATGAATGCTATCGTTCTATCGAGGTTCACACCACCTTTGGACCCGTAATAGTATCCACATGGTACCAACTCAGCTAATAAGGATATGCCACTTGCCAGCATTTTTCCGAACATTTCGCTCTTTGCAAAGGCTAAAATGCTGCAGCGCAAGCTTAACCACGCAGCCATCGCTGTCAATTTTAAGAAATTATATATATATATATATATATATATATATATTAGTGTGACCCTTATTTTGGGGGTAAATATCCAAAAGATTTTTATTATAGCTCTCACCCCATAAATTGGATTCACTTGTCTCAGAAACACTGCTGTAGAAATTTGGTGCATTTTGATTAATATTTAGAGGTAGTCCAGAGGGGTGCAAGTTCTTATCTCGATATCACCTTATTATATTGGTATTTAAAAAAGGGATTTTTGTCACTGAGCTCCAGGTCTCCCTCCCCCCTCAACTGGTATTAGCTGCTCAAGGCAAGAGCATAGGTGGGCGTTATCGCGATAACGATATCGGGTTAACCGATATTTTTTTCCGCGTTATCGATTAATCGGTATCGCCGATAGTTTTGGTTCCAAACTAGCGAGAATCTATAATTTCAGTTCAGTTTTTGGTTCCAGTTTAGCACAGGGGCGAGCCGCGCGTGCCCTGGAAGCAGAAATATGTAGGTCCGAGCTGTGAAGAGGATCCTCAAAACCTATGAGGACATGAAGCAGAGCGTCACCAGGTAAGAAACTAAGAAACAGTATTTAAGTGTTTTTACTATTGTATTATAAAATAACGCTATATATATATGTCGTAGAATGACTCCCGACGATACCATATATATACTATTCGTTGAGGGAACTTCCTTAATTATCTTTAGAGTGCGTTTACTGTCTGGCGGCCGATATTAAGTATCTTCGATATGCTTAAGAAGTGGAACTGAGCTCAAGGATAATAATATTGCTATCATTAATAAAATAGAGTTTTATTAATAATAACTATAAACAATACACAAAAACGGAAAATATTGACATAAACAGAATGGAAAGGGTCGTGGAGACTCGGGCTAATCCGAAGATTTAAAGGATTAAAAAAAGGTAAAACAAATATAGAGTTAAAGAGATGGGAAGGTTCGATAAACAATTTAAAGCACAGGATAGAATTGACAAAAGGGATCAATACTCCAAAGGTGACGTTTGGCTTACGTAACTTTTCATTAGGGTGCAGTGGAAGGTACTTGAAGGAATATTCGGTCCGCTGGCGAGTTCCAGCCGAAGGGGGGGGGATAAAAGGATCCTGACGAGGCGTCTTGGAAAGGAGAACCGTTACTCGACGAACGGCTTGAAGAACAATGGCTGTTCTACTTTGTTCTCTTCTGAACAAAGGGGGGAATGAGAACCGTCTCTTGTCTACGGGCTCAAGAACAATGGCTGTTATAATGTTGTTCTCCTTTGAACAACAGGGGGAGATGAGAACCGTTTCTGGGCGAAGGGCTCAAAACGAACAATGGCTGTTCTAATGCTGTTCTCCCTTGAACAACAGGGGGGGAAGAGAACCGTTTCTTGGCGAAGGGCTCAAAACGAACAATGGCTGTTCTAATGCTGTTCTCCCTTGAACAACAGGGGCGGGGGAAAGAACCGTTTCTTGGCGAAGGGCTCAAAACGAACAATGGCTGTTCTAATGCTGTTCTCCTTGAACAACAGGGGGGGATGAGAACCGTTTCTTGGCGAAGGGCTCAAAACGAACAATGGCTGTTCTAATGCTGTTCTCCTTTGAACAACAGGGGGGGAAGCCTGGGGGACTTGACGTCGGAAAGGCTCGAACCTTTGGCACTCAAGGAATATTGTCCTCCTTCTGGACAAGTGATGGTGAATCTCGAGGTCGAGGTCCCTTGGCGCACAAAGGGAGAAAGGGTCGGGTGATGTTTCGCGACGAAAATCTGGATCTCCAATCTGATCTTAGTGGTAAAGTTTCCATATAAATAGCCAGGACATCTCCTTGGCGTGGGGGAAAATAGAGTGGAAGCTTGGAGGGAACGCACAGCCGGGCCGGGGAACAATGCCTTATCTGTTCATAAGCCTAACTCGATCTGGCGAGGTCGGCGTATGGGGGCGAACGGGGGGACGATAACCTCCTTGTTTAAACATTGGCATCCGGTAGCTAAGATAAGACTCCAAGCCTCGAATCGAAGATGCACGTGGGCAGCATCGTGGTTTAAAATAATACGGGGTAGGAGTTGAAATTAAACGCAGCTTCAATACGTTCTATCACACCCCTCCATTCCAGGGGAAGTTGTCACTTCGAAAAAAAAAGAGAGAAGGGACAACGATAGAGCTCCGTTGTGGGGAACTCGTTTTCTTGTACCAACCCTACCTTCCTGCACCTAACTAGTATTACCTCAATACATATGATTATTTTGATCTTTAGATTACAGGGGAAAATAACCTTTGATACAACTTAATCAAAGAAAAAAAAAAGGGCATGGAACAATGAAATGATATAAACTTAGTACATACGGGACAAAATAATTCATACGTAAATTAATAAGAACAAATATATATACATACAAAAAATTAGACATAGAGCGTTACAAAATTCAGACATATACATTAATTAATTATATTACAAAAGAATCTTAAATTAAGTCGTACAAGACGGTATATACCTACATGGAGATACTAATCCTATGAATACAATTATTCTACGCTATTCGGTAACGCATTCCTACTGAGTGCGTCAGCGACCTGGTTATCGGAACCTTTTTTCTAATTTATTTTAAACTGATACTCTTGCAAGAGTAAACTCGAGCGCATGGTGCGGCCGTTTGAGTGTCTCAAATTCCTAATATAGGCTAATGGACGGTGGTCGGTTCCTATTTGAAATTCTTTACATATCAAGTACAGCTTGAATTTGTCTATGACCCAGATAATTGATAGAGCTATCTTTTCTCTAGTGGCATATCTCTTTCCGCGTGGTAATAATTGAAGACTAGCATATGCAACTGGATGACTCGTTCTGTCATCCACGTATTGAAGGAGTACACCTCCAATGCCCTCGTTGATCACGTCGGTCTTAATCCAAAAGGATTTTTCCGGGTTGGGCAACTTTAAAATGGGGGCAGAAATGAACTTACTTTTGAGCTGATTAAAATGGGAAACAGCGACATCATTCCAACGTAAACGATCGGGGAAATTCTTTTCCTGAAGGGGGCATAGGGGGGCCAAAATTGCAGCGAAATTCGGAACAAATCGCTGATAGGGAGAAGCTGATCCTAAGATCGATCTTAATGGCTTCTTTGTAATCGGGAGGGGCATGTCGGCGATCGCCTTAATCTTGTTCTCGTGGGGACCTAACTTGCTTCGTCCTATTTTGAAACCCAAATATTTGATGGTTTCGTGAGCAAAATGGCATTTGCTGGGGCCAATGGTGAGGCCATTTTCACGCAGTTGCTCGAAAAGAACTAATAGGGCGGGTAAATGGTGATTCCATTTAATTAGTTCTTGTAGCTGACTCTTCTGACGTGGTGTCAGCTGCGCGTCACTATCCAGGTCGGAGGGTTCCAAAGACTCGCCTGGTAGGGAAGGAGAAGGGTAATCGGCATCAGGTTGGATGCACACTGTCTGGATTACATTAAGGGACTCCGCGGGGCAATCCTCTTCAAGCGCCGATGCTTCGTCCAGTTCTACGAAGGTATCTCCATGGGCGCGTTGGGGGTTCTTTTTTTCTTGGGGTCCAGGGACAGTCTCCCTGTCCTTGTCTTGGGCCTTATCACCTAAGGGTGTTAGTGATTCACACTCCTCATTTTCCGTCCTAAAGTCCTGGTTAGGGGTCTCCGAGAAATCGTACGGTATCGGGGTTCTGATGGGGACGGGCTCCTGGGCTTCTTTCTTATCTCGGCCTTGAGGAAGGACGGCCTGAAACACAGGGTCGAAACTTATTTGGGAGCTCTGTCCTATAAGTACGGAACAAAATTTTATGGGTGCTACAATGACTTCAGCCCAGCCATTATAATATTGACACGGCAGGTAACATCTAGCGACGGGGAATCGGTTCGCCCGCCCAAGTTGGTCATGTACCACCGCCAATTTTTCGTGGGTAGAGGCCACTGGGAGGAGTTCGTCGGACACGATGAAGCACGTACATCCTGTGTCCCTGACGAGAGTCAATACTCGGCAGCTGTCCACGCTGCCCTCCTTATATTTCAAAGTTCCCGATGAACTTTTACCAAAAACAAAATTTACCTGGTGGCCTGACGAAGGGGGAGAAGTTTCTGCTTGGGTCTGCACCACCGGGGGAGCCGGGGTTGCATTAATCTGGTGAACTTGGTGGGCTGGTCCGCTTTTAAGCCTAGAATTTTGGGGGCAATTCCAGCTCATGTGGTTTTCTACACCACAGGTGAAGCATATGGTTGGTCGCTTCGGGAAGAGAAATGGAGGAGAAGTCTTAACGGGAGGTTTGGAGTCCCGTTGTTGGTTTTGGGGAAAGAAGTTTGGGGGTTTTACGGGGCTCGGAAACTTTGTCAGCTTTCCTGGGAAGGGGCGCGAATCCTTCCTTCTTTCTTCTCGTTGGATTTCTCTTTCTCGTTCTTCTCGTTGTATTTTTCTTTCTCGTTCTTCTCGTTGGATTACTCTTTCTCGTTCTTCTCGTTGGATTACTCTTTCTCGTTCTTCTTGTCGGATTACTCTTTCCCTTTCTCTTTCTACCTTTTTTCTTTGAAATTCTGCTTTAATCCGAGCTAATTCAATCTGAAGCTCAGCTTTTCTTATCCGTTCCTCTCTTTCTCTTTCTTCTCGTTGTATTTCTCTTTCTTCTCGTTGTATTTCTCTTTCTTCCTTTTTTCTTTGTATTTCTCTTTCTTCCTCTTTTCTTTGCTCCTCTAGAATGTACTCAGTTAGTTCTTTTCCGGAAAGTCCACAGGACTCTCCTTGCGCTTTAAAGATTTCGAACGGAGTCATCTTTGCACTTGGGGGCGCACTAGTCAACCAACTAAAATTCCTTGCAACAAGAATTATGCCTCTATAGAATTAGCCTTCCCTAAATATGGGCACTGACCTATTCGTACTTGGTTTCTCAATCTAAATAACCACTAACTAAAATAACAAAAAAACACAAACAAATTATTATAACCGTTCCTTGAGCTACTCCAGCTTTTTAAGTTTAAAAAAAAAGGGGATAGCAATCGTTAAAACAAAAGGGAACTACTATATTCTATTATTATAACGAATAACACTATGCTTTACTCGACTGAGACCAGTGTTTGCAAAGATATAGCGTTAAACCTTACACACCTGATACCAAATTAAAATAGTATATATATATATATATGTCGTAGAATGACTCCCGACGATACCATATATATACTATTCGTTAAGGGAACTTCCTTAATTATCTTTAGAGTGCGTTTACTGTCTGGCGGCTTATATTAAGTATCTTCGATATGCTTAAGAAGTGGAACTGAGCTCAAGGATAATAATATTGCTATCATTAATAAAATAGAGTTTTATTAATAATAACTATAAACAATACACAAAAACGGAAAATATTGACATAAACAGAATGGAAAGGGTCGTGGAGACTCGGGCTAATCCGAGGATTTAAAGGATTAAAAAAAGGTAAAACAAATATAGAGTTAAAGAGATGGGATGGTTCGATAAACAATTTAAAGCACAGGATAGAATTGACAAAAGGGATCAATACTCCAAAGGTGACGTTTGGCTTACGTAACTTTTCATTAGGGTGCAGTGGAAGGTACTTGAAGGAATATTCGGTCCGCTGGCGAGTTCCAGCCGAAGGGGGGGGGATAAAAGGATCCTGACGAGGCGTCTTGGAAAGGAGAACCGTTACTCGACGAACGGCTTGAAGAACAATGGCTGTTCTACTTTGTTCTCTTCTGAACAAAGGGGGGAATGAGAACCGTCTCTTGTCTACGGGCTCAAGAACAATGGCTGTTATAATGTTGTTCTCCTTTGAACAACAGGGGGGGATGAGAACCGTTTCTGGGCGAAGGGCTCAAAACGAACAATGGCTGTTCTAATGCTGTTCTCCCTTGAACAACAGGGGGGGAAGAGAACCGTTTCTTGGCGAAGGGCTCAAAACGAACAATGGCTGTTCTAATGCTGTTCTCCCTTGAACAACAGGGGGGGGGGAAAGAACCGTTTCTTGGCGAAGGGCTCAAAACGAACAATGGCTGTTCTAATGCTGTTCTCCTTGAACAACAGGGGGGGATGAGAACCGTTTCTTGGCGAAGGGCTCAAAACGAACAATGGCTGTTCTAATGCTGTTCTCCTTTGAACAACAGGGGGGGGGGATGAGAACCGTTTCTTGGCGAAGGGCTCAAAACGAACAATGGCTGTTCTAATGCTGTTCTCCTTTGAACAACAGGGGGGGGAAGCCTTGGGGACTTGACGTCGGAAAGACTCGAACCTTTGGCACTCAAGGAATATTGTCCTCCTTCTGGACAAGTGATGGTGAATCTCGAGGTCGGGGTCCCTTGGCGCACAAAGGGAGAGAGGGTCGGGTGATGTTTCGCGACGAAAATCTGGATCTCCAATCTGATCTTAGTGGTAAAGTTTCCATATAAATAGCCAGGACATCTCCTTGGCGTGGGGGAAAATGGAGTGGAAGCTTGGAGGGAACGCACAGCCGGGCCGGGGAACAATGCCTTATCTGTTCATAAGCCTAACTCGATCTGGCGAGGTCGGCGTATGGGGGCGAACGGGGGGACGATAACCTCCTTGTTTAAACATGGGCATCCGGTAGCTGAGATAAGACTCCAAGCCTCGAATCGAAGATGCACGTGGGCAGCATCGTGGTTTTAAATAATACGGGGTAGGAGTTGAAATTAAACGCAGCTTCAACACGTTCTATCACAATAGTCAATAATCAATATTGTATTATAATTTTGGATTTATCGATTATCGATTTATCGGTTTTTCGTGCCCACCATCTGTGACACTCCTGCCGCAGGAGTGTCACAGATGGTACTCTGCTCATTGTTGCCTGGGTTGAATGAAGGTTCCTTTAAGAACTTTTGGATAGACGCGTCGATGCTCAGGGATTACTTGCAATAGGAATTGCAGTCGTTATTTATCTTTCGTCAAAAGTCGGTTATACGACTGCATAAGTGCAACTCCACGTTCTGTATTATCATTTATAACTTTAAAGCTCTTTACGATTGCTTGAGTGGATTGGAAACCTTCTATTCTATACCAAACACGTAGATCTTCATTTAGAAAGCTGGTGTCCAGTCGAAGCTTATTAAAGAATTTCTTCGTTTTCGGAGTAACGAAATCCTCCAGGTGTTTTATCTTTTAGAAAAGAAGCCTGATACTGAGGTCTTTTCAGAGGTTTCTCCTCATCGTCTTCATCTTGAAGCTTGCCAACCATGTGCTGCTTTACTTCACGAGAAAGAGCATCATCAAAGAAACTGAGGGCCATTAGCTCCTCAGACAAATAGCAGAAATGCTTTGACAGTTTGTTTGATGTAGCTTTGGAGACGGTTGCATCAGGTAATTGAAGGAGGGACTATGTTAAATACAAATCACGTCGACTAGCTTTTTCTGCAACTGGGGCAGTAAACCATGCCTCAGTATATACTTCTATTCTAAAAATGCAAAGCTCCTTGAGACCTTTCTAATCCTTAGCTGAGTTTTAACTGTTTCCGAAACATATAAATTTTGAAATCATATAGGAGTTTGCTCATCCACCGTGCATGATGCACTGACCTTGGATCCTTCAATTTTACACCACGAAGTGAAAAATCTCCAAGAAACAAAATTGAAAGCTCCAGAAGCTCAAGGTAATCATCACGAGGTTGTATCTTCTGCAATTGATCAGTTGCAAACTTTAGTATTTTTGAAGGAACTATCATATCTAGATATGTCAAAGAGGTCATCCAAATTATCCAAAAATGTTTCTTTTTTCTTTATCTGCGCTGGAGTTCGTCGATTTCTAAGAAGTTTCAGATCTTTCAAGTTTGAAAAAGGTTCTCAAATTTCTTTATTGCATGATGTTCGGGCCGTACTGGAATTCATACCTTTCCTACCCTAAAGGAAATAAGATCTTTGATAGTTTTTGTTGCAGATTCGCGTATTGTCTCTTTTTCTTCAACATAACGCCTAAGAAACACACCTAAAGCATTACGATTGGCTGGTAGCTTACTAACATAGAATTCCTTAACACGGAAATCTAAGAGAAAGTATTTATCTTTACTGCGAGCAACACTATTGCCTGCAGCTATTGGTCACTAGTTATAGCTATATTGATACTAGCTGTAAAATTAGAATACAATAGTATAATATACCTTTAAAGAGAAAAAGATTGGTTTGGTATTGAAACAGACTCACTCAATAAATAAAATTTAATGCTGCCGATGTTTAGCAAGTGTATCGGTCGGCAGGGAAACACCCAACTTGGATTTATCTTATCCGTTTATTTCGAACAAAACATTTAAACAGAGATCGAGAGCAATAACTGACCGCACCCTCACCCAACAGAGTCGACTCATCGACTGGTACTGAGCAGTGCACACAAGCTATGCAATGGGAGCCAAGTTGCTACACTGCACCATACCGCTACACAAGATAATATTTAACGTATCGGGGTGAGAGAATGCAACATCAACACTGCAAAAACCATCTTACACGAAGGCCCGCAGGCAACTGGCAACATTTAGGAAGCACATCCTGTGGATGGCTGGACTACCTTTAAACATTATAAAAATGCTCTAAAAGTTTAAGTAAAAGGTTTTTTCCATAAGTGGATCTACCATGGCTGGTGACAGTAAAACATTTCAATTTTCAAAATAAAGGTCACCCTAATATATATATATATATATATATATATATATATATATATATATATATATATATATATATATATATATAATATGACTCGACGCAAAATCCTAGCAGTATTTGAATTGAAGGGATGATGGTGATGAACCAAATGGAAGATAGATTTAGTGAATTCAGAGAACCACACAAGGCAAATATCATTGAAACTTAATTAATGGGTGTAAGGTACTACTTAATAGTGACGTTAGTGATGGCAAATGAATGAATCTTCTCATAACTACGTCGCATTTTCTTCTCTCTCAGTCGTATATTTGACTGGGAAATTGAGTTTTTCTGGTGGTACGGTTTAGCCAAATAGCTTAAAAATAGGATGGGGGGGTCACAGAGGTAACTTCCTGGATGGGCTCGTGTCTTTGTGTTTGGGCTGTTCTCAAATGTGTCTTTTTATGTTTGTGCAAGTTTATATTAGTTGTTGTGTCCTCGATTAGAGATATTATTTTACCCTGATTTATGGGTATAATCAGCCATAAGGCGATGACTGCTAACGGAATCTCGTTATATAGTAAGGAACTTTTTAAGGTATAAGAGTTAGCCCTGAAGAATGTGGCTTCTTCATTTGTAAAATGCTGAGAAGTCTGCAATAAGAACGAAATATCTAAGGCCGTTGAACAAACGAGGTGGAATTTAATGCATGCAATACAATTAAAAATATGAGAATTTTCCATTGAAAAACTATGGTAAAAAATATAGAAGATAAGGTTAATATTCTGATTGACGGATTTTGGTTGTATGTGGATTGGAGAGACGACAATATTATATATGTGCTTATTAGAATTAAATTTTCCCGCCCAAAATATTCGATTTGTCAACATTATCAAAGAGAATAGGCTCTGCGATACGTCTTTCAAAGTAATTGATTGAGGTGTATATAATTTTAACTTCTTTTAAAATCAATTCTATTATCACAACTTTTCGGGTTTAAGATTAAAAAACTTCTGATACTCGTAATCCCGTAGAGACGAGTTTTCCCAATATACACTCCTGGTCAAAGGTATGAAGCCCCTCATAGATTTATATATTTCACATAATTAATTGAAAAATTTATAATTTATCATATTATACATTTATCATATTATTATATATGCTAATGTATATTTTCTTAATATAAACATTTGTATTACTTACTATTTTACTAAATAGTGCGCAATTCATAAAATGGTAAAGCACATCCAGCGAACTCTGGCATTCATAAAATGGCGAATCATGGAAACCTCACGCCATTCGTGGCCTATTAATTTTTGCATTCACGGAAGATGTTGATTATTTTCAATCTCAACTTTTTCGATTTGCAGCAAACATTGGCCCACGGTAAGTTTTAGCTTTTACATCAACCTCAAAGAAAATTCTCAATCCAAGTTAGGACAAGCCCCTAATTTGAGGAAACCAAGAAGAATTATTGCTGTAAACTTTGTACATGAAAACAAATAGTGAGCGTGTTTACTTAAACAATTGCTCCATTGCTGACCCAGTGAATAATTTACACTCTCTAAAGCCTGGAACAAGAAACCCTATAGCTCAACATAATTATCCACTCACTCTTCATAGCTCTTAAACAAAACAACCAAAAGTACTATGCCACGCACACGCCAATTGTTTCAGCGATTCGAGTCTGTCAATGTTTACCAGGCAGGCTGAACCACTGGCTCTGTCTCTGCGTGCTGAAATTTAAGGGAAAAAATGTCTCGCCCACCAAGACTAAATTCCGGCAGCCTTTTCTTATCTGCAAGCAGACATGATCGAATCAGCGGAATCGTTATTTGACGTGCCAGCTGAGCTAAGGAGCCACGAGACTATCCAGGTCATCGTTCCCTGGCCACACAAACCCTTTTTTTATCACCGATAGTAGAATCTTTCCAGGAACATAACTATGGCCAGGCAGAAGCCCACAACTCTTCTTTTGCACCTCCGAGGCGCCGCAGGTGACGAATTTAGGGTGAGACAGATAAGACAAGCATTCCTCCGTCGTCTCACAATTCATGTGACACAGATTCTTAGAGGCCCTTAGAGAATTTTAACCCCTCAAATGCTCTTTCCGTTTCAACGAGCGCCCATCGCTAAAGACAAGTTAGACAACCTCATCGAGGTGGTTTAGAATCTGGATAAAGTGCTGCGGGGTAAAAGCTCGTTTCGATGTAAGAGTTTTTGCATCTGCTCACTATCTCACTTTCTGGGTCAGTCTGGCTTTTCCTCCACGAGAATCCAGGTATTGAGTCAACTAGCTGGTTCTAGTAATGCCAGACGTTCAAAATATGAAGCCATTCGTTAACTGTGGCCTTGTGCTAATACACTAGCGGCCATAATACTCGTATATGTGTATTTAAATATTTATTATAGAAGTTGAACAAATCGTTGAGATTATATATTATACACATATTACGATATATCTAATATCTATCTTTTATGAAAATATCAAGTGAACGGATTAAATATTTCGTAAGTTATGAGGAAAAAACAAACTCTTTCCCAAAACGTCACCTCCAATGGTGTCCTTGATACAGATTGCAATTCCGATTCTCACCCTGGATATCACCAGCGACAAACGCATATATTCTGAGCTCCTGATGAGAGCAAATGTTACCGATTTTGGCACCAAAATCACCATTTTACACCAACATCAATACGTGGGACATCAAAAGATATTCTATTCTCTTTTTTCCGGGCATAAGTCTCATGCCTTGTCTACTTAAAGCGTTACGCTCTCCGTGCAAAGTAAGTAGCGACATATAAAGATTGTTACTAATATGAAGAGAGAAAATGGAAGCGTTTACCCCCGATGGTCCTGCCAGGGATCAGCAAAACCATAAATGAAATAATCACGGAGGCAACTAACAACAAGTTAAACCTGGCGTTGATAAAGCTTTTTCAAATCCCACAACGGATAGATTCGTAGCTATGTGCAATATCAACCAGGGAGGTGAGGAGCTCTTGAGCGACTAAACCGTCACCAAATACCCAGAACGGAAACTCGATATGCCAAAAGCCTTTCATGAAATTTTGTGATGAAGGTCAAGTGTAGAGATATGACTAACTACGACGTTTGGTGGGTACGTTTTTGTACATGCGACTTGGGAGATCATCCATTCATTTTCGCTTTTTTAGATGGTATATTAGTAGTACTCTCCAGAACACGAAACATACCTAGTACATCTAAAGCAGGTATTCGACCATCTACTGGCTTATGGTTGAAAGTTGGTACCACAAAACTGCCAATTAGGAGTACACCCGCTTGAATTATGGGGATACTTCCCAACCAGAGTTGCAGATATACTCAATCTTCATGCCTCCGCCAAGTACAAATCTCAGGAAATTTACCGGTATATTCAATATTTACCAGAATTGTGTAAAAAGTGCGGCATATAATTTAGTCCGTCAGAATCACCTCTTGAACGGTGCACACAAATTAAACTAATCCTATTGGATTGACAGCAGAGTTAGGGTGTGCCTTTAGGGAGGACAAACTTGTTATTGCCTCAGCCATCTAATTAGACCATCTACTGCAACATACCCAATTTCGTATTTTGGCTGATGCAAATGTGATATGTGTTTTGGTACCTTAGAATAACGCTAAAAGATAACATAGGCTCTCTAGCTATTTTAAAAACTGTTTTCCATAGCTCAGATAAAAATAAATACGTTTGGAATTGAGTGTTTGCGGCCTTCTCAGTATTAAAATAATTCTTTCTCATAACATAAGGCTACAATGTAACCATTTTCAGTGGCATATGGCTCTCCCTTTGGGATTAATTTTTCCAGTCTTCTCATCATCCTCTCGTGGCTCGACAATTGGCTTTCATTACCCAATTTGTAGATCACATCAACTGGTCACGCGCACTGAATTACACCGACTACAGGCATCCTTTCTTCCGGCAAAAATGAGGATTCTCATCTGACAACATTTGACTGCAGCTTGCTATTACAACCCCCTTACGTGGCTGGCACTTCAATTTTTCCCACTTTTTTCAAACGGTTGACTTTGCTATGCTATCTACAGACCAAATTAGTAACCCATCATTCAACGCCAAACAGTGAACAATGTTTGCTATGTAAAAAGGGCGGTCAATAAGTTTTGCGAATCGGTAGGGCAAAAAATAAGAAGGGGGATGGCTGTATGTGGGAGTGTTAAGACAAGTTATGACAAGTCAGGACCTACAGCCGCACGCTCCTGCCTCGTCTATTTAAGAAGCAGTAGCTGATCGCAGATCGTCAGTCACAAATTTTTCGGCAATGGACAAGGTTGAGCACCGCGCAATGATCAAATTTTTGACCAAGAAAGGCAAGAATGCAGTGTACACCAACACCGCCTCTTCTTATGCAACCATTGTTCGCTAGAATAGGGAGTTCCGCCATAGTCGTGAGTCCCTTGAAGATAATCCCCATCCAGGCCGCTCGTCAGACGTGACCAAGAAGGACAATGCGGCCCGTGCAGAGAGGATGACCCTCGAAAATCGACGGGTAACGGTGAAGAAATCGAGCAAGAACTTGGAATATCACATGAAAATGTTATCAACATCATCCACGACAATTTGGCCATGGCCAAGGTCTCTGCCCGTTTCTTCCCTAGAAACCTCACGCCCCATTATGCACTTCAACGTCGTCAAAGTCCACAAGGCCAGAGTTGAACAAGCTGCCGTGCGCGAGTGGGGATTCGAGGAGCTCAACCATCCCCCCTACAGTCCAGACCTGACCCCTAGCGGCTACTTTTTATTCCGCCAGCTCAGGGCTGCACTCCGTGGACGCCGGTTTGGAGACGATGAAGATGTCCAGCTCGCCGTCCAGGAGTGGTTTGAACTGCAGTCGGGAGATTTGTGGTTGTCGGAGATTCAAAGCCTCAGGGACAAGTGGCGCAAGTGCATTGAAGTCTAGGGTAGTTATATTGAAAAATAATAAACATTTTTATTCATATCTCGTTTCCTTATATCCGAATGGCCAAACTTTTTGACCGCCCTTCGTATGTATACTATTGGGTTGCAATTTTGGGTTGCATTCTTCTTAATACCCACAACTTTCTTTATCCTGCAATAACCGGTTCATATAAGGTGGAAAACATGACCGTATTACGTAGGGGCATCAATACTTGTTTGAAGAAGTGTGGGTACGATTATGTCTGGGTGGCTTAAACTCTCTCTACATCTTTTCAATTTTTGAAAGTTCTGTTTCCACACTAAACTAGACAATGAAGTTTCGCATTTTATCCTATTTACTGTAAGAGAGGTTGCACACAAGGTAGGCTCCATGTAATTCATTTTCAGTATAGGCTAATAGTTCCTTGAGGTTTTAGTTGTAATTATGTAATGTTCCCTAAAAACGAGTACTAAGGAAAATTGCAATCAGTTGATAGCAAGAACAATAGATATAAACGGGTTATGAATATAAAAATCAACGTACGGAAAAAAATACTGGTGTATCAGCCAAGGGATATTTGCCTCTGTTGAAACATTGCCATCACAGGGTTGCCAGCGGTAGCTGGCTGCATCAGAAGACAGAGCTAAATTGGAGATAGAGGACGTTTAATTGTTACTTACTTATATATGTATATTTATATCATCGAACAAGGTTCGAATAGCAAGAGTCAGAATCCTCTACCTTCTGCACCGACATATAACATTTTGGTAGGCCTTCTTGTAGGAGAGTGTGTGTGTATTCCACGAAAGAATTTAGCCTTGTCACTTACTTATATATGTATATTTATATCATCGAGCAAGGTTCGAGTAGCAAGAGTCAGAATCCTCTACCTTCTGCACCGACATATGCCATTTTGGTAGGCCTCCTTGTAGGAAAGTGTGTGTGTATTCCACGTAAGAATTTAGCTCTTTTACTTACTTATATATGTATATTTATATCATCGAGCAAGGTTCGAATAGCAAGAGTCAGAATCCTCTACCTTCTGCACCGAAATATGACATTTTGGTAGGCCTCCTTGTAGGAAAGTGTGTGTGTATTCCACGAAAGAATTTAGCTCTGTCACTTACTTATATATGTATATTTATATCATCGAGCAAGGTTCGAATAGTAAGAGTCAGAATCCTCTGCCTTCTGCACCGACATATGACATTTTGGTAGGACTCCTTGTAGGAGAGTGTGTGTGTATTCCACGAAAGAATGTCATTTAAGTTAACTTCTACGCCAATCTGGTCGCACTAGGCAAGTGTTAGTGTGGGAATAGCGCCGAAGCACGCATCAGAATGTACTTTGTCGTCTTTTGACGTTTCTTTGGTATCGCTTTAATATCGGCTGAGCCTACAAGAACCAGAAATGAATTTCATCTGCGACCTTTATCAGGAAATTGAAAATTAACTTTTTTAAGAAACTTAGTTTTTTATTTGTCTAACGAACACATTAGTGCAATTTTATAGATAGGTATAAAATGTTTACCTTTTATTTGAATGAAAACTGCGCGATGGACGCAATGATTTATTGTAAGGTTTTAGGCCCTCAGCAAATTGATTGAGAATAATGGAGTCATCTAATGGGTTAAAAGAGCGTTGAGCAAAGACATTGAGTAACTGTGTAATGCTTGTATTTGTGGTGTATCAGAATCTCCCTGGACTTCAGAGCGTTAGTCAATCGGGTAGTGATCCGGCAAGCATGAAGCGTTTGAGCGTACCATGAAACAACTCTAAAATAATATTCCCTTTCCTTATTCCGAAGAAAAGTGAAAACATGATGAATGCCAATATTTCTATTGACGTGAGAATATAGGTGAGTAAGAAAGTTAGTCCCATTGTCGGATATATGGGTTTGAGCACTCCGCATTGCGCAATCCATCTCTGTTTAATCACTGTCCACATAAGCAGAGTAATGTGAGCATGTATTTTTGGATAGCCGGCTGAAATGAGATCTGTGGAACTTGGCAAAACGAGTTCGTGAACAAGCACGGTAATAGAGAATCTCGTGTTGCAGGACGAATGAGTGCTGTGAATTACGTTTTCGGACAATAAGTCTGTGAAAGCAAGACCTTATAAGTCTAGGAGAAGCGAGAAGTATGGCAGAAAGTCAGCCCATAGGATGTGGCGACCAACAATAAAAATTAAGAACTGCTAAGGACATAGCAAACGAGAAAGATAGAGATGGATATAAGTTTATTTCAATAAACCTGGATGAGCTAAGCTAAGATATTTTCTAGCGAGAAGAATTTGGATGATGATATCTGTCCTGACGTGAAAATGGAAATGTAGAGACGATAGAGCCGATCCTCACGAGGAAGTTGATTATGGCCTTCACCGCCCCGATGGTGAGTGCAGAGGCAAGCTGATGAGTCATTGCCAAAGTGCAACCTCCTCCGGAGGAGGTTGCCTATTGGCAATGATATCTGTGATTTTCATCATGATACTGCACATTCTCACAAAATACAAGCAGCGAAAAAGTTCTTAGTTGAAACTTACATCAAACTTTTAGGACCTCGCCCCTAGAATTCGCCATATTTTCAATAAATGGAAAAGTTATGGGTACTAATAAAATTGGCGCTTAATAAACTGAAGCCATCCAATTGTGAGAAGTTGTGGGTACTTAATGAACATAAATGGAACAATATCCGTCAAGATATCATCAGAAATTTTGTGTCCAGTATGCCAAACGATTTGAAGCCGTCCTAAAGAACAATGGCCATCATTCTATATTTTGACTGCCCGCATTAATTGACTGTATTAATAAAATGGAGTGGGGTTCGGATTGTTTTGTATTTAACCTTAAAATTATGATACAAACATAGTAAAACAAAATGAAATGCTTGATTAGTTCTATTCATTTTCTTATCGTATAAAATATAGTAGTCTTAAAACGTTTGCCCATGACTGTAGACCTGTAGATGGGCTCCAGCAACAACTAAAAAATTAAGCATGGGCCACACCTGAAAAAGGTAAGGGCATGCTTTATGAACAACCATTGTCGTAGAATTCTTTCTGATAAGAACCCCACACCTGACACCACTTTAATTATGTCGTAGAATTCTTTCTGATAAGAACCCTACTTACCTGACACCACTTTTATTTAGTGTCGTAGAATGCCCCTCCTTTTTGTTCTAGTCTCTAAGAGTGCTAAGAGTGTCTAATATATTGATATTATAAGAATATCTTAAAGCACAGAGCTGTTGTGCAACACGTAAGGATATATATATAAGAGAAACGAACATTAATCCCAAAATAACTTATAATTGACCTTTATCAAATGAATACATAACATTTATACATTAACTACAGGAATACTCGGAATATTATCCTAAACAAAAATTAATTAAATTAGTTTACCCACAAAACTTGGTTAACGTTTTCTCTACACAACAATAATATAAAAATTAGGCTTACGGACTCGTGGAGTTTAAAGGGCCTCAGAAATATTTACTCTTGACGCGTGTAGATGGGCGGAATTCCACGGTCGTCTTGGCGAGGGTAGCAGCTGGGGGCTCCACACGTTCTTCCGGGGGGGGGGGGGGTCTTCAAGGACGAGAACCAATACGGTGCTCTATGCAACACCCAGGCAGTCGTGGTCTCTCTGGCGAGAGTGAGTCGAACTTCGTTCTTAATTCAAGTTAAATTGGAGTGCGGTGTGATCACCGAGTAACGAGCTCGAGGAGGAGCTTTTCTCCTTCGTTACTAATTTCCTTATGGACGAGGACTGAACTCGGGGAGGGTCTTCTTTACTGGCGAGGATAACGGAGGGGGGTTTCTCTGGCGAGAATAAGTTACTTAAAGTTTGGTGTGACCACCGAATAACGGGCTCGAGGGGGAGCCTTTTCCTTCTTCTTCTTAATTCCTCAAGGACGAGGAATACCCCTGGTGTTTACGGTGCACCAGGATATGAGGAGTCTCTCTGGCGAGAGTAAGTCGAACTTACCAAAGTTCACTTATCGTTTGGTTTGATAACCAGGGACTTAGCTCAAGGATGAGCTTTTTCTTAGCCCCTTAAGGTAGGTAGCCCTGCCTCTCTTGCAGGGTGCTTCTTGGTCTGGCGACACAAGTAAACTACCTCTCCAGTCTCGGTAGCTTGGTTGTGGATCCGAGGACTTCATCACCTAGAGACTGACGTATACTACCAATCCAGTCTAGGTAGCTCGGTTTTGGATCCGAGGACTTCGTCACCTGGCCTGACGTATACTACCTTCTTTTTTTCTTAATTCCTCAAGGACGAGGAATATCCCTGGTGTTTAAGGTGCACCAGGATATGAGGAGTCTCTCTGGCGAGAGTAAGTCGAACTTACCAAAGTTCACTTATTGTTTGGTTTGATAACCAGGGACTTAGCTCAAGGATGAGCTTTTTCTTAGCCCCTTAAGGTAGGTAGCCCTGCCTCTCTTGCAGGGTGCTTCTTGGTCTGGAGACACAAGTAAACTACCTCTCTAGTCTCGGTAGCTCGGTTGTGGATCCGAGGACTTCGTCACCTAGAGACTGACGTATACTACCTCGATTTTCCTCAGAGTTCCTCATTTATACCTCGCACCCCCACTGGGGGAGTGGTAAGGGGGAGAGGGGCTTGAGGACGGCCCCAGGAGAGTTCTTTTTCCTAACGGTCTTTCCCACGAAGTCAAACATCGGCTCCTCGTTAGCCATCGAGATTGGGAGAAACCCGTCTCCAATTTCTTGTTTGACGTGAAACTGGATCTCACCCTCCTGGGGGAGATCTTACCTTTTTGACCTTTAGGGTCTTACATGGCCCCGAGTTGTGCCACACTGTGGTTAAACACTGACCCGCCGATGCCTGGGGCGGATGTCCTTGCGGTAACCACCGCCTTAGGACTGCATCACGAGTGAACGGGGACGGGGAAGTGACCATTCCCTTACACACCTCCCACCGAAGAATTTAATGGGGAGCGGGGGATGCTCCCGGGAACTCAAAACACCTTACTTAACCTAGTCGAGCTTAGCAAAGTTGTATTTCTTTGAGCCCTCTCTTACATTAAGTTTCCTTACACGTGAGCGCCCACGCACGCGTTTACACAGGCAATTTGTCGAGCTAGACCTACTCGCAATACAATTTTACATAGAAAATTAAAAAAACCTTAATTCATCGATTACCCACACAAAAAAAAACAACAAAACAAGCTACTTCCTTACATTTCTAAGTTTTTGAGAACTTAAATCTTACCGATAAATATTAACACGAACAACAAATGAAAACATGGTTTCACGCTCATTAGGTACTGAAATAACCCTCCATGGTTGTTCGTCTCCACCTATAGAGCAGCTGTACATTATCGGCTCCTTTGAGGTAGCTGATCCTAAAATGGTGCTCTGTGACCATTATTCTACCGCACCTGAGTCGGCCGTTCTGGTTATTGAGTCTACCCAAGTATGGTACTAAATGGTAGCGGTATTTCAACCTACTCGAATTACCCTTTTTTTGGTACTTGACTACCTTTAAACTGAACATTATGGCTAGAGCGGCCTGTTGTAGCGGGGCATAATTAATGGGAGCGTAGGTCCCATAGCTCTCCTTTAACCAGGTACACGGGAAGATCGTGTCTGGGTTCGATCTTTGGGGATCGAGAAAATTTTTCCGGGCGAGGTCGTTAATGGGCTTGGCGCTCACTACGACTTGGCGATTTAGCGGTAACTCCGTGGACGTTCCGTTCGGGGAGGAGACTACTAGGGGTAGGGGATACTCATCCACGTCTACCATTTGATTCGTCTTACCTGGGTGTATCGCAATAGCACCTCTTTCCTCCTTCCTTGTCAACTCATTTGACTCGATTCTCTTCGCCGGTAGTTCCTCAGGTACACCTGCTCGTACCTCTACCCTCTCTTCTTCTTCTTCCCTGATAACCTTATTTGGCTGGGTTCTCCTCGTAGGTTCTTCCTTAGGTACTCCTGCTAGTACCTCATTCCTACTTCATACTTCTTCCATCGATACCCCATTTGGCTGGGTTTCCCTCGATGGTCCTTTCTTAGGTCCAGGCCGGGCTACAACTTCCTCGGCCTCTATGAGATTCTCGATAGGTGCTCTTTCGAGTGCGAGCAATCTTTCCTTTTCTTCTCTCTCTTCTCTTTCAGCTTGTGCACGTTCTTTTTCCCTCTTCATTCTTCTTTCATCTATTTCTTTTTTAATCTTTATTCTCCTCTCTTTCGACTCTTTTTCCATCTTCATTCTCCTTTCCTCGGCTTCTTGTTCTGCTTTCGCTATTTCGTTTTCCCGTCGGGTTCTTCTTTCTTCATCTTCCAGCTTTATCTTTAGTCTTCTTTCTTCATCTTCCATTTCTATCCTTATTCTGAATTCTCGTGCTTCTCTTTTCAACAGTATTATTCGTTCGCTTGTTTTACCTCCTCTCAGCATTCTTCTTTCCTCTGTTTCTATTTTCCGCTGTATTCGGGATTCTTCACTTTTTCGGTTCATCCATATTTCCATTAATTCACGTTCTCTTTTATCCTCTCTTATTATATCCTCTTTTTCTCTCTCAAACTTTATTAATTCTTGTTCTTCTTCTATATCCAAAATTCTTTCTTCTTCTACTCAATCTATTCTTGATTCTGCCATGACGTAGTCATGCATTTCTGTGCCTTCAAGTCCCAGACTTTGGGCTTGTTGGTAAAATCTTTTGACTGGATCCATTTCGTGTTGGTCCGTCGATTTTTCCTTTCTGTATTTTCAGATAATTATGCCACCACTCACCAGGTAGCGCTCAGCATAACTTACCCTTAATCCCACTACTATGCTGATTGAAATACCACTCCCGACAACAAAATTACCACTTGGCCTACCAATACCCTTAAGATTGTTACCACCCCTAACTCTACCAATTTTCCTCTCGTCAATTATTCTCTTATTCCTGATCTGATATTCCTTTACGTGTTGGCTCTTTCTTAATTAGACAATGCTGGGTTCTTTCTAATAACAACCTACAAAACCTGACACCACTTTAATTATGTCGTAGAATTCTTTCTGATAAGAACCCCACACCTGACACCACTTTAATTATGTCGTAGAATTCTTTCTGATAAGAACCCTACTTACCTGACACCACTTTTATTTAGTGTCGTAGAATGCCCCTCCTTTTTGTTCTAGTCTCTAAGAGTGCTAAGAGTGTCTAATATATTGATATTATAAGAATATCTTAAAGCACAGAGCTGTTGTGCAACACGTAAGGATATATATATAAGAGAAACGAACATTAATCCCAAAATAACTTATAATTGACCTTTATCAAATGAATACATAACATTTATACATTAACTACAGGAATACTCGGAATATTATCCTAAACAAAAATTAATTAAATTAGTTTACCCACAAAACTTGGTTAACGTTTTCTCTACACAACAATAATATAAAAATTAGGCTTACGGACTCGTGGAGTTTAAAGGGCCTCAGAAATATTTACTCTTGACGCGTGTAGATGGGCGGAATTCCACGGTCGTCTTGGCGAGGGTAGCAGCTGGGGGCTCCACACGTTCTTCCGGGGGGGGGGGGGGGTCTTCAAGGACGAGAACCAATACGGTGCTCTATGCAACACCCAGGCAGTCGTGGTCTCTCTGGCGAGAGTGAGTCGAACTTCGTTCTTAATTCAAGTTAAATTGGAGTGCGGTGTGATCACCGAGTAACGAGCTCGAGGAAGAGCTTTTCTCCTTCGTTACTAATTTCCTTATGGACGAGGACTGAACTCGGGGAGGGTCTTCTTTACTGGCGAGGATAACGGAGGGGGGTTTCTCTGGCGAGAATAAGTTACTTAAAGTTTGGTGTGACCACCGAATAACGGGCTCGAGGGGGAGCCTTTTCCTTCTTCTTCTTAATTCCTCAAGGACGAGGAATACCCCTGGTGTTTACGGTGCACCAGGATATGAGGAGTCTCTCTGGCGAGAGTAAGTCGAACTTACCAAAGTTCACTTATCGTTTGGTTTGATAACCAGGGACTTAGCTCAAGGATGAGCTTTTTCTTAGCCCCTTAAGGTAGGTAGCCCTGCCTCTCTTGCAGGGTGCTTCTTGGTCTGGCGACACAAGTAAACTACCTCTCCAGTCTCGGTAGCTTGGTTGTGGATCCGAGGACTTCATCACCTAGAGACTGACGTATACTACCAATCCAGTCTAGGTAGCTCGGTTTTGGATCCGAGGACTTCGTCACCTGGCCTGACGTATACTACCTTCTTTTTTTCTTAATTCCTCAAGGACGAGGAATATCCCTGGTGTTTAAGGTGCACCAGGATATGAGGAGTCTCTCTGGCGAGAGTAAGTCGAACTTACCAAAGTTCACTTATTGTTTGGTTTGATAACCAGGGACTTAGCTCAAGGATGAGCTTTTTCTTAGCCCCTTAAGGTAGGTAGCCCTGCCTCTCTTGCAGGGTGCTTCTTGGTCTGGAGACACAAGTAAACTACCTCTCTAGTCTCGGTAGCTCGGTTGTGGATCCGAGGACTTCGTCACCTAGAGACTGACGTATACTACCAATCCAGTCTAGGTAGCTTGGTTTTGGATCCGAGGACTTCGTCACCTGGCCTGACGTATACTACCTTTTTATTTTCTTAATTCCTCAAGGACAAGGAATATCCCTGGTGTTTAAGGTGCACCAGGATATGAGGAGTCTCTCTGGCGAGAGTAAGTCGAACTTACCAAAGTTCACTTATTGTTTGGTTTGATAACCAGGGACTTAGCTCAAGGATGAGCTTTTTCTTAGCCCCTTAAGGTAGGTAGCCCTGCCTCTCTTGCAGGGTGCTTCTTGGTCTGGCGACACAAGTAAACTACCTCTCTAGTCTCGGTAGCTCGGTTGTGGATCCGAGGACTTCGTCACCTAGAGACTGACGTATACTACCTCGATTTTCCTCAGAGTTCCTCATTTATACCTCGCACCCCCACTGGGGGAGTGGTAAGGGGGAGAGGGGCTTGAGGACGGCCCCAGGAGAGTTCTTTTTCCTAACGGTCTTTCCCACGAAGTCAAACATCGGCTCCTCGTTAGCCATCGAGATTGGGAGAAACCCGTCTCCAATTTCTTGTTTGACGTGAAACTGGATCTCACTCTCCTGGGGGAGATCTTACCTTTTTGACCTTTAGGGTCTTACATGGCCCCGAGTTGTGCCACACTGTGGTTAAACACTGACCCGCCGATGCCTGGGGCGGATGTCCTTGCGGTAACCACCGCCTTGGGACTGCATCACGAGTGAACGGAGACGGGGAAGTGACCATTCCCTTACAACCATATAATATTGAGAAAGAAAAGGGAGAAAAGAGACCAATCTGAAATAAGCGAGTCAAAAACCCACCTCTCCATTCCTAACAAATCATAAACATAGGCAAACCAGGCACTTTGCCGTAACCATCAATACTATGATAGAATAAATTGGAATGAAGATGCAGTTACCTGATAACACATCCTTTTAAGAAATATTCAACTTGAGTGTAGCCACCAAGAGCACTGAACAAACAACCCAAATGCAAAATGCTCCAACTAGCGAAGGAAACAAAATATGGTATCACTCGAACCATAAAATGAAAGAATTACAATTAAACAAGTCGAATAAGAAAGGAAGACACCGACTCTAATTGCAAAAAAAGCATTGATGCAATATAGATCAACCTCAACGTCTACTTCAGTGCGGATTATCCCCTGCCAATAGAAAATAAACAGGTGAATATACTCAAACTCTTAATAGAAGGAACATGCAAATGGGCCTTAAATTACTGCAAAGGAGAATAAGATGATTATATTATTGAAGAACTATTCCTCAATGGTAGGATCATGATCTACCTAAGTAACGTTGTGACCCTAAATAGAACCATAATCAAAGAATTTTTATGTGGAAAGTATAGAAAGGCTACTATTCCAAAATGTCTACCAGACAGACAACGAAGAAAAAGTAAAATAATCCACGGCAAAGAATTTTCCCTATTTATTTGCTTAAGATCTTAGCTCTGGATGAAAGACCAACCATTGTTTACAAGAAAACATAATGAGGTCTAAAAATCTAGATCTATCGCCCTTAGACCTCAACCCGATGAAGGAATAAAACGATAACAGGTACAGCACCCTTTCATATAGACATCTTACCCCTAAGGAACAAAATCCTGACTAATTAGAAAGAGTTCATGAATATGTATACCCTATGAAAACTCCAAATGTGATTAAATGAAAATTGAAGTGATCCGAAGAGATTTACCTAAAGTGCGCAAGAGAGAAACCCAGTGTAAATCATCCTACCTCAAAGATAATCACTATAACAAGAGAAGATGCACTTTTACAAGCGCCCCAAAACTTACAACGCTACTCATATATGTAATGGCTCTGACATTTATTCACTTAATGAGAGGAAAGTTAGAATAATCACGAATTAAACCAATATAGATTTATGACATGATTAGAACGCTCTCTCCTCAAAAATACACAATATAAACGAGTACAAGAAAAAGAACGAGATAGAGATTCACTGCTCTCTCTCTCTCTCTCTTTCTCTCACCTGGTGGAGGAGAAGTTGCGCTGAGTGAATGGATAGATGAATGTAAATATTCCGTTCTATTCTTCTATCCCCTCTTAGTGAGTAAGAAGGTTATCGTAGATCATATTCTTATCTCTTTCTTCCGTAGTTTGACCTGTAGAAAGGATGCAACAATTTCCCGGAGTTGCCTACGAATTCACCCCTTGTGGGTGGAGGGAGACCTCTATTCGAAGATTCTATCTCTTTAGCTCTCCATCCATCTTTGGGAGTTTGCAAACTTTTCCCACTGAAAAAAGAGATATCGGTCAGTTAAACTGCCCTGCATTTTTACGTTTGGTAACAAAGGCATTACTATAAAGAGGGGATAACTTAACTTTTTGTATTACTCCTCTGACTCTCTCCAATCCTTTTTTCACACAATATATCACAATGGAGTTAAAAAAGAGGCTTTTACAGAGCACATAGTCATATTCATGACGGCCTAAATACTCACAACCCACTTTGCCTCACCGATACTCCTAAGCACGGGTGAGGAAAGGTAGGTAGGCATCTACAATCGGTTACTTGATCGCTCCAAAGCGAGACAGGAGGGCAGCAGACCTACCAGACATATACCAAAAAACAACGATGAACAGGTAAAATTTCAATCGGCTCCCTAGCGAACTAACTAGAGGACGTACCCTACTAATCTCCCAAAAGGTGAGACAGCTTCTAAAGATAGAACTCACGTGGTACTTCTCAGCATCCTTAGATTCATGAGAGGCTATGTGGCTCAATGCCAAATCTTCGAGGACAGTATTAAACTGACAACGGTGCAAGCGATGAATGAGTTGAGAAGAATAAGCCTGGAACCATTAATCTTCATCCCTTGAGATCAGGACACAAAAATCGATCTTCTATCTTTTATCAGCAAATAGATACGCTTATTGTAATCCAAACTACTGAATATATCTTTCCAAGGCAAAGTGAGAAGGAAAAGTTCGTCCAAGTCACAATATGCATGAGATGATATAACTTCGAAAACCATAGCGGGTAAAAAGATGCCATTAGTTCGACTGCACGAGCAAGAGAAAAAATGGATAAACTGACATTGCCCCAACAACCCACATGTTCTAAGCTGCCCCAAACGTAAAGCAAAGGCATAAAGATGAAGAGAAACTGGAGAAGAAAAACAGAAGGCTCAACAGACTTACGTTGAATCAGTAGAAAAACGATGGCTAAATATGATCAGGACACAACAATTGATGTTCTATCTTCTGTCAGAAAATTAACACGCTAATTGTAAGCCAAACTACTGAATATACCTTTCTATTGCAAAGTGAAGACGAACAGTTCGTCGAAGTCATTATATGCATGAGATGATATAATTTCGAAAACCATTGCGGCCAACATTAACTCAGCAAGAAAACACCTACATGGACCGAAGCACCCAAAAAGATGCCATTAGTTTGTGGGGCTCAAGCCTATACATTTGTTTGGAAATTTTAATGGTTCACATATTGAACTTTATAAATAGGAAGATAAACTTACCGCTTTGTAGTATTTCTCTTTCGTAAGAAAGAAGATAAACTTCCTGCTTTGTAGTATTTCTCTTTCGTAAATAGGAAGTTAAACTCCCCAGTATGCACTACTATATCATTGGGTGGTTATACGTGGCTCCGTACAAAATAGATCTTGTTCTTCAAGTCCTCGTGTGGAGAAGGTAAAAATCGATGGCATTTTCTTGAGTTGACCCACCTTCGCCTTTTTCTCCTTTGCTGGCTGTGGACTTTTCGGTGAGCTTAATTTTCTTGTAGATTTCTTCCAAGTCTAAAAAATTGGAAAATGTATTTCAGCCATGTTTATGCGCAAACGGTTTGAGCGTTAATAACCTTTAAAATCTATCATAGCACTGATTGGACAATTATTACAGTGCTTATGTCTAAAAGCTGATTGGTCAATTTGCAACGCTGAAGCTGGTTTTCCAAAAAAAAGTAGCTAGCTCGGAATTCTTGGCAGAATTACCTCCCGGAGAAGCATCTTACCGACTGGTAAAGGAGGAAAATTTTCAGGAAATTTTTGCCTACGCCTCCAAGAATTTGGATCCTAATTTTTAGGACCAAATATTACAAAAGAGAGTCACACCCTGGTGTCACCCCACCCCCATCATCATTCACTCCCTATTATTTACCATTATCTTTATTTACAGCGGCCCCACTTAAGCAGATGACTGCTTAAGCCCTCGGCCCACCTCCCTGCGTAAACCGTCGTCAGATGTGAAGTGAAAAATTGCCATTCACGTTTCGTCCCAACTATGTCAGGCAGTTGCTTGACCATAATTGGGGGCATTGGAGGAAGCTGGTTTGAGGATTAGCCCACAGTAGAGAACAATGTTAGAAACATTCCGGACAAGGGACGGACTGCAACCTTCGGTGCCCATTACGGCGAAGGCCCCTTCCAGGACCATAGAGGGACATATAACCGTCTCTATGGTATGTTGGGGAGCGGTCGCGATTCAAAACCCTCGGGGGAGTGGCGTTGTCAATAAGTCCGTCATACAATCACACCCCTGAGAGGATCCCACCCGGACTCATCTCATTCATCATCATCATTCACCTAAAAGGCAATCTTCATTTCCATCCAGGCGGCCGGCAAACGGGGGGGAGGGCTCTTTTCATCCCCAAGGAAAAAGAAAAAAAGCATAATAATCAAAACGTAAAATTTTTAACCGAAATATACACACACACACATATACATACATAAGAAGACAAGCAGTGCCACCTAACAAGAGGCACTGGTGAAGGAGACTTGCACCCCCTAGTCAGAGGGGCTGCAAGAGCAGAAGACAATGGCTTCCCACCCAGCCACCAGAGTCCCACTGAGGACCATTGCTGGGCAAACCAAGCCGGATCGAGGAACAGTGTTCTCAACAATCTTCGGGAAGCCCAACGTAGCTATCCCGAGATTGATCGATACCCCGGTCGGCTACTCCGCAGTGTGCGAAAAAGAGGCAGAGGTCGAGACCCTAACGAAGGAGGAAGGACAGAAGGTGTTAGAAGGAATAGGCCTCCAACCTAGCACTCATCCCCAGATCCAGGCACACCGAAGTATAGTGTGCCAACAATTGGATCCCTGGATAGGCCAACACAGCAGCCTTGAAATAAAGGAGGAAATATGCTAAAATCAAGCATGGGCCAACGTGGTGGAAGTAGTGAAGTTCCGTAAAAAACGGGACAACACGGAGCACCAGCAAGTCTTTAAGGTCATATTTGCGGACACGCAGATGGCGCAAAAGGCTAAAGAAAGGGGCCAGCTGCTGTTCAATGCTAAAATCAGCGTGGACCAAATGGAAAGGGAGGAGTTCACTCCCATCCAAATTTGCTTCCGCTGCTACAAGCTTGAGCAGCATACCAAAAAGGATTGCAAGGAGGCAAACATCACTTGCTCCAGGTGCAGCGGATCAGGCCACGGATGGAGGGAATGCAAGGCGGCAAAGAAGAAGTGCCCAAACTGCGGCCTAAACCATGGGGCGATGGCAATGTCCTGCCCCCAGAGAAAAGAGATTGTCAGAAAGAAGAAGACAGAAGACCTAAGGAGAAATAATACCTCTTACGCCCAAGTCGCGAAAAGAGCCCCAAATACGGAAGAAATCCCCCAAGCACAGACGAAAACATACCTCAAGCTCGAAAATGAAAACTCTACAAAGATTCTTACGTGCATTCTCTTTGCGCACGTAAATAATCTCACAAATCCGGCAACATTTTCAAAGACCCTCAACCTCATGCTCAGGAAGAACGGCATGGAGGAGATGTGGTTTCCTGATGACCCACCATCGGGAGACGTCCTTCGACTCCAGTTTGGATCTGATAAAGCAGCAGAGGCCCCAGCAACCCCATTCCCCAAAGAAAAGATAATGACAGAAATTAAAAAGACGGAAAGCTCATCAAGCACGAAAGCCAGCACGTCCCGGCTAGACCCGCGACTAGAATCGGCGAAGAAACGTGAAAGGAAGGAAATGAAGGCTGCTAGGAAGATTAAAGAAGCCGAGGGAAACTTAACTAGCGAAGCATCTTCAGATTCTGAAGCTGACGAGGCAACAAACAGGGTGACCAAGAGCCCTGTGAGCTCCAGAAGCAGGTCGAAGACCTCGAAACGTACTTACAAGTACGATGGAGAGGAGATCGACCTCAGAATCATCACGAACGAGCTAATTTTTCACCCAGAAAAGCTCTCCCCCACGGAGATATTTAAGGGGATTCAACAGGGAAGAATAAAATGGGTTTACGCCGCAAATGTCAAAGAAAAAGACATAGAAGAAGCACTGTATGAAGGCGCAGTGAAGATATACAAAGACTCTTGCATTGCCCTAAACAATGAAGAGTTTAAAGAAATATGCAACGGGAAGTTCAAGACATAAAACACTAAGAAGAACACTAACACACAAAACAACTCAAACATGGAAAACCCAAACAACGCCTTAAAAATACTCACTCTGAATGTGGATGGATGGAAGGGAAAGTCCACTGTGTATGGCAACATCTTCCGTACAGTGGACTCAGACATCATCCTCATATCAGAGCATGGTATAAACACAACCACAGACAACATAAAGATACACAACTACAACGTTATCCAGAAAAACCACACTCAAGAAAGATACGATGGCCAGCCATCGCTATCAGAAAAAACATAAAGTACAGAACATTGCCGGACTTAGATGAATCATTCGTGGCAGTTGAGATCTCGACCCTGGTTGGTGGCCTAACTGTGGTGGCAGCCTACCAGCCACCCAGGCGACAGTACCTACCAATCAACAACTTCTTCCCCCCTACGGGCACAAAAGGCTAGCGCTGCTAGGCGGGGACCTAAACGCCCGCTGCCGTGCATCTGGCTACAGGTGCGCTGACCAAAGGGGACGAAATCTGGAACTACTATTCGACAGAAATAGAGTCCAGAGAGTAGGACCTGACTTCCCAACTTATTTAACAGATTGTTCGGCAAAAAAACCGGACATTGTGTTGGTGAGCCCGGAATTCCCCTTTAACATCGCCAACAAACCTGGCCCAGTAGTCCCGAGCGATCACGTCCCAATTATCACCACCATTTCGCTTGTGCCAATTCTCAGGCCCGTCCCACATAGGAAGTGTTATGCGAAAGCTAACTGGGAGCAGTACAGAGAAATGCTCTGCGCCTATCACCCAGCTGACCTAAAGGACGCAAATCTGGAGGAAATTGATAAGGAGATTGAGAACATCACCAATTGCCTCATTCAAGCTGACGAAAGATGCGTCCCCAGGATCTCGTACAAAATGCTCCCACAACCTAGGTGGACGGATAAAATGAGGGACATCGCTAGGGAACACAGGGAAATTTATGAAGAAGTTGGTAGGACAGGCCCGACCCGGGAAAAGAAAGCCAGAATGAGACAGCTAAGCGAGGCTATGAAAAACACAATCCTCGAGAAACAGAAGGAAATCTGGGATGATATCATTGGCAGGCTAGACCGGGAGACTAATCCTGTACGTTTTTGGAATAGCATCCAAAGACTTAGGGGATTGCCTCCCAGGCCTGGGATTAAAATCAAAGATGGCGACATATTCATAGAAGATCCGGATACCATGGAAAGAAGATTCAGGGACCACTGGAAATAGGTCTTTGCGATCTCACCTGAGGAGAACGACGATTTTGACCAGGACTTCGAAGACCGACTGCTCGAGGACCTCGGAACGATTATACATAGGACCCACCCACAACCGCAGGTGTCTAGAGAGAGAGAGATGGTTGACCACGGACGCCCGATCACTGTTGAAGAGACAATTAACACCATAAAGTCCTTCAAACAGAGGGTACCAGGATGGTCTGGGCTCACTAAGAACAACCTAGTGAATGCCCCTAGGCAAATTATTCAGGGAATGGTCAACATCATGAACGCTTCCCTAAATACAGGCTACTTACCAGACGGTTATAAGATGGCAAAAATCATCTTTATCCCGAAAGGGAACAAGCCCCCAGACCAAGTGGCCAACTACCGCTCAATCTCTCTCCTAGAAGTACCCGGCAAGATCTTCGAGAAGATTATAGCCAACAGACAACAAAATCAACTCGATGAGTTAGGAGCGCACAACCCGGCACAACATGGGCTTAGACCAAAACAAGGCACTGAAACTGCCCTGGCGCTTTTAACAGAAAAGATCGCGCAATGCCGTGCGAAAGGTCACTATGTAGACATCGTGATGAGGGACGTGCAGAAGGCCTTCGACAAGGTTTGGCTGAGTAGACTGCAATACAAGATCCTAAGTCTCCAGGTAAACCCGGTCCTGGAAAGGATTCTTTGTGACTTCATCATGGACAGAAGGGCGCGTATCATGATAGAAGATCACAAAGGTCCAGAATTCGAACTTAAAGTGGGCGTTCCCAGGGGAGCTGCCTGAGTCCCTTGCTTTACCTGGTCTTTACCATCAACCTCCCTACTCCAATCCACGGGGACACGATGTATCTGCAATAAGCAGATGACATCACTCAGATCGTCCCCTGTAGGGAAAGGAAAGCAAGGAACCAGGCTAACAACACCATCGCGGAGATCTCGAACATCAACAACTTCGAGAAAAAGTGGAAAATCCGGACGAACAGAGAGAAGTTCACAATTCTCCCGCTGGGCCGTGAGTTGACTTGGCCCATCATGATTGATGGAAGGAGATACGGTTACTACGCCGTAGGCAACATCCTGGGCCTAAAAATCTCCGATTGCGGATACTCGAGTCACTACACGGTGAGGCGGAATATGGCAAAGAGAGAAATCTCTAAGCTATATAGGTTCAGAGAACTCAGCCCGGCAAATATCAGAAAATTATACCTGTCGTTCATCCGGGCTAAGCTTATCTACCCCGCAGTAGTGATCAAACGGCCAGCAAAACAGCTATGAAAAGGCTCCAACGAGTACAAAACTCTGCGTCCCTCTTCATGAACAAATGCAGAAGAAGGGATCAACTTCGGCAGAGGGACCTGCACCGCAGGCAGAAGCTGGAGCCGATAAATGTCACAACCCAGAAATTAGCCAAGAAAGTCTGGTCCACAATGGCCAATGATATCCTACCAGAATTACGAAGAACTGGACGCAGGATTAACATCTCTGCCAGGCTGCACGGGCAAGTCAAACGTAACCGGCGATTCCCGAGAACCAAAGTCTGTTCGGAGGAAAACATAAGACCAATTTACACCTAAAAAGACCAAACACCAGCAACACACACCAGGGTGACACAAAACACAATTCATAACATGTCAAACTAAAAAAAATAACTCACACGAGGTATACACACATGATCGCAAGCTTACAAAGGCTTGAAAGCTCAAACACACAGCTTAAATATTACAGACAAAAGAAGAACAAATACAATGAAGAACAATAATAAGAACACGAACAGAACGAAAACATGAGAAAACAGCAATACTCACACAAAGGAAAAAGAACTTAATAAAAATATAGCAAGGTAACGATGCTTCTAAAACAAGGGCAACCCTACCCCAACTTCACCATCTTTTTTATCTACTACTATCCTTTTCAAAGAGTGCATATACCATCGAACTGTTATTCCAAAAATGACGTAAGAAAGACTATTAAATGAATATCAATCCTGATTGGTTTAATTTTTATAATGTTATGAGTAGATGAAATGACTATTTATATAGGTGTATTTTGTGTAAAATATAGTCAGAAAAGTTATTATTATTCAAGAAGAAAAGTTATATTTCCTGCTCGCCACTTGTATACACATCTACGCTCCAGCCTAATAAAGAAGTTGAAACCTGCTCCAAATTTCCTTTACCTTTAAAGGAAGCAACAATCACTTATGGCAGCCTACAAAAGTACAAGAGTGAATACCTTACTCAGACCCCATAACTGGTGACCTCTCTTCGTCAACCGAAATACGTGATTATACAACAAAATGGATTCGCTAGGTGATGCATCAAAACATCAACAAGCTGTTTATTGTCTTCCACACCAAAAAGTGGAACTCGCGAACGCAATCTCCATTACACCTCCTGTTTTTAATGAAGCAGCAGTCTCAGGATGGTTTAAAATTGTGGAGGCGCAATTTGACATCCTAAGAATACAAGGAGAAGAAAAGAATTTTACCCTATTCTGGCTGCATTACCTCCCGAGACAGTCAATTTACTTCAAGCTGCAGTTCCTTCATCGGAGGACTACTCTCTCCTTCGGATAAAAGTGCAAAGTGTGTAAAAATTACTAATACCATAATAGTGTAAATAAGTTTAATAGTGTATATATATTCAGTACCTATTTAGTTTAAAAAATGAAAAGTACACATAGTGAAAAATCAAAGGTCTATTAATGAGAATAATATAGTAATTTTGAGTGTGTAAAAAATTCGTGTAGACATCAATCTAAAGTAATTCTGTTTAATAAGGCAAAGTCGTGTGGGGCCTACATACAAAGTAACGTACATAAAAGAGGTTTATTTTGCGACAAGAAACCGAGGCTACTTTAGGTGGAACGCTTTAATCAATGTTGTTAATTCGCTTGGCATAGCATAGGTTTTACAAAGGATCTCAGGACTGCTGACCCCTCTGAAATCTATGTTATGCAGTCAAGAATAACAAATGAAATACGTAAGTATATAATGTTGTGGGTGCGCGCACAAAGCTGTAGGTATGCTTAGAAATATAATTAACTCATACTGCGGCCAATAATATAAGTAAAGGAACGGCATAAGAAAGTTGTGGCGCGCACCCACGCACTCAAACATAATTTTGTTCGCATTTAAGTGCCTCAGTTCCTGCGTTCAAAAGCTATAAAGTACTTCAGAATTTATTTAAAGTACCTCTTTGTTTATTCATAAAATGTATCAAATAAACTCCACGTTTTCGCAGCGTACTCCTGTGGTGCTGAAACCACATTATAGAATCGAATATGACTAAAAAATACCACAAAGATGAGCATTTTGAATGTCTTAGGAAATACTATAATTGGTTCACAGTAAACCATAGCATATTAAAATATATTTGTATATATATATATATATATATATATATATATATATATTTGTTTATAATTGTAAGGCGTATTAACCACTCCGTTTTATCGGATGAGAAACTGGATAAGAAAAACAGAAGGACTCAACAGACTTGCGTTGAAATCACAGCAGAAAAACGATGGCTAAATATGAACGCTCCCCACCGGTGACACACAGACTCGAGATGGAAGGGATGGTATACATAATATGTGCGCACTTGTTCAACACTGAAAATCCAGGTTACTTCACGATAGATTAAGTATGATTACTACAAAAATCACGTGAATAAATCTGTAGTTTCTACAGGATAAAGAAGAAGAGTAAAACAAAAAAAAAGAAAAAGCACAAAGCAAAAAATGGAAGAGAAAATAAAAGAATAATGTACTTGACACAGGCAAAATTTAAAAGACCCCTAAACAAAACCTCGTATTTGAATAAGAATGCACCGAAAGAGATAAAGAAGAAGAATAAAGTGGATCTAACCTAATCTCCACTTAAGTTGAAACGGTAGCCTCACCAAAAAGTAATTTAAACGAAGGAGGCTGGTAAATAAAAAGAAGAATTTTGAAGAGTAAAAACAGGAATAAGTCTAAAGCACTATAGTTAAAAATATACAGCACAAGAAAACACAAATTCCCAAAGAACTGGTAACAACAAGAATAATATGATTCAAGAAAGAGAAATACAAATGAGACTACACTCCAGGATATAATGAAGACTACTTCGAATGTCTATAGCAGTGGTCGGGAAACGGGTAATGGATGTGCTATGGATGTGGATGTGCTAAGTGAAGGAAACGAATATGAGGTTGAAGAAAAAGAATGCATCGAGGAGCCTTTCTTTTATTTTTCGGTAAAATCTGGCAACATTTATCCTAATTAAGTTGCATTTTGCCATGTTTTGAACATGCCTCTTTCAGAGTAGTTGATGAATTAATAGAGCTGATCAAGTGATATAACAATTATTTACATAAGGTGAGTTATGATATAATATATAATATTTACGTTTTTGTATAGACTTTATTGATTAAAATTCAACAAAATTTAAATATATAAATATAAGATTAGTTTAGACTTTAGGATATTTTAGTTTATTTGTAAGGGGCTTAATTGTCCCATTAGCTGTTTAGTTGCCATTTTATCACGTTTTTAGGGGTAACTATTATATTTTTCATTTATTGATTTATTTTTATTTTGATGAATTATTTTATATTAAAAGTAAGTTTTTTAACGAGTTTAACTATTTAAGAAGATTTCCTGCAGCCCCTACAGATGTAATGCTCACTCTTTTTAAATCTTATTGTTCGAATTTTTATGGTTGTGAGTTGATTTTATGTTATGTTATTTTAAAGTTTTAATTTAAACTCTTAAATTCTTCTCTAAATAATTTTTTATTTTTCAAAAATAGAAGTCAAAAGACCTTAAAAAAGTCATAGATTTGTCTTTCATTTTCAGATGGCATCAGCAAGGAAAAGGGCATATCAGGCAGAGTTCCTTAATTATGGCTTTATAGAAATAGAAGACAAAGGACAAATGAAACCTCAATGTGTTGTCTGTATGAAAGTACTGACTGCCGAGTGTTTCAAAAAGAATCAACTGAAGAAACACTTGGACGAGGTTCATTTACATCTGTCTTGCAAACGACGGGAATACTTTGAGAATCTGGAAAAAAACAGTCAAAAGACAGAGATTGGATGATGATGATGTACTCAATTTTCGAAGATAGATGGTATAGTGGAAGATATAGTGGGTGAAAAAAAATGAAGGGGGGGGGGCGGATTTTGCCATAGTAAGGAGGGCATCACTTTATTTTTATAGTTTCATTTTTCCTTTATTTGTGTTGTTATTTTGTGTGTTTTTTATCTTCATGTGTTTGTAGTGTTCTTCTTATTGCCTTTTGTTTCTTCTTCTATTAAACAAGATGGCAACGTTTAGCAGCAATAGCTAGTTTTGAAGTGGCATGGTTGGTTGCTCGAAACAACAAACCACATACTATTGGTGAAGACTTAGTCAAAGCGGCGGCTGTGAAAATGGCAGAAATAATGTGTGGGCAGAAAGAATTTCCATCTTGGCAGGAAATGTGAGAGAACAAGTGATTTCTCAGTAAAAAAAGAGTAAAGAGTTTGCCATTCAACTTGAGGAGACTACAGATGTCAGTAGCAATTCACAGCTGATGGTATACGTTCGATACAGGGGTTCTGATGAAATTGAAGAAAAAATGTTGCTATGTTTCCACTTGAGTTGAGAACTCGTGGTATTGATGTGTTCAATAAGGTTGATACATACTTAAAAAAACAAATTGTTGATTTAAAGTGGGAAGATTGTATTGCAGTATCAGTTAATGGAGCTCCTGCCATGTTTGCTCAGGTCACTGGTTTTGTGGCTTTGGCCGAACAACAGAATCCAAATATTCAGGTCATCCATTGTATGATACATCGCCAGGCATTAGTTGTGAAGGATTTGAAACCAGAAGTGGAAGCTGTGTTGAATAATGCAATTAAGATTGTCAATGTTGTAAAAGGGCATGCACTAAACACGATGAGTTTTCGTGATTACGTGAGGATGGAGAGGCTGAATATTCAATCCTTTTCCATACGGAAGTGAGGTGGCTTTCAAGTGGAAATGTCCTGAATAGAGTTTGGGCTCTTAAAATCAAATTTGAAATATTTCTAACTGATCAAAAACACACACTTGCAGAGAAGTTCAGAAAATCAACCTGGCTAGCTCTTCTTGCATATTTACCTGACATTTTTGAGTATGTAAATGCCCTGAACAAGGAATGGCGAGGAAAGAAAATCAATCTCATCTTAGCAAGAAAAAAAATTTCAGCATTTGTATCAAAGCTTCAATATTGGAACCAAAAAATAAATGCCAATAAGATTGCTGTCTTTCCAAATCTAGCAGAGTTTTGGGAAGAATGTGAAGACTGCAGTCTTAGTGACATGAAGAAATCAGTCACAAGGCACCTGACCAAACTTAGGAATAGGTTCTGTGACTACTTTCCAGAGCTTGATTCACATACTGTCAGCTGGGTTGTAAATCCCTTTAAATGTTAACTGGCTGATTTGCCTTAAGAGCCTGAAGGATTAGCAGAAGAGCTTATTGAACTGCGTTCCAACAGTGGAACAAGCATGGAATTTGAGACCAAGGATGACCTCTCAAGTTTTTAGATGTCAAAAGCTGCAAGGGCTTATAAAACTGCACATTTGGAAGCAACTAAAATGCTGCTACCTTTTGCAACCACCTACATGTAGGAACAAGGTTTTTGTAACCTTGTAATTCTAAAAACAAAATACAAAAACCAGTTATATCCTGAAGACAGCATCAAAGTAGCAGTGACATAAAAAATCCCTGATATTCAAATTGTTGTATCAAAGATGAAACAGTATCATTTTTTTAAAGCCTGAGGGAGCTGATATATTAAAGTTTCCAATAATTTCTTCATTAGTTTTATTTGTGTACCATTCTCCAGAAAGGGTAAACATTTTTCCCCCATAATAGTGGATTCAATAACATTTTCCTATTTTGTTTTTGTTTGAATTTTAAATACATGATAATGACATAGTCAATAATTTGGCTTGTGTGCCATGTAATGCTAAAAAGTGACTTTTATTTCTGTTTATAAATATATAATTTCCTACAATTTTTTCTTGTGTGCTATTTACATGCCAAGAAGACGGACTTTTATTTCCAAATGATAGATGAAATAAAAAATTAAACATTATCCCAATAGAATATTTTTTGTGTCTTTATTATCCATGATTTTTATAAGTAAATTAGTTTGATTTCTAGAGTACTTCAAAGTTAGGGGTAAATTAATTTTACTACAAATTCTTTTGGGGTAACGCCCCCAAAAGTTACCCGACCCCTGGTCTAGAGAGATCCCTTGTTGAGGGAATAAAATACATCCCGAAGGAAACATACACTGGCATTCAACGGTATGACCAATTTAAGTGAATCAGAACACCCTGCAGAGTGAGAAGGAGAGACAAGAACGAAATAGAACAAGCACATATGAAGCAGAAATAAACAACACTACATAAAACACTTAACAAAATACATAATTAAACATAAGAAATTAACCATTATTCCTCGAGGAACACAAAACCAAAAGAAAAATAATGAAAAACAAAATGGGTTAATAACGAGATCTCCTCATAGCCATTCAAACTTTAAATTTTCTTCCAATTTCTTCTATTTTTGATTCCCCATCTCTTCAATTTATCACATATATGGAGCGCACTTTGATCTAAACAATATAAATCAATAAAATTATGAATGCTCACGGTAGATAATTTTTTTCCAAGATTTAATAGTTTGGCGTCATTAACTACTACCTAGTAGGCGGATTTGGGCTTGGACACCTGCCTGTCTTTTCAGCTCATTAGCTGAGTCATCTTTGAGTGGCCAAGTGACCTATCAAACTTGTAGGTATTGAAGGCTGCGCGGAATATTCGGAAGCTCAGGGTCTCAAGGGGAGGCGCTCATAAGGCTGCAGTGAATTATTAAGTTAAAAATCAACACTCATCTATTTATATTAATCTTTAAATTAATTAAAGAAATTGCAAAAATTACGAAAAAGAAACCTTAATTACAAAGAGAGCTATTGAACTTATCAATTTCCTGTCTGACCCAAAGGGAATACTAATTATGAAGGTTGGAGAAAATATAATAGCGTAGACGGAGAAAAGAAACTAATGACAACCTATGCCAAAATGGCCAAACTAATTATAACTGCAGCTTTTAATGTAACCGGAAACAATAAACTTATTTATACATGAGAACGGACATTACAAAACAACAAGCATTTATTATACACATAAAACTTCTATACCACGCCTGGATTTTTTAATAAATAACTAAATAAAAAGCTTACCTAAAATTTCTGCCGGGAATGTGGTTTTCTGACAACCGAGTTCATCCGAATTCAATTTCATCCGGTTAATTTAATTTTTCAGAACTGTTCTCAAACTTTTGTTCTCTATAACTTTTCACAAAGACTAATCCAAAGACCCGTGTTCAGAGAACCTTTAACCAACAACACGGTACTATTCTTACTCATAACTTGGACAAACCTGATAATGATATATATAATACGAAAAAAATTTAAAAACATGGAAACGTCACGATATCTTGAAGATCTATGTAAAACATGCCTTCGGGTCCCTAATTTCAACAAACTATTGTCAGAGCTCTCATTTCAGTTCTGAGGAACAATGGGATCCCAGCTCCAATTTTTAGGCAAGGAAAATTACTCTGCCTTTTCATATCTGAAAGATGTCTATTTCTAAGGAAGTTTAATTTTGGAGAAATCATTGGCAATGTCAATTTTTTTACTCATATATTGGAGTATGAAGAGAGCAACCTAGAACATGAAATTAAAGAAGCAATATTTCATGGATAAAGAAAACTAACTACACACGCTCTCTATACTATTTCTTAAACTGAATTCAATATGTTGGACCACTCCACCACAACAAAGTGGTGCAAAAAGTTCAAGGAAGAATTTCTAAGATCAATTTTACAGAAGCAAACACATCATTATATATAATGAATACTATGCTCAACAAATTAAAGAGACTTTCAATAAATCTAAATAGAAAAGAAGAAACAGGAAAAATTTAAGGAAATTAGATTAGAAAAGTAGACATAGTATATTTATAAATGATCATGGCATAGAAATTGGACGAAAAAAATTAAAATCTAACCTTCTATTATAATTAGAAATATTCACAGCACATAAGAGTTTGTTCTTACTTCTATCACTATTATATCACTATTTAACACTGGAAATATAAGAGAAACTACTATCAGCCTAATAGTACTCTCGCCAGGATGCATATCCATATCTTGGTAACTTATTCCAAAAAAATCATTTTTAATCATATTTGGATATAAAAACTACTATTTTCGTTAATGAATTATAATATAAGATCAGATATACAAATTTCCCATCATAGAATAAAGAAGGAAAAAACCAAGAGCTCATACTATTAAAATGATAGGAATTCAAGCGGGCGTGGATTTTCCGACTTACTTTATCTAAAGAGCAGCTACCAAACCGGATGTAGTTATATCTAGTGAATATTTCCCGTACATTTTCTATTTCAAGCAGAGACCTACAATTCTAAGTGATCACGAGACTGTTTTAATTAATATTTCGCCGGATTGGGGGAGATAGCACAGATTACTTAATATTTTACTCCGAATAATATAGAAAAGGCCAGAAATTGATTTTGAATTAAGCAGGCTCACCTACTAATTAATACAAGAAGACGAGCAAATTGGCTTTATTCTTACCTAAATTTGGTGAGTCTGGCCTATACCATCATGGAGAAGAATTCCCATCCTATGGAAATTGATTCCTGCAGAAAGAGAAATGGTAGATAGCGGAAGAAGATTACTTCTCTCTCTCTTTCACGTTTCACAGAGGCAGTTGAAAGCGACTTCTTTGGGCGGTGAATAAACATAAATAGAATTCAACTAGTAGGACAAAATGAGTAAGGAAATCGGTTATGCAGATCGCGTACAAAACCTTTGCATAAAAAAATCATGTGAAAGAGCGTCGTAACCATATAAGGTTGGGATCAAGATACCATTTAAACTCATTAACTTGAGAAGTTAGCTGTCATATTTTGCTCAGCAAAACTTAGCGTTGCCATGTTTACTGCTGACATAGAAGTTTGCCTTGGCAATGATTTTAACCAGTTGGAGAAGGCTTTCTTTGTATTCGCTCGACACACACGCTACTACATAAGGAAAGGTGTTTAGTTTTCCGGAATGAAACAGGAAGAAACACACACGCTAGCCTTCTCTTCAGATTGGTAGTGTTACCAGCAGTGGATTTCGCGCTCTCTGTTGAGGGAAGAGGATCAAGAGTGGTGGAGAGAGCGGCGAAGCATAGTCCATAAAAATATATGAGAAGAATATTAAGAAACGCCTCAAGGTGTCGATTTCGATCTGCGGGAAAAGGGTTTGTTGAGGTTGCACGGGGAAGACAATATGAGGAAGCTATTGGTCATTTTTGCTACCTAATCCAAAAGAGTGCTCATATGTTGAGTATCGACTACATGCTGCATATGGAGGGGGGGGTCTGAAAAATAGCTCCCAGAGGAGATCGTTGCTGATTGTAGCGCTAAGTGAATCACCAAGCACCCCGTTGCAGGTAACTCTTGTGTCTTAGAAGAGATTATTAAATATATGAAACGCGTCATTAGTTTGCTGTTATTTTCCGGATGATTGGAAACTAGCATAAATTATTTTACAGCCCAAATCACTACTTTTTAACCTATTTCTTAAAAATCTTTCATACGTTAAATGCGGCGTCAATTTTTCTCTTAGTCGAAATCAAAGCCTTCACCAACCGACACTCATATTATAAGCCCTATAATGAGACTCAAACACTCTATTTATTATCTTTTTTAATTCTTTGAAATAACTTTTGGCACCTCAAAACTGTTAAAACCTCAATGTTTTTTTTGTACAATGCACACTATGGATAAAATTTTCACATATTCATGGGTAATGTTATTCGTCAAGGGTAAAGAGATTTAAGTGTTTCCAAAGAGCAATAAATAGCATAGTTTCTTTATTTGAGCGTTTGAGATCATGTGAATGCTTTAAAATGATACTGAAGATTTAAAATGCGACTCGAAGCAAAAAAGAGTTGATCTTACGTGCGTTTTCTTCTTGTAATTTTCACACCCCTTTTTCCTATATCTTATACAATTTCCTTTCTTGTGGCCTATTAATTTTTCATCCTTATTGATAATGCTGCCAAAAGTATCCAGCAGTATATTGGGGAGAGGGGAGGCGAGACGTTCAAGAAATGTATACATTGAGGGACTTGTATTTACTGGGGTTATCCCTGTAGCTTAGGATAGGAAACAAACTGTCGATAATATGGTAAGTTTGTGCTCGAAACAATGATTTCTTATTCTTTCGGTGACTGCTTACACCATCTAGACTAAAGAGTAATTCAGCTTGAATGAACCACGAAAAAGGAGTTTGGTTTCAAAATTGAATAGTGCAACTGTAATTACAAGGATTTTGATGTGTTGTTGTGTTCCCTTTTTGTTCATTGTTTTGCTTATTATTGAAAAAATACGGGAAATTGTTGCCAGAGAATAGTGGTGATATGTTGTAGAGCTTTACAAAATGTTACCGACAGGGTCAGCAGGTATTTGTCGTGGTCCGGCCTTGTTTGAATTGTATTGCTCCAGACGACTTACGAGTGAACATTTCTGAGGGCTTGGAGGATTGCCCAAGCCTAGTTGATTATCATTTCTCTCAAGAAAGGATGGCAATTTACACTAATGGATTTTGGCAGTTTATTAAAAAAGTGAAAATCCTTAATTTACTCAAGAATTGATTTGTGCATCAGTTTTAGAAAAGGTAATAATAATAAAGAATGAATAGTTTCAAGGAAACTCAGTTTTTTTATTAATGATATCGGTTTAATATGCAAAATAAAATGTGGCATTAACAACAGTTTAATATCATCTATAATCATAAATTAGCTGAAACAGAATAGCAATATGGCAGTTTAAATAAGGTGGTGTAGTGATTGGTTATATAGGGCGTTTCTGTTATTTTCTAAACAACTTACTGTTTAATGCCTGATATAGGCTATAATTAAAATTTGTATATAAATATACTAAGCAGGTTAACATTAACCCCTTGCTTACGATGATAAACGTGCGTTAGTTATAGGTTTGCCATGGCGCACTACGATGACAAACGCGTGTTTGTAGTATTAAAAAGTACACCAATCTTGTTAAAATAAGGTCCAATTACAATTTGGTGTAAGACTGTAGGGGTGGGGACAGATAGCAGAAAATAGAGAAGTGGTTACAAGAGAAAGAAGTGTGGTAAGGCTCAAAGAGATGCTAAGAGCCTGGTGATCAGGCCTATCGCTTTTAAATATTTTTTGTTTTGAGGTTCCTTTGTTGTCTTTGAGTTAGTTTATATAATATGGCGTTCAAGCTATTTGTTTTCAAAAACTTAATGTTCATTGGTATGATATGCACATTTGCTGTTGTGGTAATAAATGATTTTAATCACCCTAGTCTTGTGTTTATTGTCTTTGTTTTTTGTATATTATTTATTGAGTGTAAATCGTGTCTTTTGTTTTTTCTTGAATGTCTTCTTCGGTATTTTGAGGGTATTTATCGGTGAATTCTTGTAGAAATCAGTAAGGTTTCATAATTGGGTAATCTTTTTCTTGGTCTGTTTCTTTAGGCGGGGTAAAAACATTCTTATTTTCATGTGTAGAATGACACTAATCCTCCGCCAGCTAAAAGCCCAGCGCAGCTCGGAAATCTGGCGTGACTTATGCCTCTTCTGTTCTGGTTAATCATTTGGACAATATCATCGTCCACTTCTCGATTAACCATTTCCTGCATATTCTTTGTCCGTTATTCTATGACAACATTAGTGAGACTTATCCCCGCCTCCCGCTGTAGCTCTTCTTGGCGTCTTCTCTCTCGCCAGTATGTACACATGTATAGAGTTTGGACTGTAACAGTGGCCTTAGTGATTCTCTCTTTGATGTGCTTCTTGTACCTGGTTGAAGTAATCTTTATTTTAGGTACATTGCACTCCACGGTGTAACGATAACGTTTATTCCCTAGCCTGACGTCGTAAAGTAGTTTCCTGCCTATGGGGACTACTTTGAACTTTTCCTGGTTGGTGCGGGTCTTCCACGGGTCGTCGTAGGTGTTAACATTTTAAATTTCTGCTGATCTCATATGAGCTTACCAAGGCGCGTTCCTCCACGGAGAAGTGATTATCTGGGTAAAATCATAGGCGATTTGAATGTTGAGGCAAGTGGGACTTACAGAGGATGAAACATCAGCTGTGTAAATCAAGTAGAGAGTGGGCCCCCCCTCCCCCCCCCCTGCGGAGGCCCGCAGTGAGCGGAAATTTTGGTCCATCCGTGCAGCCTAAACTGATATTCGCAGCTCTCTCCATGACATAGTCACAGAGAGTCCTTTCTAAGTTTTCACTTAGGCCCAGTCGTAAGATCTTGTACTGCATTCCCCGTTGCCACACCTTATTAAACACTTTTGATATATCCCAAAAAACAATGTCCACGTAACTTCTTTCTCGTTTTGCTTGGGCTATCTTTTCCGTGATGACATTAATCGCTATCTCAGTACTCCGTTTCCTCCTAAACCCGAATTGATGTGGGTTGAAGAGGAAGTTCTCCTCCAGGTGAGACACCAGTTTTCGGTTGAGGATCTTCTCGAAGAATTTCCCACCAAATTCTAGAAGTGAAATTGGCGCGTAGCTCTCCTTCAACGTTGCGTCCTTTCCGTGCTTAGGCAAGAAAATCATCTTAGCTGTTTTATAAGCGTCTGGGAAGTATCCCGTGTTCAGACAGGCGTTATACATCCTTCTCATCCCTTCGATGACATTGGCTGGTGTTTTTTCAAAGTTTAACTTTGTAAGCCCCGATTATCCTGGGGCTTTTTGTCAGAATGAGCGGAGAGTGCTGAGTAGTTCTTCTTCGGTAATCTCGGCGTCTCCGTCGCACTGTATATCCACCTGGTGGTGGGGGTGCTTCTTGCGTATTTGTTCGTTAACCTCGTTTATGATGTTGCTTATACTGGAGATTTTTTCCCAATAACTTTGGAATATCTCTTCAATTCTTCCGTTTCGATGTTTCCATCTTCTTTTTGTAATTTGATCTTTTTCTTCTCAGTCGATCCTTTGATATTTCTGATCTTTTTCCAAAAATCTTTGGGAGTTTCCTATCTCGAGATCGACCTGAATCGCGAGGTAAGATTCTTCTAGATTTCTTATTTGCTTGTATTTAATCCCTTTCTTTATTGCAATAGCGGCACCGTCGAACCGCTCCTGCGAATAATTCGTGATCAACACATCGTAGTTCCACATTTTCATTTCTGCACTACGCGTGTCGATCCATTGTTCCGAAATTAAGATGATGGCTGACTGCATCAATTTCTCTGAATACATTTCCGTAAAAAGTTATTTTCGTCGTCCAGCCGTTGGTATTAATTTCCAGTATCCTCAGTGCGTTCCGCAACATGGTGAATTGTTTTTACCTATGTATGCTTCTTCTTATTCATATTTTTTTCTTGGGAGCTGGCTGGGAACGTAACTGTGCCCAGGATTTTCCTTCTTCGGAGGTGGACTTGGGGTTTTGGACCTTTTCTTTGTAGCTAGTGTACGGGGCAGGGGCCCTCACCGTTGTCAGAAGCGGAGGATCCCTCCTCATTTTCAGCCTTCTCATCTTCTTCTTCGTCGTCCTCTTTGGATTCCTCCGATGAGGGAGCTTCGACGATCTCCTCAAGTCCAGATTTGACATTGTTGTTCCTGATGAATGATGAGTTTCGGTATGGCTTATATAATCTTATATGAAACTCCGAAGTGTTTAGTGTCTCAAATTTACGCCACTAAAATCAACCAATCAGAAAAGAGGTGGGTGGACTTTAGAATGTCTTAATGTATTGCCTCCGAGATTACCTAATCTGAAGTAGCGGAATTTTGATCAATGGATTTTAATTGTCGCATTTTAGTACTTATTTCCTGTTTGTATATTTATAGTTACAACGTCTGTTAGTGATTTAGATAATAGTGATGGTGATTATAAACCTATGGAAAGTGATCATGAAACAATAGATAGTTATAAGAGTGATGTTTTATATTTTTCTGGGCATGAAGATGACAGTGCTATCCTATGTGATTCTTGAAAAAGAATTGCTGACATTTTTAGTGATTATAGGCCTAACGCTATTCTCGAGATAGTGCGTAATTTCACTGGTGTAAATCCTGCACTAAATTGTAATGATAATACTAGTGTTTTTAGATTATTTCAAAAACTTATAACTGATGATGTTATAGCCTATTTAGTAAGGTGCATGAATGACAGGGCAAACAATTTCTTTCAAGAGAATCCTAATAAAAAAGGAGTAGTTAATAATCTAAAGTAGAAAGATGTAAATGATGATGATATATATACATTTATTGCATTATATTTTTATACGGTCCAATGCAAATATATTAGGGTGCCCCAAAAAACCGTAGTGAATCGGTTACACTAAGACCCGCCCAAAGAATTTAGCTCTTTTTGATATTATCATTACAGTTTCCGACTACACTCGCATTAGTCATTAAAGTATCAATCTATTTCTACTTAGTTCCCATTCAGCCGAGGCAGAACCTTCATTCCTTATTCTGCGTTGATTGGAATTCAAAATACATAAACTGGGAGAATCGTCAGAACGATACTGTAAATTATTTATAGTGTGGTGTTAATATATTTATAAAGTTGTTATATATATATAATTTTTAGTTAAGTCTTGTTTAAAAACTATAATTACTCTTAGCATACGTGAAAAAGAGAGTTTGAATTAATATATAGCAAAAAATGTATAAAGTTAGTCACTGTCACAAAATCTTTAAAAATATATATATATATATATATATATATATATATATATATATATATATATATATATATATTCAAGCAGGAAAATTTTCAGTTTCCTTTCTCGTCTTTTACTGGTTGCGCATTTCGTTTAGGTTTCTTCTCTGCGTCAGAGCGTGAAGTCGTGCAAAACACGACTTAAGGAGGTTGTCTGGCTAATGGAGAAGTCCCCAACAGGATTGAACGTGCGCTGCAGGAGCCCCTAGTTTGGTTTTCCCGCCGCCACCACATCCTGGTTGTTGTTCTGAAGGATGTCTTCGAGGTTTGCATGGGTCCATCATCTGGCCCTGACATCTCCATTTTCAATAGGCTCCAGAATCGTTGGCCTTTCTTTTACCAGAGCCCACCACAGACCCTGGCACCAACTTAAAAAGCTCACCGCCTTGAGATGGTCAGGCACTTGACATGTCTGCTTGACTTTGTGAATCACCTACGCAAACGCAACAAAGAGATCATCATACTCATCGTGGCTTACCTCGAAGGAGGAGCTTCTACATCACTCCGTGCTTTTAGTGATTGCCAAGTGGCCAGATGGAGGCCCAAGGCCATATACGCTGTAAAGATCATGCTCTTCCATAACCAGCTGAAGATGAGCAGGTGGGAGTTGGCGTGGATCCGTCAAGTTGCGTTTTTTTCACCATGGATGCGTGAAATACTGGAATGAAGCAATGATTTTGTCCTAGGCAGCCAAGAACGATCTAGGCTTTATCACTGACGTGAAGAGGGTCTGTGACGATGGTATTGCGTCGGTTGCGGAACAACTGATGATTCGCCATCTCTGGTACCTTTCCGAGGACCTAACTGGATTGGTAATCTTCAATGACCACATTAACCCGGAACAGAAGCCGTAGGTGGTATAAGGGAATGAAGCGTCCTTAGACGACCAAGAATTAACGGCGCCCCAAGTCGAAGACACCAATCAACCTCAACAGGCTGCTTCACGCCTTCTGCTCAGTGTAGTCGATGCAGCTCTTCAAAATTCTCCTAGGAGGCCACCAACCGACCTTCCCTTAACTGAGTCCTGAAACATACAACACAGATTGGTGTTTCAAGTGCGCAAAGAAGCGAGCTGATATCCTAAACGTCAAAAATGATCTCGCATAACGAGGAATAGCTGAGTTTCGGGCAGCAATAAACAAAAAGATATCGAGACGCACAGTGAGAAGAAGGTTATTACAAACTGGGCACAAAGGATGTTAGGCTACTAAGAAACCGTGGCTGCCTCCTATGAACAAGAAGAAGCGATTGTCTTGGGCAAAGGAGCATGAGGATTGGACTGTTGATGATTGGGCTAAGGTTGTTGGTCTGGTCGAAGCAACTTTGAGGTAGGTTCTCGACATTAGTTTTCACCAATTTATTACACTTGTACACATTTTTATTGGATACCAAAAATAATCAGTAAAATTTGCATTTTTACTTAGATCTTTGAACCCCTTGAGCTGTTTCGTTGAAGAGTTGAGGAAGCTTATGATCCGAGAAGTATCTTCCTAACAGTCAATTTAGAGGTGGCAGTGTATTGGTTTGGGGCTGTATGTCGTCTTCACGTCCAGGATTATTGTTTACCTGTGAAAGCAGAATGAATTCCAACACTTACACTAGCATATTAGACCAGGTTTATCAACCTTTCTTAGGTAAAATTTTAATGATGACATACTAGATGGTGTAATCTTCCAAAAAAACAATACTCCATGCTACACATCTAGAGTCTCAAAGAGGTTGTTTTAAAAGAAATGGTGGACGTTGATGGAATGGCCCCTTCAATGTCCAGATCTCAACCCCATTGAACATTTGTGGTCACACTTGGGCACAATAGTAAGAATGCACAAATGCTCCTCAGGAAGTTAATTAACAGCCAAAATTTATGAAGAGTGACATAAAATTGCGCCAACCACCTGAGTCAACTTAGTTTCAAATATGTAAAAACGCATCAAATCGGTTATAAGAGCAAAATGAGGGTACATTAAATATTAATTATTGATAGAATATACGCAAAATTGTTTATTTTTATTGTGACGTATGAAATAAGTGAGTTCCAACTATATTCTTCATTTTTTTCATACCTGCCCCATAATTTCTGCCAAGAAATATATATATATATATATATATATATATATATATATATATATATATATATATATATATATATATATATATATATATATATATATTGGAAGATATCACATTGGCGTGATGTATATCAGTGAAAGATAATGGTAAGCCACAATGTTTGAATCAAGATTATATTTACAACTATCGGACTACTTTCGGCAAGGTGCATTTTTCACTAATAATGGAGAAACTAGTCAAGGAACACAGTATATATTAGGGAAGCCACATTCTAAAACAAATCAAACGGCAGGAAACAATCTTGGAAAAAACTTGAGTGTATTTGGTGCAAACAACAAGCTAAACAAACAAAAATGGACAGAAAACAATCTGGAAAGTTGCTAATCTCCGAGACCCATTGCTTCCAGAGGTTTATAAATACGATTGGTGACTCTTTTAGATATATATTTATCACATTTTTATTCCTCATCAGATAAATTGAAATTATCAACTTTGTTAATGATGATGGATCCCTCAATTCTTATCTCAATATAATTGTTTGATTTTTAAATGGTTTTCCTGGGTTAAAATCAATTCTATCGTCGTGCTTTTGCATGTGCGTAAAGAGACTTGAAGAGTTCATACATCTTCTAATATCAGCTAAATGTTTTTTCATCCTCTTATTAAAGTGGCCCGACTCTCCGATGTATGTTAATTTGCAATTATAGCATGGTATGCTGTATACTCCCGTTTCAAGATGGATTGGACTCAGTCTAGCTAAGTATTTTCGAATGGTATTATAATATTTAAATGGAATATTTATGTTATTTCCGTTCGGGGGCAGAGCTTGAGCATATGGGAAACTAATACATTTTTTTAAAATCCTCCATTCGCGATGCGAAAATAGCATAGAAGTTTTTTCACGCTTTCAAAAGGCACGTATTTATGAGGTGAATTGAAATTGCAGCTAAAGTGGTTAATTTCATCCTGAAAGAAAATTGGGTCACACGTTCTATAGGCTCGCAGAAAGAGAAAAAAAATAACAGATATCTTAATGGATTCGTCATGTAATGAGAAAAAATGTATGTAAGCATTTCGATAGACTTTGCACTGAATATGATTATTTAAACATTAGATATTTACGTATAGAAACGGTAGAGAATTATTTTGTTCCCATTCTACTACTATGAATTTTATCGATGGGTGTACGAATTCAGGTTGTTGAAAAATTCAGTGAAATTGTTATTGTCTATGGGCAATCCCAACAGGATGTCGTCTACATATCGGACTACATCCTCTTATCTAGTGACAAAATGTAGACGACATCTTTTTGCAAGAAAAACCGTAAGAAACAGTGCATTTATTAAATTTGTGCTTACTTTTACCCGAAATTTGAACGATTTATATGGACTGGAAATAATAATATTTTGCTTGGTGTAATATTTGTCTTTTTTAAATATGAAAAATAGGCTTATCCGACAAATGCGCTGTTATTTACCACCTTACTGCGAATAGTGATATTGCCACATATATAACAAAAATATTCAGACTGTTTAGACACAAGACGAGAAGTATAAGTTCCAATGTGATTTCCGTTAGTGATTAAGCATATTTCCTTAGCGATTTTGCACTAGCTGATGGTCTGCAATTTCTAAGGTCTTTTAGCATATTTATATTTTTTTTTTAACTAGTATACCTGTAAACAGTGAATTCTATAGTTGTAAATCGCGTATCCCCTTTAAATTAACTTCCGAATTAGTAACCAATCCACTAACATATTAGATATATCCAACAATTATCAGTAAATCATTTAAAAGACCACCACAACGTTCCATTAACGTATTTGTTATTCCCATCTAAGTCTCTTTGACCTAAATAGATTCGTCTAGCGATTATTTTTATCATTAATTAAAACTTAACCGAAGCCTTCTTCTCGGATGCTTTTCACGGGTTCTTGCAATACTGTGGAGTGAAACGACTTTAATAAATTTCTGGCGATGCGTTCAAGCGAAGACAGATTCACGCTCAGTTTAGGGAATATGGTAGGGGTAGGGAGGAAGTAGTATGTGAATGAAAAATGAAGAAGGGAGAAAGTGAAAGAACGAGATGAAGAGTGTGTGTGTAACAATGAAAAAGAGTGAAAGATAAATAAAAAATGAAGATTTTATTCTTATGTAGCTTAGTCAAAATGTTTTAAAATGACGTTTATTCAAGGTGTAGTAAGGGAAAATGAAAATGTGTGTAAAGCGCCTATTCTTAGGAGCCAAAATGAGATACTCCTTGAAGAAAAAGTAACGGAAAGTTTTCTATATCTATAAATCTAATCTATTCTGAAGGAGTGTTCTATAATGTAAATATTTGTCCTATGGGTTATTAAAGCTTTGAAATGGGGAATAGGATGGTTTATTCTCTCATAAAACTAGATCGTTTTAGCCCTGTTTTACCATAAGTAATGTTTCCATTGATTTTATCAGTGTAAATTCCGAAAGCCGAGTTATAGTCATAAATTAAACCTTACAATTTCTCTTACTTAGAAATTACGATTTTCTTCCGTATTTCTATGTTAGCCTTTGGTTTTTCCTACCGCAAAAGGCTTCTTAGCTTTATATCATAACTTCTAGATTTGTCAGGCTCCTTGGTGATCAAGACTTTACTTACTCTTGATTACTCTGGCTTTTTAATTTTCCCCCTATTGTCACACACTTTCTGAAATTTTTTTCGTTGGTGAAATGAAAAAAAATATTTCGAACTATCTTCCTATAAGCGAAATCTCGCCGCGCAACCTTGCTGTTGAGGTGGGTAAAGAATTTGACAACACCACTCTTAAAGAGGCAAGGGCATCTTTTCACGACTCCCTTTTGAGAGCCGCTTGCGAGCAGCTTCCAGAAGGCAGTGTCTTCCTTGTAGGTGAACTAAAACCCACTGGGAGATACCCTGAGCCAAATTATGCCTATGTCCAAAAGCCTCTTGAGGCAATACGTGCCCCCAAAGATTTAGGGAGAGAGAAGATATCTCCTCTCGCGGCTGGTGCCCTCTTATCATTCATGGACATCACCATTTTGCAAAAGCACAAGTCTTATTTGGCCTCAGGGCTCTTCCGTGGTTGAAGAGATCTGGTCTCACCCTCCGCCTTCTCCTATAAAGATAAAAAGGAAAGTAAAGGTAACCGAACGTACTAATTGTTGCTCTGCTTCTGAATTGCTTACGCAGATGTAGAGGTGTCATGTTAACACTGCAGGTGACCAGTCACGAGTGAGAAGTATAAATACCAGCGAACCTCGGGCGGGGAATCCCAGACCAAGAATAAAAGTAAAGTTGCAAAAAGGGAGGTATCTTGTAAGGCTTTCTTGTTAGTTACCTTTCTGGTAGCAGCATAATAGAATATGTCAAATGATACATCAGAGAGTAGCTTTTGAGAGATTGGTTAGGAGAGACTCCATGGTCACCCGATTTTTGGACGGAACCCTTCTGGAGAAAGGGGCAACCATTCCCAGGTAGCCAATGGTGATTTTGGTACACTCAATAATTTACATGTGAAGGTGTCACTACACTCTACCATGACCTTTTTTAAAAGAGTTGTTTTTGGAAGGAATCTTGTGATCTCCGGACAACACAGCCTGAATTTGTATAGGTGGTTGTCGATGCCATCTGAGAAACAAACTTGCAAACGCTTGCAGCAAGCTTAATAGTCTACAATACAAGGAAATGACTGATTTCTTAGTCACCTTCGAGAAGTTTGGGTGGTTGATGAAGCCGTGAAGTTATATTCCGGCTGGTTCATCGCCAAGGACCTAGCTACCATTCATGGAAAGTCTGAATATTTTTCCTGCCATCTGCTTCCTTGATGGTTCGCTGAGTGTAGAGAGCCATTAAAGAGAAACGATATACTTAAGCCAGCGAGCTAGATCTAGGTTAGGGTATATTTCGAAGCACACACACAGCTCTAATTGGTAGCTTACGTCTAATTACTTACCAGGAATACCTTTCACCAGAGCTGTGGAAGCGAGTCAAAAAGTTAAAAAAAAGTTATATTGGGACTCCTCCTCTCATAAAGGATGATGAAACGGCATTATCGGCCCTTGCTTTCTTGCAGCGTCCTTGGCATGACCTTTTTTAACATGTGTTCACAACACGTGACTATGCCTAATGTGCTCGCTTTTAACAAAACGGGGAGATACTACTCTAGACCGGCTGGTTTTAGACAAATTTTTCTAAAATACTGTGTGTGCAATTTAATTCATCAATTTTTAAATATTGTCTCAGCATTTTTTTGAGGGGGAGGGGGGGCAGCGTAGGACGCCTTTCTTGAATAAGATGCCGCTTCCGCGAGTTCCACTTCACCTCAAAGCACTTCTTGGGCTGAAAAATCCTATATACGAGACCGTCCTTCGACGAATAGGTTTTTAGATCATGAGATAACTTAGGACACCGCATGACGATACAGTATCACGGAAAATCTCCACACCATAGGAGCAAGGGAGGGATACTTTAAAATTTTTATATCTGGTTTCTTGCGAGATCTTTGAATCGGCATACTGATGAGGGGACTTCTAGCCGACCCAATTGGGCAAAAAGACGGCGTCCATCAATGAGTTGTCCTCAGTGTCACACTGTTAGATTGATGATCAACTGTATCATATTTTTGCTCCCGCAGGATGTTCTCGGTAAGTTCTACGTAGATGACCAAGAGACTTATAAGTATTGAACTGCATTTCTTAATCTGCCCTTGCTCATAGGCTATTGTTTTTCTTGGCCCAAAATATGTGTACTTTTGCTACATTTTAGAACATAAACTCTATCTTCTGTTTTCAGTCAGCCGAGCAGTACCAGGTACTGTTCTCATCTTCTCCTCCAACCTGGTTGCAATATATCGCTGAGTACAGCAGATAACCTGTTGTGCCCGGTTTTATGTCCATATCATGATTTATATGATCTTACAATGTTTTTTGAGTGGTCTCGAGTAAGTGGAAACCCAACACCACCTGGTTTGAGGAAAATCTTAGAATTGTGAGAATGAGCGTACCATTTTGAACGCCGAAGAGTCCCCGAGCAGTTGGTGAGCAGACAAGCGTTTTGCTCTTGCTAACACTAATTACATGACAAGAATCAGGTCAGCTCTCTGTGCTGCCTGGCAAAGAATATGGTAGGTGGACGACGGGAATATAAGGTTACTTGTCTCGGCTGCTTCTAAACGCCTTCTTTACTATGCAGATTGAGCGTACTCGGAGAAGGCACCGTCGTTTGGTTGAGCGCTCCTTTATAAAATACTGTCACGATTCCGTGGTCAAACATAATGTTCGGCACATTCTTGTTAAATGTCCGAGTCTGGAGGATGTTCCCGAGCGTTACCTGTCCCGGTATTGGCATGGTAAGTGGATACAGACTTGCCGAATGTATGACATTTTGCAAGAGACTCTATTGCGCATGCTTGGGCGTTGGGGGAAAATTGGGCCTTCCTCCGACACTAAATCATGCCTTTTGTCTTTCTTGTCATTTTTTCTTGTTTGATTTGTTCCGGGTTCTTTTCCTTTTTTGTATTTTATTTTCTTTTTTTGTTTTGAACGTATCCTATTTTTTAAGCTGGCTTTATTGCGGCGACTTACGAATCACGACGTTGGCAGGCGCTAGGAAACACCCCATTAGAATATAGTCCTTGTCACCGATTAATTTGGTTGGGCAAATTAATCGGTGTAATTTTGTTACTATGTAACAAAATTTCACTTCTATTTTGTTCCTGTGTTAATTTAAAGAAAAGCATTGGAATGTTTAGAATAATATTTGCTCTAAGGAAACCTTCAAAACCTTTTTAGATTTAATGATAAATTTCTAGAATTGTATCAAGTTTTGCCAAGTTTCAAGATTATTCTACAACTTGACAGAACAAACCCACGGAAACTTTTCAATTCTTCTCAAATATTCTGGAATATTGCTTCATAAATATTTATACAAGGATTGACAGATCTGCTATCATTTCAGCTCTAGCTACCATAGTAAACACACCAGAAGAGAAATAGCTGCAGTTATACTCCAAGATTCATTCTGTTATATCTTCGGACAGTTCATCAATACAAGAGAAAAAAGATTTTGGTGTAACATCATTTATGAAAATGTGTGAAGTTTAAAAGCTTCGCACATGGAGATTTTAAATATTAAATGTCACAAGTATTTATGCTATTATATACTTCATTACTTTAAAAGAGTAATGAAGTATATTTCTTTACTTCTACAGGATAGCATAGAGGGGAAAGGAGAGCCATAAAGTTTTCCACTCAAGGAATTGGCGTGAACCTAATTTCCAACCAAGCAACTGATAGTTCTTCATGGTGGACCTTTCCAAACCTCGAAATTAAAAAAAATCCCCCTCTATATCCTATCTCGATCTTTCATCCTCTATTGCGTCAGTACCCTACTGTGCGTAATATTCTTGTATATACCATTCTAGAAATTAATAAGCCACAATCAAAAGAAAGCAACAATTTAGATGTGGAAATCATCGGTAAAAACGTAGCCTACAGTGTCAACGATATGCCTACTGAGAAGAGTCCATACTATATGGCGTGGTTTACAGCCGAGTATGAATATACGTTTGATTCGTACATGAATTAATCTGTTCTACTTTTCTCTAAGAGTGCTCTGATATAATTCTTTAACAAGGGAGGTTTCGTATTATCATATATCTATTGCTAATGTTGCGTTCGAGGATCTAATTAAACAACTCAGACAAAATATAATTTTAATCACATCAAAGAACGATAAATATTAAATCTTTAAATGCGCTAATTCTATAGTAAGAGAGTCTAATAAAAAATAACACTACAAATGAGTACTACGAGAAGGTTGACGCAAAATTTACTTCTAATAAACGAGATTTAAGCGCATTTTATGCTAGTTCTTAAGTTATTTGAAATTGAAATGGTTTTGTTACGAATACACCTTCGCACAGAATGGGAAATAACAAAAATGAATAATTTTTCGCATTCATTTTACCTTTAACTCAGCGAGTGTCGATAGTTGGGCGACCTTGAAAGTGAGCCTCCTCGCTGAGTTAGTTTGGAAAGGTTAGACTGGAGACGTCCTCGCTGAGGTTAGGCGAGCGTGGTGAGATGATTCTGGAAAACAGCTGATGCCTTTCCCGAGGTGGGAGAGGCTGGTGACGATGCTTCACTCTACATGAAGATGTAAATGAGGCGATCTTGGATGAATAGAAGTTATCCCGATCCTTGTGTTACCAATTATGGCTTTTCGACGATGAGACTAAACCAAGATGTGAATCTCCTTTTTAATGGGAATTCCCTTTGGTCTTCTTCCATAGTGAGGGGTATCTCTGCTTTTTCAGCAAACTGAGATACGTGATTTTCTCTGGACGAGAATGGTAGGAGAGTTAGTCTCAATACCACTGGTCTGATCTTCTAAGCCACCAAAGGAACAGTCTCAGAGTGTAAGACCCACTTGGTTCCAACTATCTTCTTTCTTCCCGGTTTGACTCAGAAACTCGTCTTCTTATCTTAATGGCTACGCGAATTCTCCTCCAGATTTCTCAAGATCAAAATATATACGTTTATTAACCCTGGGTGGAGGGGAAACAAAGAAGTTTAGGAGGAGCGAACCCTCACTAGCCCACAGTTAAGCCCCTCTCCTAGGGCATAAATTTTCAACGGTGTGGAACTTCGCTGCTTTATATTTGCGCATGGGTAAGGTGAGATTTCGTCTATTTGGCGAAAAATAGACATAAACAATCGGAGGGGGCAGTAAGCCTGTTTTTAGATTTTCTGCCTACGAAGCCTTAAGCAGTAAGATTTTCATTATAAAGGCTCTTACACCCTCCTATGTTTATATTAACGGGTGAAGGGAGCAGATCTTGGTTGCTTGAATCCGGGACGAAAGTTTACGCCACCAGTCTCGTAAATTACGAAATCTGCTAACCAAAATCCTCCCTCGCGTGCGAATTCGACGGATCTTAGGGCATTGGGAAAAGGGGAGGGGTAAAGTATTTGCCCATGGTGATTTTCAAACAAAGAAAATATTTTCCTTAAAAAGTAACTCATGTTTTATTCTATGGGCTTAGTTCCATTAGCTCTGATTTTTTTGATAGTACACATTTGAAACCAATATCCATCTTTGTTTCTTACATATTCCATAAAGAGGAAAAAAGTCTAGAATAATGTTAAAGAACCTTTTGCCAAAATCCAACCTATATCCTGAATTTAAGTTGGATTCTTTTAGGACTTCAAGATGCTTGCTTTTTTGCTTAGCTTGCAAGGGTGATATATATATTATTCCTGCTTTCTTTGATAATTATCTGACAATAAAACGTTTAATGTCTGCGTGGCATGAATTACAGCCAGGGGAAGTTAAACGTCGCACAGCGTCTTGTAGAGCCTGTCAAGATTTTATTATCAGAATTTGGTTAGATAAAACAGTTTGTGAAGGGCATAGATTTTAAATAATAAGCATTTTGAGAAAACCATCGAATGTTTACAATTCTAGTAAGGTTAAGAACAAAGATAGTATATTTATTGGACCACAAGTAAAGGGAATATTAAGGGTGAAAGCTCAACGAGATGTGACCAAATTCGTAATAAAGATGGGGTGAATTTCATGGTAAACTCCAATCATTCTTATTTTATAAACTACAAGTAGCTGGTAGCAAAGTTTATTAAGAGCTTCAAAAACTTGGCCTGTTGAATGACTTTGAAGGTGCATTTTCATATCTAGTTTTCTATCGGGAAACCTGGGTGATATCAGTAAAATGCAAGGTGATAGATTCCATTAAGAAATGGCAAATATGGAGGAAGATGCCAAGGAAGTCTTGGTACATGAAAAGAACGATCTTTAAACACTCCTAATATGAATAACTTTTCTATTAATTTGGGGCAATTTTGTCCACCTTTAGCTGTCTCTCCCATAGTGAGTGGAAATGCACTCCCCGGTTTTGTTCGGTTCATTTCCAATTAAATAAGGAAACTATTATAATGATTTTTACATAGTTCGCCCTCTAAAGAGAAGTATAACATAGTTCTGAAGTGATCTACTTTCCTGGCTCGCCCCTCTTAATTCCAGGTTATGCAGAATTTATTTATTTTCACTTACTCTAACGTTATCCACTTCTCATATTGCTATTTCCCATGTATCCCAATATTCGTGGCCCGTGTGTGCGTGTGCACATGTCATAAATAGTGGTTGAATTGTTTACTATTTTGATATTTGTCCCGCTGCCCCAAACCACCTGCACCTAAGACGAATTTATTACTATCGATTCGAATATCGACTAATGATAACGAAAGGTCTTCCAAAATTCCGTGGCTCTCGGTAAATTGCCGTGGGCCGTGCACTTAGTTGTGGTAGGGGTAAGTCTCTTTAGGCAGTAAGTGGGTCACAGAATTCAAAAGAGTTATGAGATGCTCTTGCTAACTGAGGTTGGTGGTTTTTTAGGGATAATAGGCTCTCTCACCATTGAGGATAAGGCTAAAAATACATAAGGCTCTATGGTATCTGTAGTGAATTTAATAATAATAGTAATTTTTTTATCATTATTCTTTCACTACTTTTGTAGACAAGAAGGTACCGCACTTTAAGTTTCATACAGGTTATGGTACAGGTAAACATCAAATAATCCAATGGTTCAAAAAGTTATTTATTTAGTTTTTTAACTACTTAAATATTGAAGACCGTTGAACCAAAATAAAAGCCAAAATTCTGACCTTAATACCAAGAATAAGTGTGATATGTGTGAGTAAGCAGAATTAAGATTCGCACGTAGTCGTTTTTTCGGCACAGTAAAAGAATTTGCTGACGTCGAGATGATATGATGGGTACAATTTTATTTAGGGTGGAATTACTTATAGTAGTTGATACTAACTCATGGAATCCATGTTAATTGTCTTTGTCTCTATATTAAATGATATACAGGGCTCGGATAAATTAATGGAAGCAAGTAATATTTTGAACCCTATATTTTCGCCGAAGTTTGGATACGAATAAGAATATTTTTGGTACATAAATCTTATGTATATGTACTAAAAATCCTGTACTTGATAAAATAGCCAAGATGATTCTATTTATAGAGATGAGGCATACTGATCGAAACAAGAATGGAGGAGGCATCGGTAATACAAATTGCCCAATTGTTGTTTTTTTCGAGAGGAACTGCTTTTCAAGTTATAATGACATACCAATAACAAGAAAAACTATGTCGAGAAAGGTTAACTCAAACTAGAAGGGTCAGCATTAAAATGCATTGTGTCAATAAATCAAAGAACCATAGCTACTAGAATAAATGCTAAGTTACATAAATCAGAATCTTGCCAAACTAGTATCAACAAAAATAGCTCATTGAGAGCCTTTTGAATCTAAATACCATTGAAGGGATTCCATTGTCAAAAAACCCTTGCTTTCCACCATAAATGCTAAAAACGCCTGAAATGCTGCAAAGACCGGAATAAGTGGCCAATTGAGCAGTGGAATAATTTTATCTTTCCCGACGAATCATCTTTCGCACCTTTTTCTTAATAAAAAAAAAATGATGGCCGAAAGATGTCGACAAAATACTGATGACATAAACGGCTCTATCAGGGAAATTTATTGCTTTTGCGATAACACTATTGATAGGGGCACTTTTAGAGGTTATTTGTCTATTTTTGGTTACCAAATATACTTAATGGTAAAACACTATTTCTCAATGGTGGGGCCAGTTTTTAGAATGTAAATGCGCCGATTCAGAAAGCTAAAATTGTTAAAGTCTGTTACTAAAATCACATCACTAATAAAGAACACTTGCACTCGCCCCCACAATCAGCAGATTTAACATAATTGAAAAACCTTGGTGTGTTTTGCATCGTTACCTAAGGGCCCACTTTCAACCACAATCATCTGTGAAAAAGCTGAAACGGTTTCTGCTTCAGAAATGGATTAAAATTCCCAATCTCCTGTCCCAAATGTTTATTACTTTATTCCTCGACGTTTAGAAATAAATAATACATAAAATTGTTATTTATGATGGTGCGTTCATTATTTTGTCCAACTTCTCTCCGAGTGTCCATAAAATATTTTCAATGGTTTTCAGCCCCGGAATCTGTACAGACCTGTTATGGGATTATTAAGCTCGCAGATGGGACAAAGAGTGTTTGAGAGAGGCTATGAGAGTTTAAAAAGGTTGATAGAGACTAAAAGATTGGGAGAGGTTGTGAGTTATTGACATAGATAAAGATAGGTTGAAAGAGATTCAGAGTGTTTAAAAAAATAGAGATAGAGCGATGTTGAGAGAGATTGAGAGAGATTAGCTGAGATCGAGAGACATTGAGAGTGATTGAGAAAGATTAAAAGAGGTAAAGAGAGAGTGAAAAAGATTGACAAAGAGAATTCCTTAATTTGATGGATAGAGAATGAGACAAAAAGAGAAAATTAAAAAAGAGAATGACACAGAAAGAACAAATGAAAGAAAAGAGAATGAGAGACATAATGTGAGGGGAAGATGAGCTGGAGATTGATAAAGAAAATTTGAAAGAGATAGGATAAAAGTGAGAGAATTAGAGAAAGTGAGGGATAGGTTATGAGATTGAGAAAATGAGAGAGTATGAGAATGAGAAATAGAGTCAATGAGAGAGTAGAAGAGAGAGAAGAGTGGTGAAGAAAGAGATAGGGAGAATCATAGATTATGATAAAGAGAAATAGAAAGAGAGAATAAGAAAGAGAGGAAGAATGAGATGGATAATGAAAGAGCTTGAGGAGTAGAGTTAAGGAAATAGTTGATGAGAAGAAGAGTAGGAGATATAATGAAAGAGAATGAGGGAGAGAATGAGATAAAAAGTGTGAGAGAGGTGATAGAAAATGAGAGAGAATAGCTAATTAAAGAAAAAGAGGTAGGTTTTGAAAGTTATAAAAGTGTGAGAGTGGCTTAGATGTACAAGCTTAGAGTGAGAGGTAGATACATAGTTAGAGAAATTGGTATAGAGAGAGGTAGATTGAGAAAAGTAGAAAAAGGTTGAGGAATAAGTTCTTGCGGTTTTATCAAATTTATTTATTACCATTAACAAATGTTAAAAAAAAATTAATTTTTAATTGATAACAATATGCAATTTAATCAATAATGTATTCTCCATTGTTATTTACAACTTCTTCCCAACGTTCAACTATTTTTTCGATGCCTCTGCAATAAAAATCTCTAGATGTTGAACGTAGAGTTCTGCATTGACAATATCATTGTTCGCAAGGAGCTCATAAAGAATGATGCCTTCACAATTCCACCACACACACAGCATCGTCCTTCGTGGATGAAATCCTTGCTTTAATCGCGGAAGTGTTTTTTTATTGGGGCTAAGCCATTGTTTTCGATGGTTCATCTTCACATAAACACACCACTTCTCGTCGCCACGGATGATGCGGTGAATAAATCTGTCCTTATTCCCACGAGTAGCCTTGTGACGAGCAAGTAAACCTGTGGCAATCGGGGAGCGTTGACGTTTGTTGCTTTCGCTCAAAGCGTGCGGAACCCATGCACCGAGTTTTTTAGCTTTCCCCATTGAATGAAGGTCATTCATTAAAGTTTTATGATCACACGCCAATTGTACAGCAATTGTCTAGTCGATTGACGAGAATTTTCATGAAGAAGGTCGTTGCTCAATCTTCATCCAACTTTAATGGGCGACCAGAACGTTCTTCGTCATTAAGATTGAAATGACCGTTTTTGAAACGTGAAAACCACCATTGAGCTGTCCTTTCTAATAAAGCATTTACTCTGTACACACCACAAATATCGCGGCGAGCTTTGGCTGCATTTGCATTGTTCCCATCTCGATTGAAAATGAATAACAACAAGTGTCGAAAATGCGCCTTTCTTTCAACTTGACATTCCATTTTGAGGGTATAGAACAAAAATTAAATTAACACAACTTTTAAATAAACCGCAATGACTTATTACTCAACTTCAAGACGTAGCCTAAGCAAAAGCCTAATAGTCTACGCTGTTAAGAGACGTAGCCTAACGTTTGCAGATTTTTAGAGATATAGAGAGATAGTAAGAGAGAATTAGTGAGAGAGGTAGAATGAAAGTGAGAGGTAAAAAGTGGAAAGTGAGAAAGGTAAAAACGAAGATAGAGAAAGGGTAGGGAGGGAGAGAAAGATATAGTGGGATAACTAAAAAAATTGAGTTAGAGAGAGACAGGTCAATATAGATATATAGAGAGTTAGTCTGATAATTAGAGGGAGAGTTATAGAGAACGACGTAGAAATAGAGTGGTAAAGAGTGAGATTTAAAGAAAGAGGTAGTGAGAGAAGTAGATAAAGTGAGTGGTAGAGAGTACTATTTGATCTTTGGGGATACAATTGTTAGACTCTTTATTGGTGTTGGTCGCATGATCCTGCGCTCAAATGAGCCATTTTGGTTCAATTTCGGAATATAAATTTCTCTATTTTAAAAAACACGCAAATGTTCGATACCACTTTCACTACTTAATGTTGGCATAATTCTGATTATTATCTTATGAAGAATTTATTGGCCGCCATATTAGGAGTAACATTGTAAGTTAAAATCATATCATATGTATTATATATCATTCTGAAGGGAGTTTCTTTTCTGAATTAAAACATGCTATAAATATTTCATATTACTCAAATTTAAAGAAAATAAGAATTATTTAAATAGCATTCTGGGGCGAGGTTATGTCTGAAATCAAGAACGCGGTAGAAAAACTAAGGCATAACGACAGCTGGCAATTGCCTTTGAATACTACCAGTTGATTTAATAATAGCGGAGTGGGTGGGGGTGCACACCTCACAATTAAGTTTTAAAAATCATATATATATATATATATATATATATATATATATATATATATATATATATATATATATATTACAATACCTATATTGCAATTGCAATAGCCTAACTTAAAAACAGAAAAACCCCACATTTTTGGCATTTGTCCAAGAAAACCTTTGTTTTTAAAGAAATATATCTGAAATATACAAAATTTCGGGAGGTGGCATATTCCGAAATTTAACCAATTTTTGGGGGGTGAGGTGAGGATGCTCTGTATTGTTTTCTATTTTAAAATAGCCTCGCACTAGGCCAGAAACTAATTTTACGATTTATGTCATTGTTGGCAGCCGTTCGAAGGTCAATTACAAAATAAAAATCACACTCAGAACTAGCTAAGTGCCTCTGGCTTTTAATTTAGAGACACACGACTCTTCCCTTGCGCTTATATATATATATATATATATATATATATATATATATATATATATATATATATATATATATATATATGTATATATATATATATATATATATTTGAAAATTTAAAAATGATGATTGATAGCAATCTTTTTAGATTGCTTAGAAAAGCTAGATTATACGTTCTCCTCTCATAATTGTGAGAAGAGCTGTATTAGCCATAACATTGTATTCTTAACGGCATAATTTCAATTGCGTAATTGAAGAAATAATTTTCGATATATATATATATATATATATATATATATATATATATATCTCAGAGTAGCGCGAGAGAACTACATTGAAAGAGAAAACGGATAAATTTTTCCTTGCAGTAATATTTGTATTACCTTTTTTCGGAAAAATCCGTGCAGGAAAGCAATTCGAACCAGGCACACTGAGGCAGCGAGCACCGCTTTGATCAGAGTTAAAAGTATATATATATATATATATATATATATATATATATATATATATTGATTGTGATTTTACAATCTTTTAATGTATATTTGCTTTCATTCGTGAATTTTGTGTTGAGCTTTAATTCATCTTTATTCAGCTTTTTTGCTTTTGCCAGCTCCTTTGTTTGGTTTCAAATTAGATTCTCTTTTATGTTTAATATTTTATCCCCTTTTTTAGTCGCCACGACCTGTTTTTGTCATAACAGGTTAGCCCTGGGATTATTTTGTTTTGGCAATAACATCATAAATATTCTGCCTATTCTAAAGAAATTTGAAAACCTTATGTTGTTTTACATTTCCTTTCGGATGATTGAATTGCCAAGGTCATGCTAAAGTTATTCCTGGAATTATTAAAAAATATGAAGGTCGAAATGTCTTTAATCAGAATCAGTCGGAGCGCGCGAAATTTTGGTTATCAGACTTTGTTTCTGTATCTTATGAATCTTCTTTATTATTTTTCTGTATTTTTCACATTCATATCTATAGGCTCCTCTTCTCTCCTCAGCTTAAGCTTTTATCTTGGTAAATGAAGATCCATGCATTGTTCGTTTGGGATAATGATCTGTTCTGCAAACAATTGTGAGACGTTGTTTAAGTTTTCTAATATCTCTTCTGCTCTTTAATTGGGGATCTTATTTGATGGTTGTACAGTAATGGGCATCCTCGTCTAGCTCAATCATTTTCTCATTTCACTTCTTCTCGTGTTAGTAATTAATCTTAGGACTTTCTTTATTTTTTGCTCCTTATATTTCCTTCATTCTAGTTTTTGGCATGCTATACAATGGCATATTAGGGCATTCTTTCTTGGAGAATTTATAATAGTTGTAATATCTCACCTTGTTGTGTGACTTTTGTATCCTTTTTGACCTGCACTTTACCTTTATGTCTATATTAGTAATAATTGTGGTATTTTATTGGAATGGGGTGTAGTAGGATGGAAATATTCATCGGCGGCACAGGTACCTCCCCACCCTCGTCTCAAATGTAGGAGATTTGTGTAGGAAGGTGTTCCTGGTGTACCCAAGATCTGACTCTCTCGCCTCTCCTATAGATTAACTGGATTCAGATCGTGAAATCTCTGAGTAAAAGATTTTAAAGGAAAGAAATGAGTAAAAGTATAGAAGTTGACCTATGTTAACCATATTCTTATAATTGATAGATGGATATAATACAAAACTCCATTTTGTTCAACTATTAATTTTATTTTGAAGTTTATGTTTAAGTGTTATTTGTATTTATTAACTTGAATCTAATTTTACTGTTTGCGCTCTAGTTTAATTCACTTTACTTGAGTTCATCTCACTTTTAATATACATTTTGTTTAATTTACTTAGCTTCTAGTCCATTATTTGAGTATTGCTTATTGATTTTTTCCCTTTCAAATATTTTCTTTTTTGTTTGTATCTTACACAGATCGCCCTCTTTCAATTAACTTAATTTAGCATTGGGTTTAATTACTTTTTGATTTTTTTAGTGTTGATTAAGCACTTTACACTTAAGATTTATATCACTTATCAATTAATTCCTTTTGGGTTTGTTTAGGTCACTTTGGGTTGACTTTTTGGGTTGCTTTAATTGGTTAAAATTTCGGGCAATTGGTAGTTAGATTTTCTGTCGGTATCGGGTTTGATTTTTTAGTTGGATAATCGCTCTGTTTGGAACTGATTTATTTGTGCTGTTTTGTATTCTTATTGATAGTAGTTTTCTGCTGGTCAAGGAAGACTGCGTCCGCAAGCTTTTCACACTCGACTGAAGATGGTACAAGAAGTTCTTATTGAACAGGAGGAACCTACTATCAACATCCAACTTCAGCCAGAAACATCCCCGCTCACAACGTATAAAATGCACTCAACTAACTAGTGCAAGCAATTTCTACAATCCCTTGCCTAATTTACCTGCATATTATTATACCATATCAATTTCTTATTCATGTTTGAATAGTGTTTGTTCTATGTCTACATTCTTTAGACTTCGCTTCTCTCCCTTTTTCACCCACATCTTACTTATTACGGAACTGAGGAATATTCAGGAATGCTACACTCTCTTTCCTTGTGAGCTGCGTGGATACATCCTTTACTTCTAGGTCATGTACCTGTTGATTTTTTATATTTCTTGACTTGGCCTTTTAGTACACTAGTTCTTTCTCCACAAAAGGTTGAGCCTTCCTTTTTGAAAAGGAAGAGCTTGCCATAATCAGTCGTCTCCTATGTCTTCGCATCCTCCTTCTCCTATTGGAATTTCCGCACTTTAACATTTACCGATTTAACAATTTTTTTAAATATCCTGAAGACGACCATGTTACTTATTTTAAAGATAATCAAAATACCCTATTTCCCCTTTACCGTGAGGCGAGGTTATTTTCTGTGAAACATTTTAACCATAAGGACCTATAATAATGTATTGGCAGAGAAACTTTCTTTCGTGAACGTAAATTTAAACGTTTCTTCTTTTGTCCAAAGTAAAATATCTTCCTAAACGTTCCGTTTCAGTCATAAATAGGCCAAATTTTTCGTGAGTTTTTAAACTTTCTGTTTGCTTATTGCACAGGCTTGTAAGATAATTAAAAAGCGCAGTCACCGATTCAAGAGTCATTTCCCTATATGGAAAAGATGGACGAAAAGCAAAGTTTAAAGGAGAAATTGCGATGTAAAGTCATATCAATTCTTAGTGACAGACAAGAAGGAACTCATAATGATTAAATCAATTAATTCTTTTATCTTTGTAAAGCAAACCTATTTCCGATAACTTGGGCTTATTGCGCATTAATACCACTGATAATAGTTTTGAACTATGGTGTGAAGGATGCCAAACCGTCTCTTGGGGCAAGGCGCAAGGCACAAGCCGTGACTAAATTTGACTGGAGAGAACAAGGCCAGTGCGCCACAAACCCGAATTATGTATCATCTGAACCCAAATAGTAATTAAAAATATTATTGTAACCAATATTACCTCCAGGTAAATATCTAACTTTCTCAAGAAAGTATTTCTGCCCATATCTGTTACTAATGTTTTTTGTCATATTTCATCAACTGCTTATTATAGAGTCAAGGAATTTTGGGGAATTAAGAGGAATATATTAGCAGACAAGCAAAGAAATCTTAAATGTTCGATAATAATAATAACACCGTAAGGAAATTTGCAATTAAAAATTATTTATACCCTATACAAGTTTATATGTATCATTAGTATAAAAAAAACTTTTACTTAATGTTACCCCTTAAACCATTATTATGATTTGACTAGCTTCAACCGAAATTTTAAAGAAATTTTTTTCCCACTTGCTTTTCAAATATTTTCCAGAGCATCAATAAACCTTAGGAGGGTTGCTTGGGCGCGGAACTTTACTTCTTGTCATAATCTTTTTATCGGCGACAGTGATGCCCATTCTGGACAAACTTATTTTGGCCTGTTTAAACAAATAATAAAACAATTTCTAAGTGTTTGGGGGCGGTAGAGTGTTAAAAGACATATCTTACTCCTAGCTCAAGCTTACGAGCATCACTTAAAAGATGATCATAAAGAATCTTTCGGTATTAGTCTTTTTTCATTTTTTGCTGATCGGAAAAAATGTATCAACGGAACTAGCCAATAACAGAATATATTTAGTTTTATGTTCTCATGCGGAAACAATAATTTTATGAAATCCAGCCTGAAGACTTTGACTAAAAACACACATGGCAACATTTTTGCATGACAATCTAATTTTCATTTCTTTGCCCACTTTCGTGCAAAATGTTATTACTGTTTTGTTTTCTATCAACTCTCTTTAAATTGTAGGACTAATAACACATACTCAAAATTGTGTTACCCTTCAATTAAAGATTCATGAAAGATGGCGAAAAATTGTGGTATTAGGTAAGAGTATGAATAATAACCTGAGAAAGTGTTAATCTTATACTAGTGTAAGTTATATGAATAGTACCTTCAAGCTCTTAGCAGTGTATCTTCAAATTCTATGAAAGTACAAACATAACTAATCTTTTCCCCAAAGTATCCTATACAATTTCAACACTTTGCAGACCTATTTAAACAACAAATATCAAAGAAACTTTCTACCCTCCAAACCCTGAAACACAAACTATTGTAAAAGTTAGAAAAAATGGTAGAATTGTCTTTAAACCTGAAATAACAAGGAGTGCCGAACCTTTAACATTTGGTTCATATTGTCACTATCAAACATAAGGGTGCGATTTTAAACCTATATTATATTATTGTGTTTATACTGTCCTGAAAATATTGTCCTTAAATTATTCCATTCCCAGGGAGGCATTATCAATCTAATGTATAGATTTTTTTTTTCTAAGGCTGTGTAAGATTTCGTTAGAAACTACTGCTGAAGGAAACACCAAATTTGTAATTTTTTCATGTTTAGTAAGGCAGCCTTTTCTGCGCAATATCATGCCCTATTATATTTATACATCTAGTTAAAAGAATATTTTTCTAATTTATGCGCTAGCATTCTCCTGGTTATAACTGATTATATTCTATATACATAATTAAATGAATGATATTTTAATAAATTAAACAATAAAAATAATATTTTTATAATTTAGCTGCTATACTCTTCCTGATATAGATAACTTTATATACAGTGTATATATATATATATATATATATATATATATATATATATATATATATATATATATATATATATATATAGTGAGAGAGAGAGAAAGAGATGGTGGAAAAGGTATTCGTTCGCATTTTTCGACTGATAAATTTAAGTATATATTTTTACCTTTGTTTTCGCTTTCTTTTAAGAAAACAATAACAATTTTGGGTTCATTTTTAGCAGAATAATTAACTATGGAATATTATAACCCCTAAAACTTGTGGAAGAGACATGGAGTCCGTGGAATTCGCGCCGGTAAGGCAAACAAGGAAATTTCAGACTTTCTCAGCATCAGCAGAAAGATGGGGAAAAGGTCAGTGTCGTAAAATGCCGAGCTAATATATATTTATTTGTTTTATTAACTTTTTAATAAACCAAATAACTTTAAATTGAGGCGTAAGTTCGTGCCTCGGTGATTGCTTGAGGATCGGGCTCTAAGAGTGCTAAACTTTATTTTTACTTTAGTGAATGAATAAACTTGGTTTCTTTCTTGACTTTATTAAATATTGCCACTTCAACTCGTTCGGGGATGATTAAAACAGTGCATTTACTAAAGAAAAATAGTCTTTAATAAACATAACCCACCTCACTAATTAACATTAAAACAAAAAGATCTAACACACGTATAAAAAGAAAATGGGATTACAGGGCTAGCTCGAGATAAATTTTTACGGGAGGAACAATTTTTAAGATAATAGTTTTGTCTTTAGTCAGACATCCAATAAACTAATTTTTATGCACGGGGACATAAATAACAAGATTATTCTTTACTTACATAAGGTAATGGAGATTAATACCAGTTTTCAGTAAGAATATCGTCGGGGGTTTTGTTCGCTAGATGGCGTTCGTTGACTTGCCTGGCGAGTTGACGGGTGACGTCATGAAGAATTTCGAGTTGGCGTAAGAGAATCAAAACAAAGACGCCGATGAGGAGGGTTGGTTCTCGTACGTTTATGACCTTGAAACGGTTTCTAATCTTGGGATATGATTATATTCTTTTCTAGCGATTTGGGTCTTGCTTATATAATTTCGATTTTGGATGAGAAATCTTTCTAGTTTGGAGTTGTCAAATTCAGGTACTGTAGAATAAGATTTGGAGTCCTCAATCTGTGTTGGTTGATACTCTCTAATCTTGGGCTCGAACGGCGCTGAGCTTCCTTGGTACAATTTGGTATTGTACAAAGACTGCAAATTCTCCTTAACTTGCACTAACTTTGTACCGGTGATTTTTTAATTTTCTTGTCGAACTCGAAAAATCTTCTGTCAACCGGTGACTTTCTTGTCTCTTCGGTGGGAACGAACAAAAAGCCTCCTTTACACGGGTCATCCTGTAATATACCCAACTTACTTTCGCTGAGGTGGGTGGGGAGGTGGATGGAGGGGGGGCTCGCAAGGTGGGACCTCGAGTTGGTCTGCCGCCCTTTTGCGTCTTGTGGCTCGGAGAGGGGGTAGTACGAGATCTTGTGGCTCGGAGAGGGGGTAATACGAGATCGGCAGTTTGCACTTTTGACTGGGTTGTTTATAAGTACACCCTCGAAGTGCCTGCCTTTTGAGCTGAGGTCAGGAATCAGTCTAGTATCACTTATCATTTTGCCCGTTCTCCTGTTACCGGAGAACCTCGAAGGGGCAAAGCTAAACCCAGATGTCTTTAGTTATTTTTTCCGTTAGAATCGATACATATATATATATATATATATAATTATATACTAATTTTTTATTATACCTCTACAGTCAGAAAGGAGATAAAAGATTTAGGATTCGACTACTAGGCGAGAGCAGAGAGGAAAACTAATGGTCTACGAACTGACGCCTTTAGAAACCCAGAATTGATCTCTAAAATCTAGAAAATCATCCTAAATGATCCCAGAAATTTGATACGAGCCACTACAAGATGGAAAAGTGTAGATGAAAGGCTCATTACGATGAAGGTTCATAAGGGCATTCGCGACATTTCATAGAGATGAGGAAGGGACAATTTCTTTTTAAAACGAAGCAAAAAAAGCGACTCAAGTTGTACTTCTCCAAAACGTGTCATTAAAACGTCTTTTCAATTGTTTCCAGCGGTGTCTAGATCGAAGTTAAAATAATCGAGATCTCTTCTCTCTTATGTGCGGGCCACAACAAGTAAGACATAGCCAAGCGGATCGACGTCAGCAGGAATATCATCTAAAGAGTTATGGAGAGGCTCAGAAACGTAATGGACTTCAAAGATCAAGCTCGATCAAGCAGACCCAAAGTTTCAACCGTTTGTATATTAGAAAGGGATTCTAAAATGCCCCGAAGCTGTGAAACTGTGGAAGAAAGAGAAACTAATTGGGAATGCAAAGGATAAAGGAGAAATTGAGGTAAACACACGTCGAGTATACAATGTATATCTTTCATGAGCGCAAAAGAATGACGAAATAAATAAAGTATACCGCAAGAAACAGAAAAAAAGGCTAAATTTTTTTGAAAAAAAGTTATTTCTTAATTTGAAAAATTCCCTACTGGGGTGGGATTAAAACTGCTGGATTTATTTCCTCATTCTTTCGCTCTCATGAAATATATACAATGTATATTCGCCGGGTGTTTACCTCAAATTTATCCATTATCATTGGAATTCCAAATTAATTTCTCTCTCTCTCACTGTCCCGATCTACCTTACGAAGCATGGCTTAAAAGCGAGTCTATTCGGAAGAGCTTTTGGTCTCTTCCGTCTCAAACCTTTTCCCTGGCTTATATAGAATAGATGCTATAATTAAAAGATTAATACTTAAAGAAATTAGTTCTGTCTTTCGTTCTTATTTTTTTATATACATTCTTTAGTTATGTGGCCCCTATTTTATTTTTATTTTTTAATTGTCACTGCTCTGTTTTGTACATTTTATTTTCCCATCTTTTGCTCATCGTGTCTTATAATCTCCCTCGTTAGGCTATCTCCATTTCTTTGAATCTTTTACCCTTTCTGTCGGCTTAGTTTCACCTTACTACCTGCTTCTTGTAATCCTTAATGTGTTTCTTTACCTTCTCCCTTCCGTCTTCCTCATTGGTGATTTCTTGTTTTTGAGGCGGGCTTTCATACGTTTCTTTCGTATATATACCTCTAATATAATATTATTTCTTGTAGTTATCCTTGATAAGGAACTTAATAAAGTTCGAAAGTATTTGGAAACACCTTTTCATTTTTTCCTGAGGGACATTGCATTCATTTGCTACCCTCACGTGATACTTTGTGAGTTTATATATATATATATATATATATATATATATATTAATAAAAAAACTCACAAAATGGCACGTAATGAAAGCAATGATATGAAAATTAACTCACCGGAAAATGAAAAGATGAATCCAAGCACTTTCGAACTATATTTGCAAATTCATTTTCAAGGAATAGCATAAAAATGGAGAAGACAACCTTATATAGGGTACAAAGATACGAAGGGAACGCCCCTCACATACTACAAACCAATGGAAAAACACCATAACAAGACAGAAAAATACCAATAAAAAGAACAATAGGCAACTAATAACAGACATATGCATCCCACAACAGGATATACATACAACAACGTCGTGTATATAAATGGAATGTGGTGGGTGAAAAAAAACAAAAACATTTTTTCACCCACCATTTCCATTCATATACACGGCGGTGTTGTGTGTATATCGTTTTGGGGATGCAAATGTCTGTTATTAGTTGCCTAATAATCTTTTTATTGGGATTTCTCTGTCTTGTTATGGTGTTTTTCCATTGGTATACATTATGCGATGGGCGTTCCCTTCGTATCTTTGTACCTTATATAAGGTTGTCTTTTCCATTTTTGTGTTATTCCTTGAAAATGAACTTGCAAATATAGTTTCAAAGTGCTTGGATTCATCTTTTCATCTCTTTTGGGTTAATTTATATATATATATATATATATATATATATATATATATATATATATATATATATATATATATATATATATATATATATATATATACATATATATATATATATATATATATATATATATATATATATATATATATATATATATATATATATATATATATATATTACCGCATTGATGTGAACGTTATTGTATAATTATCATAGAGGATTAGATTGTCGAAGAACCACAGGAACATCGCATTTCCGCTTTAGGTTAAAGTAAACGCTTATATGACCAAAAAATTTCCTAAATTTTCTCTTTTTAGAGAAATGGTTAGTTGCTCAGTCGTATGGGTTGCGCTCTTGAAGAGTGTGATAGAACGAGTTGAATCTGTGTTAAATTCAACTCCTATCCCATATTAGTTAAAACCTCGAGGAGGCCCACGTGCATCTTCGATTCGAGGCTTGGAGTCTTATCAACAGCTACCGGACGCCAATGTTTAAACAAGGAGGTTATCGTCCCCCCGTTCGCCCCCATACGCCGACCTCGCCAGATCGAGTTAGGCTTATGAACAGATAAGGCATTTTTCTCCGGCCCAGCTGTGCGTTCCCTCCAAGCTTTCACTCCATTCTCCCCCACGCCAAGGAGATGTCCTGGCTATTTATATGGACTCTTTACCACTAAGATCAGATTGGAGATCCAGATTTTCGTCGCGAAACATCACCACGACCCTCTCTCCCTTTGTGCGCCAAGGGACCTCGACCTCGAGATTCACCATCACTTGTCCAGAAGGAGGACAATATTCCTTGAGTGCCAAAGGTTCGAGCCTTTAGTGACGCCTTTAGTGAGCCTTTGTTCAAGGAGAACAACATTAGAACAGCCATTGTTCGTTTTGAGCCCTTCTATAAGAAACGGTTCTCACCCCCCCTGTTGTTCAAGGAGAACAACATTAGAACAGCCATTGTTCTTGAGCCCGTAGACAAAAGACGGTTCTCATCCCCCCCCCTTTGTTCAGAAGAGAACAACCTAGAACAGCCATTGTTCGTTTTGAGCCCTTCGCCAAGAAACGGTTCTCATCCCCCCCCCCCTGTTGTTCAAGGAGAACAACATTAGAACAGCCATTGTTCGTTTTGAGCCCTTCGCCAAGAAATGGTTCTCACCCCCCCCTGTTGTTCAAAGGAGAACAACATTATAACAGCCATTGTTCTTGAGCCCGTAGACAAGAGACGGTTCTCATCCCCCCCCCTTTGTTCAGAAGAGAACAACCTAGAACAGCCATTGTTCGTCAAGCCGTTCGTCGAGTAACGGTTCTCCTTTCCAAGACGCCACGTCAGGATCCTTTTATCCCCCCCCCCTTCGGCTGGAACTCGCCAGCGGACCGAATATTCCTTCAAGTGCCTTCCACTGCACCCTAATGAAGTTACGTAAGCCAAGCGTCACCTTTTGAGTATTGATCCCTTATTTGTCAATTCTATCCTGTGCTTTAAATGGTTTATCGAACCATCCCATCTCTTTAACTCCATATTTGTTTTACCTTTTTTGATCCCTTAAATCCTTGGATTAGCCCGAGTCTCCACGACCCTTTCCATTCTGTTTGTCAATATTTTCCGTTTTTGTGTATTGTTTATAGTTATTATTAATAAAACTCTATTTTATTAATGATAGCAATATTATTATCCTTGAGCTCAGTTCCACTTCTTAAGCATTTTTGAGAGACATAATATCGGCCGCCAGACAGTAAAACACACTCTAAAGATAATTAAGGAAGTTCCCTCAACGAATAGTGTAATATATGGTATCGTCGGGAGTCATTCTACGACATATATATATATATACTATTTAAATTTGGTATCAGGTGTGTGGGGTTTAACGCTATATCTTTGCAAACACTGGTCTCAGTCGAGTAAAGCATAGTGTTATTCGTTATAATAATAGAATATAGTAGTTCCCTTTTGTTTTAACGATTGCTATCCCCTTTTTTTTGAAACTTAAGAAGCTGGAGTAGCTCAAGGAACGGTTATAATAATTTGTTTGTTTTTTTGTGATTTTAGTCAGTGGTTATTTAGATTGAGAAACCAAGTACGAATAGGTCAGTGCCCATATTTAGGTAGGCTAATTCTATAGAGGCATAATTCTTGTTGCGAGGAATTTTAGTTGGTTGACTAGTGCGCCCCCAAGTGCAAAGATGACTCCGTTCGAAATCTTTAAAGCGCAAGGAGAGTCCTGTGGACTTTCCGGAAAAGAACTAATTAAGTACATTCGAGAGGAGCAAAGAAAAGAGGAAGAAAGAGAACGGGAAAGAGTAATACAACGAGAGGAACGTGAAAGAGAAATACAACGAGAAGAAAGAGAAAGAGAGGAACGGATAAGACAAGCTGAGCTTCAGATTGAATTAGCTCGGATTAAAGCAGAAGTTCAAAGAAAAAAGGTAGAAAAAGAAAGAGAAAGAGAGGAACGGGAAAGAGTAATCCAACGAGAAGAACGAGAAGGAAAAATCCAACGAGAAGAACGAGAAAAAGAAATCCAACGAGAAGAAAGAAGGACGGACTCGCGCTCCTTCCCAGGAAAGCTGACAAAGTTTCCGAGCCCCGTAAAACCCCAAAACTTCTTTTCCCAAAACTAACAACGGGACTCCAAACCTCCCGTTAAGACTTCTCCTCCATCTCTCTTCCCGAAGCGACCAACCATATGCTTCACCTGTGGTGTAGAAAACCACATGAGCTGGAATTGCCCCCAAAATTCTAGGCTTAAAAGCGGACCAGCCCACCAAGTTCACCAGATTAATGCGACCCTGGCTCCCCCGGTGGTGCAGACCCAAGCAGAAACTTCTCCCCATCCGTCAGGCCACCAGGTAAATTTTTTTTTTTGATAAAAGTTCAGCGGGAACTTTGAAATATGAGGAGGGCAGCGTGGACAGCTGTCGAGTATCGACTCTCGTCAGGGACACAGGATGTACATGCTTCATCGTGTCCGACGAACTCCTCCCAGTGGCCTCTAACCACGAAAAATTTGCGGTGGTACGTGATTACCTTGGGCGGGCGAACAGATTCCCCGTCGCTAGATGTTACCTGCAGTGTCAATATTATAATGGCTGGGCTGAAGTCATTGTAGCACCAATAAAATTCTGTTCCGTACTTATAGGAAAGAGCCCCCAAGTAAGTTTCGACCCTGTGTTTCAGGCCGCCCTTCCTCAAGGCCGAGATAAGAAAGAAGCCCAGGAGCCCGTCCCCATCAGAACCCCGATACCGTCCGATTTCTTGGAGACCCCTAACTAGGACTTTAGGACGGAAAAAGAGGAATGTGATTCACTAAAACCCTTAGGTGATAAGGCCCCAGACAAGGACACGGAGACTGTCCCTGGACCCCAAGAAAAAAAGAAACCCCAACGCGCCCATGGAGATACCTTCGTAGAACTGGACGAAGCATCGGCGCTTGAAGAGGATTGCCCCGCGGAGTCCCTTAAGGTAATCCAGACAGTGTGCATCCAACCTGATGCCGATTACCCTCCTCCTTCCCTACCAGGCGAGTCTTTAGAACCCTCTGACCTGGATAGGGACGCGCAGCTGACACCACGTCCGAAGAGCCAGCTACAAGAACTAATTAAATGGAATCACCATTTACCCACCCTATTAGCTCTTTTCGAGCAACTGCGTGAAAATGGCCTCACCATTGGCCCCAGCAAATGCCAGTTTGCCCACGAAACCATCAAATATTTGGGTTTCAAAATAGGACAAAGCAAGTCAGGTCCCCACGAGAACAAGATTAAGGCAATCGCCGACATGCCCCTCCCAATTACAAAGAAGCCATTAAGATCGATCCTAGGATCAGCTTCTCCCTATCAGCGATTTGTTCCGAATTTCGCTGCAATTTCGGCCCCCCTATGCCCCCTTCAGGAAAAGAATTTCCCCGATCGTTTACGTTGGAATGATGTCGCTGTTTCCCATTTTAATCAGCTCAAAAGTAAGTTCATTTCTGCCCCCATTTTTAAGTTGCCCAACCCGGAAAAATCCTTTGGGGTTAAGACCGACGTGATCAACGAGGGCATTGGAGGTGTACTTCTTCAATACGTGGATGACAGAACGAGTCATCCAGTTGCATATGCTAGTCGTCAATTAATACCACGCGGAAAGAGATATGCCACTAGAGAAAAGATAGCTCTATCAATTATCTGGGTCATAGACAAATTCAAGCTGTACTTGATATGTAAAGATTTTCAAATAGGAACCGACCACCGTCCGTTAGCCTATATTAGGAATTTGAGACACTCAAACGGCCGCATCATGCGCTGGAGTTTACTCTTGCAAGAGTATCAATTTAAAATAAATTATATCAAAGGTTCCGATAACCAGGTCGCTGACGCACTCAGTAGGAATGCGTTACCGAATAGCGTAGAATAATTGTATTCATAGGATTAGTATCTCCATGTAGGTATATACCGTCTTGTACGACTTAATTTAAGATTCTTTTGTAATATAGTTAATTAATGTATATGTCTGAATTTTGTAACGCTCAATGTCTAATTTTTTTTGATGTATATATATTTGTTCTTATTAATTTACGTATAAATTATTTTGTCCCGTAGGTACTAAGTTTATAACATTTCATTGTTCCATGCCCTTTTTTTTATTAAGTTGTATTAAAGGTTATTTTCCCCTGTAATCTAAAGATCAAAATAATCATGTACTGAGGTAATATTAGTTAGGTGCAGGAAGATACGGTTGGTACAAGAAAACGAGTTCCCTACAACGGAGCTCTATCGTTGTCCCTTCTCTCTTATTTTTTCGAAGTGACAACTTCCCCTGGAATGGAGGGGTGTGATAGAACGAGTTGAATCTGTGTTAAATTCAACTCCTATCCCATATTAGTTAAAACCTCGAGGAGGCCCACGTGCATCTTCGATTCGAGGCTTGTAGTCTTATCAACAGCTACCGGATGCCAATGTTTAAACAAGGAGGTTATCGTCCCCCCGTTTGCCCCCATACGCCGACCTCGCCAGATCGAGTTAGGCTTATGAACAGATAAGGCATTTTTCTCCGGCCCAGCTGTGCGTTCCCTCCAAGCTTTCACTCCATTCTCCCCCACGGCAAGGAGATGTCCTGGCTATTTATATGGACTCTTTACCACTAAGATCAGATTGGAGATCCAGATTTTCGTCGCGAAACATCACCACGCCCCCCTCTCCCTTTGTGCGCCAAGGGACCTCGACCTCGAGATTCACCATCACTTGTCCAGAAGGAGGACAATATTCCTTGAGTGCCAAAGGTTCGAGCCTTTAGTGACGCCAAGTCCCCAAGGCATCCCCCCCTGTTGTTCAAGGAGAACAACATTAGAACAGCCATTGTTCGTTTTGAGCCCTTCGCCAAGAAACGGTTCTCACCCCCCCTGTTGTTCAAGGAGAACAACATTAGAACAGCCATTGTTCTTGAGCCCGTAGACAAGAGACGGTTCTCATCCCCCCCCCTTTGTTCAGAAGAGAACAACCTAGAACAGCCATTGTTCGTTTTGAGCCCTTCGCCAAGAAACGGTTCTCACCCCCCCTGTTGTTCAAAGGAGAACAACATTAGAACAGCCATTGTTCTTTAGCCCGTAGACAAGAGACGGTTCTCATCCCCCCCTTTGTTCAGAAGAGAACAACCTAGAACAGCCATTGTTCGTCAAGCCGTTCGTCGAGTAACGGTTCTCCTTTCCAAGACGCCACGTCAGGATCCTTTTATCCCCCCCCCCTTCGGCTGGAACCCGCCAGCGGACCGAATATTTCTTCAAGTACCTTCCACTGCACCCTAATGAAGTTACGTAAGCCAAGCGTCACCTTTTGAGTATTGATCCCTTATTTGTCAATTCTATCCTGTGCTTTAAATGGTTTATCGAACCATCCCATCTCTTTAACTCCATATTTGTTTTACCTTTTTTGATCCCTTAAATCCTTGGATTAGCCCGAGTCTCCACGACCCTTTCCATTCTGTTTGTCAATATTTTCCGTTTTTGTGTATTGTTTATAGTTATTATTAATAAAACTCTATTTTATTAATGATAGCAATATTATTATCCTTGAGCTCAGTTCCACTTCTTAAGCATTTTTGAGAGACATAATATCGGCCGCCAGACAGTAAAACGCACTCTAAAGATAATTAAGGAAGTTCCCTCAACGAATAGTGTAATATATGGTATCGTCGGGAGTCATTCTACGACAAAGAGGGTTAAGGAATTCCAGGAGACTTTTCTCGTACTATTGTTACTGAATTCTATATCCTGCCTCTCTATGTGATAATGGTCTTCAATCAACTATCCTGTATCTTTTTAATGGGGAAAGAGGCTTTTTTTTCTTCTTCTCAGATTCGGAACTTGCCTTGTGAGTATCTTATCAATTTAATTTTCTCCAGTATAAAGTTTATATATATATATATATATATATATATATATATATATATATATATATATATATATATATATATATATATATATATATATATATATATTTTTATATATATATATATATATATTCGATTTAAAGGCTATTTTGGGCAAACACAGTCTTCCTTAAAGCCCTCGAAAGGAGCTCTTCTCACATACACGAGAAGTTAACACTTAAAATAAACGTTCTCTCAGATAGCCAAAAAAACTATCTTTCGATTGGCGTTTTTAAGTATCACTCTTGCTTTTCGAAGAGAATAGAAAATTTGTTTGGTTCTCTATCTTTGCCACACCTTATAAATTAAGAAAATTTATTGTAGTAACGCACTATAACGAGTTAGTTCTAGTCACTTAGAGAAAATCCATAGTTAAAAAATATGGGTGGAAAAAGCATGATGATTGTATTAGGAAATGTATTGTATTTCGACGTTTCGTCAAACGCAATTTGACAACTTCAATTAACTGCAATTAATACATACTCACTCGTTTTCTATAGGCAGAATTTTAAGTGTTAATTGGATATGATGAGGCTTAAGATATATGGAAAGGGACATAATTTTTTAATTATCTATGTATTATTTAGGCATTTATTCGTTCGTTTTTATTTTTAAGTCTGGTTTATTTTGCCTAATTTTACATTTTACAATTACTTCTGAGAGTTTCAAATTTTGTTCACTTTGAGATTTGTAAATTACTTTCGTTTTGTGTATTTTTTTTAAGATCTACTTTTGAATCTTGCACGGTTATGAGGGATGTTAACAGGCTCGGGTTTTGAGAGTGTTCGTGGCATAACTGATATATGAAGATATACAATCCTCTCCATTACATTTATATTGGTTATACTACGGGACTCCTCTTTTCAGTCCTTTTCTTGTGTTAAATTTAAATGACCATTTTAATTGTTTCTAACAATACTCGATCTTAATTTGTGTATCATCGCTTTTGGCTCGTATATACCTTGTTTTACTGTGTATTCTTCTTTTTATTTAGTTGCTTTTTTATTACAATAAATTATTTCTTTTCTTGAACTTATTCTTTTTATTTATAGTGAATAATGAATAGTGATTTAATAGTTTATATTAATTTCGATAATATGTTGTAATAAGTATTTTATAATTAATTTAATTTTATATGTTTTATTTAATGGTCAAATAAAGTCTAAGCTGAAGATTCTTTGTTTGCACGGTGATTATTTTAATCATCTATAGTTCTTGGTAGTTTTTTAAACTCTTTTGCCTGTTTTTTGGTGAATATTTCTGTATTAAATTTTATGTTATATTATAAATAAAAAGTAACCCAGTCTTAAAATAGTATTGAACGAATTTATGCCTCCTCTCACTATCCCTTTCAATCGTGCCTCTATAAAACGATTGTGTAGAGATTAATTTCAGTTTTCATGAAGACGTCAAATAACGTTTTACCAAACGTCCGCATAAAATGCATCACACAATTAAAGTATCGTGCTTTTTCCACTCAAAGTACTCGTAATAATGAAGAAAAATGAATTATAAGGCCAAAAAGAGTATTCGTACAATGGAAGTGAAATTTAAAATGTATAACATTATCATAGCATATATATTTTTCTACCACAATATACGTGATAATAAATTAGAGTTTTAAAAATAAAAAAAGGTAAAACACATTTTGCTATTACCTGCAATTCAAATTTGACATCCTTTTTAATATCACTCAACTTCATTTTTCCCTCTTCAAACTAACCTGGAGCTATTAGGTCAAGCAAACGTGATCGCCATTAGGTGAGCTTACGAGCTGTGTCTCTTCAATTTTGCAACCTCTTTGGTTTTCTTAAATGCAGGAAGTGTCTGGTTTAATATCGGTTTTCTACTGACTACTTTTATCTTTTGACAATTTAGACTCCAAACATTCATCCATAACTTCTATACCTATAATTTAACAAAGTATACAAAAGGAGCTCCACTTTTGGAAATAAAAATTCCAAAATATGATTAATAATCAAAGATGGTAAAATATTTCATGTAATAGAAAACAAGTGAATGATAATTTATGAAGTATGTTACAAATCTCAGTATTTTCTCTTTATCCCAGACAGTAGTTTCGAAAACAAAGAAGTCATGAATAAAGTCCCGTCTTATACATCTATCTATAAAAGTCTCTTCTTGGGATAGAATATGACTTCCCGCAGTATACTGATCGCATTTACAAATGAGTGAAAAATTATGAAATGCATCGATTTTCTTCTACTACCTACCGATATGTTAGGTTATGGTCGAGAAGTTGCCAAATATCACTTTTGCTTTAGTACCAGAACTAAATGTTATGAGGAATTTTGCGTTGCAATTTTTTAAATTCTTTTGGGCACCTTCACGAGTATTCATCACCTTGGGCGATCAATATCTCAAGGAAAATTGGGTCTAGCGTGCCAGATTCTATCTGTTGCTGGAATTAAAAATTGACATTCCCTCGTCGATCCTTTCCAGATCTCAGATCCTTTGAACCCCTCACATTTCTTTTTTATTCATTATTTAGAGAGTAAATTCTCTTAATATGATTACTCAAGTTTCTCTGTCGAGGGTTTATTGCGTGGGTAATTCCATTCCCACTGCCTGGACATATATTTTATTACCGCAACGATATGAAACGGAGGTGAAGCGTATCCAATTCACTTACCTTAGCCACTTTAGGTGAATAAGAATAACCCCGGTGCGTACCCTTTTGATCAAAACTAAGATGATGATCCCTTGAGTGTGTTCTCCACTCAGTATAAGCCAACCGTGGGTAGATCGGTGGAATAATAAGTTCTAAGCCGAGTGGATTGCTTAATAATTGCCAAGCAATCGTCCAAATTAGTTAAACACACAAATACAAAAATAATCTTTAATGCACATAAATTTTAAATAAACACAGCATATATATATATATAAATAGGATTAATCTTGCACTGAATAAATGAGTCTACAAAAATGTCGTGGGGATTACTTGCAGATTACTCACTGGGATGTTTGCGTCTTAATGACACCAGACAGAACGAAGGGAATATTATTATTGAATTAAACACTGAATTAAGTAAGCACTTTTAATATTCGAGGGTATGGGCTCAGAATGAGAATTCTAGTACGCAAATAAACTGGTGAAGTTAGGGGAGGGGATAATTCAATTAACGATAGCTTTGAGTTAGTAAGTATTTTTGAAGGGGATGGGGGCGGTGAAGATCTTCTTCTGGTGATGATGATCGCACCTAGTCTGGCCGTCCGAGGTTACCGAATGAAAAAGTAATCCTAGACCGGTGATATACTGATCCTCTGCCAGATCACGAAGGTGAGCCAAGCGGTGACTCAATTGGACTTCTTCCTCGAAGTACCTGTCCGATTATTCGGCTCCTGGAGTGGTTTGCAAAAACCGATTACCTAGCTACGTCTAGGGTAATCCACAGAGGATGGAGGGTAGGCTGCGAGAAGTTTGGCACCTACAAGTACCGTGACGGCAACAACCAATTCCCCGAGAAGTTCATTCCTTGCAGCGGGCGAACAGTTTCCTATGTGGATCGAGTTTCACACAAACTCGACGTAGTTCCAAGGGCTTCTGCCTTATTCCAGGGAGAAGTCTTTCTTTTATACCTCCCACTAGCAAAATCGAGAGAGCGAATCGAATTCTCGTAAATTCTATATCGTCGCGTGAAAGACCTTTTTTCATCTTTGGGCCGACGATATTTCTTTGACGCCGTCGAGCAATCTCGGAGTTTACGGAGGTGCAAAAAAGGGCTACAGAGAATTATAGGCGAAAGGTGCATTTTAGGGATACGAGAGGGTGCGCAGCTTTGTGTCGGAGCGTTTCTGCGTACACTTATGTACGCGATATTAGACTTCTACATTCTCCCTTTGTAAAAAAACCTACCACACTTTCACTGCTTTTGCTACACGTTCAGGGAATCTGAGGCCATTGTGGATGGTGGCTAGATTCTGGCAAGTGTTATTCGCTGGGTTATGTTCCTTTTACACAACTTTCAATTGCCTCCCTTACCCTTCACTATTCCAAATTTTCTAACAAACCTTTGGATGGAGAGTCCCTCCTTGGTTTTCAAAGCCGAACTGATACATCCCTCATTAGATTAGGCATTTTATCTCAACGCTTAATTTTTTGTTGTGAGCTGCACAGACCCCTAAAGATACCCTTACCTCACCTATGATTTAATCTCCTTGATTTCTCTTTCCCCCAGATCGTTCAATCCGAGGCTCAGATAGTGGAAAGTTACTTAAATTCAGGGAGGTCTCACACTCTAAGAAAAAGAACCGAGACGATTACAACAAAACGGAGGTCATCGCCCAAATTGGAGGTACTGCTGCCTTGAGGTGCCACACACAGAAGATGCCAGATCAGTTGGTGAGTATCCATCCTTACGGCTGCCCTCAGTGGCTGTCTTGCGATATAGGACAGACTGAAGTATATCGTGAGTATTGTTTTTACGGTTTCCGAAGAGAATGAGGGTTTTTCCTTGAGACGTGTCTTGAATTTATCGTCATTTTTCTTATTTTTCTATTTTTGTATGAACGTACCTATATCAGTCTTTGGCAGTGTGAATCTCTTTTGATATTATTTTCCTTTGGATTTATAGGTTTTGAAATAAATTGTCGTCTGTCTTTCATCTTATTAGTCTAAGGTTAAAAATGTTTCTTTTTTTATTTGAAAATTTGGGTTTGGGGTCATTTTTATGGTTCTGTTATTTGCTGAAATATTTTGTTATTCTTCTTTTTAACCTTTTCTTTTCTTCTTTTTCTTTTCTCTTTATTCTATGTCGTGAGTTAGCCGAGATTATATATATATATTTATTTGTTTTATTATTGTTAATAAACCAAATAAAATTTGACTTGAGTTGTAGGTTCGTGCCTCGGTTATCGCTTGATGATCGTTCTCTAAGAGTGCTCTACTCTATTTTATACTAGGGAATGAATAAAAGGGGAGTTCTTTCTGCAATTTACCAAATATTTTCAATGCAACTCGTTCAAGGATAATTGGAAAACTTCAACCAATATAGACTTTTACTGAACATTAATCAAACCAAACAAAATTACTATATACACATATAATATAAATATAAAAAAATGAGTTTTACTGTCCAGTTCTCGAGGCTTGATTCTAGGTAGACTTTTACGGACGAACAATTTACTCTAATACACTTTGTCATCAACCATTCACAATATAATCTACTTTAAAGGACGGGGACATAAACAATAGGATTATTTACTTACATAAGGTAATGCAGATTACCACAAAGAATCCCCTCGAAATACTTTCGTTTCATCTGGTCCTGAGACGCCTAGCGTGGGGAGTTTGTCTTTTGCTCATAAGATGGCGCTACTCCGACATAAAGGTGGACGAGTAACGTCACGCGGAAATTCAAATGAGCGAATAAAGGTTCAAAACCAAACGGGTGATTCTTCTTGTTTCGGCGGTCGTGGTGAACTTGACATAGTTTTCTTCCGAACTAGGTGAAAATGTTGACGTTTCTTCTATCTAGTTCGGTGTTTGTCAAACTCAGATAGCGTAAGATTTGGGTACTCAAGCTATGTCGAGAGTATTTGTATTTTTGATCCTTGGTAATCATAGGGCTCGAACTGTTCCGAGATTCCTTGGAACAATCTGGTATTGTCCAAGAAACTGCAAGTCTTTCTTAACTTTCTGCCGGTGACTTTTCTGTTTCCTCTCGAACGCGAAAAGGCCTTCTCTCTACCGATGATTTTTGTATCTTTTGACGAAAATGAAAAAGCCTCTTTTCTTTTTGTTCATTTTGTGTATGGAAAGGACAGAGATGGATCACTCTGTAACACAGGCGAACAAGCAGTTGAAGAGAAAAGGTTTCGGAAATAACTTAAGAAGCGATAGGAGGAATTGGTAGGTCTGTGGCTAGAAACCGATGCGTAGTGTACAGGGTGTCCACAAAGTCTGGGTACATAGGGGATAAATACATACCTTTAGAACAAAACAATATTATTAATTATAATGTTAAGAAATTATATTTTCAATATAATTTCCATTATTTGCAATGCAAAATTCGATGCGCCTTGCTAAATTCTTGTGAACTCGATTGAATAGGTGTACATTGCCGTCGATTTCAGCACACTGACTGATAATGCGTTTTATCAAGTGTTTTAGATTTGCAATCTTCATTGAGTAAACTTTCTCTTTTAACATACCCCAGAAAAAGAAATCAAGGGGAGAAAGGTCTGGTGAACGAGGGGACCACTCCACATGACCTCTTCTTCCAATCCAGTGAGGAAAAGTGCCATTCAGCCAATCTCTAACATTTGTAGCAAAATGGGCAGGGGCTCCATCCTGCTGAAACCAGTCCGGAAGTCCCTCGCCTAGGCGCTCAATTTGAGGAAATAATTTGTCTCTCAACATGTTCAGATAAGTCTCACCGGTTACATGTTCATCAAAGAAGAAGGGTCCTAGCACATGAGCTTTCCACAAACCACACCACACCATCACCTTTTGGCAGCCTTGCTGTTTGGATGGATCCATCCAATGTGGATTGTCTTGAGACCAGTATCGAAGATTCTGTCTGTTAACTTCACCATTAACATAAAACAAAGCTTCATCACTGAACAACAAAAGGTCTTTAGTAAAATTGATATTTTCATCCAATTTATCTGAAAACCATTCGCACATCTGCATTAGTCTATTGGGGTCGTCTTCATTTAAGTGATGCAATATCTGTAATTTGTACGGATGGAACTTCTGCTCTACCAAGATTTTGTGGATAGTTGACCTTGGAACACCCAACCCCATGGATGTCCGACGAATTGATTTCTTTAGGCTAGCAGCAATCTTGGCCATGACAACCTCTTTCGTTTTGTCTCAAGTCTACGGTCGCCCGGAACGGGGTTTGTCCAAGACACTGCCTGTTTCTTTATACTTCGTGACCAATTTCCCGACGGCAGTAAAATAAATAGGTTGCCGATCAGGGTGTCGAAGGTTAAATTCACCGGCGTTTTTGCGATAAGACCATCCTCCTTGTCCACTTAAGAGTACAAACTCGATTCGATCTGGGGAGGAAAAATAACATGAAAAAATAAAATATTAAAATTCCTATGTACCCAGACTTTTTAGACACCCTGTAGTTAGGTTGGACTCAGTGTAATCGTGACTGGACGAGGGTTGGAGGCTGGACAGGAAGGAGGGCGTGTCAGCTCGGTTGGAAACGCTTTATTCATGATGCCTTTAGTTTATGCGAAGAACGGTATGGGTTGCAGGTGGTCATGGGCCGCAGGGTATCGCGGTGCCATCGCATACCTTCTTACATGTAATGTAGTGTATAATGGGTCTCTAGCGAGTTTTTCCGCGTTTTTTTGTGAATCTGGTGTGTGCGGATGTGTTGGTGGGTTCTAATTTGTTATTGTCGTGTAGTCTGGTGATTCTCGTATACAGGGGAGAGCGGCAAGCGCGCTTCAGACGGAGTTCAGAATCGCGCTACGAGTTACAGTGGGGTGTACGTGAGAATAGGTCACACGAGTGTTTTATATAGGTGTAACTGTATTTTTTTTGCCCGCAGGGTAGAACATGCGCAGCGATGTATTTGTAAGTGATGCTCTTGCTAATGTTATGGTCTGATGTATATTGAACCTGAGGGTCTTGTCAAAAGAGACCCCGAGGATTTTTATATGTTGTGTATATTCAAGCGTTGTTGGGTTTAGATGGCTTCTGTCTGATGTGTGTGAGAAGATTTGTAGGTTGTGAATGAAGCGGTCTCTTGGGCCGTATAGAGTGTCATCTGTGTCTTCTGGGGGTTCGTGGCAATCAGCCATTTATCCTCGTAGTCTGTCATCGCGTCTAGTATTCTTTGTGCGCAGAGCACGATTTCTTCTGGTCCGCAACCACTGACAAGAATGGTCTCCTCATCGGCGTCGACACTGTATGTGTGAAAGCAGTTTTCGGGTGGGCGTAGGGTGTCGTTTTTGTACATGATGTATAGCATGGGTGCCAGTACGCTCCATTGGGGAACGCCTGAGAGTGGTGTAAAGGGTTGTGTGAGGGTGCTGTTGTATTTTATGTGGCATCTCCTTCCAGTGAAGTAGTGCGAGAGGAGCCTTTTGATGCAGAGAGGTAACTCCGTATTGTTGGCGAGTTTCCAACGGAGTCCCTTGTGCCACACTTTATTGAAGGCCTTCTCCACGTCCATGCTGATGTGAGAGTGTCTTTTGATGTATCTGGCGTTTTTTTTTGTATTCTGTCATGAACGATGGTTACGGCCACCTGAGTGGACCGGCCACTCTTGAATCCGTATTGGTGGGGGGAGAACCAGTTCCTCTCTTTGAGGTATTCCCGTAGGCGTCAGTTGATCATGCGTTCGAGTATTTTACCTAGGTGCTCTAATAGAGCAATAGGCCTGTAATTGTTTGGGTGTTTGAGGTCTGTGTGCGGTTTGTGTTGGAGTATGTTGTGAGAGACTTTAAATATTTTAGGGGAGTGGCCTGAGGAGTTAAATAGGTGTGTAAGTTTGGGGTATATATTTGCCTGGAGGTTGTGTAGTTGTCTGGCTAGTAGCCCAGAGGGACCGGGGGCAAGTTTTGGTGTTGTTTTAATGTAGTATTTTGTTTCCTCGACGGTGATTGGAGTGGTCAATATGGATGTATAGTCGAGCAGCTCCATTTGTATCATGGGTGTGGGCCTTAGCTCGTGAGCATGGGCCCAACACCACTCCTGGACTTCCTGGAAGTGCTCTTGCGCGTGTGATTTTGGTGGGTTGTGTGTATGTACTGTGTCCCTATGGGACCTAAATGCGTTGATGATAACGTTAGTGTCTGTTAGTGTTAGTTTGTTTACTTGGAGGGTAATGGGTTTTGGTGTGTCGGTGCCAATTATCCTTTTTACTTGGCGCCAGAAGAAGAAGGGGTTAGCGCAACGGGGTAAATAAAGGTGTAGGGGACTCCCAGATGGGCCACAAATGAAGTTTCCCTTTTTTGTGTATGTTGTTTGTCTACCTGGCATTTTGAATTTAGGGGAGCACGTAATACAATGTCGACAGTTTGCACTTTTGACTTTCGTGTTTATAAATTTTTTCGTTCTCCTATGTAACCGGAGAACATTAGAGGGGCAAAGCTAAACCCAGATGTCTTTTGTTATTTTTACATTAGTTCTCCTCGCCAAGAGGGAGGCCTCGATACATATATAAACTCGCTATTTCACAACAGGGTTTATTAAACTCTTATATCTCTACATTCCTCCACTCTTAAGATGATCCTGGGGTGGGGGGCTCGCTTGTGCTCTACGCAAAGAGTCATATTAAAATATCTTTACCAAAGCTAATCAACCGATAGGGGTAACGCTCTATTCACTTCACTCTTATTAACACTAAATTATGTCTACTGTGCGCATAATTACAACTTATCATAAACGATTCTACGAAATACAGACCCGAAATACTATACCATTAGAGATACACTTATACGTACAAAACACACAAAAAAATTCTAACCCCAAAACAAAACAATACCGTATGTAAACTATATTAACTTGGTATTGCATTATGGCTAATGCTTTCTGTACTACAGTCGCATACGTTGTTTCCCACATCGTGAGTTTTCGACTCGTATAACCTATGGGGAACGAATCTTCGGTATCATGGGGTGGTCCCCACGAACGAACGCAATTGCTTCTTGGTTTGGGGTAGCGGCATCTTAATTATGGCGTCTACCTTATCCTGTTGTGCTGATAGATCGTTTTTCCCACTTTTGACTCCTACATCAGAGATGGCCTCATAAGCGAAATGGCATTTCGACGTTAGCACATTTAAGCCGGGCTTGCGGAGTGGCTGGATGGCGGGGTGGCGCGCATGTAAGTGTCTATCCCGTGTCGAGGTAGGCATGTACACGTTGTCAAAATAGAAGGATGCCTCCTTTCCACCATCTACACATCTGCTTACTTCTACTCCTCTTTTAATTTTTATTGATCTACTTGATATTGAGTTTTCCTCTTCGAATCGGATTGATCAACATATTCCTCAGGCAGGGGAGTTTGATCTTCCCGAAATTCTTCTTTGATCTGTTCTTTTATTAAACTCTCTTCAAAACCGTCCCTTTCTTGAAAGTAGTTTAGTACTCCTGTTTCTGTCACCATCTTTGTCTTCTGAGAATTTTTTTTTTCCAGGGTTTTGATCCAGAAGAAATCCGGGACTTTTATTTTGATCCTGTCAAAATTTCTCAGTCAAAACTTTTTCTTAGAAAGTTTCTTTGATTGCACTCTGATCAGGAGAAACTTGCTTGGTTACAGCTTGCTTAGTAGGCGTATGCTTTACGCTTCTTTCCTCTGCTTCTCCTCTAAATTTCTTCTTCTTTTTTCTTCTTCATGCTCCTTCTTCCCTACCTTCCCCTCCGGGGGCAGGAGGGTCAGCACCACATTCCGCGCCGTATTGAAGACTGGGAAACTCAGCCCTTCGTCCACGTGTGTCTCGGGTGAAAAAAATGGGTCGAAACCGTGGGCCTCTTATTCGCTGGCATCCGGGTGACTACTAACTGAGCCACCGGATTTGGGGAGAGCTGCGCGCTCTGGCCTATTAATACAGAGCAGAATCTAATAGGCGCTGCTACTACGTCGATCTAGCCAGAAAAATACTTCGACTGTATGTGTCATCGGACGACATGGAAGTTGGTAGGTCTACCCAGAAAATACTGGACGACCAAAAACTTGTGGTGATGGAGGCTGATAGGGGGGAGCAATTTGTTTGATACAACGATACAGTTACACTCCGTATCACGTAACACGGTTGAGACTCGGCGACCATTTACGCCCCAGACTCGAATTTTAGTCCTTCGAGAGAATTTTTGTTGTATAGAAAGTTCACCTGCTGCTCATGGGAATTCGACGTGGTCAATGGAGGTGAGGGATTAAGAGGTTGTTTTGGGTCCAGGGTTGCCGTAAAGTTAGGTACCTGTTGGCTCAAGGTAGAATTAAGCCTCGAATTTTGGGGGCAATTATAACTAAGGTGGCCTTGGGTGCCACAACTAAAGCAGGTTATGGGGTTTCTGGGGTGCACTGCGTTCCTGACAAACTTAGGGGAGTTATTTTGTGATGGTTTCTCGGGATAACCCCCTTTCTTTGGGGAAAAGGGTTTCTGAGGATACTCACCTTTCTTGAGGAACGAGGGCTTGTTTTTGTTTCCCTCTCTCGGATACAGTCTATGGCTGGCAGCATGCAGGTCTGCTTCCTCCTCACAGTCTTTGAAGGTAGCGGCTCGCCTGTCCTTGACGAACGCTCGTATCTCTAAGGGTAGGGCACACAACAATTGGTCTTTCAGTATGAAGTCGACGACAGAGTCAAACTCCTACTCCACTTGGACTAAATCCAGCCAGAATTGAAGATGTCTTTTGAGGATAATTCAAAATTGCCTGTATGTTTGGCTTGGCTGAATTCTGGCCTGCATAAACTTGATCCGATACTCTTCGGGGTTTGGGTTGACGGCCGCCAGCAAATCGTGCTTACACGTGATGTAGTCAACGAAAGCCTCGGCAGGTAACGAGATGAATACGTCTTGAAGTCGTATACTGAGCAGAGGTACTAATCTAGTGATCCCCTCTGTCTGTATGTCCCAGTGATTCAACTAGAAGATCTTTCGTAGTGTGTCACGTTCGAACACAAGTCTTCGTTTTATTTCTAAGCTGAGAGTTTCATGGCGACTATCTGCGTAGCTTCCGCTAGGGATCCTATGGATTCGGCTTCCGCTTGATCCTTGCTTATTTCTCTTTCATGAGCGCGTATTTGTTCTCTCTCTTCTGCTTCCCTTTCTAATTTTATTTCTTCTCTGCCGCAGGCAACTATGTCCTTGCCTTTTAGTCCCAACGCTTGGGCTTGTTGGTGGAATCTGTCGAACCATTCCATTTTATCTCTGTCTGTTCGTCCAAAAGTCACCGATGTAACGAACGTTACGTATGCAACCAGTAGTCACTTAGCCTTTCCTATCCTAATCTTACCTTTCACTGAACCTGTTAATTTAATTATCTCTTTCCAAAAACAACACAAAAAAATCACCCTTCGTTAAGTTATGATTCCTAACTTTGTAAATACCTTTCCCCGAATCTTTAAGACTTGTTTGAAGTATCCTTACTTAAATTTTCCTCGAACGGGTTGACAATTATTTGTTATTAGCAAGGGCTTTTTAACATATCTTAAATTTGGGTTCTTCTAACTTAACCCCATACCTGACACCACTTAAAAATGTCGTGGTTAGCCGAGATTATATATAAAGGGCCTTTCAACAAGGACGCTCGAACTTTGTTAGGCGATAGTGTCCATGTTTTTATAGCGACATCTGACAACCTCACTGTGAACTGTTTAGTAGTAATAAGCAAGGCAGGATTTAAGGTTATAGCGTTGAACAGCGTGTGCAAATCATCAAATGTTATCAAAATCAGTGCTCCGTTCGACAAACGTTCCGCGCATTACGTGATTTCTATCCTTGCCACAATCGTCTTGCTGAGTCCACTGTTCAACGCATGGTGGCTAAATTCGAGGTAAAAGGGTCGAACAACAATCTGCCAACACCCGTATGTTGCCGAAACGAAAGATCTGCTGAAAACATCGCTGCCGTAAATGAGAGTGTACGGGAAAATCCGAGGCAGTCAATTTATCGTCGTTCACAAGAACTTGGCCTTTCGGCTACTTCAGTTTGGCGAATTATGCGAGAGACAAGGGTCTGCACCCGTACAAAATCCAACTTACCCTGGAACTTAAGGTAGACGACTATAGACAACGCCGTGTTTTCGATGATTGGTCTCTACAGCCGTTGGAAGTTGCCCCAAATTTCCCCCCAAAATCATCTTCAGCGACGAGGCCCATTTTTGGATGAATGATTTATAAACAAGCAAAATTGTCGGATTTGGGACGAAAACAATCAACATGAGATACACCAGCACCAATTACATCCCAACAAAGTCACTGTTTGGTGCGAATTTGCGTCTAACGGTATCATAGGTCCGTATTTTATTGAGAATGAAGATGGGATTGCCATAACCGTCAATGGTGAGGCATACAGATCAATGATAAGCAACTTCTTGTGGCCTTAACTGGATTATATGCCAGATATGGATACTGAAGACATGTGGTTCTAACAGGACGGCGCTACGTGCCACACTGCGCACGCTACGATAGACATTTTGCACCAGCGATTTCAGGGCAAGGTCAACTGGCCACCGAGATCATGCGATTTAACGCCATTAGACTACTTTCTTTAGAGCTATCTTAAATCGCAAGTCTACTAATAATCTGCAAACCGTTGATATCCTCAAAGTCAACATAACGAACACCATCCAACAAATTCAGCCAGATTTATGCGACAAAGTCATCGAAAATTGGCCTTTCCGATTACGTTCCAGCAAGCGAAGCCGCGGTGGAAATTTAAACGATATCACATTCTACACTTAATGCCATAAAATGTACTTTCAAATTTAATATAAATTGAGTACATATATCACACACAACTTGTTTTATTTACATTTAAAAATCAAGCAACCTTATTGAAAGACCCTCTATATTTATTTGTTTTATTATTGTTATTAAACCAAATAAAATTTGACTTGAGGCGTAGGTTCGTGCCTAGGTCATCGCTTGAAGATCGTTCTGTAAAAGTGCTATTATAATTTATTTTATTCTAGCGGTTGAATCAAATGGGAGTTCTTTCTGGAATTTACCAAATACGGCCAACGCAACTCGTTCAAGGATAAGTGAAAAACTTCAACCAAAATAGACTTTTACTGAACATTAATCAAACCAAGCAAAATTACTATATACACATATAATATAAATATAAAAAAAAATGAGTTTTACTGTCCAGTTCTCGAGGCTCGATTCCTGGTAGATTTTACCCGCGAACAATTTACTCTAATACACTTTGTCATCAACCATTCACAATATAATCTACTTTAAAGGACGGGGACATAAACAATAGGATTATTTACTTACATAAGGTAATGCAGATTACCACAAAGAATCCCCTCGAAATACTTTCGTTTCATCTGGTCCCGAGACGCCTAGCGTGAGTAGTTTGTTGGTTGCTCACAAGATGGCGTTGCTCCGACATAAAGGTAGACGAGTGACGTCACGCGAAAATTCGAATGAGCGAATGAAGGTTCAAAACCAAACGGATGATTCTTCTGGTTTCGGCGGTCATGATGACCTTGACATAGTTTTCTTCCGAACTAGGTGAAAATGTTGAGGTTTCTTCTATCTAGTTCGGTGTTTGTCAAACTCAGATAGCGTAAGATTTGGGTACTCAAGCTGTGTCAAGAGTATTTGTATTTTTGATCCTTAGTGATCTTGGGGCTCGAACTGTGCCGAGATTCCTTAGAAAAATCTCGTATTGTCCAAGAAACTGCAGGTCTTTCTTAACTTGCCGAAAAACTTTCTACCGGTGACTTTTCTGTTTCTTTTCGAACTCGAAAAGGCCTTTTTTCTACCGGTGACTTTTGTATCTCTTGACGAAAACGAAAAAGCACCTTTTTCTGGTATCGACCTGTTATATACCTTAATTAACCCCGCGGGGTAAATGGAGGTGTACAGGACTCTCAGCTAGGCAGCAAATGAAGTCTCCCAATGTGGTGTCTGTTGTTTGTCTACTCGGCATTTTGAACTTAGGGGAGCACGTAATACGATGTCGACCGTTTGTACTTTTGACTTTCGTATTTACAAATTTTGTCCGTTCTCCTAGTTTACCGGAGAACATTGGAGGGGCAAAGCTAAACCCAGATGTCTTTTGTTATTATTACTTTAGTTCTCCTCACCAAGAGGGAGGCCTCGATTCATATATATATACTCGCTATTTCGCAAAAGTTTTTGTTATACTCTTATATCTCTACATTCTATTTGACGGCTTCCAATTGTATTTGAATTCTTTTTAGTAGCGTGCTTCAAGGAGATCAGTTCGCTCTTAACTCTTTTTCCTATTATTAATTTATGCATTTTCATTATAGTTTATTGGTCTCTTCACCAAGAACCACAGATATTTATATACATAAGAACAATTAGAGAGCCTAAATTCATTTTTTAGACAGTGAATAAATGATTTGTGTTAGTAGATTCCTATTATAAAAAAACGAAATGGCATTTACGTCCACATTTCAACATTCCGAAATAAATCGAAAAGCTTTATTGAAATAAGAACAGGTGGTTGTGTTATTTTAAAAGTTACTTTTATCAATTTGATACTTTTAAAAATTACTTCTGACGTGAGAAAAACCCTTACCTTCCCGGAAAATTTATATTTATTTAGCGATTTCATTTATAACAATATTGCTTTAGTTAAAAAAATATTTGGTGTTCCCTAGTTTCATTCTTTTAATCTTACAATGAAAGCTAAATAAATTTTATGATGCAATCGCCCGATAAGTAAAAGTTGCCTTTGTCGGTAGAACTTTTTATTTTGAGAAAATCAAATATGAATAATATGATCTATTTCTCTATTAGAGGACCCTGTTGACTAGGTTCGCTATGCATAACCATAGTTTCTCTGTTTATATGGAATGAGAAAATAGGAATTTGTTTGGCATTGGGAAATAAACTAAAACATTTTGTATATATAATTATTCATGGTAAAAAACGAAAACCAAAAACCAAAAAATTTTCGCAAATCAAGGCTTTTTCAACTAAAAATAAACTAAAACTAAGAAATAGTTCAAAAAAGGGTAATGAAAATTTACTTAAAAAATGCGAGTAGAAGAAAATATTAAAATTTGATTTTTTTTTATGTATGGCAAATTTGAAATAATATCTGTAGATATAATGAAAAGAGAAATTTCCTGTACCTGTTAATAAATATACTTGTTTCAATACTCTCAATAAATTATAATTTAACTAATTTAAATAGATATTGGAAAATATGTTGTATATTAATCCTCACTATATTGTGATGCTGTTTTTTATTTATTCTCTACTATGATGGGTAGCAGAAAGAGTGGGTACATTGATATTTTTGCTGTTATATTGGGACCTGATCTAAGATTCTACCCATGCACCATGCATGCACCATGTAAATTTTCATAAAACAAAGAAAAAAAAATATGGACCCGCTAAAACAACTTACAAAACTGATATTGAGACAGTTGTTTCATCCTTCTTATTAAATTAATAATAAGCTTACGTACTTCATTCACTATGACTGTGATATATGTTTGAAGGGACAGCGGAGAAGTATGGTTGCCTGTCGCGGTTGGTGCTTCAAAGCCTGGTAGCAAATAGGAAGTGGCCTAATATCGTCAACAAATGAGAAAATTTCGTTGAATACTGTGAGCACCAGTACATAATTGGATTTATAAACTCTAGGAGAAAACAATAGTAACTAAGTAGAAGGAAATAATTTATTTCACCATTAGGAGATATATAAAGAAAGAAAAGTGGTTGGACAAACAATTTTCTTCTAAGGATAAATGAGCTATCTCAGCACGTATTAGGGTTCTCCCAAATTTTATATTCTCTTTAACATGTATCAATCGTTTTTTTGGACAAATATAAATAAAATAATCTTTAGAAATACAGTACCATCCGAAAAGATCTGATCGCTTGTATTTGTACGACATATTCGGCAGAATAAATAAGAGGGTTCCAAAATTGGTGTAAAATAACATACATATAGTAACAAGGTATGGACAAATGGTATGCGAATTTGAATGAATTAAACGAAAGTTATCATAGATAAGCAATAAATTTTTAAAAAAATGAGGTGCAAAAATGTATCCTAATGTTAGGTTTCGTATCTCGAGAACCGGCAATATTTGCCTAGCAATTAACTTCAGTTCAATATCATATAGGTTAGATTATTCTCTTGCAAGCTTTTACATGCCTAAGAATGCTATTATACTTCTCTCCTCGCACGAGCTGATTGTAAAGCTTCGTAAAGAAATTTGTCTTTCAATTAGAGCCACTGCAGAGACTGTCAAGCATGCCAAATTTCTAGTCCATAATATTCTTTTAACCTATAAAAAATATCTTTACGTAAGGTTGTTAAATATACAATAGGCCAAGAAAAAACATCAAATAAATACCAAATCAATAGCAAAATAGTAAAGAAGGAATATGTAAAGACGCCTGCAGCTGTTTCTCAAACGATTGCTGAAATCTTTGTCAGATTGGAAGAGGATAGTCTCCACTCTCGCACACCGGTGGTCATTGATCAGTTGGAAGGAAAAGAAGCCTCGTTTTGCATTCACCACTTAGCTAGTTACATGAACGGATGACCAATTGAGCCAGGTCCATTAACGTTTCTAATATCTTTTTTTCGGATTTGATGGAATTAGGTTCGTTCTTTGAACCAAAAAGAGGCTCAAGTTTAGAAAAGGAAGTCCTATCTATGTAGAGTTTGATTTAAGTGGAAGGATCTAGGCTATGGAAGCGTTTCCAGAGCACAATGAATTCGCAGGTCTACAAGAAATTGCCTGTGACTTAGCACATGAGAAAAGAAACCGTAGTTTTTAAAGGGTAAATAAATGCACATAGATGACTAAGATCAATGAGACAATGGGCAGCACTTTGAAGGCAAACTATATTGAGATGAAAGAAATAACAACAAAGGGATTTTTTGAAAAAATATCCTGGCCGGGAGTCAAAACATGGTCTATTGGTTGCCGGTTACTCTATCCTACCAGTAGTTATAACGCTGAGCTACCAGGCACAACAATTCCAATTCAGCCAAAGTGTCAGTATATAAAACACAATATCTAGCTAGGATACTTTAAGGGACTTTTATACATTATCTCTATCCCGCTCATAATATAAAGGCTCACTATTCATATCATATACCAAGAAAGAAGAGACACAAGGTCTTAGAGGGGTATTAACCACCGCAGGGTTTCCGTCATTTTTTAATCTCTGTCTTTCAAAAAGCTTTTGAAGGCAGAGAGAAAGAGGCAATACACTGTTTTTGAAACTTTCTCTCACCCTTGAAACGGTTTTTAAAGACATAAAAAAAAATGCGAAAGCACGGTAGTGGTGGTTAATGCAGTCATACATTGTATTTACTCTTTTTTCTATATGCAGTAGTGCCCATAATGATTCGGACACTTAGTTTCGATCACAAAACTTACAATAGCTTCAAAGCAAATATTGTTAAGTAATGCATGATGAATTATAGATATAAACTAAGTACGGCTATAAGTTGTACATGTATATTGCACTTGTTAAGATGGATGAAACTACAAATTCTCACGTTAAAAAGAGCATTTTTACTCCTTAAATATGGTGGCCTAAATCATCCGGACAGAAAAGAAAACAAACCTATATGGGAAAGCGCAATGACAAAGGTTACTCAACAAATAATTTTTTTTTGTTACAATATATTAGTTAGCACTTGATATATCAACCTTTCTTATAAATTAAGCACTGACATCTTCTCCCACAGGAGCACACTATTCGAAGGCACTCTTCGGGTGTTAATTTTCTCCATTCGTTTAGTAATATTTCCCAATGTTTCTTCGAAGGAGCTTTGTTTTCTATCCTTAGCATCTTTCACAAATTGTCAGATAGATTGAGATCCGGCATATAGACAGGCCAGTCCATAACACTTTGTTCCTCTTGAAACAGGACATGTGTCACAAAATTTTCCATTTGACAAAGATCTATTATTTTGCATAAGAATGTTAGGTGGTGCAGAGACAGCTCTTAAATAGGGCACAGCATGTGCTTGCATATGTCTTTTTATAGAATTGAGCATTCAAGCGGACAAGGCAGCTAGTACCTTCCCGCCAATATTATGCTCTTTACGCAGTTTAGGGATAACCTCATGCCATCTTAACCAAGCAACTTGTCCTTCAAATAATAACTAAAGTGAACTTTGAACTTTGATCTTCTGCCCATACAACGTACTTAGTGACGAAGGATAATTTACCTTTCTTTTTCTTAGGGATGCTCAATGGCTTGCCTGCTGGTGTAAGAGATTTTAAAGGTCTTCTTGGAGACAGTAATGCCAATAGTTTCATTTACTTCTCGGGAAATATTGGCTGCTGTTTTGTATCGTTTCTTTTTTAAGATAAGTATGATAGCCTGCTTTTCTCTCTTTGAGGTTTACTTAGGCGTACCTGTGAAAATTACACTGATGCATAAACGTGTGGTATAGTAACATGATATAACGTTAAGTAAGACAATTTAGAGTCATTTGAGCATTTCTGATATGGCTCTGGTGGAAAGTTGATTCTCTTGACGAAGCTTAACATGTGGTCCTGAATGAAGGTAGGTGTAGTTGATCTCATATGCAGGTTTGCTGATCGGAACTTGACGAAAGTGAATGAAAGTGCTTATAATTCTTGGAAGTAAGTTACTACCACAAACTTGCTGGTTGTCACAAAGATAGAACTAATAGAATCACGCTGACCGATCATTTTGACCCTACTATATTTAAAATAAAATGCTTTTTTCATGTAACCTGAACCTGCAGTTTTATCTACCCTAACATGTTCAATATACAAGTACAACTTATAGCTATTCTTTTTTTATCTATAAGTTATCATCCATTACTTTCCATTATTTGGTTTGAACCCTAAATTATTGAGGGAAACCTGAGTGTCTAAAGTATTATGGCCGCTGGTATTGTATATAAATATATTTATTGTATATATATATATATATATATATATATATATATCTGAAAGCGACAGATTCCTTATTATCAAGTTAAGAGAGAATGTGTTTATATAACAAGATAAAATACAAACTTAAAACGAAAAAGCAAATGTAAAATAACTCGAGGTGAATAGAAATATTATTAGAAATAATATTATCTACGATGCTAATAAAGGTGACTTCCTGCATCGAACGACGTCTAAAGCTGAAGAAATGACTAATATTCAACACTCCCTTATCTAGTTAGGATTGTCATAGAAGGAGGAAGACTTTTATGGTATTTGATTCTATTATATTTCGTAGTCTGTTCTTTAAGAAAAATTTGGTTGGGAGACAGTTACGATCCAACTCCGAAATTTTCGTCTTTTTCTCCATCTTTGATGGATAATGAAAACCACTATGGTTTTCACTTACATTCCTTTGTTTATTCTTTGGGAGAGTTCTGCCTCCATTCTTATTATTAAACGAGTGGTGTCTCAATGTGTAATGGTAAAATTAAATTAGATAAATTTGTGTTAGAGGTATGTAAATGCATCCGGCCTATTCCTCTTAAACATATGTTATGAACTTAAGATCTAAAGCGAAATATTATTCACAACACTAAAGTTTCATGTATATAAATTAATGTTCCTCTTTTTAATATTATTATTTTAAATATATATTAATATTTTGGTTTTATAATTACATATATATATATATATATATATATATATATATATATATATATAGAGAGAGAGAGAGAGAGAGAGAGAGAGAGAGAAAGAAAGAGAGAGAGAGATTTTAAACTTTACTCATATTTCACTAAGCATTGAAAATTGGTCATGCTTGGACATCGATTAAAATGGGCCTAGTTATTTTTAAGTTCAAGCATATCTTTTGTTTTACTTTTGTCAGTTTTTCCCATTGATTCCGAAAATGGAGCAATTTCTAGGCATGTTCATTTCTAATACGCTAATTAGGATGGGATGCATAGCTTGTTTTTCGAAATCTGTTGGTTCTTAGGGAATTATCAATTGCCTCCTTACCAACCAGCAGTAGTCGGCTAGAAGGTTGATATCGCTTCGGCCGTGATAGCGTTCTTCAATCACTTGTATGTTTTTGTGATAAAGTTATTCAGGTTCTTCACTTAAAAAAAGATCTGAGGATGTGCATTCTCAATGACATGCGTTTAGCTATTCAGCTCATCACTAAGCCCAGGAAGTGCTTAGAATTAAATGCTTTATCGAAGTGAGTGTCCTCCTGGAAACTTTTGTAGTAGATATGTTAATTCTCCTCCCTCTTTTTTCGCCGATTTCACGAGGTTCTCCATGATTCCAGAGTTGAAATAAAGTGGTTGGTGCAGAATAGTTTGCGTATAGATTAGAGAGTGTAAAAGCCATTGTCTCAGTCAAAGATTCAATCCTTGTCTAGAAGGCCACTCTCGTAGGAAATAATAAGATAGGACAGTTTCTCTAGCCAACTTGAATTCTTAGCTCTAAACAAACTATCTTGAGATCTCCACAGAGACGCTAATTATGTTCATTTTTGTTGATATTAGAGAAAAGAGAGCAAATATTCTATGCAATTGTGGGTTTTCCCCATTTCAAGAGAGTGTGTGACAGAGATCAAAGTGGTTTTTGCAGTTGATCAGAAAATCAGTCGTGTAACTTATAATCGAAGAGTAGAAATTTTTTTAATTCCGTGACGTCCTACTTCAATCCTATACAATTACTTATGTCAGAGATAATGTTTCATTAGAGCAGCAAAAACACTTCATCAAACTAGAAGTCCTAAGGAAGCCACGAACCGAAGAACGGAACAGACTCATTTGACAGGTTCAAGTCTAACTTCAGATCTTTGTTTTATCTTGTTTTAGTGGAATCGATCCGTCTTCCTCTGCTGTTTTTTTTATAAGTTGAAGCCATGTTCAGAAGCAGGAACAACTGGGCCATGGACGACTTTTTTAGGGCTGATGAAAGTCAAGATAATGAACATAATGCTTGTTCCTGCGATTGATGTCCTGTTAATTTGTCAAATAGAATTAACAGTCTTTGGTTCAATTTTTCCTTACCTCCACACCATCGGAAAATAAAATTGCATAGTCTTCTTTTTGTCTTTACTAAAATCATCTATGTTTTAGACACATTTTCAAAAAAGATATATGAGGGGCGGGTGGTTTAAGTTGGTAGCCTAGTTGGACTTCGAGAAAAGGCGTGATATGGTTCACAAAACTTTTAATAATTGTTTGACGATATGAAGAGTCACCTTTCCCTAGATGTAACATAATGTGTCATGGTAGTTCATGCACCTCTGCTTCATTTCAGTATCAATCCAGATATTAAATTATAAAAAGGAGATAATTAAAAGTCACCTGTGATAAGTTAGGACAGAAACATGATACCTAAATACAAGTTAGGTAGCAGCAATTATGACACTAGTATTTCTTTAAATATATTATATCTAAAAAAGTGACCTGATTACCAGAAATGGATTGCATTACTCAATTTGGCAAGCGGGACTTATCCTAAATCAGTTAAAAAATTGTAACCTTTGAAAAAAGATTTACATTCAGACCATTATTATCTATGGGCTACAAAATGAATGGAGTTTCGACGCAATTAGCCAGATGCAATATATACATTACCCATTATGAAATATGGCCAAACTTTTAATTGTTTTCACCAGCAAATACCGAAAATAATCATAGTGGTAATTTTCACGGAACCAGTACTAGATTATTTAAAATACTGTTTGATGATATTTAGAATTATATCATTGCTCTCTGGTTCTTACGAAATGGGCCATATATGCCACAAATTATAAAAAATATCCCCCTTGATTTTTAAACATTAAGGGTTAAATACCCATTTTTTAATCAAAAAGAGTTTACACCTAGCCTTCTGTGCCCACCTGTGATCAGCGTGTTTAAAATTCGAAGATTATAAAATCTTACGACGGAGAATGGAGTAAATGTTGTCTAATTTGGATTAGTAAATAATTTGTTTTTGCTAACACTCAATAACTGTAATCATATTAATTTATTCTTCTTATTCATATGTTTTTATCTTCTTATATTCCTCCAGAAGTATCAAAATGATATTTTAATAATTTAGTATGTCAATCAATCAGTCCCTATGGAACCCACGAGGATGCATAGGGCCTCAATAAACTCACGCCACCACGCTTTATCTTGAGCTAATGCGTCAATATCTTCCCAACAATCATCTCCTGCTTCCCGCCTCAAAGTTCGTATCCAAGTCTTACTAAGCCTACCTCTGCCTCTTCTACTAGGGGCCACCAAACCTGGTGTATCCTGAACTATGCCCTGCTTTTTATAAACATGACCAAACCATTTCCAACGGGAAAATCTAACAAACTCATCGACTGGTTGCACCCCCGTTATTTCTCTGATTCTGGTATTTGAAAATCTATCCCACAATTTAACTCACAATATTCGTCGCAAAGCCTCATTTTTAAATTAGACATTTCGATATATTTCATATCTAAAATTAAATAGGACCATTTCCTAGAAGGAATTAGCTATTAAAGAAAAAAAACAACTTCTAAATAAAAAGGTGGATGAGGTCACAAATCGGCCATCGACATTGTCCCATCATAGTTAAAAGTAATGAACTCTCAACTGATTTTTAGTCAAAGTATTTTATCAATACAGAGAAAATAAATTACATATAAGTAGGTCTATATCCTTAACTGTTCAATTCACTATTGTCGGTTGGATTGCTAAAAATTGAAAGTCCTCGTGGACCCATGCATACCTTCATCGCTGTGACATAGTTTACGAATTGAGAAATTAGTAATGCCACTAAGACTGCTTTTTAAAGAATTCTCAATTTTTAGCACAACAGCAGTTTTCTGAGGAGCAAATATAACTATTTTGCCGAAATGCAACTCACCTTTTTGGCAGCGGGATGCAACTGCCTGTGGTCGGAGGAACATCATTCCCTGATTCAAGCATACAAAATGCAACATTATGGTGTAGGTTAGATTTTATTTTAATGTGACTGAAACACTTCCTATATTTGGTGGAAAAATTACTGGTGGCAGGTAACGGCAAATATTAGCCAAACGTCAGCTGTGGAGAAGTAAGAAATGCATGGTAATGGGATGTTTCACCAGGACAAAGATCCGAAGCATCCGGCGAAAGTAATATCTCGGTGGTTCCTGAATAAGTATATTTATGAAGAAGTGAGAAGGTGTTGAAACAAAATTTTCCCTTGCGTTCGTCAAGTCTTAGAAGAAATGTCTGACAGCAGTTCGAAAAAACAATGGTGGTGCTAAGAAATATGAGTGTTTTTCCATCTAGTATCCAATTACTTATTCCCTCCCCCCCCTTTATAATTAATTTTTTTGATTATCATATGAATTTTAAAAATGTTTTTTTTCTTTTTTCTTAAATATATAAAAAAGAATTTTTAATTAATATTATAGGTGTATGATAGACAAAAAATGTTCTTGGAAATAATTTAAATAGACCTGCTTTGAACATCCAAATATTTTTGCAACTATAGTGTATATCCCGCTTCCAGAGAATAAGGTTGAAGATATTTTTCATTGTAGTCGTTTTTGAAGTTTTTCTATTACCCTATTTTTATTTGGCCCTTTTAATGTTCTCAAATAGATGAAGAGATTCAAAGATTTTTGCTTTATTTTTATTTTTCAGGTGAAAGCTGCGGTTATAATACTTAAACTAATCATTTAATCGAAATAAATAAAAATAATGAGCTATCACATTGCTTTAATTCAGTAATTTTTTCATTTAGTTTAAATATGTCAGGACTAATATTTAAACTTAGGATGCTAAGTAATGAACTGATCCATTTTCTCTCACTTATTGATATTGAAACAGATACAAACATCTAGCCATCGAAATTTTCAGAGATTTTCGATGGGGCTCAGATGCGGTTAATTTGAGAGCCAATCCAGGTGTGTGATTATTTCTGATTGTTCACTTTGCCAGTCAGTCACATTTTTAGGCTGGTTAATGTGGGAGCTGTCATCATATAATGTTACGTTCCGAGTTAAGACGAAGTGCAAACGACCAAAACTATTAGTCTAGTAGCCAGATCTAGACATACTAGTACAAATTATTTTTTCCATAAACCAAAGGACTCATTTCACTATAATTAAAAAACACCCACTATATCACAAATCCTCTTCAAATTTAACTGCACTTTGTAAAAACTCTTTCTTGAAGGCCACATGATGTTTACGATGAGCAAGACGCCGGGGATTATTCACATACCGTTACTTCAAAAGTCTAAGCAAGGGGACAATGATAGTTCTGATACAATTAGACACGTTTTTATTGTTTTAATATTTTATATAAGTTTATATTGTAATATTAATCAATGCAGTCACCCTGAGCCGTGAGCACGTCCCCAAGGCGAGACTTAAAAGCAATGCCAAAGTTACGGACGAATTCATTTATCATAGTGGCCCAGACTCGGTTTATGAAGGAATTTTGCTCGTCGACGTGGCTGTGAGGACAGTGCAGGCCTTGCTCTAAACATACGCCCACAAACTGAGGTCCTGCTACTGCGACAGTGAAACTCCCTCGACCAAAAGTTCATATTCAATCCAAAACAGCCCTGCACGGTTTTGGCGGTGTGAGCTTGGAAAACGTCTTGATTAAAAACGTAGTCCGCCTTCTTGGTGAACTTTCTCAAACGGGGAAAGACTTTTGTGACCGAGATATCCCTGCAATTGGTAACCGGTTGCAAACTACACGGCGGCATGTTTTGGCCATTCTAAGCCACGACGCTAAGCATCATCACAGATGCTGGGTGCATGGTCGCAGACACGTAACAGACCTCCGAGAGGTAATTGCCGAATATTACTCCGTCGTCGTTTTTCTCGATGAACGGATAGACCGTGAAAGTTTTTCAAACGAAAAATGAGAATTCGATAGCTATGACTCTTCAATTCGTTGCAACGGCAAGGACAGAGCTCCCGACGTTGTTCTCGCATCTGATCGGTGAGCATAGGTGTTTCCACGTCTCAAGGGCTCGTGCTTCCCCGCTCGCTTGACGACCTAGGATACCTTGGGCACATAGATGTTTTTCTTCGTCACTGCAATCATTTTGAGCTTCGAAGCACTATCGAAGGCCTTTCTCACAGCCAAACGTTTGGCAACTTTAAGTACGCCTGTATGAGATCGATCTTTGAGGTCATCCCCATTTTTGAGGGTTTAATCGACTCTGTGGAAGGTCATACGGCTGACTTTGACCCTCTTGGCGATGGAGAACTTGTTGTAGCCCACGAGCACGAGAGTAGACATCACTATTCTTTAGACATTAATCTCGACACACCTGCCATAAAATTGAAAAGACTTTTTATGCAACGTGCTGGAAAAATAGAACTTTAAGTTTGTTTGACGGAACTTTTTTATCACACACTTAAACAGCTCGAAAGATAAAAACCCCCGAGTGTAACAGGATTTTTGAAAAACCCTTTTAGGGCAGAAACGCAATTGGTCTGGGCAAATAACGCTTTTCCATTCCTCCACTATTCACTGTAGCAAGGTAACTTTGTGAACATTTTTTCTTGGCTACCACTTTGATCCATATGTTCATGTTATGCAGTTCTCTGCGTAGTGTTCCTTTGGTAAGGGGCCTGATTAATCAACATTCACTTCTTGCAGCAATTCCTGGCTTGATGTAACCACCTTTGTAGCTACAAGCCGAGAAACACTTTGATGTTTTAAATGTCAATATCAAATTTTGGCCACAATTAGGGAGGGAATTTCTTGTAGACCGCGATTTGTGCTATTTCACTTAGAACCGTGTGACCGTAAGTGTAGATACACCTAGAATTTTAAAATTTTTGCTACATCTATTACAGGATACCCTTTGGTGTGGATAAATGCCTCCAGTAATATCTGCATTGCGCCCCAAATTTCACAGAGATTACGAGACAGGTACTGCACCGTACCACCTTTGGGAACTTTAAAATTCCCTTTCCTCACTTATCTGGTAGTAAGCTTTCGAGTTTTCTCGCTCAATACTAAATACAAGTTTCTGGAATTTAAACTATTTTAAGCATATCTTATGACTATTTTTTTAGGCCGGTGATCTTTGTTTTACAATCATCAGTAGCCTACTCATATTGTTGCTATATGGGATTACAATTTCAATGCATTGATTATAATTATCTGCAAATATTGACTCCATTCCAGATTGGCTTAATATTTTGTATTAGCAATACTTTTGTTACGCTAGAAAGTTAGTATTTTAGTTGTAGGCCACATAGAACCTAATCTCAATTAATTCCCTCATTGTCGTAGAATAGACTCTCGACGATATACCATATATAACTATTCGTTGAGGGAACTATTCTTATATTTCGAGTGCGTGGTTATCTGGTTGACCGATGTTATTTTTCTTCAATATGCTTAAGAAGTGGAACTGAGTTCAAGGATAATAATATGGCTATCATTAATACAATAGAGTTTTATTAATTAAACTATCAACAACACACAAAACGGAAAATGTTTAGATAAACAGAGAATGAAAAGCGTCGTGGGAATATCTGGCTAATCCGAGGATTAAGATTTGGAAGAGATTTAAAAAGGTAAACAAATAAAAATTAAAGGGATGGGAGGGATCGCTAAACCATTTAAAGCACAGGGTAGGGTTGACGAAAGATTGGATACTCAAAGGTAATGCTCAGCTTACTTAATTACAAGTTGTTGTGCAGAGGAAGGCGACGCGAAGGAATCTTAGGTCCGCTGGCGAGTTCCAGCCGAAAGGGGGGGGATTAAATTATCCTGACGTGACGTCTTGGGAATGAGAACCGTTTCTTGACGAACGGGCTTGAAGAACAATGGCTGTTCTTACGTTTTTCTCTTCTGAACAACAGGGGGGGGGGGGTGAGAACCGTCTCTTGTCTACGGGCTCAAGGAACAATGGTTGTTCTAATGTTGTTCTCTTTCTGAGCAACAGGGGGGGGAGGGGGAGAATGGTTTATTGTCAACGCACTCAAGGAATAATGGCTGTTCTAACGTTGTTCTCTTTCTGAACAACAGCGGGGAGGGGGAGAACTTGGCGTCTTGAAGGCTCGAACCTTGGCACTCAAGGAATATTGTCCTCTTTTGGACAAAAATAGTGGATCTCGAGGTAGAGGGCCCCTGGTGCACAAGGTGAGACCGGATCGGCGTGATGTCTCGCGAAGATAATCTGGATCTGATCTGATCTAATCAGTAAAGTTTCCATATAAATAGTCGGAGCCATCCCCTTGGCATAGGGGACAATGGAGTGGGGGCTTCGAGGGACTGCCCCAGCCGCGCCTTGGAACATACCTTATCTGCCCATAAGCTTAACTCAATCTGGCGAGATCGACGCATGGAGCAAAACGGGGGGGGGAGGGGGGAGGAAGAAGATGAACCTCCTCGGTTAAATATTAACTCAGGTGGCGATAAGGCGCCCGGCTTCGACGCGAAGATGCACGTGGGTAGCAACGTGTTTCCAAACAACATGTCATAGCGGTTGAATTTAAGCGGCCTCAGACCGTTGTATCACACCCATCAATCCTAATCAATCCGATAATTATCACTATCTAACAATGATTTTGCTACAGAAATGAGAAAGTAGTTTTCCATTGTAGTTTTTTGCGCAGATTACGAAAATGACCTTTATTTTTCATGAAACGACTTCAGTTTTTTGTAATCTGCACATTTAATTTTTTATTAATATTAGAATTTTCAATATATAAAGATATGAAATATTTGGTATTATTTTTATTTCATTAAAAGAAATTAATAAGTCCCTTTAATACATTTCAGAGTGTGGTATTATAAAAATATATTGAAAAAAATAATGAAAATGTAATATTTTTTGAAAATTGCTGAAATCTATACAATAGTCATATATTTTTAGAATATTTAGGCTTCTTTTTATGTGCAACATCTTGTCTGTCTCTATGAAGGATCCAGCAGAAGTCAGCAAGCATTGTTGACTCCATTTTCCTTTATAATGATTTTCTATAATAGCAATACCTTGGTGAAATCTTTCACCATGCTTATCTCTGACGTCTGCTGGAGTCTCTGGAAAGAAAGGTAGATGGTAATGCAAAGAATGCACCTTTAGTAACATACTACATCACAACTCATTATAAGACCTAATCAAATTCTGAACACCTTTTAAATCATGCCAGGCTTCAAATTCTGGCTTGCTCAATTTTGCCTCAAACTCACTATCTACCATAAGTTGTCGCATCTGAGGCCCAACAAAGATTCCTTCTTTAATTTTAGCATCACTAATCTTAGGAAATTTTGTTTTTAAATATAAGAATAATGGCTTGTCATGCTTTAAAGCTTTCACAAATTGTTTCATTAAACCTAATTTTATGTGAAGTGGTGGAAAAAACATGTTTTCCTTAGGAACCAATGGTTCACGGATCATACTTTGAGCCAACCATATATTTTCATTATATCCTTTAATGAGGGTTGCTTAAATGATAGATTTTCCGGTGTAGATTTTGAAAAAGAACTTACTTTGTTATATGATTGTTCCTACCGACATCAATTTCCATTTAAATAAAAGTAAATTTTTCCCTTTCGTCACGAGCTTATGTAACCTATTTTTATTTAATCCAGGTACACACAAACACAAAGTAACCTCAAATTTACATGATTAATGAGTGAGAAAAGTGTATGGAAAGCTCCCCATATACCTACATGGGTCACTTTGTTTCATATTCAAAGGTTATACTTGACCAGAGCACAGAAATCTTGCTTTGACTCATTCCTGGACACCAGTCGTCCCAGTTGAGTATCTGGGTCCCCTTCTCCCCTGATGGTCTGGATTCTTTTCTCCCCTTCAGTTCTCTCCGCCTAATCTTTAGAGCATAGAAGGGTTTGGAAGATGGCTTCACTGTATGCATACCAAGCTTGTTTCATAACAGTTTGATAAAGAATGTGCATGGGTAATAAACACCAATGATGAACTCAACAATCCGTTGTCGATTCTTAAAGGCTTTTTCTTTAAGCTCATGCTTTAACTCCCACATCCGAAGAAGTCTATTAGCTGTGGTCAGCCAGCGACTGTGGTTTACTGGTACTATTTTCAATAGAGAAAGCCCTGTAAGAAACACTCTATCTCTGATTACCAATACAACTATACTTGTAGTCTTGATCAGTGGTAAATATCTTGCACCACTTCTTGAAGTGTCTTGGTAAGAGGAGGACCTAAAGATATTAGAGTTAAATTTGGGTTGATATCCAAGTCTGTAACAGAGTCAAAGAGCTTTCCTATTGGTCCGGAATATATGTTGTCAGATAGTGTTGGGCCATACAGGTTAATAATTAGATGACGGAGAGGGAGTTCTCCAATGTGCATGTTACAGACCAACTAAACGAGGTTTATGTTCAAATGGAGCTCCATTTTTCGCATTACTCCAGAATTTACACCTGTGTTTACATTCTTGGAGTCTCCTCCAATGGCCATTAAGCTTTTATCCAAACCCCTTTCCCTGAGCCATCCAAACATAGCCTTAGCGAACTTCACTGCGTGTGATTTTTCTTTTGTAGCCTTTTCTGGGAGAAAGTGGAAGAGGTAATTGCTCACAGGCTCCTCTTTTGTTTTTGCTTGTAACAATTTTTCACTTCACTCTGCCTCCATCATAAAATTTTTCACATCAATTCGTCCATCAAAGAGACCGCAAAAATTCCCCCATCCTTCCTAAAATTTTTCCTAAAGTCATGTTCAATAAATGTCATTAGCTTTCCTGTTCTCTCTTAACTTTATTCTTGTCAATTACTTTACTTGTATCTTCCTCAGTAATGAATTCAGCATCTATTAAAGCTGCTGTTGCTATAGCTGCAGTTGGTCTCAATCCGACATCATACCTTATTATAGCAAGAGAAATATTTGGAATTTCATCAAAATTCTTTCTATTCCTGGTGGAAGATTCCGGCTCTTGAATAGCTTCAAAAGGTACTTCATCACCCAAATTGTTGTCAACATCAGAATTTTCTGCCTCCAGATCTTCACCTTCTGCCAAAAAAATACTCGATTTCGTTTTTTGCTGCTTTTCCTGCTAAAACAGCGCTTTCCTCCTTACTTTTTCTCTTTCTTTATGCTATCCTTGCTTTTTCTTTCATTTCTGAAGCTCTTAATTGCTATTATGCTCTGGAATATCAGGATCTCCAATTTGAAAAGTACCTTTACTTCCAACCTTCTCATTTTTTTCCTTTAATAAAGGCCATCTCCCTAGTAGATATTTCTTTTCTTTACTACAACAGCAGTTAATGTAGGCTTCAGTCTCACAGCCACTACAACCTATTTCACCACAACTGGAAATTTGACATTTGCATATAAATATATCAAATAACTTATCTAGTTTTGCAATGAACCTCTCCTTTACTTCATTTTTTTTTTACAAGGGGAAACTTTTACTGCCTTCTTCCAAACCTTCTTAAGCTTTGATTTTATTGTGACCTTTTGATTTACAACAGATGGTTTGAAGAGAGCATTAGCTTTGGTCCACTAATTAATCAAGCCCTGATACTCGTACATGTCTTTTGCCAGCTGGTCCACTTCATAATTTCTCCAGGCATCTTCACTTTGCTCCCTCAGGTAGATACCGTACCTCAAAATATCTCTTATTGTTGGTAACTCAGGCGCCATCAGCTCTTGCCCAGTCCCAACAAAATTAGTCAGATGACAACTTGATTTGCACCTTATCTTGATTTTTGCCATTGCCACACTAATCACAGGCATATCTGCAAATAGATAGATGGTACTTAGATTAAGAAATAATTTCTACTAAATAATTATATGTTATTCTAAAATGATCCACACCCTTTACTAGCATTCAAATAAAATGTAAATGCTCTATAAACAGTTACCAGTTACAATAGTTACCAGAACTGACAACACTACTGGAATATTGCCTTCAACTAAGTAATGATTACTGACTATTTGCAATTTTAAAGGTAGACCAAATTATATTAAGGCTCATTTTTAACAGGTTTCCTTCTTCTCATGTCTCTCTAATACATTTTTACATTTTTTAGACAAATATCTTTCAGACTACATAAATGTATTTGGCATGGTATATGGGCCGAATGGTGGTACGTAGGTTTGTTACGTACTTCAATATCTCCGTTATTTCGTTTTCTTTAAGAGTGCAATATTACTTTACTTTATTTAATCTTTTGCTCAGCTTCTTTAATCAGGGAGGAGTCCTATATCCATGTGCAGCGTTCCAAGGATTGAGTTAAACAATTCTAACTCAAAATATATCTTTAATTGAAACATTAAAAAAATGAAATACTAAAAAAACAAATTTTGCCTCTATAAATAAAAGAGTCTACTTGAAACATACTACTTTAAAAATGAATATTAGGTAATGGTTGACACCAAGCTCACTTTAATAGTAAGCGTTAATTGACACGCAAAAATATATGAATTTCTTTACCTTTAAAAAATTGGATCATATGAAGACGAGAAAGTGGTTTGCGGTTCGACGAGTGGGTGTGGTCGCAGACGCCCAGCCCTTTGTCTGGCGCGAAGACTGACTTAGAGCCACAAGTGATTTCGGTGAGGAAGGTGGATGGCGTTAGGCACGTTGTCTTAGTTAGCTGATTTAAGCAACGACACCGTACAGGTAGGCTTTTTCCAATCTTTAGGTTAATCTTGAGATGCTTCGAACTGACAAGCGATGATCAAAAAGTGAATCCTTTGGGTATTCCTCAATGGGGAGGACTATCTCTGGTTTTTGTTAAAAACCAAGATAGGGAGTTTCTGTGACGAGAGATGTATGAGAGTGATTTTCAATACTCTTTGGTGTGACTACCAGAAACTAACTCTTGATGAACTACTTCTTAGGTTCTGTTCGATTCCCTTTGTGACGGGCCCAGCCGCCCGACTTTGTCGTTTCGATGTCTACCTTAATCTCCTGGTTCTTTTCTAATTAGATGAATATATACTTCACTGACCCACCGGGGGTAGAGAGGAAGGGGAGGGGGGGAGGCTTATGTATTAATCCTCTCTACAATAGCGACACTTTTTCGAGCGTCTTCACTTAGCCGTAAAGGCATCTTCTGCTTTTCGTCGGAGCTCCTATAATTTCGTCTATTATGCGAAACTCCATCTAAATCTTAGGGGAAATAGTGAGCCTGTTTAAACATTGTTATTACACCTTCTCACCTCGCCTTCGTATTGTTTATGCACGCAGGGAGACAAATCTGTTGATTTGTACTTCTCGGAGTTGAATGTCGCATCTGGTGGTCAGCGGGTTGAGGGGGGGAGAGGAGGTGTCAAAGAATCGGGTTATACCGCTTAGCGTCGGGACGCTGCGTTAACTGAACAGGGCCTCTGTTTTTAGGGTAGGATATCTTTTTCTCCACAGTGGTGATGATAGAAAACGGTAAATTTGATCTTTTATGAGTAACCAAAAAATAGTAAAATATAGTAAATGACCCAGAACTAACAATATTTCAACTTCTAATTGATGTAGGTTCGATCAATCAAACTTCAACTTTTCGGTCAAAAGTATGTTCTTTTCACCAATATTCATCATAGGAATACCCCTCTTCACCAGTTTCATAAAGTTGTAGAGTATGACTGGCCCTATTATGACAACCTAGTTTAGTCTTCTCTTAAAGGCTATTCTGAGCGTATGTAATGTTCTTCCCGAGCTCTATTGTCCCACTAGCACAAAAAAACATGAATTTTGTGTAGCCTGACTGTAAGCCATTAAAATGGCTACTACCTTATGGTCAGCACAAATCAACCATTTATGTTCATTGTATTTAATGCTTTTCAAAATTAAATCTAAATTCTCATACGTTTCTTACAAAACAACAGAGTGAGCTAATGGTATCGATGGTAGTTTATTTCCATTATGCAGAAGCACGGCTTTACTACTATATAAAGAAGCCCCAATGAAAAGTCTCCATTAACTGAGTGCATAATGTATATCTAATTCTTTAAAGAGACGTGGAATATTATTATAGTAGCATTAATTGTTGTCAAATTAAAATTTGTCTTGTAAATTGTTTGATCGAATGCAAAAGTTAGTAATTCGAACATCTTCTGCTAAAAAATTTCTTTCTTTCAGTCTAGAGGTCAGTAATCCACTCTGTTGCTTTGTTAAGTTTAGATCTTTTACAAGATCATCTAGATTAAGTTGTCAAGGGTTTTGGATTAGTATCAACAGTTTCAGGAACATAAATTTCAGTTTCTTGTTCCCATGATTCCATATCGAAATTCATCAGTTAGACAAAATAATTTCTGCAGGTGGTTCAGGTACTGGAATGTCTTTCGAACATCTTCTTCTAAAAAGTTTCTTTCTTTCAGTCTGGAGGTCAGTAATCCACATTGTTGCTTTGTTAAGTTTAGATCTCTTACAAGATCTAAGGTTGGGATATACCACAGCTGAAGCGCACTTCGCTGTTTTACCAAAAAATATGGAAATTATATGCATAAAATTTAAAGTTATATACATATGTGTGATTACAATAAAGTGGTTCTAAACTTAATTAATTTAATATTTAAAAAAAATAATACTACAAATAGCAGATCTAAGTTTGGGATATACCACAACTGATGCGCACTTTGCTGTTTTACCAAAAAGTATGGAAATTATATGCATAAAATTCAAAGTTATATATATATGTGTGATTACAATAAAGTAGTTCTAAACTTAATTAATTTAATATTTAAAAAAAATAATACTACAATATACTACTTCAAAATGTAGGTACAGTGGATAATAAACAATGACTTACTTTGTCTGTCTACAAAACAGAAATAGCAGTCAGTGCATGATCTTGGGGCTCTCGCCATACCAATAGAATATCAAATTGAAGGCTTTTTATTTTTTCTTTAGACCATTTTGATAAAGATTTAAAGCATGTGGTGCAACAAATTTGTAATGCCCATAGTTTATCCTGGTCGCCAATTTACATCCAAAATAAAAATTATATAGTTTTTTCACTAGAGAAGAATCTTTTTCAAATGTTTCAGAACCACATATGTAGCAAAATTTATTTGGGCTATTTTTATTAAAATTGTTTCTTTTATTATAAAATTTTATTTAGTTAAATAACCTAAAAATTAGAAATAAAAAAATGAAATTCGCTAAAATATTAAAAATTTACAAAAATAGTAATTGGAAGCTTACAAAAAACTGGCGTCATTTCGATAAAAATGTCCTTGATTTTTTAAATCTATACATAAAACTACGCTAAAAAATGTTATTTTAATCTTTGAGGTCGACAAAAAGTTAATTTTTTTTAGCCATTGTTATCAATGAAGTTTTATTCTATTCTTCTGATTGTAATCCCTGTCAAATTTCATTTGGATTTAGCTATTACATCATAAAATCTTCGGTTGTCCTTCTTTTTATTGTATCATTAAAAAATTCATCAAAACTAAAAATAAGAGGGGCGGTCAATAAGTTTTGTAAATCGGTAGGGCAAAACAGAGGAGAGGGGATGTCTGTTTATGTGGGTGTTAAGACAAGTTATGACAAGTCAGGACCTGCAGCCGCACGCTCCTGCCGCGTCTATTTAAGAAGCAGTAGCTGATTGCAGATCCTGTCACAAATTTTTCAACAATGGTGAAGGTTGAGCACCACGCAGTGATCAAATTTTTGACCAAGGAAGGCAAGAAGGCAGAAGAGATCCATGAACGCATGGTTGCAGTGTACACCGACACTGCCCCTTCCTATGCAACCATTGATGGCTGGAATAGGGAGTTCCAACATAGTCGTGAGTCCCTTGAAGATGACCCCCATCCAAGATGCCTGTCAGACGTGACCGACGAGGACAATGTGGCCCGTGTGGAGAGGATGATCTTCGAAAATCGACGGGTGAAGGTCGAAGAAATCGAGCAAAATCTTGGACTTTTACATGGAAGTGTTATCAACATCATCCACGACAATTTGGCCATGATCAAGTTCTCTGCTCGTTGGGTCCCTAGAAACCTCACGCCTCATGATCGACTTCAACGTCTTCAAAGTCCACAAGGCTAGAGTTGCACAAGCTGCCCTGCGCGAGTGCGGAATCGAGGAGCTCAACCATCCCCCCTACAGTCCAGATCTGGCCCCTAGCGACTGCTCTTGATTCCGCCATCTCAAGGCTGCACTGCGTGGACGCCGGTTTGGGGACGATGAAGATGTCCAGCTCGCCGTCCAGGAGTGAATTGAACAGCAGTCGGGAGATTTCTGGTTGTCGGGAATTCGGAGCCTCAGGGACAAGTGGTGCAAGTGCATTGAAGTCGAGGGTATTTATATTTAAAAATAGTAAGCACTTTTCCTTATATCTCGTTTCCTTATATCCGAATTGCAAATCCTATTGACCGCCCCTCGTACGTCTGTATAATTGGGGTGCAAAAGTATGTAAGGAAGCTAGTGAAGTAGGTGAGATAAATCTGTGTCAGAGGGGTATAGCTCAAATAGAATACTCAGAAGGCTTGTCGCCATTAATCCTTGCAACTCCTGTGAATCTGTTTCTGTAACCTTAGGAAAGCTGACCCTTTTCATAATATAGTGCTGAAGGAGATCGATCTCCTTCGATGTATGATGAATTGTCTTTTTTCACATTTTTAAATTTGAGATCACATCTGACTTAAGCCTTTTATTATTTATGAATGTATTGCTCTCTAAATATTTATTTTTATTTTAGCCAAAGCAACATTCATGGTTTGCGTCAACAGTGTATGTACGATTTTACCTAATGATATTAACCATCTTATTTTCTTTTCTGCTATCGCTGAGCATTACAACTCAGCCTAAGATTTTTTTTCCATTTTGGGGATGTGGGCTTCTTTAATAGAATTATGTGGGGGGCTTGGGAATTAACTGAAAAATAACTAATGGTTAAGGAGGGAAGGTAATGCAGGTAATGTAAAGACATTGGTTGGGGAGAAAAGGAGATTGTTTTCCAGATCAGTAGGATATTTGTTTTAAAAAAATGCGCAAACACCTGACCTTACTCCATTAGCTCTTAACTTATTATCTTTTCCCTTTACCTTATATTAGTGTTTACATTTTCTACTCATTACCACCTAATTTGGATTGATAAACAGTGCCATTAGGTGGTATACCACAAAGATACACAAGAATGCGTCGTTATAATATGCTTGCGAGCCACTTTTATGCTTGCAACTTTCTTCGAGACACAGTTTTGCTTTTGGGATTTACTTAGATTAATCTTATATTCACACAAATAAGTCAGTGGAGTATTAGATGCATCGAGTTTTAGTTAAAATTATATTTTTCTAAATCTAGTTTGCTTCTATCTGGCTTTATTTTAATTGATTAAATTTCCTCTCTAATAATTAGGTGAATGAAATGTTATGACGATTAGATTTTGTTGGAAATAAAAAGATGTACGATAAGTTGATTTTTATCCTTTTTATTGAAGGAAATTGATTTGAAGGTTTTCTGACCTAAGGATCATTATAATTTGGATTCGCATGAGATTGAGTATTATATAATTAGTATAACCAGTAACACAAGGAGTTCAGTCCAGAGAGAAAATAAAATCGCTTTATTTTCATATAACAAATCATTCAGTATGTATAGTAGGAAAAAACCCCGGCGATATTTCATTGCTGCAGTATTGCAACATGTGCTAAAACACACTACTCCTCTATTTAAGTAGTTGATACAAAAGGTCGGCCCCGTTTTATCCTAAAATACCAAAGAAAAATTATTAAAAAGTAGCCTAAATGTTTGTTTCCTTGAAGTGGAAAAGGATTTAAGGTTGATGCACAATCATGGCCAAAAGATTTGACTAGTCAATATTCTGTAGTTACTAAGCTTTATTGCTTAAGATAAATAACACTAGCCAACAAATTTTAACTTTGTCTCTGCTACTTGAGTAAATGTTGTCGTAACTAACTAATTCTGGTGCCCTAATTCCAAATCTGTGCTCAGATTTGTCCTAGCACGTAAAGTACCTGAGTTATGCAACTAGGCTGTATGGCTCACTTTGTCACCTTGCATCAATTATTGATATAATTATTACGAGTTTGAGAAGAATGAGACGTTTCGGGGCAAAGGTTTGGAATCTGAGCACCCTATTTGGCATTATGTACGTCATTTTGCAGACCCAAACAAGATATGCATTACATATAACTATAAATTTCTTAAAAAATGTTTGAAACTCTTGCTTTTGCGCCTGTACGTGGATATAGGATCCTCCCGTTGTAAGAACTAGCAGTAGTCACCCATCATGTTTTTGTTGAAGCGGCCTTGGTACCTGCTTTCATCATTGCGATATCTCGGTGGAGCCTAATATTTCACTAATATCACGCATATTAAATGGAAAGAAATCTATATGCGAATGCAAGAAATGCATCTTAAGAGTAAGAGACATCCGACACCCCATTCGTTGATAGGCCCTTAGCATGTTGTCAACTAGTTCTTCACACTTTTCTGCCTTAGGGTTACCAAAGATGTTCTACACTACAGTAAAAAATGAATCCCATGCTGCCACTCAAGTAAGTTAGTTTATTTCTGATCTCCCTGCCAAGTATCAATTCTCTGATCTCTCGCCCTACAAAAATGCCAGCTTATGTGGATGTACCAAAGGCATATGCTTCAACATTGTATCGGCCAACTATGTGTTTTTCTCTTTTGGGCTAATTTTTGACAATATAATGATTCCTCTTCTCACGGATGTTCCATAGGCATAAGAAGCACATATTCTTTGTATATCCTAGCTGCAGTCCAAGAATTAAAAAAATTACCTTCAGATGACCACAGATATTTCACTTATGATGCGAGTAGTGAACATCTTCCAAAATAAATTTCATTGAGTTATATATCTCTATCATACCAACAAAAAATGCGACAAGAAATGAAGGTTTTTCTTACCATTGTGTAACAATACAGCTTTTAGGTTAGCAGTGCTTGCATCGATGAATAGTCTCCATTAGTCAGGTAAATACTCGTTTCCTAGCTGATTCATGAGGTTATTAACATCAGTACAGAAACAAACACCATCTTCCTCTTATAAAAGGCAGCTAAGACCTCATGGCTTTTACGGAAAGTAGATATTTTTTCCCCGTCCTCTAGAAGATTCCATTATTGTAGTCTGGAGCCCAACAGTTCTGCGTTTTCCTTTGGCAATGACAAATCCCTCACTAAACCATTCAATCTTTCTTGATTTATCAACTGGATCTTCTTTTCCGTATAATCATCCTTATACATTTCATCGTCATAGTTATCCTCCTCTTCAGTCGATGAATCATTTTCTTTAACTGCACTAGCTAGTGGAGGAACTGGGATTGGCATATCCATATTATGGAGGACTGGTTTTATAGCTGACTTACAATCTGGATATACAATTTTTGACTTGTTCTTATTTGAGAATCCCGCAAACTTTCTCATACAAAAGTAGTAATCAAAACCCTGTTTTGTTGGCTCACACCACACCATTAGGACAGCAAAGGCATACCCTTCCATTTGCCATTTAACCACTATGTGAGCCCCGTATAACACACAGTACAAGATTGTGAGGTGCCAAGGGCTGGTCTTGGTCACCATCTTTACAACCAAAACAATAATTATATTCAGTTTTCACTCTTTTAGCTAAGTTTTTCCGCTGGTTGCTTAAAGTATATCTTCCACAGATATCACAAAACTTGTCTGGGCTATTTATACTTCCTCGCTAATTCATGTTTTTAACTTAGTTTGTATATATCCTGTTATATACTTTTGTACAATCTTATTTCATTTACAAATTAATTGAGAGATAAATCTGAAAGAAAAATGCAATTAATCACTGTATGTAAATACCGTTTCAGCACCACTACTATAATGGTTAAATTTGACAACGCGATAAAACAGGACTGTACCGCAGAAACCAAACACACACAACACATCCTCTCACTACGGTAGCCGAAGCAAAACTGCCCATATGTGTAAATAAAGAGTATGTGTGTAACTCAGTAACCTTACGCGCTAGAACAATTATGATTACAGATTCGGAATCAGCATAATCGATTTAGTTCAAATCATAAGCAAATACCCAAGTAGAAAAATCATTGTTGACTAGTGTAATTGCATAATTCTTTCAGAGTGAAACCAAATGTAGGTAAGACGTCCTATAAGCTTTACTTGGGTTTTCTGGGAACTTCTTGTATTTTCCTCTTTAGAATATACTATAAACTCTCATTAGGGTTCATGCCTGTGCAATCCCCAGCCCATGATAGCAGTTGAATGCCATTTTCTGCATACCATGTCTTCACTGATCGTGCCTTATGATAAGGAGCCGAGTCTTGCTAAAATATGCATGATTTCTAGCCGAATCATTCCTTCATTTGCGGTACTAAACTGTTTTGCAGTATTTAAATATACTTATACTGATTCATTATACATTCAATAATCATCAAGCGACTTGACCCATGTACAGAATTTTCTATGAATGTTTCACAGTTTTTTTAAGACACTTGCATAAACTCATCACCTCACCAACTCCTTAATGTCTCAACACGGTCATCAAGTACTGAAATAGTTGACTAGTCCGAAAATACAACTTGCAACAATATATAACACTATAGCAGTAGTGAAGTGAATTGCGATGCTAGTGACAGCAGTTAAACAGCCAGAAAAATTATGACTTGAAATTATTTCATTCAACATCAACGCGTAGCTAGTAGGTAAGTAAGAATGAACCCACTACATTAGGTACAGTATGTTTTCTTATGCTTAATAACGGAAATAACTGGTAGATGTACCACTCTTACCTGTTCCCATTGCTTAGAAGTCCAATCAGCATGAGCATTAGGCCAGACTTGACGTGCCTGGATTATGGTTTTTCGGTAAGCCTAGACTTCTTTCTTGAACGGTAGGCTCATAATTCACTGTCTTGTAACTCCTATTTACTGTTATTCGAGAAAGATTAATGCCATCTGCTAACAGTTCGCTTACCATCTTCCTATAATATTAACTTTTGTCCTTAATAGCCATTTTTTTCCTGTCTTTTATTGGTGTTGTTTGCCTCTTGCAAACAGATTTCCCATCCCTTGAACAAGGCAAAGTAAACCGTTTTCAATTTTTTTTTCTCGGCAATATCTTTCTGTTTTACTGCATTATCACTTAAAAAAACTTTAATCTGTCTAATTTTCCGAGGACTCAAGTCACTGACTTTACCCATAGCTGTTTACTTTCTTTTTATCTATTACACTGCAAGAAAAAACGGTTAGTATTACCTACAGGCAAGTAAAATACTTACTGGGTTAGTACCAGCAAAAAAGAATAGTTCGCACACTCTCACCCTGTGAAGTTTAAATTCCAACTGACTCAAAACCGAATCGGTGTTGCCTTTTTCTTTGATTTCAACAAGTTTGCCAGAAAATGAAGCAAAACAATCTAAAACTTAGTCTTCAAAAATGGATAATAGTTATTTCACACTAATATGATAAAATAATGTCATTATTGACTCATTAAATAGTTTTAAGTTACCTTTTACCAGAAGAATTACGAATTTTCAAGAAATCCATAATAATTTTATCACTTATGTATATATATATATATAAATAAATATATATATATATATATATATATATATATATATATATATATATATATATATATATATATATATATATATATATATATATATATATATATGTATGTGTGTGCAATCTTTGTTTCATGGCAATATGCCTTATTTTATTTGCTTTCATGCATATTTCATAAGTAAAGCCTTTAGCTTGGAATCAGAGTGAGTTGAGCAGTGGTTAGGTTTGTGTCTTTACTTCTCTGTTAGTAAAATATTATATATAAAGTTTCACTGGAAACCATCTATGGCTCAGGATATAGTAACTTCAACGATGACGAGAGATAGATTCCAGCAAATAAATTCAATTTTCATTTGGTGTATAATTCCAAAGCCACTGCAAATGAAAAACTCTTTAAGGTAAGACGTTTGTTGGATCACCTTAGGAGACTGACATGCGGATGTATTGTGCATTGATGAACAGATAGTTCCATATAAAATAAACTATTGCCTCAAATAAAGATTTATAAGATGCCACAAAAGTGGGGATTTAAAATATTTGCTTTGGCAGATAGTAATGCTTATACAAATATATCCTTTATTCATATTTTAGTAAAATCAATCTAGTTGAAATTTTTTTGTTCCCGATCTTGAACCAAGCTCAAATTCAGTCATCCGGCTTGCTGAATGTAAACCACCGTTTGAAAAACATAAGCTGTATATTGGCAACTGGTTTTCATCAGTTTCATTCTTCAAACACCTTGCCGCTAGGGGTATTTGGTACTCAGCTACTCTCTAGTCATTTCGATTAAGTGACTCGTTTTCAAGACTGACAAGCAGTTGTTACTGCATGGTTGTATTACTCAATATGAGCACTATCTTGTTAGTAGAACCATAACATTGACAGCGGTGAAATGGGTAGATACCCGATCTGTCTGAATGCTTTTCTTTTGGGGGGGGGGGGGAAATCTAAGTCAATATCAGAGATATGATAAAAAAAGCAAAGTTCAAGTCAAAATTTCTTGGCGTAACACTCTTAAATATTACAATGACCATATGTAAGGAGTTGATCTCCATGATCAACTCATTGTTTTATACAAAACATCCTGAAATGATTGTGGTAAACAGCTGGATACTCTATAGACAGAATGCTGATCAACTTGCAATTCTTGGAAAAACAACAACATTCCAAGTCGAATTTCAAAATAATTATGACACATTTACTGCTGTTTGGTGGAAAGGACTGTGATAGAAAAAGAGAAAGGCGATCAGACGTTAAAAATGATAATTATCAAAAGGGACGAAAATGGGCAATAATATTCATTCAATACCTACAAAAGATATTGAACATGGAAGCATTAGGCATTTTCCTGCCACGAAGAACAACAGACAGGTCACTAAATTAATCGTATGTAAAGAAAAGATTGCTTTACTGTGTCAAATGCAATGCCAACTTATGCTGCGATAGTAAAAAACTGTTTTTAAAGTTTCATACAGCTTAGTTCAAAAGAAATAACCCATTATTTATATTTTATAAGGATGAAAATGTTTTGTAAATAATTCTGGACAATATAGCAATATTTTTAGAGCACTGATGATACAAAAAAGGAATAAATATTTCTTTATAAAGTTTTTTAATTTTAACCATATGGGCATTTTTATGACATTAGGCCGATGAGGACGAAAACGTTCTCATATATATATATACTACTACTAATAAAAATATTTCTTTCATCCATATGCTAAATTCATGGCCTAAAGGGTTAAAAGAGTCTTTCTCTTGGCTAGATGCCTATAATATCTGACAAATTGTAGATAATGTGTTATTATTCTTGTGTTGATATGAAATCTTTTTACCAATTCAGAAGCTCTTACAGAGGGTCGTTCTCACAAGGAATTGGACAACACCTAGATATTTCTTAGCAGACCCAGAAAGACCAAAACGTGACTGGTTGTATTTTATCTTTTTCTAAAATTTAACTACACTTAAATAAGATTAGACGAAATCTAGGAAGGGGTGCTAGACAACTAACCTTAGAGGCTAAACTGAAATATGTTACAATGCAAAAGTTGTTGAAAGATGATCTGAAAATTCATCCATTTAAGATTGTTAAAGGACATTTGCTTCCAAACCTACCTAAAACAGAAAGTACAAAGAGCTAAGCAACTGTTTCAAACTACTCCATGCTGATTCGTTGCGTCCAGTTTTGGGGAAGGAGGAAAAGTTGTTGATTGTCCAGGCCACCCAAAACACATAACATGAACATGTTTGGGCACAAAATAAAAATAAGATTCCAGCTGAAGAGTAATCAGGAGACAAAATTCGGCTTAAGTGATTAAGTCGTCGAGTGTGACATCAATGGGCCAAAAGAGGCCTCTCGTCTTCTTTGAAAACCGGGTAATGATCAATTAACATGTTTGTTCGTACATTTGAAGTAAAAGTCAACCCTTAGGTAGATACCACCATATGAAATGCTGTTGTAAGGCTTTAAAAGATGAAACAACCTCACACTTGGACAAATCTATTGAGTTTTTGTCAAAGAAACTTTGGCATACTAGTTTTTCCTATTTGAAGCTAATAGGACCTGTAGTATGGTATATGCTTAAGCCGTTTCGTGTTTTTAACATGTAAAATCGTTCAATAGTAAAATATCAAAGTTAAATTGATTAATGACCTGATAGACCTGAAAACTACTGAAAAGAGTCTTCCTGATATTAAAATAATTCTCAAGACAATCTCCTACATCACAATTAGCAGGGGCAGAAAAACTTAAATTTAATATAAAATTAGCTCAAATCAGCGAATGTCACTCTTGAGGATTGTGGCGCCCGGTGTAAGCCTTTTCGAATTAATTATAATTATATAAATGAGTGAGCTCAGAATATGAACAACACATCTGTGGTTTTTTATAAACAGGATAGAAATTATCCCCAAAAGTTAATTATCTAGTAAAATTTGGGATGCTGTCCTAAATACTAAATTATTAGCTATAGGACATTAGTAATAATGATCTAGAAAATACATTCTTGCTTCCGAATTATGAGTTAGGCCAATTATTTTGTGGGGGAATGAATATCACGAGGACAAACAGACGCTAGTTTGTTTATAGAGCGTCAACGTTTACGCACCACATGGGGCGATACTTTACCCCTCCCCACTCCCCTTTGTCCCGCTGGCCCAAAGACCCTTCGAGCGTCGCTTGCAAAGAAGGATTTTAGTCAGCAGATTTCCTAGTCCGTTAATATAAACTTAGGAGGGTGTGAGAGCCTTTAGAAAAAAAATCTATGAACAGGCTCACTGTCGCCTCAAATTATTTATGTCTATTTTCGCCAAATAGACGAAATCTCACTTTCTCCGTGCGTAAACCAAGAAGGGCCGAAGTGTCACAACGTTGAAAATTTATGCCCTAGGAAAGAGGCTTCCCTCGCCTCACGTCTCCCTCTCTCCCGAGACAAGCATCACCTGTTCTTCCCAAATAGACTCAGCACACGACTCTTTCACCCAGTGAGCAGCATCAGCTGTTTTCTCTGCCATCCTCACGTCAGCGAGGAAGGCTTTAGTCCAACTCACCTCTAATTATCAAATAGAAGAGGTTTAAGGTAAAAGGAATCCAAAACTTATTCATGTTTGTTAGATAACATTCCGTGTGAAAGTGATTTTTGCGTCAACCATCGCATATTACTCATCGATAGTGTTAATTTTTATTAGATCCTCTTATTATAACATAAGTATAATTAAAGATTTAATATTTCATTTTTTTATATAATTAAAAGTATATTTTGTCAGAGTTGTTTAATTAGATCGTCGAACTCTGCAAATGGCAATAGATATATAATAATACAAATCTTCCCTGGTTAAAGAATTAAATTGGAGCACTCTTAGAGAGAGGTGGAACGGATTTATTCATGTACGAATCAGCCGTGCATACGTACTCGGCCTTATACCACCACAATCTTAAATGCTCTTATACTAATTAAAAAAAAGAAGAAGGGATGGTGTAGGGAAATTAAAATGAGCGACTGCTTTGGCTGAATAAGTCAAGTCACCAATTCTTTGATCTTAGCTTGTAAAGAGTTTATTGGAAATTCCTCTAAGATTACTTAGTATTCAAAAAGCATTTCGTGATCTAAATATAATAAGAGATAATGAAGAACATCTTTGCTTATAATATTCTACTACTGATAATAGAAATTTAAAAAGGAGATACAATGAATGACCTATTAATTTTGACCTCACGATTTAGTGGTGCATGCATAAATTCAATGAATGCTTATGACAATAGGAATAAATGATAAAAATATATAGGCAGGCAGGAATCGTAGGGGGACTTAAGGGTGTGTAGCCCACCCAAATTTTAGACCCGTTTATGTTTTTATTTATTTTTTAAGCTATACTTGTTTTCTGCTATTCAGAAAGAGTTATATAATAATAGAAATTATATATAAAAACAGTTTTTTTAACCGTGGCGATCGAATGTGCCTTATATGATACATATATAAAATACAGATAAATCTCATAAATAATGATTAAATTCACTATTATACCTTAACTGACATCCAAAACTACGATTCATAATTTTATGATGTGTGTAAAATGATTTGGATCTGATAGAATGGTGCTCACTTCCGTGTGATATATGTAGTTATTTATTAGCAATCCTGTGTACGATAACCATTATTAATTTTTAATGCCCTTTTCTCTGACTCTCAACGAGGAATTCAGGTTAGCCCCATCTCCCTCCAAATATTTAGCCTGGATCCGCTACTATATAGAGGTAAAAAAGTTATAGACGACTAAGTATAAATAAACACTGGTAAAGAGTACTGAACATACACTATGAAAATCACGGCGGTACCTAACTGAGAGCATTGAGGAAATACGATGATATCACGGATATAAAAAATTAAATCATCAAGTGATTTGCGAGATAAAACTAACGGTTGAAACAAAACATGCCATGAAAAATCTTTCTGATGGCACGTGGCCAGAAAAAGAATGATTAGGGTGAGCGTAAAATTTTTCAGTAAATCGAAGCTTGTATTTTGCATCTAAAGAACAAGGTCTGCTTACAAAAGACGCGTGCTATCACTTATTCTGATTTACGACCGTACGACCGTCAAAGCTTTCAATAATTCTCGGAATAACGTTGGCAGGACCTAGGCAATTATATCATAAGAAGAAGAATTTTAAACAGCATAATGGTTTCAAATTTCGTTAAAATCGGGCCAATAGTTATGAAGTTATTGCAAAATAATTTCCGGGATTAGAATGGAAGGACCTTTGTAATTATATTACTTTAAATAAAAGGTAAAACAACATAATTGTCTCAAACTTTGTTAGAATCGGCCAAATAGTTACAATGAAATTACCGAAAGACCAAGAAAGCAAAACGGAGACCGACCAACATAATGAAATATAGAGTTGCACGCGATTAAAAATAGCACATTGAATCGGAATGAATGTGGTGACCTCAAATAGAGTGAAGAATGCAGGAAAATTAGTTTATTGACTGCTCTAATTTTTTTCCAGTCTAGCCTACATAGGGACACTAAACTTCTAGGTACCAGTAGCACAGAACTTTCTTTCAATAGAACCTATTTGCTTTCTTTGATTCGTCTCTTGCTTAGTGTGAATTTTAAGAACGTTTAGTGTATACTTCTTTACGCTTTACGTGGGTAGGTTGCAAGGGAAGAGATAAAACGATTGTATTCTTTGATTAATTAGAGAAAATAATTAATTTAACTATATTAAGCGTATATGAGATGATAAAGAAGCCTCAATATATAGATTGGACAACTCAATGAGATTTTTTAGTGAGAAAAAATTACTTATAATGCTGTGAAATTATTCGCTTCACTCTAAGTATTGTAAAAAGACCAATTAGATGCTATTGAAATTTATGTTTTTCACTTTATGATTGTATTTACCAACGCCCAAATTGAATCAGGTTAATGAAAACACGAGTGTAAATCATACTGGGGAAATAAAGATTTATGATTCGATGCATCAATGATATAGAAATATAAAGACGTAGCAGCGACCCTTCACTAAGTGTTGAAGTCGAACAATTAAAAAGTGTAAGAGGCAGACTTGTTTTCTTTGCGTAAGAAGGAAGGATGATTTCTGAATTCATGAACCGAACTAATCTTTTCTAAATAGATAACTTATTTTTTTCTTCCCCAAATTCGGAGAGTCTGACATATCCCATATTTTAAGTATTTAATTCCCAAGCAATTTACTTTTTCGGCGGGAAAAAAAGGGAGATTAAGAGCGCTTTAATCTGACGAGATGGAGAGAAGGTTTGTTATTTCTTGCTTGAAAAATGGGCAGGAAGCTGTGTCGGAAATTCCATTTGATCCCACACAAAGTCCCGTATACGTCAGTTTGTGCCATTTAGGTTAGCCGATGAGCGGCCTCTACAATAAGGAAAGTTAGGTGCGAAAGGCACTTTCATCTTTTGGCCCATTTATGGCCGCCCTAATCTTCTTACGTGGAGCTTCCTGCTTGGGAAGTCGCTGTTTTGAGGAATAGGAGAGACTCTATGCATATGTGCTCCAACTTTGTGCGTGGTTAAAATCTTCCTGATCTACTCCACCGTGCACCTCGAAGTAGTGACGAATTTTGATGGAAAAATGATTCCTGTGGTGTCCTTTCCGAATTTACCGGGCATACGCACTCCAGTGCTATAACCATGATCGGCTGAAGAAGCGCTGATATCTCACATTCAAGCAGTCCTAAATCTCAAGAGGACGAGGAAGAATGCTTTCCCCCATGGTATTAAGCCAGCGGTCTTCAGAGCCTCTTTCAAGCTTCTGTTATTCCGCGCGATTAAGACGTTACCATGTGGGTGCCACGCTTTTTGTTTTAAAGTCCTAATGCCAATGAAAACTGTGAGTTCTCTGCCAAGGAATGAGGGACCTCAAATTTGTCCACAAAGAGGGATCTTAAAGAGTAACAACAAGGAGTAACAACAATAAAAGAAGGTACCCTAGGAGACCTTAAGGTCCATTCAAAGAGGGTACCTTTGGACTAGCAATCGAGCGGGCACAAGGCTGCTCAATTGTTTTGCGTCCCTAAACGGCCACTTTTCAAGACTTTGTCTAGTCTTGACTTGAACTGGTCAACAGATTCACTGTTGACAACTTCCAATGGAAGTGCGTTCCACATACCGCAGATACTGTAAGTGAAAAAATTTCCACACAGATTGCGGTTGTAACGCTTCAGTTCAGGTTTGAAGCCGTGATTGCGCGTTCTGTTCTCACTCAGTGTGAACATATCCCAGTAGTCAACATTGTCGAACCCTCGAAGTATTTTGAAAACTTCGATGAGCTGACCACGCAGTCTACGGGTTTCCAGCAAGAACAGATTCAATTCCCTTAGTCCATCCTCATAACTTTTATGTCGGATAGAGGGAATCAGCTTGGTTGCCCTGGCTTGTACGCGTTCCAATCTCGCGATGTCCTTTCGCAATGAAGGACTCCAAAATTGTACGGCATACTCTAGGTGCGGTCGGACAAGTGATTTGTACAGGCACAGTACAATCTCTTGGTTTCGATAACCAAACTGGCGCTTAATATAGCCTAGCATCCTTTGGGCCTTTTTCTCCGCCTCAATGCACTGTTTCGAGAACTTGAGGTCACTAGTGATTGTAACACCCAAGTCCTTCTCAGTGTCGGTGGATTCCATAGCAGTTACCTTAAGGATATACTGAGATTGGGGGTTTCTGTGGCCGATATGCATCACTTTGCATTTTCCCACGTTAAAAGGCATTTGCCACGTGTCCGACAACTCCCCAATCTTCCCAAGATCTTCCTGCAGGCGGGCAGTATTTCTATCCTTCGCAACGTTCATACCAAGCTTGGTATCGTCGGAAAATTTGGAAATCTTGGCAACCATATCACCGTCCATGTCGTTGACGTAGATGATGAATAGTAGGGGTCCCAGGACAGAACCTTGAGGCACCCCGCTAGTAACGGGCACCCACTCAGAAGACTGTCCATTCACCACCACCCGTTGCCGTCTGCCACTTAGCTAGTTCTCGATCCATTCAGCTACCTTTCCGTCTATGCCAAGCGCTCGCACTTTCCGGAGAAGGCGGCGGTGTGGTAACTTATCAAAGGCTTTCTGAAAGTCTAGGTAGACCACATCCACCGCCTTGTCCCGATTGTGCTCACTGAAGACGAAAGTTGCTCTTATCTAGACAGTGTAAACTAGGGCTACTATACGCAGGTTACATGGATAGTATAAAGATACACTGTGTCTCTGTATCATTGATTATTAGCATGATACGTACACATGTGTGAGAACAGAGATTGAATGTCTTTCTACTTTATGACCTGACGAACATCAATGAAAGCGCATTAAGGGAGGCTCTTATAACTAGATTAGAAAGACAGTACGAGACAGTAAAAGTGACCTCCCAATAGTGTCTAGGTATTTAAACCTATTGATTCCCTAAGGAGAATTAGCAATAGAGAAGCGACGCCCACTCAATTACATCTTTGAGATCGGAGTCATCCTTCTGTACGAGCACATTTGCTTGATAAATGACTTGGGTATAAAGTATTTCCATTTATTAAATATGGCTGCATAGTTTTTATTTGCAACGATGTTATTTGCGCCTATATCGCCCTATTCTCTCTTCACCTGAAGATTTAGGAACTATTTGCCAAAGCAGATTTCAGTCGCTCTTTTACATTATCTCGTTGAATTGTTTATTGTTGCAGCAAGTTTACTTGGCGGTATTATATACATCTGAAACGGCTGGAGAACAGTCTGTGTCAATGTAGTGTTTGATTATATCCTTGACAGGCTGATATCCTTGAAATGGGTGCGCTTGGTAGTGAAAATCGATAAATAACTATGCGGAAAAGTATTCAAAAGCAAAGGAAAAATGACACAACGAAAGTGGGAGAGCAACATGGTTTCCTTTAAGTCATACTACCGTTCAAAGTCATAATCAAGCCCCAAATGAATGATAAAATGGGCTTGAATTTTTCGGACAGTAGCTTTAAATAAAGCATCCAAGCGTCAATCTTTTCCTAGCGTGACGAAAGGGTAATTAATGCTATCATGAGAAAACACACGATTATTTTATCACCATTTTAATCACATAGGATTAACTGAAGGTTGTGGAGCCAACGCTTGCTACAAAAAATATCTCTCGAAAGAGATCGTCGCTGAACAAAGCAATAAGTATATCTTTGACGGAATCTTAACCCGAAGCATATTGTGAACCATTTTCGCCGTAACTCAGGATCAAACTACCAGTAGAAGTCTGTAATTTAAGATATTCGCCTAGTCTATTTTTTCAGAAAAATACCCATACTTCACTGACTGCTCCCTCAGTATCCACCAGGAACCGGGTCTTGGCAATAGGGCAAACTATTAGAAGTTGACTATCTTATATTCGATCAGCAGCAGGCTACTAAGCAATAGAAAGTGTTTAGTTCCCCAAAAGGAATATGTAGATATGCAGTTGCGAGCCTTCTTTCTCTTGAAATCGGTGATTGTAGCAGAAGTGGTCTTCTAGTCTCTTCTTAAGGAAAAGAATCGACAGAGGCTTAATGAGCGGCGTCAAGTAGTGGAAGGTGGGGAGCGTCTGGGTGGATCTGATAACCTAAGGATAGAACTCGGATTCCAATCGAGAGGATTTTTAAGTCATTCTTCAGAGCGTCAATTTATTTTTTGTTTTATTACAGATACAATTAACTTACCTATATTAATAAATAAGAAAAAATATATTAAGACGAATTAAATCACTTTTACTCTAATCAAATTCTTCGCTTCACCTTCAGCACTGTGTAAACACTATAAAAATATGCTAATTTATAATTACTCGTCTATGCTTTTCAACGTACGTTACATTTTGTGAATGCGCGAAATGAATTAAAAGTTAACGGAAACGTGAGAGTTAAATTTGTGATTAGTGTAAATGGCTGAAGATAAACACTAAGAGGGAGAATTTTTCCAATCCAATAATGTTGAGAAGGATAAATATTAAATGTCTAGTGCATATATAGGAGAGGAGAAAAATTTTACGGCGAAATCATCGACCTTAAATTATGAAAAGGAAGGGTAGAGGGAAGAAAATAATGGAAACTTTTGATAAAATGCCAAAAGAGAAAGTTGAACAAAACTTATTTAGAAGAAAAAATATAGCACTTCGTATCAAGAATAATTGAAAAATTAATCAACCTGTTTAAGTTTTCAAATTAAGAAAGAAATTAATGAATTAAGGAAACAAAAGAGCCAATAACAAAAACTAAGCAAATAAACATACGTCAATTTATACTAAACAAATGCAAGAATGGCTATAGAGAACATAACAAAGTTGTAAACGTCAGTAACATAACAGACCCATTTCACCCAAATACACATAGTGATCTCAAATCACAAATGTAAAACTCAACTCAATTTTGGGTTTCAAGAGTTGTTAAGAAAACTGATTTTTCCATCTCCAGTAGTTTGCTTCGATTTGTTTCTCTTACATGTGAGAGAATGTTCTTTATCTTAACAAATCGTAATCAGCACTGAGAATAGTTCTCGTCATGCAAAGCTTTTGGTTCGAATCCGTATATTCGAAGCCCTCTTCAGGTTTTGCCACAATCTAGATGCCTTACACCAGAGGATGTAGAGAAATTGGTTTCGGAGGAATCCGAAAAGGTCTACAAAATATCGGACTAGAGGCCTTTATACCCAAAAGATTTCTCGTATAAAGAATCATCCTACTCCGCCGGCCCGCCTCTTTCCTCACGAATAATTCTTGCGAGGAAATTAAGTTGTATTAACAAATAAACAAAATGGGCGAAGATTGCCCATGTAGAAAGGTTTGAGAAGGTGCAAAATATAGCAAGATGATATTGGATGACATTGAGATGGCCCAGCAGTCAATGACTGAAGGTCTACTAATTTTTACCTTATAATAGCACCCAAGCCAATAAAAGAGGGAGAGTTTATTCCTCTCGAGTGTTGTTATAGGTGACGTGCATTCGAAAGTAACCCCAAAAGTGGTTGCCAGGCAACTAGAGCGGATTTAAGACATTGCAGGAAGAATTGTAAAAACGAGATCCTAGGGTGTGTCAACTGCGGAGGTGACCACAAACCCTTTCCCCTGAGCTGATCAATAGGCAAAGGAGCAATCAAAAAGAGAAGGAAACAATAAAACAAGAAATAAGGCTATAATAGAACATATAATAATCGCAAAAGAATACAAAGTACTGATGATGATGATGAAGATTTTCGCCCATCTGGCCAATCTGGTAACTCCCAGGAACCTTAAGCGAGGTACTGAATAACCTAATTCTGAAAAGGGAATGAATAAGAAATTATTTTTCCTCTAAAGCTTCCAACAAGAAATACTTATGATGAGCCAACTCGCCAAAAACCTGAAAAAAAGGATACAATGGAGGAAGAGAAAAAGGTTAGAGTCCTCATGCTTCCACGCGAGAATGAAGAGACAAGCGAAAAAAATATCATCTAAGTAACAAACAGAATAGACACCAACGACAGCAACCACAAAAACATCAACCGAAGTCACCCATTACATATGGGCCTGTATCAGTGGGAAAGGCTACCACGTAAAGGGCAAAGAAATTGACATCAAAATATAATAACCAAGTGTAAGATAATAGAATATTTCAAATTTAAACAAATTAGTACATCGCAATAACAGTCAAAGTGAATTAATTTATTTTTGGTCAAATATTACAATAAATAAAACTAAACAAAGAACCATTGACTTATTAATATGGTTAAATTCAAAATGTACAAATTGGCATCCAGTCTCTTGGGAATTTATTTTCACGCTTCAAATTATGTAATATCTCTTATTTTCCCCACGCTAAACTAGTTATATCTTACGGTTTTTTTGTAAAATCTCTTTATACTTTTTTGTATCTTAATAAACGGTGGACTTTGCTCGTATTGAGGTTCAATCAACCCACACTTGGTTAAAATTTCGCTTTTCTTACTCTTTTGCATGTCTGCCTGCAGGAAAATAGAAATAGTTACAAATGCGTATTTTTTAGGAGAAAGGGTACTTATGCAGCCAATGATGGAATATTTACTGCGGAAAGGATGTAAAAGAAATGGGGGGAAAGTTAAAGAAAAGACAAAAGGAGGATAACAAATATTGTGTTAAAATCCTTAATTACAATCTTTTATTTTTCTAAGGAACTGCAATTACCAAACACTTTCATTTTCCTATCTTCTTCGATTTTTCAAATATTTTCTCCTTTTTAGTTTTAATCTTTTTATTTACTTTATATATATTTGTTGAGTAACAAAAGCACTTTCGCGCGTGGAAATAAAAAAAATGTAAGGAAAGGGTTGAAGTTGGGTCTCTTATCGCAATCCCCATAACTGCAACATAACTGCAACATAACTGCGAAAATGACGCCTAGGTAAAATATAACAGCAATATTCTTTCATACAAATTAATTGGTAAGAATTAAAATCAAAGTAGGTTCCTTGTTGATTTAGTTCTTAAATAACTATGGTCATAAACTCAGGTTGATAGTTAACATATAAATTTATTCTTTTGTTCGGCAACCAGAGCTCGAATTTCCTAAACCCATAAAGATACATTAATGACATTCTTCCCTATAATATCCAATATATATTTCCGAAAGTTTGTTTATATGTATGTATATAAGCATATATATATATATATATATATATATATATATATATATATATATATATATATATATATCCACTATAGAAGAACACTTAGAGCGACCTTGAAGGCAAACATAGGTCATCATTGGGGTAGCTTGACCCAGGTAGTACCATGAACTACTTAAATTTGGCAAAAGTGGCGCCACCTGGTTGTCAAAATGCAAACTAATACTTGATAATAGCTGCAGTTGCTTTAGTGCTTTAAATGCCAACAAAAGACACAATCGGGGAAACCTGATCCAGGGAGGAACATAGGCTACTTATATTTTGCAAAAGTGGTGCGACCTGGTGATCAAAATACAAAGTAATATTAGCTAAGCGTTGCAGATGCTTCAGTGCTTTAACATGCCATTGTAATTGAACTTTAAGGTCAACAGGCCACAATCGGGCTAGACAAACCCTATTTAGCTTTTGAGTCGCGCAAACTCTCAATTACACAATAGAAAGAGATATTGTTTATGTTTTTACAACCCTATTCAGGAGTATTTAGCCTGACAACCTTGGGTAGCAAAGAGCAAATGTTTATTTTAAGCAAGAGGCAGTCCTCTGAGAAACTCAGTTTAGAAAATTACAGAACATTCCAAATAATTCCCGAAAATTCCAAATTGATCTAAAACTTTCCATTAGAACATTCTCAAACTTTTTACACTCTCCTATTGGAACATCCTTGATCATTCCAGGATACACAGCTGCCACAATTATAAAAGGCAGGAGGTTCTTATCAGATCCTAAGTTTCAATGGCACACGGCTTGACGCAACTATCCTCACTTAATATGGAAAGGGAGAAGATGTCTTCATACCAAGGATACGCCTTATTCTATCAGGATCTGATATCCTATTCATATTTCTAAGATTACAGGTTCCCATTCGTGTAAGCTTGGCCAGGTCAATCAATAAATCACAAGGACATACGCTCTCTGTGAAAGATTGCAATTGGCCAAAAAATGTTTTTCTCATGGTCAATTGTATGTTCGTTGTTCATGGGTTAGATGCAAAGGTAACCTATATGTCTATGTGCCTCGAGAAAAACTAAAAACATTGTCTACCAAAATGTTTTCTAGTTTTGATGAGCAGGAATGAAAGCTCATACTGGAAATACCTTGATGTGTCTGTGCATAGAATTAAGAATTATCAAGATATCCTATTATCCCACTTGATAATACGCATATCCTAAAAATTTAACGAGCTATCTTCAGTGGTAGATAATAGTTACAACTAGCAGAGGTACCCGGCATTGCCCAGAACAAAAGAAAATAAGCGCACAAATAAAGGTAGAAGTCATGTTTTAAATATTATAGGGGAGGCAAAAAAACAACAAAGATAAGCAAGTTTGAGATGGGGTCAGAAAAAGCGAGGGTAATAAATTTGCCTAAGGTAAGTCTTCATAGAAGCTGACAGAGTGGTGAGTGGATGGATGATAAATGTTTGCAAATTTTAGAGCCTCTATTGCCAAAGTGGCAGCAATAATTTACTCCTTCACTATTTAAATTCTTACAATTAATTGCTCTCAAATATCCGGAAACTAAGGTTAGTGCGTATAATCTTGTATTTTTTTTTAATTTAAAACATTCTCACCTTCATTTGAATTTCAGATAGTGTAAATAATCGTGTTCTTTTATTTGGTCTACTTATTTTAGTGTATGTCTTTTAATATGCCTTGTGTACTATTTCACGTTTCCAAAATGCCTTAATTGTCCTATTTATAGATAATTTCTGTTTTTCAATGTTTAATAATAGTAGTGTTGTAAATTTTTGCTTTGATTAAAGTTTCATTCTGACTTTTAGTTTTGTCTATTTTTTCGCTTAGATTTTCCTCTAATTTATTATCAAATAGTGTCCAATATATATATATAGATATATCAAAATATTTCATTAATTTTACAGGCAGTGAAGAGAGAACAAGAATTATTCAGAAAGGTTTGATTTTAATAATGAATGATCTCCATCAATGACTTCGTATTAATATTATTGTTAAGATTATGATTCTTGAAAAGTTTCTCATTTGTTAATATATATATATATATATATATATATATATATATATATATATATATATATATATATGATAAATGAATAATAATCTCTATGTCATTGCGGTTAGGTTTGTGCAATATTGAAAATTCTCTAATCCGACTAGGTAATTATATATTTCTCTAAAACGAGAAAGTACAGGAAGCCTTTTTTGATAGTTCAAATTTACTCGAACAGAAAGAGGGAATCTTGAAAATTATGGCGGATACCCTTATCGTTTGTATAACATAACTTCATAACTAATTTTACATTGCTTCCATTTTGTCACTTTGATTTTTCTGCCAAGTTAACGTGTATCTTATTTTATTTATTTCTTTTATTAAACACTTATCGTTTATTTGAAGTAAAATATTATATAATTTTAAAAAATTAATTATTGTCATTATATCATTATGTCACGATATGGAAGTGAGTGTATCCAATGGACCAATATAACTAACATTTCTATAAAAAAAGGTTTTAATTTGTTGATTTAATCTTCACTTTTTCTGTAGCAGTTTAACAGTTGTTTTCATAAACTAGAGAGATGAATTGCAGGAAGATTGCTAGAACTACAAGCAGCTGTTCTGTGCGGTAACCAGAGCAATCATTCGGCTTCCACAGTCCAGAGCAATGCTACCTGGTGATTTTGGTCAACTATTGTTGTATTCCTACAATAATAGTTGACCAAAATCGTAAAGCATTTTTATTACGAAAACTCTCAATTACTTTTAAATTTAGTTGTTATTCTATAATAGATTTTACGATATTTTGTCTGCCAAATTTATAAAATTGGTGTGAGGCATTGAATCATAAAATACGCATGCATAATGATACAGAGGAGAATGTAATTTGTTTCTTTAAAATGCTCACCGACATAAATAGAATAAGAGCCCTAGTCTTGATCACGTTGTTATTGTTTCCATAAGACAAACAAGAGTGTTCTCATTTCAATCTCTCAGCCTTCATTCAAATATGGACATCATCTTTTGCGCACACCCAAACATCAACTTTTACCACATGATTTTGTTGAACTATCGAGTTCATTACAGCATATTTATCTTGTCTTTCCTCTTTCTGCGACTCCATTCACTGTGCACATTTTCCTGAAGTCTCCTATTTCAAAATTAACGCAATTTTGTAGTCGGATCTTCCCGACTACAAGAACTTCCCATCATGGAATAGTCAATGTCTAGAAAAGAAGGAGAAGCATAAAACATTTAACGACTGTCTACTGTCCGGACGTAAATAATATGACTAACGTTTAAACTAGTGAGTAAATTGGTCACCTTGAGGAAAACCTTAACTCGATAGACTTACAGTATCCATTGTGGATCTGGATAAAGGCACCTTCCACTCATTTTAAGTTACCCAAATTTCAGAGCTTTCAAAAAGACCTGTCCAAGAATTTAATTTCTTTTCATTTTATACGTACCCGCATTAGTTACTGCATACATTTAATAATGGTAAGTTATTTCTTGTTTCCCACAACGGCTATCAAAGTTCTACCAGGTGTTTTCGTTACCCAGGTGAGTTTAAAGCTCTTACTTTATGATTGTTTGCATCAAATTGCTCCCCAAGATTTACAATACGCGTAAAGCACTCTTATTTAAAGTTACCATAACTTGCTACTCCTTTGCTTGGCAATGTAAAACATTTCCCTCGTCATATTCTGTGTCAATATGATTGATGACAAGATAAAGTATATGCTGTAGAGAAGAGGAGAATCGACATAAGTAGCTACTATCTATAAGAAGGAATTAAAAGAAATCGTCATTGTTACAAATTTAATACTCTTTAACGGAAACGCCGTAATAAGAGAGAAAGTTGAATAACGAGATCTGAGCAATAACTGTGAAAGTTGGAAGAACAAAAGTGTAAATTTTGATAAATGTAAAAATTTAAAGGCAATTTGCATGATTCCACTAGCTCACAGTTATGTCTTTGACCAATTAAACCAAGAGACAATCCAGCACAAATATCGAGGGTCGTTTCCATGGTGATAAAGAATGCACTCCTGGTTTGCTTTAATGGAAGCATTCATTTAGAGGTAAGTGATTGACAAATTCCAGAAAATAATTGTAGGTGTTATTCTTAAAATGAGAAGAGGCGCAATAGGAAAAAATACAGGCATAGAAAGTATAAAAGAATTTTAAGTAGTTGTGCGAAGAGAAAAGAGTTGCCTAGTAACTCTAAGAATTAGAGGAAGAGATATATTTTACAAAGAGTTTGATATGCTTATCTTCTATATGCCCCTAGTCGAGGTATACCTGCGTAAACTAGCTCGGCGCTCAGAGTCTTACACAAGTACGGGCAGACAGCTGGCCACAGCCCACTTGTTATGTCTGGCGATTAATAAAGAGCGAAAAAATACGCCCAAATATAATTTTTAATATATATAAAAAAGGGGGCAATATATATATATATATATATATATATATATATATATATATATATACAAAAGGGGGAACAAATTACTTATGGTAGTTAAATGAATTAAGTGAAGATCAATGAGGTAATCTGTGGATGATTATACACGATCGCTTTGCCTTCAAGCCCGGGCGAATTAGATGGTGTGGGGAGGAAGACAATGACGCAACCCTTCATGAAGATACTTCGGGGAGTCCTGACTAGGAGGACTCGAAGATGGGTGTTGGATTACTTCGTGATGAAGAATGAGATTTTTTTTTGCTTCGGAGAGACGTAATCTCAACTCAAGACGATTCTGCTGATCGGCAGAGAGTCTTAGTCACGAAAGACGGGAATCTTGAAGGGGAGGTGAAGATAAGACTGACATGCAACTCTCTGTGAAAAAGGGGGCTCGATAACTTTCCTCTAAACAGGTGCCAGAGCTTAACGAAGGTATATCTGCTGAAGAGATCTTCGATGACGTACGACGACGAGTTACGGGGAGTCATGGGAAACAGACGGCGGTCTAGACGGATTGAATGGCGGGCTTTCAATCTCCTTGAGAGATGTGAGTGTGGAGAAATGAATATAAAGAGGACAAGCCGATGCTAGTTTTTTTATACAGCGTCAACCGTTAGACTCCGCATGTGCCAAGACTCTACTACCCCTTCCCTGCTGCCCCACGACCCTTCGAAGTCGCACGTAAAGACGGATTTCGGTTGGCCGATTTTGTTATTTACGAGACTAGTGAGGTAAACTTTCATCCCGGAGTCAAGTAACCAATACCTGCTCCCTTCGTCGGGTAATATAAACATAGGAAGGTGTGAGAGCCTTTATAATGAAAATCTGGCTGCCTAAGTCTTTGTCAGCAGAAAATCTTGGAACAGATTCACTGTCCCCACCGATTGTTTGTGTCTATTTTCGCCAAATAGACGAAATCTCACCTTCCCCGTGCATAAACCTGAAGGGGCGAAGTGTCACAGCTTTTAAAATTTGTGCCCTAGGAGAGGGGCATAAATATTGGCTATTGAGGGTTCGCTCCTCCTAAACTCCGTCGTCTCCTCCACCCAGTGGATAATCGACGTAAATATTTCGATCTTGACAAATTTGGAGGAGAATTCGCGTAGCCATCAAGAGTAGGAGACAAGTTGCTGAGTCAAACAGGAATAAAGAAGGTAGTTGCAACTAAGCAGGACTTACCCTCCCGAGGCTGTTCCTTTGGTTGGTTAGAAGAGCAGATCAGTGGTATGGAGACCAATTCCCCTACCATCCTCGTCCTGAGAAAATCACGTATCTCAGCTTTTTGAAAATGCATAGAGATACTCATCATCATTGAGGAAGACCAAAGTGTATTCCTATTCGAGAAGAGATTCACATCTTGGTTAAGTCTCAACGTCGAGAAGCCAGAATTAAAAAAACAGGGATCGAAATAACTTTCAGTCATCGTCACTCGCCTCAACCACCCCGTGAGAAGAATGAACTGTTTTCCCAACCCGTTTCTCCTCAGCGAGGACGTCCGCAGTCAAACTTGCCCACACCAACTCATCGAGGCGGCTCCCTTTCAAGGTCAACCAACTGTCGACACACTCCAAGTTAAAAGTAAAACGACTACAAAAAAATATTCATTTTGTTATTTGCCATTCCGATCGAAAGTGTATTCGTAACAAAAACGGTTCAAGCTCGTAGTCGTAACCAAACTATTTCAATTTCAAATGACATAGGAACTCGCATTAATTGGGCTAAATCTAGTGTACTACAAGGGATTTTTTCGTTAACCATCTCGTATTACTTATTTGTAGTGTTAATTTTTATTAGAGCCTCTTACGATTTGGTTATTTTATGCGATTAAAAGTATATTTTTGTCAGAGTTGTTTAATTAGATGCTCGAATGCAGCATTGACAATAGATATATCCTAATAGGAAGTCTCCCTGGTTAAAAATTTAATTAGAGCACACTTATAGAAAGTGGAACTGATTAACTCTTGTACGAATCAGACGTACATTCATACTCGGTCTAAACCACGACAGTGAGCTTCGTGTTAAATACCCAGGTGGCTGCTCTGCTACACGCCTCAGAGACTTGCGGTCCCCAAGAAATTCTTGGCGCCAGTTTAAATAAACACAATTCATGATAACGCGCCGTTCCAGACAATTAAACTCGCCTCGCGATATGCGGGCAAGGATAATATGGCCGCGCATGACGTTATCGTAGGGGAGATGCGGGAGGGGAGGGGCAGGGGGAGGGGCAATAGGCGTCTTTATACAAACACAGCTGGGACGGGTGATTAAGCGAGTGACCGATTCTTTCTTGACTTTCTATAAGTCTCACGCTGGCTCACGTGTTTTTGAAAGAATAGAGGGGTATCGCCAAGCGGCTTTCACTCACCGTGGTTCTTCGAGAGCATTCCTTCAAACCCCTGTATTTGCATGTATTGTCATTCCCCAATTGCTGCAAATTTGATGAGAAAATTAATAATCATAGGATTCTATTGCACCACCGCGCTCTCCTCTATTAATTTCCTAGCGAAGTACATATTTTTAACAGTTTATCAATTTTTCGTAACTTGACAACTTTCTTTAGTCAATTCTTATATTTACAAATTCTGTCGGAGATTACCTTGTTACTTTTATTAAAAAGATATATCATCAAATATTCCGATGTAGATGGTTTTGTTTAAGTACTTTTTCCACTTCTTTTTCATTTGGACCTTTAAATTATTTTGATGGATTATGCCTAATCTCTATGCTGCCATATGTAAAAAAATAAACAATAATAATTTAATTCTCAATTATTTTTTAAAACAATTTGGTTACTAGATAAAAGAGTAAGGAGAATGTATTCAAAAAGCTGTTACGAGAGGCGGTCAATAAGTTTGGCAATTTTGATATAAGGAAACAAGATATGAGGAAAAGTGTTTTATTATTTTTCAATATAACTACCCTCGACTTCAATGCACTTGCTCCACTTTTCCCTGAGGCTTCGAATTCCATACAACAAGAAATCTCTCGACTGCTGTTCAATCCACTCCTGGAAGGTGAGCTGAACATCTTCATCGTCCCCAAACCGGGGTCCACGCAGTGCAGCCTTGGCTGGCGGAATAAAAAATAGTCGCTAGGGGCCAGATCTGCACTGTAGGGGGGATGGTTGAGCTCCTTGAATCCGCACTCGCGAAGGGCAGCTTGTGCACCTCTGGCCTTGTGGACTTTGACCACGTTGAAGTCGATCATGGGGTGGTATGTTTCTAGTGACCTAACGGGCAGAGATCTTGGTCATGGCCAAATTGTCGTGGATGATGTTGACAACACTTCCATGTGATATTCCAAGTTCTCGCTCGATTTCTTCGACCTTCACCCGTCGATTTTCGAGGATGATCCTCTCCACACAGGCCACATTGTCCTCGTTGCTCACGTCTGACGGGCGTCCTGGACGGGGTTCATCTTCAAGGGACTCACGACCATGGCGGAATTCCCTATTCCAGCGATCAATGGTTGCATAGGAAGGGACGGTGTCGGTGTACACTGCAACCATGCGTTCATGGATCTCTTTTGCATTCTTGCCTTCCTTGGTCAAAGATTTGATCACTGCGCGGTGCTCAACCTTCTCCATTGTTGAAAAATATGTGATTGACGATCTGCGATCAGCTACTGCTTCTTAAATAAACGAGGCAGGAGCGTGCGGCTGCAGGTCCTGACTTGCCCTTACTTGTCCTAACACCCCACAACAACCATCCCCCTTCCTCTGTTTTGCTTTATCGATTCGCAAAACTCATTGATTACCCCTCGTATCAACTTAATCTCTACTATTTTCTAACAACTCAGGATAAAGAATATTTAAAAATAACATCACTACCTCCAATGGGAGGATTTATTTGAAACATTATTCTGAATTGCCTACTTCCTGATATTTAAATCTTTTTTTTTCATTTTTAGAAGCCTTATTTATATGTAAGAACTAATATTTTCAATATATAATAATCAATAAATATTCAATTGTTAGATCCTTTCTGACGAAGTATATTTTATCGTTTAGGATTAATCCACAATTTCATTCAAAGGAACTACCGATCATGAAATCTAACAAGATATTAAAGTTCTTTTCTTATCCATCTCTCCTAATAATATTAAAAAGGAAAATTCAGCGGGAGGATGTTCTCGATCCAGTAGCAAAATTCATATTCTAATAAAAAATTGTTTACTTACCACTTCAACATATCGATATAAGTAGACTCATATATCAAGTTTGCAGGGAGGTTACAGTTTTGACGGTAATAATACGGTTAAAACCTTAACTTTCTTGCCAAACCGTTGTTATACCAAGTATAAAAAGATGCAAGCTTTAAACAGCTTTCCTTTAATTATAAAGTATTACCCACTTTATAGGCATATCAATTGATTATCATTGTAGTAGAAATATGAAATAACGATATATTACTTATTTTCCTTTAACTATGATGTGAAAAATAATGTCACATTTTGAAAAATTTTAATATTACACACGATCCCCAAGTGGCCTGAATGTTTCGTAGGTCATTCTCGAATCCTTATACATGTCCTATTCACTTGGTCCAGGCGTGCAATCAGAATTACAAAGGATTACACGTTACGGAATTAAATCAACGTTAAAAGTAAGTGTCCATTGGCCATGATAGCCATGCTCTTTGGATTTTTCGAATGGGTAATATTAATAAAAGTTATGGATAAAAAGTTCTCAATCCTCGACCATATTTTGGCTAATCTAAACTTCGTTTTTCTAATGAGGATGAATTGTTAATATCACGCTAAGAGGGAGAAAAGTATATGAAAATTCTGGATCAAATCTTTACAGGATTGAATTCGTACATATTGCAAATTATTCTTTCCAATTACCTGATCGTTAATGGTTCAATCGAATTTGGGAGCAAAATGGATATTCAGGTAGTATGTCATTTGCAATGGGGAGACAAGTAAGACTTAGTCTTGAATTCTATTAAGAAGTATGTTTCAAAATGCACATATATTTTTCCTAATTCAAAATCGACCATCCTCTTCTTTTTATCAAAGTACCTCAAATATATTCGTAGGTCGCTCCACCAACAAATTCCACTGAAGCATTTAGAGAAACAGAAATGAACTGTTTGATATTCAGCAAGGAAAAACTTTGCATCGCTCTAGCCATGAAACATTACAGGCTCATGCTCAAAGGCAACAGTTTTTTACTAGTTAATTTATAAAGGTACAAGCCACTGTTCTTTTCCTTAACAGGAAGAGCCTGGTTACACAGGCACCCCTGCGGGGGTGTGGCCTACGGCCTTATTTGCTAATCTTAACCACTTTTTTTAATCCCCTTTATAGACTTTATTTTAACACCCTGAACACCCTTTTCTTCTTCATCTTCATATTCTTCTTCTTCTTCATTTGTATCTTCATCTTCTTTTTGATCTTCATCTTCATCTTCTTCTTCTTCTTCTTCTTCTTCTTCTTCTTCTTCTTCTTCTTTTTAACTATTTCAATCCTTTGAATTTCCAAAACCCCCGAAGTCATTTGTCAACTAAGCAAAAAAAAACATTTATAAATTTTCAAAAAATCCCCATCTTAAATTATAGAGTTATGGATACTGGCTGCTTTGCACTTTCAATCAGTAATATGCTTGAATGTTTATTCATTACCGCATTATACGCTCAAATCTCGTTATAGGAATATTTAACATCCTCTTCTGCTTAAAGTAAAAATCTAGCCCCTTGTTACGAGTAAATTGTCTTACGGTAAACTTATATTCGGTAGTTGACTATGAGAGTTTAGCAAATGCTCAATCAGCAGCCCAGGAAATAGAATTGTTATAAGCTGATCCTCTAAATATCTTGTAGGACCGTATCACGCTTCACAATTAGGTAATCTTGGTTTTGATTACTATCAAAATTTGATTCATTTAGGGACGTGAAACATACTAAAGTTAATTTTGGACATATCTATATGTGAAAAAATGCAGAAAAGATACAATTTGTGATCCACAATCAAAGAAAACCGAGAAGTGAGACTTAATTTTAATTCAACAAAGTACATACAGAGGACAACACAATAACTTAATATTCAAATTAATGCCTCATTATCTAATATTTGTAAGACAATTTACTCGAAAAAGTCTTTCCATTCAAGATCTCTCTAATGAAACGAAGATCTAAAGTACATGGCCGGAATTAAATATTTATTAAAAAGTAATTTTATTTTTCAACTTTGCTGGTTTGTTTTGATGTTCCTTTTTTCGTTCTTTAAATTTTCCCATAAGAAATCGAAAAGAGATAATTTATAAGTCGTACGATATTATAAAAGAGGGGAAACATTTAAGTATTTGGCTTTGTGCGAAAGTTCCAGATGTTCTAAACTCGATAATCGTATACAAACCCATCTGAAAACAACCTCCGGCCCAACAAATGTAGAGACACAAAATCATGTATGATAAGTTAAAAAAGAGATTTTGAGGATGCGCCTCAAATATTATAATATAGCCACCATTGTTTATCCAATCTATCTGTTCCTAGGTCATCATAAATAAAACACACATGTTGACTTCATTTCTTCTCTCATCTTAGGTTATACCTTCCTTGGTTATATAAAGTTTTCTTATGTTAACTCTCAAAATAAAATACCTAAATGCTCCCAAGATACTCGTAAGTATGAGTATTAAGGAAATTTCGAGGAAAAAATTACATAGTAGAAACATTATCTCTTTCATTTCCTTCATAAATGTCTTGAGTTAGCAAAAAAGTATTTTTACCGTGTGTCATCTCCCCTTCCTTTTAATAAAAAGAATACTCTTATACTGGCGTTTAATCCAGATTTTGCTACTCTCCCTCATATTTTTAATAATATTAGGCATTTCTATTGTATTTAATTGTAAAAAAACTATTATAAGCTTTCATTACAGAATGCACCTATATTGGTCGTGTTCCAAATATACATTTATTGACAAAACATATCTCAACCGAAATATAATGTCCAACTTAGTTAAGAGAGATAGAGAGCAGTGTATTTACATAAATAGTTCTTAACTTAATCATAAAATCCATCGAAACTAAGCTAAAGTTATATCATGGTAAAGAAAATATTGTGCAAAATGATAATGAATCTGAATTCATTAGTATTTTCTCTAATTGCTTGTATAAACTCGATTACACTATTTTAAATTGCCGTCAAACAACAATGCCCAAATATTTATCGCGTAAATAGTTATATCATTTTAAAAATTATTCTTACTGCTTGTTTTCTTTTTTTCATTCTATTTACTGTCGCTCTCTTGGTACCTATTTCACCAAGTAGTCACTTTTAAACGATTTTTTGATTGGTAAATATTTTTTCCCCTATTTCTTCCTTAACTATTCACATTTATAAATATTCACAGTTTCTATATTGCTTTGCGTTTTAATTTTCTTCCCTGATCACATTCGGAAATTTAGTTTTTCCATCTTGATTTTTTCGTAATGTTATCTTGGTTACTCTCTCTTCGGCCTTCTCTTTCTCTGCTTGGTTGGTGTGCCCGGAGTGAGACCCTTGCTACACTAATAGCCTGAAATAATGCCACATCCTTTTGCTCTACCCTACAAAGGGATGTCAGGAATGGTATGGGCAACATTCCACAGCTGATATCTGTATTATTGCGTGCCCTCCCAGAAAAACAAAAGGGATCTGTTTTCGAGATCCAATCCATCATATAGATGAACTATTAAATTTATAGTATTCTGATTTCTTTATTAGCTATTTGAGAAAAGCTCCAAATGAAATGTTTAAAGAGGCTGGCTAATTCTATTTCAAGTGACTAGCTAATTCTTTCTCGAAACAAAGTTTACTAAATGTATTCAGAGAAATTGATGCAGACATCATAATGATTTTAGAACACGGGATCGACACGCGTAATACAAAAATGAAAATCTGGAACTACGATGTGTTGATCACCAACTTTTCGCAAGAGCGGTACGATGGCGCCGCTATTGCAATAAATAAAGGGACAAATACAAGCAGATAAGGAACTTAGAAGAATCCTACCTCGCGATTGAGGTCGAGCTCGACTTAGGAAAGTTGGTCATTGCAACCGGATATCAACCGCCAAGGAGAGATGTGTTGCCTATTCACACTCTCCCTGGCCTATTTGGCAGAAGAGCCCCCACCATACTAATGGGGGATTTAAACTCCAGATGCCTAGAATCCGGTTACAGGACCTTCAACGGTATAGGGAGAAGCCTGGACCTGTTGCTGGACAGAAATATTGCCCAGCGGATAGGCCCTGACTTTCTAACCTATGTCAGTTAACGATGTGCCAAAAAGCCAGACATATGTCTGGTGAATCGTCAGCTACCGTTCAATTACTACATGGAACTAGTCCAGGTGCCATGTAGTGAACATATAGAGATCCTACTCACTATCAATAGGAACCCTATATAAGTCCCAATAGTAGTCAGGAAGAACTACAGACGAGCAGACTGGGCACGGTACGCATACCTTCTCAAGGCCTAAGATCCACCCAACCTAGACGAGGCAATTTTCGTGGAGATTGACGAGGCACTCGATGACCTCAATAACCAAATCATCGACGCAGATAGGGCTTGTATCCCTCGTTCCTCATATAAGACCATCTCGACCTACGAGTGGACCGAATATATGAAGGAACTATACCGTGAACTGAAGATAATGTATGAATACAACATCGTTAATGCATCAGTTCACTTGATGCAAAGAAGTAAAGAAATCAATGAAGAATTGAACCAGTTGATCCTTGATTAACAGAACAGAAGATGAGAGGACGCGATCTAAAGCCTCGATCACGAAGCAACTCCCAAAGAATTTCGAAAGAAGATCCGAATTCTTAAAGGATCAACTGGAAAGAAGCATAAGATCGAGCTACGGAAAGAAAACGGAGACATTGAAGAAGAGGAAGAAAAAGTTGAAGAGATATTCCGAAGTTATTGGGAAAAGATCTTTAGTATAACTGAAGAAGAAACGAAGACTATGACCTAGAGTTCGAAAGCAACATCATCGACGAGCTTAACGAAGAAATAGAAAAGACGCACCCACATCACCAGATGGATAGACAGCGCGAAGGAGATGCCGAGATTACAGAAGAAGAACTACTCGGCGCGCTTCGCTCATTCCAACAAAAAGCCCCAGGTCAATCGGGGCTTACAAAGCTTAACTTTGAAAAGACACCAGCCTGTGTCATCGAAGCAATGAGAGGAATATTTAACGCCTGTCTCAATATGGGGTACTTTCCAGACGCTTATAAAACGGCTAAGATGATTTTCTTGCCTAAGCACGGAAAGAACCCCAAGTTGAAGGAGAGCTACCGGCCAATTTCACTACTGGAATTTGGTGGGAAGCTCTTCAAGAAGATCCTCAACAAAAGACTGGTGTCTCACCTGGAGGAAAACACGCTCTACAACCCACACTAATTCGGGTTAGGAGTAAGCGAAGTGCGGAAATGGCGATTAACGTTATCACGAAAAAGCTAGCCCATGCAAAACGGGAAAAGAGTTACCCCGACATTGTTTGTCGGGATTTATCAAAGGCGTTCGATGAGGTGTGGCAACGGGACTAAGTGAAAGCTTAGAAAGAACTCTCTGTGACTATGTCATGGAGAGAGCGGCGTACATCAGTTTAAGGTGCACGGACGGTCCAAAGTTTCCGCTCAATGCAGGCCTCCCGCAGGGGGGGGTGCCTGTCTCCCACTCTCTACTTGATTTACACGGCGGATGTCCCAGTCCCTGTAAGCCCCACTTGCCTCAACTTACAATTCGCCGATGATTTCACCCAGATAATCACTTGTCCATGGAGGAATGCGCCTTTGCAAGCTTGAATGACAGCAGCAGAAATCAAAATGTACTCGGCATGAAGATCACCTCAACCGGGTACACAAAGCACGTCCAGCAACGTATCAACAAGGCCACTGCTGAAGTCAAGACTCTGTACAGGTTCAGAAATCTTCGCAAAGCAACAAAAAGAAGATCTATACTGCACTAGTAAGATCGACATTGCTATACCCCGCCTCCGCCCTCTTTTGTGTCTCCAAGACACAGAAGAGGAGACTACAAGTGGTGCAGAACAAATGCGTGTACCTAATTACAGGTACACGCAGAATGGAAAGAAGAACACAGGAAGCGCTGCACCGGGAGGCAAGGTTAACCCCCATTAACGTTCTCATCGAAAAACGGACAAGGAATATGCTGGAAAAGGTCAATCGAGTGTTGGACGAGGAAATCGTACAAATGATTGACCTAAATAGAAGAGCAGTATGTCGCGCCAGATTTCCAAGTTCCGCTGGGATTTTAACTGGCGGAGCAGAAGTGCCGTTCTACGCAAGATGAGTTAAAATTTACCCCAAATCATGACAAAAATACCAATCATGAAACCAACCGATTTTGACAAAAAATCTCTGATATCGACAAAACTAATCAACTAATACAAAACTACCGAAGAAGGAAACCCGCACAAAAAGATGAAAATCACCAAACAAGACTACAAAGAAGAACCATAATACACGAAATACACACACTACAAAATTACAAAGAAAGAAAGACACTAAAACAAACACAGAAAGTTATTATTAACGACTTACCAAAATAACAGCAATCGCGCACCGCATAACCAAATACATTAGCAATATGAAGACAAATGGCTTGAACGCCAATTATATATATTATATATACATGTATATATATACATATGTATAAGCAAAATGATATACAACAACGGAACTACAAAAGATAAAATTTTTGAAAGCGATAAGCCTGATCACCAGGCTCTAGCATCACTTTGCACCCTACCACACTTCTTACTCTTTTCACCACTGGTCTACTTTCCGCTATCTATCCACACACCCTTTCTATCCCCTCACCTGCATACTCTCACATACATACCAGTTTTAAGTTTACTAAATTCAAAGTTGTAATTTTTATAATTCAAATATTTTGCACGTGATATTTCATACCCATTAACTAACGAATATTGTCATTTATTAATGGATATTTCAATGATTTAAGCGGAATATTTTTCTCACAAAATATTAATAGCTTCAGTCTAAAAATAGCGTGAGGAGAAAGAAATTAAAATAAAGAAAACAATATGGCCACTCCAATATTTGCTTACTGCTTTCACTCGCATTGCATGCTCTAATTATGTATTCTATGTACATGATTTCAGGTTTAGTGAATTGATGATTTAGATTAGAATAAACCTTCCTAATAGAATCCCATTTGCAATAGTCCATCAGATTAAAATCAAAAGATTGAAAGCGCCATTTATTATTTCTATTAAATTTACGACTATGTTATTCTTGATAATTCTGAATAGTTCTGAGTCTCAAAGAAAGTGAGGCAAAGTATTCCACCGTATGGGGAAATATTTTGTAACAGACTGATGTAACTCACAAAGGCTATTTAGTTTTGTTTGTTAAAAGAGAATTACTAGTTTTGATTTTCCATATGATGAAATACTGCCAAAACATTTGCTTTTCTTCTGAATCAATAACTTTCATGAAAAAGTAGAGATTTAAGTTTTGTTATTTCTTATGTTTGAGACTACCTTTGACTTAAAACTTTTTCATTTTAGGCACAAGTTTTCCGCATCTACGTTATATGCATTGTATTCCGAACACACCAAGAACCACGGATATTTTTCTACTACATCAATTTCAATTGCTTATGCAGACAGACGGAAAATAATAAAGCCAATTGCCAAGGACTTAGTGATCTATGAAGTTCTGCTGTAATTTCCTGGGAGTGAAAGATTTCCGCCAAGAAAACCTTGTTGCTTTCTGTTATAGCACTGTTGGAGATGGGTGAGTGTGTTTTGGGAAGGAAAAGAAAGAGACAGAGAGAGCACTTTGGAACCCACCAATCCGCCGATCGAACTCTAATTGCTACACAAGTGCTTGGAGAGGGACCCCACCTCAGTACATCCATATGGTAATTTATTAATGCTATCAAAATTATCAACGGTCTCCCATAAGAATATTTAAAATTCATATATAAAATATTGTTATTTTCTATATTAAAAATTTTAGATAAGTTTGAGAACAATCAGATGATGGATTATATCATTTAATTATTCGTTTTGTTCTAAAAGTTTTTATTTAGTTCAACCTACCTCTACCTATGCGGTAACATTGGAGATAACTCAATATTTGACTCTGTAATCTTCGCTGCGTAAATAACGTAGCTTCCAGAGAATCACGCCTCACCCTATTGATTTAAACATTAGTATTTTTTTCTCTATGCCTTATGTCTCTCTCTTATAAACTTTTTTACCTAATAAAAATTCACCTTTTTGTAATCCGTATAGGAAAGAAATTGTGGCTAATACCTAAAATGAATTTCTATTTTAATTATAAATAAATTTCACTCTTGCAATCTATTTTCAAACTATTGTTTTTGCCTGCCAAAATTAACGAGGGTATAAAATTAGGCACTTACTTGAAAGTCCTACCTACCTACCTACTGAAATGCCATATCCTACTGGACTCCGGTAACCATAAAGCACCATTTATTTCTTTGCGCTCTTCTATGTTTATACTTGGATAGTACGTAGTAAGGATTCCAATCCTTTTCTACGGTGACTGGCAGATTAGCCTCTATGTGCCAGGTTCGCCCTAGCTGTGTCATCCATCTTGTTCTCACTCCAAACTCACCAAAGGCCTACCGCGCTTGGATCTCCTTTCTTTGAAACTAACGTCAAAATATGTCCTATATTTGTATAAATTTTAGGGCAAAGTTTTGTACGCAATATTGGCGCATTCTTCCAAGCGGTTCCAAAGATATAGCACGTAAGAATACGAGGTCTTGATCTCTTCATCCAGGTGGGGATTAGAAAAAAGTTAATTCAAAATGCTCATTGGTCCGCGTACATTTCGGCCATACAAGAGCTTGAAGGGGCAAATCCCAAAGTTCTGTGGGAGGTTTCTCTGCATGTCAACAAGGCAACCGGCAGGTATCGATTCCATTCTTGGGGCTGAGCATGGCAGAACCTTTTTAGAATGGTCTTCAGATTGCCATTCAACTTTTCACAGACGCCGTTAGCGGCGGGGTAAAAAGGGAAAGTGAACAAGGGCTTAGTCGTAAGAAGCTTGCCGACGTGTTCCATTTACTCAGAGGTGAACTATCTACCTCTGTCGGACAAGATCTCCTTCGGGATGTCGACGCCGGAAAAGATAGAAATAACGGCCTCCGCACAAGTCACACTATCATTTTTTAAGGGAGACTGCGTCGGGAAATCTCGTTGCAAGGTAAAGGAGAGTGAGGACGTACCAGTGTCTTTCGCTAGACGAGGGGGATATTGGGCCAATTAGGTCTATGCTTACTCTAAAAAAAGGCTCCTAGACAATAGGTGTCTTCTGGAGGGGGGCAAATCTCAGTTATTTCTTTGGCAGCATCGGGTCAGAAGAAATAACGGAAGATTCTCTGAGACTTTTTGTTGTGACTGTAATGAGCAGCCATTAATCCATCGTTTGCGATTCGAAGGACTTGGGCAACATGAGACCGGAGGATACACAACGAGCGAGTGGAGGTTTTACCATCATCCGAACTGGAGCGATAAAGGAGTCCGTCGCTAATGAAGTAAGCAACTTTCCTTTGGCCATGGGCAGATCTACATTCGTCACTTCTCGCTTTTTCCCGCAAGGAATGATAAGTGGGGGATTTTTTTGGAGCGCTTGCAAAAGTTTCGTTTAGCGCTTGGGCCCTCGTGATGACGGGGTTACGAGAGAGCTGCGGGCTCTGTCCGATCAACACAGCGCAGTATTTAATGGAAACTGTTATCACTTTGGCCGAACCAGTGAAATAGTCAGAGAGAGCACCTTAGAACCTACCCATCCGCCGATCGAACTCTGATTGCTACACAAGTGCTCGGAGAGGCACCATACTTCAGTACATCCATATGGCAAGTTATTAATACTATCAAAATTATAAGCAGTCTCCCATAAGAATGTTTAAAATCCATATATAAAATATTACTCCTTTCTATATTAATAATTTTACATAAGTTTGAGAATAATCATGAAAAATACAAGAAAATCCATAAAAAATGCCCCCTATCCAAACTCAATTTCCGCCTTGAACAGTCGTAAAGGCTGATGTTTTGCAGTCTTTTGTCATGTATTAGTTTCCTTTAGTGCCTGCACGAATTTGTGATACGTGTATTCACGATTTTATCTTCTCTATAACCATTTTTGGTATGTATAGGGATCCCCTAAGACGAATCTCCAGGAATGATATTCATGCAAATCTCCCCTATTCAAGCAAAGATACTGAAATACATAAATGGATAACCAAATTGATATGTTGACTAATTCTATCACTATTACATGTGTAATATTTTAGCTAGATCATAACATGGTTTAGATTGAAATAGGAAGCTATCAGCAGTAGATGCCTTCCAAAGTTTAAGCCCAAATTTTAAAGGGCAAAATCTCTTATAAACTGATTGGTATATTCTTTACCAAAGTAATAAATCATCACCTCTTCTCTTCAGTAGAATTTTTGTTTGTAGGTATACTTTCTGAAATGTTTCAGCTGCTGAAATTAGGAGGTACTAGAAGGAAGAAGTCTTTTATTTGAAATGCTTCAATCACATAATACCAAAAATATGACATGCTTTGGTTCTTCCGAAACATAAATAAATTGTGTCTGCACCAGGTGATGAGCTTGCAAAATAACCGCTAGCTTGCTGTGTGTTCAAAATATGTACTTACTGTCATGAAGACCAAGTTTATGGTCATATAGTTTTCCAATGAATCAGGAAGTCGACCTTTGGAGGCAGTATATGTGGCAGGGAAACCCATTCTCGGATATAAGACAATTTCTTTGACCACATCACTCCGAACATCTCCCAACATAACACACCAGACTCTATTCACTTGGCTATTATGTGTTTAGCGTAGTTGAGAGGGAGAGCAACAAGTCCGAGTGCACCACCAAGGTGTAGTTTAAGTCAAAGATTACTACAGTTTTCTTCCAATTAAAAATAGGGATCGTTAAGACGGCCGACTGAAAGCTCCGATGCCGCCTGGAGGCCCTGGTTGAGGGTGGCGGCTATTTTATTCAATACAATTAATAGTGTTATCTGTCTTTAGCTATGGTAAACATTAAAATAATCCCTGATATTTTTTATATTGAGCTTAGGTGACAAATTCCCCACTGCATCATATACACTGAGTTTTAGGGGATAGTGATTTGATCAACATAGATATTTTCTTATTGCTGAAGACGTGGTTTCGAAAATCTATTATTTGATTTTTTTACATTCCCTCCGAATTTTTCGTGTTTGCCAATGTCGAACAGTTTCTTGGAGCGCGTAATAAAACACCTTATAAAAGAAAATTTGTGTGTCACATAGGTTTAAGCATTCAGACATCATTAATATCAACTTAACCGTCATACAGGAATTTAGTAAAAACAGTAAGCCACAATTTACTTTTTTATTTAGTATTCAAGGAGGTTAATTTTTTAAATAATTATCACTGGAATCGAAGAAACAGAATGCAAGAGGACAAAAGCAAACTCTTGTCTCTTATACCTCTACTTAAGTTGTCATGGATGAGATGAATGTGTTGTGATACATCTGGAAATAAAAAAAAATTAGTGAATGACGATTGAACTTATGTTATATATCTTTAAATGATTATGACTAATATTTTTCTAATGACATTTTCTCTTTTTTGCATAACAAAACTAAATTATTAATAATAGTGTATTTCTCTTTCGCCTTCACAAGAAGCTTAAATAGGGGCACAATATTTCGGATAAAATCTTTTAGCTCTACCTACATTTTTATACCTTCAAGCCTTCAAAAATATCAGTGTAACATTAGGAATTATCAAAGTGTTGAGAATAGATTGATGTATGGCATATTTTCATAGGAAGGCTTATTTGATAACAGGAAAATTGCATTGAGAAACTAGATAAACTGTTTGATCTTTGAATTTGATAAAATAAGATATTCATTGTGTTTTCACGATCATTTGTCCAGGTTTTTTGCATTTGATCCCAAAGTGAATCTAGAAATATATGTTATTCCATGTGTCCTTTTTTTCATGTTTATCATAATTTTATGAATGAAAAAAATAAGTCTTTCAAGGTATTTATATTTAAATATAACTAATTATTGATAAATTTATTTAGAGATATAATTTCCAGCATTTTCTCGCAGTAGTAATAATAGTTTAACTTTGAAATAGTAGTTTTAAAGTTGTTTCCACCTCTTTCTTCTGTAATTGACACATTCTTTTTATTCATGTGATTCGCTGAATTTGTAAAAAATAGTAAACTGATTGGGCTAAGTCGGGTGAATATGAAAGATGACCTATTAGTTCCTAATTGGAATTGTTAAGTTTTTGTGTGATATTCAATGCAATATGAGATCACGATATGAAAAAGCACTCTTATTCTATTAACTATACCAGCCTTTTTGCTCAAGTGATGCATTTAAATAGCCCAAGTATTTCACTTCAAACTTATTTAGTATAGTACGAATTGAATCAAAAAGTTCAAAATGGAATATGTCATTTATATACAAACAAACTCACTAGAGAATCTTGCGTGCATTATGCTCATGTTTCGGCTGTTTTTCCTCAAAATTACTAGGCTTTGTCAAAATGTAACTCTTGAGTTAGGTTAAGTTGTACCTATTCTTCGGGTTAAGTAGACTATTTTAGTATAAAAGCAAACCTGATTTCAATTATTTATATGCATAAATAGGAAAATATGCAGCATTACTAAAGGGAAGACAGAAACCTCTATCTTTCTTCGGAGCATTTGACACTAGTAAAGGTTTATAAAGTTCACTTTTTGTGATGATTTTATTTCTTAGCCAACTATTTATTAGAAATTAATCTGATATATTTTATTTGCACGTTTTTTTTGCGACTCACAAAACGCCTTGAGTGGTATAAGGGCATTTGAATCTCCTCACTGTTCGGTACATTCTTGTTGAATGTCCCATTCTGGGTGATCTTCGTGCACGTTACCTGTCTCGGTATCTTGGTGAGCAGGGTCGCTCACGGACACGGGTTCATGTACATAGAGTTATGGCCTATCTGACCTTTTGGAGAAAACTGATCTACTCCCATGTATTTTATTTCTGGGGTAATTTTAACGTAGCCTAGCACTACGTCGCCACAAAAAATCTAGTAGTTGGTATTCTTGCATTGACAATCTTCTCTTTTAACACTTAAGACTTCGTGAATCCTCCTAGAGAAAAGAACCTGAAGAAGGGCTTAAAATGGGATGTAGCAAAGGCTCCTATCAAAAATCGTGCCTTAACAGCAGTTGAGGCATCGGTGCTTTGTCAAGGTGACCGTATACCACAGTGTCTGTCCGAGAGAGAGCAGAGGGTACTGTCAACCAGCAAAACTTTCCTTTAATAGTGAGACAGTTTAGATTGCGGGCGGAAATCATGATCCTTTTTTGAGGTTTTATCTTCTAGTGCCTGAAAAATACGCTCATGATTTTAAGAGCGCAGGTTTGTTTAAAGATAGTTGATGGGACTTGAGAAGGGCGAGGTTGTGGAGAGGGCATTGTTGATGGGTGTAGGAAAAATAAATCGTTGAGGATTGAAAAAGGCGGGAACCTCGAAGCAGACCAGTAGTAGGAAAGGTTGATATGATAATTTTTAAATTGATTAATGGAAAATGTGGCGGGGGGGGGGGGGGGGGCAAATTAAAAGTCGTCTTGGACAGAGGCAAGGCTGAGATTCGCCGTCACCAGCCAGCCCAAGAAAGGTCGTGGAACGGGAGTATCCGAGAAGAAACTATTCTAAAGTAGGCAAAAATTAAATTTGTTTGGGAAGTGAATTTGTTTTTATACATTCATTTATTGACTCAATTTATTCAGGTTTTTTTGCACATTTAAAAAGAAAACATAAATGAAGGATTATTCATGTTTCTCACCTCCACAATCACAACCACCCTACCCTCTAAAGAATGATATATTTCTATATTTATTTATAAATTAACAAGAAAGTTACCACTTTTAGTTTCCCCTGAAATTGCCGGTTGCCTATTCTCTTTTTACTCTATTAGAATCTAACACGTGACTCCTCTATTGTTATTCCTCATTCTTATAAAGCACTGGTTGGTGAAGATCTAGGCTTTACATTCCGGCCAACCAGAATATAATATATATATATATATATATATATATATATATATATATATATATATATATATATATCACCCATCTCTCCATATATACATATACATTCCGCTTTACCTCCCATGTATGGCTAGAGACACCTTGGGATGAAAGAGGAGTAGTATTGCAGGGTGAAGTCCGAGTCTCCACCCCCAACCCTAAGCCTTGTTCAGTAACCTTTTCATAGGAATCTCAGTTTGTATACGCACATATACACAAACACACCACGCATGGGAGTAAATTGGTAGGACACTTTTGAATTATCATGCATTTTCTTGTACCCCCATAACAATGGCGTTGCCGCTTAACCTTTTACAATCCTTTAATTGGTCCGTCTAGTTGACATCATTTAAACCTCTTTGTGTGTCACACGTTCTAAGATGATCCTCCATCCACACCGTATCAAACCCAGACTTAGTAAATATTTTGCAACCGAAGATGTGTGGATCGGATTATATATTTAGCCCCGACTCTTCATCTCCGGTTGATTTCTTCGATTATCTTTGTCGACTTATTCAGAAACACCCAATTGATCGGATTGAATTTCTGTATAGTGGGTCAGTCCAAGCGTCCTACCGATTTACTCCCATGTGTATAGTTTGTGTGTGTGCGTGCGTGCGCAAACTGAGATTCCTATAAAAAGGTTACTGACCAAGGCTTGGGGTTGTGGGGGAGAGGGAGACTCGAACCTCTCCCAGCAATACTACTAAGAGAGCGTTAAGCGGAAACCAAACAAAGGCAGCTCCTTCAGAAAATTTCGTGAGAAAGAGTTCGCAAAGGAAGAGGTAAAGTTGGTGGAAGGGAAAAAGTGATACACTTTTGTTATTTTTTAAGTTTATTATGTTCCATTCATTTTTTAAACGTTGGTCAGATCGTCTAAACGGTTTATGAAGAGTACATTGTGATCAAAATGACAATCGTTGACAAGCCCAGGACCATGTGAAGCCGGCCCTTTCGGGGGTTGAGGTAGCTAGATATCATAAGTACTATGTCTTTCCATCAACTAGTGATAAACGAACCATTTAGCCCACAAAGGAAATCACTCAATCGTTCCTGGTGAGTGTGGAAATGAAAATCCCCAAAGCGGGTTCTTGGCCGAAGAGTAATGCGTTGTGGGTGTCAAAGTACTGGGCAGAGAATGAACTCGCGTTGTGAATGGATATTTGATTAATGACCTGTGTCGAGGTATCGATCTACCTGTCTGTACCCTTTAGACTCGTCAGAGAATAAAAATTCCTTGCCAAGGAGGAATTTCTAGTGTCTCCGGTCGACGGGATTCAATTCAGCGCCCAACACGTGAGAACCTAAAGACTTTTTCCCTTGGGTAGCTAGAGCTCTGCAGGAGGTTAATAGCTGGAGTAGCCTTAAGGAGACACTACTTAGGGTGCTTAAAACGGGGCTAGTGGTCCCTACAAATTTGCTTAAATACAACAATGACATTGAAAAATAAGACAATAATGTACACCGTGGCCAATTGCACACATCTGGCCTAAAAATCAAATCTGCTCAAAGTCCGTGTGAACTATGCCGCTGCTCCGTTGATCTCAGCAAGGCAATAACAAAGGATTTGCTTCCCGCCATTTGCTCAACGATGATTTTGCTTTGACGCTTCTTTTTTAGCCTAGTCATTTACTTTTATATTTTGCTTGAAAATTAATTATAACTTCGTTTCCTGGTCGAAGGAACAAATTCGAATCCAAAATGGCCACCGTGTATGGAATTCTAGCCAACGTCTCCTTCGGCTTCAAGCCCCGAAAGGAGTCGTCAGCCGACTTATTAACCAAAAATTAGTTTTGTTTATTTTTTTCCTTCATTACAATTTGTACACAAAGTTTTGAGGCAACTGTTTACTTTGGTGATTAATGGATAAACAAAGTTAAACGACTTTATCAGTGCAAGCATAAAGTTACAATGAAATATTATTACTTAGAAATGAAAAAAATACCCCCAAAATTATTCTCTTCTATAGTAAATACCTATTACTATTCATTTTTTTAAATATCTAGATTGGACTTTTCCTTAATTTTACACTAAACATCACATAATACAATAATAGATAAAAAATGGATGGTTATTTTCTTTCCGTATTCTGAGATAATTTAGGTTGAAATAAACTAAAATTTCTTATAGAAAATGTTGCCTTTAATAGTATTACAGAAATATTCGCCTTTAAATTATTTTTAGTTTTTCTAAACTACAGAAATGCCACCCTATTCTTCCTAATAATACACAAAGCAGAAATTATAAATAATATTTGAAAGATAAAGATAAAGTGTTGAAAATGAAAATGGTCATGAAAACAGATATATATATATATATTCTTAATAAGGAGAAAAGTCACAGTTTTTATTATGGCATTAATTTTCTACAATAGATCAGCATTTCAGAACCGTGCATGACATCGAAATTCTTCTAGCCATAATCAGGCTTTGAATCCGGAGATCACATGGATAGATCAATACTGAAAAATGAAGCGGTCTCAGGCACTGATGCGTAAACTCATACACATTAACGACTATCTAGAGCTCGCCGATCAAGTCGGTAATCAACTGGCCCATGGAATTGATCGAGTATTCTTTTCAAAGAGGGTGTCAACCAAACGAATCTCCGAGTAGCAGGAAGGACCTCGGCAACCATGCCACGATAGAGTGGAAGTCCTCCGCGTTGAGGTCCTGTACGTTGAAATGTATGCAGAAATAATGGTATATCCCATATCCAGGTTTAACTGCATTGCCTTTGCCTGAAAAAGGAGGTAGTCTAAAGCAATGAAAAGAAGGGAGACATCATTCGAGGGGTAAATCGCGTATCTTCCTTCCCCCCCTTAAAGTGTTGGTTGGGTCTCGAAATCGTTATACCCCGTGAGGGTGGGCAGGGTCAAGGGGCTAACAGAGAAGGAGAGGAGACGAGCTTCTGCAGATGCTCCCACTTGTTTGAAGTCCGTGGCAATTCCATTGAAAGGATATGCCCTCCAGTCCTAGTTCGGAGGAAATGGAGAGGGGGCCCTCTTCAATGAGAAGATCCTGAAGCGAATGGTTGTACACTTCCCAACGGCAGAACTCCCAACCCTGTTGGCCGAACAAGGCGCTCTTGCATTCAAGGAATTATCGGGGAAAGTTGGGCTCCCTATGCGAGGCTTTACCTCCATCTGCCTCTAAACATTTCGCGTTGCGGCGCCTTGAGAGGCTGGGCTGCCTCGTTTAGATAATCTTTCGTCTCCGATCCACCTAACCCAGACTAAGGTGGGGCGTGCGATCTAGAACTCTTTTGGTGCTGTCCTCCTTTCTGGAGGACAGCACCTTTGACAACCTTTGAAAACCGGGAAACGTCATGAAGAGCGTTGGGGGTGGAGTGAAAGCCCCTCACTGTTTTCTCCTTCCATGTTCGACCTTTTCAGCTCTATTGTCTGCCACTTATAATATAATGTTATCTATAGAGTAGTCCACAAAATTCCTCGCAGGAACGCCTATTTTCATTAAGTTCTTGGTAGAGTTCAGCTTTGCCCTCACCAGTGAGCCATTAATTGTCCGAAGGGCACTCACTAATCATAGCCTCATCCATAGTGTCTGATGCATTCGTCTGACGGCTTCCGTACAAGAAATGGGTCACCATCGCATCTCTACCAATCAATCTAGCATATGCCTTCCACTGATGGATCGTATTGCCATTAGCCTTCATGCTGACATCTTTGGAGCAAATAACCAGAAAGTCATGGATTCGAAAACACCAGGTAGTCTCTCACTGAGGAGCCCCGATGTAATCCAGGCAACCTTCAGTGCAACGTTGACTTTAGTCCTAATCCTGGCCTCCAACCCGAAGATCCTCGGGGCTGAACGAGTAGTTTTTTGGTTGGTCGCTTGCCGCAACGGCAGCGGACCCGTTCATCCCTAGAGCCCTCGCAGAAGGATATGAACCTTTAGTCTTCTTTGTCTTCCTCCTATTATTTTTACCTGGGGTGAAGAGCCAAGTCAAGGCGTCGGTTTTTTTCAAAAGGAGTAAAGTTCATTTGTACTCATTTAGAGCCATGAAATGACCTTAATGACCATGGACATATGACTATTTACTATGAAGATTTCAAATCTGCCATTGGACTTGGCACTGGGTGGCACGAACTAGTGGCAGAAGCCTTATTTAGCCATTTAGCCATTCAAAAGTACTTGTATCATTGGTTACTTGAGAGAACATTAGATCTCTTGTTATTAAGTATCGATCTACTTGCTCATGTCTCCATGAAATATACCTGTATACTCGTCCTATTACTTTCTTTCACTCTATCGCCGGATGAGCATTCTTCTTCATCTTTACACAAACCATGCGGGCTAAAAGAAAGGTACAAATATGCTCAGTCTACATTCCTCTGCACGATCACAGTTCATTTGAATCTATTTGAAACCTTGTCGTCCATATTCCAATAGTTTTCTCGTGTACGATATTTTAAAACCTGTATTGACTGATGCTCAACATTCCCACGCCCATTCTTCTATCCCCTAGGAACGAGCGATCCTTCTCTTGTATCAACACGCTCATCCACCTTTTGCTATCCTTCCAACGGCACTCTTTCCTGTCTTGACCTTTCCTCTTTTGTGATAAGTAATGCTGAACTTTTCATAGGTTGTGTCCCAGGATTATTTTAGTATTAACCTCTTTCTAGTTTCAACTTCACCATCCAACTCTAAGCCATTTACTGCGCACGAGGGAGAGATGTCACTTCCTGAAACAGATGGACAGGCTCTAAGCCAACAAGTTTTCATTACTTAAGGTGCTTGACTTCCATAGGTTTAATAAAGATATAATTTCTCACGCATCATTACTTTTGACATCTACCTACTATTCTATTCCCAAATGTTCTGAAAATATCTACCCTCTTGGTACCATCCTGTGTTTCGTGAGATAGATTTCTCAAAGTAGAGTTCAACTGATCAATGCTACCGCATCCGTGTTATCCCAGGAGGAATATGGGATTTCTATGTTATTCTTACCAAACAACATCTGGTGAGGAGTTTGCATATTGAGCAAAATTCCTCCCATTCCGGCAAAATTTATCTCAAGAACGGTACCACATTGCTATTTGGAAAAAAGAATGATTGCCCAGAGGCCGTCTTGATACTTTGCCACTTATTCTCATATTCCTTCCTTTCCACTATTAATGAAGACTATAACAGTCTCTTCTTTATAGAAGTGGTACGCAACCTCATTTCATCCTGCTTTTTTACTGCCTTATGGCAAGGAGAAAATCCAAAATAGCTTATATAACACTTGCTATTATCAGCAGTCCAATTTTCTTAGATTGGTTTAATCAGATCTGGCTGGAGGGTAGTTTCCCCTGAGATCACACTAAATCAATCGTTGACCAACGCTAAAACCGGAATATGACTCTTTGAATGGTTAATCTCACTGTCCAATAGCTATGGCCCGCTGATCATACAAAATATTGGAGATATCGCTCCTTGCCCCTACTTTCAAGCAAAGATACATTCCCTTTCTCATCACTAGTTTGCGCCAATTCCATAGTGGTCGGAATCCCCTTCTTTTATTTAGTAAAAATGGCTTTGAGGCATATTGTGAAGTAATGCCAATTTGGTTATCTTCTCTGACATACACAAAGAAGGTGGAACTTATCAATGTTTCTTAATATCAATACATTTTTCTCCCTTGGAATAAAGGGGTTCCTCAGAAGGTCACGCCGTCATTGCTACAAATTGGTGAACTCTTTCGGCCGAATAAGTATCTGCTCAAGTCATTTCGAACAAAGGAATAGATACTTCTTATTAATATTTTATGTATTTGTCTATGATATGAATTTGTTGTTTTCGGGCTCGCTCTAGCTGCCTAAATTTTAGAAAAAATAATATTGAAGTATGCTAGTTAAAAATATTGGTACAGGGCACAATAAACAATTACTTACTTTGTATGTTTACCAAACAAAAATAGCAGTCCGTGGCATGATCTTGGAGCTCTCGCCATACCATTGGAACACCAAATTGAATGCTTTTTATTTTTCCTTTAGACTACTTTGATAAATAATTAAAGCATGTCGTGCAACAGGTATGTTGGGCCCATGGTTTATCTTGGTCGCCAATATTGCATCCAAAATACAAATTATATAGTTTTTTCACTAGAGAAGAAATTTTTCGATAAATTTTTTAAATGTTATTGAACCACATATGTAGTAGAATTTATCTCGGCTATTTTTACACTGCTTTCTTGCCATTTTAATTAAAATTGTTGCTTTTATTTAAAATTTGATTAGGTTAAATAACCTGAAAATAAGAAATATAAGAATAAAATTCGTTAAAATCTTTAAAATTGGCCAAAAATAGTAATTGACAACTTACAAAAACTGGAGTCATTTCGATAAAAATGACTTCCATTTTAGAAATCTATACATAAAACTACATTAAAAAATGTTATTCTAATATTTGTAGTCGACAAAAAGTAAAATTTTGTTAGACAGTGTAATTCATTACAGGCCAAAGAAAACTCGCGCTCTCGTCTTCAAATCTCAGCTAGTTGTAATATACTGCTCGATTCACAAAGCGCCATGAGTGCTCTCGAGGCATTGAAATCGTCGCTGCCCCTTTTTCTTGATATTCTGACTCGACGGTTAACGCAAAGCGGGAGGAGATGCTTGGATGTGTGGAAGTCGCAGAGAATGAGCACGCCTGTGTGGAGACCAAAGATTCTGGCACCACTGGGTGACCCTCCCAGTGTTTTGCTCTTCCTCACACTAACTACATGACAGGAAATAGGACAGCCCTATGGTTTGCCTGTCAAAGAAGATGGGAGACAGCCCAAGGGAATTTAAAGTTCCGTGCCATCCATCCGTGACTATTTCCTTGGCTTCGGGTCACTTTTTGTCCTCTTAGAATTGGGCAAAGATTACGTTGTCTCCAGGCTGTTCGGCACATTCTTGTTCATGTCTCACCCAGTTGATCGTCTCGTACGTTATCTATCCCGATACCGCTCGTCCGGTGGAATTAGGAGGAGTTAATTCACACAAACGTGTGACCTATTTGACTTTTTGTAGGAGTAATTAAGTTGATTTAAGATTCCGTATACTCTCCCTTAAGCGAAAAAATATGTAATGCTACATAGTTTTATAAGAATATAAAACTAAGCATGTTTGTATAGAAATACAAACATGATGTCAACTTAACAAAATGTAATAAATACACAAATACCTATCACATGTCAATAAGCATACCAATTTAAAAATACGTAAGAGTAAGAAGATGCGAATAACGTAGGGTTGAGTAGAATAATAAATGTGACATTAAAAAGATGATTAGAAATAAGTCACTTAGCAGGTAAGTATCTAAAGCTGGAAAAATGGCAAATTAATTGAGGCTGCAGCGAATGCAAAAGTGAAAGGCGGTTGGCCTTTGCAACAAAATTAGGCAGAGAGGGATACATACTTAGATAGGGAAAATTAAAAGACGGATAATAAGAAAAATATTCGAAAATAGTTTTCGTGACCCTGGAGAAGAACTCATTAATAAATAATGAAACATTCTATCTGGGAAGACAAGGTAGTGAAAATGTATGAATGAAAATGTAAAAAAAATAGACAGCAATATTTTCACACAATTACGTTATTCCATCAAAAATTAAACGTAGATACCTCCCAATAATTTTCGCCCCTAAATTTCGGATGTGCCTGTAGTAAAGTATTTTTTCTTTATAAAAGAGTGAACTTATTTGGAACAAACATATATAAAACAAACTAGGAATACACAAGTAAATAAATCATCATATACAAAAATACAGTTGAGAAAAAACAAAGCAACTAACGCCACTAAAAAACAACAACAAAAAATACAGATAACAACATGCTTATATTAAAAGCAGAAAAATATCAAAGGCTTGAGCACCTATCAAACATAAACGGAAAAACAAAAAACAAACACTAACTTCCAAATTAAGAAGACGATTAACTAGACTTCCACGCGCCTACTCTCCCCTTTGCAAATTTTCTACATTGTTCTCTTTTCCCTACTTTACCTCACTTTCAGTATAAACTAACCATTTTAGTCTTTAACATACATATGTACTTCCTACAAAACGTTGAAGAGAGAAGAGAAAGGTTGGAAGTCAGAAAATGGAATATTAAAAATGATAGGAAATTTCCATAAGCATTATTGTAACAAATCATGTTGTTATGTCATATAATAAAGTATTATTTATTAACTCTATTTGATATGTTATTTTATTTAGGTTATTTTATGTTATTTTTGTGTTATTCTGTGCTAAATCTTTTGTTTACTACTTTTTAACCATTATTTCTTCTTAGAACTCGGATAAATATCATTCAGTGACAGTAGATTGAATGCGTAAGGCAAGTAATGATAATGAGAGGTGAAGGAACCAATTATACAAATACTATCTTAAAAAAATTCGAATTTTATTGTTTAGAAATATGTTAATATTTGGTTGAAAATGACTAAAGAATTAATTTTACATGAATATAAATGATATGTTTAATGCACTTTTTCAAACACACGGACTAGAGATTAAATAAACATATTCAGTACTCAGAAAGAAGATTTTAAATTAAACTTTTGATTGGCTTTGTGATTTTTAGTAAGTGTAAGAGATTCATTACTTCATTCCTTGCAATTTCTGATCATTTCCACGAGTATTTGTTCTTTATTATTTTGTTTTCTCTTCTCAGGTAGATAAAATTCAGGTGAACAAGGTACCTCAAACATTCAAACATCAAGAGGCATAAAACAAATAAACAAACACCTTAATATAAAACCACAAGGAAAAAATATTTAGTCCGGAAATCTCATTATTGATCTTTCTTCTTCTTGATCTGTCAACTGATATTGCCATTTTGTTTACCAGACAATTCCAATCAAAATTGACTTTCTATTAGCATACAGTTTATATAAATAATTAGCTTCAATTTACCAGACATTTCTCTCTCTCTCTCTCTCTTTTAAAGAAAGTAGAGGGAGAGGTGACGCCCCCTTGTGGCGGGAAGAGAGCTTGTGTGTACCTTTGACTTTTTAAGCTATGTCGGTGGGGGTACCTCTTCTGGGTACCCCTGGTAGGGCTTCCCTTGTCGATTTGGTCGGAAATGAGGATCCAGACTAAGTGCGTCATTCCTTCCTTTTTCTACTCTATCCTTCTCCTTTTTTACTTTTATCCTATCTCTCCCACTTATACAAAAAGAAAAAAAACAACAAAAAAGAAGCCTACTCATATCATGTCACTCTTTCCCTTTTTACCCTCTATCTACATATAAGGACCTGGTAGCTACCTCATGCGTCAGAAGAGAGGCTTTGGAACTTCTATAAATAACGCCAATCGACGCTCACTGGTTGCGAGAGACTAGGACGAGAGGTGTCCTAGGCGCTGGGGCACGATGAATGGGATGAGGGTATTGCCCCGTTAACCCCTTCCCTGGCGCGTAATTATTTACCGTTCCCAGTGCCCGTTGACGGATGCCTCTGGTAGCATCGGTCTTAGGTGACGGCCCTTTATTTCCCAGGTTGGTTGCCAGGCCAATAAAAAGCCTTGGATCGAGTCTCTTGTTGTGGCGGGATATCTATTGAAAGCTACTCCGAGATCCTGGCCGTCGTGAAGGGAACTAGTAGGAGTTTAGTACGGCGCGTGCTCCGTTGTTCACCTGGTGACAAATCGATAGCCCCTTCGGGCACCGTCAGTGCTGCTTGGTTGGGAGCCACGGCACGCCGAGGTTTGACGACTCGGTTGGACGAACAGCAGCACATGGAGCGTGCCTTCTGAAAAATCCGAAACCTCTCCCATGGATAGGCGGGAGCGACTCACACGGGGAGAACTCATCAACCCCCCTTTTTTATCATTGATTGGTCACGAGTTTTCAGAGAGAGATAAAGCGCCCAAAATGACAGGCAAAAAAAGACCCGTTCGTGTAAAACACAACTGTGCAACATGCCAATTAGAAAAGTAGTGCGTTGACTTTCCGGAGGGCTGCTACTCAAAATGCAGCCCTGAAAGTTTCTGCACTACTTGCATATTCATGCGAGAGGTGGAGAAATTAAAAGACCTCTATAGAGCCTCAGAGGAGAGAGCTAAAATCCTTGAAAGAAAGTTAGGGAAACTCGAAGCCCTTAACGCAGCTCACATTTGATGCTTAGAAGAGGCGCCGCCCACTGACGTGTCGGAGTCCCCTTGTACCCAAGCGGAGATTCCGGCATCATCTGAGGCTAAGCTAGCTGAGGCGAGAGAAAAAAAGAAAAAGAAGAAAGGAAAAACGGGGAAAAAAAAGGAAAAGAATAAAGTTGAAACAAAAGTAGAAATAAAAATAGAAGAAAAACAGATAAACAAGAAGAAAAAGAAAGATAAGAATGTGAAGAGTAAAGAGGAAAAGGGTATGCCTCTTCCACAAGGGAAGACCCCGTCTTTAGAGCCTAAGTGTCTGAAGGTCACCCTCATTGGTGACTCGCAAACACGGGATCTGCAGCCGCTGCTAGCGGCCCGCGTTCGCACTAACGTGAAGATAAGCTGCCTGTCAGGACGGGATAACCACAACATCAGAGTAGAGGCAGAGAAAGATAAGCTTTCTGAGAATTCAGTTGTTGCTCTGATGGTGAGCGGCAACGACCTCTACCTCAGAGGGGGTCAGGTTGGCCTCAGTGGTAAGACCATCCAAACGGTGATGGGAGCCTTAAATGAAATAGGGCTTAAAACCCGCAAACGTGTGGTGGTTGGGATGCTTCCGAGAAGAGGTTTATCCCGAACCGCTTACGAGAGAAACGTCGCAGTTAACAGAAGGTTGGCGGATCTCTGCACGGCAGAAGGAGTCTTCTTCGTGGACCCCTATCGTACCTTTATCGGTAGAGACGACCTCTACCAAAAGGACGGGGTACATCTTTCCTTTAAAGGGAAGGCCTTTCTCGCCAACTTAATTCAAGATGTCGTGGAACGCACCCAAAGGAACGTTCGAAACAGAGCGAAAGCGGACGTACGCCAGCACGCCCGTGTCACTCCTGGAACGACCTTCTCCGAGGACGTTAAAAAGGGTGTGACTACGAAAACAGAGAAGCCGGAAAACGGAAGAGCGTAGGGAGTCCTACACTAGGGGACTCCCTCAAAGTTCTTCTGTTCAATGCGAGGTCAATCAGAAATAAGTTCCTTGAGCTCCGTGGCCTCGTAGCAACAGAGGAACCTGAAATGGTGGCCATAACGGAGTCGTGGATAAAAACCTCAAGCCAAGATATTGAAGGTGAATTCACGATTCCAGGTTACCAGCTTTTCTGAAAGATAGGCCAGACAGAGAGGGTGGCGGTGTGATGTTGTATGTCAAGAATACTCTCAACTCGACGGATTGCAACATCGTATCCGACCATGAACTACTTGGTGTTGAACTAGAGATAGGTCCTGCCAAATACAGGACCCTGGTGCTTTATAGACCTCTTTCTTCAACTCATTGAAAAGGACAGAGATCTGTACCAGCTACTAGGAGAACTTGTCGAAGACAGAGTGTGTATCTTCATGGGTGATTTCAACACACAAGTTGACTGGGAAACCAGAGAACCCTGTGGCGAGAACGCACTGCTCCTGGAGTTAGCGAATAACGAGTTCCTCACTCAATGGGTGAGAGAGCCAACGAGAGGAAACAATATCCTTCACTTGGTTTTTACCTCTGAGGATGACATCGTTGAGGATTTCTCTGTTGGCGAAGAGCTCGGTGGCAGTGACTACCGACTAATTAGATTTGTAGTCAAAGTCCCCAAGGCAGAGCCTGCAACTAGTAAATCAAGGAAACTCGATTTGAGAAGAGCAGACTTTGCAGGTCTTCGTGCTGGACTGACTGACGCGAGGCTAGAAATGCGCGATGTTGTTGAAAACTCGTGGAACAGTTTCAAAACCACATTCATGAGTCTTCAATCGCGTTTCATCCCTCTGAAATGTCTCCGTTGGTATTCTGTTCAACCAAAGTGGTTTAATCGAGAAATCGGCCAACTCTTAGGGAGAAAAGAACTGTTTACCGGCAATCGAAGATCTCGGGTGACCTTGACGAATACCGGAGGCTAGCCAGGAGAGTGAAGTCCAGCATAAGGGCGGCTAAGCGGTCTGAGGAACTCCGATTGGCGAGACTCTGTAAAGAGAATCCCAAGGAGTTTTTTGGATATGTGAACAGCCGTAAACCAACGTGTCGAATGATTGGCCCTTTGAAAAATGAGGAGGGGGCATTAAAGCACTTAGATGCAAAAAATGCTAACCTCCTCAACGACTACTTTTCTTCAGTGTTTACTGAAGTGTGTGGTCCCATCCTGCAGCTAATGGATTCCTACTCGGGGGAAAAGCTAGAGGATATGGACTTCACCGAAGGGGAAATAAAAAAGAAGATCACTGACCTAATGACGAATAAGTCACCTGGCACAGATGAGTTTCTACTTAAGGTGTTAAAAGAAGTGCGCGATCAAGTGTCACGACACCTGAGCGCAATCTTCAACATGTCAATCCGGACCCAATGCGTTCCTAGAGACTGGCGTGAAGCGGAGGTGACTTCTATCTTCAAGAAAGGAGACCGAAGCCAACCGTCAAACTACTGACCTATCAGTCTGACTTCGATAGTCGGTAAACTCATAGAGAGCATGATGGTGTACAAAATGACGTCGTATTTAGAGTCAAACCTGCTACTGAGGAGTTCCCAGCACGGCTTCCGAAGGCAACGGTCATGCCTGACGAACCTTGGGGAATTCTTCCACTTCGTGTTCAGTGAGCACGATCGGGACAAGGCGGTGGATGCGGTGTACTTAGACTTTCAGAAAGCCTTTGGTAAGGTACCACACCGCCACCTTCTCCAGAAAGTGTGAGCTCTGGGCATAGGCGGAAAAGTAGCCAGCTGGATCGAGAACTGGCTAAGTGGCAGACGGCAACGGGTGGTGGTGAATGGACAGGCTTCTGAGTGGGTGCCCGTTACTAGCGGGGTGCCTCAAGGTTCTGTCCTGGGACCACTACTATTCATCATCTACGTCAACGACATGGACGGTGACATGGTTGCCAAGATTTCCAAATTTGCCGACGATACCAAGCTTGGTATGAACGTTGCAAAGGATTGAAATACTGCCCACCTGCAGGAAGATCTTGGGAAGATTGGGGAGTTGTCGGACACGTGGCAAATGCCTTTTAAAGTGAACAAATGCAAAGTAATGCATATCGGCCACAGAAACCCCCAATCTCAGTATATCTTTAAGGGAACTGCTATTGAATCCACCGACACTGAGAAGGACTTGGGTGTAACAACCACTTGTGACCTCAAGTTCTCGAAACAGTGCATGGAGGCAGAGAAGAAAGCCCAAAGGATGTTAGGCTACATAAAGCGCCAGTTTGGATACCGTAACAAGGAGATAGTACTTTGTCTGTACAACTCCCTCGTTCGGCTGCACCTGGAGTATGCCGTACAATTTTAGAGTCCTTCGTTTCGAAAGGATATCGCAAGGTTTAAACGCCTACAAGCTAGGGCAACCAAGCTGATTCCCTCTATCCGACATAAAAGTTATGAGGATGGACTAAGGGAATTAAATCTGTTCTTGCTGGACCCCCATAGACTGCGTGGTCAGCTCATCGAAGTCTTCAAAATACTTCGAGGGTTCGACAATGTTGACTACCCAGATATTTTCACACTGAGTTAGAACAGAACGCGCAATCACGGCTTCAAACTTGAACTGAAGCGTTACAACCGCAATCTGTGTGGAAATTTTTTTACTCACAGTATCTGCGGTAAGTGGAACGCACTTTCAGTGGAAGTTGTCAACAGTGAATCTGTTGACCAGTTCAAGTCAAGACTAGACAAAGTCTTGAAAAGTGGCCGTTAAGGGACGCAAAACAATTAAGCACCCATGTGTCTGCTCGATTGCTAGTCCACAGAAACCCGTAAGGTCTCCTAGGGTAGATTTTTTCCTTGTTACTCCTTGTCATTTCTTTTGCTAGAAATTACTATAATCTTAAGTTTCAATACCATGACAGCTCAATTTGAAATTGACCGTTCTTTTACTACAGATATTCTCAATAGTGACATTTTCTTTTCTCAACAGACCTACATAAAAAAGCCTCTCCTCTGTCAGATAAGTCAACTGGAAATTGACCCACATATTCTCTAAAAGGTGAAATCAAAATTAACTTTCTCGTCATCTGAATGATTAAGTTAACATTGCTTGTTCATTTAATTAATAGATTACTTCGAAATTTTCCTTTTCTTTGCCCAACAGGTATTTTTCCTCCTGTTTTTGTTAGTGATTAGAGTGTTTCAAAAATGAAATAAATTTAATTCAACACATATAAACTACATACATAGATGTTTCTTGACGAGCATTCTGGAAGCGGTATTCTTCCTTGACCGAAAGTAATTTCTAGAGTTCCATTTACGCAGGAATAAATCGATTTTAACCTTAAATTTTAGTCAGTTTAAGAATTATGGCAACTACGCAGTAAAAGGTGTATACCACCGGTAATTGATTATTTTTAGCTCACTTTCAAGGAATTTAATTCATTGCAAAGTGACTTTCAGCAACTAAAGAAGGAAGTTATAACCTTAAGAAAAAGGATCGACTCCGTGCGGTGCACACCCTACTACCCCCATTTCTGAACCTACCACAAGCTGCTTCTAATATGAGAAGAGCCCGCTAACTCCCCCCAAATTAAAAACTTTAGGCTGGTTTTAAATGGGGCTGTTTCTCAACCCGTTCTTCGCCATTTAACAAAAAAGCTAATTAATTATTTCCCTGTCTAAGAACGAGAACATGAATACGACGAATTTCGCAAAGTGGGCGATACACTTAATAGACTAATGGAATTTTACTTCCGCAGTGAGAGCGTTTTACCAAAGGCGATACTGCTACTTTGCCAAGTGGATTAGATGTAAATAGTTTGATAAAAATTAATTACCTTCAGATGTTACAATTACGGAATTTAAAATAATATATCTGATAAATAAATTAAATCCTTCAAAGTCTCCAGGCGCAGACTAGATTTACGCAATTCGCTTGTGCCAAATGATAGTAAAGAAACTAAAGTGACTCCAATTTTTAAGAAATCCTAAAAAATAATATCAACTTTAAACCAATCAGTTTGACATCAATAATCGGGATGTCATCGTTGATTGCTAAGAAAATCAGTAATTAATAAAATGTGGTCAGCATAAATTTTGATGCAAACGTTCTTCTTACCTTAGTGATTATTTATATTTCTTGATCAATATTTAAAATTTATATAAATAGCACAAAGCTATTTATATAATTATATTAGTCGTTTGGCACATTCCTTCAAAAAAAGGCAAATAGTCTAAGATAAATAGGGTTAAATTAAATAGAGGACTTGCTCAGTAACCGTAAACAAAAAGTTGTCATCGAGAGCATCAGTTCAAATTGGGCCACATGACAATTGTCTTTCGTTAGGCCACCGCTTTGGGTCCCCTAATCTTTATATTCATGCAACAATCGGGAAAATGAATAAATATGTAAAGTATCTAAATTCAAAGATGACACAAAAGTAGGCAGTAGTGTAAATTAGCAATCCAATAGAAAAATCCACATGGGAATCCAGACAAATTATTTGAGGGGTCAGGGAGGTTGCCATGAAGTTTGTGCTAGCAAGTGTAAATCCAAGCATTTCGGAAATCGAAACTTATTTCATGATTAAAAAATAAATGGTAACACTTTGGATTTAATTAATGAAGTGCGTGTGAAATGGTAGTTATAATTTCGAAAGAACTGTAATCATCAAAACAGTGCACTTACACAACAGAAAGGCAAATAGAGTCTTTACGTTGAAATGTAAGGAAATAACTCGAGCTTCACGTATAGTAACTACTAGTCAGACCTCACTTCTTGTTCGAAGTTCGCTTTTGTTCCCCATACTTGCGCGAGGTCATCCAAACTTTGGAGAAAATTCAGCGTCGAGGCAAAAAATGCTTTCCCGACCTTAGAAATAAATCTATTGAAGAGAGATTAAATCCCCTAAAATTGTTATCCGTGGAAAATAGAGGACTCTGTGGGAAACTGATCGAAGTTTTCAAAATGATAAGCAAAATGTTAAGTTTGACTCACACTTTGAGCTTGAGAATCGTACAAACGCGCGAAATAATGCATTTAAATTTAGAAATTGTCGAATCCAAAGAGTAACTGCGCAAAACTTTTTCACACATAAAATTAATGAATTAAGTAATCGTATACCGCCTAAGTGGTGCAAAGTTCCTATTTTAATATATTTAAGAATATAATTCAAAAGGAATATTTCAATAAATATACTGTATACATATACATTGTTCTTCTGCTCCTGATGATGTAAACGCGAAAGCGCTTGTGCTTATTCTGTGTATTATTTTCCTTTGGGAGACTTCAAGCATATATTTATTAATTATATATATATATATATATATATATATATATATATATATATATATATGTATATATATATTTCTATATATATATATATATATATATATATATATATATATATATATATATATATATATATATATATATATGATGAAAATTAATGCAATATCGCAAGAAAAGATGAGGAATTAAACCACATTCTCCGAAGACAATTTTAATTCAGAACAGTTTCGGTGTAGCTCACACCCTTTTTCAACTGACACTGGATAGAAAATATAAGAAAAGTGCTTACAAACATAACGCAGTCAGGTCGTGAAAGATCCCCTCTTTTTTCCTCCATCCCTAATCGGGCTAATACAAATTAGAAAAAATGGTCCTAATAATGACATAAAATATGTCATCCTTCCTATTTAGATGAAGAAATTGTCATTATCAGAACCATTTTTTCTAATTTGTATTAGCCCAGGGTGGTTCATATCGTCTGCCCATTTTGCAGCTAGGAAAACATTCTATGGCAATAAGCCTTCCCGCAAAAATGACTTCAACAAATGTATAACATTGCAATTTAATAATAAATTAAATAGTTTAAAGGCCCTATTTGGATATAACAATTCCTTAAACCAATTGGTAATGGCCAGGAAACCCAAAGAACATCATAACATAGGAGTATATGCAATACCATGCAACGATTGCCACAAAGTTTATATAGGGGAAACGGGGAGAAATCTAGACAAGAGATTGTATGAACACAAAAGAGATATTAGAGTGGGCAGTCAAAGCAGTGGAATATTTTGTCATGTTAGAGATTTGAATCATTCGATCGATTTCAATGGAAGTAAAATGGTATTTAAATCGGCTAACTATGTTAAGAGAAGAATTGTAGAATCGAGCTTAATATCGTCAGTTCCTAATTTAAATCTATCTGAGGGTCAATTTTCTTTTAATCCTGTAATACGAAAGGAAATAAACAAAATAGCGAAATGTCAGCCCTTCAATATGTTTATGCCTAACCCTTCCCGTAGTTATATTGAGAAATAATATAACACCTTTCCTCATATCTCGTTTCCTTATATCCGAATTGCAAAACTTATTGACTGCCCCTTATATATATATATATATATATATATATATATATATATATATATATATATATATATATATATATATACATATACATATATATATATATATATATATATATATTATCTAGACCAGTGGTTGACTAAGCTAACGGGACATGTGAGCCATAACAACGCATTTCATCAATTTAAATATTTCGTTCGCACACCCAAAGACTCCTGCTCAAATGAAACCGTGCTTGGAAGGACGGAGAAGATGCAGATGTAAAAGCCCGACATCTCTTCTGTGAGCGACCGAAAGTTATCGGCCGGTGTGGTTGGCGGGCAAACTAGCACGCATCCACCCCCCGGTTAAACGCTTGATAACTGTATGTGTGGAGAAGTGATACACACAAGCAAGAGAGAAGAGATCTTACTGGACGTGACCCCGAGAAAATCAGAGAGAAAAAAAAACCCATTGCCCCACAAGGACTCGAACCTCAGACCTCTGGTTATCTAGACCAGTGCTAGACTGAGCTAACGGAACACGTAAGCCATAACAGCACATTTTATGAATTTAACTTTTTCGTTCGCACCTCTAACTTCTGAAATCCTCTAACTTCTTAGGCTAACCATGGAGTTAGACCACTTGGTATTTGCTGGTACGGTATTATGCATTTATCTTAAATTTCTGTCTCCAGACATTACCTCCTGCTTAATTTTTCTGTAAGTCACCCTAGAATTCACCATTCCTTTCCTTAAGAAGGCCTTTCAATACAGATCTTTTCATCTCCTACAGGTCACGTGGATGAAACGCGGAGAGGAACAGCTACTCACGGCAGGACTCCAGGTCTACTCCTCCGAGAAGCGATACTCCGTGGCACATTTGAGACACCAGAAGGTAGGAAAACCTAATTATGTAGCTATATTTAAATATAATTTAATCTAATAACAATGAATATTTACTTCATAGGGATAAAGGAAGGAACATAAACATAAAGAATAAAACTACATAATTATAGAAATCGCTCTGAATAAATAATTTTTGTTCAGAAAATATGAACTTTAATCAATTGAGTTGTTAGAAGAGCAACGCTCTCCTGACATTTCTCAAGGCGGTTTAGGCCTGAGTTAGAAAAATAGCCAGTTTTGATTCATTATAACCATAAAAATCAGTCTCAGGCTACTTCAAATCGTTCTTGAATGAGATAGAGTAACAATGATTAAAATATTATGATAATCAATGGTGCTAGAATGTGAAGGACGAGGATGAACTTCCCAACCTACGTTAATTTTCATTTTCTTGATCACTGTTTATGGGCGTCATTTCCAAAGTAGAAGGGATATTTCGTCCTGCCATTTTACTGCTACAGATTTTGACTATTTTAGACGCTAGAAATTCCTCTCGAAAGCCCTTTTATACGTCATATCCGAATTTCTGGACAATTAATGATAATAGAAAGAAATTAGGACAACTTGGCCGAGAAGAGAAGAACATATATGAAAATCGTAAAAAGGAGTGCTTATTCATACATTTATCAAAATTAATTGTAAAATGGTTGTAAATGTGTCGGGTTAGGTTAGGTTATGTGTTAGGTTATCTTTATATGCTCATATTTGAGGTAGACACTTTCTGCATTCACCTATATGGTCAAAGCGAGCGTATCTATAATTAGTCGAATTTACCCCGTGTTTTTCGTCAGTAAATCATATTTGAGGCGTGTTTATCTCATTTAAATATAGTAGGTCTTATTTTTGAGTTGGTCAAATTAATGGAGTGATCAAATTTACTAGCGCCTATCTTTACTTGATCCAATTTAGTCTGCTTTACTTTAACGGATCAAACTTAAGCCTTGCGCTTATCTTTACTTGTTCAAGTTTAATAGGTGCTTGAAAAAAATTAAGGAATTCTTATTTTCATGTAGTCAAATTTTCAAAGTTTATCCTTCGTTCTAAAATGCTAGTAAGTGCATTAAAGGCGTTGAACCAATCGAAAATCAATTCAGAGACCATCTAGTGGAAAGTAGGAAAATCCATCCAAGATGTGTATGTATATCATATGCGCCCTTATGAAATTACTTTTATTAAAAAGTTTAAATGTATAAACAATTTAGGAAAGATACACGAATATATAATCTTTTCTCTCTATGCCTTTACCCACAAATAGGTGCCAGGTGTACAATGCTGGACCTATTACATTGAAAAGCGGCAAGCCCTTCCGCCTCCGGCACTCTCGAACTGGATTTTATTGCTTCTGGACATTTCTGTGGTACACTTTTGTTCGCCTCATTATTAGATGCTTCTTCACGATTATTTTCTTGGCCGACGCTTAAATATCGCAGGCAGGTCGCTAGCCAGCAACTGATCTTCGTCCTTTCATCACTCATCACCCATCCCTTTTGAATCTGGATTGGGTTGTATGTTTCATCATGTCAGCATTATTCTAACCTATTTTATTCTTATTTATCTCTTTACCCACTGGCAAAGGGATATCAGGTAACATCTAGAGGCTTGTGTCCTACACGGACACATACACTTTCTATATGCCCTCCAGGCCCTGCGGGATAATTTTCGACTATATACCTTCTTATTCAATTTCCCTTTCTCTAGTTTCACTACTTTTTTACCAAACTCTCCTTACAAACCTTTTGTGTCATACGGCCTTGTTTCTTTTGTATTTCAAATTACAAAAAGGACATAGTTACACGTGCAAGTCCCTGTGAAGCACCATTCTACGGAATGTGAGCAACCTTGGGGAAAAGAGGGTCCCTAAGGATGCCAAACCTGTACAACTGGCCCCCAATGCACTCGCTCCTGCACGGGATGCCGGGACCGTCTTCTGTCGTTTGCGTCCGCTTTATAATGTGAGTCGGTGCCCATTCGCAATATTTAGTTTTTCTGAAAGAAACATACAGTGAAGGGATTTTCCGCTTCTCTCAATAAAAGGGCTTCCCCTCTGTCACATTCGCTTGGAAAGACTCTTTCAATCGGTACCCCCTCTAGAGCCCAACTACTCCCCTAAAATTTTCTTAGTGGTAGCTTACAATAAAGTTCTGAAATGGAAGGAGTAGTCTCCTCACTCCTATTTGAGCTGTGAGCAGATTTGGATTATATGCCGGTTTCAGTCAGTGACAAACCCCACTGTTTTCTGCCACACTTTATAGCCGGTTTTTTGTCTAAATTTGAGTGTGCATACCCCCCTCTCCGTAATGTATTATACAAAGATAAATTCATTTTAAATACTTCAAAATTAGCAACTAGATTATGACCAAGAAATAATTTACTCAAAATATCCACCCTCAGCTTCCAGCTCGGCTTCAAAATGGCTCCGAAACTTGGTGCAAAGTTCCTCACTGTCTCTCTGGAAATATCTTCCAACACCTGCTTGATATTGGCGCCATATCTTTCTTAACATTGCAGGCAAAGCGGTTGGCCTCTTTTTCCAAGCACTCTACACATGGGAATAAAATCCTGGTAATTAGAGGCCAGAAAGTGGCGGTGGTAAAATCGTAGAAATTCTCCAACTACCACTTCTAATACTCTCCGCATCTATGCCATTCTAGAATAAACCCTATCCAGCTTGGGTTTAACCAGTCTTCAGGAACCGCACATAGCTGACTGAATAGTGCCTAATAGCCTGCTCAAAGATGTCGGGCAGCGTGACAGCACCCTGACTGGAGACACACCAATTGTCCTTCACAGTTGGGCGGACTTAGTCTTCATAATACTTAGAACGTGATATGGTTTATTTGGAAAGCCACCTGGTTTATTTGGTATTGTGTAACATCTCCTGGAACAGCTTCGTCTGAGAAGATCCAAACTACCCCCTGCTCAACAGGGTGCTTCAGATTGTTCGGGAGGTCTTCTGACCTTGTGAGCACTCCTTGGCCTTGGATGCCAGAATATATCCCTTTACACCTCTTCTATGAGTGGTAGCGAAGATCCTCATTCAGGGCCAGCTTCATAGTGGTGATTACCGGCCAGGAATTCTGCGCATATATACTTAAAATTGCTCCCTTCTTTGTTAAGGGCTTCAACATAGTACTTCAATAGGACCAGCTGAATTTATCTCAACATTTTGAGTCAAATATTCCCTTTAGGTCTTGTGTTAAACTACTAAATGAAACACGATTATTTCTGGTATCTTTTTTATTCAGCATGTAAAATGATAAGAATTTTAAGGTCCACACACACGACTTAGATTGTTCCTTATAATTGATTAATTCTAAACCATTTTTGTGTTTGCATTTGACTTTAAGATATACAGAATAAATGATCGGAAATGAATTTCCATTGTGCAGTTAGACACACTTGGAACTCTTCTTTAAACTGTCTAAAGATTAGCGTTTGGAAGCCATAAGGTTGCTTCAAGCTATTTGAAATCCGCACCAGACTTCAGGTTGTCACTATCACTTATCGTATTCTCTTTGTACCTGAGTGAAGAAATTTCTCATAAATACTAGTTCAATGGGCTTGAGTAAGACAGAAATTGCCTATTTTTTATTGAAAACTTAATTCATAAATAGGCTATAAAAGCAGGCAACTAAGTGGGTTTTAGTCGAAATAAAATTTAAATAAAAAAGGCCGGTTTAGCTCTCCTTCCTTCGGCCGCTGTCGTAAATTTTCCAACAAGACTTTCATACGTCATGTGAAAACTACGACTTGTAAAGATCATCAATTTTGAATTACCGGGAAGTAAAATCCACCTTAGTGGGGAGCACTGAATTCATCCTATATATAATAATAAATTTGTTCAAACGTCTCCACTCAGTGGCCATGATCTCTAAGATGACAAATAGAAATATTGAAAGACCCTTTATATATATATATATATATATATATATATATATATATATATATATATATATATATATATATATATATATATATATATATATATATATATATATATATATATATAAATATATATATAAAGGGTCTTTCAATAAGGTCGCTCAATATTTAAATGTAAATAAAATAAGTTGTGTGTGATAGATGCACTCAATTTATTTTAAATTTGAAAGTACATTTAATGGCATTAAGTGAGGAATATGGAGTCGTTCGAATTCCGCCGCGGCTTTGCTTGGTGGAACGTATTCAGGAGGCCCAGTTTTCGATGACTTTATCGTATAAATCTGGCTGAATTTGCTGGATGGTGTTCGTTATGTTGACTTTGAGGACATAAACTGTTTGTAAATTATTCGCATAGACTTGCAATTTAAGGTAGTCCCAAAGAAAGTAGTTGAATGGCGTTAAATCGCATGATCTCGGTGGCCAGTTGACCTTGCCCTGAAATCGCTGATGCAAAATGTCTATTGTGGCGTGCGCAGTGGGGCACGTAGCGCCGTCCTGTTAGAACCACATGCCATCAGTATTCATATTAGGCATATCATCCAGTTGAGGCCGCAATAAGTTGCTTATCCTCGATCTGTCGGTCTCTCCGTTGACGGTTATGGCAATCCTATCTTCGTTCTCAAAAAAAAACGGACCAATGATTACGTTAGACGAAAATCCGCACCAAAGAGTGATTCTGTTGGGATGCAATTGGTGCTGCTGTATCTTGTGTGGATTGTTTTCGTCCCAAATCCGACTATTTTGCTTGTTCACAAATCCATTGATCCAAAAATGTGCTTTGTCGCTGAAGATGATAGAAATCACGTAGTGCGCGGAATGTTTGTTGAACAGAGCATTGATTTTAATAATAATATTTGATGATTTGCGCATGCTGTTCAACGCTATAACCTTCCATCGTGACTTGCCAAGTACTACCAAACAGTGCACAGTGAAGGTTCCAGAAGTTGCTTTAACAATATGTCCACTATCGCCTGACAAAGCTCGAGCGTCCTTGTTGAAAGACCCTTTTTATATATATATATTGTTAAAGACCAGGTTTTATTTCGACTTTATCAATTTTATTTCAGCACGTTCTAACTGTCGAATGCAGTTTTTTATATGTTGCTAAAGATTAAAAATGAACTGAGGAAGATCCATTTTATTTGGTCTTATTAAAATTATTCAGATTTTTAAAAAGTTTTGGCCATAAGCTTCCGCTTTTCTTCAGTCATCTTCAGACAGAAGTCTTGGTTATTGTTGAGGCTTCATTGATGGAAGGTATCTATGCTTGTTGTCTCCTTTAGCGGCGAATTAATTGTTTAGTTAGCAGCAGAGAAAGAATTTGGTGTGATTGGGATGGTGATATTAAAAGTAGTGAATGTGATAGAAGAGGATAGTTAGGAAATATTGTGTATAGTGTGTGTGTGTGTTGATGAAATGGTTATGAGTAGAAGGTGATGTGTATGGAGATGATACAGTGAGGATGATATGAATTGGTGCCCAGTTGCCTGGCGAACTATTTTGTTTTGGGATTTACTTTGCCTTTTTATGTAGTGTTTTGTATTTGTATTTTAAGCCTTCGAGCCTTTCTTATCGTTTGCTCATTTGAAAATTTGTATTTTTTGTTTTTTATTTTGAAGTTTATTCTGGCTTTTTGGGACTTTTGCAGCAGCTTTATAGTTATATATAGTTTATTTATTTATCCTTCTTTCTTCTTCAGCTTGTTATATTTTCTTTATTTATATATTGGGTTTATGTTTATCATTGTACTTTTTCTCCTTCCATCAAATCGTTGTCTATATCTGATTTGACGGATTTCGTTGTAAGATACGGTTATTTGGCTTATTTCTTCTTGGGATAGCGTTTTGCTTAATTTTACCCACAGGTCTTTGGCGCGTTTGTGTATTACATTGTTTATTGGTTCGAGTGTGGTTCTCTAGTTTAAATCTTCTGATGTTATAAGATCTTGCCTTCTCTCTCTTTCTATAAAGCTTGTGGCCCAGTTTTATTTGTTCTGGGACTTTTTTATTTGCGTTTTGCTCATCGTGACAGAAGGGATCATTGGGTATATTATCTTGGGTCGAACGAGGGCTGTGTATAGTTTTTCTTATTCTTGTTTTATAAATCGATTATGGAACCTTCGTAGCGTTGTTAATGTCGCTTTTGCTTCCGTCACTTTTTGTGTTAGATAGCAGGTATATCCATTTGTCGTAGGTTTGAGTCAGATAACCTTTCCTTCCGTGTTATATGGGTACGACTTTCCATCGACTCTAACGATGGCTGTTTTTCCATGATTTATTGGTATTAAATCGAATTTGTTTATATTTCTTATGATTTTGTTATTTTTTAGAAGTCATTTAGGTTCTTAATCTCTCTTGCTGTCCTCTAGGCAATGTCTCTTTTTTTTTGTCTGTCGCTGGTTATGATTTGTATGATCTCCTTTGCTAGTTGGATGTATATCGCACTCTCTTCTCTTGGTTTAGGTAGGTCACGGGTGAATATTGTGTACAAAGATGTAGAGAGACACCCTCGTTGAAGGCCACCCGCCTGTAATGCGAATACCTCTCCCATTTGGCCGTTTATGTGCAGAATAGCTTTCCTTCCTTCCTTCTAGGTAGTGGCATAATATTTTTCTTAGCTTAGGTTCCGTATTAAGGCGACTGATTTTAGCTTTTAGGCCGGGTATCCACACCTTGTCGAAAGTTCTGGCAACATCGCTGAGTATGATTTCAACTCTGTTGCATAACGCTGTTTCGGTGGCAACTTTTATTCGCGTGCGCATAGTCACGTGCAAGTCTCTATCTCAATATGTCGGCCAGTCGGTCGTTCCCCGTTTTTTTTTTTTTGTAATAACATTGTAACTATTCGTCCCAATCTAACAAATTTAAATACCTTATGTTGTTTCACATTCTCTTTCAAAAGATATAATTGCCAAGGTCCTCCTAAGGTTAGCCAGGGAATTAATTGTTTTGGCAATAACTTCATATTTATTCGGCTGATTCTAACAAAATTTGAAACTACTTATATGGTTTTACATTCTCTTTCAAAGAGAATGAAGAGAAGATGCTCCCAAGGTTAGACCGGGAATTATTGGAAGTTTGAAGGTCAGTATACCTTGTTTCTGTAAAAATTGCCAGCGCGGTCTCCGTCCATCTCGGATAAGTTCAGTAGCGAGATGTGGCGTTAGCTTTCGATTAGGTGCTTCGGTTTGGCCGGCTTTGGCAGGAAGATAATCTTTGCCGTTTTGAAGGCCTGGGGAAATTACCCACTATTCAAACAGGCATTGAAGATCTACAGAAGTGATTCGTTTACGTTGTTTTGTGCGTTAATCAGATGTGCCTTGGTTATGCGACTTAAATCTGGTGCCTTTTGCTTGAATGAATGACTGCTGTCAAGTATTTCTCTATTGTGAAGGGCATTCCTTCTTGCGAGTGGGTTTGTCTTTATTCGTCGAATAATCCGTATGGCGTGCTGTTATTTTGTTTTGTGGGTATCATTTGTATGACTTCTTCTTCATATTCCCTTTCGTAATCCAAGTTTTCTTGTGGATAAATTGAGAATATTTGACTCCAATGCACTTCCTCGTTTTGTACTTTAATTTTATTTTTATTTGGCGGGCTGCTTTCCTCGTATTGTGTCCAGAATTTCATCTGATCTTTTTCTATGGCCATTTTTTGGATAACATTATTCCAGACGAGTTTTGATTTGTCCTTTATTAATATTCCTACTTTCCTTATGATTGTGTTTTGTCTGCAGTACTTTTCACTTGCGTTTTACATTTCCATTATCTCTTCCGTGAGTCTTTTGAATTCTTCCATTTTACTTTTATCTCATTGTCTCATCGCGGTCAGGTAGGTTTCTATGTTTTATTGTAGATGTGTACCTTTTATCAGCTTTCGTCATTTTTACGATTAATATTTCGTTGATTTCTTGATTATTTAGAGTTCTGATTTCTATAGAACTTACGTATTCTTTGTATTTTGTCCAGTCGGCTTTGTTGAGTGATTTACTTTGCTCGAACTTAATTGTGATTGGATAAGTGGATACGGTTGTGACCATGCTTAGATTGTCAGATGGGGTTTCATGTCGAGGTTCAGTATGGAGACTGAGGTTGAAATTGGGGTTGATGAGGATGATAGCCTGTGTGGTAGAAGCTCTTGTATTAGGAATGTTGGAAAGTGCCCTCCTTCTCTATGGACCAGTTGCATCTTGCTTCCCTGCACCTGCTGTTGAGAACTCCGACCAGTATGGTTGAACCAGGTCAGAAGAAGAGTTTGATGAAGTTGGGGATAGGAAGCTACGGGGGGCGTTTTGAGGGTTAGTATGCCTCGGAATCTACAAGATCGCCTGTACATATTCCAATCTTTATTGCAAGAAAGGATTCTTCTAGGTCTTTTACTTCAATGTAGTGGGTCCCAGTTTTCACTCCGATCATTACACCGTCGTATCTGGCCTGGGTATGGATTGCAGTTATAATTTTGTAGTTTGGTATTTTTATTATTTCAGTTTCCGTGTTGACTCCATGTTCTGTTAATATTACAATATCCAGATATTCTTGTCTTATTATGTTTAAGTAAATAATTCATTTGTCTATCAGGCCGTTCACGGTAAACGTAAATATTTTTATATTTTAGTGATACGTCAAAATGTTGGACTTATTTCTTTCTTCCTTTTCCTGCTTTAATTTTGTCGGTTCTTGCTGGGAACGGGCAAGACCAGATCGTTTTATTTAACTGGTGGTTTGAAATGTTGTAGCAGGATTCAGGAACTATTAGAATCATTCCCTGCATTAGGAATTCGCTTTCCTCTGCGTCTTCGTTATAATCCCATTTGAATTTTCCTTTTACGAGCTGCCAACGAATTATTTTTGCTTGTAGGTTTTAAAGAGGGGATATATGTGAAAACGGTATATATTAATATTCAGTTCTTGAGTAATTATTTTTGGCTTTCGTTTTTGTTTTTCTAGTTTTTTTTAACTTCTCTAGTCGCTTTTGGAATTTCCTCGTCAATGTTTCTTCTTCAGTTTCCTCGTCGGTGTCCATTTGGGTTTGTTTTCGATTTTATGTCTTTTTTTTCTTGTTCGGTGAGTTTAATGTTGATATTATATATTTCACTTGAAGGTGGGTTTAGGGGAAACCAAATTTTCCTTAAACCATTCTTTTGAAGCATAGTACTTAGCTCCGTCGCGTATAATTCAGGCTTTACAGTATTTACTAAGTGGGTGTGCATATTGTAAAGTATGAGGTATGGTCGCATGTTTCCTTCGATGTTCACGCTCGTTGTTTGTGATGCAGGTGTCCTTATTGTTTCTCCTGCTGTTACGGTGGCATAGGTCGTTTTTTTTCTTTCCTTTTCTTCGGATATTTCAATTTCTCCATCCATTGTTTCTTTATTTAGAACGACATTGGTAATGTTCTGTGTCCGTTTCAGCAGTTTAGGCAATTCTATCTGAGATTTACACTGGTCCTAGCGAAGATCTTTGCTTCCACATTCCGAACAAGCTTTACCTTTGTATGGGCATTCCTGTGTCGTGTTTGGTCTAGGGGGTAGCAGGTGAAATACACCTGGACAGAGCTGAACGTTTCTCTTTCAATCTAGTTGGGGTAGCTCGTTGTGTATAGGGCAAGGAGGTCTTGTTTTGCGGCCTTCTTTGCCATTTCGGTGTTCTAAAAATGGCTTTAAAGACGTGCATGTATTCTTCTCTGTTCTGGCTTTTGAACTCTACAACGTCTTCGATTGTGGCCCACTTTTGTTTATGTTTCTAATTCGTTTTTTCTTTCAGCGGCTGAGTGGGCTCCGAACCATGTGCCGAGGCGTCGGCAGATTAAAGATCTCTCTGTTGTGACGTTTAGAAGTATGCAGGGTGCAAGTTCGATCTTGGACAGTTTTTTGCAGCATCTTCGAGTAGCAGGAGGTATAAATCTTTCTCTGTGTCACAGATTGCAACGTATCCATTGTATTGGTCCTTTAGCCTGATTTCGGCGTATATGGTCTGCAGGGGTTTTTTTCCTCGTGGCTTTTCGTTCCCTATGAGGATACGAAGAGGCACCTTTGTAGTACTCCATGGTGGTTCGTTGGGAGCCCTCATCTTGATTGTGCGTTCCTTGTACCTGTTCCTTTGTGCCTGTGTATAAGAAATTAAGTTTATTATGATATGAGAATGAGAAGTAAAAAATATCCATCTTCAGCCACAATCTTTAGCACAACCGATGGGAAAATGATAGATGAATGGAGTGATGGAACCGAGGAGGCCCTCCGAAAGGATGACTCATGGAGGACGTGATGATGGGTGGCGATTGAATCAAGTACCATCACCCAGGGTGCTACCACTTCCGGAGTTTGGGTATCGGGGCTGCTTCCGGCTTATATAGAGACGGTTTTATGTCCCTTTTATGATCCTGGGTGGGCCTAAAGGGATAAAGATGTCTTTTCTTTAAAGGTTGTAGCTTTGCCTATTGTTTGGGGTGCCTATGATGCAGGGTCCTAAAGTAGGCTAATCCACAAACCTGTTTTCCCCACTGCATAAAATTATGCCTTGTCACACGACGGGTATAGTTAGCACTAGGTTATAAGTAGCAGTACACAGAGTTACACCTTAGAAGGCAGGGACGGCAAGAGTGGTGATCTTAGACAGCCATAATATTAATTATGATAGCCTGGGCCAAATATATACCTTATTGAAGTCCTCCGTAGGGGAAAGAAGGTTGGTGCCAGAGAGAAGTCGAGGTCGTCGATAGGGGTCGTAGTATCTAAATTTGTGCTTTTATTTCGCTGATCTTGGTCTTCTTCTTCTCTACCAAAGGCAAAGAGCGTCAGATGCATAGGAAGCGTAATTGAGTTCTTTCGGGTGCGAGAGCTCAAATTCGGTGCTTATAAACGTGCTTGAACGAGCAGTCAATGAAATTCATCTTCGTGTTTTGATGCCTTTTGTGTCTCGAGGACAAAAAAGAGGAGACCACAAGTCATGCAGAATAAATACGTCTACCTAACTACGGGTTCACGAAGGCGAGAAAGAAGACGCCAATATGAACTGCACAGAAAAGGAAGTTAAGTCCCATTGACATTTTCATTGAAGAACGGAGTAGGAAAATGCCAGAACTGGTTAATCGAGAAATGAATGAACAAAATATTCAAATGATTAACCAAAACAGAAGAGTTGTAAGTCGCGCCAGATTTCCAAGCTCTGCTAGCCTAGTGACTGGCGGAAACGATGTACCGTTCTACGCATGAAATGAGTGTAAATTTACCAAAGAATATGACAACAAACCAATTGAGACCTAATAACCTCGAATCATGAAAAATCACCGATTTTTACTAAAATTCACCAAACAAGACCCATTTAAACCAAACGAGACATGAAGAAAGAAGACAGAAACGAAGAAGAAACATAAAATACATAAGACACAAATTAAATAATTACAGAAATACTAAGGACCAAATTATTTCAAAACACCTGCAAAATGCACATTACATACCCCAAAATATTAAGATTACTATTATTTCTGTCTATCTACTCACACACCCTTTTGTCCCCTTCTTCTTTGCTTCTCACAAAACAAATACTTCGCCGCTAAAGGAGGCAACAAGAATAGAAGTTTTCCATCAATGTCGCCTCAACAATAATCAAGACTTTCGCCTGAAGATGCCTGAAGAAAGGCGACAGCTCACTGCTAAAATTTTTAAAATTCTAAATAATTCAATTAAGGCAAATAAAACGGATTTTCCTCAGTTAATTTTCAATCTTCCCCCTCATATAAAAAAAAATGCATTTGACAATTAGTCGAAATTCCATCAGGCGTTTAACAAAACATGTACAGAAGAGAAGCTACTCTCATCATCCACCGATATATATATATATATATATATATATATATATATATATATATATTTATATATATATATATATATATATATATATATATATATATATATATATATATTATATATATATATATATATATATATATATATATATATATATATATATATATATTTAAAGGCCAAATAAAAATGGAAATTAATAACACAACCCGGAAAAACGCTAAGGAGAAAAGGCTTTCATTGGTACATGTAATATTCTCCTTAGCCTTTCTCCCGGGTTGTGTTACCAATTTCCATTCTCCCTGCGCCTTTAAATACATCTATATATCACGCGTCATGTGATTTTCAATTATTACAAATATATATATATATATATATAGATATATATATATATATATATATATATATATATATATATATATATATATATATATATATATATATATATATATATACATATATGTATATATTATTTTTATCCTTCGTTTTGTTTTAATTGTACGTAATAGGAATAATTATTCTAATATTTATATAATAATTTGTTTATCAAAAAGTAATAAGATAAAACTGCATTTCTTCTCTAAATCTAAAATTCCGCTCTGGTTTTGTTCCTATAGGAAGTGAGTTTGAGGTTCCTTGAGTTTTGCTATTCCTTCACAACGTAAATTGATGACGAATATGGGTTAAATGAATGAAATGATTCTTAAAAAGGAAAAGCGTACAAACATAGTTGATCTGCATCTTCCTTTGGATGATTAATGACTGGTTACACTCATGTAAAGAAGGGAGAAATGGAGTGAGAGTGAGAGCTAGGGAGAGGGAGAGGGGGAGAGGAAAATAGAGGAATAGGGGAGATGTGAGAGCAAAATGGATGGAAAGGGTGATAGGGTAAAAGTGAGAGGGAGTGAAAGGGAGAGGGAGAGAGAGGCAGGGAAAATATAGGAAGGAAGAGGGAAAGTATAGGAGTGGAAGAGAAAAAGGACAGTTAGAGATAGAAAATGATATAGTCAGAGAAAGAAAGAGTATGGAATAGATACAGGGGTAGGGAACGGATAGAGAGTGGGAAGGGAGGGGAGGGAGGAAGAGAGAGAGAGAAGTTGAAGGAGGGTTTGAGAAGGAGAGAATAGCAGGAGTGGCAAGTAAGGGGGGGGGGATGAAGTAGGTGAGGAGTGGGGGAGAGGTACGGATATATAGAGGGATGGAGAAATAAATATAGATAGGTAGGAAGGGAAGAATAGAGAGTTATAGGGATGAATGGAGGGAGATGGATGTGAGAGAAGCAGGACGAGAGGAAGGGAAGAGAAGGAGGGGGGGGGGAGAGAAGCACTGATAGCGAGAGAGGTGGCATGGATTGAGGGATTTGGAGGAGGGGAGATATGTATGTATATGGAGCCGAGTAAGGTAGATTAATGGAGAAGGAGGAAACAATAGGGAGGGAAAAATAGGGAGTGTAAGTGAGTGCGAGAGGGAAAGGGACAGATATATTTTGAGAGAGACGAAATGATGAGTTGTAAGACATTTAGAGAAAGGGAGATGGAAGGAGAGGGATGCAGTGGAAGAGAGAGGGAGATATATATGGAAGGAAAGACGAGGTGGGGGAAAGGGAAAGGGAAAAAGAAGATGAACAGATATTGAGGAAGAATAAGATAAAGAGATATAATGACAGAGATTAAAGCAGAGGGATAGGGAGGGAAGTGGAGGGGAATGGGGAGAAAGGGAGTCGGATAGGGAGATGAAGGAATAGGGAAGGAGGGAAAAAGAACGAGATGTTTTAAGAGAAAAAGTGAGTTAGTGGTGGAGTGAGAAGGTTAGGGAGTTAAAATGAGAATTTAGAGGGAGAGCGAAGATTAGGGAGGAAAAATGACAGAGAATAAACAAGGAAGATAAATTTTTGATGAAAGAGGAGAGGAAATAAATTGACGAAAATATATTGAGAGAGGTAGAGGTAGGGAGGCTAGAGAAGGAGGCAAAAGAGGGAAAGAGTTGGAGAAGGAGAGATAGCAGGATTTTAATGGAGGGAGAGAATAGAGAGAATAGAAGTAAAGAGAGAATTATAGGATGGTAGGATCATTTAGAGGGATAGAGAGTGGGAGGAAGTGGGAAGGAGGAAGAAAGAGAGTAAGTAAAATGTTGGAGAAAGAAAACAGTGAAGAGGTAAGGACAGAGGAGGAGAGCGGGTGAAGGATGAGTGAATTGTGCGTGATTTGGTGAGAATAGGATCTAGGGAGAGACAGGAATGCCAGAGATGGCCAGGGATCGATGGGAGTTATATGGATGGTGAGGATAGGGAGGAAGCTCAAAAGAGATGGAGATTGAAAGGTAGGAAGAGGGAAAAGGAGGCAGAGGGAGAGAGATAGGAGCGCGGGTGTAGTAACAGTTTGTGAGAGAGTAGTAGGGATAGAAAGGAGGGACTGCGATAGAGAGTGAAGGATAGGTTGAGATGAGAGGATTGCGAGAGATAGGGAAGAAGGAATTGGGATAGAGTGGAATGGAGAGCAAGATTGCGATAGGAAATAAAGAAGAGGTAAGGGAGGGACAGAGGTAGGGACAGGGAGGCAGCAAGGGATGGAGATGCAGGGGGATAGAATAGAAAGACGTCTGGAGATGGAATGTAGGGAAGGAGAACTGGAGAGAAGTAAGGAGGGAGAGGTCGGGAGGGGCCGGTACGAATTAATTGAGAGGGAGAGGTTAGAATCTAGTGATGCAAGGGACAGAGAGGGGCTAGATGGGAGTGGGAGGGAGAGGAATGGAAAAAAAGCAGATAAAAAAAGGAAGTGCGTGTTATGCAGAGTGAGGAAGAGAGAACCAAAGTAAGAGTGAGTGGGATAGATAGGGAGAGCACGGGATAGAGTAAAGAATCAGATAGTGAGAGGGAGAGAGGGATGAAGAGAGACGGATGGAGAGATAAGGAGGAAAGGGTAGAGAGAGAGACTTGCAAAAAAGGAGAGGAAAAGAGGGGAGGGATTAGGACCGATTAAAAGAGATAAAGAGAGAAATATATTGAGTGAATGAGATGGGGGAGAGAGGCATTTTTTTAAAAATCCCATTTCGCGAATGCTGACGGGGTTAAATGCAGCAGTAACCACGCTATATGCTAATACTAGGTTAGATTAAAAAACACGAAAGAAACATGCAAAAATAAATAACATAGATACACAAAAACAGAAGAAAAGAAACCAGTCAACAAACAAACAAATTAGCTATAAAGCAAGAACAAGAAGGAAGCACGTTCTGCCATTGGGAGGGGGCCAGCCTTCCCACGCGCAGAAACATGCGACCTACAACACAGAAAGTAAGATAAAATGCAGGAGGCCAACGTCCCTCCAAAATGTCATATAGTTCGCAAGTCTGTGTACACCACGCCGTTCTGAGTAGAAGGGAGAAGTGGTGCAACCCTGCTTGTCCTGATATTGGATGAGGTAACGTTGGTGAAGATTACCCATACTGGAAATTCAACAAGAATATGCCAACAGTTTTAGGAGAGACAACACAGTCGTCGCAATAATGTGTAGGCGAGCGCTTCATCAAATGGCGTTGCAAATGAAAGTGTGCTCAATTCGAAGACGAGAGAAAGTGACCTGAAGCCATTGCGGTATTTGCCGAGAAGCCCAGAGGTCTGCCCTGATTCCTGCCATGTAGTCAATGTGGGAAGGAGCCAAACACTGGTCTTGTCGCACAGTTATCGCGTAACTCTTTGGCGTCCTAATCGGGGCACTGATTCCATGCAATTCCCACATATCCAGAAACCCAACAAAAGATAATCTCGACATCCATCCGGCTTGCGGCACCCATGACGTCACGGATACGACGAACCAGGGTGTGTGGAGATATAAATGCCTCGAAAGCAGTCAAGGTGCTTTGTGAATCACTATATATTCAAATCCGATCTCCGACCTGGGCATGGTATGTTATCTCTCTTATCGAGCGGTGTATCGCAACCCTTACCGCCGTAAAGACAGACACACGCCGATATTGCCCCGCTGACTTCAAACAGAGGAGACACGGCGTGGAAAAAGTCCCCCTCTTCGGAGTTGGAGCCATCCGTATACACTGGTACGGATTGAGCGAGACACAAAGTGTGCTCCCAAAAGGCCAATCGCTATACTATCTCGCGCTGTGCAAGATTCAGGCGTTTACGCGTGGCAACAAATAGTTAAACGTAGTAGCTTCCAGGAGGGTGTCCTGGGCAGAACCAGAGACTAATTAGGCCCGAGAGCTACACTGAGCTCTCTAAGGATTTTCATAGCCCTAAAACCTAAGGGCTTAGGGTATGACTGGCAACTTTCAGTGGCATAGGCACCGTCAAGATCCGCTGCGGCTGTAGCGAGAGCCAGTGGCAACTGAGAGTAGGGCCGGGCTCGTGCATATAGTCATCTAATGCACTCTACACAGCGCAGAGCTAGTGGCATATATAAAGCATCATCAAGAAGACTCTCAATGGGGGACGTCCGGAAGCCACCGCTAGCCAGGCGGAGACCACTGTAGTTAATTGACTCTGATCCACCTTCTCCGAGCCAGCTAGCACAATCCTGGATAAGGGCGTAAGAGCCGAGTTCTCCTGTTTTTGGTGGCAGATTGCTTTAGGAAACTCAGACGATTGAGTCACCACCACCTTCAGGGGTGTTGTCTCCTGTAATTCTAACGACCTGGTCAAGGTAGGCTGCCGATTTGTCTTATGGGAAACGGTCACGTTGGACGATGGGGGAGCCCTGGTTTTAGCCGAATCTAGGTGTGATCCCTTTTTGCCACCAGCTCTGCCAGGGAGGCAGACGGGAGTAGGCAGAACCAACAGATGGGTTTGAATGAGCGCGGAGACAACCGTGCTCGTAGGCCTGGATAGGTCAAGAGCAGAGGATGCCTTTTATTTTCAAATTGAAGCATAAGAGGTCCCAGGCAGCCCCGTACGCGCTAGGACCAGGTCTTCTCCTCGCGAAATGAGAGATGACCTGTAGCCTAAACGGCAATGATTTCCTTCTCCAAGAGATGCGCACCTAATTGCTTCGAAGAAACGAGGTGCGGCTCTCTGCATTTGAGATATGTACCTGGCCTTACACGATAGGGACTTATCGTGTAGGGCCAAGTCTTTACAGGTGGACACACTATTCCTAATACAAAGTGCGGGGAGAAAACGTTGAGTGGACAGCAATAAAAATAATAATACTTATAATAAATTATTTTAAATACTAATATTAATAACACTAATAATAATTAATAGTAATCAAAATAATTATAATACTTAATAATATTACCTAATAATAATGATAATAATAATTACTGGTAAATAATAATAGTATATCATAATAAATATTAATACTAAATAATAATAAAATTAATTGTACTAAATAATAATAATAATAATAATTATGATTCATAATAATATATCATAATAAATACTAATAACACTAATAATAATACTAGTAAAACTAACTAATAATAAAAATAATTTTAAAAAGGTGAATAGTACTGAGAAAAGTAAATATGAAAGCGCAGCAACATCTCTTCCAGTCCCCATCAAAGAGTGAACGCAGTGAGAGAAACCCCGTGACTTGCACTCCGGCCAGGAGGAAGACGTGCGACTTCTCCGGGTACCGAATGTAACAGCCTTCACAAGGTACCCCCCTTCGCGGGTGAGAAAAAAATGTAGGGTCAGTCAAATAGGTGTGAGGGAGATGGAGAAGAAGGGGTAGGGAGAGGGATTCGAAAAGAGATGAAGGAAAGCAAGAGTGAAAGATGGAGAGAAATAGAGAGAGGGATTAAAGGGAAGTGATATAGGGAGTGTGAGAGGGGTGGAGACCGAGGAGGATGGAGTGTAAGAAGCAAGGGGCATGCAGGGTGGAGTGAGTGAGAGAGGTTTAGCAAAATAGTGATATACTGTATAGAATGAAGGGGGGAGGGATAAAGGAAAAAAATAGGGAGTTAGAGAGAGATAGAGAGTGTAATAAAGAGTAACAAGGAAAGAAAGTACCTTAGAAGACCTTACGTTCCATTCAATGAGGGTACCTTTGGACTAGCAGTTGAGCGAGCACATCTCTGCTCAAATGCTTTACGTCCTTAAATAGCCACTTTTCAAGACCCTGTCTAGTCTTGACTTAAACTGGTCAACAGATTCACTGTTGACAACTTCCACTCGAAGGCCGTTCCAACTACCGCAGATACTGTCCATGGAAAATTTTCCACACAGATCGCGGTTGTAACGCTTCAGTTCAAGTTTAAAGCCGTGATTTCTTGTTGTGCTCTCAACAAGTGTGAAAATATCCCCGTAGTCAACATTGTCGAACCCTCGAAGTATTTTGAAAACTTCGATGAGCTGACGACTGAGTCTACGGGTTTCCAACGAGAACAGATCTAATTCCCTTAATTTATCTTCATAACTTTTATGTCTGATAGAGGGAATCAGTTTGGTTGCCCTGGCTTGTACGCGTTCCAGTCCTTTCTAAATAAAGGACTCCTAAATTCTACGGCATACTCCAGGTGCGGTCGAACAAGTGAGTTGTACAAACACAGTACAATCTCCTTGTTCCGATATCCGAACTGGCGCTTTATGTAGCCTAGCATCCTTTGGGCCTTTTTCTCCGCCTCACTGCACTGTTTCGAGAACTTGAGGTCACTTGAGTGAGAGGTAGGTAAATAGAAGGAGAGTGAGGGACTGAGAGGAATGGAAAGAAACAAGGGGAGAGGGTTGTAGGGCTAATGAAGGAAGGATTATGATTAAGAGAGAAGTAGAGAGATTGTTGAAAGGATTAAGGGTAAGAGAGAGGAAATAAAAGGGATGGAGTGGGTTATCGATAGAGGTACAGAGAGTTAGGGGAGTTTGAGGGAGATGGATATAGATGGGACTAGTTTAATAGTCACTGGTGTAGAGAGAGTTAGATAGAGGAAGAGGAGGAAGGGAAAGGAAAATAGGGAAAGAGAGAGGGAGGTAGAAGGGAAGGAAGGGGGGGAAATTGAGATAGATTGATAGAGCTGGATGTAGTTTGATAGTCTAAGGGGCAGAGTGAGTCTCAGGGAATTATGATGATAGAAGGAATGAGAAAGTAGGAGGTTACGAGAGAGGGAGAAGGAGGGAGGGACAAGAAGAGAGGAAGAAAGAGGGAGGAGGAAAAGAATGTGAGAAATTGTGGGTTAGAATTAGAGGGATGAAGAAGGAGGGATATATATAGAGAGGGAAACACATATAGCGAGATAGACGAAGACATAGAGAGAGAGGGAAACATATAGGGAGAGAAAGACGGAAATAGAGAGAGACTGAAGATAGAGGTGATAGAAAGAGAGACCCAGATACGAGTATATATAGAGAAACTAAGATGGAAATAGATACGGAGATATTAAGGGATAGAGAGAAGGAGATGGAGAGAAAGAGAGATAGAGAGAGAGAGAGAAAGAGAGAGAGACAGCCAAAGATAAAGAGGTAGCGAGAAAGAGAGATTGAGTAGGAAAGACACGAAGGAAGGAAGAAACGGAGAAATAGAGAAAGAATAGCAGTTAAAACGGGAAAGCAAAAGAGAGAGAAAGAGAGATAGAAAGATAAAAAAATGAAAGAGTAGAAAAGAAAGTGAGAATAAGAAAGAGAATGACAAGGGAGAAATAGAAACTGAAAGAGAACCATAAACAGAGAAATGGGGAAGATCAAGAGAAAGAGAAAGTGAATTAGAGACCAAGAGAAATAAATACTCGTAGAGTAAAAGAGAGCGAGAGAGAGAGAGAAAGTGAGAGAAAGTTAAAGGAGAGAACCACATCCAAATCTTTTCGGACACACCAAATTTTTTATCTCTAGTACATCTGGAAAGCAATATTCACGTAGTAGCTTCCTCATATTTTTGTTAAACATATACGAGTACAATGGCGTTGGTATTGAAATCCTGTTATCAGTATATCGTAAGTTATAGTCAAAATCTCTTCATACAATATCGTATGTTTTTTTTATTAAAACCCTTATGATAATCCATTACGGCAAGATCCGATAATGGTATGATAATAGCGAAAACCGTGAAGGAGAGAAATAGGATTCGCACGCTAGCTGAGGAGGGTGTAAGCTATTTGCAAATCCGGAAGTTCTGCGGATTACTTTCGGGCGTTAGAGATGTGGTGACGATTATCCAAAAAATTAGGAACATCCAAGATTACCTCATTCTGGACGACCCAGAGTCTGTACGCAACGTGACGACAGATTTTCTGCAAAACCTGACCCTTCGTCATCCTACGACAGCTTAATCTAGCTGCGAGATAAATGAAGAATGCGCGACAAGGTTAATTCATCTGTCAGATTCGTCTCGTTGCAGACTGTTTGCAAAACGTCTGAAGTCATATAAAACCAGTCAGAAACCGCTGATCAACCTTTATCAGTAGCGAGGTCGAATGGTTTTGGGCACGTCCTCACCGCAATTAGATACCGATGAATCCAGGTTCTGTTTGTTCTTGACCCTATTTAACGGTAGTGCTATCCGGAAGTCGTATTATTAGTGGAATTGAGAGTTTCTAATGTCAAGAGTAAGGCATGGTGTTCTCTTTGTAATGCTATGTGGCTTCATGCCAAGTTCAGGGATCGGTCGCTCGTAGTAAGGATAGACTTCAGGAATTCAAAGGGGTACTGAGTTGTTTTGACAGATGACATGCTGCTCTTAGCCAGAAACATAACCATAAATGCCCAGAATGCTATTTTCCAGCAGGGCAATGTCATATGGACAAACATGCGTCTACCATACAGATTTTGAGAAAAATAACATGACGGTGCTAGACTCGCCACCTTAGTCTTAAGATATGAATCCAGTAGAAAAATCTGGCGGGACCTAAAGATGCCGTAAGACGTAGTCAGCCAGCCTACAATGAACAACTGAAGGAAGTATCATACACTTTAGAAGTTGCACAAATCTTGTGAGCATAACTAGAAGAATAAATTATATGATCACGCCCAAAAAGAACTTCAACGGGATATTGAGCTTCCTGTAACAGTTTGGCATTGCTGTAGTTTTCACTAAGTATCTGTTTATCTTTTATATGTTGTTCATGTTACATGTTTTAGCCAATTTTCTATTCTATTAATTGTTGTTTATTGTTTGGAAATAAACCTCTTAATGATATTTCTTACTCGTTATTTAACTGATATATTCATATCGAAATGCAAACTATAGTTTATGTCTATGAATTTATCTAATTTCCTAAAATGTCCGAGTTGTCTGAAAACTAAATAAATCTGGTTTATTGGGTCGGTGGGAATCCCCTTTAGTGAATTATTACAAGCTAAAGAAAACTGATGCTCAGGTCATCTAGAATAGCTGCCTACCCCCGACGTACCAATTGCAGGAATTGCATCGCACTTCCTCATACACACAGATAAGTTCTAAAACCATTCCACGTAAGCTACCAGCACATTAGCATATCTTAAATTCGGAGTCATCATATCACCAGATGGCCTTTACCGGATATATGCTTGATAATAAAACTAACATTATTCTCAGGAAAAGCGATCTCGGGCGAGTGCGCTTGGCTGAAGGGGGCACCATATGAAAAGGAATACCATTTACACTCGTCTTAATTGCAACCACATTGCCTCATAGTTTGCATTCATTTTACCTTGCTTCCTTACCGATGACAACTTTTGTCTTTCCTAATAGTTTACCAGTAAACATTCCTTTCAACTCCAAATTCCCTATTGGAAGAACGCAAAATGGAATAGTGGACGCATCATTGTACACATCTCGAACAAAGACACCGAATCAAGTAAACTAGCTCCTATAGAGCTCATCTAAACAAGATAAATACTAAACGAAAAGGAGAAAAAATCACCGAAGTGATCCTATAAGTGTCACCCTTTCTCCTATTTCAGCGCTCTTAAAAAAGAAATATTGTTTTTTTTGGTTAATTTTACTCGATTTATATTATTTATACTGAGGAAATAAAATTGAAAGTATTTTCTATAGAATTTTACATAAATTTTATTTTTTATTAACCAAAAACAATTAAATTTTTGTCTTTCGTATCCTTTATAAGTTCGAATAAAGTCTTCAAATTGCGGAAATAAAAATTATTTTGTTAGTGGTAAAAATAAGGAAGTGATTGAGAGAATAACAATAATTTAGATAAATATGACTAAGCTATTTAATCTCGATTATAATGAAAGGGGAGGTATTTACGATTGAAGAACAGTGCTCCCTCTACGGCACTTATCATTTCTATTCCCTTTACATGGAATCTTATGTTTTGAAACTACCCCATTATAATACTCCATGACTCTCCAAAGTGCTCATTTTTAAGCTATCTTTGATTGTCTCATTCTCTCTTACAATGTGAGCACTACATTCACTCTCCTTCGAGAAAACGGAGTGAAAAAACAAGATTATGTATGTACTTAGAAATATTTGTTACCCATACATATTTTATCTTTATATCTATCAATACGCACGGTAGTTGGCAGTTAGTTGAATCCGTCAGACGTGGGAGCTGCAACTCAACAATGCGAACAAAGATTTAATTGAGTGTTCGCATTTATGAGCTGCGGTATCCCATCGCGAAAAAACTCATCACTTTTTACCGTGGGTATGCACCACACGACTTTCTTTAACTTATCTGAGATTAGAAAACGGAATCAAATTAAATTTAAGGCTAAGAATTATTTTATGCATTAATTTGCTTTACATAAATAAATATTTAGGAATAACTTACTTACCTACCCTAGGTTTACTTGGGTGGGTACTCTCGAAATAGCACTAAACTAGTCCCAAGGCGACGGTGATGCCCGAGTCTCTTACATTTTTTTAGGCTTTTTATTAAATAAAGCGCATCATACTGGGCAAAGTTTTGGTCTATGCAAGTTTGGAATTGATTGACAGTTATAGATTTGTCTCTTGCTTTGTGTAATGTATTCCAATGTGGAATAATTCTGTTGATAAAGTCAAGTTTTCTGATAATTAAATGGAAAAGGTTTCTATTAAGGGCTAATCAGTTGCATGACTGGCCGATCTTACATCATTTACTCCTAGCTTAAACTCACGGAACATTTTACTATCGCAATGGCCGTTTATTACTTTAAAACCTTCAATTAGGTCACCACTGAATTTTCGGTATGCAAGGAGCGGGAGCTTAAACTTCCTCAGGCGTTCTTCCTTTGGTAGATTCTTGAGTGGTGGGACCTTCCGTGTTGCCCTTCTCTAGACCTGTTTTAGTCTCTCATTGAGATGTGATGGTCAAACTGGAGTCTATGGTCAATAGAAAAGCCGATGTCTTTCTCTATATCACTTGGCTCGACTCTATTAGGCCCAACAAAGGAAGTCTTAGTACCGTTTTCCTTTTGCTAGATAAAGGAGAAGTAACCATTTTTGTGCACACAGATGGAGTGTATGCAGGTCCGACTATTGAAGGAGCTGGTCATTACGCCAGTTAACGGCTAGTAGTGTCGTCTGTTACGACTGAAGAAGGCACAATGATCGGAACGTAGTCTGATACAACTGCTGAGAAAAGTAACGCCAGTTTACGGCTGGTAACGTCGCCTTATAAGAATGGAGGAGGAAAGAGGCTTAGAACGTCGTAAAATACGACTGTAGAAGGCACAGTGTCCGACGGAGGAGGAGACTAGCAGTCGCTTGAAGATATGAATCGGTTATCTCAAATTACACGGGAGAGAGTGACGTAATAACACAACTTCAAGGTAGTGGATTTTATGTCTTACTCCCTGTCTCTTCTCTCTCACAAGAAGTTATATAATTTTTTACATGCTCATTTCAGTAGGAGTGGTTACATAAAATATTAAACATATTAGGAGGTGTTTTATAATTATGGTCTAGTTATATTAGATTTAGTTATTAAGTGTCAGAGAGAAGGTTACCCCCACCCCCACTCCCAACGTCTAACAGTGGCGCCTGAGCAAGATGCACCTGCACGCCCAGCAGCCCCAAGCGAACAGCGAAAATTTCGCGGGGTCAGATGACCCAGGCGCTCTTATCAAGAATTGTCGAGTAAGTCTAACCCCCAAAACCGCCTCAAGAATTTCTCGCAGCCGCCTGGTCCGTTTACGTTCCCTTTCTCCCCCGTCACATCGACTAATCGGCACCAGACCTACGGCGTCGATTACTTTGGCTCCAGCCTGTGATGCTCGCTGAGAATATCTCCCCCCTCCCCTAGCGCGCCAGGTCTAATGATATCCCCTCTCCCCTTTTAGGGGCCTCTGGCGACCCGCTTCTGCTAAGGCAATATAAATACTTCAGGAAAAGCTTTGAGAAATTAATACCATACAGCCCCGTCCTGGTTAGCAACCACGTACAGTTTCGCACGCCTTGCCCTGCCTTTCAACGGCTTCCAGCCATGAACGTGACGCGACGCATCGCATCTCTACCCAGCCTCGCTCGTACCTAAGGCCAGAGTTGCCGCCCGACAGACGATAGACACTGACAGTCATCTATCACTCGGGTATTGACCTCATTCTCGTCTGGAGCAGTCCTTCGTTCATTTCTTAGCGAGGGTGAAGAAGAAGGAATTTCCCAAGTGGAACTTTGCAGTGCCCTGCTTTCTCGTGGTATCCCAAGCCACAAGTAAATTAGGCTTTACGTGAGTCTTACCGTCATTATCACTCTCCCTCTTTCCCTGGAAGCAATCACCGTACCTCCTCTTTTGGACTCTCGTCCCCGTCGTGTCATTTGTATCACCACCATTTGATACCCCGGTCTCATCTTATTTATTCTATATTCTTTTATTTTTGCTGATAATATGTTCTTTGTATATAGTAAAATTATTATTCTACAATCAGTTTCTCTAAACCCAGAACATCTAAGAATGATTATTTAGGACAACCGCAATCGATTTTGATTTTTTAACCCTCGCACTTGAAACTATATCTTAATTTTTGGCGTGCTCCCTTCTCGCGTGACCGCAGAGTCAATCATCGGCTAGCATCCACGTTCTACTATCGGGTATGGGTAATGTTTTCTCTCTCTGTAGTTTTGTGGGCTGGGTTAAGTGATCGTTGCTTCCTTTAAAGGTAAAGGAAATTTGGAGCAGGATTCAACTTCTTTATTAAGCCGGAGCGTAGACGAGTATACAAGAGGCGAGCAGGAAATAAAACTTTTCTTCTTAAATAATAACTTTTCTGACTATTTCTGACTATCCTTTACACAAAAAAACATCTATATAAATAGTTATTTCATCTACACATAACACTACAACAATTCAACCAATCAGGATTGATATACACTAAATAGTCATTCTTACCTTCATTTTTGGAATAACAGCTTTGGCGTTGACAAATTGACCAATCAGCTTTTAGAGATAAGCAGTGTAATGATTGTCCAATCAGCGCATGATAGATTTAAAATGTTACTAAAGCACCAACCGTTTACACATAAACACGGCTGATATCAATTTTTACCTTTTCCCCACGGGGACTTCAAGAACAAGATCTATTTTGTACGGAGCCACGTATATCCGACCCATGATATCGTACTGCATACTGGGGAGTTTAACTTCCTATTTACGAACGAGAAATACTACAAAGCGGGAAGTTCATCTTCCTATTTACGAAAGAGAGATACTGAAAGCGGGAAGTTTATCTTCCTATTTCCGAGAGATACTAAAAGAGGGAAGTTTATCTTCCTATTTATAAGGTTTAATGTTTGAACCGTTTAAAATTTCCAAATAAATGTTTACTAGGTGCGACCCCCACATTGCTCTACGACATTATATTCTGGTGTCAGAAGTAGGATCACACGCAGCATCTAATCTCATTTCTGTGAGACCTGTGAGGGATTCTAAAGGGCGTTACTATTGTATATTAAAGTTTATGATTTTAGAAACTCAGAAAAGACCTTAACCATTTTGTTTGCGTATTTTGTATTTAATTGTGTGCCTATGTGAAACCTTAACCCTTTTCAGGCCTCATAAAAGGTCTGCCGTAATGTATAGGAGTTAATCTTATTTTTCTCTTTTTTTGTATTGTGTTTGTCGTTTTCTTCGTTGCGTTTTGTGCAATACAGGCTCTCGTTAAACTCCAGAGTAATATTTTTAAGTGAAGAATCGTAAGTCCACCAAAGCCTACCAGCACTCCCGCCGTGTGTCTAAATAATTCCTCCTTTTTTTGTGGTACTTTTCCTGAAGGTTGGTCAGACGCGATAAAATGTCTTCATAATTTAACACGTTTAAGTTGCAAGGAGAGCAGCTTGGGCCAGCGGCAAGAACCTCCTAGCTTATATCCAAGCGGAGGAAAGGACTGAAAGAGAAGATAAAAGACAAAGAGAAAGAGAAGAGAAGGAACGAGAAGAAAAAAGCGAAAGAGAAATACAAGAAGAAAGAAGAGAAAGAGAAGAACAGGAAGAAAGGGAAAGAATCCGCCTTCATGATTTTGAAATAAGTAGGATCAGGAAGGATGTGCTGTTTATCAGTTCGAGGTCCAAAGCTCTCCCTATCGCGTCTGTCAAGGTTCCGGTTTCAAGGAAGGCGAGAATTTCAGAGCCTTCTTAATTCACTTCGAGAAAATCTTTGAAATCAACCATTAGGACATCGAGACAGATTTTGTGGCTCAATTGTTGCCCTTGCTAAACTCCCAACTGAAAGAGAAGAAAAAAGTGAAAGAGAAGTACGAGAAGAAAGAAGAAAAAGAAAAGAACGGAAAGAAAGGGAAAGAATCCGCCTTCATGATCTTGAAATGAGTAGGACCAGGAACGAGATGCTGTCCATCAGATCGAGGTCTGAAGCTCCCCCTAGCACGTCTGTTAAGCTTTTGGCTATCAATGAAGGCGAGGATTTCCCTGCCTTCTCAATTGACCTTGAGCAAATCTTCGAAATCGAGACAGATTTTGTGGCTCAATTGTTTCTCTTGCTAAATTCTCTACTCCGAGATATATACATATCACTCCCTTTGGAGCCAACAATTGATTATTCGACCTTAAAATTTGAGTTACTGGCGGCATATAACATGACACCAGACTTTTACAGATCCAAATTCAGACATGCCCACATTCAACCAAAGTCAAAACATACCGTCAGTTTGGGTACACCCTTCAGCGTCACCTCAAAATTTAGCTCGATGCTTCTAATATCTCGCATTACTAAGATGACTTCGTTGACTTCTTCTGGAGAGACCAATTGTTGGCTGCACTTCCGGCTGAAATAAGATCTTTCGTAAAAGCCCGGCAGTGGCTCACATTCAAGGAGTGCACAGAAGACGCGACATTTATCCAAAAGAAGAAAGAAAATGGCTCCCTTTCCTCAAAACCTAAACCAAACAAAGGTAAATTTATCCTGCAAAATGGAAGCAAGTTTGCCAAGGTAAATGCGCCGTCGAAGCCGAAACCACTCTTTTCGTCCAAATACCGGGATGTAAAACCGTTCTCTTCAGGCTCCCCTACGTTATCCTTTCCCAGGAGATTATTTTATTTATTTTTCCTGTTGTATGGAGGGCCACATGAAAACGAACTGTTCCCAGAACTCTTAGTTCAGGAATATCTCTTCTCACCAGGTACACCAGATCTGTACCACGTCTGCACTTCCGTCAACACCATCGGAATCTTCTCCTCCCCTGAGGACTTCAACTCCCGGCGGCCACCAGGTAAACTTCTTGTTTGATAAGAATACCTCTGCCAAGTCTCGACTCTTGTGAGAGATACCTGGGGCACATGCATGATGGTGTCGAGCAACTTGCTTCTCCCATTAGCCCTAGGCCATAATAAATTCGCCATCGTTCACGACTACTAGGGGCGCGCCAATCGGTTCCCCTTCTTTAAGTGCTACATCGATTGTGCGTATTTCAATTGCTGGGCAGAAGTAGTAGCAGCCCATATTAAATTCTGCTCCGTCCTTATTGGCCAGTACCCACGGGTCTCCCCCAACTCCGTGGCTCAACCCGTGGTTACCAATTCACAAATGGTAAAAGATTCGAAGATGCCCTGTGCCCTAGAAACCTCAGGTTCTTCAAAATTCAAAGAGTTCATGAATGAAGACTTTGTAAGGAACCAGAAGAACTACGATTCCCTCCCACCCCTGTGGGCTAAGGACCAGGCAAAAGAGCAAGAAGCCACCCGAGGAGACAAGGTGATATCCTACGAAGTTACAGACGGCTTACCTTACCGTCCTGCTCATAAAACGGTCACATTTTGACCATTGCTCATGACAACCTACTTTCAGGTCTCATTAGCCACACGAAGACCATCCAAAAGATCTTCAAATATTTTTATTGGCCAGGCGCCCATGAAGAAATCCTTTGACATCTGAAAAAGGACTGCCTTCAAAGGGCGAGTTATGCCCGCACCGTTGCAGAGAGAACCCCTAATCTTAGTGCCATTTTCCCCTGTCGCAATTGATCCCATCCGTCCTATACACCCCACGTCGAGTGAAGGTCATGGTCACATGCTAACTTTAGTGGATTTTGCCACCCGTTTCCCTAAGGCCGTGCCGTTGAAGAATATAGACAGCATATACTGCACGGAATCACTATCACAATCTTCTCCCGCGTTGGATTACCCAAGAAAATCCTGTCTGATTGTGGCCGCTAATTCACGTCGTAACTGATTAAGTACGTCGGCAAGCTCCTGATGATAAACTCCTTTTTCCACTTCTTTTCGCCCAGCTGGTAACCGGATGTGTAAGAGGCTCAATGGCTCCCTCGAATCCATCCTCAAGAAACTGTGCGGCGAAAAACCCCGAGAATACCACCGTTTCCTGCCGGTATCCCTTTTCACATAACGGAAAATTCCCCATCGCACCTTAGGTTTTGCCTCATTTGAGCTTCTGCATTGACGTCAATTTTGAGGACTATTCAAAAGGAGATCTTCTCGAATTCGAAATTATCCCAACAGATTCAATCCCCATACGCTTACCTGCTAGACCTGAGGCAGAGGTTAGGAAAGTGCGCAGAGATCGCGCATCAGAACGCCTAGACAAACTTGGGCAAATATAAAATCTACTTTGACTGTAAGTTCCAAGAACGAAAATTTAAACCCGGTGACGAAGTCCTTTTACTACGCCCCACGAAAGACAACAAACTTTTGATCTAATGGAAGGGCCCCTTCCCAGTGATCGAGAAGCGCGGCGCCGTCGAATATTTGATCCAAATCCCATCTGGCACTAAGCTATTCCACGTGAACATGCTTAAAAAGTACCATCGACGCGCTTGTGCCAACTAACTTGTGGCCCTGGACGAAAAATCTGCCTTAGAGTCCAGTTACCTGTTTGACCTCTTGGTCGTGGTACAAGCTGCCTGCGTGGAACAAGATGCGGAATATCCTCTTCACGTCTTGCCAGATACCCCCGATTCCACATCAACAGAGTTAAATATAAACCCTCAGCTTACTATCCCTCAGAAGACCCAGTTACAAGCGCTATTCACCTAATTTGGCAATGTAATCCCAGATACCCCTGGTTGTGCTGCCCAGTTCGAGCACAATATTCGGCTCACCAAACAGAAAGCTGTTGTTTTAAGCCGTACCACCTCCCCATTTACTTAAGAAAAATGTTCAATGAGGCGGTAGACAAGCTATTGAAGATGTGTATTCCGATCGCCCTCATCAATCAGAATTTGCACATGTTCGAGACTGACCAAAACCCCTTTCTTACCAAGTGAACGTTAAGAACAATAAGGGTCGCCTCATGAGGCAGATTCCTTCTCTCGAAGGATTTCAATTTAAAATTGTATGCATTAAGCGTTCCTAGAATGGACTGGCGGACAACTTAAGCAGATATCCTCTGGATTTGTCTCCGGAGTAATTTCCCATTAATTAATTGTAACATTAAATGGATTACTTTTGTAGATATTCCTGAATTATTCTTGAAGTCTGGTGTAATGTCTTATATGAATATGTGCCATTATTTCTTTTTAAATTTGTATATATTTTTGATGAGTTTCTCTGTTCGTATGTACCTTTTTTTGCATTGTGGGACACTTTTTTTAATATCCTTTATGTAAGCCCCTGGTTATCGAGACTATGTTTACCGTGGCTATTGATAACTATTCGTGTGTATTATTGTATTATTACTATTTTTATTTTTTTTTACTTAATGTTGTTTGGTAATAGGAATACCGAGCATTTCCCGAGTCCTCTTTATTTGAATTTTTTTTGTGCAGAGTACCAGGTACCATCCCTTTTGTATTTGTGTCACTATTCGAAATTTAGCGTGTAATTACCCTATATTAGTCTGATGTCACTCCCTTCGGAAGCTTAATCTTCGGAGGGAAGGAGATTTAAGAGAGAGAAGGTTACCCTCCCCCCCGTCTTGAACCCAACGTCTACCCATAGCGGCTGAGAAAGATTCACCTGCACGCCACGCCCGGACGAACCCAAGGGAGCAGCGAGAATTTCGAGCAGTCGGATGACTCCAGCGCTCTTATCAAGAATGGTCGGGTCAGTTAAATCCAAAGAGTCACCTCAATAATTCGCGCAGGCGCGTGATCCGCTTGGGTTCCCATTCTCTCCTATCACATCACCTGATCGGCGCCAGACCTACGGTGTCGAGGACTTACGCGCGGGCCTATGATGCTCGCCGAAAATCTCCCCTCCCCCCTCTGGCGCGTGAAGTCTAATGAGATCCCCGCCCCCCTTTGGGAGGCCTCTGCCGTCCCCTTCCGCCGAGGAAGTATAAATACTTCTGTAAAAAGTTTGAGAAAGTAGTACCATATTGCTCCATCCTGGTTAGTCACCACGTACAGACTCGTACGCCCTGCTTCACCTCCCAACGGCTTCTAGCGACAAACGCGACGCATTACCTCTTTACCAGGCATTGCTTGTACCTAAGGCTAGAGTTCCCGCCCGTCAGACGATAGATACAGACAGTCATCTCTCACTCTGGCATCCACTTCGTTCTCGTCTCGAGTATTCCCTCATTCATTTTTCATCGAAGTTAAAGAAGAAGGAATTTCGCAAGTGGAACTTAGCAGCGCCCCGCTTTCTTGTCGTATCCAAATCCAACAGTAAATTAGGCTTTACGTTAGTCTCCCTGTCATTTGCACTCTCCCCCTTTCCTCGGAAGCATTCACCATACCTCCTCTCTCGGACTATTGTCCCCTTTGAGTCATTTGTATCTCTCCCCCGTTTGGTACCTCGGGTCTCATATTATTTATTGTCATTTATTTACTTTTGCTGATAATATTTTCTTTGTATATATACAAAGAAAATATCTACAATTAGTTTCTCTAAACCTGTAACCTCTACGAATTGATTACTTAGGCCAACCGCACTCGATTTTTATTATTTAACCCTCGCACTGGGATATATATCCCAATTTCTGGCGTGCTCTCTTCCCGCTTCACAGCAGAGTCAATCCTCGGCTAGCATCCACGTTCTAATCTACGACACTAAGTTTTTTATATTTTTACAATTGAGCCAATGATTATATAGATAATTGAATACAGTGGGACGTTTTTTACAATAACTATCCACTTTTCTTTTTCATAGGGTTTATGGGGCAGAAGTTTCTTACAACCGAGCCAATATGAATAGATTTTGAAGATACAGGATACTCATACTTTTGTATTAACCTCTAGTATATAATTCGAGGTGAATAGAGGTGGAGCCCGACAGGATTTATCTAAGAATGTCTTTTGCAAAATATTTAGTGAAACCACAGGAAATTAGTCGGCGGTATTAAAGAATTTTGATACTTAAGAGGCAAGATTGCTTGTTGTTGCCATAGGGGTTAGCTCAAGCAGGGAGGCTGGGTCAGCAAGAAGGGGGTTGGGAAAATGGAATGCCTGCGCCATTTTTATTATTACTTACTTTATTATTATTACCATTATTATTATTATTATTATTATTATTATTATCATTATTATAATTAGTGTAATATTGCAGTGTTAGGATGTAATCCTAACATTGCTCATCTTTTAAACAAAATGAATATTTACAATCATAAGGTAAACAAAAAAATTAAAAGAAAATGGATAAATAATGATAATGTTTAAATGTAACAACCCAAAATACAGAATATAAAATTTATAGCATTTGAATTTATCATTTAATAAACAAAAAAAACAAAAAAAATACTACATTACTAGAATGCAAAAACATTGCTTGACCTAAAGAAAATATGTTAGAACAAAAAAATACTATATATGTACAATATATAATGAAATAAACTAAATTAGGTAAAAATCAATAGTATACATCAATCTCGTCTAATCGTATATTTGCTTATGAATATAAAGGGAATTATAATTTTCACTTGGTAAAAGCCCTGGCTCGAGACAATGATCGTGGTTTAGCATATACATATATAGAGGAGCAGCAGCGTATACATTATTACACTTCTTTCTTTTTCACCTTATAAATAGGATGCCAATGGCGCATATAAACATGGTAGATAATGTGACAGTTGAAAAATTAATTTGGCCTATAATTTTTGTTACATATAATCGATCATTATGATAAGTATTTAAATGATCATCCCAAGTTAGTGCATTTAACTCGGGAAGGATGGTTACTTGAGAGGCAGATATATTCAACACTGAATAATTAATGTGTTGGGGAGAGGGTAGGTCTGATTAATTAAGAGTGAGGTTTATGGATTTCGACAAATTCGGTGTGAATGTACCAAACACTAGCCATTAGAAAAGGTGATGCAATTTTAAACACAGAATTATTTCCAAAACAGTTGTATGTGATTTGCGGTGTTCTTTCACATGAAACCAAAATGTTGTTGCCAATGTTAAGTTTAATTATCTGATCTGATTTTACGGTGGAGAATTGACATGTTGTTGTGGGTTGATGTCTGATTTCGTGAGTAAACAGAGACGAGGGTATATTCGGAGAAGGGGCCTAATTGTTCCTGAGATTTTAGCAAATTTTCTTGGGGTGTTATAGGAGCAGTAATATCTAAAAGTATGTCGGCATGTCCTCGCAGTAGTTTTCCTATACCTAAGTTTTCTATGAATATTTCAGGGGAGATAAGGATTTGAATTCTTTAAATAGAGATGAATTTTCTCGATAAAGTGCACAAGCTGGTTCTTTATAATTTAGGGAGGTGCTAAAGTCTACAAAAACGTTCGTAATGCCTTTGATCTATATACAAACCAAATAAGATAATTGCGACAAAAATTTAGCAAGATCTAGAATAGGGAAGGTTCTGTAAAAGAGACAAATGAAATAGCCGTACATAAAAAATTTCTTAGTGAAGCCAAACAACAAAACAAAAGTTTAAATGTTTTTTATATAAAATAATTCATTTATTAAAGATAATAAACAAATATTAGATATGAATTTAGGAGACAGATTTTCGCCAAATGAATTAAATCCTAGGGAGACAGAAAATAAAGATATAAAAACAGATGAAAGAAATCGACAAACACTTATTTGTTACGTAATAAGAGTGGAAAATGTCATAATAGGCAAACAAGTAAAAGTGGTTCGAAGTAAACAAATTATTTGAACCAAGAAATTCAATAACATAAATATTAAAACATAGAATACTAAACTAAAATTTAAGAAAATCGAACGAACTTAGTGGGAATAGGAACGCGTCATACTCGCTAAAATGCCGAATAGAGAAAAAAATGGATTCGCAGTTAATTACAAACTTTTTCACTTTTGGAGTGGAACAGCAGACGAAATGAAATGGTAGGAATATAGATATTCCGAGTAGAATTAAGAGTTTCTATCTAAGCAATAAGGTAAAGATATTTTTTTTAAACCGGTAGAAAATGAATGAAGGCTAAATGATATGGGAGTGAGGCAGGTATGTACCATGTCTCCACAATTTTTTTTTTTATTTATTCACTGATGAACTCCTAAAAAGGTTGAATCAACTCAGAGGAGGAATAGGGATAGGTGATACAAATATCAACTGTCTAGGATTGTCAGATAATGGGATGATAATGAACGACAATAAAAGATCTGCGGGAATAGTTTGATGTCTCGGCAGATTACGGCAAAGAATCGAAGATTATATTTATTCCAAGCAAGTGCAAGGAATGATATTTGGTGAGGGTATGAATGTTGATGCGTCTGAGGAAATGGGGTCTCAGCATTAGCAACATATTAACTGTGTTATACAAGCATAAAAGAAGGCATTTAAAGGCGCTAAGAACATTGTGACTTATAACTAAAATAGAAGAATATTTTGAAGAATACAGAGAATGTGAATACCAAAGAACGAACGGACTATCAAAAACAACAAACGAAACAGATGTGAATGGAAGATATAAAACTAGGATAAGATTATATATTTTTTGAACAACGAATGATCACGGATAATGTTGGTAAAAGACAGGAAAGGGAATTAACTCAGGTATAGAGACGAAAATTGGCATTACAGCGAAGAAGAACAGACGGATTGAGTCGAATGAATGAGTCAGGGTCAAGGTCACGGGATACTCAGGCGGTGAATAAAACAGCAAAAAGGAATACCCTAATATTAACATAAGGGAGGGAGTGGATACATGGAGAATATTCCTCGAAGTAAGGGAATATAATTAAATTTGGAGGATAAATTTATAGCATAAGAAAGATTACTTAGCCTAGCCAAAACTATGAGAAAGTGGAACAGATAGAAAAGTAAACAGTCAAAAACATCTACATTTTCCGGAAAACAGTTACTTCTGTATGGTCTTACAGTTCTCGTATGTACTGGAATGACAGGTGCCGAAAATTTCTTTACAAAGGTATCAATGAAAAATGAACTAAAGGCGTTTAATCCCCCATGATTTGGTGAGAAATGATCAGGGGTAGTAATTTGATTTAAACGTCGGGAGTCTATGCAAGGGCGTGTGTTCCCCTTTTTATTTGATACTAAAATCCTAGCAGCTCCTCAACATGTCCTTCTACAAATTTTATTGAAAATGGGGAGTGCGTTAGGGAGGTATGTAAATAGACTTTACACTAGGTTTTATTTTAATTTCAATGGGAACTATATGGTGCGTCCTAATGGGTCTCTAGAAAGATAAATCACATCCTTGTTTTTAGTTAACAGATCAAGGAATGCTTCCAAAACTTGATGGTCCTGAAGTTCATGGGACTTCTGAAGGGAGTGTTGGAGACGTTCCCGATATCTACATTTTAACTGTAAAAGAGTTAAGTTATTAGAATCGGTAATACGATTAATCTTACGGCTATGGTTGGCATCTAAATCTACAGCAAAGGCAGGGCCTATAACCTTTATTTATACAAACAATAGGAATCATAGATTCGTTAGATTTAGCAATAGATTGGGCTAAAAGAAGATCACTAATTATGTTACCCTTATCAGTGATGACAGTACGAAACTTTACCAAAGAATGGATATTGGAATTAGCAATTTTAACAGGAAAACAAACTTTTTCCATGCGATATGAGGTTACATTTTCTTTAGGATACATATACAGACGAGATCACTGTGATTCAGCTAAAACTACATTGGTTAAGGCAGTGAGGGTAGACTCTTGTCCTATAAGTTTTGCATTCCAATAATTATCAGGATTATTAGGAGTCACAGTATGTAAAGGGTAGTCCCTTGGATTCCCATGCTTTTCCTTTCTAACAATAGCTTACGGTGTTTACGCAGGTCAACCCGCTTCTAGGCTACGACTTTTGGCTTAAACTTCTCTAACTTACTAGCCTAATTTGCGTAAGATAAGCAACTCATTATCCCCCTTTGTGCATTACTTCCCTTTTCTCCCTTCGGACTGAACGATATAAATAGGGCCGTGAGGCCTTTTAATTTATTCTGTCGTGAGGATTCTGTCTGATTGTTCTGCTGAATCGTTGTCTGTCACTTACCTTGACGTTATTAAATTTGGATTCCTTCGTGCAGCAAGGATTTTCTGCCATTGATTTCTGACAGCGTTATTGCTGACCCTCTGTCGGCTGCATTGATTTGTGCTCTTCTAGTTACGTTTACAAGTGCTCTCCTTGGGAAGCCGTTCACACTGGGCACGTGAAAGTTCTTCCCTATTCACCTCGCCATCTCCTCTTTGGGAAATAATTCTGTAATCCGAATTCGTTCTCTCGGATCGTTGGGCCTTCGAATCATCGTTCCCCGTTGTCTCGACGCCTTTCGCCACGATATCGCCGTCTGCGGGGTTCTCCTCGTCGAAGACCGTCATCGCCTTCACCTCTGTCGACTTGGGTCGAATTCCCTCATCGTGGCCGAGCCTCTTTCGCCTTGGTTTCTGACGTGGGTTATTGCTTCACTGCTCTAGTATCAGGTATTTTGGAGTATTTCTCTCTTCTCACGTTCCCTTTAAATTAATTAAGGGTTATAAGTGTTATTCTTATAACTTTGGGCCTTTGGATAAGTGACGTAAGACAAGGGATATTCCGGAAACACCTGTCACTAGAGTAGCCAAGCCTATTTCATCTTCAACAGCGCGTGTCGTTTCGGCTTTAAACATATTATTCATAGAACCCAATTTTGTATGCGCGAATATATTTTGGGTTAAAACGAATTGTGGTCGTTCTATGGTAATAACCATTAGTGACTTTTCTTATTTTTTGATGACCCCAGTATAATCTGTTTAACAGTCAATTTATTTCATTTTTATTTTGATGTAAATAATACTGTAAATACTTTTTATGTGTGTATTTATTTAACCGCTTGCAGATACATCGTAATTTAGCACCGTCCTGATAAATTATGGTGAATGTCTGGTAGGCCTTTAGATCCCTGGTCTGCCGACGATACCAAGCTTGGTATGAACGTTGCAAAGGATGGAAATAGTGCCCGCTTGTAGGAAGATCTTGGGAAGATTGGGGAGTGGTCGGACACGTGGCAAATGCCTTTTAACGTGGGCAAATGCAAAGTGATGCATATCGGCCACAGAAACCCCCAATCTCAGTATATCCTTAAGGGCACTGCTCTTGAATCGAGTGACACTGAGAAGGACTTGGGTGTTACTATCACTAGTGACCTCAAGTTCTCGAAACAGTGCATTGAGGCAGAGAAAAAGGCCCAAAGGATGCTAGGCTATATAAAGCGCCAGTTTGGTTATCGGAACCAGGAGATTTTACTGTGCCTGTACAACTCACTTGTCCGAACGCACCTGGAGTATGCCGTACAATTTTGGAGTCCTTCATTGCGAAAGGACATCGCGAGATTGGAACGCGTACAAGCCAGGGCAACCAAGCTGATTCCCTCTATCCGACATAAAAGTTATGAAGATAGACTAACGGAATTAGATCTGTTCTCGCTGGAAACCCGTAGACTGCGTGGTCAGCTCATCGAAGTCTTCAAAATACTTCGAGGATTCGACAATGTTGACCCCCGGGATATTTTCACACTGAGTGAGAACAGAACGCGCAATCATGGCTTCAAACTTGAACTGAAGCGTTACAACCGCAATCTGTGTAGAAATTTTTTCACTAACAGTATCTGCGGTATGTGGAACGCACTTCCAGTAGAAGTTGTCAACAGTGAATCTGTTGACCAGTTCAAGTCAAGACTAGACAAGGTCTTGAAAAGTGGCCGTTTAGGGACGCAAAACAATTGAGCAGCCATGTGCCCGCTCAATTGCTAGTCCAAAGGTACCCTCCTTGAATGGACCGTAAGGTCTTCTAGGGTAACGTCTTTCCTTGTTGTTACTCCTTGTTGTTACTATAAGTTTTATGTGTGTATTTTCCTTTGGCCGTGTGAACCGGATTCCGCGATAGTCTTTACACAGTACTGTGACAGTTAAAATTAAACGAGCTTGCTTTTAAGAGATTATGAGAAGGCAGACCACGAACATGTCTCACTTGGACCTTTAAAAGATGCAACTTATAATGACGTTTAACTAAATGTATGACAGGGGATATTTCGCATTCGTTTTGAATAAAGAAATCATTGCCCAACAGAATATCTGCATCAAAATTCGCTCATTATCATTAATGATACAACAATGAGTTGGGAAAATTGAGTCAGTGGAATTAAAAAATAAATGAATCTCTCCATAAGTAGGAATATTGTTGCCTGTAACGCCACTCAATTGCACAGTAGGCTGGGTTATAGTATATTTATGACCTTTATGATCCTGTAAGCGCTTTGCTGATCGTTGTTTAATTAAAGTGGAATGTTCTCCTGCGTCCTAAATGTCTTCAACATCTAAGTCATCTACATGACTTTTAACAATTTATTCTAGATCTAAGTTTTTCTCTCCTATTACTCTAATAGGGAGATGTTTTGTTTGGTCAATATTACCTACATGACTGTGGGAGAATATGGGTCATGGTTAGATGGCTGGAAATGTTCCGCTAAAAAAAAAGGATTGGTTAACCGGGTCTGAGGTTCAGGGTTGACTTGCGGTTCATTAGGTATTGAGTCATACTCTGAGGGGTAAGTCATGTGAGTGTTGTATTTTATGTATTCTTTTTTGGAGATATATTTCTCATATGGTGTGGCAGCCGAAGGGTGGTTACATACCTTATCCATCGATCATTTTGGCGAGGAGGATTTTGTCGGTGCTTCTCTTGCGTATAGAGATATGTGTAGCTCAGTTGTGGTTTTTGCGTTTCCTTTGTTGTTTTGCCCTCTAAGTATGCATTATATGCAGGATATGCCTTATCTCTACAACGTGGTTTATTACCACTTTAGTGGCCATGTTCGCAACACAAATAACAATAGGGAGGATATATGCACTGAGGAAGTACAAGCAAAGGCAAGGCCGTTGACGTTGAATCTATCCCTCTGGGTTGGGGTGTTTGGAAGGGTGTTCGAAATGTTTTCTAAGGTTGTGGGTTGTCGAAGAATACTTTTGTTGAAGAATGCTATTTTTGTCGTTTTAAGAAAGAGCCGGTCTCAAACAAGTAAAGATTTAGTGAAACGCGCAGGAATTATCCCGGAATAAACAAATATTTTAAATATAACAATTTACTATACGAAAAACATGAACCACATAAATACTACGCATTTAAATACACAATAATGACTTTAATAAGTTTTTAAGTAAGGCTTTTTAACTTGACCCTATAATGTTGGTTAAGTCGTTACTCACTTCAATATAAAAGAAATAGGCTAATTGTCTCTACTGGAGTTTAAATACCTTGATTGCTCTGGCGGCGGGTTTGAGTCTGACCTTGAACTTAATGAGCCCAGACACCTCAGGAATCCGGTGGGTTCGTTGACGCGTGCCTCGACCGGATTGTTGGCGGTGGACGGGATGACTTCGCAGTCACAAGGGACTTTGAGCTAGTGTGGCAGATGGGGGGCCACATAGTATTCAGGGTGGGGAGGTCTTCTTTAAGTTCGAGAACTATCAGTGCTTTAGAATGCACCAGGATAGGCGGGGTCTCTCTGACGAGAGACTTGGTTCTTAAACCAAGTTAATTTAGAGTTCGATGTGACCACCGCGTAACGAGCTCGAGGAGGAGCGTTTTCTTCTTCGTTTCGGAAGTCCTTAAGGCCAAGTACTATCACAGTGCTTTCTGCTACACCAGGATAGTGTGTGTGGAAGGAGGGGGGGGTTCTCTGAAGAGAAACAGTTGAACTTGGTTCGTAAACCAAGTTAACTTAGAGTTTGCTGTGACCACCGAGGAACGGGCTCTAGGAGGAGATTTTTCTTCTTCGTTTCGTAATTCCTTAAGAGCGAGGACTATCACGGTGCTTTGTGCTACACCAGGATAGTGTGTGTGTGGGGGGGGGGAGTCCTCTCTGGCGAGAATAAGTTGAACTTGAACAAATTAACTTAAAGTTCAGTTTGATAACCAGGGAGGGACCAGCTCGAATATGAGCTGCTTCTTAGGCCCCTTGGTAGCCCGGCCTCCCTTGCCAGGGACTTCGTAGCCTCGTTGGTCAAATATTCTACCTTGTTATTCCTAAGTGTTCGGTATTTATACATCGTTACCCCACTGGGGTACGGATATGAGGTGGGGAGCTTTGCGCACGGGCTGCAGGAGGGTTCTTACTCCAACGGTTTTTCTCAGGAAGTCTTCCCTCTGGTCCGGCTGACCCTTCGAGCTTGAGAGAAAAGCGTCTCCAATTTCGTACTTGTTGTGAAATTGAATATACACTTGTAGGGGAGGTCTTGCAGTTTAAACCGTTTGGCTTTTCATAGGGACGAGTAGCGAGAGGCTAGGGTTACGAGATTGTGCCTGGCCCAGATGTTTTAGCGGTTAACGTCCCGTGTCTCAAATTGGAGAGTAGGGGTCGGGTCGATTCCTCTGCCTTGGTAACTTGGTGGACGTGAGGATTGTGTAGTTAGTATGTTCGTCGGGTTACACGATTGATTTCTAATACTTGTACTGGCAGAATTGTTGGATCCTATTCACTGGAGTTTCACGGACTTTCTTGGAGGGGTGTTAGGTCATTGTATTGAGCTTTTATCTTATTCAAAGTTTCACTTAAGCTTTGGTTTATGTCTAATATCTCCTGAAATCTATTCTTTGTAATAGTTGGTAGACTTTAAAAAACAGCGGCAACCATAAGGAATCATACTGTGGGGGTGAATGTAATGTTAAATTCATCGTGTGCTGCCATAAAGGCTTCTCCTAACATTTTATAAGAAAAGTTTTAAAAGTCATTTAAGTTAGCGGTTGGGCATGTGTTGTGTCCTTGTATCGTGTTATCAACTGTGTCTTAAAATTTATCCAGGTAATAGATTTGGCTAGTTCTGGGGAGTAAGTTACTGCATCTACTGCATTTCCATTGGATCAATAAATCTACGTGCCTCATTTATCTTTATGTCATCATGGACAATGTTTTCTTTAAGAAAGTGTTGTTCTAATGAATTTAACCATTTTTGTACCCATGGTTCTGTAAATTTCCCATTCATAGTACCTCTAAACAAAGGGTGGTTGTTGTTAAGTTTGGGTGCACTAAATGCTTGGGAAAGATTAGGAGTGGGAATAGTAGTAGAAACAATGGAAACTGGAGTTGTCATTGTGGTGTCAGTATTTGTGCTGACAGGGATTGCAGGTCACGGTGGAGTTGGAGATACTTGAGAACCTAAAACCGTCAAGTTCACTCATAGGGTGGTAACTAATGAAACTGGGACGATCACTTCCTGACTAAATATTAATATAAAAATAGAATGAAATATGATAAAACACAAAATTTTAAAGTTTTGAAAAATAAATATATTTTATGTAATTAAAATTTTCACTTTTATATTTAAAGTTCATATATTAAAAGGTGCCTTTCGTTTCACTATTCACTCCTTTAATTGAAAGTTGATTTGAATTGATTTCTTTTTCTCCTTTTTTTAAAAATGAAATTTCACCTATATTCACATTATATAATTTATATTTAATATATTTATTTGTTCTACTTTGTGAAGTGGATTTATTACCTTAATTTTAAGAATAGATTTATTTAGTTTTGACTAAAAAAACAATAAAAAAATTCTTTAACCTTACTTTTATGAAAGACTGGAAGATTCCGTACAGTGGTCGAATAGATAAAGCATTTTAACATAGTAGACTGTTTGGCTAAAACCTATAATGAGCATTAGAAATTAAATTCTTGGATGTTAGATGATCTAAAAGTTTGTCTATTATTATTGCCTCCCTAACTCTACACGATATGCAGGTAAGTGATACTGGAAGGTAGTTTACCAGCAATGATTTTGGTTCTTCCTTGTAGATAGATTGCTGCTACAATGGATGATTTCCAGTCATCTGGTACTGTGTTATTCTACAAACTTTGCTGATACAGGTAACAGAGCGGCTTACTTACTGATCCTGATATTTCGGTAAGAAGAATAGCTGGGATATTATCACTCCTGGAGTCTTATTTGGATTAAGTTTCTAAAGTAGCTTTTCGATCCTATCTGTTGTTATTGTTATTCTGGTCCTAGGCGCAATATCCTTTTCAATACACATTCTTAGTAAGTCTCCATCAAGCTTAGTAGTCATTACTTTACTCAAGTATTGGGAGAACATCTCAGCATTCATGGTGTCGTTATCGGTGGTGTCTGAATTGTTGTTGGACGGATAAACTGGCAATTCCTCGTTTTACTTTCATTTTCATTTTTATGTAGTTGTAGATTGCCTTCGAACATCTTTTTGCAATTTGATGCTATGCGTTCTTCTTCAACCTTTTTTTTCTTTTCTAGTTTCCTTCCTGATCTTCTTCCGAGTCTTTTAAATTTCTTTTTCTGCTTGCATTATTTTTTTTCATTTCTCTTGCAACTTCAAGTTAATATTCTATATTGCTAGTCTATCTTTTGTTTTAATTAGTTCTCTTGATTTTCTACATAATGGGACAGTATGATTTATGGTTTTAAAATTTTTGGATGGGTACAAATTTGTCAATTATTGCATGCAGTATATTCTTTAGCTTGACCCATATATCATTCACACTTGAATTTCTAAATTCCTCATTCCAATTGATAGTGCTCACTCAGTTCACCTGTCATGGTATCATAGTTTTCCTTGTGAAAGAGTCGTAGCCACTTTGTCTCATTTGGTATGTCATTAAAATAACTTACCAGTTCGAACTGAAGTCATAGAAGATTGCTAGCTCACAGCCCAGGGGGTCATTTAGATTTTAGCAAACAACCCTAGATATATTAGGTTGAGGAATAAGTTCTTGCATTTTTTTAATGTTGTATTGATTAAAGTTTTGTTGACGTGATTTGTGCACATATTAAGAAACGATAATATATAATGAGAGCAAAATTGCAAAGGTTAGGCTACATTTCATAACAGCGTAGACTATTAGGCTTTTGCTTAGGCTACGTCTTGAAGTTGAGCAATAAGACATTGCTGTTTATTTAGAAGTTGTGTTAATTTAATTCTTCTTCTGTACCCTCAAAATGGAATGTCAAGTTGAAAGAAAGGCGCATTTTCGACGGGAACAATGCAAACGCAGCCAAAGCTCGTCGCGATATTTGTGCTGTGTACGGAGAAAATGCTTTATTAGCAAGGACAGCTCAATGGTCGTTTTGACGTTTGAAAAACGGCCATTTCTGGTCGCCCCATTAAGTTGGATGAAGATCGATTCAACCACCTTCTTTATGAAAATCCTCGTCAATCGACTATAATATTCACTGTAAAATTGGCGTGTGATCACAAAACTGTAGGGAATCACATTCATTTGATCAGGAAAGTTAAAAAACTCTCTGCATGGGTTCCGCACGCTTTGAGCGAGAGCAACAAAGTTCAACTCTCCACGATTGCCGCAGGTTTGCTTGCTCGTCACAAGGCTACTCGTGGATATAAGGACATATTTCTTCACCGCATCATCACTAGCGACGAAAGGTGGTGTGTTTATGTCAACATGAACAATCGAAAACAATGGCTTAGTCCCAATATAAAACCACTTCCGCGATTAAAGCAAGGACTTCATCCACGAAAGACGATGCTGTGTGTGTGGTGCGATTATGAAGGCATCATTTTTTATGAGCTCCTTGCGAAAAACGAGATTGTCAATGCAGAACTCTACGTTCAACAAATTTATCGACTCGCCAAAGCTATTCGTGAAAAGCGACCTCATCGACGTTATGGAGTCCTTCTGCAACACGACAATGCTCATCCTCACATTGCAAATATGACAAAAGACGCCATCCAAACGCTTAATTGGGAAATCCTGCCGCATCCTCCATATTCGCCAGACTTGGCTCCATCGGATTTCCATCTGTTCTGATCGCTCTCCAACAATTTGCACGGCGTTTCGTTCAATACTGATGTAGTATTAAGAACCTAGTTAGACGAATTCTTCGAGTCAAAATCCAGAGATTTTTATTGCAGAGGCATCGAAAAACTAGTTGAACGTTGGGAAGAAGTTGTAAATAACAACGGAAAATAAATTATTGATTAAATTGCATATTGATATCAATTAAAAATTAGATTTTTCTAAAATTATTAATGGTAATGAATAAATTGGATAAAATCGCACGAACTTATTCTTCAACACAATAGTAATATGATAATTACTTTGACGCGACAATTTATAAGTTGAATAACTAATTACTTTTGTTAACGTATGCGTTCTCAGTTACATAAAGGACTCATTGACATCACATCTTTCATGAAGTATTTTTCCTTCTTCCTGCAGCTAACTTAGTCTCTTTGTGTATGTATCGCCTGTTTACTGTTTCATCTAATATGTTTTGGATTAATTCCTTGTTCTGCTCCCACCAACTTCACAATATGCTGTTTCTTAAGTAGCCTTTATTTCGTTGTCTCTGCTTTTAAGGAATTTGTGGCCTAAGTTTTGACAAAGTTTATATTTCGAAAATATCCTTTCTACACATGCTGACAAATGAGGCACCAGAATCAAAGATAAAAACTTAGCAACGGAAACCTAGATTTATTTATATAAATCATCTTTTATAGTATTAAATTTCTTCCAATATTCAGCGGCAGAAAGAGAGAGTAAAACAGTCACGAGGAACAAGAAGCTGAGCCAAACCGTGATAGAATTGATCTACTTCCGGTGATAAAACAGAAGCATGGACACTCGAGAGCACGGAGAAGACGCCGCCCGCATTACCGCGCCATATTGAAAACTTCGCAAGGATTCACCTTACCCAAGTGTTATGTCTAATTAAGAAGAAGCCCTTCCGGGGCCTGAGGCAAATCCCTTCTTGGTGAGGCATATTTAACCTCAGTCACAGGCCGCGCAAATTCAGTATAGGCCCACCTTTTAAACGAGACACGACTATTTCTGATTCAGCTCTCTAGAGCGCGAAAGCAAGAATTCACTCCAAAGGAAGACATCCCCAGTCAATGGCTATTCCTGGAATGGGCTTCGTTCTCTTCTGGCGCGAATACTCCCTCGAATCTCTATTTCAACCAACTCCGTGCAATTTCCCTGCCCCCGTCGTCTTCCAAAGGCCTCAAACCCCAAACCTAGGCGCGCGACGACTTAAATCGTGGATCTCTATTCAGTTATCGCGTGAATTGTTTATTCATACATTGTTTCATCAGCAGCCACTCACTGACTACCAACTTCATCTATTCACTCGAACGAAATCGTTCGAGTGGGTGCCCGTTACTAGCGGGGTGCCTCAAGGTTCTGTCTTGGGACCACTACTATTCATCATCTACGTCAACGACATGGACGGTGACATGGTTGCCAAGATTTCCAAATTTGCCGATGATACCAAGCTTGGTATGAACGTTGCAAAGGATGGAAATACTGCCCGCCTGCAGGGAGATCTTGGGAAGATTGGGGAGTGGTCGGACACGTTGCAAATGCCTTTTAACGTGGGCAAATGCAAAGTGATGCATATCGGCCACAGAAACCCCCAATCTCAGTATATCCTTAAGGGCACTGCTATGGAATCCACCGACACTGAGAAGGACTTGGGTGTAACAATCACTAGTGACCTCAAGTTCTCGAAACAGTGCATTGAGGCAGAGAAAAAGGCCCAAAGGATGCTAGGCTATATTAAGCGCCAGTTTGGTTATCGGAACCAGGAGATTGTATTGTGCCTGTACAACTCACTTGTCCGACCGCACCTGGAGTATGCCGTACAATTTTGGAGTCCCTTATTGCGAAAGGACATCGCGAGATTGGAACGCGTACAAGCCAGGGCAACCAAGCTGATTCCCTCTATCCGACATAAAAGTTATGAGGATAGACTAAGGGAATTAGATCTGTTCTCGCTAGAAACCCGTAGACTTCGTGGTCAGCTCATCAAAGTTTTCAAAATACTTCGAGGGTTCGACAATGTTGACTACCGGGATATTTTCACACTGAGTGAGAACAGAACGCGCAATCATGGCTTCAAACTTGAACTGAAGCGTTACAACTGCAATCTGTGTGGAAATTTTTTCACCTACAGTATCTGCGGTAAGTGGAACGCACTTCCAGTGGAAGTTGTCAACAGGGAATCTGTTGACCAGTTCAATTCAAGACTAGACAAGGTCTTGAAAAGTGGCCGTTTAGGGACGCAAAACAATTGAGCAGCCTTGTGCCCGCTCGATTGCAAGTCCAATGGTACCCTCTTTGAATGGACCGTAAGGTCTCCTAGGGTACCTTTTTTCCTTGTTGTTACTCCTTGTTGTCTGATAACTGTAAATAACGAGTATCCATTTTCATTGCGTATCCAATCTCATTTTATTTGTACATTGTGTTTTTGCAATTAGTGAAGTTTATTTATGTACTACAACTTTCTATATCCAAACTGCTAAGCATTCATTATTATCCTAACGACTAACTGCACTCCCTCATCTGGCTCGACCAGAGACGAGCAGTGGTTATGCCTCTGACCTTGACCTTCCACTCCGGAATAGATATAGTATACATATAACACTGGGCAATCTGCACCATTCAGGAATATGTAGATTTAGAACTTACTGGCAGACTCTCTCCAGACAATCAAAAATATCGCCACTGATAATCGAGACCATCCAGCTCTTTTTCTCTCACAAGTGAAATGAAATTTGCAGCTAATTGTGCTATCGATTCAAGTGAATGTTTGACATCAAAGGCAATAAATGGATCTAAGGTTTTCAACTTGCTAATAACTCCATCTTCGGTAAGTGGAAAACTTTTTTTATTTGAAGACACAGTTCCACCATGAATTTTATACAATTAGTTTGCAATTTCTGAGTACTAATGTTATTCACAAATGGATCTCCATTTATTGGGATCAATATTTGAATTTTTTTTACCGCGAGTATTTGTTTTTTGATACAACAAACATGTGTAAGTGGAAATGCTCCCATTAAAATCCAAATTTAGTCTTAGCTTTTTTAAGCAAAGTCTTGACTACGCTATAAAGATTTTGTGCAGTTCTGCTTTCGACTACAACAAAGTATCGAATAGTACAGCCAACACTTGTGTCATTGCTATATCCGTACTCTTATCTATCAAAGTAGAAAATGTTTGTGGTCTACAAATATTCATTATTCTTGTTCTCTCGGCAAATGCAATGTTGTCTTGTATATGATATGTAAGTTTTGTCCATTATAGAGCTAATTAATTTAGTTGCAATTTTACAATCAGGAAATGTTCGCGCGCACACTTCTGTTAGATCGTCGACGTGAGAAAATGAAACATTGTGTTCAGAAAAGTATCCAGCAATTAAAAGTTCAGCTTTAGCTACTTTCTCAGCCTCCAATAAAAATGATTGAGAAAAAAACACTGACGTTTACTGTTGATTTAGTGGCGTAGTGATTGTTTAAAATGCGTTACTGAATTGTTATGCTGTAATAGCATGCTTTTATTGAAAAGTTTTAATGTGGTGTTACACCATTTGCAAAAACTGTCATCTTTACTATTTTTGTCTTTTCTATTCAATCTTTAAATTGCACAACTTCAACCAATTCTTCTTTGAATGATTTTGTATACTACTTTCTTTTCTTCGTAGCAGATTTTTTTCAGCACTTATACTTATCGGCTATGGATCACCTAGAAAAAAACAATAAATATCAAAATTTTAAGAGAAAATGAAATTAACTCTCTTATGATTAAATATAAATGCTAAGTCTGGAACACACTTATTATTAACTAATAAATTAAACCACACTATTAAATTAACGATCACTGACAAATAGATAACTTTAGTCTCTTACTCTTTAACAAAAAATAATAAAACTAAATCTGCAATTCTATTATGAATAACTAATAATATTTAGTATATCACAGTCTGATACATCAGATTCTGATATCTATCATAAGACTGTCTTCGCAGTCATAAAGAAACACAATATTGCTTTACAAAAGATACTAACTTCAGCGAAAATCCTTGTGACTAAAAAGCCACAACGCACTACGCCAGTACTAAAAATCTCTTTTACCAGTCACCACATACCCACGCTGTTACTAGAAAGGCTACGACGAAATTAAGAAAAAGCCAGATTATGTATACTCTATTACCAAAATAATAGCCCACCAATCCAGATATAACCCGTTAAACCCAGATCTGGATGGAAAAACCCAGCAGCGGCAGCCCTGTGCCAGACCACTATTGTAGAAGATGGCTTACACCATATCAGGCTTGTTGGTAAATATAAGCTCAGCTTGAGTGGGTCTATCATTACCACGGTATCTTCTAGGCTGGTTGACGTGCTGACTGAGAAAGAGATCCAAAGATGTCTTTTTCTTTTCTGACTGTTTCATAATCTGACTGTTGATGTTAGGTTTTCCCAATCAATAATATTATAATTAAAACCTCCTAAGATCAGAACGTCAGTGTAATTTCGTGAACTAATTTCTCTCATTAGATGGAATAGTTCAGTGTTATTTTCTGCAGAGCTGCTAGGAGATCTACATACTACAGCTAAAGCTAGTCTAACTCTCCCTCTCGGTTAAAAATCTAGAACAATGACTGCATCAAACTTAGTCTTCAAATCGACTTTTTGCCTAGTAATAATATTACTCTTAATGACGTATCCATCCATAGAGTACGCTGCTAGGAAAGGGCTTCAATTGGGGTTTTTAGGATCCATCTCTTTAGTTCTTAGGCGCAATAAATTAATTTTGTTCGACAGCTGATCTGCATTGGTATAAAAACTCTTTAAGACCTTCTAGGACACATTTCCTTTGCTTTCTCTTATTACAAGCTCTATACTCTGTTTCTCTCTTCCAATTCCTTCTCTCTCTTTTGTTTGCTAGCAGATAGAGAAAAGGATGATTGTATCCAATGGATCTGTCACTACTCTTTCTCTCCATACTATCGACCCGTTGTTAAGTTCATCCTTCCATTTCTCTTTTACCATTGTTCATTTCACTTACCGGTGAAATTTGTGTAGATCAGACTGATTGTGCCGATCGTTGTATAATCTGGCTGTTTCTTTTATATCAAGGCACTCTCACTAGCTTGTAGTCTTCTTCTTCTCTCCTCCCTCACGTTAAGTTCCTCTCTTCTTTGCTGTTTTGTTTTATCATGTTCGATGAATACTTTGTTCCTCCACTCAGATACACATCCCACTAGATTTCTTAGGTTCCCCATTACATATATTTTGATTTCTTAATCTCTCATTTCAACTATTAGAGCTCTGGGTTTTTCATCACTCTCACCCTGTATCCTGCTTGATAGATCTCACTTTATACTAAATGCTTGTTTAATTAATTTTGTTACATATATTTCCTTAGCAATATCCTCATCGTGCATGCCTGTCAGTCACACATCCTGGATGTGTTTCTCTTTGTCCTCCTCCTTAGGATCTTGGAAACGTTGACAAAAATCAAATTAATGATCCTCGTAAGTCTCTCCTTTTCCTCATCTATCACTTCTCAAATCAGCGGGATAACATGCTTATTCTCTCCTTGCCTTTCTCAACTATTCTCCTGCTTACCACACTCATCTAATATCTGGTTGACTACCACTTCCAATACATCATTCTTCTTGAAACCTGCTTCTTGGTTATTATATACGCGTATATTGTTACTCAGGAAGTACTCCATGTTGTTGTTTTTTTAAATTGTTAAATCCTTTTTAATATTGGCAGTTTTCTCATCATTTGATGACATTTTTTATTTTAACATGATGTTTGGTCATATCAATCACATCTACCTTAAGATCACAATCATCTAAGGCCTTATCAACTACGAATACCTTGAACATACAATCCATGCATTTAGCTCCCATCTCTTAATGCGCATTTTCGAGGCTTGAAATTTTTTATTCGCATGAGTATTTGCTTTCCCTCTCTCTCAGCTCACAAACCTTCTGGACAACTTCCTCACTGCCACAAAACATGTACAGCGCTCATTTTTCGCTCTCAATTCAGAAACCTATTCAGATAGCTCAGATGCCTTGAGCTCGTAGAAATAATTTCAATAAAAATTTCGAATATACAAAAAATAAAATAAAAATGCAGCCATGGTCAAATTTTTTCAAATTTCCTGAACTTCACCAATTATAATAATAATATCTTAATTTCAGAAAACTGAAAATAAGCAGATTACTCATAAGTAAGCCAAAGACAATTTTATCATTTGTTTACTTCTTTCCAAAAAAAACATCCTAAAATTATATAAAAAACAGTATATAAACAGGCACTGGCTTTGCCACTTCCCCTTACGGGGAGAGATTGATCATCGCTACAAAAATTAAAATTTAAAATCTAAATTTTCATAAATTTTCTAAAGTTCGCCAATTATAATCATCAATAACTCTATAATTAAAGATAAAGATTTTTATGAGTATTTGAATAATAATTTCATCTTAGTTTGTCTATGACTTATGTTTTTTTATCAAAGTTATTTAGAATAATTCTTTTATAATATCAACAAGCAAAATGGTGAAGTTCTGAAATAAATATAAGTATCAAATTACAAATGGTAAAGTTCAGAACATTTATTTTATATAACTTCTATAACTATATTTTAGCAACGTGCTATATTGAAAGGGGGAAAATTTAGTTTAGAGTTCCTTTCAAAATAGCACGTTGCTAAAATATAGTTACAGAAGTTATATAAAAATAAATGGGTTGAACTTCACCATTTGTAATGATGAGGATGACGATGATTAGTGATGATGATAACCTTAATTTTCAAAAGGTTTCTTCCTGACTCTATATTAGGTATTCTTCTTCACTTGAAAACCTTTCTAAGAAGGATAGTTTTTTTCTCTAAATAATGATCAAACTTATCCAATAATATTTTGGTAAAAAGACCAAATTCTTTTCATTTTCTTCCAAAGCAGTTTTGGGATTTCTTTGACGTTTGAAAGAAGAAAAATGGTGAAGTTAAGGAAAATAAATATATTACCCAATGTTTTGAAAATTATAAAACAAGAAAAAATTACAAATCGGGAAGTTCAGAAAATTGATTAAAATTTAGGCATGGCAGCTTTGTTATTTTACTGTATATTAGAAAGTTATATCGAAGTTAAATGTAAATTTTTTTTTTAATTTTAATACGGTCATTAAATAAACCGACCAAAAATATTTATTTTTTTCAACCCACTAGAAAAATCCCATTACTTAATATATAAAGTTAGTGGTGATGATATATATATATATATATATATATATATATATATATATATATATATATATATATATATATATATATATATATATATATATATTAAAAACAGTATATTATTTGTAAAATAATAGTATTGAAATGATTGCCGATATCATTTTATTCGTGTGAATTTTGTGGTTAGCGATCAAAAAATGGGAATGGCAAATGTAGGGAAATCAATATCGCGAGGACAAACAAACGCTAGTTTGGTTATACAGCGTCAACAGTTACGTTCCATATGGTCCGATACCTTACCCCTCGCCTTTTTGCCCCGCTGTCCCCAAAATCCTCGAAATCACGTGCAAAGAAGGAGTACCATCAGCAAATTTGGTAGACCGTCAATATAAACAAAGGAAGGAAGGATAGCCTTTAGAATAAAAAGCTATGAACAGGCTTACTGTCCCCTCCTATTGGTTATGTCTATTTTCGACAAATAAACGAAAATTCACTTTCTCCGACGTAAACTAGAAGGGAGAAGGGTCACAACGTTGAAAGGGGATGCTCTAGGGAAAAGGCTTAAATGTGGGCTCTCATCTCTCCTCCCCTCGCCCCAGGGGATAAATGACGTATATATAGTACGATCTGGAGAAATGAGATAAAAGAATCGGGGTAGCAATCGAGAGAAGAGCATTTCCTGAGTAAAACAGGGAATCAAGAAGAAATGGAACCGAGCGATATTTTTCTTCCCAAGGCTGTTGATTTCGTAACATCAAAGAGTACACTAGCGGTATAGAGAATCACTCTCATACCAATCTCGTTCAGAAAAACTCACTATCTCTGTTTACCGAATAAAACCAGAGCTATCTCTCAAGATTGAGGAATACTAATGTGAAGTTCCACTCTAGAGAAAAGATTCACCCTTGGTCAAGTTTCATCATCGAGAAGCCCGCAAGTGTAGCCCAATGATTAGCATAATCGTATATCCACAATCCCCTCGCTTATATCTTTAAGTCAAGAAACATTGCCCCACGCTCCCCAATTACCACGAGGTCAGCTGTTATTCCAGAATAATTTCTACCAACGTATCCTTCGCGCTGCGGAACGTACAGCTGTGTTTCCGAGTCATCTTCACGCCTCGAATCATCGTATCAACGAGTTTCTCGTTCAATTATCCCACGCTAGACTCTCTCTTAATTAAAGTTAAAAGGATTCCAACTTATTTAGGTTACCATTAGTTAGTTACCATTCCGTACTAAAGGGAAATTTGCGTCAACCATGGCGTAGTACTCATTGGTATTTTTAATTTTTATTTAGATCCTCTTATTATTGCTTTAGTATATTTAAAGTTTTAATATTACATTTTTTATGTAATTAAAAATATATTTTTGTCCTAGTTGTTTAATTAAATCCTCGAAACACCGCATATGGCAATAGATATATAATATAATGAATCCTCCCTGGTTAAAGAATCAAGAGTGAAAAAGTAAAGCACTCATAGAGAATAAAGGAACAGAGTTATTCATGTATGGAACAAACGTACATACATACTCGGCCTTATACCACGACAGCAAACTCTAATTCATATTTGAGTTCAGTGACCTCAAATTACTAGAAAATAGGTCTGTGATGTAAATTTATAGAGCCTAGCGTAAACTTTACATCTCTAATCTTGCCGAAACCACCCACAATGTCATTCAAATGATCGTTGGCAGTTAATTCCGTACACAAACCATCGTATTTCGTTTCCATGCGATAGTTACAAGACTACGTGACTCTTCTCGGTCTTATAAAAAATATATTAAAAAAGATTAATATTTGTATATAAATTAAATATTTTCTTCTTTCTATAAATATATTTATATTTTCGGAGTAATCTAATTTTTAAGTGCAAATGAATCCATCTTTTTCAAGGATTAGTCAAATCAGTCATCCTATTATTCGAAATGGAAAGCATTCGACGGTACGAGAATGATGTTCTGAGAATGATTTGATAAAATAATTAAAAAAATGAATTAAATTAGAAGCAAATTTTTAATGTTTCTAATCATGTATAAATTTTCGCTTGATTAAATTTTAATAAGTTATTGAGTTTTATTTTGAGAACTAATTGTTTAATTAGTTCTCAGGTACATTATAAAATATAATCCTATATATATTAGAAAATATATATCTTGCCGTAACTATATTTATGCTTTCTACTCAATATAATATATCTACATGGCTAAATTCAAACAAACGGGCTGCCAAAAAATTTAACACCCCTCTAACTAAACCTTAATGTTTTAAAACCTTTTATAACATTATTTCGAATAAAAATATCCTGGTAGTGAAAGAGTTAAAAAATAAATGTCCTATTCCTAGATGGTGAGGTTAGGACTGCTCGACAATTATGTTACACAACAATTTTATATGTGGGACACATACCTATATTATTTTGCAACCACATGTATTTTGTAACCATATATACTCGTATGATTAATGTTTATTTTGTTGTCCAGATTTTTGTGAGTTAATACATACTCGTATTTATATTTACAATGGCTTGAGGCACTTCAAAACACCGAAGATGCATCAACAAGGTAAATTCATTCTGTTACGTGTGTGGAGATTTCATGACATTTGTACAGCGCCTAACAATTACTTCCCTCCTGAGAACTGCTTACTTTCATTATTTTGAGTGTATAATTGGAGATTAGGACAAATTCTTTGTCCCACATATCTGTTGTAAACAGCCTTCAACTTTGATGTCCCGATGGTCTAGAGAGAGCCAAAAATCTATGCAGATGTTTTTTTATTTTTTTCTGACAAATATAACTGGTTTCAATGCTTCTTCTAGAACAAAAAAAATAAAATATTGCAACCTTCCCTCAGATATGAGACCAGTTCGCCACTCCGATTATCTTCCTCTCCCTACACTCCAAGCAAATAAAGATCTTATTCTTTCATCAGATGAAGAAATGCCTTCAGGAAAATATTCCTCCAATTCGATCTCTTCTGAAGACAATGTCTGTTAATTCAGGAGCAAGAACTGAATGATCTTGCCTGTGATTTTCATTTATCTTAACAGCAAGCAGAGCTCCTGGCATTCCGGCTTAAGCACTGGGACCTGGTTAAGGCAGAGATAAGGAACACCAATTTCAGGACACGGAACAAGGACTTTATTTCATTCTTTACCATGAGTAAAAGGTTGTGCTACTGCAAAGATTTTTCTGGCTTGTTCAATTTCCTTGGTTTCCCACACAATCCTTCAGATTTTTTGTCTTTTCATACTCTTTCGACCGAAGTCTAAAGGCTGTGCTCCTGCACAATAGGAATAAATACCACATCATTCCCATTGCCCACTCAGTACATCTGAAGGAATCGTATATGGATCTCCTTTTGGAAGCTATCAAGTACAAGCAGTACCAGCGGAGTCTCTGCGTGGACTTCAAGGTCACTGGGCCCTTTATGGGTATGCAAACGGGCTTCCCAAAGTACTGTTTTGTTCTTTTTATGTCTCTGAGACAGTTAGGCTGTGTCCAAGCACTATAAGTAAAAGGACTGGGGGTCTAGGAGCACTTTTATGTCTGCTTAACACAGTGTCCAAGAACATCCTCTGCTGGACATGAACAAGGTACTTCTTCCTCCTCTTCATATCAAGCTTTGGCTAATGAAGAATTTCTTAAATGCCATGGACAAAAATGGCCTGCCTTCCAACACTTGTGTACTCAAATTCCCAGCTCGGAGTTCTGCTAAGCTCAAGGAGAGCATCTTCGTCGGACCTCAGATTCGAGAGATGTTGAAGGATAATGAGATTGAGGAGCTTCTTACCTTATAGGAACTGAGAGCATGGGAAGCATTTAAAGTCAGTCCGCCATGGTTTCCTTGGTAACACAATGGTACTAGATTACCAAGCGTGTATCGAGTAGTTGTTACAGTCTTATGAGGATATGGAATGCCGAATGTCACTCAAAATTCACTTTCTTCACTCCCACCTCAACTTCTTTCCTCTTAATCTCGGGGTAGTGAGTGATTAGCATGGAGAAAGGCTCTACCAAGACATTTCTAAGATGGAAAGAAACTACCAAGGCAAGTGGGAGTCCAGCATGACGGAGAACTTCTGCTGGATTTTCTTGTGTGATATACCGGAGGCAAAGTACACAAAATCGTCCCCAGAAAACTCACTTCTAACTGTCTGCTGTACTATTATTTGTGAGTATTTTATTATTCAAGTCATTTAGTTCCATTAATGTTATGTTTTTATGCTGCTTTTTCTCTAATATACCTTTGTAACATGAAATAGGCACATTATATTTTCAATTTATAGGCAGTATAATGAAAATCTGGTATGTGAAAGCAAAAAAATTAGAGGTGATAGAGCAAAACTGTTCAGAAATTTGAATTCACCACAATAAAATTAGTAAAAAACACCTATTCACATCCTGGCCTCAGATCAAAGATTTTTTGGTAAACCAGTGTAATTAATGTACGCTTCATAAATAGTTGAGGCGTTTGGATTTTCTTGCCTAGGTACCAGGGTGATTCCTAGAGAAAGAACAAAAAAGGTTTCGCCGTTTGTAGAAAGTCAGCTGTCAAAGATGTTATGACTTGCTTCCCACAGATAAATTCCTCCACACGCGCACATAACCATTTCCAAACTTTATACTACAGCTCTTTCCTTTACCCCTTAGATCTCACAAACAACACATCACTCCTCCGTTTAAGGAACTGTCGGAGGAGTTTAAATATCCCCAATCCCATGATGCGGAGCGCTTGCTCTACCTTAGTTGGTGTTAACCAGTGTATATAAACCACTGTTCAAGCACCTGGTATTCTTTCATAACAACTTTCCATGGGTTTTCTCGTGATTTCCAGTGATTTTCATTCTGAATTTTTAGGAATTTCAGTATTTTTTTAGGCGGTTCGCCTTAATTGAAATGGAAAGATGGTGCACTTAAATAACTGAACAAAACATATTCGTTAGTGGTTAATGACCTTACTGCAAGCTTGAGAGATAGTGTCGCATTTTCTACCATTTTCCACCCGACCATAGGCATTTACAGGGAAGAAGATGTAGGGAAATTCTTGTTCCATCCCTGAATCCATCATCGATTTGAAAAACAAAGCTCAGCCATTTAAGAAGAGAATTGAATCAACTCCTCATTTACCATCCGTGCTCAAACAAAAAGGCGCTAGGAAGGGAATCTCATCCATTGGGGGAAATTTAAGAGACATTATAAGTTCTATACATCAGATCAAGGGAATAGTTACAGCTGCCGCTTTCGTTGCCTTGGCTTTTAAAATGGAATTTTAGTAGCATTAAGTGTTATGCTTAATTTACACCCTTTACTTTCTGATAAAATATGCAAATAGAAATTTGGTTATGAACAATAAAGTAAAACAAATGAGAGAATTTATTTCTATAACTTTTCGAATAAAACCAACCAAACCATCTACGCCAGAAATTTTTCTGGAAGGAGGGCAGTGGAAGAGGCAATATAAAAACGCTACGTTACCCAAATAGATAGATAAAATCTACTTATGATGGTATACAGAGAGCGCGGCCCTTTCCAAACCCATAATATTTTGAATTACGTGTATAAATTTTTTATTTGGTCATATTAATCCTAATTAACAGTTAGCGAATAGACAAATGCAATATTTGGGAAAATACTCAATGCGTTAGCTATTTCAGACTAATAGAATCATCGAAGAGCATATGTATACAAAACTTGGAATGATTGCATTGAAAGGCCGTAGAAAGTTGACATTCAGCCTCCTGTAACTCTTGACTGAGATATTTCTCCGTTTTCAGGATCTTCAACTGAAGATCATTTCACAGATTTCACATCCGATTTTGATCATTGGACTGTACAGGCCCTTCAGTGATGTTAAATTTGTTAAGTGAAAAAAAAGAAGCCTTTGCTTTCTGTTAGAATATCCAACTTGAGTTCTCACGATACCTGATGAACTAAAACAGCCGCCAAACATTTGTTTTAGATACTAAACTACACTGAACAGTGTTATTTGGAGCATAGGCTTGTTTTTTTCTTCAAACACGATTATTGCAGTTCGTCACTTAAAGTTAAATTGGGGTTTCGTCAGAGCAGATAATATCGTGCGAAAAATTAGCTGGCTTCTTCAAATGTTCTTTGAAATACTTTAGCCAGTTCTTGAGATGCTTAGCATGTACTAGATTTCTTACCCGTTTGCGGAGGGATTATTTCAGGACACAGTGCTCTTTAATAATGTCTTTGCCAGCCTTGGTTCTACTTCTTATTGGTACATCTCAAGTTGCTCTCGTGTAGTTTGGACACTCTGAGTCACAATTTTACCATCTTTCTGGTTTTGTGTAGAGTTCTGTACGTAGTCAGTTAACAGTGATGCAGACGGATTTACAATTGTGGACTATGGTAGTTATTTTGTTTATGGAAAAGGTAAAACTTTTAGCGATGAGTATGTTGTCAATTCCACTTTCATGGATTTCCACAACTCGCTTTGTAAATTTTTGCTAACTTCTCGTTAAAAAAACATCATCCAACTAATGTCCTGGAATGATGGCAAGTAAATGATATCTGACGCTTTTAAAGCTTTGCAACACTTTTAGCCGCAGTTGGAACTCTTTAGTAGATTCTAGAGAATTCTTAAACAATATGATTCAATCTTCTCCTAAATAATTTTTCAATTAAAGTTTAAAAGTATCTGTGACAGAGTTGTATAATTTTGCCTCAGCAATTTTAGCTTGCTTCATTATTTTATAAAAATGTAGCATTTTAATTTTAACTGAAACAATGAGTAAAATTACCCCAGATATGTCACTTTTGCAGACTTTGGTGCACTTAAAAGGCTCAGACGTCCCCAAATCATCTGTTATATACTTTAACACATCACTTAGGAAGAACCTATCGATCAAATTTAGAATGCGCAATTCAAAATAACCAGCTAAAGAATATGCTCGTTTTTATACTTATTTTCAAACCTATACTGTAATTAAAATAACCTAACCTAACATTGTTTCGGTATCGATAAATATACCTTACTTTTCCAACTTTCCGTGCCTCTACAGACGTTGGCCACCATGAAATGCTACATCTCTCTGTTTCTTGTCATTTGTAGCATCTGTCCAGACATGTTTTCGTCTCCCACTTTCCTTACTATGCCCTCCATATATTTCTTTCTTTGTCTGCCTCTTTCTTTTTTACCTGGAATTATTCTAGTTAAACTCAAATTTTATATTTGTCCTCTACAAATCTCAGTTGACTTCCTCTTCGATTTTTTAGTAATTTTCTTTCAGTTCCCATTTGCCTTAGTACCTCTTGATTTGATATTCTCTCCTCCCAAGAGATCTTCAACATTCTCTGCTATCACCACATCTCGAATTGCTCCAACCTTTTTTCTATTTGCTTATTGATCGTCTAAGCTTCTGTTTCATACAGCAGCACATACCAGACATAGGTTTTAACAGTTCTTCTATCTTGTTTGGCTTGATAGGTTTCTATTATATAAGATATTCCTCATCTTCTGAAATGTCTTCTTTGTCTCTCAGACTTTTTTTAATTACCTGGTTATATCTTTTTCTTTGGTAATATAACTTCACAAGTAGCAAAATCTTCTCACCTTCTTAGCTTTGTCATTCACTTTTACCATACACCTAGGGATCTGTGCCTTTTTACTAATTACCATAACTTGTGTTTCATCTACATCTATTGACAGGCCTTTTGCTCACCCCTTTCCTTTACCACTGTTCGAATGGCTTGAAGTTTTACCCTGGGTGTCAGCAATCAGTACCATGTCATCAGCATACCTTATGTTATTTTTATTTTGGCCTCCTATGTTGAAGCCTTCTTTATTATCAATTGATCTCATTATGATCCTGCTTCACAGGGAGAAGAAATCTGTAAAGAGAACACCTTCCTCGCTTATTTCTCTTCTTATATATGTCCAATCACTCAAATCTGCCCCCACTCTTACTGCTGCCTTCTGATTCGAATATAGTTTGTGTAGAATTCTCGAATCTTTTCCGCTTACTCCCACGGCCTTCAAAACCTCAATTAAGTCTTCATGTTTGAATCAATTGAATGCTTTTTCATAATCAATAAAGCAAGGTATAAATCTTTCTGCATCTCTAGTTATTTCACTTAGCATGCTTAGATAAATATATCATTTCTTGCTCTTCTGCAATTTCATTCCTTATCTTAGCTCTTATTCTCTCTAGATCTACTCTTAGGATTACTTTAACTAATTGACTCATTATACTTATAGTTTGTGTTTATTGCACTATAGTGTACCCGACAACTTTATTTTATTGAAAATATTGATTTGCTCATATCGTCACTTAGTACTCCACTACTGTATATCATATTCACAATGCTGGTTATTTTCCTAATACTAAAGTCATTCAGAGCACGAAATATCTCCAACTGCCTTTTTCTGTTTTCATTTTACTAATTGCTTCTTTATTTACTCTATCTTCTCGAATAGCAGATCCAGTCATTTCCATATTAAGCTCTAACTGCTCTGTTCTATCATCTTCAAACAATTCTTCGATATACTCTTTTCATCTATCAAGGACGTCATCTCTTTTCCATTGCTATTTCACCGTTTTTTTTCATTATTGTTTCGCCTGTACGTAATCTTCCTTTACCTATAGGTTTTCTCACTCTTTCATATATCATCTGTGTATCCCTCTTTGATAAATTTGCAATTTCATTCCGCTGGTTATTTATCCAAGTTTCTTTGGCCGCCGAACATCTTTTTATTTCTCGGTTTATTTATCTATATCTCAAAACATTACTATGTTCATATGTATTTCCTTCTTTCTTCCATCATTTCTAGTATATCTTCCGTCATCCACCTTTGTCTAGCAATTATTTATATCACCAATTCATTCATATCTTGCAAATAATTCATATTACCAATTCATTCATATCACTCTTACCTGCAAGTATTTCATATCTGTTTTGGACTTCAACAATATATCACTCTCTTATGCCTTCTTTTACCAGTTCTTTTAGATTTATTCTTTTGTCACTATTTCTCTTTTGCATGTTCTTCAATCTTAGTATAAGCACTGCCACAATGGGTTATATTCACTGTCGCAAGCAGCAGCAGGGTAAGTTTTACAATTGATTATTGAATTACTGTATTCTTTATTTATAGTTATATAATCAATATGATTCCTGTAATTATCTCCTGGGCCCTTCCATTTGTACAGTCTTCTTTGGATATAATCTGAACCACGTATTTGCGACCACATACCGCACCATTCGTTAAACAATACTCCTCTTTTATTTCTGGCCCCAAGACCAAAAGGACCAACTGTATCTCCATCTCTTTCTTTTCTTACTTTTGCATTTAGATCTCCCATTATCACTGTCGAAGAAGGAGAGATAGAGTAAGGTCTTTGTTTAAAGGAGTCATGTGAAACCAGAGTAACCGGGAAAAGCAATGCTCTACCACCGTCGTTGAACTTCCGGTGAGATTAGCCGAGAATTTCTTCGGTTCAGTTGGACAATCAAATCCCCGCCGCCGAGCTATAAACGCTGAGGCGATGAGGTAGGGCTTAATTGCGTCCGTTAGCAAATATAGGAGTTTCGGCGAACGCCTATATATTCCCCGTCACTAAAATTAATGGAGGAAGTATTCCGTCAGAATCGAAGGACCCGTCCAGAAGAAGCGCACAGTCTAGGCCCCCAAAGAAGGTTTCCCCATCGATCGTCTACAGGAGAATCTTTCCCTTTTGAGCCTCTACTTGGAGAATCTTTCCCGAGCGTATACTTGTGATAACCCCCACAAAATAGTAAGATATTTACAGATTTGCTTTCCTCGTCGAGGTAGTGCGACGCCATCCGACTAAGACTCGACACATAGTCTCCTAACGAGTCATCTCGGATAATTAAAGTGAATTATTATGCCTTTGAGGCTAGGATTCCATTCGTAGTTTCTTCCTAAACCCTATCGGGTTAGTACTCGGAGTATTGAGCCCTTGCGGCATGATTAATTATTGCTAATTTTCCCATTGCTGAATTAATTAATAACTAAATAGTGTAATTATTTGTATTATATGTTTTGTTGTGTAATTAAAGATTATTTTTGGAATTCTTGTTTAAGTCCTCCAACCACCAAAGAATTAAATAAGACCAATCCCGGCCAACCATATTTAAAGTATTCGAATAACAAAACCCCCGCGCTCTCAATGAAATTTAATTCCAATTATTATTTTGGGCTGTCGTAGTCCTTCCCTGAACAAACCAAGGAATTGAGAAATAGGCGATAACTGCCTAATCCTACGATATTCATTATCAATTCTTGAGCCTTATATTTTTGTCTTGATTTGTCTAGATTATCATAAAACTTATCTATTTACTCTTCACTACTTTCAGTTGTTAGGGCATAGATTTGTATGATATTTAGGTTAATAGAAATTTCTATCTGTTTTACAAGCAGCACTTGATCAGATATTGCCCATTATCCTATTACACTTGCAGAAATTCTTTTTGCAAGCATTACTCCCATACCTCTCTGTGCCATGTTACCTCCGGATTATAGAAAGCTTCCTTCATTTTTATTCAGGCTATTCACACCTGGCCAAACAGTACACTTCCAAAATGTCTATCTTCTTCCTCCTCTCTTCTTTCATATTTTCAAATTTTCCTGATTATTAGACTTCATTCAAGTAATTTTTCTAACTAATTGAGAAAAAATTATCCTTTTAATTGATTAAATTTTGAATACCTACTCTATAAAACCATATTTATAATTTTGCGTATCTGATCCCATTTCATTTGTGATAGCAGCTGAAAACGGGAGTAAAATTAAACTAAAACTCTACACTCTACCAAATGAAGACTTATCCCATTATATTCCCTTACCAAAGTGAATTTCTTTTTCCCTTATTAATAACTTTAAATACCTTTAATACTTATCGTATTTGTAGAAATTTAGTCATAAACATTTTAAATGTATTTTTATAACTCAGTAGCTGATGGGATTTACAAAAATAAGACATTTTGGTATTGATATTTTTCTTTCATCATATGTTATCTTGTCTCTCAATCTCGTTAATTGCGCTCGTTTTATATTGTTTAAGAAAAACTAAAAAGCTAAAACCAATAAAGCAAAGAAATTCAACGCTTTTGAAAAGCTATTTAAGAAACAATATCGTTAACTGTGATTTAAACAGTCGATAAAATGGTATCAGCCACTGTCAAATGCTTAATTTATATTTCTGTGAAGACTTTAAAAACTTTATTAAACTCGAATGGGAATCAAAACTTTAGGGAACAAAGAAAATCGATGCGATATCATTCGTTTGTAGGAAAAAGGGAAATTTGTTTATTGCCGATTAAGGACCATTAAAGTCCAACCAAATGGGATAGACTGTTTCAAGCTTTGGCTTGGTAGAGTAAAATAATTGATATAAGCCCCAAAATTTGGTAGGTTAATATATCTAACCTAACCCAAAGATTTTGGAGATAATTTTCATTAGTAGGATGTTTAAAAGGCTTACATATGTTAAGCATTTTCCCTTCTATGAGATTTACGGTGGGTGTCTCTCGTGGTATAGGAAGGACCGACTGATGGTTTTTCGTACGTATGGGTTGGCTAAGTACTACAAAACTCCTTGATCAAGTTTTCTCTCTAAGAGTGCTATATTTTTAATTATGATTTTTATCATTACGTTAATCTTTGAGGGTTCCTAGTGCCTTGCTCAGCATTTCGAGGATTGAATAAAATATGTTTCTAAGAAAACTAGACCTTTAATTAAAAACATGAACCAAGATTGAAATTTAACACACAAACTACACCGAAATGAATTAAACAAATTTAAGTAAGGCTTAGTAAAGTACACAATAGAATTTTCAGTAATTGTTGACCTACAGCTCATTTTAATATTAAATGCCAACTGACATTCAACGAAACAGCTACCAGTGGTTTAAATACCTTTCGAGATTCCACGAGAACAGAGTTTGAGACTAACCTTGAACTTAATTGTTATGTCACCTCAAGAATGTTCTTTCTGGACCAGTGCGTGACCAGAGCGTCCAGCTGGTCAGCAGAGGGAATGCTTTAAAGCCGCAGCGGACATAGGAGCGTGTAGTAGATGTAGTGACGCACGCCTTCTGGAGGAAATGATTCCACCACGGGACAAGGAAATTATGTTTCTTCTAATCTTCGTGTTACTTTGGAAATAATTCGAACTGGCAAGCGATGAGCCCAAAGCGTGAATCCTTTGACGTAGAGGAGTGCTTGAGGGAGTTTACTTAGGGGTATTCCTCAAGGGTGAGGACTTGTTTTGGGATCCAGCAGGATACGGGGTTTCTCTGACGAGAGTTAGTTAAACTTGCTTCTTGAATCAAGTTACCTTACAGTTCGGTGTGACCACCTCGAACTGGCTCGAGGAAGAGCTTCTTCTGAGTCCCTCTCGTTGGTTTACCGGGCTCTTTGCCGGTCTTTCGCTGTCTAGATCTCTCTAACGATCTAGCTCTGACAGGCTTCAAAATTCGGTGTGACTACCAGGAATTGGCTCCGGATCAGCTTCTTCTAAGTCCCTTCTGCTGGTAGCCGGGTCTCTTTTCGGTCTTAGTCGTCTTGCTGACTAACGTAATCTACCACGTTTTCCCAAATTTATTGGCATATATACTTTGCCACCTCACCTGGGGTAGGGGAAGGAGGGGGGATGGGTGTGCGTAAACAGGCTGCATTAAGTCTCCTCCCCTAACGGTTTTTCTCTGAGTGTCTTTCAGCTAGCTCTAAGGAACCTTCTGGCTTTAGGATGACGCTCCTCTAATTTAGCATATGCAGTGAAATTGAATATTAACTCTTAGGGGAAATCTTGCTGTTTTAACCCATATTAGGCTCACTCGGGTCCGACATGCGAGGATTAATGCATTCTGTGGTCTTGGGCGGCCTTTCAGCTTCTCTTCGAGACGAGGGGAGAGAGAGGGGAGGTTAAGTGATCGAGCTACACCGCCTCCAATGCCAGGATGTTGTGGTTAAAGACCAGTGGCTCAATTGTGAGGGTGGGGTATCGATTTTCCTACAGTGTCCTATTCTTGACGCGAGTATAATTATATTAACTATTCTTGACAAGATCCTCATTTTTTAATCTAGAAACTCATACCAAACGTCGCAAACATACACTGCACTCACTACTATCTATCTCTAGCCTCTTACTCTCTTCCCTCCATCGTCTTAAAATATATTATAGTCACTAAATTTTAAATCCTATTTTACAAATATAATTCAATCCCTGAATATCGAAACCTCCCTCAAACTCTAAATTTTCTATACCTTTATCAACCACTTGCAACCTCTCTAGCCTCCTCTCACCCTCTATTTAGAAGCTACCAGACATTGCTAACTCCTCGCCCCTTTTGGCTTAATTCCAACTTGCAGATCATTCGCAGAGACACGGCACAGTTGATGGGTCAGTAAATCTACCTTCTAACCGGATTATGTGATTTTATAAACTTCTGATTTTATGATGTAAATTTAGCATGTATAATCGAGAAATAAATATTTTGGCTTTTTTCTAACAAAATATACACTATTAGAATGGGCGGAGAATAGTTATTACAAATAATATGATTAATTTCATTTTTACATTCAGAATATCTTATGGATAGAAGTCATTTTTCTCATTTCGCCTGTTAATTTACTACTTGTTTCATATTATCATAGACTCATCAATTATTGCAGTTGGGATGATATTTATTGTGATGATGTTTGGTGGCATTGAGAGGAAGGTAATAATTTTCATACAAAATGTCAATAATTTTTATAAGAAAATAGAGGAAATTCCCAATTTTACAAACATTTGCAATAAAAAATTAAACTTGATAAGTATGGATATGAGAGGGCAATAATTGAACAAAATCTCCCAGGAAAAATGAAAAGTGGATTCTAAGTACTTTCGAACTTTATTCAGTTCATTCTAAGGAATACATTCATTCCTTGAGAATGAACTGAATAGAGTTCGAACGTACCTAGAATATGTTTTTCTTTATTCCTCTGGGATTTTTTGCAATTGATACTTACTCGTATCTGTCTATAGTAAAGTCTTTTTTTATGATGCCGTTAAACGTTCATTATAGTTATTGACTAGGTTAAAATTCATCGGTATTTTAGATTAACTTGCATGGACATGAAACTTCAGTTCCAGCCGTAACTTTTCTCCTGGGTTGAGGTCCGGCGACTGTTGAAGCCATTCTAACACGCCTTATTTTAACTTCTTTCATTCAGGAAAAAATAATTTCGATGTTTGTATGGGGCATTTGTTGCGTTGAAAGATTCATCTTGTTCCAAGGCCAAGCTTACAAGGACCAATAAGATAATCTTCAAGAATCTTTACGCCGTATTCTTAATTCGTCGTTCGGTTTGTTCAATCAAGTGTACCAACGCCCAATGCACATAAGCTAACCAATAACATTATATATCCACTTCCATGTCTTACTGCTGGAACAGTAGTTTTTAGATTTCGAAAGACCAACATCAGTACCTTTATTCCAAACATAGCTGACATTATTTGTGCGCCATGATCAGCCCATAATCTCAATCCCTTCTAATTTCTTTTATTCCTAACCCAACCTTTATGCTAGGTGTCTAAAATTTTTTAAATCTTTCTCCAATGATCGTTGAAGCCCTTCAGAAATGCTTTAAAATGTATTTCATTCAATAAAGATGTCCTTCTCGGACGTTTTTTTTTTTTTTTTTTTTTTTTTTAAGAGCTCATCTGGCGACTGCCTACTTGGGCATTAGTCGCCGTATTAAAACTGGCCTAGTTCTAGGCTACTTTAAAATGAAATTAAAGAGAAAAAAAAAACAACACCCCAAAAGGGGGAAAGGAAGCAAGCTGGTGCGTCGGGGAGAAGTCCCCCCGGCGCAGGAGCGTGCAACTAAAGAAAAAAAACAAACAAAAAACAAAACAAATGCAAAAAAACAACAAAAACAAACAAACAAACCTTGCTTAAATAATAGGGAGAAGGCCGGCCTCCCCCAAGAAGTCAACAAGTCCACAAGTCAGTGTGCACGAATCTGTCCCAAGCACAAGGGACAGGCGGTAGCGACCCCGCCCATCCCGGTACTGGGACAGGTATCGTGCGCGAAGATCACCCAGACTGGGACATTCGACAAGAATGTGCCGAACAGTCTGGGGGACGACGCAGTCGTTGCAATAGGGCGCAGGCGAGCGCTCCATCAGATAGCGATGCGTCACACGAGTGTGTCCGATTCGGAGACGACAGAAAGCAACCTGAAGCCGCCGCGGCATTGGGGGATAGGTCCATGGGAACAGTCGCGGCGCAATGGCACGCAACTTTAAGTTCCCTTCAACCGTCTCCCATCTTCTTTGCCAAGCAGTCCGAAGAGCTGCCCGTATTCCTGCTATGTAGTCGGTGTGAGGAAGAGCGAAACGCTGGTCCGGTCGCAGAGTCCTCGCGGACTCTTTGGCGCCCTCATCGGCGCGCTCATTTCCCGCAATTCCTACATGTCCAGGAACCCAGCAGAAGATAATCTCGACATCTGCCCGGCTCGCCAAAACCGTGGCGTCACGGATATCGCGAACCAGGGAAGGCGGAGATTCCAATGCCCCGAGAGCACTCAGGGCGCTTTGTGAGTCGCTATAGATCACAATCCGGTCTCCGAACCGGGCACGTCGCGTAATCTCCCGTACCGAGTGGTGTATTGCCACCAGCTCGGCCGTGAAGACAGACGCAGCGCCTGGTAGAGCCCCGCTGACTTCAAACAGAGAGGATACGGCGTGGAAGCCGACCCCCTCTTGGGACTTGGAGCCATCCGTATACACTGGCACGGTACCAGCGTGACACGATGTGTGCTCCAAAAAGGTCGAACGCAATACTCCCGGCGCAGTACAAGCTTTGGGAGCAGAGGCGTGGCGACAAATAGCCAAATGTGGTACCCTCCAGGGTGGCGTCCTGGGCAGAACCAGGGGCGCCACCGGCCCGAGAGCTATATCTACCTCTCGAAGGAGTTTCCTGGCCCTAAACCCAAAGGGCTTAGGGTATGACTGGCGTCTCTCGGCGGCATAGGCACCATCGAGATCAGCTGCTGATGCAGTGAGAGCTGTTGGCGACTGAGGGAGGCGCCGGGCTCGCGCGTACAGGCGAGTGATGCACTGCACGCGGCGCAGAGCGAGTGGCATCTCCCCAGCATCGACCAACAGGCTCTCAATGGGGAAAGTGCGGAAGGCACCGGTCGCGAGGCGAAGGCCGGTGTGGTGGATCGAATCCACCTTGCGCAATAAACGCTCGGCTGCGGATGCATAAAACTCGCATCCGTAGTCGAGCTTCGAGCGAACAAAGGATCGATAAAAAAGTAAGGCGGTAGCCCTATCAGCGCCCCAAGCGCTGAACGTCACGGAAAGGAGTACAAGAGACCCTAAGGCTGCGAATATGAGCCTCCCAGGTGAGGCGTCAGTCGAATACAAGACCAAGGAAACGGTGCGACTCAACCACATCCAGGCGCACCCCATTAAGAAACAAATCTGGGTCGGGGTGAAGCCGTGGATGGCGGCAGAAGTGCACCACCTTAGTCTTGGCCAAAGAAAACCGAAACCTGTGCGCTTCGGCATAGCGAGAGACGCGGTTCAATGCCTGTTGGAGTCGACGCTCCAGAGTTGGCATCTGGGCCGCGCCAAAAGAGATCGAAAGGTCGTCCACGTAGAGCGTAGCGAGAACATCTTCCGGCAGCACCGAGGTGATGCCGTTGATGCTCAGGGCAAAGAGTGTGACACTGAGGACACTTCCCTGCGGGACACCCTCTTCCTGCTCCTTTGGGCCGGAGAGGGCTCCCCCCACCCGTACGCGGAATCGACGATCTCGCAAAAATTCAGATATAAAAATTGGGAGGCGTCCCCTCGCCCCCATCGTGTGGAGAGTCTCCATGATACCGTATCGCCATGCGGTATCATAGGCCTTCTCCAGATCAAAAAACACCGTTGCGTAGTGCTGTCTACGAAGGAAAGCCTCGCAGACGGCACTTTCCAGTCGGAGCAGAGCATCCGACGTGGAGTGGAACTTACGGAAGCCGCACTGTGCAGAAGACAGATGGCCTCCGCTGTCCAGGAAATAGGCTAATCTAACATTTACCAATTTCTCCATCAACTTGCACACGCAAGAGGTTAGAGAGATTGGGCGGAAACCGGTCGGAGTAGAGTGATCTCTCCCCGGCTTGCGAAAGGCGAGCACAGTAGCGATTCGCCAGGAGTCTGGGAGAAGACCTTCCACCCAGATCCTGTTGAACAAATCTAACAGAAAGGCCATGCCTCGCTCACCCAGGTGTCGAAGCATGGCGTACGGGACATCGTCCGGACCATGGGCGGTGTCCGCGCACGAAGCGAGAGCGGAACGCAACTCACTCACAGTAAACTTGTCGTTGAAGGGTTCTCCGCCTCTGGAGGTAAAGTCCAGCCGGCGGCCTTCCGCGACATCACGACGTGCATTGAATGCTGGCGGAGCAGCATCACGGCTAGAGAATGCGGAAAAAGCGGTCGCTAAGGATTCCGCCACGGACGCGGGGTCCGAGATTGCGGTCCCATTCTCCTGGAGAACGGGAGGGGGGTCCTGCGAGAACTTGCCCCGAATCCTTTTGACTCGCTTCCACACCTCAGCTAAAGGGGTCTTCCCGTTAAGTGAAGACACGTATGCCCCCCAAGAAGAGCGGCGGGCGTGCTTCGAAATATACCGGAACCTAGCCCTAGCCCGACGAAATTCAGCGACAGTGAAATCGTTCGGGCGGCGCTTATAGCGCATGTAGGCATAACGCTTCTGTTTGAGGGCCATCTCACACTCGGCCGACCACCATGGGAGTGGTCGGCGTGCAAAACGGCCAGACGTCCTAGGAATAGTAGTCAGGCCTACGGCGATGAGGTTGCCGGAGAAGAACTCAACGGCCTCATCTACCGACCTAAACTCCTCGACTGAGATAGAGAATTCAGTCATTTCCTGAAATGCAGGCCACCGCGCCCGCGCCAAGCACCACCGAGTTGGTCTCTCAGGTGGCAGTTGCCCTGAAAATGATATTTGAATGGGAAAGTGATCACTACCATGGAGGTCATCGACCACCCCCCAATCAAAATCAGGCTGTGCATCCGAAGAGCACAAAGATAGGTCAAGGCAAGAAAATGAAGCGGTTCTCGGACAGTGATGCGTAAACTCATCCACGTTTAGGACACCCATCTCAAGCTCTTCGATCAGATCGGCAAGGACTTGTCCCCTGGGATTTATGGAGTAATCTCCCCAGAGAGGATGCCTGCCGTTCAGATCTCCAAGCAAGAGATAGGGCCTCGGCAACCGTGCCACGATGCGGAGGAAGTCCCCCGCGTCGAAGTCAGCTGACGGTGGAATGTACGCAGAAATGATAGTATACCTCCTATCCAGGTGCAGCTGCACAGCCACTGCCTGAAAGGAGGTATCTAAAGAGAAAGGAAGAACGGAGACATCATGCCGGGTGTAAACCGCGCATCCCCCAGCCCGGCCATCCCGCGGTGGTGGGGTCGCAAGACCCTTATACCCCGGGAGAGCAGGCAGCGGGCACGCGCCTAGCATGGTCTCCTGCAAAAAAATAGCTAACGGGGAACGGGACGAGACGAGCCTCCGCAGCTCCTCCCAGTTGGCCCGGAGTCCACGGCAATTCCATTGAAGGAATATGCCCTCCAGGCCTAGCTCGGAGGAGACGCGGGGCCCTCCTCGAATTGAAGACCCTCACGGGAATGGCCGTACGCTTCCCGGGGGCAGAACCCCGGGCGCTGTTGGCCGGACAAAGCGCTGAAGGCGCTGTCGCCTTCGAGGACTTATTGGGGGAGGTTGGGCTCGCCATGCGAGTCTTTTCCTCCCTCCGCCTCGAAACCTTAGGCGGGCGTTGCGGCTTGGGAGGCGGGGGGCCCTCTTTTCGAGGAACCACCGTCTCCGAGCCACTCGCTCCACCTCGGGGCGTGGGCGAAGGGTGCTTTTCTAACTATTGAGGCATATGACGTCCCAGGCAGAGCCGGGCGCGCCAGGACCAAGTCCTTAGCCTCGCGGAATGAGAGTCGATCCTGGGCCTGAACGGCCAGGATTTCTTTCTCAAGGAGATATGCACCACATTGCTTCGAAGAAGCAGGGTGCGGCTCTCCGCAATTGACACACTTGGCCACACACGATTTGGACTTATCGTGTGCGACCTTGGAGCAATTTACACAGACTTCGGGTGACCCCGATTTTGCACGTCTACATGATCGATTCGTGTGGCCGAAGCGGTGACAGTAATAGCACTGCCGTGGCAGTGGCACGAATGCCTTCACGCGGTAGCGGGACCAACCGGCACGCACCGACTCAGGGAGCTTGTCACAGTCGAACGTGACGAAGAGTGTAGGGGTGGGTCTCGAGGCCCCTCCCTGTTTTCTCATCACACGTTCGACCTTGACCGCCCCATGGTCGGCCAGCTCTAGGGTGATGTCTTCTATGGAGTAGTCAACGAGTTCCCTCGCATAAACTACTCCTTTTACAAAGTTCATGGTAGAGTGCGGCGTCACACTCACCGGGGTGCCATGAAGTGTCCGAAGAGCACTTATCTAGGCCGCCTCGGCGGGATTCGCCGCATTCGCCAGAAGGCTCCCGTCCGAGAAACGGGTTACCTTCGGCTCTCTACCAATTGCACTAGCTAATCCTCTCCTCTGATGGATCATGTTGCCCTTGGACAACATGGTGCCATCAGTGGAGCGAATAACGAGGAAGCGTTTGAAGCCAGCGGGCTCGAAAACGCCAGGTAACCTCTGAATGAGGGGCCCCGATGTCATCGAGGCTCCGCCCTGTGCACTCTTGTTCTTAGTCAGGGGCTCCGCACACGAGGGGGTAGAGGGGCCGGATGTGCCGATCTTGGCTTGGTCGCCTACCAAAGTGGCAGCAGACCCATCCGTCCCCGCAGCCCCCGCGGATGGAGAGGAGCCCCGAGTCTTTTTCGTCCTTTTAGTCTTTTTAGTCTTTTTCTTTTTTGGAGAGGATGGCGGGGAATGAATCCGCTTTTCACCTCCGCCGGCAGAAGCCCCTAGGCCAGATGGACCAGCCTCAGCCAGGTCCCTCTCCGAAATGGAGAAGGTCCTGGTTGTCGTAGGGGCACCTGTCGGAGGAGATCCCTCCCCTCCTTCTACTGCCTCGGAGCCCTCAGCCATTTGAGGAGGACCTTGCATAGGGGCGGACTCGGGTTCGGTGCTTGGCGCTGAGCCTGAATTCCCCCCCATGGAAGGCCCTACCGTCTTAGGCTGGGTCTCCTCAAGGACGATGTCTATCACGGGAGGGGCCTCCAGTTGGCCATCCCCTCCCAGGACATTGCAGGTCCCCTTGGCAGTGTCGCCAGTCTTGTTTGGGGAGGCACAGGCCTTGACCCCGGCAAGGTTTAATATTTTTTCCAGCAGGTCTTTTGAGGGAAGCGACCGAAGGGGCCTGGCTTGCCTCTCCCCCCTAAGGGGGTTTGCCCTACCGAGCCGCTTTGATGGGGAGCGGCTGGCTAAGGGCTGCCTGCTGGCTTTCTTGGCAGTCCCCTTGGAAAGAAAAGAGGGGACTGCCGCTGGGAAAAGGGAGGTGCCCGAAAGCACCTCCAGAGAAGGGGGTGAGGGGGAGTCCCCTGCACCCGTAGGCGAAGGAGAGGAGTAAGCCTCCTCTCCGGTTAGAGAAATATGGAGGGTCCCCTGTGCAAGCACAGGGGGGAGGACCTCCATTTTTTTGCTGGAGCTGCCCGAGGGCGGCTCCGTTGTTCTTGGGGAAGTTGGGGGTTGGGTTTTTTTGGTGTGATTTTCATCATTGGGCATGGTGACCCTTCTTTTAATACGGGATGCAATAGCGCACACCTCTCGTAGTAGCCCGCACTGCGAGAGGTGCTTACAGGCCCAGCAGAGCCAGGCGCCGCCATTTGGGACCACCCCTCCCGCCTGGTGGCCTGGCAGTCCATCGGCATGGCGGCTCCACCTTGGACACGGCGTATAAATGATAGATTTTGAAGACGAAAGGAAAAGGGATGTGAGGAAGGTATGGGTGGGGATGAAGCAGGTAGTTAAAAACCAGCCACCCCAGACCGGAGCTCAGGGGTTAGGGAACATTGTCCCCCACCCCCTCAGCCCCGATGCGGGACGGTTGGCTGAAAGGAAGGTCAGCATCTACCCTGTGAAATTAGAGGCTGACCAGAGAAAGTTGTGGGAGAGGTTCTGTGAAAAGAGAGGAAACAAGTGTTTCGAAGGAAGGAAGAGAGGCTATGCTGGGGCCGGACGGGGTGCTGAGTCCCGTCAGCACGGCGGCCAGAATGGCAAATCGTCGCGCCCCTTACGGGGTCCTTCTCGGACGGATTCCAGACATTTCTGCTTTATTCAACATATTGGACACTGTGTTTAAACTAACATCATAGCCTTCCTCTCCTTACTCATCATTCATCTTCTTTATAATTACGCTCGAGTTAAAATTACAGATATAAAGTTCCTCCAAACTGTGCTGAGGTGGAATTTTATGCGGAAAACCAGATCGAAAGAGATATGCAGTTCAAAACAATTCATCATACTTTTATATTATTTATTGCCTGGAGGTGTAGGGGTTTAAGCTTTTGGGAGAAATCTTGTATCTCATCGTGTGCAGATTTCAATTTCGAAATTTGTCGATTTGATATCGGAAGTCAGTAAGTTTACGAGTTCACGATGCCAAAATAGTTGTTAGAACGTTCTAGAACAGTGGCTCCCTACTTTTTTTGTTTTTTTCCTCGTCAATCTGTTCACCTGTTTGAATTTACCCTTTAATATAGAAGGCAAAGTACAAACTTCAAAACACACAAATTATTTGCTTGATAATACAAATATCAATAAACTTTTAGTAATATAATAAATTTAAAGTTCTCTTCTTAACGTGTGACTTAGTAACTCAATGGCAATAAACATAAAATGTTATCACCTAGCGCTCTTTCTTACTGAAATATGCACATATACAAAACAAAATATATTAGTTAAACAATAAGGAAAACAATCACGTTATGAAAAGCAAAATGATCAGCCGGTAAACTTTATCTTTTCTAATTTCATTCATTCTTAACCCTGAATTTTTGCTACCTATAATTACTTTTATTTTTATGCCACTTTCTCGCTCCACTCAAAAATAGAAACACTCAGTGGAATGACTAAAATAATTTCTTGGTGAGCAATACCTCAATGTGAATGGGGATAGTAGATAGCGCGCAAACGGTTTCGTTGTTTTAGCTTGATTCTGAATAAAGTCAAAAAAACAAACTTATACTTATATGTTGTGGAAACAGAATGACAATTTTCAATGCGTTGGTACAGAGCTGATTGTATGTTTCGCGCAGATGAACCATGAAATAAATCATCGAGGTCTTGTGCACGGAATTTAATATCGGTAGAAGAATCATTTGTGAGCTCCAAGAAATGATATTGCAATCCTTCAGCGATATCATACACTTGGAAGAAAAATCAGTTCCCACCTCAACTTTAATAAAGTGTGTAAAGTGTTAATTTTACAAGGGATATAACGTTTATACTTATCCTCCAAGCATCTAAATGAGATATTATTTGTTTCTTCAGGGGGTCCCTGATGTTGTCTTCAAAATGTATGTCACTCAGGCGCTGAAAAGCTGCGATATTTTCATTTCCAAACTGAAATATTGTAATGAAGATATTGATGGCTTCCGTGTGCACAATTTACTTCCTTCCTTTATCCCTGCAGTTTATTGTTTAATTCATTCATTGCTTTCAAGATATTATCAAAAAAAGCTAGCAGGGCTCCGAATCCTGATTGTTGAAGGAGCATGTGTTTACATTTTAGCATCATTCAAAAACAGCTTCACTTTCCTGCGTAGTTCGAAGACCCAAGCAAGCATATTTCCATTCGACAGTCATCGAACTTGTATTTGAAAATCAAAGAGCAGTTCATGTTCTTAAAGAATTCGTGGAAGAGGCGAGTGCTGAGGGCTGATTCTTTCACGAAGTTCATAATGTTTATGATGAGAACCAATTGTAAATGAAGGTTTTTCCGAATTGTCTTTGAAGCTAGAACCAATATTTTAATAATATCCTGCTTTCCTCTTACACTAATCTGCTTCTGCTTCACGATAGAAACAAATGCGGAAAGTGAACCAAGCATATTAGGACCAATATCTGTTCATATCGCTTCCTGTTTGTTTAAACTTATCCACGTCTCTAACGGCTAGATAAATAGGAAATCTTGTTGGATCCCTTGGGCGGTAATGTAGTGACTGAAAACGAATAGTCGTGAAATTTGGCTACATTTGTGGACGCGATAAGCTAAATGGAAAAGAATGGCGTCAACATTATTTTTAATACAGTCTTTTCGGCAATTCTGTTCATCATAAGACTATTATAAAAGGAGATTTGCATCATCTTCTTCTCTTACGACAAGTATCCTGCTCTCCCCGATGCAATATTTCACAAGGCTTTTACCAATCGTTTGTGCTTTCTCTTTCTCGGACACCCTATGAACAATGGCATGTAAGGCCTTCACGATGGTCATGATGGTTTGCTCCTAGGTGCGAGTTTCGTCCATCTTCATTCTCTTCAAACTGGATAGCTTTAGCTCAGAGAAGCAGCGGTTCGTTTCTTTCAAATGAAAGTTAGCATTTGCCGGATGTTTCTATAGCAAAAATGGTTTAATTTTAACATTTGAGAGGTTTTTCAAACAAATAAAAGGTGAAAACAGTAGAGTAATAGCAGCGTTGTCAGTTTATATGTCGTGCAACCTACCATGTTGCCAGATTCAAAACACAGAATTATCATACTGACAATATGTATACTTAAAGAATTTCGACCAAATATATCGTATATAATCACTACTAAAGGCATCGTACCGTAAATATTAATTTTTATTTACATAGTAATTGAACAAAAGTCAATTGCCATATTATATGAGATTTTTTCTGTCAATAAATTTATAATTATTTTTCCCATGCAAGCCTAAAATTTTCCCAAAGGAAAATTGTCTCCAGGTTGAGGAATACTGTAATCTGGATTATTTTTTCTAGTCCAAATTTTTAAAAAGTCAGCAAAAACGACGTGTGACTTGAAACTCTTGTAATTTAAATCATATTCCCTTCACTTTGAGGATGGCCATGCAGCTCTCCTGAGTCTGTCCTCAAATGATAGCATAAGTGGTCTATAAGATACCTCTAAGAATGAAAAACGTATACGAGACATGAAAACTCCCTCGTTAGCAATTACAATTTTTAAAATATAATCAAAGAGCTGAGATGGAACTTTAGTTCCTTCTATGTATCTTACTCCCAACGTGGACCCCCACGTGGTACCATCGGCCTTGCCTGGGATACTCGTACTGAGTTTTATATGAATTTTATTATCTGGTCTGGCCATCACGGTAAAAAGAAAGGTACATATGGCGTAAATAAATAACTAATTAAACCACGTAATATGAAGTTGTGTATCTTCTATGGTTGATTTGAAAGATAACAAAATAATATATCCATTTAGTGAAGCTAAAACCCACACGAAAAAAAGATTCCAACTGTTTTAAATTTTATTAAGAGAAGACAGCGCTATTCTCCTTCCATTTACCTGAGTGTTGTTTACGGTGCGTCTGTAGTTACGAAGGCTTTGTAGTTTTCGCCTTTATCCCATTCTACATAGAGCCACGCAAAGGGGCTTTAAGTGTACCATGGGCAAATTTGCCGCATCTAACCAAGAGAAATGCGTGCCCTACCACCCCAACAATTTCTTCAACTATATTTCATGTGTAGGCTGGGAAACTGCTGCGGCCGAAATCCATATGATTGCTTCAACTATCGGCTACAACAAGTTTGCTATCCTTAATCCACTTCTCCCCGGTGGATCGTTGACTAATTATACTTGCTCCGGTAAAGTATTCATATCACTGCAGAATAAAACAATGTTTCGTCATATTTTATAAACCATTTATTTAAAGGTGAAAAAAGTAGAAGCCTTGAAAAAATCGTAGTAATGGACAAACTCACAAAATTTATACAAGTTTAACAGAAGAATTAAGAGGCAATAACTTATTTACAAAAATTCGTAAGCAAAAAGTATTCAAAGTATGGCATTAGCACGTCTATTTGTTTAATTTATATGGTTAAAATTAGAATACAGTTCGAAGCAACACGATTAGTATTTGTGAGTTATGAAGAAATTGGACGAGGCAGGGATAGTTTAAAACGTTCTATCAACCCTTTCTTCGGTTTCACATCTACGACTCCTTTTCTATAAGAAATCATCATAACTAAACTTAGTGAACTATTTTCCAACATAAATCCTAGAATAATTACAAATTTCAAATCAAAGATAAGCTGAAAAAGATTTCTGAAAAATATATCTCTACATATACAGTTCTGGGAAAATATCACTCCGCACGGTGGGAAGATTCCTAGATCTGTTAAAAGTAACCCAATGATGACTGAAAGAAAGATGAGCGCCGATTAAGGAGAGAATGGAGTCGATGTTAGTTTAATCAGTGTCCAATATGTTTCATAAAATGAAAATGTATGGACGCCGTTTGAGACACATGCCCTTATTGAAAAAAATTATTTAAAATCTGTCTGAGTTACATTAAAGATAATTGAAGAAATATTTCAATTTTGTAACCATCTGCTATGGTCAGATAAAACGAATTTTTAATTTATTAGGCACAAATCATGTTAACTATGTTTGGTGTATAATGCGTGAGGTTGGTCATACTATTGTAATTATTGTTGGAATAATAGAACATGCAAGGTGAGCTGTTGTCAAAGGTTGCTAATTAAGCAGGTTTTGGTACCATTTTGAGTTCATAACAGTGTTCTTGGGCAAAATAGTTGGTGATCCGGTTCCCTTAGACAAGAAACAGCCTTAGACATTGAGTTCAAATGCTTCAACGTGAGTACGACACATGACTCGTGACGCGTTTCTTTTTTCCATTGAAGCGAAAGATCTTCCTAAAGCTCCAAACGAGAAAAATGTGGAGCCTATCCCTAAAGTTCTTCTTGGTGAGATGAGACTTCTTCACATCCCTTCTCGACTTGAAACCTTTTCGAAAAATCTTTAGCTTCAGTAGAAACGCTAAAGCTTTCACACTTGCATCATTCTAATCGTGAGTGTGCTTAGCACTGGTGACAACCCGATCCTTGAGCTGAGACTTTACCAGGAGTCGATCTATTTGTTCATTGGAAACCTTTAGGCCTCAAGAGAACTTTTCGCAGGCATACAATCAGTCATTTTAAAGACAATAATGATTCTTAAGATGGTGTTCAGTAATACAATAGCATTAGCAACTATTTCCTTGCATTTTAGGTCACTTTGGGCGAGAGCAAAAATGTTTGTATGCTTTTCTTTGGTAAGATCAATTTCTAGACTTGAAAATGATTTAAACTTTTATATTAACAGATAGATAGTAGAAAACACATTACTCTTAAACAACATGATTTATTTAACCCATATTTTTATCATTTTACCATTATACTCGTAATCGAAAAGTAAATTTCCAGGGACTAAAACTCTTATTTTTTTAAGAAAACTGGAATAATTTAAATGGAGGAATAATTATTCATATCACGTAAATCATAAAAACGAATGAAAAAATATTTATGTATTAAGATCAAAACTTTTGTCCATGACTTTAATAGTCATCAAATTGTGTAGGGTATGAATACTTTTTATGGCAAATTTTCTTAAAAAGTGTCACTTCGTTTTTTTAGGAAGCTTTTTGAAGTTTTGTGGTGTTCATTAATGCAATGACACCGAATTCCGTTACACTGTTATAAACTTTTCATAAACTATGGTCAAAAATTGTGGTATTTTATTCCGAGTGGGCATACTTTCTTAAGCTAATGTATTTTCACTTCCTCCATTTCACCAGTTTTTTTGCACACCTTTTCCTAAAAACTTTCGGCGACAGATGTCAACTTGTTATTTCGATTAAATCTGACGAATACCCCGCCGCAAAGGCCGCAAATAGATATCCGGCTATTCATCTTTCACACAATGCTCCCTTATCTTAATCAAATTCTTTACTGATTCTCTCTTCGTTGGTTTTCTCGTCTTAGATTTAAGTAAGTAGCAACTATCCCACTAAAAGATGATTATCTTTCTCTATTCTTATACTTCAATGCTTATATGGTATGAGAAATATACACTTTTATATTTAATACCTAATTTAACGTTACTAATTTAATGTTAATACCTAATTCAACTCTACATATGTCAAGGTTTATAAAACCAAGAAACTCCCTATATTCTGGCAAATTAATCAAAGGTTTAAGGGTAGCCTTGCACTGATGGTACTAAAATGGTTTATAATTATGGTTTGGCAACTTGAGGAAATATAGCCTAGGTAACTTGATGTTAGCACCACCTAGCAATTCATAGCTTCGCGGAGCGAAATAATACTATAGAACGCCTAGGGGAAAATATTGAAGAAAGAAGAGCCATCGCAGAAGAATTTTGAAGAGACTAGGAATCAATAGTTTTAGTGCATGCCACTCAAGAACAAACAGAGAAAATAACTTCAGTGCCAGTCTTCAAACAGCAAAGGAAAGAGTACCTAGGAGCAGGAGCCACATTAACAAATGATGAATTGAAAAGTGCTATATATTTGTTTGAAATGAAATCGTCAGCCAACCTCAGGAATCCCAGATCACACTAAAGAAAGCATGGAAAAATATAATCGAGAACATCAAACCTGCCAAAATGTTATTCCTTGCCAAATCAGGCAAACCACCAGATCCCCTTACTAGCTACTAACCTATATCGCTTCTGAACTTCATTCGTAAAGCCTTTGAAAAGCTCCTAAACAGAATATTCTGGCATATGGAAGCCAAAACCACCTCAACTACGAATTTCAATTTCGATTCCGTAAAATTAGAGATACCACAATGGCACTTAGCATTAATACTAAAAACATTGTCAAGGCCAAAGTATAGCCAAAATAAGTCGATCTGGTTTTAAGTGACAACAAAAAAGCAGTTTACAGATTTGGGGTAAGAGGCATACAACTGAAGTTCTTAAATCTCCAGATGAAGAGAAACGACATGGAAAGAATTCTCTGCGATGATCATATAGTTAGAAGAGCTTTTTGAAGGTCAATGAATTTAAAGGACCAAAGTTCAGATGCTTAGCTGGACAGTCGCAAGAGAGATACTCCAGCACCACGCTATATGCAATCTATACAATGGACATGCAGTTATAAAGAATGCCTAAATATCCATTTCGGTGACGACATCAGTTAACTTCTCGTCAGTCAATACGGAAATGCAGAATATCATGCACAGACGAAGGCCGTAGAGATCGACTACATTAAGAACGAACATAGTCCCAATATCAAATTAAAAGGTAGAAGATGCCGTAGTAGATAAACACCTATACCGAGACCATCATAAAGGCAGGATACTGTGATTAATGATAACTTTGACAGCTATATAAAAACTAGAAGATGTAAGAATATCTAAAGCCATACCAGTTCTAACCCTATTATATTCTTTAAAATGCATAAACAAAAGCAACCCCAAAATATATTTCGCAATAGGAAGTGAGGCGCTCATCATCTTTCCCATTATCCTTCAATACCTTATCAAAATTAAAGAAAATGTAAGTCTAAAGATTATAAAATATAGCTTTCTATCTTATAACCAACAGGAGAAGTAAACAGACACAAACAGCCTAAGGAGAGTAAGCTTTTTCAGAGTAGCGTATTAGCAACGGTGATTTTTCACCAAGTTTTGGAGCCACTTTTGGTGTAGCCAAATGGGTTTCTTGATTTGGCATGGCGGCTACCGGTTTGCTTGTAATGTCAATGCCTGGTATTCACGAAGCCACGATTTAACATAAAGAGCCCCCATACATGTGATATTTTTAGGGTATACCAATTTAATTATTTTTTATACATTTAATTATTTCCCATGATATTAAATTTAGGAAATATGAAAATCGGCGGCGCGAATGATCGGACGCAAAATATTTTGTCCCTGTTTCAATATGTTTAACTTTTTGGGAGTAAATTCAAGGGGACTGCTCGTGGGGTTTGATCACTGTGCGGGGACACCCCTACGATGATCTTGAGTTTTAATCAATTTGGGGGTAGGGTCTGGGGGGCACAGCCACAAGTATATAATCATAATTATTGATAGAATAATGTTCTAACGTTTGTATTTAACCAAACGCCCATGAGTATACATGCGCGGGTGAACGAAACATACACGCCAAAAAAATACACTCTTTCGGACGCGCCGCCGATCTACATGTTTCCCTCAAGTTTATTCTCTCTCTTTATATTAATTAATTTAACAAATTCTTCCAAATTCTTAGACTTGCTTTTTAATAGTATAGAAGGAATTATTACGATATTTTTACTTTAATATTACCAAGAAAGAGAGAGTTACTCAAAATGTCCTAAAATAAACAAACTGAGGCATATTCGACCATTTAATATGAATTCAAACTGATGATACATCTCCTCAATTTACTGAATTTAATTCATTTACAATGTTTTGCCTATTTAACGAATCATACAATTTTTGGATTGTTAACATAATCAATTTTATAAGATTTTAGAATTTTTTTCTAACTTCGATAGAATTGGGCCAAATATTGAGCGTTTTTCAAATATTAAAATAAAAGTAGCGTTTTACATAAATCTTTAGTTTTTATATTTACATCGTTTAAAGTTTCTTCAAATAACGGAAATAAAAATTATTTAGTTCCTGATAAAAATATGGAAGCAATTGAGAGAATGAAAATAATTTGCAGAAAGCGCACTGTTCCCATATCATAATCCCTCTCTTTTTCATTAAAATATAGATTAAACAGTTTAGTCATATTTCTCGAAATTATTGTCATTCTTTCAATCACTTCCTTATTTATCGCTAACTCAATTATTTTTATTTTCGTTATTTGAAGAGGCTTTGGGCGAATTAAAAAGCAAGGTTAAGACTAGAATATAGTAATTTTGAGTATTAAATATGAAATATGAGTATACATGCGCGGGTGAACGAAACATACACGCCAAGAAAATACACTCTTTCGGACGCGCCGCCGATCTACATGTTTCCCTCAAGTTTATTCTCTCTCTTTATATTAATTAATTTAACAAATTCTTCCAAATTCTTAGACTTGCTTTTTAATAGTATAGAAGGAATTATTACGATATTTTTACTTTAATATTACCAAGAAAGAGAGAGTTACTCAAAATGTCCTAAAATAAACAAACTGAGGCATATTCGACCATTTAATATGAATTCAAACTGATGATACATCTCCTCAATTTACTGAATTTAATTCATTTACAATGTTTTGCCTATTTAACGAATCATACAATTTTTGGATTGTTAACATAATCAATTTTATAAGATTTTAGAATTTTTTTCTAACTTCGATAGAATTGGGCCAAATATTGAGCGTTTTTCAAATATTAAAATAAAAGTAGCGTTTTACATAAATCTTTAGTTTTTATATTTACATCGTTTAAAGTTTCTTCAAATAACGGAAATAAAAATTATTTAGTTCCTGATAAAAATATGGAAGCAATTGAGAGAATGAAAATAATTTGCAGAAAGCGCACTGTTCCCATATCATAATCCCTCTCTTTTTCATTAAAATATAGATTAAACAGTTTAGTCATATTTCTCGAAATTATTGTCATTCTTTCAATCACTTCCTTATTTATCGCTAACTCAATTATTTTTATTTTCGTTATTTGAAGAGGCTTTGGGCGAATTAAAAAGCAAGGTTAAGACTAGAATATAGTAATTTTGAGTATTAAATATGAAATTTATGTAAAGTTCTATAGTTAATGTTTAAATTTTGCTTCTTTAATGTGTTTAATGATAGTCAAGTTTAATTGACAAAAAAAAGGATATGTTCGGGGCACTGAACGTTGTTACCTTGTATTTATCTGGACGGTTGTCAGTGCTTAGGCACTGGTTATGCATGTCATTTATTGCTTCTACGATGTTGTCTGGTGTTTGGTGAGATCAATTCTAGGTACGCTTGGGGTTCCTGACATTTTTTTTCTAGAATGAATTGATTTCGATTTTTATTATTACTTCTCTTGTTGTGGTGGCCTTCATACTGAAAATCTTTCCCCTTTATCACATTACTGTTAGTGCTGGTCATATTTTACTATAGAGTTTCGCAAATAAGTTTGACTTGGTTAAATACTTCGTTCTTTTGGTTGGTTTGATTTTGAGAATAAAATGTTTGTGCGCGCGAAGATTTTTATGTAGTCCTATCTTCCTGAAATTTTCTCCATTTCGTTGTTAATTATTATTTTCCTTAATTTTATTTTAGTCTTCTCTCTATGTTATTTATTTATATAAGGCTAGGTCATTAATTTCCTTATCGCTTTTCAATGAGATGCATCAGCTCAAATTTCCTACTCGGGTTTTTCTTATCATCTTTTATGTCCACTGAAACTGTGAAAGAATACAAAATCGTGCCCTCGGGATATTCACCCAAAAACACGTGATCTAAGATGCTTGAAATATCCTAAGGGAAAATAATACACAGAATAAACCCAAGCGCTTTCATCAGGAGCAGAAGAACAATGAAATAGAGAAACAGTTAATAAACAGAGAAATGTGACGTAATTCAAACGTGCCGACGAACAAAGACAATCTTTTAGGAAAAAAACAAAACAACTGACGAACAAATGAATAGCCCATCCGCGGAACTACAATATACAAATCAATTCAAAACATTTAATTTATATTACAAACAAAGTATTATTCATGATCCAATTATCTAATTTAAATAGACCTTCACTTAAATTGAAATTAATGTTATGGGAGATTCTCATCATGGCTGATTCCATTAGATTTCTTTCAATAAAATTGTGCACAAAAATATTGGATTTCACATTAGACAAATCTACTTGATGGCTCAAAGTAGATTGAGGAATAAACAGTGCATTCAAAGATTGCCCTGTTCTACAAGGGTACTTATGTTGTTTAATTCTCACATGTAGGCTTTTTGTTGACTGGCCTATGTAAAATCCAAGACAAGATTTGCACGGAATTTTATAAATGCAGGCCATTTTATTAGGGGAAGAATTTTTAATTACTAAGTTTTTTAACGTAGAATTATTAAAGAATACAACATTAACATTAAAATATTTTAATAATTTGAGAACATGGGACAAGTATTTATTAAAAGGGAGCGTTAAAATATTATTTCGCGTGAATCAGTATTTAATTTTATTTACAGAAAAGGACTGATTAGTTCTGCGCAGTGAATCATTTAGAAAATAAGATGGATAATTTAACATTTTACTAATGATTTTGATTGATTCTAACTCTTCATCGATAGATTCTGGGTCACATACTCTAAAAGCACGGAAATACACAGAATTAAAAGTCGATTTTTTTAGTTTTATGCGGATGATTCGAATAAAAATGGATGTAAAACGAAACATGAATTGGCTTCCGGATAACCGAGAACTTAAAACCTTGCGGGCTATGGTGTACCATGGTGTCTAAAAAAGATAATTTTCCGACTTCTTCTAATTCATGAGTGAAATTATTTGAGGGTACGAGGTTATTTAGGGCACCAAGAAAATTAGTTGCGTTACACTCAATAGGCCAAATACATAATACATAATCTACATAACGGTACAAAATAGCATTTTGGTGGAGGATGGGACTAGTAACTTAAGACTCCAAAAATTCTATATAAAAACAACCAAACAATGCGGAGAGAGTGTTTCTCATAGCCATGCCGAAATTTAAGCATAATCAGAGAAATGAGGGTGTAGGCACTGGTTGATTTGACAGAGACTGTCCTAGGGAATTTAGCTATGAAATGGATGGGATTTGGCTAAATTCAATTGAGGATCAGGAGGACTTAGGCGTGGTAGTAGATAGGTGATTGAAGTTTTCAAAACAGTGTATTGAGGCAAAAAATAGAGCAAATAGGGTGCTAGGATACATTAAAAGAAATCTTAGCTACAAGAGTAAAGAAGTTATCCTTAAACTCTCACAACTCATATGTTAGGTCACATTTAGAGTACTGTATACAAGCATAGTCACCACATTTTAGAGATGACATCAACCTGCTAGAGTCAGTACAAATGAGGTCAACAAAATTAATACCTTCCCTGAAGCACCTTGAATAGGAAATTAGACTGTTGGTATTAAATATGTTCTCATTTGAGAGAAGAAGTGTGAGGGGAGATATGATTGAGCTTTTTAATATCCGTTCTGGGATGGATAAGTAGGATTTTAGCAGGCTATTTGGGTTGGAAGGTAGTAATAGGACTAGGGGTCGTCACTGCTTAAAAATTAAAAAAGAGAGGTGCAGGTTGGATGTTAGAAAATATTTTTCACCAATAGAGTGATAGATTACTGGATTAGCTTGCCATCTGAGACAGTAGACAGTCCGAACTTGAATGTTTTTAAAAGCAGATTAGATGATTATATGGGGATGGAGGGTTAACACTTTTGTTGGGGGGGGGGGGATATTCTGGACTCATTCCTGTGGGTGCAGTTTTTTATTATTGTATATTATGATTGATTTTGACGACTCTTGATTATGATGCTTTTTGTTTTTGACACATTCCTGTGAATGGTTCTAATTGTATATTGTAGATGCATGATCTGGCGCAATCGTCTGGATTGTTTAAATTGTATATTGTAAATCCATGATTTGACACAATACTATGAATGCAAATTATGGGTGGGTTTTGACAGATGCGGATGACTTTTGTCATCCGTTAAATTGTTATGTTATGTTAACGTTGGAGATATAATTTATCATTAAAACTAAACGAAGAGTTTAGGATGCATAGTTAGATTAAATCTATGCAAACATGTGTGGGAATGGGCAAAGAACTTTGTTCAAGTGCTTCCGGTAGCCACAAGATCAAATCATTCACAGGGACTTTTGTAAATAAGAGGACAACATCGAAGCTAATCATTTTAAATTTGTAGGTAAGAGTATGCCACTTGAGTTTATCAATGAAATCACAATGATTTTTAATATAAGCGACGGAGAGGCTGCTTAAAAGAGGGCTTAGTAAAGAAACTAACAATTTTGATAATTTAGAACTAGCAGAAACTACAGTACTGAGGATCGGACGCATGACGATATTTTCTTTATGATTCTTGGCTAACCCATATAAATAATGTAGTGTAGGGGCAGACATAGCTAAATTACGTAATATGTCCTTATCTTTAACGCAATTTTTTAGCTTCTTGTTAAAAACTGCTATAGTAGAGGTATAAGAACTTTTAATGAGTTAAACATAACATGAGCAAAGAGAATGATAAATGATTGGCTTACCTTGGGAAAAGGACTAATACTGTATCCAGGGATTTATGATATTTCGTTACAGAGAATATCGTTGCCGTCTGGAGTAGCTTATTCCTCTTGTTTAGTATTTTGGGTAAGCTATCATTAACTTTCTCTTGTAACAATGAATTTATTGAAAAAGACGTCCAGAACGCCTTTAGTTATGAATACGTGGAAGTTGACCCTTTTGAGAGAACTTAGAGAGACAACGCTTTTACTTCTGCGCTGGAGCCTTTGTCATGAGTCACGCGATATTAAATTTTAGGGAAAAATGTATCACCTGGTTAACATCAAAGTTTAGCCAAGCAAATTATCATTCTCTAGAAAAAAATAATGAATATTTTATATTTAAATTAATGATTGAAATATATAGAATAATGAAAATGACAATGACATCAAACATAAATTATTATAGAGGTTAAGGGATCTTTATTTAATTTACATTGAGTAAATTCATCGTTTAGGAGATTATCCATCTTATTTATAGAATTTTGCCTTTTAAAATTACCTCAAAATTAGATTTATCGACTTTAGTGAAAAACAAGGAAGTGTCATTCTTCATATTTTGAACAGACGAAATAAAACGACGCGGAAGAATATATGGATTCGTTATACGGCTTAGGGAAGAATAGACAACCCCTTTACAAAATTTCACATCATTAACGCTAATCTCCCCATGCTTTTAAAGATGAACAAAAGATTTAGCAGGTTTAACATAGTTTTACCTTGTTACTAAAGGAAATACCAATACCAAATAGTAGAGCCCGTTTCACGTCATCGGATATCACCTTCGATGAGAGGTTAACAACGCCATCTAGGTTCGAATTACGTGAACATGAGCTTTCCGTAATAAGTCAGCTTAATTTTCTTTCTAAATTATCTTCAACGCGGGAAAATTCACGTCGAAGATTGTGGTAGCAAAAATCAATAAGTGGTTTCTTATTAAGAGTAGAATTAGCCTAGTTAAACTCTCTCTTTCTAATCTGGACAGCGTGAGACATTTCTGTTCGCTTCATGCGTAATATGTCACGATGTTTTTCTATGATATGACGGTGAATGTCTTCAAAGAAGCGGTCTTATAACTTAAGAATACTCTTTGGGATTACGTTTTCAGCAATGCAGTCGTTGAGGAATGTCACTTGAAATTTAGATTTATGAGAAGCGAGGAAAGAAGAGAGATTCTTGACGAAAGGAGCAAAGCCAGGTGCGAAGGAAGGCCAGGTCTATTTGCCTGCTTTTAGAATATGTAACCTAGAATTTATCGATGAAAAGTTAGAATTAATCAAAATCATAAGAAAAAGATTAAATTACCCATCTTATTTTCTAAATGATTCCCTGCGCAGAGCTAAGCAGTCCGTTTATGGAAATAAAATTAAATACTGATTTACGCGAAATAATATTTTAACGCTCCCTTTTAAACACTTGTCCCATACACCTCCGCATACACCTCAGAGAGAAGTATGGGGAGGAGCTCATCAGAGATCTCTATTACAACCGCACGAAACAATGGGCAGTAATCACACTGTTTGACGAACATAACAAGACACTGCTGCTAGACCAAGTTATCAAGGTCTGCAGAACTTTAACGCACCCACACCACACAACCTCGAGCCACAGCTAAATATATGACCTACACAGTGCCACTGATGTTACAAAACCGGACAGTCTACACGTGATTGCTAAGCATACCTGGTCTGCTCCAAGTGTAGTGTAGTGGGCCACCACTACACCACCTGCACACCCACTACATCCCTTTGCACAAACTGCGGCGGCGACCATGTCGCCGGCAACCTAAAATGCTTTTACCTAAGAAAGGCCCGCTCTGACGCCATAGCCGCAATACGTTGTCCTAAACCCACCAACAAAACCACACACTCCGACCCTGCCCCTCCTCCCCTCACAATAACATTCGCTGCTACTACTGGCGCAACGGTGTGCAGACCTTTCCTTGTCCTACCGCAGACACACCCTACCTCAGTTGCAACTCAGACTCAACCACATATTCCAACACCCGCCCCCACTCAAGCACCTTGCACCCAGAGACCCCCACTACTTCCGACACTAACCCCTACCCCACACCACCCACGCACCCCTACCCTACACCACACACCCAAAGCTACACCGGGAGGCTTTGCTTTCAAAATTGGCAAAATACATGTCAAGGGATGACGCCCGACTATACGCAAACATAATAAATACCCTGTTTGCCTCGCACGGTCTAGAACAGCTCACCTTTCCCGAGAAGGTGTTCGCTCTAATCAACAAGCATACATACAGGAGACCCACACTCCTCCCCACCCAGATTGGCACGAACACCTTTTCCCCCTGAACACACCGCACGCTCACACCCCGCGGAAGAACTAACAAAAGGGGAAGAAGCCTGGAACTGCTAACGAAAGAGACAGAATCCAGAGGGCCGGACCAGATTTTCCGACCTTCTTAACACAACGTTCGGCGACAAAACCGGACATTGTGTTAACAAGCAAAAACTTTCCCTTCAACATCGTCAATGAGCCCGGACTAGTGGTACCGAGCGACCATTTTCCGATTCTCACCACGATCTTGCTTGTTCTACTAGTCAAGTCCGTTTCACTTAGGTAAGTTACGCTAAAGATAACTTGGAGCTATATAGAGAGATACTCAGTACATACGAATCAACTGACCTAGGAGCAGCTTATCTCGAAGAGATCGATGAGGAGATAAATAAGATCACCAATTTCCTCATACAAGGCGACGAAAGATGCGTTCCCAAACTCTTCTATAAAATACTGCCACAACCTAGGTGGATGGACAAGATGAAAGAAATCGCCCGAGAACATAGAGAAATCTATGAAGAGAACGGCAGGACAGAGCTTAATATAGAAAGGACAGCCAGAATGATGCATCTAGGTGGGGAATTAAAAAACATAATAATTGAAAAACAAAGAATAAATCTGGAATGGAATCATTGGGAGACTGGACAGGTAGGACAATCCTGTAACGTTTTGGAATAACATCCGAAGAATTAAGGGATTGCCTCCCAGAACCAGAACCGAAATCAAAGATGGAGACGACGTCTTAGATGACCCAGAGTCTCTCGAGAGAAAGTTTTGAGCTCACTGGTAAGAGATTTTGCTATAACACCTGAGGAGAACGACGACTTCGACCGAGACTTTGAAGACCAATTGCTCGATGACCTCGGCACAGTGATACATAGAACCTAACCAAACCCGCAAGTATCTCAGGAAAGAGTGATAGTTGACCACGGATACCCAATAACTGTCGAAGAGACCTTGAACACCATAAAGTCCTTCAAGCAGAGGGTTCCAGGCTGGTCTGGGATAACGAAGAATAACCTCGTAAATGCCCCAAGGCAAATTATTCAAGGTTTGGTGAACACAATGAATGGCCAAAATCATCTTTATTCCGAAGGGAAACAAGCCCCCAGACCAGGGGGCTAACTATCACCCGATCTCTCTTCTTGAGATACAGGGAAAAATCTTCGAAAAGATTTTAGCAGATAGGCGACAAGCTCAACTGAGCGAGTTAGGAGCGCATAACCTCCAACAACATCGGCTCCGCAAAAAAGGGGCACAAATACCGCCCTGGCGCTCCTAACATAGAAATTAGCATACTCCCAAGCGAACAGGTTCTATGTAGACATTGTGTTGAGGGACTTGCAAAAGGCCTTCGATGAAGTCTGGCTGGAAGGACTTCAATACAATATCCCGAACCTCCAGCTCGACCCGATCCTGAAAAGGATCCCCTGTGACTTCGTAATGGACCCAAGGGCCTGTCTCATGATAGAAGGGTACAGAGGCCCTGAATTCGAATTAAAGGCGGGCGTTCCTCAAGAAAGCTGCCTGAGTCTTCTGCTTTACTTAGTCTTCACAATAGACCACCCAACTCCGATGCACAGGGACACGATGTATCTGCAATTCACAGATAACGTCACTCAAATTGTCCCATGCCCGGAGGGGAAAGCAAGGGCGCAGGTGGTTTGCACATTAGCGGGGATCAACATCAGCCAGTATGAGAGACGATGGAATATCAGTACCAACAAGGACAAATTCGCGATCGTCCCGCTGAGCCGCAAGTTGACATGGCCCATCATCATAGATGGGAGGAGATACGGTTACCTCAACGCAGGCACCGTTCTGGGCCTTAAAAATCACCGATCATGGATACTCGAAACACCACACGGAGAGGCGGAACCTGACAAGGAGAGAAATATCCATGCTATACAGGCTTAGAGATCTTAGTTCGGCTAACATAAGGAAAATATATCTGATGTATGTCCGGGCTAAGCTCATCTACCCCACAGTGGTGTCTCATGCGGCCAATAAAACCTCGATGTAAAGGTTCCAACGTGTTCAGAAAACTGCCTCTCTGCTTATGAACAAAGTTAGAAGGCGTGATCAACTTGGGCAAAGAGATTTGCACATGAGAAAACGTTTTCACTTAAAAAACCTGGAAAAAAGGTCTGGTCGACTGTAATGAATGGTGTCATACCTGAGCTACAGGGAACAGGCAGCAGGCTTAATATACCTGCATGCAAGGCTACGGGCGAAAGTCTCACGCCAAAGTCGGTTCCCGGGCACAAAATATGCACACAAGAAGTAATCACACTAATATTTACATAGAAAATCACAATATAACATATAAAAAAACATTGCATGAATACATACACAAATGAGAACTGCAAACAATACGACTATCCCACAACAAGAAATATAGGGTAAATTGTCGGCAATTAGAGCTAAAAAAGGCTTGAAAGCTGAAGGTTTTCCGACACAAATAAGTACAACTAATCATTAGAGAACAAACAATAAGAAGAATGCTAAACAAAGTCATGAATTTTACCAACATACGATAAAAAGCATAAACAAACAACAAAAATAAATACAAAAATAAAAATAAAGCGATGCCCTGCCTACTAGGAAAAAATACCACCCTCCCCTTCAATTTTCACCTACTATATCTCCCACTATCCCAACTTCGACTAAAAACTGAGTCTATTATCGATAATTCCATTTTTGTTCCTTTTCTAAAGACGTCTGGGAATAAAGGATGTCGTTTGTGGATGTTTTTTCTGGCCTCGAAGACCCCGTTAAAAAACTTGTAAGAAATATTAAGAATATACAAGTGAAAATTAATAACGCTGCCACAGCTGTGGACTTCACTAGAACCTGCATAGAACATGCCAGTTTACTTATATATATATATATATATATATATATATATATATATATATATATATATATATATATATATATTAGGGTGGGGCGATTTTCCACTTTTTTTCGAATACCTTTGACGGATAGTGAGGAAACGGTGCCAATTGATGAGAAAAATTGCATCATAACAGTTTTGTTGCACAACTATACTTTTAGCCTGTGCATCGAGTTTGAAAATAGAAAATTTGCATTAATCTACCCAAAATATAGGTCATATCCCACATATTTATATGTAATAAAATTGCCTCTAGGTAGTAAAAATAATAATCATTTATGTGTATATTTTATGTATGCAAAATCTTTGAATTGAATAACTATATCTTCAGCTGGCGCAAGAAGGAGAAAAGAATAAAATATGCCTCCTTTTTAACTGAAACTGCAAAAATTGCAAAAATATAATTTTAACCCTTTAAAGGACAGAAGAAAACCAGCATTATTTTTTTAATAAAAAATGTTATAGACTAGCTGCATATGAGTAGTAGTTAATGTTTTTAATAAAAAATATAAAATATTTCGAACATTATGAAAGTTTTGCATAGCACATACAAGGAGCGGTCAATAAGTTTGGCAATTCGGATATAAGGAGACGAGATATGAGGCAAAGTGTTTTATTATTTTTCAATATAACTACCCTCGACTTCAATGCACTTGCGCTACTTGTCCCTGAGGCTTCGAATTCCCAAAAACCAGAAACCTCCCGACTGATGGTCAATCCACTCCTGGACAGCAAGCCGGACATCTTCATCGTCCCTAAACCGGCGTCCGCGCAGTGTAGCCTTGAGATGGTGGAATAAAAAGTAGTCGCTAGGGGCCAGGTCTAGGTTGTAGTGGGGATGGTTGAGCTCCTTGAATCCACACTCGCACAGGGCAGCTTGTGTAACCTTTGGCCTTGTGGACTTTTATGACGCTGAAGTCGATCAGTGGGCGTGAGGTTTCTAGGGACCCAAAGGGCAGAGACCTTGTCGTGGATGATGTTTTTGCCCCTACATGTGATATTCCAAGTTCTCGCTCGATTTCTTCGACCTTCACCCGTCGATTTTCGAGGATGATCCTCTCCACACGGGCAACATAGTCCTCGTTGGTCGGTCACGTCTGACGGGCGTCCTGGAAGAGGGTCATCTTCAAGGGACTCACGACCATGGTGGAACTCCCTATTCCACCAGCGAGCAATGGTTGCATAGGAAGGGGTGGTGTCGGTGTACACTGCAACCATGCGTTCATGGATTTCTGCATTCTTGCCTTCTTTGGTAAAAAATTTGATCACTGCGCGGTGCTCAACCTTCTTCATTGTTGAAAAATTCATGACTGATGATCTGCGATCACCTACTGCTTCTTAAATAGACGAGGCAGGAGCGTGCGGCTGCAGCTCCTGACTTGTCATAACTTGTCCTAAAACCCCCACAAAAAGCCACCCCCCTTCCTCTGTTTTGCCCTCCGGATTCGCAAAACTTATTGACCGCCCCTCGTATGTGTAACATTGAGCCTCAGGGGCAATCATTTATGCTTTACAAGAATTTTCACCTTTCCTGCTTATAATAACATTTTCTATTAATATTATCAGGATGGAAAACATGTTATAATATATGATTTTCCAAATATAAAAATATAGATAATGCAAGAAAAATCATTATTGAATGCGTATATTTTCAAAATACTATAATATATACATATATATATATATATATATATATATATATATATATATATATATACACTCATATATATATACAACATTAAACATATAGATATCACTTTCAAATTATTCGTGATATTTTTCAAAGCAATTTTTAATATTTACCTAACAAGCATAGATACCCCATTCAAGACACATATTATTGGTTCTGTTATAAATTTTATTTTTAGTGCACACTTTGCAACGTTGTCTGCAATCAGATTTTCACAATGGATCTGGTGGTATGGAAGATTGTATCCTGTTTTTGGCGTTTGCCAGCAACAGAAGTTGATGGTGGAGCTCTTTTTCTGTCGGAGTAATTTCCAATCAAATGATTGGACCCAATTCTTCGGAATGTTTTTGCATCAACTTTTTCAATATTTGACGTTCTTTCCAATTTGCAGAACACGATGAAGGCATTATTTATTGCACTATCAACCAGATTAAAAACTACTCTGAGATAATATTTAACTTTCGACACATGGTCAAACTGATAAGGGACTTTCTTTGTTCCATTGTATTGACCCCACCCATATGGACATTGTAGTGCTTAACAACAGCAGGGCATTCAATCTCCTTTTTATCCCTAGCTCCATTTTTCCTGCGGTACACTTTCGAAACAGGAAATGCCGATATAAAATTCGACAACATGTGCACTGCTTTATTGTCCATCCACTTCACATAGAAAATGCCATTTGATTAAAAATAAGAGATATTCTGCCTTTTTGCTGACTATTTAATGTAGTTTGAGGAATTACAATTTCATTTAGGAAAAAATCAAAACTAGCTACGCTATTAAATAATGGGTTGAGGAATAAGTTCTTGCGGTTTTATTTAACAATTTTAGAAAAACTTCATTTTTAATAGATAACAATATGCAATTTAATCAAGAATGTATTCTTCGTTGTTATTTACGACTTCTTCCCAACGTTCAACTAGTTTTTCGATGACTCTGCAATAAAAACTTCTGGATTTTGACTAGAAGAATTCGTCTAACCAGGTTCTTATTTCCACATCAGTATTGAACGAAACGCCGCGCAAATTGTTGGAGAGCGATCGGAACAGATGGAAATTCGATGGGGCCAAGTCTGGCGAATATGGAGGATGCGGCAGGATTTCCAATTAAGCGTTTGGATGGCATCTTTTGTCATATTGGCAATGTGAGGACGAGGATTGTCGTGTTGCAGAAGGACTCTATAACGTCGATGAGGTCGCTTTTCACGAATAGCTTCGGCAAGTCGATACATTTGTTGAACGTAGAGTTCTGCAATGACAATTTCGTTGTTCGCAAGGAGCTCATAAAGAATGATGCCTTTACAATCCCACCGCACACAGCATCGTCTTTCGTGGATGAAGTCCTTTCTTTAATCGCGGAAGTGGTTTTTTATTGGGGCTAAGCCATTGTTTTTGATGGTTCATGTTGACATAAACACACCACTTTTCGTTCTCAGTGATGACGCGGTAAAGAAATCTGTCGTCATATCCTTGAGTAGCCGCCTTGTGACGACCAATCAAACCTGCGGCAATCGTGGAGCGTTGACGTTTGTTGCTTTCGCTCAAACGTGCAGAACACATGCAGAGAGTTTTTGAACTTTCCCCATCGAATGAAGGTGATTTACTACAGTTTTGTGATCACACGCCAATTGTAAAGCCAATTCTCTAGTCTATTGACGAGGATTTTCATGAAGAAGATCGTTCAATCGATCTTCATCCAACTTAATGGGGCGACCAGAACGTTCTTCGTCATTAAGATTGAAATGGCCGTTTTTGAATCGTGAAAACCACCATTGAGTTGTCCTTTCTGATAAAGGACAATGCTTTTGCATTGTTCCCGTCTTGATTGAAAATAAATAACAAGTGTCGAAAATGCGCCTTTCTTTCAACATGACATTCCATTTTGTGGGTATAGAACAAAAATTAAATTAACACAACTTTTAAATAAACCGCAATGACTTATAACTCAACTTCAAGACGTAGCCTAAGCAAAAGCCTAATAGTCTACGCTGTTAAGAGACGTGGCCTAACCTTTGCAAATTTTGCTCTCATTATTGATTATTGTTTCTTAATATGTGAACAAATCACATCAACAAAACTTAAATCAACACAACATTAAAAAAAAACGCAAGAACTTATTCCTCAACTTAATATTTCATAAGCATTTAGATAATCACTCAGATTGATAATCACTTTTCCATAATCATAGGCTTCCTAATTATCAGGATTCTCAAGAGATGTCATTGTTTCTTTATTTTATACTCTCTTCCATCTAAAAGTTGCAATCTCATATTAGGTTTGAAGTGAAGCAGCTTCAAGTAGGATACCTTTGGACTCACAGGTTTGTTGTATAATTATGGGCAGATTGTTAGGTACTATTATTACATTTAAACCTTCAGTCAGCTGGTCATTTTGAGTATCTTCTAAATCTTGTTCTATAAAATGCATATCTTCCTCATCAGAATACGACTACATCTTCAGTATCACTGTGATCACATGATAATAATTTCTGGAGTTCATTTTCTCGAAGGACAAAGAGTCCTTGGTTGTGACACCCTGTATCTGTAATATAATTAGGATTGTCTCAGAAAATAATGTAAAAATATAATCTGAGTAAATTCCTCATTTATGCTCGCCTAAGTAATAGGCTACGCACACCCAACATACCTATATATAATTATATGTATAAAACCAGACAACAGTATAATAAGTGACCATGATCTAGGAATTTACCTTAATATCTTTTAAATATTAATATTTGTATATTATTTGAAAGTAATTAAGTATGTATTGTAGTAGTAACTACATGGCAAACAAAAATAAATAATTGAAATGGTAAATATGGCATTTTTAGATTATGGGGAATAAAATCTGCAGAACTAAAAATTCTAACATACCAAATTACCCCTTGGGTACAATGGCACGTATGTGTGCCGTATACATATTATTAAAACTTTTGAAGTAAATATTTACTTTATTTTTTTAAGTCATTTTTAATCAAAGTATAGATGTTATACTATTTCTTATGAAAATTTTAGACCCCAAAATATTTTCTAACATTTACCGAGAGATATAAAAAAACAACCACTCTCAACTAGGTCTGAGACCCAACTGATCGTTCTTCCGAATAAGGTAGAGAACAATTGATTTACCATTTAGTCATTAAAAACGTATAATATAAACCTTGACTTAAATATAAAATAGTACTAATTTAAAAAATATATATATAAGAATATTTTATGCAGTGAGTTAAAGTTCTGACGCACAGGCGTACCAGTGAGCCTTAAAGCGTTAATTAAGAAACAATAGTCTATAATATCAAGAACATATGGTAAAAATTTTTTTGTAATAAAAGAATTTTTTCAACTTGCTCAAATTGATTGAAATAGAGATAAATTAGTAATTTCTCTCAGTAGGGCGAAAATCTTTACCATACTCGTTAAATTACATATAAATTCATGATAGGCATCGCAAAAACGTTTCTTTTGACTAACTATATATGACTCTTTCTTAATCTTTTAAATATATAAGTAGAAAAATAATGCAGGACTCACTACGGAGAGGTCACTCTCTGTCGAGTTCCACCCTACTCCAAAACAACCTTAAATACATTTTAATTAACTGAACTCATTTTTAGTGTCATAAGGAGGCATCTTTCGCCGTGATTCAAGTGTAACATTAATATATTCATCTCTTTTAGGTCGATCACATACTTTCCCTTATGCTTCGGTCACTATCTTAATCAATCTTTCTACAGCTTCAGTCGTTATTCTCCTGTAATTTTTACTTCCGTTTGATGACTGCGACAAAGTTTTATCCTTTAAAGAAGATACTAATGATTGAATCTTTCCTCACCAGTTTTACAATTAATTTCTTTTTGATTTTGCTTCACTCGCTCCGTATTTTGCTTTTGTCGATTAATTGACCTAAGTCATTTTCACTTATTATTCCAAAATCTTGCAAAGTTGCACTAGCAATAATTGCTGCTGTTCGATCGGAATTGCCAGGAATGTCGCAGTATTCAGCTACTGATCTAAAATGAGAAGTTTGCAGTTGTCCGTTTATTTTTATAGCATTTAATTCAGTTTCATAGTCAGAGCATTCTGTTGAAAATCCTGAACTCGAATCAGGTGACACGTAACAGCAGGACGGTTGCTGTTCACAGTGTTTAGCATTATCACTTTGTGATAGAATTGTAATCTTCCTAGATCTTTTCTCTTTTTTAGCAATGTCTTGATATTTTTTGACGTTTTAGTGGCATCGATTTGTGCAATTAGCATTTTTCCGTCGCTTCTCTGATCAGTAAGAAATTGTTTCTCTTTTGTGGGCACCTTGAGTCGCTTTGGAAATATGCAAATATTTTCGTTGCATTTGCAAGTTAAAATGTCAAAAGATCCTTTACAACTAGCCTTGAAATTTTAAAGTTTCCTTCTGTAATTAGGATTATCTTTCCTACCGTGATAAGACTTTTTAAAGTTTTTATAGTCGTTATTCAACTTGTTTACCATATCTTTGACGCGTTACTTTGACACAGTTGGAATTGATGCTGATCTTCAAATTCTTTCAAGTTGAGAACAGAAATTCGTGCAAATGTCACTGAAATGGGGTTCTTTATTTGATGCCTTCTTCAGCTTAATTCTTTCCTACGAACGTGATTTTAAAACAGCTCCAAATGAGGAAAAAAAAATTCCGGTAAGTTTTGCAGTAGTCCCGAAATTTGGTTTTCAGCAGCGTGCCGTGTCAATTTGCAAGTCATTGACGTGCTTAACAGGCGTACAAACAATTGCAAAGACTTCACGTGCGCAATTAATCGTTACAGAAGATACGTACTTGAAGAAGGGGTATAGACCAGAGCGGGCAGCCTTGTGGTGTTGCCACAAACACACGCAGTTACGCACTCGCACATATGCTACACATTAAGAAAACTTCTAACAGCAAGATAATATGTTGATTTTTAAACCAAGGCGCATGCTAATTGCAGAAGCTTGATAAAATACATGTATAAACTGACACTTTTTTCAATCACTTGCCTATCAGCAATTAGTTTAGTATTGTAAACTAGCAGGTAAACTTAGCATAAGGCTTCCGAAACCCCAACGAAATGAGCTAGTCGCTTGCATAAATCAGAACAGAATTCTATAATGTATAACCTTATCACTTTATTCCTCCCATTGAGCATCTTCAAAGGTGTGGAAACCCTGACAGAACTAACGTCTTCAAGGTAATCTTTTAAGAGCTCTGTGTAGCATTAGTTAAACTTCTAGGTCATGCGACTATCTACTTTACCATATGTCAAACCAAAAATGATGTTGACAAAACATTATCAAAGAAGGCCACAGATGAATGCATAACATTTGGCCAGTGAGGCCAAAGTTCCACCGCACATAGAAGCGCAAAACGCAGTCTATTGTAATTAGTTGAACACATTAATTGTTGAACAAAATTCAGCAGAACGAAAGAAAAAAACTGAAAAAGGACGGAGTTAGGCCAATATTAATGAAGTGAAATTCATAAATAAAAACACCAACTAGGAAAATTCCCATGTTTTCAAAGCGATATTCAGAGAAAACCTTATGGCCAAAAGGCAAAATTACACAGAGGCACATTACAAGCAACGAGTTTAATAACGTAATCATGTGCTTTAACAGTTTTTCACTATAAAAGGACACGTCAAGTAATTAGTCGCACAAGAAAATAAAAGTGTGTTCATAGTGTAGTTCTCAATCACTTACGTGGAAGGATTGCAATAACCAGATAAAAAGATATAACTACAAACTGTAATGTAAATCATCGGACAGTGGCCATAGTTTGACTAATTAAGAGGAAAATAATAGAAAGAAAAACAAGAAAATCAGCCGAAAAGGAAGGAGATGGGTAAGACCAAACTTATCCAAAGTTCACCAAACTACAGCAGACCGCTATCAACTCTCTCAAGAAGTGAGCGAATTTAAACAAGAGAAATTTTTAGACATCGCTGCATGCATCCTCCAAGCGCACGAACTAAATATGGCGAAACCAGCTACATACTCCAAAGAACGTAACATAAAGCGGAACATTACTGGAATAGAGTCTATGTGGCTTCTAGACCACCCACCGTCTGCGGAGGTTATGAATGATCAATATGAACCTTCAGCAAAAGAGCAAGGAAACCACCCACCTTCATTGAATACAGCAGCCCAAAGAGACTAAAGGTCGAAGCGAAGGCCAAATCAACAAAATGACGAGACAATGGAAATGCACACACCAGTCCGAAGCGGCTTCTTTGCTGACAGTAAAATAATGACAGATGTAGTAACACAAACAAAAGTAGATGAAGATGAGACGAGAAACAACAAGCAAGAAATAAACAGCGAACCAGAAGAGATCAACCTGAGATTTTTTGCCTCGATAGACAACCCTTTCCCTAAGATCAACACGAAGAAGGTATTTCAGGGGGTAAAGAATGGTATTTACAAATATGAGTACGACGAGCCGTACGCAGCCACCTAGAATTTATAATCAAACTATGCTATAAAAGAGAAAGGGGAATATAAAATATAAAAGTAGCGGAAGGACCGAATTACCAAGCGAGCGTAATTGCGTAAAAGCGGAAGTTAAAGCACACCAAGAAAATGCACCAAGTCATAATGGATCGGAGTATAAGAAAGATAAAAATAATCTACCACAACATGACAGAAGGAACATAAAAGACATACTGTGTAACAATTACTTTAAAGAATACTATGAGAAATACTAGTCAATAAGTTGAACACCCACGCGGCTAGAAACTGCGAAAATCTTAAATTAAACTGTCTTAACCCAGACCACTGGTGACATTAACTTTGGAAGAGTAGCGGTGTCCCTGAGGAACGACACTAAGTTTAGTAAGCTAAAAGATCTCGATGATGCATATTTAGCCATTAAGGGGGTTTGATACTAATGACCAGACCGCAAGGAGAGAATTGCTATCGCTTCACCAATTTGTAGACATTTTTGGCTGCATAGAGCAAGTGTTATTCTGAGAGTACCTTAATGCTCGTAGAAGAGCATTGAGATATAGCAGGAATCTAAACAACATCGAGTGGAACCTGGACATACTACTAGAAAGAGGTATAGTAGAAAGGATTCCACCAGGGTTTCTATCTTTCTAAGGACTGGGCTGGCAACGATTCTCCGTATAGTATTGAAAATATGCACAGATACGCCCAAAACATGGCGAACTTTCGGTAAGCTGGCCTAAAAGAGGTACTCGTAACATTAGGAGAAATAGCCAGGAGCAAGAAATAGACGATCTCCAATAGTACATATAGGCACACATCTAGAATGGCAAAGATTAAGCAGCGGAAATATGGAACATATAACTTCGAACACCAATTGAGAAATTCTAAAAATGCGGAAAAAATCATAATAATACCCATAGCAAGACATAAGACATCAAGATTGATGGTGGGAAAGAAGAACCAGACACAGTTACAGTAACCACGTTGGAGTAAAAATAATCCGGGCAAATGCTGTTTTAGCTGAGAGGGCCGTGTAGCAAAACAGATTAAAGGTATACAAACACTTGGAAAGGCAACGTTATGATAGCTAACGATACCGCTCATCTCACTGCAAAAGCCGAATATCATCTTTTTTCAAAGAGTGCCGAATACGTTCACCCGTATTGTAACGAACTTCAGAAGAAGAAAGAGCAGAAGGCATAAAGACCCGCATCCGAAAATTGCCATGGAACCAAAATATACCACACTACACAAGAGGGATTTCAAGCTCTGGGATAAATTAGAAGCAGTACACAATGAAGAGGATAAAACAAATATCAACATACACCAGAGGCAGGGAGAAACGATGATAGGTAACTTTTGGAGCCAGAAACCACTCGAGTTTTAACTCGAGATAAAATGCAAATTGCTGTAAAAGATAACTAGTACACAAATAAAAACAATCACCGCAAGACATCTAACAAAAAGAGGAACAAATGAAGAAGAGGCGTGAGTGCTTTCTACATAAAATATCGTGAATAATTAATTAGAATATACACACAAGGAACCGAAGTGATAGCTAGTCACCTAGCATCTATTGAAATTTAAACTCATTTTCTTTCCTCATTTCATTTAACAACCACTATCTACTCTACTCGTACTTCAACACTTTTGTTCACATCTTTTTGAATACATAAGACGTAAGATGACCTGACTCTGAACGCTCAAGCTTGTCATAAGAACGAAAGAACTTGTAAGGAACAGCAAATTTATCCTTTTTCTTTCTTCTCATTTGAAAGCCACCACCCCTTCCCCGAAAGCAGAAATCAGGGAGCTTTTACAAAAGAGGGAATTCATTTTCTTTCATAATAAAAAAAAGTAATGAGGGCTTAAGCTCAGCTTAATGTCTCCCTCCTGAAACGTAAATGAACCCCTAAACACCGCCACAATCCTCGTTTTAATTAAGCCAAACTAGGAGGTTACAGCATAATTAGAGGCACCACAGGAAGCTAGTTTGTGGATTAATCCACAACAGAGCAAGGTGCCAAAAACCTATTCCAAAATGAGACCTAGTTACAGGTGCAGCTATCGGATGGGGGAGAAATCCCACACCCGTGTGTGGGTGGCAGTCAAGTAGTGGCAGGTGATTCAGCCACTATACTTCATAAGTTTACAAGAAACATCACTTTAGAGGAGTCCTATCGGACCCATTCATCTTTTTTATCTGTTCATCTTTGCCTTCATCCATAATATTTCCTCCTTGAGTTATTTAAATGGTAATGGAGACATTCAGTTGAAAGAGAGTGATCTCAATCCTTCAAATCAAATCATTCAATTCGATTAGAATAAACACTACGCATCCATACACACAAAAGCAGAAATTATCTACATCAAAGAAATCAGGAAAAAAGAAGAAAAAAACAACACGGGAATCCGTCTCACCCATCTTCCACCAGCTGATAGCGTTGACTGAAGCAAAATAAACAACAGGAGGCCCTTAAGGACCCTCCTAAGACGAGCGGCGCTCCCGAATAGACAAGGAAGGCGATGTTCTTTTCGAAGGACTAAAGTTAAACTTGATCAAGTTACTTGAATTAGAAACAGGACATACTCGTATATCCTCATATGCGGAAATCAAATACGTAGACGCCATTCTCTCAAAGAACTGACATGGCATTAAATCAAATTGGACTGAAAGCATGAACCCTGCCCCCATTGACGGCCAACAGAAGCATTATATGAAGAAATGTCGAAAGTTGGGTGGGCCAACAATCAAGCTAGAGATTCAAACGCAGCACAACTTGGCAAAAAACAAAGAGTTTATTAAGTATAATTACCGCTATAATGTTTTTAAAGTGACATATGGAACCACTGATATGTCATAAAATGCAAATAAAAGGGCATCGTTGCGATCAACATGCGTATAGCGGAGGAAAATATCGAACGTGAAACTTTCCGAGACATACAAATGTCTTTTATATGTTACAACATCGACAAACTGGCAAGGAAGGCTACCACTAAAAAGAGTGTGACTTAACAAAGAAAAAGTGCCTCAATTGTCATGGATAACACCACCGCATCATAACTTTTAACTACCCCATTTAAAAACGGATAATAAAGAGAACAGATGAAGAGACGAGAAGTGTGCAATCTCATACTTACAAGAGCGCAGAAAAACAACCAAACAAGCGAACAAAGTCAAAAGAACAACGAACACTTCTTTTACATAGCCGTGGAAACAAATGCAAAATTGGTTTCATGAGTAAAGCAGGAGCCTGTAAGTAAAATATGTACGCTTCCTAGGAGCATATCAAAACGCCGTAAATTTTGAAAACGATTTACGTTAAGTTCAGATCACTAAAGTTTATGAATCTCCACAAATTTTCGGCATGACTATAATCAAAGACAACTTCCTTACCATCCCAGGAACCCCGCTTTACAAAAGAAAAAATTAGAAAATATTGTTGAGGAAAGAAAACGATTAGATGGGTACCGATGAGGATAGACCCAGAAGCAGCAGCTAACACAAGAAGGAAAACGAGTTCAACGAAGAGCAAATCGAAGACCACAAGCCCAACAAGAGCATAGAATATGTACTAACGATGAAAGATACGATAGAGCGGCGATAGAAATAAAAAAGTATATAAAGTAGGAACGAAGTCGCAGGTTAGAAGAATCGCATTTAGCAATAATAGTGAAGAGAGACCTAGGAAAAGTTTTAATCGTTACGGCGTACCAGCCTTGAGGCCAAACTAGTTGCCTAGCCACCCACTTATGACCATATTAAAGCGGAAGTGAGCAACCTTGCTTTTGAGGGACCTAAATGCAAGGTGCGGAGCCTCAGGTTATTCTAATTACGCATTATTGGAGAGGAACATCGTCGAGCGATTCACTTGCAACTTTACATTAAATACATCCTAGAAGAATAGCCACCAGACATGATATATGTTTCACAAATTTCCCTATCTCCCATGTATATATATATATATATATATATATATATATATATATATATATATATATATATACAGTGGCGGCAACAAAAAAAGTGACATGTGATAATTCGGGGAAAATGAAACAGAAAAATGTAACTTACATATTTTATTATGAATATTTCATGAAAGTTAATACTTGGTCATGTTGCCCTTGCACTTGATGACCATTCTGAGTCGATTGGGCATTGATTCAGCGAGGTTTGCGAAGTAGGTGGGGTCGATCGTAACCCAGATCTTCTTCAGTGATTCTATCAGGTCCTTGATGCTGCCGGATGCTGTCTCTTGAACTTTGGATTTCATCAGATTCCAAGCATTCTCAATAGGATTTAGGTCCGGGGAATTACCAGGCCACTCCAAAACACTAATATTATTATCATTGAAGAACCTTTTTACTAACTGGGACCTGTGAGCAGGGGCACCATCATGCATGAAAAATTCACACCGATGAATTTCCCAAAATGGCAGCATGTGCTGCTTCAAAACTTCGAGATAGTTAGTCCCCCTCATGGTTACATTCTTGGGAAGGAAGTACAGACCTCCTCTGCCCTTGTTTCCACTAAAGGCACCCCACACCATCACACTATCAGGGTGCTTCACAGTTTTCACGGTATATTTTGGGTCATACCGAGACACATTGCTGGGATGACGCACGATCTTTGACTCTCCTCTGACCAGCCTAAAGGTGCTCTCATCACTGAACATCACCTTCTTCCAATGGGCAGCTGTCCAATGTTTATAGGTCTTGCAAAAATTGAGCCTTTTCATCTTCATAGCCTTGGTAAGAAGTGGCTTCTTGGCAGCGCGGCGAGCCGGTAGGCCTAAGTCCTTCTGTAAGCGATGACGGATGGTCCTGAGGGCGACGTTCTGGAGAAGGTCTGGGTGTTTTTTCTTGATTGAAGCGGAGGTTACAGAAGGGTCTGACATCACTTCACGCCTTAGGATATTATCAGTCCTTGGAGATGTCTTCCTAGCTGCACCAGTGCCCTCCTTCCTCTTTGGTATGGTACCTGGTGGCAATAACTCAGCTGCCCGTTTTAGGCGATAAATCGTATTTCTTGAGGTTCCTAAATCTGCTGCTACATCAATAAAAGACTTTCCCTGCTCTAATAGGGTCAAGGCACGGCTTTTCTCTGTCATAGAAAGCTTTTTCCGCCCCATTGTATCCACTTGCACAGAAGTTATAGCACGTCAAATGTAGGCACGAATGCAGGAAATCAGCACACTGGAGCGTTGTACACCAAAACCTCACTGTACGAGCTCAAACGAGACAGTGAGTTCCAATAAAGTGCAGTTCTGTTGTCTTAGCTCAGGAGAGTCATCCACTCGTGGCATAAGCCCCGCCCCTTTTCATTGGCTTGTTGGTAAGTAAAATCGTGAAAGCGATTTTATGTATCGATTTCTATTGCCAATATTCAATGTCACTTTTTTTATTGCCGCCACTGTACATATATATATATATATATATATATATATATATATATATATATATATATATATATATATATATATATATATATATATATATATATTATGCAACCATTCCTAATTCCTTGCAGCTAACATATCGAGATATCTAGAAGCATCAATATACGAGTGGATGCTTCAAGATTAAAGGCCACCATATCTGAGCGCTGCAATGCTCAAACAGATTGATGAGGAAATAAAGCGACAAAATCGAAAATTATTGCAAGCAGATCAAGAATCAATCCACAAAAACCGCATATACGACCTTATCCACCTATAAATGGGGCGAAAATATGAATTTTTTTACCGTGAGATGGGAAGAATATATGAAAGATGCATCGGAGCAGGTGGGACCCAATATATTAATCAATGCCTAAGATAAATCAATCATGAATTAAATCATCTTATTCTCGAAAAACAGCATGGGAGATGGGAAGAGGCACGAAGAAGAGAGCCAAGCTTAAATTTCTCAAGCAATGTTTTCTATTTCATATTAATTCATTTTTTTTATTGTTTTTTTTTGCGTTTTCGTGGGCTTCCTCTCTCCTCTGTATCATCCTTATATATATTACAATTTTCAATACTTTTGTTATTCCTTGATAAAGAACTCGAAATAAAATTCGAAAGTACTTGCATTTATTGCTTACTCACGCGATACTTTGTGAGTTTATCATATATATATATATATATATATATATATATATATATATATATATATATATATATATATATATATATATATATATATGGCCTTAGTAATGAGAATACTGGTTTACCTAGCCATGGACCCTATTAGTATCGAATGCACAAAACATGGCGCTTCAGCGAGTGCAAAACAAAAGCATATACCTGACTATCTGGAAACGCAGAAGGGACAGGAAGAGGCAAGAAAATCTCGATAATCACTGACGATACCCTCTCTCAATAAAGTGCTAGAAGAAGGTGAAAAGAAGTTCAAGACAAAAACATTGCTGTCACTAAGACCAGAAATCAGAGAACTTATTTAAATATGCAAACAAGCTCCAATCCATAACTGTTACCCAAGATGTGCAAATATGCTACAAAAGGTAGATGAAGAACTGACATGGGCGCAGGAGTAACACTATAATACCGAACACGAAAAAAAAACGAATTGAAAACCTAATAAGACAAATAAATGACCGAAAACGATCAACTACCAAAAAATGAATCACCGAAGATGAATTAAAACAATAGTCGAGGATAAACAAAATCAGAAAACCAAATAGGTAAAATATATAGAACAAAAAAACATAGAAAAACGAATATACATTAAGTATGGAAAAAACAAATATAGCAAATATATAAACACACACATATACAGGCATATACAGGCATGTGCGGTTTACTATGGTCCCAAGCGGATTGACCGTCGAATTTTCGTTAACTTTCTATGAGTCGGATGATCATTAATGAAGCTGCAATGTTGCCATAATATCATTATTTGACTATATCAGAGGATTTGGGAATGCCCTTTGCTGAGTTGTGGACCTTTTAGTATTTAGTATTCATAGGTCACTAGGATGAGTGTTAGTAGTACCTATCCATATGTTCTCTTTCTAATTTCCGAATCCTAGGTTTTTTTATGGGGGTTTATTATCTCTTTTTTAGTAAAGTAGTAAACATACAATCAACGGAACACACATTTTTTCTTTTTCTCCATTGGTAAAACGACTAATTAATTCTCATATCAACTAATTATATTTGATAGGTTTCATATCAACAAAAATAATCAGTCAAATAACACCATTTGAACCCATTTATGACATCCTTATGATAATTTGGTTTAATTGCAGTAGCCTATGAAACCTACTTACATCTATCCTAGAAAAGGAAAAAAAATCAGTGTTAAGTTATTGTCGACCTTGCAGAACGTTTAACTGCGTTATGCCATTGACATATGTTTAGTGACAGGATGGAATTGTTTGAAGATTGTGGTGCCACAAAGAAGAAAGTAAAGCATTGGCTTTATAACACAGTGAAGATGATAGAACATGGATATGAAGGGATATATGATTAAAAACTGGTTTTGTTAAACAGGGTTGCAAAGCGCGATGCCTTCAAATGAAGACGTTTACGAGGGGCGGTCAATAGGTTTTACGAATCAGTAAGGCAAAACAGAGGAAGAGGGATGGCTGTTTTGGGGGGTGTTAGGAAAAGTTATGACAAGTCAAGACCTGCAGCCGCATGCTCCTGCCTCGTCTATTTAAGAAGCAGTAGCTGATCGAAGATCGTCAGTCACAAATATTTCAACAATGGAAAAGGTTGAGCACCGCGCAGTGATCAAGGAGTGCTTAGAAGAGACCGATGGCTACGCGGGTAGTCACGATTTATACCCTAAGGATGTTAAAAAGGCTCCCCAATCACCCCCCAAAACTAAATTTTATGGCCCCAAGACCCCCGCCTAATTTGGTTCCAAGATTTACCAAAGTTCCTAGTCCCTCGAAGCCAAGAAACTTCCATCCATCGGAACACCGAGAAGTTAAGCCCTTAGTTTCTTTTCCCCCGGTTGTGCCGTACCAAAAGAACCCGATCGTCTGCTACGCCTGCGGAGTTCCCGGCCCTTACCGCACGAACTGTCCTCAAAACTCCAGATTCGCGAACTCTCAGTCCCACCAAGTACACCAAATCTGGGCAACCCCTGATCCTTTTCCGTCGCCCCAAAAGACTCCCGAACCTCCCTCTCCCGCCAAATACCCGGTCCATCAGGTAAACTTTCTCTTTAATGAGAATAACCCTGGTGGATTGAAGTTTGAGAACGGAACTGTGAACGGTCGCCGAGTATCCACCCTCGTCCGTGACACCGGGTGCACCTGTATTATAGTGTCTGAGGACCTACTTTCCCCTGTTGGGCCCGGCCACAAGAAATTTGCGGTGGTCCACGACTACCTTGGCCAGGCGAGTCGTTTCCCAGTAATACGTTGTCACATCGAGTGTGACTATATGTCCGGTTGGGCTGAAGTGGTAGCGGCCCCAATCCAGTTGTGCTCCGTTTTATTCGGTCAGAACCCCGTAATTCACGACCCTCCCTTGGCCCAGCCCGTGATTACCCGTACACAGACAGCCCTGGAATCCCGTGCACCTGTTCCCTTGAAAACCCCTATCAACCAGGAGTTCCAAGCCCTCCGGAGCGATAAGTTTTCCCGCGCCCAGAAGGAGTGCGCAACTTTCCCCCACCCCCCCTTTTTGGAGAAAACTAAAGCTCTCGAGCGTGAGTCCACCCAAAGCAACAAACGAGTCTCGTATGCCGTTAAGAAGAACTTATTGAGAGGTTTGAGACATAATTGGACCTTAAATCACGAGAAGCAACAAAATCCTTAGCCAGTTGAAGGGACCCTACCCAATCTCCAAGGCTAGAGGATCCGTGGATTACCTCATCCATACTCCGGCGGGAGCGAAAGTTTTCCACGTGAATTGTATATATATATTATATCATCAATGTTACTAATTATGATTTGTTTTTAGGCCACTAAATTGTTAAGTTGTTTTTTTGTCCCATATTTATACCTCCATTTAATTGTATCCTTTTTTTTGGTTCCACTGAAATGTCGCCAATGTTGTCCTGTGATTTTTCTTTTGTTTAAAATTGTATTAGTTAAATTCTCTATAATCGACCTGTTTAAGGCTTATGCCCGTAAATTCCCTGTTGAGCTCAGATTTACGTTTTTTTTGTGTGTACACCTGTCGTAGCTGGTCAGTATTTCCCTAGACCATTGGTAATTCTAGTTTGACGGGTTAGTATAATCCTTTCCTACGCAACTGCTCTGTAAAGCATCATCTTTCGGTTGGGTGATGTGTGAGGGAATCCCCACGTGGAAAATCTTTAGCAGAAAGGAATTTCCATGTGCAGCAGAAGGCCCGGCTAGGCCTAAAGTGGTAAGCCTACCCCCCCTCTTCCACAAGCGATAGCCTCGAATCGAGTCCCCCACGATTCACCTTTATGCGGGCTAAAATAGCTTTGCAAGAAGATTCGAGGCCCTTCGAGAGTAGAGCTGTTTCTCGCTAACCCCCAACTCCGGGGAGAGCCTCGGACATAAATAACGCTCGACTCCCCGGGAGACACACAGAGTTGAGAAGTCTCAGCAGAACCCAGAAGATTTCCCCATGGTTCCAAGTCAAGTGCTAGCAACAAAGCAAAGTGACAGCTGGATTATTTTGTGTATCTAGAATTAGCCCCAGCCAGGAGTTAATTCCACTGAACGATCGCCCCGAGTTTTTTTTCCGACTTCTTTCATCAACTCCTGTCGAAGCCCTCCTTATTTCGGGTAGCCGAAATACTCTCCCCTGGACCGGAAGTTACCCCCCGCCCCCTTGCTTTTGAAGAACCATTATCACTCTAACCTTCCGCTCTGAAGTCCGAGCGGTCTCACCTCACGTACAGAAGATATCCGTAAGCCAACCCCCCTACCCCCTTTAGTAACCCAATTGAGTTAATCTTTCCCCTTTCGTTTATTGATGTGTTTTTGCCTGTTAATTCTCTCAGGTAATTTTACCCTTCAATTCTCTTATTAATTTTTTTCTGTAAAGAAAATTCTATTTTTGTTTATGTCTCTTTAAATAACCTTGAACTTTGCTATTGTATATAATTTACCTGACCTCGTTGCACTCTCTCGGTACTCAGCCCGTCGGAAGGCGTGGTTTTCCGTCCCTTTTGTTGGTTCGCTTTCAAGTTATTAGTCCTCTCCCATAGATAAAATATGGTATTGATATAATGTAATGTCATACCACGACACTCATAAAGAGGGAAATTTCCCTATGTTGTGAGACTCGGAACATGCTGGGTATCCAGAATTAAGAACAGCAATCTAACAGATGCAATCTTTTCTTCCAATAATTTGACTCAGCAGTCAAAACACGAGGAGTGGGTGAGGAAAAAATACCATGATAAAAAGTCAAGAAAATTCGGAACCAGAAAGTTAAGTTGTGATATTAGGAAGTTTAATGATAAAAAAACACTGAATAATTCATCTTACAATATAGTGACCCAACTAGTATCTTGAGGCATGGTTTTACCAAAAACAAATTAGACAAAAACTAGATACTAAAAATGACTCATTAGTAAAATGGCCTTGTACTTCCGTAGGAGGAGTTACTGGTGAACACATTAGTAGCAAGTCTTCTATGTTTTAACGATCGATTAGCCAAACAAAAGAATAGAAATTCTTATTAACCAACATAGATTGCCCGGTGATATATATATATATATATATATATATATATATATATATATATATATATATATATATATATATATATATATATATACATATATATATATATATATATATATATATATATATATATATATATATATATATATATATATACTATATCTATCCCAAGTTGGAAGGTCAAGGGCAGAGGTGTGACTTTCGCTTGTCTTGTTCGAGCCAGACGACGGGAAAGCTAAGTAGTGTGCGATTGGAGAGAGATCCCGGGCGCGTCCGTAGAAATAAGCAACTAGAGGAGCGAGTGCGGTTGGCCCTTAAGGATAATGATGAATGCCTAGCGGTTCTGGATATAGTAAGTTTCAGTACAAAAATAAACTTTACAAATACACAATATACAAATAAAATAAGATTGGAAAGGCAAGGAAAATGGAATAGACTCAGTTGGGAGTCAGCGAGCGGCTGCTGATGAGCCAATAAACGAAAAAGAAATTCGTGGGATGACTGGATACAGATTCACGATTTAGGTCGTCGCTCGCCTAGCTTTGGGGTTTAAGGAATTTGGAAGAAGATAAAGGGGGAGGGGGATTGCACGGGTTGGTCGTCGCAATCGATGCTTTTAACCTCGAGAGGTGAGATTCTAGGAAGTATTCTCGCGGGACGAGAACGGAGCCAATTCCAGGAATAGCCAATTGACTGGGGCTGTCTTCCTGCGGAGTGAACCCTTGCTTTTGCACTCGGCAGAGGAGGGGGACTGAACCGAATCGAGATATAATCCTGTCTCGCTCTAAATCAGAAGCCGATATTGAATTTGCCAAAGTTAAATATGGCCCAAACGGAAGCGATTTTCCTCAAGCCCTGGAAAAGCTTCTTCTTAATCAGACATAACGTTAGAGGAGGGTCAATCCTCGAGAGGTTTTCGAGGCGGGCGGCGTCTTCTCCGCGCTCTCGACGGTCTATGCTTCTCTTTTATCACTGGAAGAAGCTCGTTTCTCCCATGGCCTGGCTTGGCTTTCTTCGATATCGTAGGACTTCTTGTTCCTCGTGACGGTTTTACTCGCTCTTTCTGACACATATAAATATAAAAAGCTAATGGTTGCGTTTATGATTATTGATTTGATATTATGTGAGTTACACTCGTGGAAGGATTTTGTGTTTTGTTCTTTATCACTTAGCAGGAAGAAGCTAAGTTTACTTAAAAATGTTTTTGATTCTGGCGTATGACACAATGAAATCAGCCTAAAAATATAATTAATAATTAAATTTAAGTATATGACAAAATTCCGTAAAACTAAAGGTACGACTATCTATTGTGAGTTAATTAATTCTTCATACTTTTGTAAGTCTTTTAGTTGGATCTTGAAAAGAAGAAGCTTTTTAAGATTTTGTTTTTATCCTAAACCTAACCTAAGGTTAACTAAGGCTAACTTTACCTAGCCTAACCTAGCCCAACTTAATCCAACATAATCTTATATAGCTTAGGTTAGTTTAAGTTATATTTTGGTTGATAAGACATTGGGATAACTCATATTACAAAATCCGTTGGGCTTGGTGTGTTGACTATCTTTTTGCCTATATATACCAGTTGAATTCCAAGGTGAGATTTTTCGATTTTTTTTAACCCAAACCCAGAGAAGCAAAAAAAATGAGGAAGTTCCTGATTGCTCTGCTAAATGATTTCTGAGGTTCCATTTGCCCTTATTATTCTGGTAAAATTGGAGCTTCAATATTTTTGTCAACAACTCTATGGTTGCGGTAATAGTTTGGCAGCCATGTGCCTTTAACTTGACTGGGTTAAGAATTTGCTAAGTTGCCTTTATCAATCCGGTGAGTTTTAGTTTTAAGTCGTGTTAAGAATTCTCATATTGTGGCTTAACTATTGTAGAACGCGGACCGTTAACATATCTGCTCTTATTTATTTAACTACCCAGGCCAGTAACATATACGCTATCGTTCTCAAATTTAACATCTTCCTGTATACAGGTTTGGGAACTGAGGATTCGTGACGTGCAGGCTGAAGATGCAGGCACCTACGAATGTCAGCTGACCACGTATCCACCTGTGTCCATCCTCTTCACACTTCAAGTTGTCGGTGAGTTTCTTTGCCCTTTCCACCACAAGAGAATTTCATTCTATGGAAAATAACTACACTTTACTTTAGTAAATACAGACTTAATTAGTAATTTATATATTTGGGGATAAAAGAAACCAACTAGGGTCCCTGCATGGAAATATTCGATAAATAACTGTTTCCCCTCCTGAAGAAATTCATCTAGAAACCACTGGTACTTCTGACACTAAATTGTATGCCAATATGGCATATGTATTTACTCTTGTTTTGATTTGCTTACGGAAAAAAACGAGAGCATTAATGCTCGCAATAAATTTTAAAGTTGAATGTATAAACTCTTTCCTCTGGATGATGCTTGTAGAGATTAGATTGTGTGCTTTTTCAAAAGAGAGTAAATAATCAATCAAATAACAGTATTTGAATATGCAAAATGATATTGTAAAATAAACTGTGTAAAATAATGCAACAAGTTAATATATAATTTAATATTAGTACAATCAAAAGCTTGTATCACTTAGCCTATATTAGATCGATACAAGGATTAAGATAAAGGAAAATTATAGGGTGATTTTAAACAGATAAATTTTAAGAATCCCTTTCCTCTCTTTTTTTCGAAATCTTTCGTCAAAGACGAATCTGTGCTTATTATAGACATGGTACATTTTGATATCAGAACATACTATGGCAACCTGTTAAAACTGGTTTAAACCTTACAAAATGAGTCTGATCGTGCTAAACTTAACAAAATCATTATTTCTTGTTATAAATAAATAATATACACACCAGAAATAACACTTAGCTTACTATAGATTTAGCAGCAATAAAATAAATTTGAACAAATTTCTGGATTTGCGCTTTTTCTCAAGATGGAATAAGTGAAAAAAGGGAAACTTGTGCATTCATTCATATCATTTACTCGATCACGTATGAAAAGGTGGACTTATTAAATCCACGACACGAATTAATAAAAAATTCGTTATGTTAACCGTAGTGAATCCATTCTTTCCATAGGAGAAATAGTAAATGCGAATTTTTCAGGGTATAAATGCCTGTGATTTTAACCTATCTTTTTGTCTTAATGCCTTTGTTTACGGTATAAAAATAAAATACAAAAAATCTCTATTTGGGGGAAAATACTCTTTTAATTTCCAGGAAGATTGCACAGAAATTTCCCTGAAATATGCTTATGGTAGCGTTCAAATTTTACTTTATAGAACAAAGTCTTAAAAAGATTGAAAGGAAATAATTTGTATTAAAGATATGATGCGTTCCAAATTAGAGAACGATAAGTATTGTAGCAGAATAAGGTTAAATGGCGGTACGTGCCTTTCTGTATCCACGTGAATACTGAGATCACCGCAAGGAGTGGGAAATCATGGTTGAACCTGGCAAGGAGGCGGGTGACGCCGTTTTTTCCAGCCCCAGCACTATTTGCCTAGGCACCGATGTCATCCCCTTCCCCCCACGGCTTCCTCTCCGCTAGCATTCCGGCTTTCCTCTCGAAGATTGAAATCCATTCGACATTCCAACGAACGTTATCACGAATCCCCATTTCCACGAAGGGGTCGCCGACTTTTCCCCAAATTTGCGCGCGTTGGGAGCCACCTTACCAGGCGCCTATATAACGGTTTGAATGAGTTTAGAGAGCAGCAGTGTTAGACTTCCACCTACTCCGACGAAAGAGCTGAATGACACTCTCCCTCTGCCCCTCCAGCGGCAACTTCGATTCAAGTTGAAAGCTAAATCGATCCGTGAACTCTGCTTTAGTCAATCGGAAAGGAGTGACAAGGATTCCCAACTCCGAAGGCAAGATGTGCTTCCTCGTCTGAAGCCTAAGGCTAACCGTCTTTTCCATCACATTCACCGTACCCTAACTGGCCCCTATTCAGCAACGAGCACCTAAGGTAATCGTAACCGTTGCCGTCTGCAGATTGATCTTGAAACTGCTTTACCCAATTGTTCCATTATTTGTGTGAACGCCCCAATTTAATATCCCCCTTTAAATCATCAAACTGAATCTGACCTCCTTCATCTCGTAATTAACCTACCTAATCGCGTGTGGACCTTTAACCCCGTCTGGGCGACCATTCCCTTTAAACCCAATTTTCATGTAAATATATATATCATTTTGTTAGTCAAGTTATAGTTTCGTCATTATTTTTCTTTGCCAACCCCAGCGCGTACCAGCTACCTGTTAATCTTTGGCCAACTTGCACTCTGAAATATTTGTTTAAAAGGACCCCGCAAAGTTAATAATAAACCATTCTCACTGAACTCATCACAATTTCCCCTTTCACTATCGGTCTTCAACCTACTTCGGCCCCAAGCACCAAAGTACCTACGTATATATAAATATAGAGTCTGGCCATTCTACGACAAGTATAAAGGTTGCCGTAACCACAACTGGACATTAATATCTCATAGAATATTGAAAAAAATAATGCTAAAATCTACTTAGGCCCATTTTCACAATGACGAGTACCTCTTCGGCCACAGCTCTAGCAATCTTTGCTGGAGATTTTCAAATTCGTCCGTTCCTGGGTCATAACCGGTTTCGGATTTAAAACAGGGCTCTACGGAGACCAGTTTACACGTCAATATTTTCAATACCCAAGAACTACTGAACCGTCCTAGCTCTGTGACACAGAGTCTTAAACCCTGTGTCACAGAGTTTATACCGCCTATTTTACATAACGCGTAAACTGAAGATCGGAAAGAATTCCACGCTTGAAAACGTACCCCACTCCATAACGCTGCTGCCTTAATGTGAAATAATTTTTCGTGCATGCTGGATTCATTCTTTCACTTAAACAACACCGTATAACTGTTTCCCATTTCATCCGAAATAATTAAATTTGTATTTATTTCTGAAAAAAATAGTTGCTCACTTTTCAGCAAACAGAATGACAGGCTCATTAGCAAAGCTTAACCTAGCTGATTTATTCCTAAATTATTAACAGTTCCTTAACACGAGAGCCTCATAAGATTCACAAATCTCTTAAGAGACTTGAGTCAGTCTGACGAGGAGAAATCACTTTCCAGTCAAAGGGATAACTTGACGTGAAACACCAACTCCTGTCTTGAATCTCTTTCATTGAATCCGTTTAAACGTATGCTCATCCATGTGAGCGATTTTTTTAGTTTAATCCATTATTAGGTCGATTTGCAGGATACGGGATCCTCATCGGGCATTATTTGGCGTAAAATGACAACTTTTTACCAATTACAACCTGAGTTCTGAACTATTGTTTGAACTTAACTCTCCCTGATAAATGAGTAATAAAATCAGTAGCAATCTACATTACACCTAAGATAGTGACATTTATGCGTTGCGAATTTTACGTATAAAACCGATTATGCCTAAAACCGATCTCTGCGATACCGCACTAGTAAAAAACATCCACTTCGATATCTCTCCATTTAGTACTGCCTTCTGCTTTCTCTTTTTCAACCCTTCCGACAAACAATTTAAAACGTTACTAGGTACTTTACAACCTCAATCTCTGCACTAGTTTCCTATGTGAAACCTTATAAAAAGAATAACTTCAAATCTAAAGTCTACATTTAGGTATACCATTTCATTTATACAGTGTATATTGAACTATATAATGGCCACTACGAACTAATCCATACCAAACTAAGCTTAACTAAAAATATATGGCTAGGACAAGATACAGTATATTATTTCCACGTGTTAGCTGATTTAAGCTCTGCTGGACGAAGTGACCATGGAAACATTCCATTGATTTTTTACTAACTATATTCAGAATTATCCGATTAGGTTGATGGTAAATTAAAATATCTAAGGATAACAGATTTAGAATGGCATCTACCGTTAATTTCCTCTATTACATATAAGCTTATCAAACTCATGGACTGTTTCGGTGATCTATGAAATTCTCCAATCCTTATTACCCGAGTTTTTGTAATCCTAATATCTACCCGCAGGGACTCCACAATTTACCTATCGCCTATTGTATGATTTTAATTGGATCTAATTTTAGGCATAAATTTGGCCTCTTCAAACCTATCACTTCGCTGGTTAATGTAAATATGTATTTTTTTCCTATTCTTTTCTATTCCATTCAATCATTTCAAAGTTTCCTTCTAATATTGCCTTTACCTCTAATATTGTCTAATTTACCACCTGTAGATACCTAAAAACATGATCATAATCATGAAACAATAAATCTACTGTATCAAAACTCAAATGCAATTCATTTATCGCATGGAGTCCTCTCTTTAAACAAAAACAATACCACAAATCAACAAACATCTCACCTTCCTTTTCCCACATTCTCCTCACATTTTCAATTAACCTAAATGCACGAGACATCCATTCCATCTCAGCAATCATTATCGGTAGCGGACCAGCACAGTACCATTATTCTACTTTCTTTGAACTTCTCAAACAAATTCTTTTACCTCTCATGTAACTCATATGCACCCCAATTTCTTAACATCCCTCACTCTTACATATGTGTTCACGACTGTATCACCTTCACAACCAGACCCTATTCCTTTATAACTCTCATACATAACAGATATTCCAACATGCTGCAAGTATAGACTATAACCCTTTAATCTACTTGCAGTCAGCTCCATATCTATATATCTAATATGAGAACTCCCATCACCAGCAATTAAGTCAGACTATTTTTCTAACTCCCTTCAAACTAACGCTATCCCTCTTCTATTCATATTGAAACTTCCAGCCAGATCTCAATTTAGACTACCATCCAAATCATTGGTCTAATTCCTTCCAGTCTTTTCCTCTCTGAGGGCATTAAATTTATAAGTCCCTTTGCTAAGTTCTGCATCCCTATGTCTCATGCAACTCTCCAGTTAGAACCTTTATTCTCTATCAACATGCAACCATATTTCACCTTCATTTGCATATTCACTTTTTCATCCAAAGCAAACTTAGAAATAGCTCCACTTGGACAAATATACTCTAACTGCTCTAATACTATTCAATCCCTTACTAATTTAAGATTCATTCCATCATTCTTTGCCAACATCCATTGTCTATCACTCTTCTTCTCTTCATATTTACTCATATCTAAGCTATAGCTAATATCTTAACTGGTCTCTCCCCGATTCATTCTATTAATAACTCTCCTAAGCTCACTAAATTTTGCCTATAAGACAGGCGTTTTAACTCATTACCGACCATAAGACATATTTATAAAATCTTGTATTCCTTAACACTCGACAATTTTCATAGAAAACTCACATAAACTAACAATATAATATTTATACGTACAAAATAAGGGAATAATTTTTTTTAGGAACATTATAGAGGTTTTTGGAAATCGTCTGGCAACATTTTTCTCAGTAGATAAGAACTGTACAACAGCTATTTTTGTCATATTCAATCTGCAGATATACTATCACACGTGAAAGTGACTCCTGAGCTCAGTCAGAGAATGGTTCGATGGAAAACTTCAAGGAGGCCCCCGATCTGCGAGTTCAAGAGATGTAGGACGATCCAAGAGTGTGATTTCGAGCGTTCTAAATACAATGAACCTAAAACCTATAATCTGATGTAAAAGTCGGTCGACCTCAAATAACCACCGTCTGAAAAGACAAATCTATTAGGCACTTCCATATGAATGATTTATTCGAGACTACAGCAGGAATTTCTCGAAATTATTATAAGCACTAGTGGCGAAGACGTGAGCCGTCTTACATTTACACGTCTACTCCATGCATTGCTATCCGTTATCCACCAATCTACCTAATCATTAGTAAGAAAAACCAAAAGGCGAGAGTTGAATATGCTGAAGCTTATATTGTTCGCAAGGAAGAAGATTGTGACAGAATTCATTTTAGTGAGGAAAGTAAATTTAATTTAGTTTGATCTGATGGTAGATGCTTTGTTAGATGCGCTGCAGGTTACATACTTAATCTAAATTTGTTAGAAATTCCACCAAGCATGCAGAAGCAGCCTCATGGTATGGGGGAGCTTTTTCTCTGTAGTATTTGGTACGCTCGTGCGAAGAATTGGAACGATAAATGCAAATGTGTACATAGATCCAGTACAACAACATCTTATTGCTTTACTCCGAACAACTTTGAATCAGCCAGCAGTATTTATGCAGAAGAACGCGCCATCCCTTACTGTAAAGAAAGTATAATACTTTTTCGAACAAGAAGATATCGAAGTATGTAATAAAGGGGCTAAACTTAATTTAGAAACTCTGGAAGATCATTGAAAACAAAGTTCGAGACCAGCAGCCTCAACTGTGAAGTGTTTTTGGATAAAGATTGAGTAAGAATGGAACAAAATAATATCATAATTTTTCAAGAAAACTGGTGATGTCCTATGGTCGTCGTTACGCCAAAGTAATGGAAACAAAGGCTTCAACAACTCATATTAATTGTTTTAAGTTTTATCGTTGTCAAATCTTACTTTGTTTGTAGTGTATTTGCTCGCTACGCAATTCTGTGAATTATCGGTTCTCTTAGTTTTCAACTGTCAATCTTTTACTTGGTTAGTTTATTTAGTATAATTTGTTGGATTTACGATTGTTTTTTTATGAAATCTTCCTAAAATATTTTAAATGTATCTTTTTATGTGCCAAGGAAATTTTATTGACCTAATATTCATTTGAAAATAATTTCATAAAGGAAAATCATTGTCTTATTTTGCTCGGTAGTGTATGTATCTTCTGATATGAACAGATAGAGATCGAGATGATAGATAAGCGTGAAACTATTCAATGTTGTTTCTATTAACCCCAAGAAATCATCGACAGGAAAAAGTATCACGATAAGAAACAGTCTGACATCTGCAGTAAAGTACTAGAAGACCAGAAAACCAATGTATCATTCGCTCGAAGAAGTGAGAGATCCAATGTTGACTCGAATCTTGAAGCCATACTGCAACTTCTCAGCAATGTTGAAGGAGGACATTCAATCAAGTATCAGTGCGGCCTATAACAGACTTTCGAGGAATTTAGAAAACAATACATATGTAGTTTGTCAGATTGTTTGGGTCAAGGCGCACTTTCCTTGGGAGAGGGTTTGTACCATATTAGATGAGATGAAGCAGTTAAAGATGATGCAAGAGAACAAGGTTGAACAGATGAGTAAGACCTAGATCGATTTAATAGAGTAGAAAACTGGTATTCTTAAGAAAAGAAGGAGGCAGGCTATTGCCTCATGAAGCACTGGAGCGAGGGAGAAAGAAAATAAGAACTTTTGGTTGAAGTGGGTAGGAGGAAGTACCATATGGCGAGGTCAAGATGCAGACAGTATAACAGATCGAATATCAGCAACCATTTAAAAAAAAAAACGCGGAGAAATTGGTAGACTGGCGCTACTGGGTATAGGAAAAGTGAAGAGGCTGAAGTGGTGTGTGTGGATTGCTTTTGTTATCAGAAGACGCTATAAGGAATAAGGGGCAAATTATATGGAGAAAAGGCAGCAGCCATATCGGTATATATTAATGTTTTATACAAATATAAAAATTAGGTTTTCAGCAAGTTAATGTCATTTTTTAAAGTAGGGTATATTATTTTTTAACAAAAGAAATTAGATTTGTCTGGCAAAGTAATTTCCATCATTATTGAAAAGGCTCCTTAATCGTTTTAATAATGCGTGGTTAGCTTTCTTGAGGAATACTGTCAGTTTTGTTAAAATATATCCTTTTTTACCTCCTTTCTCTCACAGTAATTTTAAGATTAAGGTTATGTTTAATAAACTAAATAAATGTAAATCAGATGGTTCATTGTCCGGTAAATATGGATGTAATGTGTCTATTATATATATTATCAATTATAGTTATAGCATAAAAAAAATAAACAACATTTACCTAAGATGATGTCAAGTGTCAGATGTGGTAAAAAGTATCACAATTAAAAGGTTAGTAGGGGTTAGTAAATACAGGATAATATACAATTTAGGTTATGATATGATCATGTAAGGTAGAATTGTTGTGCCTAAAGTATATTTTCCTAGAGTGGGTGACGGGCCTCGGTTGGTTGGTTATTTCGACAGAATCTTGAGAGATCGCCTAATATCGAAACATCGACAACAAGACTATAGTCACCCGCAGCAGTAGATCACGTTATTACATCTCTATACTCTTATTTCGGACAGATAAAAAAACTTAAGTTTCAGCCCATATACAGGTTTCTTCACTTTAGATGACGTGCGTACCTTAGTCCCAAGGAGAACCAATAACTTGCGGTAAGGTCTACCACGGGAGAGATGGGATTAGAAGATAAAACAGGACGAACGATAGAAGTAGGAGAAACAGGTTTAACCACAGGGACTTCTCCAACAGGAGCTTTTGGGAATCTCAGAATTACGTGATATTGGTGTCTTTTCACAATATTCTATACAATAAAGGATCAGTCTGTTTCTATATTTTAGTAGATATCCAATTAGAACCATCAGGATTATAGTTCCTGAGCCACAATGGTGATGATGGTGACATAAATAAGTTTTTAGCAGCATTTGTGTGGCTAGCTTTCTGATATTCCTGCCTATCGGCCACTCTAGCAAATATTTGTTCTGTTGGTCACAAAAAATCTAATTGAGACCTCAAGCGTCGACCAAACTTAAACTAAGCTGGGTAAACGCTATTAATATAGTGTGGTTTTAGTCTATAATTAAACAGGAACATATCTATACTAGTTTAAAGGGGTTCAAAAGTTATGCGGAGAGTTTTCTTGAAGAACTGAATCATCTTCTCATCTAAACCATTAGTAGAAAGTTATATACTGCCGTAGTAATTGGATGAATACCACAACTTGTGATAGCATGCTCAAACTCAGTAGTAGTTAAACAATCACCATTGTTAAAAACAACTGAAACTGGCATACAAAACTGAGACGAAGAAAGTCTAAGAAACTTAATAGTTACTTTAGCAGTTGGACCTGGTATAGCATAAACATTAACCCCATTAGAGTGAACATCCACTATTATGAGAAAATGCTCCCCATCTACTGGCCCAGGACTATCTCATTAGGAGGTTTAAAGTGTAGATCTAAGTACTGGGGACACTACTATATAATACTCTGAGGCCAATAATAAAGTTAGTCTACTAAAAGAAACCTTTCGCTAATTCTTTGAAGCGAGTATCACCCACGTGATTAGCATGTAGTTCAACTTGTTTACGCTATAAAGAACAGGATCTACACGTGGGCAGTCCCTGACAGTTGCACTCTTGACCGGTGAAAAGTCAAGAAAATTCACCAGCATATTCTAGTCAGTTGGAAATGAAGTATTGTTAGTTTTGTAAATAATATGAAGAGATGGACGGCCTAGAACATCTGTAGTAGCTAATAAGGTTCCAGAATGATGGATAAGAAAAGGTGAAGAAGAAAAGCCTAATGGTCTATCCTACCAGAAGCCATAGGAAGGATATATTTAGTAAAAGAAAATATATCATTAAGTGGCTTATGATCTGTCACTAATGTAATATTGTGGTGAATCCACAGCTAGAAATAGAATTTCCTTAGAGCAAAAAGCATCGGAAAGACTTCCGTTCCAACTGATAATAATTACGTTCAGTAGCTGTTAAAGTATAAGAAACAAAGTGAACAGGACGCTCCATAATATCTATCTAGTTGCATAGAACAGCTGCACTGCAATAAGTACTGCTGTCTGCAATCACTACAATAGGCTTCTGAAGGTCAAAATGCACGAACGCCTTAAAGGATCTTCAAGGAGGCAACGTAAGTAGCTGTTTGTTCTTTTCCAACAAACCAAAGTAGACCAAATCCTAATAGGCTGTTAAGAGGCTCCACGCTAGATTTTGCCTTAGGAATGAACCTACTATAAAAGTTAACCAAGCATAAGCATGGCATTATCTGAGTCGCATTAGTAGGAATGGGAGCATTTGCATCAGTCAGAACGATAACCTAAATAGGACACTATAGAGACACCAATAGCACACTTCTTCAAACAAAGCTTCAATCCAGCAGTGTCTAATATCTTTATTAAGAATCTAAGTCGCTGATCATACTCACGTTGAGATGAACTACATAAAAGCAGATCATTCAAGTAGAAAGCATCACCTGAAAGATCTCTTGAGTAGTAGTGTAGGCAAAATATACAAATATTTGTGGCGTTGGGTAAATGTTTTCCACTTTTATTTGGGTCATTTTCTGTGTTATTCTAGAATTATATTAATTAATTTAGGCTTAATAATAAATTTTAAATACAGAAGTGTTTATTTCCATGTAAAAAATAAAATAATTCCATATAAAAGGATTTATTTTCACCAGAAATATCATCATCACTCTCCACAGCACTTTATCAGTATTCATGTCAAAATTACGGTCTTCGCTTTCACTTTCATGAGAATCTAATATGTCTTCATCACTGTCTCTGACTAGTAGTTTTTTTATGGCTTCATCACTCATAATTCTAAAAAATAGTGTGGTAAAACGTTGCCAATATGCAGTTAAACATCCTCCTGACTCAAAACAGCAAGCAAAACTGAGGTGAAAAATCACATGGAACATGAGTCAGCTCTTACTCGAAGGTACCCAAAATCACAGTTGCGCAGATCTAATGTGCAATTACTTATTTTAAAAAAACTGAGTGCGGGATAAATATTTATCCCACTGCACCACTTAACTCTTCCATCGCTCGTTGAAAAATTCCAGGTCCGGGGGAAAATCCAAAACAGAATCTATGATATTAAACAACAAATGTTGTACAATTTTGAAGCATCAGTAATACATAATTAGACAAATGCCTGACACATAGATAGCTCACCACCTGAGAGACTGATAAACAGATCCTCGATCTGGAGTAGTTATCCAGGAGATCAGCCCACAAATCCTGACCGATATATTGGGTGAGGAATAAGTTCTTGCGGTTTTATCAAATTTATTAATTACCATTAACAATTTTAGAAAAACTTCATTTTCAATTGATAACAATATTGAATTTAATCAATAATGTATTTTCCTTTGTTATTTACGACTTCTTCCAAACGTTCAACTAGTTTTTCGATGCCTCTGCAATAAAAATCTCTGGATTTTGACTCGAAGAATTCGTTTAACCAGGTTCTTAATTCCACATCAGTATTGAACGAAACGCCGCGCAAATTGTTGGAGAGCAATCAGAACAGATGGAAATCCAATGGAGACAAGTTTGGCGAATATGGAGGATGCGGCAGGATTTACAAATTAAGCGTTTGGATGGCATCTTTTGTTATATTGGCAATGTGAGGACGAGGATTGTCGTGTTGCAGAATGACTCAATAACGTCGATGAGGTCGCTTTTCACGAATAGCTTGGGCGAGTCGATACATTTGTTGAACGTAGAGTTCTGCATTGACAATTTCGTTTTTCGCAAGGAGCTCATAAAGAATGATGCCTCCACAATCCCACCACACACAGCATAGTCTTTCGTGGATGAAGTCCTTGCTTTAATCGCGAAAGTAGTTTTTTTATTGGGGCTAAGCCATTGTTTTCGATGGTTTATGTCGACAAAACACACCACCTTTCATCGCCAGTGATGATGTGGTGAATAAATCTTTCCTTATATCCATGAGTAGCCTTGTGACGAGCAAACAAACCTGCGGCAATCGTGTAGCGTTGAAGTTTGTTGCTTTCGCTCAAACGAGCGGAACATATGCAGAGAGTTTTTGAACTTTACCCATCGAATGGAGGTGATTCACTATAGTTTTGTGATCACACGCCAATTGTACAGCCAATTATCTAGTCTATTGACGAGGATTTTTATAAGGAAGGTCAATCAATCGATCTTCATCTAACTTAATGGGGCGACCCGAACGTTCTTCGTCATTAAGATTGAAATGGCCGTTTTTGAATCGTGAAAACCACCATTGAGTTGTCCTTTCTGATAAAGCATTTTCTCCGTACACAGCACAAATATCGCGACGAGCTTTGGCTGCGTTTGCATTGTTCCCGTCTTGATTGAAAATGAATAACAACAAGTGTCGAAAATGCTTCTTTTAACTTGACATTCCATTTTTAGGGTACAGAACAAAAATTAAATTAACACAACATTTAAATAAACCGCAATGACTTATTACTAACTTCAAGACGTAGCCTAAGCAAAAGTTTAATAGTCTACGCTGTTAAGAGACGTAGCCTAACCTTTGCAAATTTTGCTTCATTATGTATTATCGTTTCTTAATATGTGCACACATCACGTCAATAAAACTTAAATCAACACAACATTAAACAAAACGCAAGAACTTATTCCTCAACCTAATATTTGCCTTAATACGGGTACCGCCGCAACAGCCCAAGCAGAGTTCGGTATAGAATAACTTATACCACCTTCCACCAATCTATTCAATTCTCTTTTCACCTAACATCTTAATGTAAGGTGAGCTGTCCTGGCTTTACAAAATTCGAGAAGGATATTTGGATCTACCTTAATAGTGAAAGTTTTACCTTTGGGGCAACCTATCCCAGTAGAAAATAAATCTTGGAATACTTTTAGTAGATCAGCTTTAGTGTTTGATACACTATCTATATCTGAGATCTTCCTTTATTTAGAAGAAGGGAATTAATCAAATCTCTTCCTAAACTACATGGGCCTGATCCGTCAGTAACATGAAAAGTTGTATTACAAAAATTATTAGAATCAAGTCTAGCACAGACAGAAATCTCACATTATTCATTGATGGGAACAACCCCATAAGTCTTAATGTTTATAGAAGAAGCAGGAAGAACAGCAGGCCTGTCACACTCATAAGGCGAAGATTACCTAAAGTATTCTCAGAAATAAGGGAACGTGCAGCACGTATATCTAATTTTATAGCTACACAGGGATTATTTAGAAATAATGTGATATTAAGAGGATTAGCTTTAGTAAGCTACGTCAGTGACTTTTAACTTGTTCAGTTTATAGACTCTATTATATGCCATAGATTTTGGTAAAATTTTAACAAAATTAACGCTATGCCCATATGTGCAAATGGGTTTAAAATGCCCTTTCTGAAAACAATCAAAGTAAGAAGCATCCGTGAACGGGCACTCCCGATTTTAATATAATTTACCACAAGCAGTTAGTAATATGTGTCTTAGGTTTTAATGTCGTATTAAAAACCGCAACTTTAGTCTGAGTAGGCTTTTGCTTGAAATTAGCGCTCTGTTTGTGCACCTGGTTTATAGCAGTGTCCCACAGCTTGTGCATCTCTGAAAGCTTCTTCCTCTATCACTAGCTATTAGTACAGCTTTAATGAAAGTTGAATCCGATACTGCCAGAAGAATGTGCTGTGGAGACTCATTAGTTAGGCCCATCACGAATCTGTTTCTTAGCATTTCCCATAACTGGTCAGCAAAATCAGATGTGTGAGCTAGTGCTATAATTCCACCAACAAAATTAGCAATATTTTCACGAGATTTTTTATTGATAGAATAGAACTTGAATCTTTCCTTATATTAAAATTACCTTGGGCTTATAATGTTACTCCAATACCTTAATAATCTCAGGGCATTTACAATCTCCTTGCTCTTTTCGAGATAACAGACTCTTAGATAGGGTACAAACCTTAGGTCGTACTAGTGTAAGAAAAGCTAGTTTATTCTTCATATCAGGGATATAGTTAAGATAGAAAATTGAGTTTAACTCTATTAATACAGGTATGAAAATCTTGGAATCTGTGACGAAATCTATAAATAGAACCTATAGGGGATATTTTATGCAAAAACCGCCCCCTTACTATAGACAATGCACAAATCCCTTACTCGTCGGCAATGTAATATATATATATATATATATATATATATATATATATATATATATATATATATATATATATATATTATATAATATCAATTCTAGTTATAGCAAGAACAATAATCAACACTCAACATAGATGATTAGAGGTATCAAATGTGGCAAAAATTATCACGATAAAAGTGTTAGTAGGTCTTATTAAATAGAGTATAATATATCATTTGGGTTATGATAGCAACAGGTAGGGTAGAGTTGTTGTGTCTATAGTATTGTCTTTATAGGTCGCTGTTTATCTTCATCGAGTGAACGAAGGGCTTAGATTCACTGAGTATTTATACAGGACCTTGAGAGGCCACCTAGTATTGAAGCATCAACAAACAAACTATAGTCAACCGCAACGATAGATCACTTCAGTACAAGGGCGGAAAATGAATAACCTCCTAAACTAAGCCATTACTTTTTTATTGGATCACATACGTTGTCAAAGAAGGACAAGGATACACATTCGTTTAACCATTGAACGACGTTTTTGTTTAAAGTTTTATTAAAACGTTGCCCTATTTGAGCGTATTGATTAACCATGATGGGGGCACTCAAACGATTCTTTTGTAAGTTAAAAGTAGCAAACGCATTGTGTCTTTAAGAATATAAAAGAAGTCATTATCCCCGCTTTAAAAGGTTATTGGCATTAATAACTACTGTTACCTGTAATTGTTTAAAGAGCTCATCTGGTAACTACACACTAGGGGAAATGTTGCTGTAATTACGTTAGGCTAATAATAGGCTAGGTTAAAACAACAATTAAATATACATAAATCAAATAAAAATTCCTTCCCCCCCCCACTAAAGGCAGAGTAATAAGCAAACGAACAAAAGGAATTATATAAACAAAATGACTTTGGGAGAACGCTCCGACGTCAAGGGAAGGTCCACATTTCCCCAGCGGAGGTACATGCAACCTCAAACAAAGAGAGTGAATTAAAATAGAGGAAGACAGCCCCCTCCAAAACGTCAGATAGTCCACAAGTTTTTGTACACAAACCCGTCTCGAGTACAAGGGACAAGTGGTAGCGACACTGCTGCACGATACCAAGACAGGTAACGTGCGCAAATATTACCCAGACTGGGACATTCAATAATAATGTGCGGAAGAGTGACGTCGCAGTCATCGCATCAATGCGCAGGCCAGCACACCATCAAATGTCTTGGTCCCGCGAGTGTGCCCTATTTGAAGACGGCAAAAAGCAAACTTAAGCCTAGACTACCTAGTTGCGTGTGGGGGGGCTATATCTATAGAAACAGTCGCAGTGCATTGGCACCACACTTTAAGCTTCCCTCGGCCGTTTCCCATCCTTATTCCTTAAAATCCCGAAGGCTACTTTGATTCCTGCCATGTAATCAATTTTAGGAATAGTGAAAACCCGATCTGGGTGACCAGTTCTAGCCGATTCTTTGGCACTCTCATTGGCATTGGTATGCTCATTCTACAAAATCCCCACATTATCAGAAACCAAACAGAAGATAAACTTGACATCCGTCCTGCTAGCTGCAAAGGTAGTTTCACAAATATCGCGAACCAGATGATGTGAAGATTCCAATGCCCTGGGATCACCCAAGGCACTTTGTGTGTCGCTGAATATAACAATACCGTCTACAAGCCTTGCACGATGCGTTATCTCTCGTATCGAGTAGTGTTTTAAAGCCAACTTAGCAGTAAAGATATACGCAGCGCCTGATTAGGCCCCCCTGACTTCAAAAAGAGCAGATTGGGCATATAAACTAAATCCCTCCTGAGATTTGAAGCCATACATATACACTGCCACCGATCCAGCTTGATACAATGTGGGCAGCGCGGTGAAAGCTTTGGAAACAGAGGCGTAGTGACAACTATTTAAAGGTTTTACCATCCAAGGTGGCCTTTTTCTCCCTCCGCATCGAAAACATAGGTAATTATGGCGGGTTTGGATGCGTGGGTCCCTTCTTAGGAGGATCAACCGACTCCAATTACAATTTCTCTTTGGGAGATCGGACCAGAAGCTCCTTTGGTACTGTTCACATTTCGAAGGGGGGAAAGCTTTAGCAACCACGAAAGAGCACCTTCAGTGGTGTTGGGGGGTTCTCGAGGTCCCTCTCTCGTTTTTTTCGTCATGTTTTCAACTTTGATCCCTCTATGGTAGGTCAGCATAAAGGTGATGTTATTTATTTAGTATTCCACGAGAACCCTCGCGTAAACACTTTTCACGAAGTCTAAAGTAGATTGCGGCGTCACACTCACCGTCAAAAGATTACGTGTCCAAAGAGCAATATTTATGCCACTACGGAGGGATTCAACTCATTCGCCAGAAGACTCTCGACCAAGAAATAGAACACCACCAGGTCGTACTAATCAAGCTAGCTAATCATCTCCTCTGATAAATCATATTTTCCTTGGAAAATATGCTGTCATCAGTGTAAAGAATAAACGGAAAGCGTTTCAAGCCAGTAGACTCGAAAGCACCAAATAGTCTCTCAATGAGGGGCCCCGACGTAATAGAAGCTCTCGGACGCACAATTGCGAATTAGGTCTTTGTCTGGTACCACAGCTTGGGGGTGCCTGGGGGCCAGACATGCAAATCTTTGACTTGTTGCCTGTATAAGCGGCAGTGAACAAGTTCTTGCCCGGTGCTACCGCGGAGGGAGAGGAAACTTGAGGTTTCTTATTCTTCTTCTTACTTCTTTTCTTTGGCACAGAGGAGGGTGGGAAATTAACCCGCTTATGTCCATCGTCGGAAAGAGCCCCTATGGTGATGGACCTGTCTCTGTAAGATCCTTTTATGAATCGAAGAAGGTCATAAGTGTCAAAAGGGCACCAGCCAGGAGATAAGCTCCCTCTTCTAGCTGTGAGTAGTCGGGGACCCGAACCATCTGAAGAGGAATCTTGCACAGGAGTTGACTCAGGTTCGGTGTTTGGCACCGAACCCCGGGTCGAGCCTGTGAAAAATCCTGTCGACTGTGGCTGAGTCACCTCCGTAAGATGTCTATCTCAGAGGAAGCCTTCCTGTAGCCCGATACCCCAAGGTATCACGGATCCCATTAGAGTTATCTTCATTCGGATTCAGATCTCTGGCTGGCTAAACAGCCTACAGCCGGAAAGAGGAGGAGGCAGTCAAGCCGCGTCCCCTTTCGCAATCTCAAACTACATGAATGCATGACTAAAGAGGGCATAGCTCGACGATCCACGCTCTGCATTGGTATCTTAAGGAATTTAGCACTTTATAGCCTATATTTGGTTTTTAGCGTACTCCAAAGGCCGTCCACTGTGATATTATAGGGAGAACTGCAATTGTTCAAACGATGGATTCGTCCAATGGTGATTCCACAGCAGGGGGTGAGGAAGAAACTCCCGCACCGATACACCTAGCAGAGGAGTAAACCTGGTAGAAGCGCATTGGAAGGGCCCCTTGAGAAAGCACAGGGAAACCAACTCCTTTTCCTGTTTAAAGCTCCAGACAGAAGCTCAAAAATGTTCCTTGGTCTATAGCGATCTAGATGGCAGCCTATCCAACGGTCCAACGGGTGTCTTGATTTTCCTCCTCCCCTTCTATATCTAAGGAGGGCGAGGCCGCGCTTGGTGACGGATTTCCATTCGCTTTCCCACTATTTCCTTCTGTGGTCACCAAGATCAGAGTAAAAAAGAAAAAAGGGCCTCATTTAAAGTAAAGATAATGACCTCCAATGAGTTTTCATCAGATGAACAATTTCAGAATGTGATAATTTATCAATAATCGTTCTCGGTCCAGGGTTGATGGGATTTGCCAACCTGGCCCGCAATTCAGATGGCATTGTCCTGGACCTTTAAATATAAATGGTGATGCCAGCGTAGCCAACTTATATAGATACTGGTGGAAGGTGAGCAGAGTCCACGGCCCACATCACCACGTAAGTAATACTTACTCAAGTCAGCAGGCTTTCAGCGTCATAAGGAGGTAAAGACTTCACGGTCTACACTGCCACTAGAATCTCCATCAAGAAGTTTCCTCTTCCAGTGGAATTACGATCAATCCTACATTTCCCGTCGAGCGTCATCTTTGAAGTTTGGCTATCTTCATCAGAAGCTTGGTTCGGATGGTTCCCCCCTTGCCTCATTCGCATCGTGCCACACTTGCCTCATTGGATCGAAGAAGGTCTTAAGTCATTGATATGTAAGACTGAAACCCCCTCCATTATTAGTATTGCCAAGTCTCGCCCTTTGATCTAAGCCTACTAACATTAATCTATTAATTCTATTTGAGAATTCCTCCTCATAATAATTATCAAGAGACTATTTTAATTTGAATAATTCCCTTTTTCCTATTATTATTCTTATTTTCATCTGTGTAAATAAAATTATATTTTGTTGTTTCATCTTTAACTAACCTTGAACGATACTCTCGGTCTATTTAAGTGAATCTCGCCAACTATCTATGCACTCTGTTTGATTATTAAGGACTTTTAATTCCACGCCTCAAGTGTGACCTCCAAGTCGGTCGTTAATCCCTGCGAATAGTCCTTCAACGGTTAGCGTTGCAATAGGTGATTAAGTCACCCTCCCACATAATATAGGAGTCGTATGTGGTATAGATTGATTGTACCACGAAATATATATTATCTATATATATATATATATATATATATATATATATTTATTACTTCTATATTATGAAAACTGATGTTAAGTGTGTGAGGTCTATTACTTATTAAATCAGTTTAGTTGATTTACATCCTCTTTGAGTTTTAGTAGTTCTCTCTCATTATTAAAGTTTCTTTATTTTCCTATTTTGGCCACGTACGTTCAAGTTAATTCTAGATCAGTTGAACTTTAGTCTATTAACTATTTAAAACTTAGATTATTATTTGGGACCGTTCTTTGTGTTTTTGTATTCCATTCACTGTAATATTCTTACTTTTGTGGATTCATTTTTAAATATTTATTTTGGAGAAAGTTCTGTTTCACCCATATTGCCGAGTAATTTCGTTACGTCAATAGCCTCCTTTGCGTGTTGGTTCCCAGAAGTAAGTCAACAAGATGTCTTTTTCGTTTGACCGTTCAAGAGTCAAGGAGATTCGGTGAGTCTGACGGACTGGGAATTATTAACTTATATTCAGGAAAAAGAGAGATATGAAAGAGAAGACAGAAGAGCAAAATAACTAAGAAAAGCAGAAATGGAAGGGCGTTAGAGAATAAGACACCATGAACTGGAATTAAGCCATAATCAATTGGGGTCAATGTCAGTTAACATCCGGACCGAAATTATATAGTCCACGTCAATAAGATTACCTGTCTTTAAAGAAGGAAAAGAATTTCGGTTATATATTACGAATTTCGAGAAGATTTTTGAAATCAACTATTGGGACACCAAGGTAGATTGTGTCGCCAAATTGCTCCTACTCCTAAACTCACAGTTGAGAGACATATTCATTTCCCTTCCCTCAGAGTCCACTGTAAACAATTATACCCTCAAGTCTCAACTCTTAGCTGTCGATTATATGACCCAGCACTTCTATAGTGCACGTTTTATTAACGAAAAGATCTTCCCCGGTCAGAACTTTCGCCATTTTTGGCACACCCTCCGAAACATTTTCAATTTTGGTTATATGCGTGTAAAGTCTCCTAGGACTACGAGTCCCTTCTGACTTCGTCCTAATAGATCAATTTTTAGCTTCCTTAACCCACGAAATCTGTGCCTTTGTTAAGGACATACGATGCTCTACGTTCAAGGAATGCCTAGAAGAGGCTGATATTTACACAAGCAGCCATTACTTGCACCCTAAAGTTATTAAGAAACCTCCCCCGTCTCCTGCCAAGTTTAAGATTAATAACTCCAGGCCCGCTCCAAGAAATACCCGTAGACTCGTCAAAGTTCAAGGCTCCTCGAAACCCAGGAACCTCCCTCCTTCGGAACAAAGAGACATTAAGCCCATTATTACTGCTCCCCCTGCGTCGTTTTTCCCCAGAAGGCAAATAATCTGTTTCACGGGAAGAATAGAAGGTCATGTACGCACGGATTGCCATCAGAATTCCCAATTTAGAAGCGTGTCCTCCCATCACGTACACCAAGTTAGTGCCACTCCTGCTCCTCCCTCGTCTCTTCAAGTTACCACTACATCTCTCTCGTCAACCAACAACTACGGTCACCAAGTAAACTTTCTCTTTAATAAGAGCTTCCTCAGTGGTTTGAAATTTGAATATGGAGCCGTAAACGGATGCCGGGTTCAACCCTTGTGCGTGACACTGGGTGCACATTCATCGTGGTATCCAAGAATTTAGTTCTACCGCTCGGTCCTGACCACCAAAGGTTCACCGTGGTCCATGATTACCTCGGCCGAGCGAATCGTTACCCTATTAAAAAATGCCACATCGAATGTGAGTATTTTACTGGTTAGGTCGAAGTACTAACAGCCTCAATAAAGTTTTGCTCTGTACTGATTGGGCAGAGCTTCCAGGTTACAAGTAACCCGGTCGCACAACCCGTGGTAACCCGTGACCAGGCCGACAAGGCTTCCCTGGAACCCGTTCCTTTAGAAAACCCCATCGATCCGCTGATGGAGACCATCCGGAACGATGAATCGCCCGCGCCCAGAAAGGGTGCTAAACTCTCCTCCCATTTTGGGAGGAAGCCAGAACTTAGGAGCAAGAGTCTTTCCCTGGTGGAAAAAGCATCTCATGCCTTGTCAAGGATTAGCTGGCACATCGTAAATATTCCGATGGATCCGAACCTGAAACACACACCTTGTGTGTTCTCCGCTCTCTTGTCCCCCAAGTCCTCCAGATTTCTCATGATAGTTTATTCTCTGGCTATTTTAGTCATAATAAAACCTCTCAGAGGGTTTTAAGTATTTTTTTGGGCCATGTGCGGCCAAAGAAATTGCATAGTACTGCCAATCATGCGTTGCCAGCCAAACGACATCAGCAAAAGAGCGTGTCAAGCCAGCTTCCCTTCAGAAAAGCCCGATCATCTCGGAACCTTTTTCTAGTGTGGCCATTCATCTTATTTGCCCTATTCATCCCACGTCTAGGGAACGACACACTTACCTCCTTACTTTGGGAGACTTCGCTACCCGTTTTCCTGAGGCAGTTCCGCTTAAGCGCACTGATAGTGTTTCTTGCACCGAAGCCCTTATTTCCATTTTTTCTCGGTTAGGACTTCCTAAAGAGGTATTGTTGGATCGAGGAAGACAATTTACTTCCGAGCTCATTTAGTATGTCGGTAAGCTCCTCATGGTAAAACTTCTGTTTACCACTGTATATACCCAGCCGCAAACAGAGTCTGCGAAAAGCTAGATGGCACATTGTAAGCAATCCTCAGAAAATTGTGTATAACACTTTTTGTTTTATGTTATAACTGGCTTTAATTATGTTAATATTATATGTTATTTACCATCAATAAATTTCATGAATATTTCTTAAAAATTAATGCTTGTTTGAAATAAAACGCAAGGAAAAATTCAATGTTTTCCCTTAAAAAAAGTATAAAAATATATGATTTTACATACTAACACATGGGAAACCAACCAAAGGACATCAGTGGATGGAAGACGGGCTGAGGGAAACGGGGCAGAGGTCGAGGGCTGCTGCTCAGCTTTGGTGGGAGGGGTGTTGAACGGCATGAAGCATTTGCCGGTGTCCGAGAGGCAGACCGTGACATGGCAGACATCGCACATCCACCCGGAGCGGTGAATTGTGGCCTTGGTGGAGCAGTGCTTGCAGGTCTGCCAGATATTTCTGAAGATGCGCAGGTGTGGCTTTGAGTTGTCATAGCGCTGCTGGACAATGAGGAGTTGTGCCCTGTACCCACGACGTAGAATGGACATTGGCTGGTTATTTGATGCCCTCGTGATTCTGGAGCCCATGGTTTTCTTGCAGTAGGCGAAGCGGCTGATATCAAGCCGGAAGAGCTTTAGGGGCATTAGATTCTCTTCCATGGCCTGACAGTCCCGCTTGTAGAGGATCCAGGCGTTGCAGACACAGAGTTCTAGGGCATAGCCGAAGAGCCTCATTTACCACCTCCTGGCTCGCATTGGGGTCTTGTGGGTCAGCATGTTGGACTTGTCAATGTCCCCCATCTTCCCGTTGTACTACTTGATGACGTTAGGGCAGGGCACCCACACCTTCTTCTTGGTGTTGCGGTCGTATCTCTTCACATTTCCCTCGGGCTCGACACCGACGTCAGAAGACAACACCATGTCGTTCTTGTTGTCCTTCCAGTGCAGGGCAAGGATCCCGTTGCTGGAGTAGTATTTGTATTGGCTCCGAGGAGTCGTCTTCTTGTCCAGCTCCTTGGTAAAGATTAGAGGAGTACGGCCAACACGGTTGACCCTCGTTGTTCCCACGTACCGGCAGCCCACCTTGTCCTTCAGATACTCCACGAGCTCGATGCTGGTGAAGTAGTTTTCGGCATATATAGCTGACTGAGAAGGTCTCTTCAGGGTCTTGGCCAACACAAGGACGGTCTTGGTGGAGACAAGCATTTGTGACTCCTCCTGGGAGAGCTTGGTGTGGTGGCTGGTGAAGGTAGTCTCTCCCTGGTACATGAGGATATCATGGATGAAGCTATCAATGCTTGCCCGGCAGTACAGCTTATACCCCCACTTGTCCGGGTTTGTCTGGATGTACTGTCTTAGGGTCCCCGCTCTGGTGCCCCTGTAGAATACCATGACTTCATCGATAGACTGCTTGGGTGTTGCTTTCACCTGCAAGAACTGCCTGGTCAGGAAAACAAAGATGGGACGAATTTTGAAGAAGCGGTGAGTGGTGCCAGGGAGGTTCTCATTCTTGTTAAAGTGTAGAATGGATCTGATCAGCCGGAACCGCTTAGAGGACATTACCTTAGTCACTTAACCCACCATCGTGCATGTTTCCTAGTAGTCCTCAATTGTAGGCAAGATGGAGACCCCCATGCACAGCACGATGCCAATAAATACCATGAGTTCATGCATGTCAATCTGGAAGGTGGTGTTGACGTTTTTCTGACGGGCATAGATGTTTGTTTGGTATACAATATCCTTCAGGAGGGCTGTGGTGAACACGTCCTGGAAGTACTCGAAGGGTAACAAAAGAGTATGAGAGGCAGGGTGGGTAAAGTCAGGCAGTGGACGGTAGCTGATGTCCTCTTTCTTCCATGTCCTTTGTGGCACATCTTTCTGGGCTCTCCTAGCCTTCTTGGGAGCCGGTCCAGTGTCTTCCTCTTCATCCTCACTCTCAATGGTGTCCTCCTCTGGCATTGGCTGTTGCCTGAACCTGGTGACAGCGCCTGTGGACAACAAAGATGTGTCCCTTTACATCACAGGACTAGACTTGTCCTTTCAAAAATGGCAGCAAAACAATCACTGCAGCCATTTAAAGGCCACCCATTCAAATAACTCACAGCAAAACATGAGTCTGTTTGGGCTTTCTCTTCAAGTCTGTGGCTCACAAATTAAATGACAATGACATCACAGCACTTGGCCTTCTAAACATGGCACCAAAACAAACACTCCTGCTCTTTAAAACATTAATTTCATTGCTTACCAGAGATTGTGGGAGTGAGATCATCGGGGAGGTTGAGGAGAAAGTCAGGGTCCAGGGTGTCGTAATCAAAGAACTCATCCAGGGCGTCATCCTCCACCTCCATGTCGCTGTCGGAACAGGTGGGTGGAATCAGGAAGTGGGTGTCTTCTTCCCTCCGAGCCTGCTGCCCTCTCCTCCTGGCCCCAGAGTAGAATGCCGAAGGCTCAAATGAGGAAACATGGCAATAGTTAGGGCCATATATATCTATTTACCTTCATTAAAGGTAAATATAATGCAGGTAATCACAAAAAACACCAGTATTTTTAGGCCATATGCCACATGGGTCTTACACACAAACCAGCTAAATGTTTCACATCACCATAAGTTCCTTTTACCATAAACAAATCACCATACATTTCGTTAAATAAGATGCCTATAGAGGGCAGAAAGTCGCGTGCGGGACTAATATGGTTCCCCGTAGACCGGGCACAGCCTCCCGTACGGGACTCATATGGTTCCCCGTGAGCCAGGCAAAAGTCCCCCGCGGGACACCCTCTTATTTCCCCATCATTTTTAACGAGTTTCTTTTCACATTTTACACTTCAGACCCATATCACATTGGAACACATTCATCTGGCTATGTGTTATTAGATTTATACGCACCTACCTCTATTATTGCGGGTGTGGGCGGCGTGTGTGTCGGAGTAACTCGAGGGAGATCTGGCTAGTACGTCTTCTGAACAGAGAATGCTTGCTTCTACCTGCGCTGGCCTAGCTCCCGCATAGGCTAGTGAGCTCTAATTGGTGCAGAACAATAAACAAAGAGTTCCCTCATTGGCTGAAACTAACCCAAGCCGTCTACGCTATCAAACTATTGCACCACGTTTCGTCAAAAACGTGGTATTAATATCCCGCGAAGGCTACCTGCCCACTAAAAAGTTGAAGGAACCTTTCACCAATCCCCGTCTGGATAACGAAATCCAATCCTCCTATTCGTATCTCCTAGACCTCCAGAAGCACCTCGAGTTATGTGCTGACATGGCGTACCAAAATGCTGAGGTAAATTTAGAGAAGTATCAAACTTATTTTGATTTAAAGGCGAAGGAAAGAAGATTTAAGCCTGGCGAGGAGGTGCTTTTGCTACTTTCCATGGAGACTAACAAACTTGTGAGCCAGTAGAAGGGCCCCTTTTCTGTTCTAGAGGTAAAAAGGACCATTGGATTACTTGATTCGAACCTTCTCAGGAGATAAGGTCTTCCACCTCATGATGTTAAAGAAATATCACCACCGTGCGTGTATAAACAATGAAGAGTCCCCTTTGGAAGCGGTGTATTGCCGCACAAGGAAACAGCTGAGTTCATTCATGGGATCGGTCTCCTCTTACCGTATATTTATCCCTAACTTCGCGTCAATTTCCGCCCCTTCAAGTGCCCTCCTTCAGAAGAGATCCCCAGATCCTTTTTCATGGAATGCTGAATCTACTGCCAGATTCCAGGTGCTCAAGGACAAGCTAGCGTCCGTTCCCATTTTAAGGCTCCCCAATCCTTCAAAGCTCTTCGGAATCAGGAGGGATGCGAGTGACGAAGAATTAGATGCGTGCTGCTCCAATACTCCAACGAAGGTGAAAGCCACCCGGCGGTACCTTACGCCAGCCAAAAGCTACTGCCACGTGAACGTAATTATTCGATAATAGAACGGGAAGATTTAGCTATAATATGGAGTATTATCATATTTAGCATGTATCTAATTTAGAAAAAGTTTATTGTCGAGACTGACCATCACTTTGTCGTAACTCCGAAATACTATGAGTAAGAACGGACGAAAAATGCGATGGCTTTTGATACTCCAAAAATATCAGTTTAAAGTTTGGTATATACGTGGTACCGAGAATTGTATAGCTGATAATCTTAGCCGGAATCCATAAGCCGACAATGCTGGCTAATCCACTAAATTATAGGTCTCATGTAAACATGTAAGCTAATCATGTAAATATTATTTTTCTTTTTTTTTTAGCTCTGCACATATATCTATGGTCCCTGCAGATACATATTTAATATAGTGTTTTTTTGGTGTGTTGTTGTTCCACTACCCTTTTACACAAAGTTCTAATTTTGTTGTTTAATTTAAATTTTTTTTTTGTCAACCCATTTACATTAAGCTTGTCGAATACAGGCCAGGTCCCCCGTTTTTTTTTAACAGGCAGTCGCCTTAATAATAATTCCTCCTATCTAAATTTGCGATGTCCCTTGTTCTTCCCTCTCTCTCAGAAGAGTTCTATCGTATGGAAGGGAAGAGTGTATAAGAACAACCTTTGACTCCCCCCCGCCCCATTTATTGGAGACAACGTGCGATGGTATTCTGCCGTGGACGACGTCATTTGCTGTTCGAACATTAACGAATTTTCGACTCATTAGAGCATTGGGAAAATATTTCCCAATCTTGCGAACTCGTCCTAAGCCTCCCCCCCTTCCGGTAAAGAGGTTAGAAAGAGCCGCTCTGTCTTAAACCTCGCTGCTAAATGATGAATCTTTTCCAAGTGTGGATTAAGATGTCTGGAGCTTGTGACTCATTTCTCCACATTTCCCCTTTTCTCTGAGAATCGGGCATACAAATACTCGGGTTATTTTTTAGTTCGAAGTGTCTAACCCGCACCTCAAGGCCGTCCTTATCGTCTCGTCCCGTGAGCGTTCATCAGACAGCAGACTTTCTCAGCCGTGATTCTATCTTAGTCAATTGGTAGCTTCTGTGAACGGCACGACTTTGAATTTGCACAACAGTCTATCTTCGTTTAATTGAACCGAAGAAAATCTCCAACGATTCCCTTTGAGGAAAAGAAGATTCCTCTTCCATTGGAATTACGAGAATTCTCACATTAATTACCCTTAGAGCGTCATCTTTAAAGTTTTGCTATCTTTATCGGAAGGTTGGTTTAAATCGTCCCCCACTTGCCTCATTCGGATCGTACCTCACTTGCCTCATCGGATCGTGCCTCTCTCGCCTCATCGCAAGAAGGACCTTCCTCGAAGTCATCGACCCGTAAGACTGAAACCCCCTCCATTATTAGTATTGTCAAGTTGCCCATTTTGTTCTGAGCCTAGTAACATTAATCAATTAATTCTATTTAAGAATCCCTCCTCATAATAATTATCAAGAGACTATTTTAATTTAAATAATTCCCTTTTTCCCATTATTATTCTTATTTTGCTCTGTGTAAATAAAATTATATTTTGTTGTTTCATCTTTAACTAACCTTGAACGATACTCTCGGCCTATTCAAGTAAATCTCGTTATCCATTTATGCACCCTGTTTGATTATTAAGGATTTTTAACACAACGCCTCAAGTGTGACCTCCAAGTCGGTTGTTAATCCTTGCAAACAGTCACTCAACGGTTCGCTTTGCAGTAGGTGATAAAGTAACCCTTCCACATAATATAGGAGTAGTGTATGGTATAGAGTGGTTGTACCACGGCAGTAACTAATAATATATCAAAATTTATACTAGTAATAAATAATACAAAAATCTTCCTAAATAATAATAAGAATGATAATAGCAATAATAATGCTAATAAAAATACCCAATACTAATATAATTAAACATAAAGTAGTGCTTAGTGCTGGCGAGGGAAAAGCGCACCAACGACTTTCCCAGTTTCCATCAGAGAGAGTTCAATTCAACCTAGCGACATACGGGGCCTCCCTAATTTGCAGTTAGGCCGGGAGGACGTGCAGCTCCTCATGTACCAAGCTACTCAAATGACCCTTAATGGGTACTGTTGTCTATAAACAACTTTCAGAAAATTTCGAACAATTTTAACTAATCTAAGAAGGATTTTTAAGTTATCTAAGAATAAATGTCTAAGAAGGCAGATTCTCAGAGGGAACTTTCAAAATATTAAAGTATCCAAATCTAATGTAACCAATGTGAGCATATTCGTGATTAGAATGAGTACTGACTAAAATGGGATAAAAATAAGAAAATTGAATAGCAAACTCTGAAACAGCAAACTGTTTCTGTGAGAATGTGTCTTAATGTAATTTTCTGCCGATGTTTGTTTATGCATTAGTTAGGTTTTCATGTGAATGGATCAGGAAATTGACTGGAGGAGCAAATAATACCTTTCTATCTTAGTGTATCTCTACCTTGATTATATTTGCTCTCCTTTTAATTATAAATATATGTGCACTTAAATTTCTTCAACTCGAAATTATTCTATCTGTGGGATTATGTCAGTGCGTATGAGTGAACCTGTTACGTTATAACACCAACTTGTGTAAATTTATGGCGTCCTGTCATTATGTGAATATATTATGTGAGATTAATTGTACATATAAAATAGTGCAATGATGTGAATGTGGGTGTTTTTGAGTGTAACTGAGTGTACATGTAACTATATTTTAATGGCAAATTGTATATCTGTGAACCTATCTGTCAGTGTGTTTGAGTCTACGCGTAGTTACTTAGAGTAGTGTTACGGGTTATGTATCTGTGTATGATTGTGACCTTAACCACATGTTGTATCTTTGTGTGTTTTTGTGTTATTCACTTTATGGAAGAGTAGCAGTAATTCGATGAGTTGCAAGCTGTGTACGTATCTCTGTACTGGTGTGCATGTGTAAAAAGATAAACGATGATATTATAGACAATTGAAACAAAACATTCACTGAGCGAAGGAAGTGTATTGCGAACGAGTTGCGTTCGGAGGAGGGGTGGGGCACAAGGACGAATCTTTCAAGATTACTGAAGAACGGACTCGTACAAGAATTCCTTCAAATGGCAAAGATGATGAAATTGATGGCTTCAGAAATATAAGCAAAGGACGATCAAGACTTCGGCCACCGGGCTCGAAATTACTTCTAAAATGAGATTTGCTCCGACCAAACGACATTGAAAACCTTTTCAAACATGAATTAAATTACTTAAAGGCTAGAGTCTTTTATTCTTCCCTAGAACCTGCAGATATGGTTAAAGTTCGTACTTTTAGTTACTTTGAATACTTTTGTGGAATGGTTCATAGAGGTAGGAAGCATGCACGGTCGATTTTTTTTTTTTTTTTTTTTTTAAGAGCTCATCTGGCGACTGCCTACTTGGGCATTAGTCGCCGTATTAAAACTGGCCTAGTTCTAGGCTACTTTAAAATGAAATTAAAGAGAAAAAAAAAAAAACACCCCAAAAGGGGGAAAGGAAGCAAGCTGGTGCGTCGGGGAGAGGTCCCCCCGGCGCAGGAGCGTGCAACTACAGAAAAAAACAAAAACAAAAAACAAAACAAATGCAAAAAAACAACAAAAAAAAACAAACAAACCTTGCTTAAATAATAGGGAGAAGGCCGGCCTCCCCCAAGAAGTCAACAAGTCCACAAGTCAGTGTGCACGAATCTGTCCCAAGCACAAGGGACAGGCGGTAGCGACCCCGCCCATCCCGGTACTGGGACAGGTATCGTGCGCGAAGATCACCCAGACTGGGACATTCGACAAGAATGTGCCGAACAGTCTGGGGGACGACGCAGTCGTTGCAATAGGGCGCAGGCGAGCGCTCCATCAGATAGCGATGCGTCACACGAGTGTGTCCGATTCGGAGACGACAGAAAGCAACCTGAAGCCGCCGCGGCATCAGGGGATAGGTCCATGGGAACAGTCGCGGCGCAATGGCACGCAACTTTAAGTTCCCTTCGACCGTCTCCCATCTTCTTTGCCAAGCAGTCCGAAGAGCTGCCCGTATTCCTGCCATGTAGTCGGTGTGAGGAAGAGCGAAACGCTGGTCCGGTCGCAGAGTCCTCGCGGACTCTTTGGCGCCCTCATCGGCGCGCTCATTCCCCGCAATTCCTACATGTCCAGGAACCCAGCAGAAGATAATCTCGACATCTGCCCGGTTCGCCAAAACCGTGGCGTCACGGATATCGCGAACCAGGGGATGCGGAGATTCCAATGCCCCGAGAGCACTCAGGGCGCTTTGTGAGTCGCTATAGATCACAATCTGGTCTCCGAACCGGGCACGTCGCGTAATCTCCCGTACCGAGTGGTGTATTGCCACCAGCTCGGCCGTGAAGACAGACGCAGCGCCTGGTAGAGCCCCGCTGACTTCAAACAGAGGGGATACGGCGTGGAAGCCGACCCCCTCTTGGGACTTGGAGCCATCCGTATACACTGGCACGGTACCAGCGTGACACGATGTGTGCTCCAAAAAGGTCGAACGCAATACTCCCGGCGCAGTACAAGCTTTGGGAGCAGAGGCGTGGCGACAAATAGCCAAATGTGGTACCCTCCATGGTGGCGTCCTGGGCAGAACCAGGGGCGCCACCCGCCCGAGAGCTATATCTACCTCTCGAAGGAGTTTCCTGGCCCTAAACCCAAAGGGCTTAGGGTATGACTGGCGTCTCTCGGCGGCATAGGCACCATCGAGATCAGCTGCGGATGCAGTGAGAGCTGTTGGCGACTGAGGGAGGCGCCGGGCTCGCGCGTACAGGCGAGTGACCTGCACGGTCAAGATAATTAAACTTATGAGGCTATTCATTGCTTTTTTTCTTAATTTTCAATTTCTTCACTATTTTTCTTCTCTCTATTATTGCACCATATTGGTTACTTCTTTAATCACAGCGTCATATGCATTTGTAAGCAGTCGCCAGTAGAGATCCTCTAAACAAAATTCATGTTTTTCCATTGATTTGTCTTTCCTTGAGCGAAAATACCCTCGTTGGTTCACCAACTACCTTCACATTTTTAATATATTTTCTTGAATTTATTCAATAAATGAAGAAATTGAGGATTTTTTGTATCTAAGAGAAAGTTCAACAAATGTTGGCATCTCTTCAAGGACCGAATTCGAAAAGAAATTCGTATAGTGGTGAAGTCAGGAAAAGAGGAGATGTGTGGTAATTTCCTATGGCTAGTAGATAAAACTAGCGATTTTATGGCAAGAAACAAGGATATGTAAAGTCACCCAAGTCTCCAAAACTTGGTAAAACTTTTCAGTGAAGCCCGATCCCGCTATCGTAGCTTTTGAGCTTTCTGAATAGAAGTTTTGGAAAAATATTAAAGTCGGCTCTGATTCAGGGACTGTTTGTTTCCCAAATTTATATAAAAATAAGGGTGTGTGTTCAGGAGAGTCATAATCCCAACTAGAATATCTTTCTTTTAACCCTTTTGAGCAACATTTTACGACAGTTACCACAGAGATGCATCGCTCTATTTGTCTTTAATGCTTAAATAAAAGAAATTCAATGATTTCTTGTTTTTTATTTGATTTGAAACCATCGTTTAGACGTGACCTTATCCAAGCATAGGAGAGGATAAGGAAAAAATCGGACAAGGCTGACAATAGCAAAAAGGTGTAAATGGCTAAAGATCCTCCTGTACCTAACCATATCACCCGTGAAAGGTTGGAGCTTCGGAGTCATTATGATGGAAGAACTTTTACAAAATTGAGTTGCTAAAGAAAGTGAATTGCCTTTTTTATTTTTTGTCACATTTGGTGGCACCGGTAATTTCTAGTTATTTAGTTTCATGTAAGGAACTAACCAAAATGATGCAACACAACATTTGATGTGTCGCCGGTCCTCTTAAATGGTTTATACAAAATATGGCTCAACAAATCACAGAAATATATTCTAAATTTACATACAAATATTCTTATCTATTTCCAAGCAATTTATTATTAATTCAAAATCATCTTTCTCCATTTTTTACACATCATATATGGATAATAGATCAAATAAGAGAATTTCTCCATTTTTTACACATCATATATGGATAATAGATCAAATAAGAGAATTTTTTTAAATACGTGAGGAAGTGCGTGTTAAGCTAACTAGAGGAATTTAAACACGTTACTTCTAGGATAAAAAGTACTTATAGAACTATCTTGAGGATATAGATAAAGGTAATTTTGAAAGAGTTGAATGTAGATGGATTAAAAAACTTTATTCTAAAACCTCAAATAAACTTTTAAGAACACTTATAATTACATAAGTGCCGTTCATTCTGCCAAGTGTTTCAATTACACGTTATGCTGTAGACACCAAATATTATTACGATGCGATCTTCACACAAGTATGTAAAGATAAACGCTGAACCAAAGAGGATTCGTAACAAAGGAAATGGCTACCTTAAGCTTGAAGCTATGAAGATGATTAAAACAAAACCGATTTTCCCATTTATTTATTTGATTCTCTGCATGACGTTTAGCTTTATCCCCCAATGATACAAGAATTCTATTTTCAAGACTAGTTAGGTTCATCCTTATGAATTATTTCAGAGGTTACTTTAATTATCTCGGAAAGAAGTGATGAATTTTATTACATCATTCGTCATGAAGAGTGAAGAGGAGAAATAGAAATGGCAATTGTATAGATATTGTAAGAGCAGTTGATTTGACCATATATTTTATGACCCAACCATCCTAAAAAATTATTCCGATTTAGGAAAAATGGATAAATAAGGAAGTATTTTCATTAGCTGGAAAATATTATTATTGTTTCATATTTAATGCTAAAAGGCAAACACGTCTTTTCCAAATTAAAGGAGAAGAGCAACGTCTTCATATTAGGTTGAATTTTCGTAAGAAGAAATCTGTAAAAAAGTGGAGAAGATAAAGAAAGTAAAAATGCGCGGAAGATATATTTATCAGTTCAATTTATTTTTGTTTAAGTCTTAACCACATTTGTCAATTTTCCTTTTCATCTGTAATAAACTTTGCATAATTAATTCATCCTATTCGTGTATAGAGATATTAGAACTCCAAAAAATCAATCTCTTTTCCTTCAATCTGAATGAAATCGAGCATAAAGATTTACTTTCCATTTCTTTCGCAATTCTGAATTATTCAATGGTCTAGATGTCTACAGAGTCAAGGTGAATCAATACTAGTTGACGTCAAAAAGGGTTAGCTGCCCCAGATGGTTGGTTTTGGATAGTATTTTAACAATACTCCACCACAATTTGTGTCATATGTTTCGTTCCTTGGTTGACTGTGATTAAAATACATACTTTCTCTCTGGTGACAGAAATAGAAAAGGTTGATATTACCCGACAAAATTAAGCAGTTGCACGTTAGAGTAAACTCTATTATCGCGACTAAGAAGTCACCTGTGAATTTTTCTAATACTCCCAACTAAGGAGTTGAATTTTCTTTTCTTCTGTAGCTTGCGTGCTACACAGTTATAGAAACGGCAGTGCGTGATTCTCTTTGCAATTGATCGGTTAGTAAGCATTAATATCTAATACAGCATTTATTCTTGAAAAGTGACTGTAAGTGATCTTATTACATATCCGTATGCTACGAACAGATATAAAACAAAATAATCAAGCAACTAATGTTCAAATGCGCCACCACTTCCAACTACTAGATCTGCGACATCTCCTGACACGCTGGAGGTCAATCACAGGTGACACACTGAACTACTTAAAGTGATGAGGTCCCGTGCTTGCACTTTGAACACTGCCGCCAGGTGTTTTATTAACTCAGGTTAGAGAGCTCTCAAATTTTGTGTTTGTATTTAATCATAAGATTTTAATTGCAAGTGTGAATCATGTTGACCACATCTCCCAAATATAAACACACTTAGATAGCTCACCGGAGATCGGACTACGCATTAATTTTTAAAATTTCACCATTGCAGCTTCAGTGATTAATCTTCTTTGTCAAAATTTGAAATAAGTAGGTAACATCTTCCCTGAGAGGAAATTTGGAACCATCACGCAATAAGTACACCCAAGTATTTTCATTCAGGACAGCGAATTCTTTGAATAGTAAATAGTTGGTAACAATTCATTCATTGCTATGCGTAATTTTTAAACATTTTAAATGTTGTTCCTAGAGAGATCACACTTTAGAGGAACACTTTACATTTATAAACGGAAAACACGAAGTTAAACTATGAGGAATCTTTGGATAAACTCTTCTTAAAGACTGCCTAATCGAATTATGCCATTGTTGCCATTTTGCCACAGAGATTGGAAGGCGCATGGAAAGATCTCATTATTCTTAAAAAAAATAGATCTGCTAAGAAAAGCTACAACACCTTTCGTGCAAGGCCTTATTGCTTTATTCCTCTCCTCTCCTTTATTGTCTGAAATGGCGGGCGTTGGCAATATTCAATGATCATAGAGAGTTCCTCGCATCCCATGCGAACCTTTCGCCAAGATTACGTGTATTATAAGATGAGGAAATGGCATTCTACATCCGCAAAGATCTCTGCGCATCTCCCTTCTCTTCCTTTACGGGGGAGAGGACAGCATGAAAATGTGGCTGTAAGAACCATACCACATTCCATTTTGTGATATTAGAAGTAACGCCAAATATCATTGCAGGAAATCTCACGGAACAAGAGAAGAAAGAAAATATAGTGAAATAAAAAGAGAGTAAGTACGTTTTTGAAAATAAATTCGGCATTTTCTTCGAGGATTTCAGGCATTGGTAGGCACACTTGTGGAAACGACACTTCTTCACGTCAACATGGCCCCTCTAACCGACTTGTCCGCACAAGCATCGTTTTGTTTTTCCAGACAATAAACCCTTCTGATTCTCCTACGATGAACCAGAATAAGACTCTCTGGTGGGAAAAATTGTTCTTCATGTATACACATACTTCATATCGAAAACGGATTATAGTATTTAGACCAGGAAATGACCTAACCTATCCTCTTACAGCCAAATCAAAGTTATTCATGGAAACAGAAACCTTCCAAGCCAGAGAAGGTGGCTTATGCTACCATCGTGGGAATGAAAATCAAGATTTACAATGGCCTAACGCGTAGTGTGCGTCAACTTTCGCGCATACCTCTCAATATAACCTTTCTTGATCTACGAACATTAAAATTTAGGTTAAAAAGATTTATCTATAAAAGATATTTGCTGCAAACTCAATTCCAGAAAAAAAGCTCTCTCTCTCTCTTTATTTATCTAAGTCCTGTGGTTTAACATCGAGTGACAATCCATGGATAGGTCACAAAACAATGCCGAAATACAGACTCGCTTAAAGGGATCTCTCTCTCCCTATACCTAATCTTGTCATTACGAGACTCAATGTTCATTGCCCTAGATCCGCATTATATTGTAAGCTAGTTCCAAATAAGGTATCGTTTACAAGGAGTAAAGTGAAAGTCAGTCATTAAATCGAAGTGAAATAAATATCTAGTCACAAATTAAATCGCTTTCTTTGTTCTATTTAGTGAAAGATTTACAAAATTTGCCAGTGCAACATGTCCTTGTCCAAATCTCAATTGAGCCTTTCCATTACAATTTTAATTTGAAATGACTTTTGTATATTTACTAACCCTGTTGACTTAGTAATATATTCAAGCGCTAAAATAATATATCCGTTTTCTGCCAATCACCTTGAAAGGGAACATATGCCTTCAGAACCAATTAATTATCTCGCTATCTTGAGATGCACAATAACGTCGTTGGTTACAGCGTGGATCTGATTCGCCCAAGAGAGCGCTCAAAGTGAGCCACTTTCCCCACAGTGGTTTCGTGTGGAAACTTTCCACAAATGCTGCGATTATATCCTGCCCACAGAAAACACATTCCAGTTTTACCCCTATTTGAAATTTTATTTACAACCTTTTTTTGTGGTTGGCGTTAATTTTTCAAGCTCGTCGCAGACCACCTTTACTTTGTTCCTCTCCTGTCGGGTTCTGGAAACAAAGAGTGATTTACCCCTCCCTCGTGGATGCGGTTCATGTGATATTTTTTCACCATGTCTGCATTCCAAACCTTTTTTCCATCGACTGGATCCTTTCTTTTCCGCATCTATCCCTTTTCTCATCCACCAAAGGATGCCAAGTGTAGCAGTTCAAATATCGAGGATTGTGTACCCTTTCGGCCCCAATACCCGCAAATGCTCGCTTCTCCCATTTTCACCAGCTTCTTCACGGATCTTTCTTGAGGATCCTTCTGTGTACTATGCCCTCGTTGGTTACGTTTTTAATTTCTAGAAAAACTCTCTTGTTAGGGATATACCGCAAAGTATGATACTCACTAGGGGTTTACCACCGATCTCCAATCTTGGTAGGGGTTTTACTACCTATCCGCTCCCCATTTTTATTCTTTTTTTCTCATTGTCACCTACAGTTTCGCGAAGGATCTGAATCATGCTGTGATGTCGAACCGATTCTTGACTCCATCAGGTAACTTACGTTACCTGATGTTGCTTAACATTTACCAATAAAATAGTAATTTCCTGTTTTTGATGCTCAAGCGAGGCAGCATCTAGATATTTTCACTTCGCCACTTTTACCACGAAGTTCATACAACTTATTTTTTTTTAAATAAAATAAATCCCTCTTCGGATTTATGAAGTAAATAATATTTCTCATTCTTGGTTTAATTCATGAGTTAATTTATATAAATTATAATATCAAGTAATCATTATATATTATTTAACTTTTAAATCTGAATTATTTAATATAAAATTCAGGAGTATAAAATGTTCTACTAATGAAATATTTAGTAAAGCGTCATTAAATTAATTATTATATATTTCAGAATTTTTCTAATAAGAAATTTTTGTTAAAAATATCACAAAACCGATTAATCAATAATTGCGAAGAAATCTCTCAAAATATGCATTATTTAATGGAGAACCTGCTTGCTAAACACTCTTTACCCTATTTTTTAAAGGAAACCTACAACCTCACCATTAATATGTAGGTATGTACAGCATAAACCATACAACTTTCAGCATGATTTACAAAAAAATTACGAATAAATCATGTAGATTTAAGGATCATTTTTAGAATTTCAAACTCAAACGTTTCTCAAACTTGCAAAAAATAACGATGGATAACTTATCTATTTCATTTTGCTTTGAAGCCGAATGCATCAAAATTTCATTTCCCTCCGGCAGACGCAGAGATCCAAAAACGCCATTTCCCTACATGATTTGATCCTAAAAGTTAAGGCAAGAAAATTCAGTTGATTCAAGGGAAAGAAAACGATGATTTTTTAAAATATCCATGTGAACTATGCACAAAATGGGGTTGGATGGATATAGTTAACGTGATTGATATACGGACTATTCTCCAATTGACTTTATACTCTTTATTGCATCAAAAACCCTATATATATAAACAAACTATTTTATACCAAGCAAAACTAAAAGGTAAATTAGTGCTCATTAAAATGTTATATTTAGTTGTTTTATATATATATCAAATTTAATTAAATGCCCAAAAGACTCTAAATATATGCCTGCGGCATGAATGCATTTGTTTTGAGACAGCCTATGCAGTCATTTCACGATGCAAATGCTACATTTAATTTTATTAATTCCATCAGCAAAAGGACACAAATTGTTTGAGTAGTTAGCATTGGAGAATGGAAAAGGTGTTCTGAAATGGTATTAGGAATTTGAGAAATTGACCTAAGTCTAATTGCAATGGATCTGGGAATTTTGTGCGAAGCCACCCACTTGTTTTGTCATATAAGCATCCTTGACAAATTTAAAGGAGTTGGTACAGTTAAAGATATGCAAAAGAAAAGTTCTGGCTGATTCAAATTAACTTCTAACGACAAAAATTCCACCTGTGTTCCAAATATTTAGACAACATAAATCGGGTAAGCATTTTGCACGTGAAACGAGATCAGAAAATCATGTTTTGACCAGATATTCTAGTCGTCACAATGAAAAAGCTACATTCATAGGCTGTTTCCCGCCCTAACTGAAAATGAGCCAGATCACAGACTCAAATATTGTGAACAATTTCACTCAATATAAGACGAAGAAGTACAGTTTGTCAACAAAATACTATCGTCCGATGAAGCTACCTTCTAGGTGAATGGTACAACAGTAAATCGACACAACTGCACGATTGGTTACTTGATAATCAACACGTTTATGTGGATAGGTATTTTAATTTACCAGGACTAAAAGGATATATACTGTGGCTTACTTAGCTAAGGGTTTGTTTAAACCATTTTTCTATAATTGGTCAATTACCGGTTATGAATACTTTCACATGCTGCGGACAGAAATTATACCTGCAGCTCGGAGGTTATTTGGAAACAACGACTATAATTTTAAACAAGATAAAGCCCCCTTTCTTTATCATAGAGAGGTCAGTAAGTACCTCAAAGAAACGTAGATAACAGTTAGATGAGACAAAGAGGAAGCATTAAGTATCTTCCACGTTGATCAGAATTGACTCTAGTTTATTTCTACCTATAGGGCAACCTGGAAGACGCAGTTTAAGTTGCAAGACTTGCAACACTCAATCACTTTAAACAGGCAATTATCCAATATCTGCAAATTATTTAGTGAACGCAATCAAAAGTGCATGTAAGCTGCTAGAGAACATTTGAGCCCTTTTCCTACTTAATTAAATTCTATATACAAACATTTCGGTATAACAATTTTTGTCATATAGATTCTCCCTAATGTACCTTTCATTGCTACCAAACAAGGTTATCTCAGTCAGAATTCGCACCAAACAATGGGATTTCCATCAAAATGCGGACCCATCAAAGCTATCTACATCAGAGTCCACTCCCAAGAATGGTATATCCACCAAAATTGGCACCTAACAAGGTTATTTCCTCCATAATGCGTACTGAACAAGTTTAACTCCGTTAGTACTCAGAAGAAAAGACTTATGGAGGACAAGGTGCAAGGTTGGTAGGCAACTATGGATATTTGGCTTAGCTTTTCAAACTCCACTTTCACGCACACAGGGAAGATAAAATGAGCAGAACACTAATACGACCATTTAAAGGAAAAGCAATTGATCCCATTTGTGAACTCTACACTAGACAAAAGTATGCAGCGCCTGCTGTGATAATACACAACACAATAATGTTAGCGATACAAAACATAATAATTCAAATATATTTAATTTTATTAATGCAGCAGACTTACAATTGGTACTTTGTACGGCGTCCCTTATTTAGTTTGGTAGCTCAGAGATGTCTGGAAAGGGATAAAGAAAGATTTCGAATGGTATCAAGTGGAAAGCTAGCTCAAGATTCTCGACTTGCAGCCTCCAACCTTGGGATTGAACTGACTTCTCTCATTTGGAGATCATTCTTGATGAGATGCCGCAGGTTCTTAATTGGTTAATATTAGGTATATTGCCTGGTTAATCTTTTATAAATGGTACCTCGCAATCATAAAGCCAGGTAGTAATAGATTTAGCAGTATGAGCAGGTGGTCCATTCTGTTAAAGCACCTGTAGATATGTGAGGTCGAAGGATTCTGGTAGATGGTCACATACTAGCTCTAAATACACCCTGATACACTTTTACACTTTTCGGAAAAATTAAAATTTGTAACCCTCTATCATAGAATCAACCCCAAACTATGAGAGAATCGAAGTGTTTTACTGTTTGTTCGAGAAACGTGGAGCAGGTGAATTACTACACTTGAGACGGTATACAGCTCTTCCTCGCTTACATGTCACAGCAAATTTTGTTTCATCTATCCACAGTACATCTAAACAATCCTCATCATCCCAATTTAAATATTTTTCAGCAAACGTACCTCTGCGAGCCGTTTGTACACATCACACAATAGGTTTGCGTATGATCCTGTGTCTTCTGTAACCAAGTTCTATACCGTGAGAGAAACTGTCCGAACATAAACATCCCCATACAGTCGTGGTTAAGATTCCTTTACAGCCCTTGCTGTTTCACGTGGATTATGCCCCAATATATGTTATAGAACATTATCAGGATGGCTGTATGTCTTCTATGTGCAAGCAGTACTTTGTTTCTGAGATGGTGTCTCTTGACACTCCGTATTTTCCGTATTTTCTACTCTGAACACAAATTTGATTACTAATTTTCTATGTTTGAAGCCCTGCATCCTTAAAAGCAATGATTTGAGCTATCGTTTCTTTAATAATTCACAGTTAGGTGGCATATCATTTAAATACAGATTACAAACCACGCGTAATCAAATTAGATCAACACAAGTTTAAGGAAGCAATACATCAGATCAACTACACGTAAGACAGCCGGCAAGTGACTGAGGAACAATTTTGATTTTAACATCAAAAAGAGATCTTGTGACGTCATCAAAGCACCGCAAACTTTTCTTAAACTCAATATAACACTAAAAGAAGGATCATAGTAGATTCTTCATAAATATTCGGGACTTATATGTAGGCGCTACCTACCTTTGAATGGTACTATACATTTATAGCGAACTCTCGCCACAAGTAGAAGAGCATACATGGTCATTCATTCGGTCGGTGTGCTTCACACAAATGTTCACTGCCACTAAAATAAACACTTTATGAAGGATTGTTTGTTCTAAAGTTCAACATAGAGAGGCTTTCAATAGCTTTACTTTTCAAAGATGTTTGCTACAAATATTATTTCTTTTACACGAAAACCATCGCGAAATGCAGTTTCATTTTAAAAATGTAAAACGGATCTCGCAAATTAGGACCATGATCTTCCAGTTACACCATCTTTCAGTTACAATAGGCACATGGACTGACCTTAATTCCTAACAGTAGATACTGTGATTATGACCAGAATCCGTAAAGGTCATTGATGTAATATAATAAATATATATAATATAAAGTTGAATGGCCTTTAGGCGGCCAAGTGACGGTCTTGATCTATACAATTCTATATCTAATATCGTATTTTCGACTGTGGTCTGATTAGTGGCAGAAATAATGTCTTGATAGTTTAAATAAGTAGCTCTGATTTTTGCCATCAGCACATTACTTTAAAAACAGGTCTAAAAGTTAGTTGGAGAGACTGAGGAACGCAAAACTTGGTAAAAATTACCTTCCAAAATTTACAAACAAAACTTTATGCAAACAACATTTGTTTATAGTCACATAAATATATCCATAGCAAAATGACCTGATATAGTTTGAGGCTACTAACTCTAACCAAATTTATTGACCTGTTATATTCATTTAAAGATATTTTGTCACACAAATTATAGTATTTTCAAGACTTAGATAATAAAGTCTTGGAAAGATTTTGTATCTAAAAGTTTTGTGAGCCAATAGTTTAAGCTAAATTTAGGCCATATTTTTTATTTATTCATTATTAAAAATCCAAAAGCTACTTGCAGCCGCAGCTGCTAGAGAGTTTTAATGTAAGTAATATTAAAAGTGGTTAAGTTAATTAAATGAAAATGGGTGGAAGATTCTTGGCACGAATGTCCAGAAGATGAAGGCATATTTTTCTAAGCGCCAAGGCTCCACATAAACCTCCTAAATTTGCTTCCAGAACCTGGCAGGGATGTCGTCTTGGGCACTTTACCATAGGAAATAGAACCATTTTTCGAATCTTTTCCATAAGCGATCAAGGAGAGCTAAGAGTTATCTGCCCATGCGGTTGCTAACACGCCCCTTTCCTCGTTTTGGGACATTCAGTCTGTTATATTTCCATAATCCACCGCTTGAAAAATACATTTTAAAACCTTTCTAACAGACTTGGTCAATCTGATCTAGATGTTTGCATCACTATAGGGTCTGTGACCATGTCCCATATATGACAGGCCGAGGTAATGTTAATAAAAGACAGGTTCTTGTCAGAGAAGTGGCCACTGATTGCTCTCCTTTCTATTTTCCAGAGGCGAGGGCAGCTATTCATGGTCCACGTGAGTTGCACGTTCACGAAGGATCACGGCTCAAACTGCACTGCCAAGTGGACCTCGCAACAGAGCCGCCACTCTACGTGTTTTGGTTCCACAACCAGACAATGATCAACTTCGAAGCAAGGCGTCCCTTGCACGTCACCAAACAAATGTATGGTAGCAGTCTTACCATCACTAACGTGTCACGCTCCGATGCAGGGATGTACCGATGCGAGCCCCATCTCGCCTTATCAGATAACGTCACGTTGCACGTTATTGCAGGTTCGTTAAAAACGTTTTAAAACCTATTTTCTCCCTTACATTAGTATGAAGCAAAATTGTATTGTGAACAAGTTTCTATACTGCGCTGGTATGCTAGTGTCAAGTTTTATTATCAGAATCAAGATCCCCTTCCAAAAACACCTCTAAGCATATTTTGCATCGAATCTACACGAACAGTAAATATTTAATCGTCCCATTTCTTTTTCTCAGATGCTAATTCGGCGGCGATGCAAAAGGAAAAAGACGACAACAACCACTATCCCCAGACCTCTTCTTCCTCCGCTTCATCTTCATCCTCATCGGCTTCCACATCTTCACGTTCTTCGTCAGCAGTCGTGATCCCTACCCAGATAAAACTGCTCCTCATATCAATCCTTGGAGTTTTTCTTTATAATCCACCGATCAATCCCTTTAAGGTGCTTAAAAAACACCTGAGGTCCTCAAAAAAAGCTCTCGAACAAAATGTTGGAACGAAACTAACCAAGGATCTCAAGGACCATTACTTGAATCATTCTCATTCCTATCGCTTTTCAAACGGATCTAACAAATATCTCATCGATATCACTGAAAGTCATCTTAAGAATCCAATCCCTTTCCTCAGAAACTCTAGAAAAATATGCACCATATCTTTAAATATGAGTTCTTCTTTCATTAATCCAACTTTTCCTCTAGGATTTTCACAAACAGAGTTGTGGTTGGCAATGAATGAACAAAAGGAACTCAAGGGAGTACTCTTTCTCCTCCATCATTTGCAAAAGAGGAGAAAAGAAATGTTATTGATTATAAGATAATTTCGACTTTATCTTGTCACAACATAACCATACATGGTAGCTTCTTGCCACTAAATGTAAGTATATACATATATAAATCGTATAAAAGTGTTTTCATGATTTATGCATCTAATGTAAATATATATTTATATAAACGTGTATGTTTATTGTCATTCGTAAAACTGTGTATTTTAAATTAGATTTTAATAAAGATGAAAGAACATTTTCAGAACTTTTTAATGCGAATGAGCTACAAGTTGAAAATCATCGATTGAATTATTAACAGTTGCCGACGATTCACGAGCATCATTCATACATAATGTAGAGAGTCGTGTGTAGTAAATGCCTCCTGTTAGTTCATGTCTTCATTCCTCTCCTTGTCATTTTTCTCTTCCCTTTTTAGAATAAAGTGTAAGGTAAAGGAAAAAATAATTTATATTTCAATAAGCTATTATTGTAACTGGAGAATTTATCAAATTATCTACACTAAATATTTTTATTTTTTATTGTCATTATTTTTTAATAAACTAAAAGCTTATTATGATGTCTCCATCATTATATTTTATGTTTTGGTTAAATAATTTAATTTACTGTAAAGAATTTGATCAGTTCTATTCGCACACATCGTTATTCACAACACCGCTATCTCTTCCTCCCTCGTCAATTTACATGAACAACGCATCACTAATCTTTCCCTAAATTTGCCGAAGGGACTTTCTATATCCACCTTTCCCAAATGGAAAAGGGCGGCCCTCCAAAGAAATACAAAAGGAGTTCTGATGACAGATAGGTGGCAAAATATATTACTTAATTTATTCTTGCACCTCACATCTCAACGCAGATGGCCTCCTGGTATTCTCGAGCACTCCAGTGATAGTACTTCTGATATTCATGTGAATTTCATTCTCCGCTCGTGAAACCTTGCCCGTAATAGAAAAGGGACTTGTCAATATATTAACTAATTAAACAATTTTATTTATGTTTAAATATAAAAGCAAGTTGAATGTGGGAGAAAAATGAGTAGAATAAACAAATTGGTACACACGAGATAAAAAAAGATAAAAGTAAGGTTTCTTCCTGTTCAGAAAGAGACAAGAAGGTCTTGGACAAAGTCCTTCTTTTTCAGTACTTCATTTTTGACTACGTCGCTATTTCGCATCTAAATAAATAGATATCATAATATAAAGAGTCATGCTTAAAGATATCACTATCACAAGGCAGAAATAACATCAGGCGTCAGTACCTGTGTACATGGTAGTTGGTGCCTGTACTCCATAATCAATCATAATTATCAATGCTCGATTGACCAAATATTTAATCCTGGTCAAATTATGTGTCCACCTAAACCAACTTTTATTATTGTTTAGGGTTGATGTTGGAATAAAATATGGTTACATGTTTGTAAATAAGATCTAGCCGTTTTATGTATTTTAATAACTGTAAACTGTTCCTTATGTAATTTTAAGGATATATTACATCCAAGGTTAATAATATGAAAATTTTACAATGATTAAATTCATGTACAGTTTTTTTCTCAGTGTATATATATATATATATATATATATATATATATTGTAAAAAATGACGATATAACATACAAAAAGTTAAGAAAACTACAAAGGACTAAAACAAATTTAAACTTGCAATATTAAAAATTAAATAATAACTCATGGATTTAAAAGGCAAGAGTATCAAAGTATCAATCTAAAGGAACCACTATTACAAACTAAAAAAAAGCAAAAACACAAAAGTAAATAATTACAGTATAATATTGCTTAGAGATAAAGTTCAGGAGAAATCAATCACAAAGTGAAGAAATTATAATGGATGTGGCTTAAAGAAGGATAAGATTTTGATTGGTTAGTTGTTAAATAAGAGAAGGTTGGTAGGTTGTTGAGTGAGGTAATTAAAATTAGGAAATAAAAAGGGGAAGAGTGGTATTATCTGTGTTAAGTGTAGGAGATTTTCTCCGTATCAGTAGGGGTTCCAATATTCTTAGACTATATTCATTGTTATTGAGACCAATTATTTTAAAATTTCGATGGAACATTCTGTCTTGCATTGTATACTATGATTTATAATTACAGAAGTTTCCTTCTTATACATTTTTTTGCAGTGCGATGGCTTATTCCCATGTAAGAACAAAACCTGTCTTTCAGTGATTTTAAAGTTGGTATGAAAGAAATAATTTTTGAGTAATTTGTTGAATTTTCTAATGAATAATTTATTGTAACATCCCATTTGAATTAAGAGTAACTATCAACTTCCTTTTCTAGACGTCATTATAGAAAAAAACGACAAACCAACTACCTCAGTATACAGAAAACCTACCTTTAGATGCCTAAGAATCAATATTTTCAGCCATTGTGACTTTTCACATAAGCTCAGTGCAATTAAATCTCTAATATATAGAGGTTACAATCTCTCCTCCAATTATTTCCTAATGCACAATGAATTTCAGACTCTAAAGTCTTATTTTAAAAAAAATTGTTACCCCCCATCTGTGGTTAACAAGTTAATCAATAATTTTCCAACCAAAAATTTACTCTCCATCCTTTCTCTCATATGAAGTTCCCGAAAATTTAAAAATTTTCGTAGTACCTGAAATGATCCCTTACAATAAATTATTCATTAGAAAATGCAACAAATTGCTCAAAAATTATTTCTTTCATACCAACTTCAAAATAACTTTTGACAACCCACTTTCCATAGGAAGTTTCTTTTCGTCAAAAGACAAACTTCATCTTGAAATGTAGACAGCTGTGTTGTTTACGCTTTTACTTGTCTTTGTTGTTTGCAAGTTTCCTATATTGGTAGTACGGTTCGCTCATTGAAAGACAGGTTTTGTTCTCACATGGGAATAAGCCATCACACTATAAAAATTTGTCTAAGAAGGAAGCTTCTGTAATTAGAAATCTTATTATACAATGCAAGACAGAATTTTCCATAGATAACTTCAAAATAATTGGTCATAATAACAATGAATATAGTCTAAGAATATTGGAACCCCTACTGATACGGAGAAAATCTCCTACACTCAACATAGATAATACCGCTGTTCCCTTTCTTATTTCTTGAGTTTAATTACCTCACTCAACAACCAACCAACCTTCTCTTATTTAACAACCAACCAATCAAAATCGTATCCTTCTTTAAGCGACATCCATTATAATTTCTTCACTTTGTGATTGATTTCTCCTGAACTTTATATCTAAGCAATATTATACTGTAATTATTTACTTTTGTGTTTTTGCTTTTTTTTTTTATTTCAATAGTGGTTACATTAGATTGATACTTTGATATTCTTGATTTTCAAACCCCTGAGTTATTTTTTAATTTTTGATTTATTTACATGGTCTTAACTTGATTATTTATTATTTATATATATATATATATATATATATATATATATATATATATATATAAATATATATATATATATATAGATTCAAGTGATCCGGTCTTTATAGTCCGGAGTTTCAATATATATAAGAGAACTAGGGCAGCAGAAAAGAAATGCATTTTTCTTTCGTCATTTAATTTCAACCAGGTAAAACTCGAAGACTTTTCTATAGTCTCTACAGCTAACACCCTCTCTGATTTACGAATCCTTGAATCCATATATATTTTAGATAGTAAACCCCAATTAACGACCAAACTTCGTCTTTCCCATTACATATTACACGTTAGATGGTTCCCTTACTTTACCACCTTCTTAGTTTAAATTAATGTTTCCCCTACTTTTGCAACTTCCATGTTAATTTGTGTAATGTTGCTATTACCAATGCAATTTCATAAATTATCGTTGTTGTATCATGACTTATACAAAAAAGTGACTTGTAAGACCATTTCCCTTATGTTACCTATCCAATGTCAATTGGAATTACATGGTATGTATACTAAATATAATTCCAGTACCCAGAAGATGAGGTTGGCCCTCGAAACGTTGGTTGAAATTGATGAAGAAAGAAAAATGCATTTCTTTTCTGCTGCCCTGGTTCTCTAATATATATATATATATATATATATATATATATATATATATATATATATATATATATATATATATATATATATATATATATATGTTCCGGCTAAATTTGACGATTTTTAATCTCATCTTTTTTATCAGTCAGTTTAACGTATTGATTAACAGTCAAAGGCATTTTATTGCACGAAGTCTTGTTTTGGTCTAGAAAATGTTAGCTGAGATGGTGGACTGGAGCCATAATGAATATTGGAAAAGAGATACCTGTGTAATGATGATTTGGGCCTGATATCAAATTCCGACGTTATGAATGCTTTTTACTTCTATGTGAAAATGTCTAGGATGTAAGACGTGAAAAGGTAAGCTGTATCGGAGAATAAACAGCTGAAAGACTGGAACAACGGAAACAGGCCTTTGGCGAGAGAGATTTGTATTCTATTCGCCACCATGAAAATGGCAATAAATGACTACCCTTGCTAGTACTCGTAAAAGAGGCGCACGTGGTAAACTTTGAGTACCAAAGCCAAGGAGAACCACATGAAGCGGTCAAAGAAGTTTTTGAACAAGCTGAAATATCTTGTTGAGTCGGGCACGATCTGGTTATTTGCACACGAAAAGAACTTCTCCCAAGACCAGTTGTACAGTATAAAGAACAACAGTTAGCTTGACTACAATCAATGCGATTTTGCATGTGTCATGAACACCAAGTTTTACCACGTGTGATGGTCTATGGTTGTGTCTCCAGCCAGGGCTACTTCATCTTTCCCATCATCTTTGACTAGAGTCTTATGCCTAAATAAGGCAGCTATATAGAGCTGCTGGAGACTGTACTCAAACTATGCTAGGAGAGGGTTTTTGCTGGAAGGCCATAACTCCTGAAAAAATTGGAAGTGTTATGGAAGAATTTCCACGACTTCACAAGCACCGCTAATTTCTGCCCAAATAATTCCAGGGATAAAAATCAAATGAATTACTATTTGTTGCGGTTGAGGAAGAAATAATCCACTGTGCCCTTAACATCAAAAATATTTATATTTTTTAGCACTCATCTGGCGACTTGCATCATCAAGAGAGAACCGGTGGCCAGGATCAAGGTGGTGTTTGAAGACCTTCCCAGGTAGATACACAATGGGGAACGCATGCGATAAGATTCAACTTCTTTTTGACTCAGCATTGGAAGATGAGGGTGGCTACTTTAAATTAACTGTTATCCCTCAGCCATAAATATTTGATGTTTTTTAATTTTCAAGATACATTTATTATGGGCTAAGATATTGCGTAGGATTTTTCTGTTATGCTAACCGTCAAATTTAGCCTATATATATATATATATATATATATATATATATATATATATATATATATATATATATATATATATATATATATATATATATATATATATATATATATATATATATATATATATATATATAATTAACAAGTCCACAGGAAGAAAAATGAAGTTTACAACATGCAATTTCAATGAGAAAAGACTTATCCTCTTTAGAGTCTAAACAGGATAAGTTGTTGCTTATGGAAATTCTAAGTAGTTAACTATTTTACTTGCTGAGATTTAATAATTATATATATGTTTATATGTATAGTGTTGAAAAATACCATATATTATTTATGTTATTATTGTATGTTTTATCATTAAAGAAAAATCAAAAACATTATATCGTCATAACAATTGCCAATGAAAAGTAAATTAGGAATCTATGACATTAAAATTGTTATATTGATTTGTTCGTATATATAATTTAATAACTAGTATGAGTGCTGAAAATGTCCTTCAGAAGCATGAATCTACTTCTAGATGCACTGTCCAATCTTGAATTTGTTGTATTAAAGAAATGTAATAGCTTAGCTTATGGCCCAACCGTAACTTCATTCACATACTCTTGCCTTGAGGCAGCTGACGCGCTCATTCTACTATAAAACTCTACAGCAATTAATTTTCTTTACTCCAGAAAAATAACCGAAGTTTCATAATAATTTATTACTGAAACAACGAAAAGGTATTAAAAATGGTATTAGAAATATGAGACTGGCCAATACCAACGAAAATTGATTTGAGAATTTCTTATAAAGTCACCACACCTCTCGTATGACAAGCATACGATGGAAGCTCGTCTTTCGGATTTACTCGATCACCACAGGAATCAGTTAAGCATCAGTCGTTGACCAGATTTTAAAGTCATCACACGTTATAGGCTATATTCTAAGAATGAAAATGATCTTGATCGTAAACTAAACACAACTCTGAATTTGGGTCACTTTATAATTTACACATTTTTGTCGATAAACATATTATTTTACCGAAATTTGTTATTATATGCGCTCTCGATAAATCAATTTTACTGAAATTCCCAATAAAAATATATTCCTTTTTCTTTTTTAAATGATAAAATCTATGTTGCTATAAAGAGTATATAAACTATATCTATAATCTTATATATGTTGGCAGAGTAAAAGGAGATTTTGTCAATCAGCGGTCACCTTCCTCTCAGATTAAATATATATAATTTTATTTAAAATAAGTATATTTACAGATAAATCTACAATGATTCTCTTAATTTTAACTTCATCTTCACTTGTTTTTTGCTGCTATAGCTGTTCTGTTTATTGAATACTGCAATTTATATTTATACTAAAACATGTTTATAGGATCTTAATACGTCTTAGATACTTGGAAAAAATATATAAGACCCTCATGGTCCAAAAAAAGGGGGTTTATTCCCTAAAACCAAAATGTTCACAGAAAACACCAATTCCACTGTTCTGAAGAATATATCTGATCATTTCATAATTACACATCAATATAAAGCCCATCTACAAAGCTGTGTCATCTTTTAAAAGGTAAAAATAAATTAATTTCTTAATAATTTTAACTATAATGTTTAAGTGGTTGCGAGGGAAAAAGCATTATAAAGTTGTCATTTGGGTTAAGTAAAAAAATATTTGGGGGGAAAAAACAAAGGTTAATATATTTTGGATTTTTATCCTGAAAATATAAGAAGAAATATTTGTTTTAAATGAATGTTATTACATTGAATGATCATAAAATTTGAAAGCTTAATTCACATTACGAGTATTTCTATTCTAATATTTCATTTCATTCATAGCCATAGACACACAAAACAAACACACACACTAATGCTCAATAGAAGTTATTTACAACCAAGGGGGTAAATAACAGAAAGAATGAAAAAAATTCTGAACACTTTCTTTCTTATTAAGATGACTCTTAAACTATCGGCACCTCACACACACCCCGGTATATTTCAGCATTCTCTTTTTACCAAAATAGGTGTGGTAGTCAAAAGGTTTACTGAACTTTTCACGAAAATTATGAAACAAAAATTACCCATAAGAATGAATTATGTAGTTTTCAACATACTTTCCGTCATTCTTTATGAACTTCTCAAGAAACTGTTCCCATCCATTTGACTCCTCTTTAAAGTACCAATAATTCTTCGTTTTTCAAGCTTGTTGCAGCCGTTTTGGCTTTCTTAATTTTTCCAAAATGGTTCTTTTTAGTGGTTATTTGAGTTTTTGAATCATAAAAAATTATTTATGCGCAAAAATAGCTGTAGCGATCCTCTCCAATCTAGTTTCATCTACAAATTTATGATTGTTGTTATTTCAATGATATTGCTTTCCCTAGTACAATAACCGATGCTATTTCAAGTGCGTATATAAATTGCCATGGCGAATGAATGAACACGTTTATATGGTATCAAAATAAAGTCTCAAAGACACGCTTGGTTTTGCAAACAATGCCATATTTTGACTACATCCTATATTACTAATCCCATGTTTATTAAATGAGACATAGTACACATCAATGCCAGAAATATAGAAAATAGATGATGATTATATGTACATATATCTGTTTAGGCTCCCTCCAACGCCACTAAAGGCACAGGTTGACTAAGCCTAAGGATTTCAGTAGACTTTTGCCTTCAATTTGTGGAAGAATGCTATGAATTAGACATACAAAACTATGATGATTGTGTTTTCTGATATCGATTATGAGAATTACCAGTGGAAAATATGGGGAAGAAAAAATGGCTCAAAAGACAAAAAGATGCACCTGGAAAATTCAACCGTTTTTACAAACACATTTTGATCAAGAAAATATATTCTTTCCTTTATTGCATCTCATGTTAGGGTTGACAAAAATTTCATAGAAGTATTGGAACAAGTGGGTACTCGCTTTCAGTACCTGTTTATGAAGCTAGTTGGCATGGTTTCTCAGGTAATTTTAAAAGCGGATGTCTTAAATGGTCTTTTGATTTGCTTGCTGATTATGATGGTAACTTTGCAAAGTCATTATAACTGCTAAAGAAGGAGGCATTGGAATCATTCGTGAATGTCACACTGATCTATCTTGGAAATAACTTAATACAACTACAAAGATATTGTGGCAACTATGTTACGGATCTATCGAGCTTTAGGAACACAGAGGTCGTGGAAAATTCATCTTTTTCACTTTAACCTCAATATCTTCTTAGATAAACTCAGAAATATCAGTGACAAGTACCGCGAAAGTTTTCACTAAAACATTGCTATTTTTAGAGAGCAGTATCAAGGCCTATGCAGTCTAACATGATGACGGATTACTGCTAAATAATGCAACGTGAGGAGAATCAGCTGAATAAGCTGGAAAAAGGGGTAAAATTATATTGTCATCTTTACTGATTACAAATAAAATTTGCACTGAATTTAGTTATTTGTGTGTCACTAGTCTTCACTAGGTTATGTGTGTCTCCCTCACTATGTGAAACAAAGCTAAAATGAGTTATGGTACATTGAATGTGTTTTCAGTCTGATATACGAGAATCCTTGACCGATAGCTAAAAATGAATATCAATAGGGAAATCAGTGTTAGGTGCTTAGTTAGGGGTCTAAGCTCATCAAGGAGAACCTTTATGCTTGTTGACAGGTGTTATTTAGGTTAATTTACCAAAAATAAACTCAAAATCCTGGCCAAGATGATGTTATTAAGGAAATAATAGAGAGAAGAGAAAAATTAAACTCACAACATAATAAGTAATTTTGGCTCCTTTTTCCAGTTGCCTATAGTTTCAGATTTTTTATAACATCTCTCTTCTAACACTCTCTACCAAACACTATATGCTCCTCTCAAATTCCTTTGCAATATTTCAGTTTAAATGTCTAAAAATTCTTCCAACTTATCTTTGGCCTCTATGCTAAATAATCCAGATAGTTACATTCTATTTAGGCAAAAACTCCCTCACGTCTTAATTTTCCCGTATCATTAATATCGTGCATTTTGTACTTTAGCTGAAACTTCTCTAACATTTACTGATCCTGATATGGATTACTTATTTATCCTGTTTTTTGCTCTAATCCACGACTACATCTAAACATTACCATCTCTGCCAATCGAGTTTTGTTTTCTTGCCTTGTTATTTAATATTGATTCCAGGCATACATCACAATAGCATACATCACAACAGAATTTTTTACATTTACGTTGAACTTAGCTTGAATCTTCTTGTCAATAGGAACTCCATGGCGGAACTTCCTATTCCAGCGAGCAATGGTTGCATAGGAAGGGGCGGTGTCAGTGTACACTGCAACCATGCGTTCATGGATCTCTTTTAAATTCTTGCCTTCCTTGGTCAAAAATTTGATCACTGTGCGGTGCTCAACCTTCTCCTTTGTTGAAAAATTTGTGACTGACGATCTGAGATCAGCTACTGCTTCTTAAATAGATGAGGCAGGGGCGTGCCGCTGCAGGTCCTAACTTGTCATAACTTGTCCTAACACCCCCACAAACAGCAATCCACCTTCCTCTGTTTTGCCCTACCGATTCGCCAAACTTATTAACCGCCCCACGTATGTCCTCTATAATTGGAGCAATCTTGCGTATTATAATTTTTTTATTAGCATTTTTGACTCACATAATTTACTAAACAAAGTTTACAGGATATCTTTTGCATCTCGTTCTAATGCTATTCCCGCCTCATATGGTTTCTTATCTCGCCGTGTTGCTTTACCTAATAACCCCCCCCCCCTTTAATTATTACTTTAATAAGCAATCTTCTCTCTCATCTTGTGTGTTTTATTCATTTAATAATTACTAGTATGAATCTCTCATTACCTATTATATAAATTGACTCTTGCTTAAAACTCTTTCATCTCCCGTTGAAAATGGCTGGAATACTCTTTTGATTTATTCCTACTTCGAGAAGATTTTATATTTTTTTATTTTACTCGATTTACCTAGCTTCGCTTCGTCTAACATCTCTATTTTCCAACTACTAAATCCTCTAATATTCTCCATGAACTTTTTCATATTTAGTTATAGCAAAATTTCTTTACACGGTCTTATTTTGTTTAATTATTTGCCCCAACATCATTATTACACCCATAAAAGATTCTCCAATAATGCATGCGGTAAATACATTTCGTATGAAGGAGTAAACGTGTGGAATTGCTGGCCAGAAAGTACGGATCAGGTAAAATTATCTATATAAAAAAGGGATGGTTCTTTTTTACTAGTGTAAAATACCCATTAAATAGAAATAAAGTAAAATAGACTTTGTAGAAACAATCGGGACACATACTTTTATAAATATAAAGTAGAGATATTGCCTTCTAAAAGGACAGAAATTGATTAAAATGAAGTGTTTCGATAGAACTCGTATCATGCTCAAAATTTCTCAGCTTAAGAAATCAATATCCTTAATTTATGTCTGAGAATGTTATGAGATAATAACTCTTTTGTTTTACTCTTGGGAAACCTAAGCATTACCAAAACTTGAGAGTTAATTTGCTGCATTAATCTATCTCAAACTCCTGAGCTAGGCAATCACGACTTTAAAAGTTTTGATCACGTTAACGAATATTAGACAACTTAAGACTCAGGATTATTCAAATTTTCTTTTCTCTCAGTATCGTAAAATATCATGAACATAAACAACGTTAATAACTTCCGAAATCCCTTGCAGAAACAAAGATATAAAAAAATGAAGTATCAATCACACGTTGGGGGAGTTAGACTGGTAAATCTACAAACTACAACATCGCCTTACGTCTGATGCATTGCAGCTTCCATCTTGAAATTACAAACTCACTAATTAAACAAAGAATTAATGCATTTGAATTTTATAAAATAAAAAATTAAGTGAGCGATCTTGGGCAATGGTTGATGAATAAGTTTGTTAAAACAACCAAGGTACTTGTTTATTCTTAATTACTCCTAATGAGCTTTCGCTTTTAATGTAGATGATGTCAATTTGATGAGAGGTATGAATTAATGGTATTAAATGACAAGCATAAGTAATAATTTGAATCTTAATTTTCGTTTCTTATGAATGGCCAAGTGAGAAAACTTAGAAAACGATGGATTAGAAAGATTAATGAAATCATAAGGAAAAAAATTTAAGAGGTTTAATTTTATGTACAATAATTATATTTCAAATGGGGAAAAGTTTCTAATCTACTTTTGAAAGGTTCTGTGAGCTGCCTCCCAATAAAATAGAAACCAACTCATTAATGCACTAATTTTTCTTTAAAAATAAATAGCTAAATCAAATAACTGCCGAAGTTTCCGGAAGTGTGCATGCAGTGTTAAGGATACGAGGGTGTATACACAATACCATTCACATAAAACATACAGATACAAAAACTAGTCAACCAATAGAACTCGAAAACGGGTTAAACCCAACAGAATTTTATAGAAAGCATAAGTTATGCATACATAGTTGGGGCCAAAAAAAGAATTAAAGTTTAATTTTATCATTCTCAAAAATGTATATTTTTCTTTTCTCAAATTTACCTCCCGATTTCTTTCGTCTGCGTTGATAAAAATATTTTATTTTAGACGTCAAGAAATCAAATAGATTTTTCCCATTCGAATTAAAAACGTAATTACAAAAGGGTCTTCACGCACAAAGTGTATAGAGAAAGAGAAAAGAAAATTGGGTAAATATATATATAGAGGCAGATCCTTGTGCAGGTGTTGAGGTCGGAAAACGCTGGTTGTTGTGGTCGAGAAGGAAGACAAACCTCAAGATATCACTCGTAAAAAAGTTACTCAGGTCACACCAAATATCTACTTGCGGATGAATTTGACAGAGACCAGCGGGAAATCATTCTAAGATCCATTATGTGGACGTGGTAGGTTGTGCAATCGTGGCGTGTGGGAGAGGAATTAGTTCTCAAGTCAATTATATTGTAAAAAGTTGCAAAATCATTTTTAATTACTTGAAGATCTAATGGGAATTTAAACTAAAGGGTGAAAGTATGGCGGTGGTTTCTATGTTGATGAGGAACACAATATATATATATATATATATATATATATATATATATATATATATATATATATATATATATATATATATATATATATATATATATATATATATATATATATATATATATATATATATATATATATATATATATATATATATATACATACAAAGAAAGCAACTACAGGATCTGCGGGTGATAATACAACCACCACAGGGCTACGCCATTTTAATTTTCTGCCTTTCAAATTAATTTGAAGACAGAAAGAAAGATGCAGAAACCTTGTATAGCTGTCTATAAATACATATAGTACAGGAGAAAATAAGAATTGGACGCGAATGAGCAAATGAGACAAGAAACCAAAGTTTTCTTGTAGTTGCTTCTTCTTTGTATGTGACTTGGGGATGAGCCTTTAAATTGTGATCGGGTAAGAGGATGTGGTAGAAAAATTCCTTGGAAGTTCCTAGCTTAGGGAGATACTGGGTTTGATGGGGTAACGCTTTGGGCGAAATATGGTTACTGTGCCTGGTAGCTTTTCGGTAAAGCATCTGACCGGCAATCAGCAGACCCGGGTTCGAGTCCCGGCCAGGAATTCAAAGCTTCTTTCCACTGGCATTATTTCTGTCTTCTCGGTAAAGGATCGCCTTCACTGTGCCGCCTTCTGCTCCCTTTGATTCTGGATTCTTCTAATTTCCCTCTCTCTTGCCCTTAAAAAACTCCGGTTTCTTGTCTCATTTGATCATTCGCGTCCAATTCTTATTTTTTCTTATATATATATATATATATATATATATATATATATATATATATATATATATATATATATATATATATATATATATATATATATATGTAGAAGAGCTTCATCCTAGCGTCAATTTCTTACAATATATAAACCACATTCAGTTTAATCAGTGTATAAAATTACAATAGCTTCTCTATCTACTACCGTTTTCAATTACTGTACAATGAGAGAAATGCTTTATATATAGGAGAATTCATGGGAAGGATCACGAGTAACTGTTATCACCAAATTGATTTTAATAATGCTAAACTAGATTATAATTCTGATAATTATTACAAAAGTCATATAATTGAATCAATATTAATTGAACCAATTTCAAATTCGAAAATGTCTCAGTGGTAATTTGAATATAAAAAAGTCATTCGTAATTTTTCGTCCCAAATCTTGCTTTGAAAATCATCACAAATTTACCTGCTCCCTAGTCTATTTCTTCCTTTGTTTCCCCTTCCCTTCTCTCTGATCCATCCTTCCACCATCCGTTTCTATATATAAGAACGGATTTAAAGATTGTGGTAGTAAATACCGAAACTAGTCCTGTAATGTATATATATATATATATATATATATATATATATATATATATATATATATATATATATATATATATATATATATATAATAAAATAGTTACTAGATACAAATATGATATTATCTTTTTCGATTTTTTATGTTCCATACCATATTATAGGTAGAATTTCCTTATAAAAAATTTAATTTATATGCAGCCCAGGCAATGGTATCGCCACTCCCCGTAAGGGGGCGAGCTTTCGCTTTGCTACTAAGATTAAAATTTAAAATATAAATTTTCTGAACTTTGCCAATTATAATAATTTTAAAAAGGAACTCTAAAATAAATTTCCCAACTTCCAAAATATCACGTTGCTAAAATATAGTTATAGAAGAAGATATATAAAAGTAAATTAAATGAACTGCACCATTTGTATTTCTTTGGGTTTAAAAATTCCCAAAATTTCGATCCCTATATTTCTTTCTGAACTTCACTATTTTGTTTCTTATCCTAAAAGAATTATTCGAAATAACTTTGATAAAAAACACATAAGTCGTGACCAAATTAAGATGTAATTATTATTCAAATACGCAAAAAAATCTTCTTCTTAAATTATAGAGTTAGTGAAATGACGATGATGAAGATAAATGCACCTATGTGCGGTCAGTTACTGTATGTTGGATCATAAGCATGTACTAACATTTGTATATAATTGTTATTTTCATATATATATATATATATATATATATATATATATATATATATATATTTGACATTATATTTATCTCCAGTGGAAGCTCGAATAAAGAGGTACATCTTACTTGCCTTTTACCAGATTTCCCTTGAATTTTACTACCTTTCAAGTGAATCATATTCTAACGTGATAGTCTTCCTCTTTCTTTTAGTAAGAATATCTTCTACTTTCGTTTATTATCTTTTTTAAATCTATATATTTATGACAGATAAAAAAAATATCAAATGATTTTTGGCAAGTTTTCTTCATTTATCAGAGAGAAAAGAAACCTTCTAAATTTCCCTACCTTAAAAACCGTCCATCGATTTTATACTTGAGTCACTAAAAAAAGTTAAATTTATTCTTATGTTTAGAGATAAGTAATATTTTGATCCCTTAATTATTCCCATCATTCAAAGACTGCAGTAAGTGTAGGAAACGGTAAAGAGACATGATAGAGGGTTAGTTCCATAGGAGAGAAAGAAATCAGATTTTTACACACTTGGTTAAGTACAGAAAAGTGGTGAAAATAGAGGTTGATGTAAGCTTGATTGAGTGGTAGTATTTTTCCGTAGATGAATTCCTAACTGAATGAAAAAAACATAGTTGTAATATTAGCAGCTCTTCATAAAAGATACCCATTCATAAATTGTATTATTGAGTAGACACTCAATCCATATATTAGCATATATTTTTTCGTATATGTAGATTAAGAATATATTTCGTAATCCGGATTTTAACTAATGCTTTCTTTTAAAAGGTCAATACCAACAAAAGTATTGCTGGTAATAATGGGCGAATTAATAGAAAATGAGAGGAGAGGAACTGCAGATTATTCACCAGAGGAGAGTACGCTGAGATATGCGACCTAGGGATTGCGTAATTCTTCAGATCACGACCACATTTTTCTTGGAAGGAAGGTTCATTTGCAAGGCCTCGATGGTCAATAATGTGAAAGAATGCATAATTTTAGCAGATATGAATGGTATATTTTAACAATATGAATTGACTCATTGAGATAAAGATTAGGTTCTTAGACCTCATATGCTATATTAATAGGATAATACTTTAGATTTGGGGCGCACGGTAGGTGGCGCTGTTAGCAGGCTACAATTTTGGGCTACATCATATCTCTCATAACGTCAGACGGTGGCTTCAGATTTGACCAATCACGCGTTATATTTTTTTGTTGTTTTGGGGATTTGTAACTTTTAGTCTGTATTATTTACTAAATATTTGCGCCTCTGCTCGTTTATAGTTTTTTCTAAGTTAGGTAAGGTTTCTTGATGTCTTTTATTGTCTTTTTTTCTTTTCGTATTTTTTGTTTCTCAGTGAACGATAACAGCTTCTTACTGACAACGTTGTAGCTATAAATAGAACCCGCTTTGCATTTGTTCTCTTTCGTTATGGCTTTTTCGTGCTCTAGTTGTGCTTCTTTGTTATTCAAATTTGGGTTTATTTTGCATGACTGCGAAAAAGTTTTAGATCATTTAGAGGCGCATAAACTAATCAATAAACCTATAAAAGTAAGTATTGTTTGTCATTAGGTTATGTTTTTCTGCCAGTAAAAAGCTGTTGGGATTGAAACCTAGTAGATTCAAGGGGACTGCTAGTGTGGAAGATATCACTGCGGGGGGACTACCCTGCGATGATCCTGAGTTTCAATCAATTGGGAGGGGGGGTCTGGTGGGCGCATCTCTTCAGTATATACTCATATACCAAAAAATATAACGCCGTAATTGTTCCCATCTGACGCTACCATCTGACATCATAAGACTTATGTTGTAGCCCAAAATTGTAGCCTATTAACAGCGCCACCTACCGTGCGCCCCGAAATTGAAGTGTTACCATTAATAGTATCTATATTATTTATTGTGGATTCATCACATAATAGAAACCTATATTTCCAAACATTTCTATAATCACTTGTCTCAAAACCCAACAAATTAAATACTTTGCTTAATCATTTCCATTGCTAGTGCAGTACCACACGCACTGCTCCCAACGGTGACGGAAGCATACTTCTTTCTTTGATCAAACCTTTTTCAGATTTCAAAATTAGGAACACAAATAAAGTATCTGTTTCTGACATATTCGATCAACCTGTGTTAATTTCCTCTTCTCATAGCTATTTTATATAATTTTTGATAATGAGATTCTCAAATAGGTAGCTCGTAAATAACGTCTATAGCGAGGGAACGAAATCCACCTAGTATATGGTATAAGGTTTTGTTGTAGAAACCCCACGAATTTTCTTTGTCTCTTCAATGGGAAATAATACCCAATAGACGGTATCAAAGGCAGGCGACATGGGTAAATTTATGCTGGTTATAAGTACAATTAAACCCGTTAGAATGTATAGTAGCAGGAGAAAAGGGGTGGTTTCTGGCAGCTTAAGTCACCCGAAACGGGATAGAAGTCAAGGGATACAGTTGAAAAGGAAATTCGGTGTCGGTTTATGCCTAAACCACTCTAATGGAAGGCATGTGACGCAGCTGAAATAGAAAGAATCGGATGCAGGTGGAAGGGAGAATTTTCATCATCCAGCCCACGTCCAATAAAACTCGATAGAAGGCATGAGACGAGGGAGAAAAGGGAAAGTTTCTGTCCATTTTAAGGCCAACCTTATTTGATAGAAAGAATGGAATTCAGATGAAAAGGAGAATTTTCATCTAGCTTAAGTCAAATAAAACTCGATAGAAGGCATGAGACGAAGGTGAAAATGGAAAGTTTCTGCTGGTTTAAGACTAAAACACTCCAATTAAAAGCATGGAATGTAGGTGAAAATGGAAAGTTGATCTTTGGTTAAGCACAATATAAGCTGGTATAAGGCATGCAACGTAGGTTAAAAAGAAAGTTCCTACCGGTTCGAGCCAAATAAATGCGATTGGAGGAATGGAACGCAGGTAAAAGGGGAGGTGTGTCGATCTAACTACAATATAACTAAATTAAAAACTTGGAGACAGGTTCAAATTGGAAGTTCCCTCCTGTTTAACTTAAATAAAATCCGATGGGATTCATGTGACAGTGGTAAAAAGAGAAAGTTTCTGCCGATTAAAAGCACAATAACACCAAATATAAGGCATGCTACGAAGGTAAAAAGGGCGTTTTTCCAGGAATTTTGCCGCAAAATATTCATACAATGCAGTGGCTCAGGCGAAAAGAGGAAGATTCTGGCAGGTATAGCCCCCCCTCCTTCAAATACATAAAAGGCATGAGACGCAGGTGAAAAGTGAATGTTTATGACGCTTTAAGCCCCCAAATCTCCGATAGAATGCATGCGACGCAAGGGAAAGGGGCAATTTTCTGCATAAAATAATCGCAGTTAAACCCGTTAGAATGCATAAGACGAGGCAAAACAGGCGAATTAAGTCCAATACAATCAAATAGAAGACATGGGCCTGAAACGGAAAGTCAAAGTTTCTGCATATGACACAGGGGGTTTAAAGAACATATGGAAAGAGGTGAAAAGTGAAAGTTTCTGCCGGTTTCAAGCAGAATAAAAGCTGATAGAAGGCATGGGAAAAGGTTAAAATCGAGCTCAAAATGTTCATCGCGCCAAAATACAAATACAAAGCATTAGGAGAGTAAAATTAAAGTTCAATACAATCCGATTAAATACAAAGGTTTCAAGTGAAATAGGAAAATTTCTGCCTGTTGATGTCCAAATTACCCCGATAGAAGTAATCGGTCGCAGGTGAAAGGAAAAAGTTTCTGCCGGATTTATGCTCAATAAAACTTCAAACAAGGAATAAGATGCAGATGAAATGTAAAAGTTTCTTCCAGTTTAAGTCTAACCCTTATAAAACTGGATAGATTGCATGAGACGCAGATGAAAATGGCAGGTTTCTGAGGGTTTAAGGCCAATAAAACCGGATATAATGCATAGAACGCATTTGTAAAAATAAATTTTCTGCCTCTTTAAGGCAAATCAAATCCGATACAAGTCATCGGAGTGTAATCGAAAAGCTTCTGCCGGTTTAAGCCCAAGTAAATGCGAGACAAAGGTGAAATAGGAATCTGCTGCTTTAAGCTGAATAAAACGCCAAATAATTGCAGATTTAAAGATTTTAGTCAGCCTCACTAAAACCTGAAAGCAGCCATAGTGTTCAGAAGAAAAGTAGAAAGTATTGCAAGTTTTTTACTCCTCTATAAGTTAATGAATCACAAAGTTAAAAAGAAATCAACAGGGCCGTATGTGAATAAGTGGGAAGATATGTAACCCGTAAAGGTAAACAACCTACCTAGCTATCTTTTCAGGTTTCCTATGAAATTTTAAACCAACAGTAATTTGCTTTCAATTAATCCTAGAAATCTTTCTCATTTCCTTGGATTCAAAATGAAGATTTCATGTAGAAATGGATCGAGAATGGCTTGCAATCGCTACTTTTCCCCAATTTAATCTCGTATTCAAGGCCTAAAAATAATATCATTGCAAGCAAAAAGTAAATTATAGTTCCTCTTTTTATTCTGCTCTTCGGAACCTTTTTTATCTATCCAAAAAGTTTAAGACAAAGTAGCATCTGCCTTTGCATTCAACATTGACAAGCTTACCACATATATCTTCACTTCATTTGCATAATTTGAAAGTTTCGGCAGCGATGTTCTTCCTCGCGGCCACGCGCAGGAAATTAGAAAAAAAATAAAATAAAAATATTTGCGATGACAAGATAAAGTATTCTGCTAGAAAGAGAGAGGAAGCGTTGACTGCAAGTTGTTTCTAAACAGGACGCAAACATAACAAAAACCAGATTTATTGATTTTACCCCAATCCACGTCGGTTTAAAAGAGGACTTCTACACCTAAATAAACTTTGAATAACGTTCAAAATATTCCAGAAAATGCTAATAAAACTAAAGATATAAACAATAATGTTTTTTTATAATTAAAGTTCCATCTGTCCAGAACATTTTTTCAACCCGTTTCCAATTTTGTCTATTTTTCGTGTAAAAATCCAAGACTGAAATTTCGACAGGCTTCCACCTCCTTAAATGAATAAATGAATCATTTTGATATCTCTTTCCCGAACGATAAAAATGTCAGAGTGGCTCAAATTGAGGTCATAACTTGGACCTAACTGTAATTCCCATTGAACTCATACCGTTTTAACTTTACAAATCGTGTCAAATGGACTGGAACATTACCATAATGAAAATGCATTTCCAATGTACCTTGGCGTGGCATTAAGTATTCTGTTGCGTTTTATTGTAAACTAATAGTTCAGTTTTGCACACAATTTCTTAATATGTTACATATATGTGTAAATTTGTGACATTCAAGAACGTCTATCAATAATCCCATTTTGTGTTTCCCTAAAAGTGCTACCATCCTTTTTTGTTCCTACCTTCCTGACCCTCCTTTAAATAGGTTTATTAGTCTCTCTCTCTCTCTCTCTCTCTCTCTCTCTCTCTCTCTCTCTCTCTCTCTCTCTCTCTCTCTCTCTCTCTCTCTCTCTCTCTTCTCTCTTTCTCTCTCTCTCTCTCTCTCTCTCTCTCTCTCTCTCTCTCTCTCTCTCTCTCTCTCTCTCTCTCTCTCTCTCTCTCTCTCTCTCTCTCTCTCTCTCTCTAGCTATTGCTTTAGTTTTTGTTTACATTTACGATTTGAATGGTAGACCAAACTTTCATTACTATTAACTAAAGCTGCGGCCAGAAGTTTTAGAACACCTGGCAGGGGTAGATTTGTAGGCATCTATCCAATAATATGGAAACAAAGTAAGAATATAAGCTTATTTATAACCTTTTTAAATATCTAAAATAGCGATGATTTTGAAATCTTGGTATCGGTATACGGTATCCTACAATCAAATTCCGTTCAAATAACACATATTTCTTGATGAATATTATATTCCATAGCGACAGTATCTGATAATGATACGATAATGGCGAACACAAGTAACTATGCCGTGGAAGAAATCATTCTGATGCGCAGGATACACGAGGGGAGTCTCAGCTGTCAACAAGGTCTGCTGACCAAAAGGTAGCTCGATCTCACTTATTCTGATTTATGACCATACGACCTTCAAAACTTTCAATAATTCCATGACTAACCTTGAGAGGACCTTTGCAATTATACTATTCGAAAGAAAATGTAAAACAACATAAGGGTTTAAAATTTCGTTATAATCGGCAGAATAGTTATAAGGCTATTACTCCCTCCCCCAAAGAATTATCGGGCTAAGCTTAGGAGGATTTTGGCAATTTTATGATTCGAAAGAGAATGTATAAAACATAAAGGGCGACATAATGAAATGTAGAGTCGCCCTCGATTAGACTCGCACGCAACTAAAAATCAGCTCAGAGTATCGGCGTATCTCATTCGAAATTTAGAGAAGTGTTAAAGACGATCAGAAAAAGTGGAAACATCCAAGTGCGACCATGTTATGGTCAGTACGCTCGTAAGTTAATGGCAGTTTAGCTTAAAATAAATAGACAGAGGGGATGCCAAGGGTTAATTTACCTATCAGACCAGTCCCTTGGAAACTGATTACTCAACGCATAAAGTCATGTAAAGCCCAGTCAAAGACACGATACACCATTAGTAGAAGAGACGTCGCCTGGGTCGGGAACGTGTTCACCGCAACTGGACCATTTGTCAGTGATGACGTATGTTATAATCGTATGTTATAATCTGATGCGTCCATGGCCTAGTTGTTCTCGACCCTAGGCATATTGAGAGTCAGCGGGACAGCAGTTGAATCGATAGTGCATTGTACCAAGAGTAAGTCGTGGTTTCCTCTCTGTAATTGTATGGAGATTCATTTAACCTTCACCGGTGGGTCTTCTCACCGATAGTGATGCCCCCATGAAATCAAACAAGTACCAAGCTAGCCTGAGAAATAGCATGCTAATCTAAGCCCGAAATCTCGAGAAATGCACCTAATATGATTTTAGAGATGGACAATGCCCTATGTCAAGGGTGTGCGTCATCAATAGATTACTTCTGTGATAACAATATCACAGTGATGGACTTACCGCATCAGTTGTCCGAAATCTTTTGACCAAAGCTGTATTCGTTGTAAAATTTCAGCGCGATTAGCACCACATTTTAAAAAATAAATCAGAATTGAGAGATTAACCCAAGTACGAGTGGAACTTCGCGCAAAGATTTTACTCTTCAAAATCCTATAAACTAACTAACAGACTGTTTTGTTTATCTGCTAAGATTTCCACAGTTTATCAAATTAATAATCTAAAAAATGATCTCAAATTATCTCCATTTTTTTCGTTGATGAAGATTGAAGGTCTGCACATCGGTTGCTATCTTCAAGGTCTTATATTTCAGTCCAAAAAGTGAGTAATTCATTCATAACGTTTCGTTTTGATTGAAAAGCAATTCCATAAACTTTCGTTCGACTATCAATAATATCATATTTATCCAAATAGGTTTAAACAAAAATTGCAGGTTTGTTGTAGCATCAAGTTTCTTAAAATTCACGTTGGCTTTGGAGATGTATATTTTAAATTATATAAATCCTAAAGATTTGTCATATTATGTAGTTCTATTCTTTGTATGGAACGTTATAGGTTCATATCCGAATAATTAGGAAGATTTAAATCCTTTTATATCCTATGTATCTAAAGTGAACAACGGACATTTTTCAGGAACTTTTAAATAAATTTGTTCTAAGAGTAACTATAAAGATGGATGGAAGGCGGAGTATAACTTAATGGTTAGGGCAAGGAAGTAAATAAATTGTTGCTTATTCCCATCAGATTTTATTATTTATTATTTCAGGGTATTTGCGAATTAAGCTGGAGCAAGGATTCGATGAAATAAGAAACGTAAATTTCTCAGTATTAATGTGCTATTACGTTTTTGTCGCAGGTATGTTTTCAAAGGGCTTATTTGCATGTGATATAGCCTTACCCATTTCAATGATCCTATCACTAACTTCATCACCTTCAATCAGTACAGCTCCCGAGTAAACATTTTGTTAATTTAGATGCAAATTTCAACTTTTAGATGAAACCGCCTCACAACCGCCTTTGATGTGGCCGTGTAGTCTCTACTCTTGGGTTGTCTAAACTTTCTATTGTGTGGGTTGTTTTGTTGAGAGAAGTAGGTATTAATTTCACTTTAGATGTGAATGATATAAACATTTTGTAATTTAAGATAAAGAAAATTTAAGAAAAGACATGATCAAGATTATATTGATGCGAGGTGTAGGGAGCATGGACGTCTTTTCAAAAAACAAACTAATAGTAGGAGAAAGAGGTACGAAGCTGAAATGTATTATGATAGACAAATGAGAGCCAAAAAGACTCCCCATCGTTGCTCTATCTCACCCTCATCTTTCTTAAGTGAAGAGAGCAGAGCGTGAGCTTATTCTTTCCAGTCAAGGACTAGACTACAAGGAAGGACGAGTCATCTTCTCCACTTCTCCGAAGTGGCGAAGTGAATCACTGACGAGGCGGCACTAACATGGAAAAAACTCTCCTCTCATATCAATTCTACTGGGGCTGTGCAGTCTCAGCTATATCCTGTGCTAAGGCAAACTTGGACTCAGTAAGAGAACCACCCGAGTAATTATTTTACTCCCTAAGGAGTTTGACATGTAAGGCATGGGTAATTCTAGAGTAATTTACACATCATGTAGGCCTCCAAGTAACTAGCAACCCACAAATGTGTAGGAAGTTCCGAGCGGAGACTCTAAGAAGATGCCTTGTAGTCAAATTTGCTCGGGCCGGCCAAAAGCGCGTAAGCACGCCTTACCTCCAAATAGCCAAAACAGTATTTAAAACGACTTTTAGTACGACAGGCGCCTATAAACTGAAAGGAGAGGACGCTCTAGTGCAATTGATTCATTCCAGGACAACTCAGGAGAAAGTTTAGGAGGAAGCCGCGTCACCTGCCGAAATAGAGGAAGACTAAACTCCCTCTGGCTTAAAATATTCTTTGAGGGAGCAGATGCCCAAGGTATGTTCCTAAGATAGCAAAGGTTAAGCCCCTCTTCTGCATAAAAATAGTTTTAGGTGAACCTTTCCTCCCCTACGTGTGGTGTTTTCATGGTTTTACTCTCCAAACACAAAATTCAGCCCGATCATCGTTTCGCTTTTAGGTATATAGTCCGAAATGTTGTTAGAAAAAAGCATCGCGCGAAATTCGTCTGATGCTCACCTCTCAACATAGTACCCCATGGAACATGGTGACATGCTTATATTTCCTAGTTGTCCACAGGGCGGCCATTTTCTTGATTTGTTGTAGCAGACTCGGAAAAGAGACTTAACACTTTTATTTGACTTGTCAGCCAACAAGGCATTTAAGCCAGCCTGCATGAAAAATACAGACTAATGCACACCGGAACGGTCGCTGGAAGTTGGTCAGCCCATTACACGCAGAGAATTGGTTATTGGGTTAAAACTGATCTTCCCTTTAATCGTGCCTCAACGCCGAGAACCCCTCATGTCCTGGTTTCTTGAGGCAGTGGGAGTTAAGGAGCGTTGTCTATAGAGGTATCAAAGAGTCTCTTCTGACATGGCATGAAGTACCTGGTCAGGTCCTTAAATATAGACAAATGGTTGAAGGAGAGTCAGAGAGTTTAACTAATTCCTGGGACGAGACTTCCATTTATTTACACTCGGCTTCGGGAGGACGCAAAGCTTCTCTAGGTATTTAACAAGCCATTTGTTATTTTTAACAATGTTTTTAACATTATTCTGCAAATTATCGAAATTTCTAGCATTTGAAACTTTCGGTTCTTTCCTTATTTATGAATTTTTAAAGATATTTGTTTTCTGGTGAGAAGAGACTTTAGCATGTAGTTCGCTCTTTTCCAATTCAATTACACTACAATGTTGTATTTTGTATTAGCTGTCTTCGATACACTGCCTAATTTTGTAAAGAATCCAAGTTGTTCCCCAAGCACTTCTTCTAGCAACCTTTATATCATCCACCTATACAGTGTCTCCTCTTTGTGCTTTACCATATTCCTGCTCTTAAGTGACTGCATATTTTTTCATTTCATTACTGGTAGCATTTGTTTGTATCTTTCATCAGAGTTTGATATTGTTTCTTCTGATTTTGGCCTGCCCGATTCATTTGTTTTCTTGCAAATCGCCACGTGGTCTTTTATCTGCTCTCGAGACTTTTTGGCATTTCTGGTGTTTTCCTTACTGTTACATTGTATTTTCATGATCGACCCTGTCTGATTAATGATACCGTAAGACTAAACGTCACGATTAAATTATTTAGTTAAGAGTTTTAATTCCTTGCCTTTTCTCTTTTTTTATATGATAATGAATAAAGACATATAATTATTCATCCTCATAGCAATTTTCTTATTATCAGAGAAAAATAAATTCAAATTGCAACCACACGAGAATATAGGATAATCTTTGAGATATATATATATATATATATATATATATATATATATATATATATATATATATCTCGAAGATTATCCTATATTCTCGTGTGGTTGCAATTTGAATTTATATATATATATATATATATATATATATATATATATATATATATATATATATATATATATATATATATATATATATATATATATATAATGTTTTAATTTAATTTTATGATCTTTCAAAAAACATTGCAGCGAGTGAAAGGCAAAGGTAAGTTTTCTAATATTACTTTGTTTAAAACTGATCGGATAAAATATGTTGTTTGGCCAAAGAAAATTCTGAAATTTTATTAGTCCTGGGCTACGCAAAGGATATCAATGGATGGCGCTGAGTTAAATGAAGATAATTGTGAGGGTATGGAACGTACATACTCACATGCCGCCAGATAATCGTGGGAACGAAAGAAATTTGTCGTTTGAGTTGACCTTCGTCTCCTCTCTCTCTCCCCCCACCCTTCCCCCAACTGGCGACAGGAAGTCGGACGAAAGAACGCCTATCTCTCAAAGAAGCTTAAATCTCATTTGCCTTCTTTATGATAGCATGGAGATTGTCAGAAGGCGCTGCGATAAGCGAATTGTCGTGAATATGATCTCTCTCTCTCGATTTCCCACAATCCGCGATATAAATAACATCGACGTTTACCTCTCCACAGCAGTGTCCCAAATCTACTCGCGTAATCCTCACGTTAAACGAAAGTCGTTGCCGTAACGTATCGAATACCAATGCGCCGTCAAGTCAACCTAGTCGCTGTCTCAAAGTGTTCATGGAAGTAAATCCTGCCCCGCAGAGTCTGTGACTAGAAGAGTACGCTCTGTTGCTCAACGTAACTTGAGTATGAAAAGGGACATCCAAATAGTTACTGGAAGTTACTATTTGTTATTGTCACATCTAGTTAGACGTGAACTAACCGGAACTGCAGCCAGCAGCCCCGAACCCGTCGTCTTATTCCTCCTCTCCCCGAGAACTCGTGTTAACGTCCCCCGAACCACCCTGTCTGGACCTTAGTAGTCGTCTCTCCGATCCATCACAATTTATGGTAATCTGTAAACCCAGTGTCCCTCTATTCTTAAATTACCTATTTAATTAACCGTGATTGATACTCTCATTGAGTCATTATAAATCTAGATGCTTAACGTCAGTGTTCAATATTTAATCCTTAATTTTGCCGTTTAACTATTGCTGATCATTATATTTGTGTAAAGTAAAGTGTATTTTTTGTACGTGTGTTTATTTGTGGCTCCTCTCTTTTGACGTACCCTTGGCTAGACTTTAATTAAGCATCCCTTCGGCTAATTTATTCAACCTGTATTTTGCACTCTTAGAATTCAACAATCACAAACCTCCATCCAGTAACAAGTGGGACTTTTATAGTGAGAATCCTGGCTACGGCACAACACGCCCCTAACCAGCTTTCGCACGTTCAGTAGGAATTAAAGCCTACCGTATATATATATATATATATATATATATATATATATATATATATATATATATATATATATGATCGTAGGATTAAGTCATAGGGTCAATACCACAGACTTAAACGAAAGCGGTGTGTCCAGATCAAGGACTAGAATAATTATTGGACCAGACTATGAGCAAATCTACGTCATATATAAAAGTGGTGTCAGCTTTAAGGGGTTAAATTTTTGAGAAAGCGAACTCATATAGCCTAAAACTTGCCAACGTTCAAAGAAGCGAAAATAAACTAACGAAAATTTTAATAATTAGAGTCTATTCTTCCAAGAAATATAAATAATAACCATTAATAACCCTTTCCAGATAGCAAAAACAAAGCTAGGAAAATATTCATTATTTTGGGGGTTAATCATTAGATTGTATCGGTTAGGAACAATCGCAGCTTCTAATTCTTTTACTAGGTGCGTAAGTTCTTTCGTGAACCACCAGCTGGGTCAGCAAGAGCAGCAATGGCTCCACAATCGTTTGAAGTTTTCATCAAGCAAGGACAAGCTCTCGGTCTTACAGGACAGGAACTAATAGAATTCGTCCAAAGCGAACAGCACGTGAAATGGAAGTAAGGAATGAAGAGATAGAATTGGAAGAAAGGAGAAGAAAAGAATTGTTAGAAATGGAAGTAAGAAAAGAAGAGTTAGAATTGGAAGAAAGGAGAAAGAAATAAGTGTTAGTAATGGAAGAAAGGAGAAGAAGAGAAGAGTTAGAATTTGAAGAAAGAGAAAGGATTCGGAAACATGAAAGGGAATTAAGCAGAGACTAAGTTGAAGTGAGTTCTGTTGGATCCCGTGATCATCAACCCCAGACCCCGCTATGAAACTTCCCCTATATAAAGAGGAAGAAGATTTGTGCTCATACTTGACACATTTTGAAAAGATCTTCGAAGTAAACTGATTTGCCCTAGAATCCGAAAAAAATAGTAGATTGCTACCATTGCTTAGTCCGCGTTTAAGAGAAATTTTCATCTCGTTACCACACGAAGCTACAATATACTATAGCCCCTTGAAGGCCGAATTGCTATCCGCCTTTAACTTGAACCCTCAGTTCTACCGCGCTAAGCTTAGATCGGCTAAAATCCAGCCCGGTCAAACTTACCGACATTTTGGATATATCCTGAAGCGAAACCTCCAGTTCTGGTTAGAATCCTCCAAAGTCGAATCGGAGTATGAGGCCCTGATTGAATTTATGTTAAAAGAACAGCTATTGTTCACCCTCTCCCAGGAGATCCGAGCATTCGTGCAAGACCGCCGAGCGTCTACCTTTCAAGAATGCTTCGAGGAAGCTGATCTGTATGCGACAAATCATCGCCTATACCTACAGGATACCCGGGAGAATAGTCCCCCGTCCCCGAAGAATAAATGTAGTCAATGGAAGTCCCAACAAAGGAAACCCCCTTCATTGATAAAGAACACAGCCCCGTTCAGGCCAAAGAATAAGCCTTTTGTAGCCCACGAAGACAGAAAACCCCCAGTCTTCAATACCCCCTACAATAACCAGCACCAGAATAAGCAGGTTATATGCTACTCCTGCGGTTCCCTCGGCCATTATAAGTCCCAATGTGTACAGAATTCCAGCCTACGTCCCACCCAAAGCCAACAAGTCCACCAAGTAACTGCTACCCTTCCCCCGAAACAGCCGGCCGCGCTCACGTCATTCCCCTCGTCTCCATCTCCACAGGAATTTCAAGTGAACTTCCTGTTCAACAAGAGTACCCCCGGAGGACTAAATTTCGAAGCCGTCTCGATCAATGGCTGTAAAGTGTCTACCCTCGCCAGAGACACCGGGTGCACATGCATTGTGGTGTCGGACAAATTGCTCCCCCCTGTCGACCTCCAACATAAGAAGTACGCAATTGTACACGACTTCTTGGGTTGAGAAAATAGATTCCAGGTAATCCGCTGCCATGTACAGTGTAAATATTTCACTGGTTGAGCAAACGTAGTCGCAGCCCCCATCAAATTTTGTTTGGTACTCATTGGCCAGAGCGCACTACTCTCCCCAAGTGAAGTGACTCAAGTTGTCGTCACTCGAGCGCAAGCTAGCCACGAGGCCTCTCCCCCAACACGCCTTTTCACCCCAGAGGCTCATTTAAAGGGCCAAACGAGTAATGCACAATTCCTCAGAGCTCAGCAGAGCTGCCATTTACTTCAATCCCTTTGAGAAAAGGCCCGAAAGAACGAAGAGGTGATCGTTCGAGGGAACCGACCCATAAGGTACATCATTAACGACTCCCTTCTATTTCGCGCCTCACGAGATGAGTCGGACCCACCTTCCAAGGTCATGTGTATTCCGCGCACAAATGTAGACCAAATCCTGCGAGTAGCACATGAAAATCCTATGGCCGGTCATGTCTGTCATAACAAGACTTCTCAGTGAGTATTTAAATACTTTTGGGGGCCCGGTGCAACCAAACATATTTTAGAATTCTGCAATACGTGCGACTTGTGCCAGAAAACCACTGCAAAAGGTCGAATAGCCCCCGCTCCCCTGCAAAGAACGCCAGTAATTTCGGAGCCCCCATCGAGAGTCGCCATCGACCTCATCGGACCAATCCACCCCCCTTCCGCGGAAGGTCATACGCATGTAATAACCCTGATAGACTACGCTACCCGATTCCAGACGCTGTCGCTCTAAAGAGGATCGATAGTATCTCTTGCTCTGAAGCCCTGTGTCCCTCTATTCTTGAATTACCTATTTAATTAACCGTAATTGATACTCCCATTGAGTCATTATAAATCTAGACGCTTAACGTCAGTGTTCAATATTTAATCCCTAATTTTGCCGTTTAACTATTGCTGATCATTATATTTGTGTAAAGTAAAGTGTATTTTTTGTACGTGTGTTTATTTGTGGCTCCTCTCTTTCGACGTACCCTTGGCTAGACTTTAATTAAGCATCCTTTCGTCTAATTTATTCAACCTGTATTTTGCACTCTTAGAATTCAACAATCACAAACCTCTCCCCAGTAACAAGTGGGACTTTTATGTTGAGAATCCTGGCTACGGCACAACACGCCTCTAACCAGCTTTCGCACGTTCAGTAGGAATTAAAGCCTACCGTATATATATATATATATATATATATATATATATATATATATATATATATATATATATATATATATGATCGTAGGATTGAGTCATAGGGTCAATACCATCGACTTAAACAAAAGCGGTGTGTCCAGATCAAGGACTAGAATAATTATTGGACCAGACTATGATCAATTCTTCGACAATAATAAAGCAGGATGGTTTCATTATTTCTCTTACACACGCATAGAACGAGACGAGCATGTAGCCTTTTTTGAAATACTTCGAGCGGCAAGCAGGTTTTTAATCTTTTAATGTTGATCTTCCTCTGTCACGGAGGGGTAGATTTGGTTGAAAGTATAAATTAAATTTTGTACAGGATACCTCTATTTGCTTTATGATAGACCAGTCTCAATGATGAGTATCATCTTAACCCTATTTAATGTATTAAATTTCTATTTATTCTATTAAAATTCGAAAAAGAGCCGGTAATTTTGAAGTAACCAAATTCAGTTTTTGCCTCTTTCCCTATTTGGAGGAATACGAAAGTTATCAGCATCTGTAACCACTAAACTCCAGATACTATTTACGTGAAACCACTTCTATTTCTCTATTAACCTCCAGTGATTTTGATTTGTGTCAGTCTATGAGTGCTGTAACTTGGCTGATATGTGAACACATTCCATTACTTTTCAATATTTACTTCTATTGTCTATTTTCAACTAGCATACAGTATATACTCAACGTTGCTCGGGATACAGAGTCCTCTCGCAAATATATACAGATGCCTATCGTTTGAAATTCATTTATTGTGGCACAAAAATTATTTTTACTTGCGATTATTTTTATTTTTTGTGGAGTAAATGAAGATTCAGGAGAGTTGTGTAATCTCCCTATAATCTCACTAACAATGGGTAAACGTTTATCCGCACAGAGACAAAATATCATTAACAAATATAAGGACTCATAAACGATTTGATAACTTCATAATTCCCAATAGGGCGAAATCTTTCCGACAGAAGATGCCATCAAATCTCCCGTCTCGCGCTCGCCAAAGATTGACCACCTCTTGTAAGGATGCAGAGGAATTTGTTATTCACATATTCAAGACGGGAATTAAAAGACTCGGATTTCTCCTTTTATTTTATTGGCGTGGTGAGAGGAGTTCAATTTGTTCTTTTTGGTCTATCTAAGAATGGCTCGTTTGGATTTGTTATGAAAAGGGACGCTTCATCAATGCTTTCCTTTACTTTTAATTTTTTTTAATTAATATGGATATAAATATTAGGATGTAAATATGGAGTTTAAATCATAGCTCTTGTAACACCCTTCTGGGTCACCAAGCATAATATGAAAAGCCCTGATAATCGATATCTATAAGACGCTCGATCTGTTCCTGCGGCCAACTTTGTTCGCTCATAATTAACGTACATTCACGCGTGCGCGTACACTGCCGGATGTCCACCTTGAAAGGTTCACTCATTGTAACGATACAATATGTTTGTGACAGTGCGCAACTCTCCTGAACTTGCCTTCAACCAGCAAATAATTCTAATAATCAGCAAATAAAAATACATTTTTGTGCCACAATATGCATCTGTATTTATTTGCGACAGGACATTATATCCTGGGTGAGGCCGCGCACCAATGCTATGATTGCCCAATAAATTTAAATTGGAGTTTGGAGAGTCACAACTCTTCTAGGACGTGCTTAGGTTCCATAATTATGAGAGGGTATCGCAGATTAAGCTGATTAGTACAAATCACACTGCCGGCTCTGTGGCTGGGAAATTAAGCATTCCGGCTGATTCCTTGATTCCTACGGTAATATCGTTGCCAATGCTATTACCTGACACTCATATGTGAATGTTAAGACATAAAGATAAGAAAACTACCATTAATAAACTAAATAACAGTGACCCATAAATTTGATAATTACCTACCATTCTACTCAATTATAAACTATGATACATATTAAGAACAAACACATAATGAAAATAAACACTTAAAACCACTACTTATCAAATCAGAATACTAATTCCTTCCCCTGGTATACAGATAATATGAATATGAATCGATAATAAAGATCGAAATCGAATGAAATTTAATCATTGAGGTTGGAATCTGTCAATAGTGGATGAGTCCACTCTCCACTGGTCTTTTATGAATATTAAAGGAAATTTCCTTGTTAGATGCCTTGACCTCCAACAGCAATGGAGAAATGCCAAGTGTGCGAAAAGTAAAGATTAAATGAATAAATTCTAAATGCCTTATTATGGTAAAGTATATAATGAAAATTATTTAATGCATTTTGCATTCTTTATACTGGTTATTAAGAATCAAAAAGACACTATAGGGATCTTAAATAAAATGTAATGGTTTTTCTTAAGTGTATATTGTAAAACACCCTCTCCTTTTTAGCCATAACTGCAGGCTTCTTTCGCTAACATAAACTTTTTTATGCTATAAAATCTAAATTTTAAAGATAGAACCAAGATAGAAAATATGTAAAAGGCTCCTTTCGCCTTTGCCATAGTTTATTCTGCCTCAGTTTTAAGAAAATATCATAAACTCGTTAGTTCTCTCATATCACATATTAACGGTGTACCTTCTTCAGTACACGTTCGGCTCCAGTTGAATAAAACTTGCATATATAGTCCAATTTCGAGCGAATAAAGAAACAGTAGAAGAGAAAAGCGGTAGCACTATCTGCCACCCAGATGCTGAACGTCACGGAATGAAGAATCTCTATGGCGTAGGTAAAAGAAACTATAAAGTGACAGATATGGACCTCCTTAGGGTGACATTCATTTATCAACAAGATCAATTGGGTGTGAAACTTTAGACAGCAACAGAATGGCACTCCCCTATTCTTTGAAAATGAAAACATACACGTACGCTTCGTTATTACGAGAGATGCGGTTGATTTCTGCATGTGAGACCGCTAAAGAATTAGCATCCCACGACGAAAAAAGCAGAGCATAGCGACAAGATCTTAAATCTCTTATAGCGCATATATTGGTAAAAAAAATAAGTGGATAGTAAACTCGTTATTACCATGAAGATTATCCATCACCTCTCTCCAAATTTAGGCTCTGCAAAGGAAAGCCCAGGGACAGATTGAAACAAAAAAATGAATGGGTTCTCGGCAATGATGCGTAAACAGACACATTTAGGACGCCAATTTCCAAAAATGCGATCGGGTCGGGAAAGAACTGACCCATGGGATTGATCGTGTTATTCCCCCTGCACACGGTCTGCCTACCGTTAAAATCCCCGAGTAGGAGAAAAGGCACACTCAACCGTGCCTCGCGGCTGTGAAATTCCTACTTTTTGTAGATGACTGACGCCCGAAATGCACGCAAAAACAACAATATACTTCCTATTCAACTGTAGTTGCAATGCCTGTTCCTAGAAGAAAAAGTTGTAAGCAAGAAGGAGGAAGGAGAAATCATATAGTGTGTAAATCACGCATCCGCCTTCCCGGGCCCCATCTATTGGTGATGTTGCTAAACGCCTATTACCGGAAAAGGTGAACAGGGGATACCATAATTACATTCAAGAAAAATGCCTCCAAGCATAATTCTAATAATTTTCGGTACTCCTCCTTTAGCAAGAGATCTTCCTTAACGTCTCATATTCTAGTATGTCTTTGGAGTTTTGTAAATATTAGGTATAAAATGGTAAGGTTTTACATGTAGTCGAATGGGTCGCTAGAGTTTGTTAATAAACTTCATCAGGTCATTTTGTAGATCTGCCTCTAGTGAAATCCCCCTTTTCTAAGTGAAATAATGAAAATCCTTAATTAGTGGCATAATAATGGAAACAAAAGGTCTCCGTCTTCTTTCAGCGCACCATATGTAATATAATAAAAGGGTTCAAAAATTAATCAGGTTTACAGCAATAAGGAATTAAAGCACTAAATATCAGGAATTGGTATGAAGTTTACAAACAACACTGAAACACATAGACGAATATATTATAGTTCGATAATTTATTTTCATCAATCAACTATTGTTTTGAACATAGAAACTTCATTAAATATGTAACACATGCATTAGGAATAAAAGGAAAGTGGAATAATTATGAAATTGTGGACATTTAAACCAACCTTTGGATCAGAATTACAAAGTATTTTACCCTTTCTATGGGAAGAAATTCCTTATAATACAAAATCTAAGTTAATTAATACGATGCTAAGGGGAGTAGCTAATCCAAAAAACAAAAGAATTAAGCAAATAACAATTTCATACTGCAATTATATAAATTGAATTCCTATTCCAAATTAATAAATAAATGAATTAAAAGATTTGATAATTTTTATTCATATTTTTTACTAAAATTTTGCATAGCGCAAAGTCTACGGATATTTCTGCGGATAGGTGGGTAACAAGGCTACTACTAGACATGAAATCCAGTCCCAGCTCCTTGGGTCTAATCAAAACTTTATAGCAACGGATCGTTATATGGTCTGTCAACTCGACCGGCTAGGGTTCTGCCCTCCATTATATGCCCCATCTATGAAATCACTTTATTGCCAGTCATAAATTTTATTTTACCCATTCATATTTGCAATCCAAATATAGACGTTTTTCCAATCATTAGCACACCCTATTGAACCTTATAAAATTACAAGAAAAGAAGTTTATATTGCTGAAATTTCTCATTACTCTAGGTGAATGTCAGCACAAGCGCATATAAAAATACAGTCTTTGCGTTCATTATTTTATGCCCAAATGTTGGGAGTTGATATTATGACTTATTGCAACGGATCGAAAATTTTATTTAGATTCAGCTTCTTTAAATTAGACTGCCATTGAAAAAGTAATTTAAACTAAAAAAAAACAGTTCTCAAAATAAAATCCAAATTTTCTATACCTCTTGAAAAAAAGCAGGAATAATTTTGTTTATTTCGTCGGCGAGGAAAAGCTTTATAATTCTGCCTTTTCCTTAATAATATTATTTTTAATTAATTTTAATGTCATTATTCTCTTTTTAGTAAAATAACCTTAAATTTTAATCACAAGAGAAAAGTATCAGTTTTTTTAATAGGGAGAAGGAAATGAAATTACTTTCAACTTCCAAAGGGAGAATTTTAAAAGAAATAACTTATTTTCTTTGGGCAAACACTATAGCATGAATACTTGCATAAAATTATTACAAAATAATTCCCGGGCTAACCTTAGGGGTACGTTAGCAATTATATCATTCGAAAGAGAATGGAAAACAATATAGGCTATCAAATTTCGCTATAATCGGCCTAATAGTCACAATGTTATGATCCAAAAATTAAAGCTAAACGGGAACCGACCGACCGTCATAGTGAGATATATATTTGCCGACGACTATATTCGCACGTGACTTAACAAACCAGTGGTAACACCGGCCAATGAGTAGGATTAGCTATGGAGTCATTGTACTAAATTTGTAGAAATTAGATGTAATCTTTGAAAGAACCAAAGTGAAAAATACAAAACCAAGAAAAGAAACAAAGAAATAAATATAAACGCAGCACAAGAGATGACACGCGCATCAGATAAACTTCATATTTCTAATACATTCATGGCTAAAGCTTTTGAAACTACAATATTTTTGCAATATGGAGAGTTAATAGAACTATTAAAACGTTAAATTTTGTTTTACTTTATTTGTGTCATATTTTGAAGGTTTTATATGAAAAATTAGAGACCAAACCCATTATATTAATAAATAGTTAATTAATTCGCTGAGAAATTATTGACAATACTATCCCTTGGTCTTGAAGACTCCTTTAATTCGTTTTCGCGCTGCTGAAGGCCAAATTTGTCATGATATCAAGACTCCGAGTTGAATAGCCTTTGTTTATCAACTGCCAGTTTGAATATGGGATATAAATTCTCTCTTTGATTGGAATCTGGCCAATTTTCAAGTGAAGGATCCAATGGTTCAATATTATTTTCAGCCAAGAACATCAGACTTAGACAGCATCATTAGGGCAAACCAAGGATTTATCGAACTAGAATCTTTATCCATATTGCGTTCGATCTGTTTGTGCGGCCACAACGTTGTTCGCTCATGAAAACCGTCATTCGCGCATTCGCGTAAACTGTCAGGCGCGTACGATGAAACATTTACTCATGGTAAATATATTATATGATATCATATGATAGGGAGAGTGCGCGACTCTCCTAAATCTGCCTTCACCCCACTTATAATGATAATAATCAGCATGTAAAGGTATTTTGGGGCCACAATATAGGAATTTCAAACAATATGTTTCTGTATTTAGTTACAACGATAGGAGATTATAAATACACATCATTGATTTAACCAATATTTGTATTCAGAATACCATTGGGATTTTATAGCAAAATTCCAGGGAAAAAATTGACCTACAGGAAACGGACCTGAGCGGAATGTTTTTTCATATCATTTTTGAAATTTTACTTTTTATTTTACCTGCAATAATTTAGATATTATAATAACACTGTACATAAATTTCACTGTCAAGAAAAACACAGATCTCATGTGCATTTTATTATGAAGTTTAGTGTGCTAGAATCGAATTTTCTAAAAACAAATTCGCATCACGTTACATTTTCTTGGAAATTGGCGTTTTAATAATTATGTAATTGATACCGATTTCCACGATACTATAAATGTTTCCATTGTAATTAATTCACGAATATATGCATAATGAATCAGCATGTTTATTAGAATTATATAATGTATTAACATATATTTTAGTATCTACTTTTTCGTTGTAAGACATCTCAGATGTGTCACGCAACAGGTTCCAGCAGAAGTCAGCCAGCATTACAAAGCTCTCTTTTCACTTATACCTTTTTTCCATTGACGCTATATTTTGATGGAACCTCTCTCCATGTTCGTTACTCACATTTCCTGGGAAGAAGGACAGATTAGAATGAAGAAAGTGTATTATCAGTGACATATTGCTTTCGAGATCTTGGCAGCACTTGATTAGGATCTCTACTATACACACTTGCTGTGCCCATTGGTGATTTCCCAGAAGTCCTTTGGATACATCTTTAAATGCATGCCAGGCCGCAAGCTCAGTTTGACCATTGTCGTCTGAGGTACCACGAAAATGCCTTTTTTAATCTTGGCATCACTTATTTCACGGAAGATCGCTTTGAGGCACTAGAAAATATGGCTGGTAATGTTGCAGTGCTTTGGTTAATTGCTTTAATAGGCCTAGTTTTATATGCAGTGGTCGCAAAAGGATTTTTTTCTTTTTACTTTGTGGCTCATGAATTACATTATGCCATCCAGGTGTCATAGTTTCCTGGGGTGCCAATTCTGAGCGTATATAATGTTGATCTGGCCCTACTGTCCCACATGCAAAGTAAGTACATAAACTTGGTTTATCCAGTTAGTGGCCAATTAAGTAGGGATACTACTTTCAAGTCTGCACAAATTAACAACTCATGCTACTTGTAGCTTATGCGGTCTAGAATAAAAGAACGGTTCTCATATGTCTCTCTTAAAATGACTGAGTGAGAAAGTAGAACTGAAGGCATGGTTTTTCCAATGTGCAACAGAACCGTGTTTATGCTGTAAATGGATGCATATATGAATAACCTCCACTCATTTGGTTTATATGTCAGCTCAAGGGTATTGAACAGGCCTCCAATATGATTACAATAAGTTAAGGGTAATCAAATATGAAGCATTGATGTAGAACTACAGAACGCTTCCTACATACTGTAATTCGATCATGTTCATCCGAAAGGTTCTAAGATGTCAGACGTGAGGCACGGCGTTCACTCTGTTAGTATGTATTGTATCACAAACTAGATCATTGAGTTCCGGTTGGGTGATGAGGTGTGGTTTCTTGTCAGATTTAAGCTGTGCCACATATGGTTTATCTTGAGATTCCTAATCTTCTCAGTTGCTCGTGTAATCGCTCGGTAGTTCAGAGGTTGGCTGTGGTACAGCAATAGCACTTAAATGTCAAACTGGGCGAATAACAGCTTGAAGATCCGGATACATGATAGGTTTTTGGCCTTTTCTGTTGAGAGCTGTAGTGAAATAAAATTAAATCAGACTAAAAATGATATTACTGGCTTCGATCACTTGCTGAAATAGTAAAAGTACAACATACTATGTATTTTGCTTTTAATAATAGATAAATCGCTTAAAAATATATTAAAGATCAGGAAAGAAAACACATTCAATACCCTCCTTTAATATCTGATAAGCCGAAGTAGTAATCCGTAAATGGTCCTTTGGCTCTCTCCAGACTATTGGCATGCCAAAATGAGGCCAGGCCCTTTGCCTTTCACACAGGCACAAAGTGAAACTTGTACACATGTCACAACATATGTGAGATGCCTAGAGTTTGTCCTGGTCACCCACTTTACCCCCAAACTACAGCTCCTAAAGTTTATTCAACTGTCTCTTGTATTGTCTTAATGTAACGGATCCACATTTATAACAAATCTGTCTGGGAAATTTTGGCATTCTCTAAGTTAGCTGTCTCTTTTAAAGAAAAAACACTGTAGTATGTCGAAAATAATATAGGTAGTAACAGCAACAAATATTTAAAAAAAAGTAAAACTATGAATCATTTATAGTAGGTTACAAAATTATCAAGCGTTACGTAAGAGTGACCACAAATTTGGACCCATATAACTAAAACATATTTAGTGTACTCGTACTTTCATAAATTTCATATGTTAGGTTGACAAATACCTTAGGAACATTAAAATCAGGTAATACTTGAGATTATGGGCGCACGCTAGGGAGAGCTATTTTGGAGTTTACAATTAGTGGATTATTTTTACGTGGAGAGGCTTAACACATACAAAAAACCGAGGAAATACTTCAGTTTAGGGGAACAGGCTAGGAGGCGCTATTTCTGGGCAACAATTAATGTGATTGGCTCTGCACGTTTAACGATAAAATAACGTGCAGATTTGAATGCAAAAGGCGATTACTAAATTTCGTCTTAAATTACCTAATAAATAATCACTTTACGACTAAAGCTAAACCATCTCTACCTTTCACTATTATATTCGAGCCGCGCTTTTTTCACACTAGTCACAAATCTTCGCTTTTAAAATGAGGCCATGATCTATAAAAAAGTCGATTAAATTAACCCAGGAATTAAAAAAAGTCCTATTAAAGTCTAACAAACCGAATGCACAAGAATCGCGCTCCTTTAACTGCTTGGCTCTAGTGTTGCAAATATTTGGAATAGCCAAATTAAGAGTTACCAGTGTGTGAAAATAATGGTTTATTTTAACATTAAGAGAAACCAAGGCTCTCGTCTTTAAATGTCAATTTTAACCCATTCAAGGTATAGTAGAGTATCTTAAAAATATCTACTTTCCGTACCAAACCGAAACAATATATGCCGAACGGACTGCCTAAAGTGACTTTTGTATTTAAAAGAAATAAGTAGACGAAACATAAAAAATTTAATACAGTACTAAACATAAAAAATCAATGCAATACTAAATAATATAATTGAGTAGAAGTACAGGAACCTACTAAATAATAAAGAATAGAGACACCAAACAAATAAAAAGCAAATAAATTGCGTGATTTGCCACATCCGAAGCTACCATCTGATGTCATAAGGCATAAATTATAGCCAAAAAGTGTAGCCCAGAAATAGTGGCCCCTAGCGTGCGCCCATAGACTCAAGTATTACTTAAAATTATATCAAAATCCGTTTATAACTTTTAGAGTTGTCAGTTTCAGTCCAATCCTTTTTACATTTAATCCCTAATGGAACCATCAGTGTATTTACCGAAGTACGATGGTAATTTACGCGAAACTGTAGGGTCGCAGAACGAGACAAATGTTATATTCGTGATTTACGTAAAAAAAAGTCCTACTGATGTTATTCATATTTCCATTTTTTTCATTGCTGTACAGTGTAATTAGTCCTATCTCGTAAATTTTATAAACAAATGAACAATATATACTAGTCTCCAAACTTTTAGTTATGACTGAACTTCTCTGTCGGAATTATTCCGACACGCTCTGGTTCGCCTCTTAGTGTCGTTATGTCATGCTTGTTCATGGAGGTTTTAGAGACGGAAAAATTAACGAGGGTCATGGGGAAGGATTTCCTCTGATGGAGATACGTAGACGATGCCCTTTCCATAATTACAGCGAATACCAATATAAGCGAGAAATTAGAGCGGTTGAACAAGATGGATGAGGATATACAATTTACCGTGGAAGAGGAAGTAAACCATAAAATTCCTTTCCTGCACAGCATAGCGATGGTGGTAGGGCAGAGTTCTCTGTATAAAGAAAACCCACGAATAAGGACGATTTTATTCATTTTCTTTCTGGACACAGTAAAAAAACGAAGACGGGTTAGTCATTGGGTTTTATTTAAGGGCTATTCGCATTTGCAGCGAAAACAATTTAAACGATGAATTTGAATACATCAAGATAGCTTTCATGAGACTATACTATCCAAGGGACCTTTTAATAAAATTACGGCATAAGGCAATAAAATAGCGGAGAGGAGTAAAACGGTTAGGCTCACAGAGCGGTTGAAGGTAATGAGCCCACCACGAAGGGATTAGAAGGGATCAGGTACCTATCTGCTCCGTACTCTATGGCGGCAAGGACATTGGATAGGTCTCTTAAGAAGGCTGGTATTTTGGTAGCCAACTCCGCGGGGCCTAGCATTAAGGAGTTAGTAAAGTACAAAAATCCGAAGGCAAAAACGCATAAGGGTATTATTTATTGATTACCCTGTGACGGATGCGACCGCAGTTACTATGGTGAACCAAATAGAGAGATTAGGACTAGGGGCAGCGAGCATAAGAGGGACATTAGAGCGCATAGGACATCAAACGCCATTAGAGTACATGCCGATGAATTCGGCCATTTTCCTAATTGGGATGGGATTAAAATAATTAACAAGAGTTTAGCGAAAAGAGAGAGAAGGATGATTGAAGCCGCACATAGTATCTCCAACAGATCAACCAATCACCAGGGCGGATTCTTTCGGCTGGCCAATGGGGCAGCGCGTCTCATCGAATTGAAGCGGAAAGGTCAAGGTCTAAAGAAATCAACCAGAGAAGCCGAGGGAGGATGAGCAGCGGGGATCCAGGATGACATCTGACACGTATATAGAGAGCGATCCCCCTTTTCTCCTACAGGTCTTTTCTGAAGAAGCCAATAGGCGAATTGTTAATAAAGAACTCCATAGTGTTTTCCTGTTTTTTACTTCCTCCACACACACATTATCATGTATATATATATATATATATATATATATATATATATATATATATATATATATATATATATATATTTATATTTATATATATATATAATATATATATATATATATATATATATATATATATATATATATATATATATATATATATATATATATATATATATATGGTACAGATTTATCTTCTGAGAACTTTCGCTAGGCTGGTATGTTGCGCCATTCGTCCCTCGTAAAGTGGAGGAGAACTCTCAATCAGGTTAGGTAACGCACATAAATATAAGAATAGCAATCGCTGGTGATCAGGAAAACACTATCTTACGAGTCTAGTTAGTATTTTTGGTATTTTTGGCACTAAGACGTGATCGTGAAACCTTATGTGATCCCCAGTCGGGGTGTACCTTCTCCACCTCCGTGCGCTTGGATATGAATAGTAGCATAGGAGATAATAGTATCCGAGCAAGATGGCGCGGGAACAGAAGATGGAGTAGGTGTATTGTTCTGTCAAGAGTGTGAAGTATATTTTGTCTTGTGTTTGTTTCTGTGCATGATGATGCGTGTGTAGCTACCTACCATTACTGTGATAACTTTCATTCTATTTGCTACTAGGCGGTCAGCTCGCTGGAATCGAAACTATGCCTCGACTTTGAAAGATTTAGTATTTACTAGCCTATCATGAGCTATAAAATTTCCCCTATTGTATTAGAAAATATCATAGTTAATATCTCAATAAGCTGCTCAAATGCAGTTAGGATATGCAATTAGCATAGCAATCTCTTTCCACATTAATAATGTATCGTGCTCGCTTTGGGGACGCTCAACGTCGACACCCATTAAGTTGCTCTATCCAATCTAACAGATACTTGTTTGGTGTAAATGAGGCGCGTCCACCTAGGGCCCCCGAAAAAGAATCAGTGGGGGAGGGGCGAATGCTTTTGTGATCAATCAAAGATAAGTTAATACTGTGGAAAGTTCGAAATTACAAACTATAATGTCTTTAAAGGAACTTTAATTACTAAACCTTTACTGAAAATAAATAAATCGCAAATGAATTTCACCTTCCCGGGGATAGAATTAGATACAAATGATTTAAGAACACATAATCAGTTGGAAAAAAGTCACTATTAACTCACCTTTCTTTCTCATGCACCAGTTTAACGACTTAACGAGCAAATAAAGGAAATATGTTAATTAACTTATTCAAGTACATCCGGTCTTTCACCACAACTGATGTTGTTTAACATCGCTACAATGCAGAATGGTAACTCCACTTGGACAGGCCATGCCCCTAGGATAAGTGAGGTGTATAATGGCAAAAGTGGTTACAGCTGCCTTCTCCCATGCAACAGTGTCGGTGCACCGCCTATTTTGACTATCTCCCTGGAAAGGAAGAAATTTTTTCACCGCTTATATCTGGCAATGGAATCCGTTATTTTAAGCATCGAAATACACTGCCTCGTTTACTAGGCCAACGCAAACTCCATATGTACCCTGTATCGAAAATAATGCAAGTGAGGACACACGTAAGGAAGTTGCTTTGATTGGAATCTTCGTCAATATCACAAGTCTCCTAAAACAAGTGAGATCAGCGTGCATCAACCAAATGTTAATTAGCTTATAGACTAAGTGAAATTAGGGAGGATAAATAAAAATAAAAATTAAATAAAAATGCCTCTTCTTAGGTAAAAGTAAGTAGCGAGAAATGGTCTGACGGAACTCGATTCGAATGCTATGAAGATCCTCCATAATAACCAACAGCAACCACAGCTACAGGATATAAAATCTCTGTCTGAGTATTTACTTGTGGATATTATTTTAAGTGGCTTAATGGTTTCTTTCACTCAGGAATGCCTTATGTTGCAACATGAAGATAGCAGAGATAAGAGAAAGATAATAAAATTAAAAAAACTGTAAGAATTATTCGAAGTGAAACTTATGACAAGGGGCCAAATATTTTTTTTAGAAATAGATTTCCTAATTCGCTATTTTTTTTAAAGCAAATAATTAACATCTGCACGAACGAATTTCGGAACAGGTACTCAAAAGTATCTCTACCAATTAACTACAACCAAACTATATACAACTTATACATTATAAAGATAAAACTACAACTCAATCACACAAATTCATTTTAATTTTTTACTCTCACGCTTACATACTCTCATCTTCGAGTCTAGACCTGATAAATCCATTATTCACCTACAGTACATTTTACTGACTCCTTTAATTTTACCACATTACTCATGTTTCTCCTCTTGAAACAGGAGAGAAGGGATAAATTTCATTCACATCACATCGAGATTTAATGGGAATTTGCTTTATAAGCTCCAAACGAAGGCCTTTCTTATATGTGTTAGGTAGTAGAGTGGAACGAAAAAAATGTAAAAAAAGTTATGCAAAAGAAATGTGTCTTCGAAATTAAAGATCATTTATGTTCAATAAAAAATTAAAAAGTAAAGTGAATTTAAATAAATAAATGAAGCAATTATTTTGTGAGAATTCAAGGGATGCAGCTCGCCAAATAGTTCTTAAAGAGAGATTTGTAATGTGGTGGAATAAAAGAAAGTTGGAATTTGTGGAAGTGTGGAGTGAAAGGGGAAATATGTATTACATAAAATATGTGAGAGAAATTCACAAGACCGTTAGTAAAAGCACACTTCTATAAAACTGAAAACTGATCACAAATCTTTTATTCTCACTCTTCAAAATGGATGTAAATAACTGTAAATCTAAACTCAGCTGCGACCGAAATGCATCGAACCATCACTGTAGGCTTTGTGAACAGCACCCCTTCCTTAGACTGATGAAGGATCCAATTCGCTTCGAACGAGATTCTTTCTAGATTCTTAATTAGGCAGCCAACTTTTGTCTAGGCAGGGTATTGTTGCGTGACAGTGTTTAATTTCATGTGGAGAAGTGCTAGTACACCTGAAATATACTGGTACTCTAATTGGTATTGGTATATTATTTAATTAAATCAAAGAAATACAAATACCACCATCACCATTGCTAGCAGAAGTAAGTCGTACTGTAGTATTATTCCTAGTAGGATATAAAATATATTGGGGTATAAGAAGGGAGCACAGAATATTGGGGGGCTTATTTCTCAGCCCAATCAAAATTACCTAGATTATGGAAGTAATGCATCAAGCTTTACTCTTTAAGGAAGAGCCATGGTTAAGAAAGAACTTTGGAACATACAAAAAACGTAATGGGCATACTGGAGCAGAGATCTTAGACTTTATATTATTTCATTTATTTTATCAAAGTAAATTCAATGAGAGATTTCAAGGAAACGTATAAATAAAGATTCGGTGAGAGAATAGTAAAGTTGATGCGAGAAAATATGTAAAATATAGGTAATAAATTGGTCAAATGTGGAGACTGTTTGACCTCTTAAGAAAGAGAAGAAAGTGTAATTCACTCCAAACAGCATATGTCTCGAAATGAAGTAAAAAGCTAAATATTTGTGCAAATTCGCCTTCCAATTTGACATTTAGGAAACTTTGTGAGTCAAATACACAAAAAATATGGATTATAAGAACTTTGAAAAACCCATGACAGAATCTGTATAAGAAAGATGGTAAGGGTAGGATCACGAGGAAGCTAGAAACTTTAAAGAAATTCAAAACTCCCTAACCTCTGTTTATTCCCCATCTAAAGAATGTTACCTCACGGAACCCTGCCCGCATAACAACCTATTCGTACCTAAAGCAAAAAGAAAACAGACAGGTTATCGAAATCATAACTTTGGTTACACTTAATATGAAAGTAAAGAGAGGAATATAATAATGTAATGCAAGAACATTCGTCTCCTCTTTAAAAAAATGTAGTAACTAAGCATACAATTACCCAGAACACAGATTATATATATATATATATATATATATATATATATATATATATATATATATATATATATATATATATATATATATATATATTTTATGTGGTTACAAGGCTATCGGAAGGAGCTCTTCTCACATACACGAGAAGGTAACACCTAAAATAAGCTTTTTCTCAGATATATATATATATATATATATATATAGTTTCCTTTGGCAACTTTCTCTTCTTCTAACTATCTTTTTCATTCCATCTTGTAGGTGGTGAATTACTTGTCCAGTATTCATCTCTTTTTTTTCAAATGAATCTGTTTGTTAAAAACGAAACTAAATTGCTGAGTTTTCGATCTTATTCGATCATCTTCGGAGCGTTTTGAAATGTCCTTGCCTCCTTTATCGATGTAAAGAGTGGAGTAAAGATCTGGCAGAAAGTGAAAGAAACCTATTTTTAAAGGGTATTTATTCTGCCTTATTTAAACGTAACCTTAGAGGAAATGAGCCACTTCTATGAGTGGAATTTTTATTATAGTTTTAATGTGCGATTTCAGCTTGTCGCTTGACTGTTGATGGCCGGCTTATCTTCACGACCTTGGAGTTCAACAAGAAGAGATCCCGTAAATGCCAATTTCACCAGCCAACCCCTCCACTCCAAAGAAAGTCGGTAAAAGGAACGACTAATTGACAGAAAACATGTACAGACTGACAAAAGACTTGACAATCTTACAAATGAACACTAACAAATGGTTCTGAAATCAGAACACGTATCGACACGACGCAGAAGAATATGAAGATCTTCAATTATAGCATAATAACAAAGAACCACAGGTAGGAACGTTTCGATGGCACTGCCATCGGAGTCAAAAGAGGTATTCATTTTAAATTACTCCCACCTTTAGACGGATCCTATCTGGCCATTGAGATTCAAACTGCCCTGGGGCCACTGGCGGTTTCCACAGGGTACCAACCCATAAGACGGGACTATATCTCGATGCACAACTTTCTCCAACTGTGTGCACACGGGAGAACAGTCCTGTTTGGTGGAGATCTAAACGCCAGAAGCCCAAAATGCGGATACACCGTAAGTCTAAACAAGGGGTATTGTTTCCCGCATTGGGCCCGACTTTCCTACTTATATCACCGACACCTACGCAACCAAGCCGGATATCACCCTGACAGCTGACAATTTTCCTACACTTATTATATCTAACCCGGCCCTTTAATAATCCTAAGCGATCACGTCCCAACCATGATTAAAATATCCTCGAGCCCCATTCAAATACCCATCAGGGAGAGAAACAGCTTTTTCCGAGCAAACTGCGAAGAGTACCGTACCATTCTCGGTGAGTTCAGACCTTAACCACTCTGAGAAGCCACCCTGGAGGAGTTCGATCAGGAACTGCCAAGGTTACCGGAGGTAATGGTGGAGGTGGACCTCGCAACAATACCCAAAACATCTATAAAACGTTACCAGCGCCATATATATAACCTAATGAACGAATACAAAAGAATATTTGAAGAAATTAGACTGAGTGACACAGAGAGAGTTAAAAACGGGCGGTTAAGAATACTAAGGACTGCAATGAAGACACGCATAACAGACCAACAAACAGCACTTTGGAATGACCTCGTAGACAAGCTAGATGATGAAGTGGATCTTAGAACATTTTGGAATACACTTTCAAGACTGAAGGGTAAGCCAACTAACAGGAAAATACTCCTTTAAAAAGACGACGGGACAAAAATGAACACAACAGAAACGGAAGAAGTGTTCAGAGACTACTGAAAAAACGTATTTTCCATCACACCAGAAGAGAACGAACACTTTGACCTAGACTTTGAGGAATACATTAACGATCAATTATGACAAGAACTAGACAGGAGATACCCCTTCAACAACACAAATGCTGACAGAGAGATGACTGGTTATGGACAGAAGATAACGGAAGAAGAAATACTAACGACGCTACCTGCCCTTAAACAAAGAGCACCGGGTAAAACAGAATTGACCAAACTAAACTTGTTGAACGCCTCCCATAACATCTTATAGGGGCTGATCAATATAATTAACGCGTGCCTAAACGTTGGCTATTTTCCTGACAAATGGAAGATTGCTAAAATGATCTTCAAACCAAAAGCCGAAAAACCGCCGGACAGACCAGCAAACTTCAGACCCATTTCCCTCCTCGAAGTGGCAGGCAAGGTCTTGAGAAGATCCTTGCTAATAGAATCCAAGATTTTATGGAGGATAACAACCTCCATAACCAACACCAGCATGGATTCAGAAGAGGAAGAGGGACTGATACCGCGCTCGCAATCATCACCGAAAAACTAGCGAAAATTGCGAGCCAAAAAAGGTATGCTAACCTGGTGCTCAGCAACGTTAAAAAAGCATTTGAAAAACTATGGAGGACTGGGCTCCAGTACGAAATACTAAGACTTAGATTAAACCCAAGACTAGAAGAAATTCTATGTAACTATGTAACAGAAAGGACCACACGGGACCAGACTTCGAGCTAATTGCAGGCGTACCGCAAGGAGGGTGTCTAAGCCCCCTGCTATACAATATATACACTCTCAATCTACCCGATCCGATCAGGGAAGATTTGCTGTACGTCTAGTTTGCCGACGAAATTCTAAGATCATGACTGCCCTCTTCAAAAGTCCCGAACTCATGGCACAAATTACCACCAGAGAAATCAACCGTGTAAACAGATTCGAGAGGAGATGGAAAATCGCCACTAACACCCAGAAATTAAGGTGATACCATTCTTCCGTATGAAACACGCCCATATCGAAACTGATGACGCCCGTATTCCATACATCACTGATGGGACAGTACTAGGTCTAAAGATAGGTAAAAATGGATACGACAGCCACGTTACTTAGAGAGCAGCGCGAGCGAAGGTCAAGCTCACCAAGCTAATCAGGTTCCAAAACCTGAACATCACCAATAAAAAGAAAATATACAACGCGCTCATAAGCTCAAAGCTGCTGTATCCACCTATACCTAGCAATTCTAGTTTTCATATTAATATTATGTACACTCCCCATATTTGTTCTTAGGCCCTCCGCTTTGTAGATGCATATTTAATCGTCTCGAAAGTGTGGTAGTTGTCATACCAATATATTTAGAGTTTTTATAAAGCTTAGTCTTTATCGGGGCAGATAACCTCGTAAACTATGTTGGTTGACTTGAGATTCGAGGAGTTTAGGCAGATGTTGTTTTTCATCAGAAGATTGGTGACTTTTGTTCTTTTATAATAGATGATGAGTTGGATTTTATCCGTTTGATTGTTAACCTAGATGTTACGGTTAATAATCTCCATTATGTTTCTTCCATCTATTTTATAGTCCGTGGACATCTGGATTCTGTAATATACTTTGATGTTGTTGACTTTTGCATGATTACTTTTAGTTTTATCCGCATATTTGTAATGGTTATCTAAAAATGATTGGAATTGTTTATTAATCATGCTGTTTGAGAAACCATTATTCACGAGTATTTGCTTTACTCGTGCAATCTCTTGTCGGAAAAGTTCCCACGTACTGCTACTCACAAAGTAGGCGCGTAAGTAGAGCAATAAATGCAATAAGACACAAGACAATAAAAAAGGATTCCAAGTACGTCCGAACTTGTACAGTTCATTCTCAAGGAATTCTTTGAGAATGAACTGTACAAGTTTACAAGACATTTATGAAAAATGGTTTAGTACTTGCTTGCTGAACCCTTGTTCTCAATTGCAGCTTGCAGGCGATTTGAGAAGTCTACAACCATCTATCCTCAGGCGTCTTGGGTGATTTTGTTTCATTCCTCCAAACATATTTTCTTCAAATCAGATAAGTTACGCGGATCTCATTTCTGGACGATTTGTTTTAATTTTCTCGACAGGTTTTCTATGGGATTCACTGCATGAGATTAACTTGGTTATTCCAAAACATTGATTTTATCTGGACGCAGCAATTTCTTAGATTTTTTGTATGATTATGGTCATTGTCTTATTAACATGGTCGTTCTTATTTCAAGTTCAGAGAACCAACGCTAGTTGATAACAAATTTCTTTGAAACTTCCTTCGACTATGTGATAAAATTGCCTGAGGCGGCCGCGCCTCGCTTCTATCACATATTGAAACTCATGCTTTATCCTGGGAGAAGAGAATAGCATGGCGTTCTCATCGCCCATCATTCCCGAGTATTATTTCCCCCCCCTCCAAGTTTAATCAAGAAGGTTCAATCCCCCGTTTGCCTGCAGGCGTGGATCTGGCTAGATTGAATTAGGATTATGGGAAGATAAGGTAGTTCTAAGCGCTAGCGGGACATTCCATAGAAGTCTTCCATTGTCCGCTACCACGAGGGGCTAGCTCCGGCAATTTATGCGATAGAATTTCGCGTTTGAATCAGATCCAGATTATCTTCGTCAGGCATCACGTTGATCAAGTGTTCCTTGTGCACCTAGGAACTCTCTACCCCGAGAACCCCCTTATTGTCCAGAAGAGTACAATATCCTTGAGTGCCAAGGTTCGTGCCCCTCGAGACGCCAAGTCAACAGGGCCCCCTTGTTGTTCAGAAAGAGAACAAGTTTAGAACAGTCATTGTTCTTCGAGCCCGTTTGACAAGAAACGGTTCTAGCTCCCCTGATATCACGTCAGTGGTAATTTAATTCCCCCCTTTTAACGTTCTTCAAGAGAACGCTTAGTTACACCAATAACATCAATTGTTCATCGAGAACATTTCCAATATCCTGTCTCTAGGATCGATCGTACTTCCGAGCCCCACTTCGCTCATACTCCTCGAAGTCTGTCCTTTCCCCCTCGTTAAGGACATCCCCCTAAAAAACCCTCCTCCTGGGAAGGAAATCGCCAGTCGGCCCAAAGCCTTTCCTTCAAATCGCCTTCATCTGCACGACGAACTTATAAATACTTAAGCTACGAATTGCATTAAACTTTTTGACTGTGTGCCAACGTAACTCCGTGATTTAACACGCATTTAGCCAACCCTTTCCCTTCTTGTTTGTTTTGACATTTTAAATCCCTCCAAATCTTAATCCACCGCTGAGTTTAATTTATCCCATGACCTTTTTTATTTCATGTGTATCTCCCATTTTAATCCCTGGTCATGTAAATATTTTCCATGTGTTGTTTTGTTAGATTAATTATTTAATAATGCTTGCAATTTTATTTATCCTTGTGCTCCGTTCCACTTCTTAAGTATATTGAAGATAAATAAGCCCTCTTCAGGCCTATTTATTAACGTAGAGTCATATTCAACCATATGATTAAACCCCGCACTCGAATATAGAATAATCCCCACAAAGAATAGATATATAGTATATCGTCGGGAGCCTTTTCTACGACAGACTAAATCCATTCTTCAAACGCCTGTTAAGCAAATATAACCCATACCATGATTGATCTAACACCGAATACGATAATAGGGATCATATTCTTTGGCGCTTAAACCTCACAATTTTTTTCCTTAAGTTTTGACCAAAAAGTTCTTTTCTTTTCATATGACCAAAGGATTTGTTACCCGAACGCTGCATTCTTATTTACAGGTTAACTACCAAAGCTCAGTGAGCTTAGCAGAGAGTTTTCTTAAGGATTGATGTCTTTATTAGAGTACGGGAAAAGAGATCTTTGCTAATTTCAAATTACTTCTCACGTAATTTTCTAGCAAATCTTCAAGCAGGAAGTTCCGTTAACATCGAAAGGTGACCGGAATGATACAAAGGATGGATTGAATTAACATAATCCAGTTGCGTTTTAAAGTACCAACTGAATTTGGACGTACTTTAAGCTGTATGGAGATCTTTTTTATCCAATGCCATTCTTATGAAGGGCTACCATGCGTTGACAAATATCTTGACTGATATGTTTGTCTTTCCGCATGATGAAGAAGTAGACGGTACGACTATTTTTTAAGGAATAAGGCCTTACACGATGACGAAAGAAACCTCGCAGTTAGTTTAGAATATTCTTCATATTTGGGGAAAAATGAGGATTACATTACGATGAGAAACTTTGCAGATGCAATCTATTTATGTGTAAACATTTGCGTTCTAAAGTTTTACTATTTTATGACTCGCCAGGTTGCTTTTCTGATCGTTACATTGTATTTATTAGATAAAGTAGCATGTGCGGTTTTAATTTCATTAACCTACGTACACATAAATCTATGTTATTTGCATTTCTAACAGTTTGTTGTAAGATTTTGCGGCCAACTTTATATACTCGTATTATAAAACGTTAATAAATTAAATGTATTATGTTCCTTTCTAAACTTTGGTTCTATTTACAATAAAACTTAAAAATTAATTGCTAAACCTATTCACATCGGTCTATCTTCAATTATTCCGTGTCTTGTTCTTAATAACAACTTAATACTGGGCTCACTTTTGAATTTCCAAGATTAACTACCCGCCAGTATGCGATCCAAAAGTAGATACGATTTACGTTGCACTTTTATTAGCATTGTATCATATGTGTGGGCAACAAGGCGATGCTTTACTCATGTTTTATGCATCATATGAATAGATCTGAGAGAAATGGTTTAAATTTAGTAAACCTGACTTATCCCCGATCGAAACTAACTCTCTCAATGTCGTGCCTGGTTCATATTAAAAATATTCAGGATACGTGATGTAATAAGCAAAATCTCAGACTTTCACCTGCTAGATTCGATTTATATTAAAAACTTCAAACCTCTTTTGGAATAATAACTTTTTATCTTTTCATTAACTATAGTAACACATTAGCAAGCATGTTAATTTTTTGCTTGTGTTTATATTTTTGGGTTAAGAATCATATTTTGAACTTGGTATCTCTTTCATATCCCTACGTTCGTTAGTTTTGCGCTCAGGGTACTTAGCTTTATGGTTCACGTATTTTTTCGCTTCTATTAAAAACTTTTTAATTGAGATATTTTAATGTTTAAAATAATTCTTCTGCAATGTTGATGGGATTGATTATAATCATGAAACTTTTGCAATAAATGTTATGAAGCGACATCGGTAATGCCCTGGTTATCCGTATTTATCTTCCTCTTTTGGGTGTTTTTTTTTTGCGGGCGTTCCCTCTCCTCTGTATCATCCATATATATACATATATATATATATATATATATATATATATATATATATATATATATATATATATATATATATATATATATATATATATATATATATATATATATATATATATATATATATATATATATATATATATATATATATATATATATATATATATATATATATATATATATATATATATATATATATATATATATATATATATATATATATATATATATATATTACAATTTTCAATACTTTTGTTATTCCTTGATAAGATTGTATTGGTAGTAAAGTAATATTATAATTAGGGGAGCAGTGGACGAGTCACAATTAAGACTAGGGGCACGGGATTTAATATAAAGGGATTCTAGTATTCTTAAGCTTTGCTCATTGTTATCTTGATCTACAAAATGCCTTTTTGCCAAAATATGGGTTTGATGCAGTTTACCTTTTGCATAGAAAACTGTTCTGGTATGATGTCACATCCCTCTTCTTTCGCAGAGCTTCGACGCCATTTTTGTTTGCTAGGCTAGGTTTTATTCTACTTGCGTGCGTCTCTACATCTCACTATGTCGGTCGGTCCCCGTTTTGCTTTTTATCGTTTTTGTAATTATATTGTTACTATTCAGCCGATTCTAACGAAATTTTAAGCCCTTATGTTGTTTTGTATTCTCTTTTGAATAATAAAATTGCCAAAGGCATATCAAAATTAGCCCGGGAATTAGTTTGTTTTGGCAATAACATCATAACTATTCGGCCGATTCGAACGATATTTGAAAGCCTTGTGTTGTTTTACATTCTCCTTCGCATAATATAATTGCCAAAATCCTTCCAAGGATATCCCGGAAATTATTTGATATTGTACTTGTCTGATATAATTATTACGAGTTACATTATAGTCAACAGCGTTAGTGAATATTCGCATGATTCGCTGGTTAGGGTTTCGAAAGTGAATATGATCAATGGGAAAATATTGAATGTGATTTCATAACGGTGACCAGCGTGGCGATTTCTGTGTTTACAGTTTAAAGGAAATGCTGCGTACTACACGGTCCATACAAATTTTAGGAAATCCGTTGAAATAATACTAATCTTTATTTCGTTTTAAAATGTGGAAAAACAGCCGAAATATGAATAAAAATACAATATATCAAAGTGAAAAGTGGAACATATTTATCAGTGTTAAATAAAGTTTTTTCTATTATTATCAAACATTCTTTTTTCTTAGATGAAATATTTAACTACATATATACAGCGCTGTGGTAATTCTAATAAGTAATAAAATAAGTGTTTATATTTGTAAAATATTTGTGAAAAATTTCAACTTTTAATTTTTTAGTTGCATTATTGCAGTAAGATGGCTATCTTACATTACCTTATTAGGTTATTAAAATATTTATGCAATAATAAACAATAAGGGTTGTGCATTACTTGCGCAAAAATGTTTTATATAATTAAGAAATTTATTATTTTTTATATTATTTTTGCTACCTATGTAAAACATTTGTAAAAAAACAATTTGAACCATTTTGATTATATTATATGTCTTTTTATAACATTTGTACATCATTTATTAGATCTTTTAATTTCAGTTGTGGCATATCATAATACAACTACAAACAAGGTCTACTGACAAAAGCACGCGTGCTCTCACTTTTTCTGATTTATGAACTTACGATCTTCAAAACTTGCAATAGTACACGGACTAACCATGGAAGTACATTGGAAATTCCAACATTTAAAATAGAATGTGAAACAACATAAGGAGTTAAAATTTCGTTAGAATCAGCTTAATAATTATGATGTTATGGCCAAAACAAAATAATTCCCAGGTTAACTTTCAAAGGACTTTAGCAATTATATAATTCCAAAAAGAATGTAAAACAACATAGGGTTTTAAACTTAGTTAGAATCGTCCGAATAGTTACAATGTTATAAAAAACCCCAATAAAAATCAAAAACAGGGACCGACCAACCGTCTGACATAGTGAGATGTAGAGTCGACGGCGACTAAAAATGGCAACAAAGGGAAACGGAGTGTGTCCTATATAGTCACGATCTGTAGAAAAAAACTTTTTTCAAAAAATACACCATCAATCTTAATTGGTAAATTTATTTAAAAGTTGTGGATTTCGAAAATAAAGGTATTTACGTGGGCACTTTGAATTTCTGCTAACTTTAAAACTCTCCTTCTCTCTCTCTCTCTCACTCTCTCTCTCTCTCTCTCTCTCTCTCTCTCTCTCTCTCTCTCTATATATATATATATATATATATATATATATATATATATATATATATATAAATATATAGATAAAACCAGAGTGATAGGACTAATTTTATATGCGAAACAAGATTTCGACGGAAACATCCTCAATCGTCATTCGCTTAAATACTTCTGATGGCCAATTCAATACTAATACCTTAATAAGCAAGAAATTTATACTTATGTTTCTCATAAATGCCGCTACATTCTCGCATCTTCCACTTTAGCGCCACTGATTTGTTTGTTTGTACGTTAAGCAACTTCTGTATTTCACTTATTCAAGAGCGACTGACAATGACGGATGTTTCCGTCGAAACCTGGCTTCGCATATAAAATTAGTCCTATTACTCTGGTTTTATCCCTAATATAGTTACACGTACGCTACTGTACTCTTTTAGCTATATATATATATATATATAGCTAAAAGAGTACAGTAGCGTACGTGTAATAAAAAACAGATTTCAAGTACTTTCTTCAGCTCATTCTCAAGTAATACATAGGAGAAACCTAAGCAACGCTCTGTCTACATACAACGAAAGGATACAAACCAGATTGGGCGAAAAAGTAAAAATAATTTATCAGAAAAAGGGATTAAATAATGGTACCGAAGGTTAAAGACATATATATGTGGTTTATTCCAAAATATCCACGTGTGAGAGAGTGTGTGTGAAATGTAGAAATATATGTCACATAACTATGAATACATACATATGTAATTATAAAAACATTGTTCAATAAACAAACGAGATATAACAAATTTAATAAATCAAACGGCTTAGATATAAAATGGAAATTTCTTTAAAATAAGCTTTTTAATGACAGGGGCCAGTTTAATGAGACCGGAGGATATATTAAAATTAGGTGAGGAATTAATGAACAAGCATTTAGTAATATTTCTTCTAAGATATACAAATGAGATTTAAATATATTTAGCCGAATTATTTCCAATTGAAATGAATTCGCGCTCATATGGGATATACTTTATATATATATATATATATATATATATATATATATATATATATATATATTTAATTCAAAATTACATGACGCGTCATATATAGATGTATTTCAAAGGCCCAAGGCAATAGAAATTGATAACATAAGCGAGAAATACGCTAAAGAGAATATTATATGTACCAATGAAAGCTTAAGAAGGAAAATGGGAGAAGTAGAGAAAGGAGAGATAGGGCAAACTATTTTAACCGTAATATGAAAATAAATAAAGAAGTTAGATTTGAACCTGTATTATAAAGCGCTCATTGCTTATATGACCACGACGCTCATCGCCTGAGCTACCATCGTCGTGGTCATATAAGCGATGAGCGCTTTATGACACAGGTTTAAATCCAACATCTTTATTTATTTTCCATATATGCTGCTAATGTCTTTATGCAATATTATTTATGGCTATTATATAAAACTATTATATATAAAAATTACGGTAACGTCAACCAGCCGTTAATTTGAAGTTTAAAAAAGAGGAAGAAAGTCCATTTGGCTGATTAAACGACTCCATATGAAATACAATTGAGCGTAAAAAGCGGATTAAAAGTTTCTTGAATGTTTAGGTTAAAGGAAATATTCATTACGAAATAGCTTTTAATATTTAAGACAGAGTGGCTACCTATCGCCTGCCAGGCGATCTCTCACTCACATCCCCTATTTGTGTGCAAACAACTCTACTTTCTTAAAATGGTTAGTGAAAAAAGGGAAAAGAAGAATGACTCAGAAAATAATAGGAATAAGGAAAACCTACTTGCATAGTAATTTTAAATGCGTTTGTAGGAATGAAAGGAAAGAGTCTTTTCAATACGATGCAAAGATGATTTCTAATGCAAATGGATGTCTCAAAAGAACATTCGATTGCTTTTTCACAACTCACGTTTGATAAAAAATGCTCACTATGTACATTCGAATTTCCTTTATATTTTCAATAAACCATAATCCTTTGTCTTTAATAATTTGGAGCTGAAGATACTTAGGTTACGAGCTTTTTCAACTACTTTCTGGTCAATTTTATTCACCTTACACCTTGGAACAGGCTAATAACTTAGTAGATAACGTTAGGGTGACTCTGTTCTCTGTGAATCAATTTGGATGAAAATTGTCCTGCTGGTGTGCACAATAGGGCAGCAATGAAAACAACAATGTTTTAATTTTGCTATGTTAACTCTTTTAATTTTTATTTCAGATTCTTCGGTCCTTTGGTGAACCATGCTAGTAGCATCTAACCTTTTAAAAAAAATTGGACATCACAGAGGCCTCTAAGATAAAGATAAGTTTTTCATCATCAAGGAAAGTGTAGTAGGGACATATGTTTATTTTATTCCGGAAAAGTTATTTCACCATGTAGACACAGTTAGACGTTTTCTGAAGGGCCTTTCGCTTAGGAAGAAGCGATCTGACTGTCGGACCTCTATGACAGCTAGAAATTTGAGGATTATTGGCCACCAGTTACGAGAGAAACCCGGATAAACAAGCAAAGAAATTTTAGCAACCACTCGTCGTTCCCATGTACCGAAAAACACCAGAAAAAGTATCTTAGGGACAATCCCATCAGTGGAACTTCCCTAAAACTGACCTCTTTAATTCGTCACCACAATTTTAGGCTTCAAAGGGCCCGTAGATACATAACGTTGTACATGAGTTCCGTTCTCTTCACTCAAAAGACTAGAGAGACGCTTGGTAGACATGATAGTTGGGCAAATGATTGAGTCTATTAGAAAGATGAGCGTCACCAAAGATTGCAAAGTCAACATCAGGGAAGAAGGGTCATGTTTTGAGCTACTTAAATGATAGGGGTTAAAGAGACCACCACTACCTTCTGATATCTCTTGAAGGAGGTCTCGGTTTAGTGGGTAGATGACATACCATTACCACTTCTAAGGACTTTAGCTTTCATGCATGACAAAGCTTCATTCCACTTTACCAGGGCCACCCAAGCCGTCTTTGTCTCTTATTGCATAGAAAGTGATATATTGATAGTATGGCTGCCAGGCTATATGGATCTCAACCCAATCTAAAAATTGTGGTCCCTCATTAAACAAGATCTTTATGCCGATGGACGCCAATTTTCCTCTAAGGAAGTCTTATTGGCGACCATATAAGTTGCATTGGATACAATCCAGCCTGAGACTATTAAGAAATTGACAGATTCCATGATTTATAGGGTTTTTGAATCCGTCCAGTGAAATGGCACTCATGTAGGCAGATAATTCATTATGTCTATAAATCGTAAATTATAATTATTGTTTTCTGTAATATACTCGTATATACGCAAGATAGGCTTAATGTGTATAATTTTCTTTCGTTTACTCCAAAATATGTGTTGATGTGATATTTTCATTCAAAAGCGATTAGCTTACTTAGTTCACCGTAAAATAACGAATCTAAACTAAAAATTGAAGGACGTAAAGCAGCATAATAAAAACTTAACAATAATATTGCCATATTTAGCAGACCAGCTGGGAAAAATTCCCTGTCAAGCATTTAGCCTCGTTCATGGTATTGGGTATTAAATAAAAATATAAGCCGTCACTCTATTCTCTTTCAGATCACAATAAATTTGCAAATAGCTGGCAATATAGATTAGAGCAACATGATTAGAGAATTAAAAATATATTAATTGCTGTTTATTTTTTATTTCCCTTCTTAAGTGAGGAAAAAATGAAAACCTAAATTTAGAAACTTTGCGATTAAAGTTTCATAAAGGAAGACAAGCTTAAAGGAAATGAAGATGGCAAAGATATGACGGGTGAGAATATTTTAAAATCAGCAACCATAATACAATGAAGTCATGTTTTGATTTAAGGCGAAAAGAAGTGAGTAGAAATCAATTTAAAATTATACAAACTTAAAATCCTGGATAATCAGCAATTAATTCTTTTGTATGAAATAAAATTTACGCAAATGAATTATATTTACCCTGGTGTCGATCTAACGAGTTTACACATATTTACTCCCTAGTAACTTTCTAAGCGTAAGATAGAGAGAGAAAAATAGAAAAATTTAAAAAGTATAAATTTTCCCAAGGAGTACTCTGCAATACTCGACAAATTCAATTATTAGGTTCAAAAAGAAATTGCCAAAATTTCTGGAACTTACACTATTAAGTAATCAAAATGTTCGCTTCTTCAATACTCCGGGCTCTACTTATACTCATGGGCTTTAAAATATTTTTATTTTTAGTTTGTTCAAAATGTTTTTAGACCTCGTGAACCCTTTTATGTGGCTATTCAATGTGGATGGGTAATCAACTGGTTATAATTGCTGGTATACTCTTGATTCGTTAGGTTATTTAATTATCATTTCGATTTAATTTTATGATTGCACTTGGAATATAAGTATTGCAATTGCAAGGGTGAGAGTGTAACGCGTAAATAGCCGAGGAGCAGACTTAAATCACCTTTTCTTTTATTATTTCTTCTCATTAGTGTTTCCCATGTTGATTGGATTTTCTTTGATGTGCTTGATGTACACTAGTATTATTTGTAATTTTCTGCTTTTACATTGTATTTATCACTACCGGCTGGTTCCTTATCTTTTCTATTGGCCATCTCGTTTCCAGTTTGGTAGGAATGAGTTGTCACCAGATTGTGTAGTATACTTTCATCATATAAAAGATTTGCTGATATACAGCCGCCGTCTGCAAAGGCACGATAAATGCGATTCTCTAGAACGTTCAGCAGATCTAAAGTTGAGTGGTTTGTGCAGTAACAATGTTGTCTCGAGGAAAGGTTTGCGCTTAAGATTTTCATTTTAGTCATTAATATAGCATTCATTTTGATAATTCGTACAAACAGGATCCTGTGGGTAATGAGTTGGAACTTGTTTGCTGGGAAGGGTCTATTTGTATTCATTGACCACGAAGCTAGGGAACAAGATAATGTTATATATTTTTAAGATATATTTAAATCATTGTTTATATAATTGTGTTGTAATCCTTTGCATTGGAGAATTTCCTTATTTTCCCTATAAAGTTTTTTCCTGTTCACCATTTTACTTTTTTGTTTGTTACATTGTATTTACTTCATAAAGTTTAACGTACTTTGTAAATTGCCTTACCTAAGTTACGGACAATTATGTAAATTTGCATTTCTATAACTGTGTTGGAAACATATGCGGTTCACTCTATATTATACAGCCGCATTAAAAAGATTTTGAACTCATAATATTTTAGGAAAGAGAAATATGTATATAGGTTTGTAAAGTTATCATTTCCACATCAATATGAATATATCATAAAATAAAGAATATATACCAAAGAATCATCAAGAGTTAATAGAGATACCAAAATATGTACCTGTAACAACATATGATAGATTAGCAGAAGCTCTGTTAAAAATACAGCAACACGAAACTGATACAGGAAGCTCTCAGGCGTGTCGTGAGTCCCTAGACAGTCATGAGATCATTTATTCCTTGAGACATTCTTTCCACGAGAGTATATCACCTAACGTGTGTGATGCTGGCCAACTACTCGGTGATAAATATTTTCATTTAGTCATTGGATGTTTGCTAAACACATCGTACAACCTCTTTCAGGTTCTGCGAAATGGCCTACAGTTTATCATATCCGGAAATTGAGGCGACTATTCCATTAGTCTGATATTGTTGTCCCAGAAACACCATATGATGGATGCAGACTTATAACAGGAGGCATTGTCCAGCAGGAAAATCACATTTCAGGAATTTATGAATAGATCTCGAGCTGAGCGCAACATCCAATTTCTCCGGACAGCTTGCTATTTATTGGAATTCATGGTGACATAACAAGCTTTGAGACTTCCTAGACTGAGAATGACATACAGCGACATATCATTACAGAGCGGCCATCATGTTTTACTGTGGACACAATGCACTCTCGATTCCACTACTTGCCTAGCCTTCCGTGGACTTTAACGGTGGGCTTGTAGTCGAGAACATCTAGTTTGTGAACTGTTTAGCCAATAAGACACGTTCCCACTAACCCATGGTCCAGTGGCGGAAGCGGGTTCCCAAGCGTGTCTACGCTGCTTCTTCTGAAGGTCAATCAGCAGCTTCTAGGGGCTTTACATGACGTAAGTCATTGTGCAATTATTGTGGAACGTGTTGTCCTGACTAATGCATTAACCTGGCTTCCATCTCTGTAATTATGTTACACAGCTTAACTATGGTTTTTATGAACCCGATGGCTCAGGCGAGGCAGATCCTATCGTGAAGCATACAAACTCTGAAAAACAAGAGAAGGGTCTTTTTGGATGTTCACATTTCCTAATAATCTTCAACACTTCTGCAACATCAGGTGATCCGTTGACCAATATGGCAATTTATTGACAGCTGAATCTCCTGAAACAGCGGGCGTATTAGAATTATCTTCTTCACGGTATAGCTGCGTATTTTTGCTAATATCATATCGTTCCAAGTGTATTAGACACATGCATGAAAACCTACACCAACATATTTATAAACATACCCTTCGAATAAGATAAATTCCAGGTGTCTAAAAACTTATCCCGCGTTGTATATTTATTTTTTTTAATTATATTAATACTTAGTTGGAGTGCTTTTCTTTAAATACAGCAATATTTCTTCGTGGCATGGATTTCAACCAAATATTCCCGAATTCCGGATGCCTATCTTTCTACACTATGGTTTTAGTTTTTTACTTAGTTCAGTTTTATTTGAAATTTTGGTGATTCTCATTTCTGTTTGCACCCTCCTTACAAGTATTCTTTAAAATTTAACTGTGGATTGTGTGGTAGACCCTCTATATAGGTAATCCCAATTTTCACAAAACATTTAGTGTTGTGATTGGATGTATTACACATGACATTTACCAGCAAAAATCTAACTTTATTTCATGGGATTGTGTAATGCAACTCTGGAAAGTTGGCTCTAAAACTTGAAATAGGGTGGGATAAGTTGGATTCTTCCTTTCTCGATATAAAATCATCCCCACTGGCACTGATGAAGTCCTGCAACCTCATACCATGATAGAACCACTTCCGTGCTTCACAGTCAGTATCACACAATTAGGTAGAAATGCCTCCTAAACTCTTTGTCTCACCTCTGCATCCATAGAAGCGCTGAAAATCAGATAATTTGTAAGAAATAATTAGGTTATTCAGTTATTTTCTTCTAGTATATATTTAAATGAACTCAAATAAATTATATATAAAACAACTATAGATAGTCTTTCTTACATACCTAATAATATATAAAATGAGTAGATAACTTTAGACCATTTTTCTTACGTCCAAATTTGCGATCTCTTGTCCACTGAGGAGGTTTTATTTCTTTTAACCCTTAGATATTATATCCATGTCTTCTTTCTCTCGTTGCATGATTTTAGCCCTTAATCCTTATGACTCTCTTTCAAATGTTCTGGGCAATATTGATGAAATTGAATCTTCATTGAACTCCTCAGCAAGTCCTGTCTTCTTTAGGTGCTGTATAGGGGTTTCTAACATTTTCTTTCTTTAATAGAAAGAACCTGGTCATTGATTTAGTTTATAGTGGTTTGAACAGCATATCTTGAAATTTGAATTATTTAATAAATATCTTATTATGATATCCATTGGCTATGGAGAAGTTTGATTTGTGTCATCTTTGCTTCTATATGTTCATTAGTTTTAGTCACATTTCTTATAGAGAACGATATTCAATAAAGAATAGTTATAAATTTAAGCAGAATAATAAGAAATATTGGAAAAAATCTGACTTTAGCACTAATACCATTTTATTACTTACATAAATACCATTTAGTAAAATACGAATTAATTCTAATACACTATCGCAATATTCAAACATATTAACAAAAGAGGCATAGTTATATTAAATATTTTAAGTATATAAATATTTAACGGCAACCTTAGACTTTTGGCCAAGGGTTTTTAGCCTTTAGGGAAATTGATTTCAACCTTTCATTAAACTTTTGAACAGACTCAAATAATTTTATTTCATTTAGAGTGGATAAAATTGCATCACTTTCTTTGTTATATCATCTTCATTTGCCCCAATTGTAGCGAAAGCTTCATCTTTGCGAGAGTCAGATCACTACAAAAATCTATGCTAGTGGTCGCTTTCGCTGAAGTCCTGGTGTTTTTGCCAAAAGATGTTCCCAAGGTTGCTTTTCGACCAGGAGTACAGGCCGTTATTAGAAAATCTGTTGTTGATAATGTGCTAGATCTGTTTTGTTTAATCTTTCTACTTTTTTTCTGTATTACTTTTAAACTAAGGCTCCAGCGAGTATTATCTCTGTATTCTAAAAAAACGCTGATTGTAGGATTGAAGCTGTTCGGGAATCAGGCATGGAAGTGTGATCTGGTTAGTAAGTTGTTTTGTGTCCGTTTATGTTAAATCTATGTTTGGAGAAACATATAAAGAAAATATTGAAGTTTATTTTGCTAGGTTTACTCTTACTCAAATGGTGTTAGGCGTGCTATTCAATAGGACCACGGTGCTGGTGTATTTAGGCTAATAAATATGGTATTTATACATTTATAATTATTGGTTTGAAAGTGAGAGTAAAATAGTTTTTAATTCAAGAGCACATACTCAATCCGTGTCCACATACCCCTTATCTATAATTCCAATTTATTAAATCTAATAAAATACATTAGTAGCAAGATACGAATAGAGGAACAGTAAAGGCAAATCTATAAAAGGAGGTATGTTGGTACCCACACGTTTGCAAGAGAATCATCAAACTATGAGCCAATTTTATTCCATGAATAGGAACTGTTTGGCATATCAACAAATTAAGGCTCTCTTTAATTCTCAAAATGAAATTTAAACTTATGAATTTGTACGATTTTTTTTTTATCAACCACAAATAAGGCAAAGTGAATAGTTTAATGTTATGAGATTTTAACGTAATTAAATATAGTTAGGTGAAATAAAAATAAGGGAAATAATAGCTATTACTACCGTATTACATTTTCTACAACTTTTTAAATGCAGTATATCGTGTTTATAGCATAACTGAATAAAACGTAACTCTTGGAACTTTCTATATATTTTTACTATTTTCCTCAAAATAATGTTATTTTCTATAAATAGGCTAATTTAAGAATTTAATGCCCTAGACCAAAAAGCCGGGATTTGGTATTAAAATTGACTTTTTTCATTTAATTTGGAAATAACACTTTTAACCCAAGGACAAAATTTTGTTACACAGTGTAATTTAATCCCTATATTAAACTAAGGATTTTTTTCATCTGCCCCTCGGTTCATTTTGGACAGTTCAATTTCATAGTAATTGCTAATATACGGATAACTTCCGTTATATTCATCAAAATTTTTATTACCTATAGAAATAAGTATTATATACTTGTACGTATCCCTGAAAATTATTGGAAGCTTTGCATTTTCCCAGGAAAAAATTAAAGAAGAAATGATATAAATACCAGCTTTCTGATAATTTTTGACGGTACTATAGTTCTAGCCCAAAATATAGCAAGGGATGGGGATATCGAAAATAAGAGGATAAATAATGCATTGCCAACCTTTGAGGAGGTAAATCTACAACTCTACACCACCCTGAGGAACAAGTTTCTGAAGGAAATGTGTATAATGGGAATAATAGACGTCATAGTATACCGGAATTTTAAGTGGTCACAACGATCTTAATACCTGTCGGATATAGTCCAGATAGCAATACTTCTCGGAAGTTTCCAGGCTACGGCGGAAAAATGACATCTTCTGATGACTTTAAACTTTACAGAGTTAAGAAACAGGCAACATAAGTGGTTGAGAGTTAAAAAATCTAAAAAATAATGGTTACTAAGGTTAAAAAATTGTAACGTACTAGTCAGAGAGGATCCTGATTTAGTATTGGTTCGTGATACGTCAGTATAATATAATAGTGTCATAAATGTATGATAAGATAAAAAGTTGAAAGAGTGAGAAGAAAGTTATAAGGCAAAAGAGTTGTAATCGCAAACGGGCCAATTGGTAGTAATGGATTGATACCAACCCCCAAGATGAAATTTTTTGCCCCGCCATAACTTCTTTAAGGTTTTTGAAAGGAACAACACAGGGATTTTCTTCCGTGAACTGAATGCGCGTTCTCGCCATTGAGGGTAGGTCTCGGTAAACAGGATGGGAAAAAACCTGGATTTATTGAGAGAGAGGGGATAGTGTTGCGAGTTTGCGCAGAGTTCTCCACGTACGTGACGTAAAGAACAGCAACAAAGCCAGATCTAATACTAACTAGAAGGAATTGTCACCAAAATATGTATGTCCCACCAGGCCCGGTGTTTGCGACGTATCACAATTTCATTAAAGTAATGCTGGTACTTCAATGGCTGATTTGGGCATATTCTTAGATGAACTGGAAGATTACTGGCATCAAGTCCTGGAAGATAAAGAAGTACAAGATATTTACCTGGAAATAGTTAGAAAAGAGGTCAAGATTAAGGTAGCAAAGGACGAAGGAATACCCAAGGTGGCGCTGAGAACACTCACGGCTCCTAGCTGAAGACCGAAAATAAGAATGACTATACTAGAGATAGAAGCCATTAACAAATTTACGCGAGGTATATGCCAAAACCGCTGAGCTGTACTTAAAGGAACGAGTGCTCCAGAGTGAAGCAAGTAAATTGATGAGAGTAAAGAAAGAAAATTGCGAGAGTGTTTGATTATTGAGCTAGACAGAGAACGAAACCAAGGTCTGTTCTGTTTCTCAATCAAAAAATCAAAGTAATAGATCATTATAAAATTGAGAATTAATAAAGGTAATGAATTTATAACGAGCGTGGAGGAAATAGAGGAGCTATTCAGTAACGATTGAAGCTAGGTATTTAACAGCACGGGAGAGGATAATGCTAACTTTAAAGAGAGCCATGAAATCAGGATCATGAAGAAACTGAACATCTAACTGGGAGACACCTATCTGCCACACAGCTTAGCTCTTTATAACGCTGTACATAGAGAAAGGTAACGATGGTGTTGCTAAAAATATGGATGGAATAAGAACGCAAGGGCAACCTACAAGGAGAAAGCTCCAAGGCCTCCTTAACTGAGGAGAGCGACCATAAGTCTGCTTTTAGATAACGTACTGGAGGGGTTACGCAAACTTGAATATCGGCTACTTCTCGGGGCAGACATAAAGTGGCCAAATGGTGTTTGGGACGAAATTAGATAAGTTATCGACGGCGGTCAATTTTATAGCAAAGGTTTTGGTACAGTAGACTGATGGATCGACCCGAGACGACCCGTAAGTTCAACCTCCAAAGATACTCGTATAGGAAATAGAAAGGTACGGAGATGACCCTAGTGTTGATAACAGAGAAGCTGGAAATGTCAAAGAGTGAGGGTAGGATGGCTGACATAGTTGTTCTTGATGTATAGCAGGCGTTTGGTAAGGTATGGAGGGATGGACTCAAGTATAAGCTGGTTAGGATGGAACTTTAGGAAAAATGACCGGGATGCTATACAACTACTTACACAGCAGAATGGCCAATATGACATTTAATTGCTACGAAGGCTACACCTTTAAGCAAAGAAAGGGCTTCTCAGGACAGCTGTCTCTTCCAAATTCACTAGGTCATTTTTCAAAGGATTTGCAAGTCGCCCTTAGCCGTCAAACAGCCTCAACTAGAACAGTAAAGTTGCCGGTAAAAAATACAGCAAAGGAGATATGGAGCCTAAATATGTGCGAGAGAAAATGGAAAATTAAGACGAAAAACTAAAGGTTTGTAGTGATAGCATTCAACAGGAGCAAGGCAGTGAACATAGGAGTTGAAAGCAAGAGATATGAATTTAGGAACGAAGCTTTAATTAAAATAGGAAAAAACAGGTACAGGATACATGTAACGGAAAAATAAGAATAGCTAATGTGAAGTTAGTTGAATTTGAGATGTATTCAGAACTGTAACACAGGCAAAAAATAGAATTTTACTTGGCCATAGTAAGAATGGTCCTATTGTACCCGACTGTTCTGCTGCATGGTTTTAAAAGAAACAGAGTGTAAAAAAGCTGGGTACCCGATGGATTACAGATACTAGGATGGTAGAAATAAGAAAGCAGGAAGAATTCATAGATAAGTAAAAATGAAATTGGTCAATATAGTTTTAGGTGAGAGTGGAAAGAAGGTTTGAAAGAGAAGCAGGGAAAAACTGTGAAATGGTTGAAGGATAGATTGAGATTATGAGCGGGAATTATAACGAGATTTCAATTTTCTAGCAGTAGAAGAAGGATATGATTGATTATAGATCCACAATACAGCCTTAGCCAAAATTATTGGGGAATCTGTGTAAAGTGAAGAATATGATTGAAACTCATTTATTTCAGAATTTACATTATACAAATATACATTTTTGCGTATATTCTACCAATAATTAATATTCAATGTGTCCTCCTTTTCAGTATACGGCTGAGTACGTATGTACGTTTGCTCCGTACATGAGTAATTCCATCCCAAGTATCTCTAAGAGTGCTTTACTTAAATTTTTGGTTTGTTAAACAAGAGAGGATTCGTCTGATTATATATCTATTGCAATTTGCAGCGTTTCGAGGATCTAATTAAACAGCTCAAACAAAAATATACTTTGTAATAGATAAAAAATTAAATATTAAGACTTTAAATATATTAGTGCTATAATAATAGGATCTAATAAAAATCAATTTTACCAATGAGTACTACTCGATGGTTGACACAAAATTCACTTTTGCACGGAATGGTAACTAACGAACATGAATAAGTTTTGGATTCCTTTTACCTTTAACTGAAAGAGAGTCTGGAGCTGGATGACCTTGAACGAGAACCTATTCGAAGCGATGATTCGAGGCGAGTTGTACGGGAACCTTCTCGCTGGCATGAGATTGGCTCGGAAAACAGTTAATCGTCTATCTGGTTGAAGCAGACGCTTGGCGAGTCGATTCAAGTAAAACAGCTGATGCTTATCCCGAGGTGACGATGCTTCTTGACTTGAACATATAAGAGAGGGGATCCTGGATGTACGGGTTATTCCAATCCCTGTATTACACTTGCGGGCTTCTCGATGATGAAACTTGACCAAGAGATGAATCTTCTCTCGAGTGGACCTTCACATTGGTGATTCTCAGTGGTGAGGAATATCTCTGTTTTTATCCTGAAAACTAAGATAGGGGGTTTTCCTGAACGAGATTGGTATCAGAGTGTATCGATACCACTGGTCTACTCTTCTGAGTGACCAAAGGAACGGCCTCGGGATGAAAAATCCCGCTAGGTTCCACTGTCTTCTTGATTCTCTTTTTTCCTCAAGGACTGCTCTTCTTCTCCTGATTGCTACTCCGATTCTCCTTTCATTACTCCACATTGAACTATATATACGTTGATGATGCTCTGTAGGGGGAGACGAGGGCCCACCTTTAAGCGTCTCTCCTAAGGTTTAATTTTCAACGTTGTGACCATCTGCCCTTCTGGTTTACGTACGGAGAAGTGAAATTTCGTCTATTTGGCGAAAATATACATAAACAATCAGAGGGAACAGTGAGCCTGTTAATAGATTTTGATTCTAAAGGCTATCCTATGTTTATATTAACAGACTACGAAATATGCTGATTGTAATCCTTCTTTGCGAGCGACGCTCGAGGATCTTTGGGGCCGCAGGGCAAAGGGGGGATAATTTTTGGCCCATATGGAGCGTAACCGTTGACGCTGTATAAACAAACTAGCGTCTGTTTGTCCTTGTGATAATTATTTCCCCACAACCAGTTTTATATTTTTTGGCATTTTATGCATAAAAAGGTTGGGGCAACCTTCTGCAATCGAATGTGTAATATTAACGTTTCTTCCTCGTTTTTCAGAGATTATCTTTTGTTAATTTACAAGTGCTATTATTTTTTTAAAAATATCTTCGAAGAAACAGATTTCTGAAGATCAAAGAGCTCAAATAATTGCATTTCAGAGGGATTATCCTAGTCAAAATTGGGCTCAAATGGTGTAAGGGTGGATAGAAACCATGGCTGTCTCAAATGAAAAAGAAGAAGCGATAGCATTGGGCAAAAAAGCATGAAGATAAAAGCAAAATGAGGGTACATCAAATATTTATTATTAATAGAATATACACAAAAATGTTTATTTATATTATGTCAAGTATGAAATAAATGAGTTCCAATCATATTCTTCACATTTTTACACCTGCCCCATAATTTTGGCCAAGGATGTATATATATATATATATACAAGCCGCTGTTCTCTTCTTTAACAGGAAGAGTTTGGTTACACAGGCACCCCTGCGGGGTGTGGCCCACGGCCTTATTTTCTAATCTTAACCGACTTTTGTAATCCCCTTTATAGACTCTTTATTTTAACACCCAGAACACCTTCTTCTTCTTCATTTTTTTTCTTAGGTGACAACCGAACTAAAAGAAAAAATCTTATTTAAACACCTTCAAAAAATCTCGTTCTTAAAATATAAGGTTATTGATATATATATATATATATATATATATATATATATATATATATATATATATATATATATATATATATATATATATATATATATAAGTGGTACAATTTCTGGCTCATGTGCTAGGAATAACATCGATTTTATTGATAAACTACAAGAACATAATGTGAATTTGATTTTAATATGGTAAGTTTTGATGTGGTGTCTTTATTCACCAAGATTCCAGTTGACGACCTTCTTAGTTACTTGCCGGTAGTTTTGAATGAAATTTTATTACCTTTTTCCACTAATGTTTGTATCGAGTTGATTGAATTATGCATAAAAAATGTTCCTTCAGCTTTAATGATAATTATTTCTTGCAATGGTTTGGTTTGGCATTGGTAACCCCTTTTCGCCTCTACTTAGCTGCCTTTACATGGAGTTTTTTAAATCTAGGATGCTGCCAGGAATTTTGCCAAGAAATGCTATTTGGCTTAGGTATGTCGATGATGTATTTTGTACTTGGCCCAATGATTGTGATATTGAGGTATTTCTTAATGAACTGAATAACTTAGCCCTATCCATAAAGTTCCTGTATGTAGTTTAAATTGAAAGTAAAATTCCTTTTTTAGACTGTCTTGTTCATCAAGTGTGTGCAAGGGTTTAAATTTTGTGTTTTTAGAAAACCTACCCATACTCCTCTGTATATTTATTTTTACTCAAACCATCTCACTGTTGTCAAAAAATCTGCTTTATCTCCATGTTTTTACGTGCCCTACGTGTTTATAATCCTGATTTTTTAGACCGAGAGCTTAAGTGTATATATAATATTGGTAGGGATCTAAAGTACCCTCTATATGTTTTAGATAGGGCCTTATCTTCAGCCAAAAAGTCTTTTAACAATAATGATAAAAAACTTTCTCCAACAAAAATATTTTGTGTCTTCCATATAATGATAATTTTAGACATATCCCCAAGCTTTTATCCTCATTTAATGTTCATGTCGTTTTTCCCTGTACTTTTTGTAATGAGTTTTATGTTGGTCAAACTGGAAAGGGTTTACCTGTGAGGATTACCCAACATAAATATAGTTACCGAACAGGGCACACTTCTAATGCTTTATTTATACATATTAGCTCCACTGGCCATCAGATTGATTGGTCAGGAGCAAAAGCCCTAATGTATGTAAAAGGCCATCATGAGCGTAATATTATTTAATCCGCCATTATTAAATCTACGCAGCACCTAAATTTTAATCTTAGTGATGTGCTTTTTTAAACTTGATAATTATATAACTGAAAGAATATCTAAACAATATAAAAAAGCTCTCTCAGGTTTTATATAACATATTTTACATAAAAATCTCTTTATTCTTTTGTTTCGTTTTTAGGGATACGTGTCGTTAGTCTTTTGTTTATGACGTCACATTTTTTTTTTGTTTTATATGCCCGGTCCACTTTTTTCTTTAACATTTATCTTTGTACTTGCCCCTGAAGAAGTTTTGACAAGGAAAGCGCTTGCGGAATCGGTTGTTTATTTTTTTCCTTGGGAATTTCACACATTCGAAGATCACGTGCTGATTTGTGAATATTTTTTGTATATATATATATATATATATATATATATATATATATATATAAACTGTTCCTATAACTTCTAAGACTAATTTCCGCCTTTATGCACCTTATGAACCATTAAACATAACCTTTTTATTACCTTAGCAATCATTACTATATTGTATCGCTGTCGTGATATAGCTCTATATATCATATAAAAATCTATTATATTTGATTTCAGAGTGCGCGGGTTTTTTTTTTAATAGGTTTGGGTAGGCCGAGGTTCAGTTGCAAGGTTAGATCCTCGTAAGGCAGGTCTAGTCCAATAGATGCTACTTTAAAACTTGGTATTAGCTGAGAGTTCCAAATCTTACTTAGTTAAAGTCTGTTGTTATACGGCTATGATGAGCTCGACGGCTGGAAAGTAAAGGAGACTTTAATAAATATTAATAATTAAAGTTAATATGATACAATAATACACAGACATATAAGATAAATAGTTACACAAATGATAATGGGAAACGGTAGAGGGCAATTAGAAATTTGGGGAAGTTAAAATATTCGTTACGATACCTTGTGCACAGATGGAGGGGTTGGTGAAGACGATGGTCGTGTCTGGCAAAGTGGTGAGATGATGGTTGGGTTACTTCGACGGGGATTTAGGTCAACTTGCTTGTAGTGAAATATTCGTTTGAGATGACGGGGGGTGGAAGGAGCAGAGTCTTTGAGAAGGGAGGTTGCGAATTCTTCCGGTGTAAATTCCTTTCAAGAAAACGGAGGGTGAGTTTCTCTCTGAGACGTCAACGGTTTGTTTGGTCGGATATGCGTAATCAAGGGGGTATTACGCTAAGATGAATCTTCACTGAAGCCTTTTGGGATAAGACTTGGTTCTTGTTTGTAGATGGCGTCGATGAGCGGAGTCAGACGGGTATTCTTACGGAGAGAAAAATTCTTAACTAACTCTAGGGGGTGGATATTTGTTTTATCCAAGAAGAGATGCTTGGTTTTGTCTCACATCGTTTTCTTGCCTTCGGCGTATGACAACCCGAATCAAGGAGGAGTAAGATCGTCTGCACTCGTGAGCTTCTCTCGTACCAATCTCTTCATTCCTCACCAGAAGTGAGCGAGCTTACCCCATAGAAGGGGGAGGGACTATTGCCCATCGTATAAGTCATGGCAAACGCGGCCCGGGTGGCGATTGTCTCAACCGCTTCCAGCGTGGCTGGAAGGGGAGGGGGGGGGGGAAGAAACGTATCGTCCTGTTTAAATACTTGCCTTGATAAGGGCTACATTTCATGAACCTGCTCCTATACTTTCTCACGCTTTTGAGCTTCGAAAATTGTTTGTAAGCTACACAAGACCCATCACGTGGAGGCAATGTTTAAGAGCGACATTATTTCTCCCATCACGTGCTTGTTTCCTCACAATCGCATATCATCAAGTAAATTGAGATTTAACGGCCAATTATTAACTGTTCCAAACTTTCCTAAGCTGTATTTATAACTAAACATTAAACAGCTTGGAGGAAATTGACTTGGTAGTGATTCCCAAATTTACGTTTGAACAGCTACGTGTAAGGATTTGAAAGTGCCTAACCCCAAGTTTGGTGTTGATGTTTCCAATTGGGTGATGCTTGATTGCTTAGGAAAATTAAAATTAAAATTCTACAGGAAAAAAAATGTCTGGGGGAAATATATTCGTTGATGTACTAAAAAAAATATTAATGATAGGATGTTGCAAGAAACTTCCGTGTTGCAATTTGTACTTAAACAACACAGACAGAGATGAGCACCCAAACAAGTTTAATTTTGTGAGGTATCATATACTTTTCATTCTTTAAGTTAATCAAACGACACCATGCTTAGGCTCTCCACCCAGAACATATATCAACAAAACATTAAATTGATTACAACATTGAGTTCTACGAATCCTTCTGAGCTGCATTTCAAATTAATTCTTTGTACGGAAACTATAAGAGAGTACCAGATCTTAGAGAAGGCTGATGTCTTAACTTCTGCAATGCTATGCAATAGACCATATCAAAAAATAGGATGATGACGCAGACATTTAAAAACTATTCCAACTAGTATTTATAATTAAAACCTATGACTCTAACTAGGTTTTGATTTTGTGTTAATTTTTGGAAAATATTTTAAAATATATTTTTGGAATTATTTATATTCTTATGGCATAACACATGCAGTGTTGACATGCGTAGACTGATACACCTGTTACCTAGTTGAGCAGAACGGTCTCCTTATCCCTGTGTCTCCCCAAAAATCTGGTGCTTTCTCTCGGGTCATCAATTGCATCTAATAGGAAACTCCCAGTCTCTTTTTTGTATTCTCAATGCGTCTACTTCCAAGACTCTCATGAGTTGTGGCTTTTTCGAGTATGAGAGTCTTTATTTTCATAATGAAAGACATTTATGAAGACGCTGTGGGCGAGTTTTTTTAAAGTTTACTTACTGCTGCACCTTTATTAAGCACAGCTGGGTCTAATGACAGAGTGAAACCGAGGCGATCGGAGCTAACAGGCTTGTTGTAGCCTTCTTCCGCCTTCACAGCCGTTGACTTGGAGAGGTTTTGTAATCAGAGTTATTCTTGCCTTAGGTGGACTGACTGTCATGGCTACGAGCTCTACCTACCCACCCCCACCGGGATGCTCAGTCACGGATGTAACCTCCCTAGTAAATAGTGTCAACCTTTAAAAAAGAATCTTGCTGACTCAACGATTGCCAGGCAAGCGCACTAACCACTATACTAGCCGGGAGGCTACCAGATTACCTGCCCATTGAGTGCAGAAGAATCTGTGGCTATATATCTTTTACTATTTTTGCATAGTCTACATTTGCTCATTTTTTCAGATCCTAGATTCATACAATCTGTGTGGCATGACCTTGTTGTTATTGTCATTTAATTTTGATCAAAATATAGTAAAAGGTAGCTAATAGCTACTAAAATTATCCTATATATTTTAAGGTAATCCTTACGATTCATATCCCAGCCCCTATTGTTTACTTTTTTGAGCCCAACAGTATTGAAACGCGTGTTTTTTTTTATTTAATTCAGCGCACATGAATATGCGCTAAACAAGACAAGTTTAAAAAGTTAAGGCGGCATATTTAAATGTATTTAAAGGAAACAAGAAATAAGTTTATGCACCATTGAAATGAAATTAAAGAAAGAAAAATGGTTTTACTTACATTATTCTGTCGGGTAGAGATGCAAAGTATCGCAGAGAAAAGCGTTAAATCGGGGTAGTATTCCTGTTTTGTCATAAGGGAACCGTCGATTTCAACAATTTTTCCTTCACCGCCTAATTGTTGTGCATTATTTTCACAATAATGCACTGCGACCTCTCTGAATGATCTATAGCAATCGATTAATATCTTTTCGGAGACTTTGACCTCATTTCGTACAACTTCTAAAGTATTCTGGTTGCTCAAAAAACAATAAATAATCTTCAGTATAGTTTCTGGAGAGAGGCAAGATCTGGAGGAAAACGATCAATTAAGCCCGGAACGGTAAAAATAATGGCAGGAACTTTAATCGGTTTTTTAATCACGTTTGCTTTTGGTGCACTTAAACGAAAAATCATGTTCTATTGAAAATGGTTAGTCACATTTGTCACACTGAATTATTAATTTAATTAATTTATGTGTGGCTAAATATTCAATCAGCTTATCCCGATTGCTAAACAAAAGGGTAAGCTGAAGATATCTTGAGGGTAAACTTGGCAAACTTGGTTCAAGGCGTCCATGATAATTACTAAATGAAAAGCCGACCGGATTGTAGGTCGGCTACAATGTTAGGTAAAAGGCCACCTTAAAAGGCAGAAATAAATAAAAGGGAAAAAGTATAAAAAAGGTAAGAAAAATGGCCAAAAGGTCAAAATATACCAAAAAGTGAATATATCCTAAAAGATTCTAAATGCAATTGGGTAGACAAATGGCAGATAACAAAAAAGAGTAACAAAAAACGGGAAAATAACGGTAAAAAAATCTAGATAATAGGAAAAAGAAAGAAATAGAAAGAAGCAGTATCCCTCAAAACCTAAAATAAATACAATCTCATTCAATGATTACGTCACTAAAGAAGCAACAAAAGAATGTAAACTTAAGTCTTAAAAAAAGTCCTTAAAAAGCCAATAAAACAAGAAATACGACGGTGAAAAGGTTGACAGGAAAAAATAAAAAAGAAACTACAAAGCTATAGAAAATAAAAGAGATCGCTAATTAATTAACAATCAAACAACTATATTTCCCAGAGGGTAGTAGCGGTTCAAGGGGACGGCTAAAAGAGAAAAGTTTATGGTAAAGTGACAGCCAAAATTTCTGTGGGGAGCTTTTCCTCCCCATTATTCAATTTAGTTTTCTGTGGTGAGCTTCGCCCACCCCCCAGTTAAAACAGTTAGGGAAACATTTTATAAGAAAGTTGGGTTAAACATTGAAAATGGACGAAACATTATGGGGAGAAGGAGCCGCGCGAGCGAAGGCGAGTGAGGAAGCGGTCGGGGTATGGATCTTCAGAATTACCTATTTTAATTAATAGCTGAGAAGCCATGTAATTTTAAAAAAATATTTTTGAAAGTAAGTTGCTAAAATGGTTATGTAGATAAAATGGGTGAAAATGGGTGAAAAACATGACCGGAGTCAACAGTGGGGGAAATTATTTTGGGATCCTAGGGATCTAGAGGAGTCACAAGTCGTTTTAATGCTACCTCATCTAGAAATTAATACATATGTATTTGAAGCTACAAATAGCTAGAACTCTAGCCTGCTACCCCCTTCTATATTATGTTTTTTAAAGCGAGGAGGACAAGCCTAAAATAAAAATTAAACCAATTCCTCACTGTATGAAAACCTCTCGAATATACACACTCAAATATCACAATAATTTTGCCGTTTTATATATACTTTCTCCTAATTTCTAAAGTATATTAAAAACTTCATATTTATTTTAAATCCCTGAAATGTCTCCTATCAAGGTCACCATAAATTTTGCTTTTTCCCGAGCTTCTAAAACATTATGACCATTATAATCAAGACATACCCAGGGATCCAATTTCATCTCAATACCTGTTTAATAAAATTTCGTTTCAGGAGAATATCTACATATATTACCCGCGGAAATTAATTTGATCAATCAATCAATTCATTCTTTGAAATTTGGGAATGATAAATAGAATTTCTTTCTTATCTAAATAAGCGGATTAAATTTAGGTCATATTAGTCCTAGAAATAGATACGTTTAAAGAATAATTATGATGAAATGCACTAAAATAAAAGGTAGATTTAATGGAGGTAGTGTACAAATTGTGTTCTTAGTTCCATATTTCTTGAATTATTTATAGGGTAGTTATCGTCTCGAAGGTCTGACTTTTTCTTCCAATGGGACGACTGAATAAAAAATCAGGAGAATTGCACCATCACCGCAAATAGCAATCAAAGTAGCCGCTTTTTTGATGCTTAAAATATATGTATTTGCTCGATGCATTTTTACAGGAGCTTATTTCAATACTGTTTTTAAGGTTATATGACTGTGATGTCAGTTGTTTTTGTAATATCTAAGTAATTTATCCTTTGTGTTTTGCCATTTGGAAAAAAATATGAGTGCATCAAGCCCCTACTAGGAATTTATCTCTGTTATGTATTGGTGGTTGATGGATATTTAAATTACACTTCCAGTTTAAATTATCTCAATACATATCTATTTTTTCGTCATTTTTTTTAACATTGCACATCTATTTCCTTTCTTGCTTTACCAACGTTTTTACTAAATCTAAAATCTCTTATTTTTGTGATTCTAATCTTCGACCTGAATATATTACTTTGCTTCATTCTTTGTTTTATCATTACACTAAAGGACAAATGGGACAAAGGAGAGACTTGTGAAGATAGTGTACACTTAATAGCGTATAATACATCCAAGAACCTGGATAACAGTCGCAGTTTAATGAGGAAAAGACTAAGTTATGTTTACGTTGCAGGAGACAGCAATCTTTAGCTACTCTTACATCAAATATTGTGCTCTTCGGCCAGATTGTTTGGATGTCGTTCTTGACGTTTCATACGTTATTCGAGGTAGTTCCATCGAATTTCGATGTATTCTAGATCCGGTAAACCTTTGAGCCAATCCAGATGTATGAATATTCCTAAAAGTTTATCAAGCCAGTCGCTAACAATTATATGCTGGTGAAAATGGGAGTTTTCAGTCTTGAAGACATGAATAGGAACGTTACGTTCCGGTTTATGATGATAGGTAAACTGCAAAACCTGGTCATTAGGAACTCGATGTAAGCATACTAGTCATAGTTGTTTTTAATCTCAACAAAAGGACACATTTCGGCAGAATTAAAAAATAGTACATAAAAGGACCTCCTACAGCTTGAACCATACCCTACATAAAGTCTTCCTTGAAGACCATATTAAGTCTACGATGTTACGACGCTTTTCATCATCAAAAAACTGCCAGAAACGTGATTTGACTGAACAGATAAAAGGTTCGCATTTTTCTTGGACTCATTCTTTGGGTGTACACGCCCGCTGTATCCAAGTAATTTTAAGCACATAAGTGATCATAGGCTTCCTTTGTCCAACTCTATTTCATATTATGTTTATACTATGCAATTACCTGATGAGTGTTCTTTGAGAAGGTCGCGCCGAAGAACTGAAGTTGATGTACAGCAACAATTCCTGCTTCGAAGTGAAGCGATTTATAACCACAAAACGTGAAACAATCCTGCTCCCCGGTCACTCATTATTGTATTTAGGCCATTATTTTGGAGAGAATTTTCTGTAAGCTTGGACTTTTCCCATCGCCGGTATACGCATAAGAACAAACGCGTAGATACATCCGTAAATTCGCTACATTCTTCAATGAAATCACTCCATTTTGCCTCTCCGTAGCCTCAGTATTGCGCTACATTTAACACTCGCGAATAGAAGACTGGTAACGCATGCCAAATCTATGAATTGAGCCAGAGACTTCTTTTAGGAGTCACCTCCCGCTTCTACAGGTTTAATGATAAATACAACACAATGTAATTTAAACTATTTTAAACACGCCACGTGAATAAGTTTTTATAGATTATTTAAATTCTTACGAAATGGTTCAAGACTATTTAAAAATGTAAGAGCTTGTTTTTGAACATCTAAAGCAAACGAATACTGTTTTAACTTATAATAGGACGACAGATATGGCTTGTTAATTAATTGTCAAAAGCACCCATAAAAACTCACAAATGCTGCATAACCCTATTTGAAAAACATTACACAAGCTAATATTCTAAATATACTAAATCATAGAGATTATTGTATTGTCGCACTTGTGTCAAACAGGAGGATGTTGGATATGATGTCAAAACTGACGTTTAAGGTGAGCTTAATTTGAAATGATCTGAATTTTCTAGATTATGGCGATTATTCCGGTATAGGACTTAACTGAAACCTTCAGCTTGGTCCGACCAAGACCACAGAGTGAAGCAGCTCCCGTCTCTGTGCGCGATTTAAAAACCAGAAAGGTGGTGATAAAAGGTGAACGGCAGTTGATTCGGCCACTAATTTAATAAATCCACCATGATTTATCCCTCTGGAGGAGCTAAAACCGATCCTCTCATCCTTCATCATCATCATCCCCGTTGTACAAATTTTGTAATGTACGAGGACTCTCAGCCCAATTGAAAACCCCAGTAATTACGTTCACACACCAAAAAAATAATTACACATCCATTTCAACGGGATAAAAAAAGGACCTACAACGAACACGGAGGCCATCATTAAGAGAATCCCCTTAAGGACCATTCCCGAATGACCTCCTCGCCTTTAAAAGCGGATTTTACGAAGTGCTAGTTGCTTAATTGAAAGTAGCACTTTAAAGTTAATTGAGGGTTAAAGTGCTTTCCTCTCTTTATGTTCCGACACTAAAGATTTTGACAAGCTCATATCCGAAAAGAGAGCATTAGTACTGAAGGATATCTGCCTTGAGGCAAAAAACAACCACGCGAGTGGCAGCCAACTGCATCCTTATCTGCCGCAAAGGGAGAGTTGGATTAGCAATGGGTCCGCCGAAGAATTTAAAGGAGATATAGAAAAACAGCATACATGGGCAAAGGTCAGAGATCATTAAGTTGGCACGAAAGGCACAGTGGAAGGAAACCGGGTGTTCATTATGAGTATCTCGGGAGACATTATTGAACCATAAAACTACCATAGCATACAAATGTTCTTTTTATGCTATAAAATTGAAGACCACACATGCCCAACTGATCCGAAAAAGGGAAACAAAGGTCCAGTTAATGTGCCACAGAATGCCACCGGTTTGAGTCTTGCAAAAGCGCAAAGAATCATTACCTAAATTGCAAAGATGAGCTGCGCAAAGAGAAAAGCAATAATAAAACGAAAAGATGTGGAATGAAGGAAAGCGAAGCAGGTCAGCCACCCGGATGCCACGAAGAAATGCAAGATGCAACCAACGTAGCAATCTATCATTAACTTGATTACAATTGATCTGAATGTCCACATTCTCATATACATCATGCATGCAAATGTAGCAACCGTGATCATATCTAGTTGCTGAAATGAAGTAATAAATGTTTTGTTAGAGATGAATACCGTTCCAACAGTAATTATGCCGGGCAACTTTGAGTACTCCAAAGAATTTAATTATTATGTAACCAGGAATGATACGCAGAAAAATATAGGAATTGTGGCCACATTTGAAGTGCCCTCTTTGAAAGACTCCGAAGAGGAAGAGGATGAAAAGGAAGACGAAAAAAAAAAAAAACAAACATAAAAGCGAATGAGGGCCCTGCAAATAAACCAGAGCAAGGAGAGCAAATTGAAAAGTTAGTCCGCACATGAGAAGTGAGAAACCTGGACACACAAAAGATGTCCACGAGGCAAAAAAGAACGAGTAAATAACAAATAAACATGCAACAAAGCACACTAATGATATTGGAAATAAACCCCAATGGCTAAACGACGAAACGAAGTCTGTACAGCAATATATTCAGAGAAATTGATGAAGATGGAGCACGAGATTGACACACGTAGAGTACAAATAAAAAAACATGGAATTATGACATGTCAATCAGAGCTGTTTGAAAGTGCGATACGACGGTGCCGCTATTGCAATTAAAAAGGGATTAAGTACAAGCATTCAGAAATCTCAAATAATCCTCTCTAGCTATAGATAGATAGTCATACACACAGGATAACAGCCGCCAAGTGAAGACATTTTATCTTTAATGTCTCTCACTAGCCCATTGGTAAGAAGGACTCCAAGAATCCTAAATAGAAACCTGAATGCCAAGTTTCAGGAGTTTGGCTATAGAACTTTCCATGGGATCGGGAGGAGCTTCAAAACTTTGCTGGACATGAGCATCGTTAAGTAAATTGGCCCCAAGTTTCCCACCTATATTGGGGTACAGCGTGCCGGCTTCAAAGCCAATGGTTTTCAATAATGAAAAGAAAAGTTTCGTACTAAAAAATATTGGGGTGGTGTAATCAACTAGGGAATTTCTATTGGGATTAAAAAGGGAGGAGATATGTTTCTTTTGTTCCCAATGTGGCCCTAAAATGAAGAGAGGTAAACCATAAAACCAGATGGTCTTGACACTACTAAGGCAAAACTTGAATTCCATGCCTTGAACTGCAACCTCTCTCTCTCTCTCTCTCTCTCTCTTGAAAGAATGTAGAGGGAGAGGTGACGCCCCCTTGTCGCGGGAAGAGAGCTTGTGTGTACCTTTGACTTTTCGAGCTATGTCGGTGGGGGTACCTCTTCTGGGTACCCCTGGTAGGGCTTCCCTTGTCGATTTGGTCGAAAACGAGATTCCAGACTAAGTGCGTCATTCCTTCCTTTTTTTTTACTCTATCCTTCTCTTTTTTTACTTTTATTCTATCTCTCCCACTTATACAAAAAGAAAAAAAAACAAAAAAAGCCTACTCCTATCATGTCCCTGTTTCTCTTTTCTTCCTCTATCTACATATAAGGACCTGGCAGCTACCTCATGCGTCAGAAGAGAGGCTTTGGAACCTCTATAAACAACGCCAATCGACGCTCACTGGTTGCGAGAGACTAGGACTAGAGGTGTCCTAGGCGTTGGGGCACGATGAATGGGATGAGGGTAGTGCCCCGTTAACCCCTTCCCTGGCGCGTAATTATTGACCGTTCCCAGTGCCCGTTGACGGGTGCCTCTGGTAGCATCGGTCCGAGGTGACGGCCCTTTGTTCCCAGGTTGGTTGCCAGGCCAATAAAAAGCCTTGGGTCGAGTCTCTTGGTGGGGCGGATATTCATTGAACGCTGCTCCGAGATCCTGGCCGTTGTGAAGGGAACTAGTAGGAGGTTAGTAAGGGGCGTGCTTCGTTGTTGTTCACCTGGTGACAAATCGATGGCCCCTTCGGGGACCGTCTGTGCTGCTTGGTTAAGAGCCACGGCACGCCGAGGCTTGACGACTCGGTCGGACGAACAGCAGCACATGGAGCGTGCCTTCTGAAAGATCCGAAACGTCTCCGATCGATAGGCGGGAGTGACTCACGCGGGGAGAACTCACCAACCCCCTTTTTTCTATTGATTGGTCACAAAGTTTTGAAAGAGAGAAAGTGTTTAAAATGACAGGGAAAAAAGGTCCAGCTGCACTTAAATATACATGTGCGATATGCCAGAAGGATAAGTGGTGCGTGGACTTCCCGGAAGGATGTTTTTCGAAATGCCACCCGGGAAGTATATGCCCCGATTGCATCCTTAAAGGAGAGATCCGAGAGGCAGTGGCATGCTGCAATGAACTCAAGGATCTCTTCACAGCCTCTGAAGAAAATTCTAGGGCGCTGGAAAATAAACTGCAGACCCTAGAAACGCAGCACGCGCTTCAGATTCGGCGTCTCGAGGAAAAGATCCTAGAGCTAGCCTCTAAACTAGAGGCCCAGTCGGCTCAAGCTCGAGACGAAAGTCCCACTGACTTGGGTGGTTCCGCCGATGTGACTCCAGCCCAAGGAGGTGAAACTGCATTGGCAGTCCCACTTCTGCCATGCGGAGCCAATGAGAAGAAGAAAAAGAAAAAGAAGAAAAAGGACCATAATGCAGCTCACCCCAGTGTAAAGGATTCGAGCGCTACTGGTGCGCATGGGAAAGTGGAAAGAGAAGAAGAGAAAAGAGAAACGGAAGAAGAGAAAAGAGAAACGGAAGAAGAGAAAACAAATGAAGAGAAGAAAAATAAGATGAGGAAGAAAAAAAAGAAAAATGCAGAGATACAAGAGGAAAGCGGCAAGTCGCTTCCGAGAGGAAAGAATAAGTCGCCTGCTGACAAATGTGCAAGAGTCACCCTTATTGGTGATTCTCAAGCACGGGGCTTGCAGTCCCTGCTAGCGGCCCGCCTTCGCACTAGTGTGAAGGTAAGCTGCCTGCCAGGATGTGGTAACCACCACATCAGAGTAGAGGCTGAGAAATCACAGATTTCTGAGAGCTCAGTCGTTGCTCTGATGTTCAGTGGAAACGACCTGTACCTGAGAGGAGGTAGGGTAGGCCCTACAGATAAAATCCTCCACACGGTCATGGGTGCCGTGGACGACTGTGGGCTGAAAACCCGCAAGCGTGTGGTAGTCGGGATGCTCCCGAGGAGAGGTCCAACACGGACCGCTCACTCGATGAATGTGTCTCTAAACCGGCTCCTGGCAGATTTGTGTACGGCAGAGGGGGTCTTTTTTGTGGACCCGTACCGCACCTTTTATGGTAGAAATGATCTCTACCAAAGGGATGGGGTACATCTTTCCTTTAAAGGAAAGGCCTTTCTGTCGAACATGATCCAGAATGTCGTAGAGAGGACCGAAAGGAGTATCCGGCCCAGAGTGAGGGCGGACGTACGCCAGTACGCCCGTGTCACTCCAGGAACGACCTTCTCAGAGGTCGCAAAAAGGGGTGCCTCGCCAACAAAGAAGCCGGGAAACGGAAGAGCATAGGGAGTCCTACAGTCGGGGACTCCCTGAAAGTTCTTCTGTTCAATGCGAGGTCAATCAGGAACAAGTTTCCTGAGCTCCGTGGCCTCGTAGCGACGGAAGAACCCGAAATGGTAGCCATAACAGAATCGTGGATAAAAACGTCAAACCGAGACTTTGAAGGCGAATTCACGGTTCCTGGCTACCAACTCTTCCACAAAGATAGGCCAGACAGAGAGGGTGGCGGTGTAATGTTGTATGTCAAGGATAAAATCAAATCTACGAACTCCAACATTATATCCGATCACGAGCTCCTAGGCGTTGACCTAGAGATAGGTTCTGTCAGATACAGGACCCTGGTGCTTTACAGACCCCCTTCCAAACCCGTTGAGAAGGACAGGGAACTGTACCAGCTGCTGGGTGAGCTTGTTCAAGGCAGAGTGTGCATCGTTATGGGCGACTTCAACAGACAAGTTGACTGGGAAACCAGAGCAGCCTGTGGCGATAGCGCGCTACTCCTGGAGTTCGCCAACAACGAGTTCCTCACTCAATGGGTCAGAGAACCGACGAGAGGAGACAATATCCTCGACTTGGTCTTCACCTCTGAGGATGATATCGTTGAGGATGTCTCTGTAGGCGAAGAGCTCGGTGGCAGTGATCACCAGCTAGTTAGATTTAGCGTCAAGATCCCGAAGGTAAGGTCTGTTGCCAGTCAATCAAGGAAACTTGACTTGAGAAGAGCAGACTTTGCACGCCTTCGTGCTGGGCTGACTGATGTAAGGCTAGCGGTATGCGAAGAGGTTGAGGATTCGTGGAACAATTTCAAAAATAAATTCATGAGTCTTCAATCAAGTTGCATCCCTCTAAAATGCCTCCGTCGGTCTTCTGTTCAACCAAAGTGGTTTAATCGAGAAATCGGCCAACTGCTTAGGGAGAAGAGAAATGCGTACCGGCGATCGAAGATCTCGGGTGCCTTTGACGAGTACCGGAGGCTAGCCAGGAGAGTGAAGTCCAGCATAAGGGCGGCTAAGCGTACTGAGGAACTCCGAGTGGCGAGACTCTGCAAGGAGAATCCCAAGGAGTTCTTCGGCTATGTAAATAGCCGTAAACCAATCCATCGTAGGATTGGGCTCTAGTGGACGAGGAGGGTGCATTAACTCAGTCAGATGCAGAAAATGCTAACCTTCTCAATGACTACTTCTCCTCAGTGTTTACTAAAGAGTGTGGTCCCATCCCCCAGCCCACGGATTCCTACTCGGGGGAAAAGCTGGAGGCAATGGACTTCACCGAAGGAGAAATAAAGAAAAAGATCGCTGACCTAAAGACGAATAAGTCCCCTGGACCGGACGGGTTTCTACCCAAGGTGTTGAAGGAAGTGTGCGATGAAGTATCACGACATCTGTGCGCTATCTTTAACATGTCAATCCGGACCGGATGCGTTCCTAGAGACTGGCGTGAGGCGGAGGTGACTCCGATCTTCAAGAAAGGATCCTCCAGCCATCCGTCAAACTACCGACCTATCAGTCTGACTTCGATAGTCGGTAAACTCATGGAAAGCATGATGGTGGAGAAAATAACGTCGTATTTAGAGTCAAACCTGCTACTGAGGAGTTCCCAGCACGGCTTCCGAAGGCAACGGTCATGCCTGACGAACCTTGTGGAATTCTTCCACTTCGTGTTCAGTGAGCACGATCGGGACAAGGCGGTGGATGTGGTTTACTTAGACTTTCAGAAAGCCTTTGATAAGGTACCACACCGCCGCCTTCTCCGGAAAGTGCGAGCGCTGGGCATAGACGGAAAAGTAGCCGGCTGGATCGAGAACTGGCTAAGTGGCAGACGGCAACGGGTGGTGGTGAATGGACAGGCTTCTGAGTGGGTGCCCGTTACTAGCGGAGTGCCTCAAGGTTCTGTCCTGGGACCACTACTATTCATCATCTACGTCAACGACATGGACGGTGACATGGTTGCCAAGATTTCCAAATTTGCCGACGATACCAAGCTTGGTATGAACGTTGCAAAGGATGGAAATACTGCCCGCCTGCAGGAAGACCTTGGGAAGATTGGGGAGTGGTCGGACACGTGGCAAATGCCGTTCAACGTGAACAAGTGCAAAGTAATGCATATCGGCCACAGAAATCCCCAATCTCATTATATCCTTAAGGGCACTGCTCTCGAATCGAGTGACACTGAGAAGGACTTGGGTGTTACTGTCACTAGCGACCTCAAGTTCTCGAAACAGTGCATTGAGGCAGAGAAGAAAGCCCAAAGGATGTTAGGCTACATAAAGCGCCAGTTTGGATACCGTAACAGGGAGATAGTACTTTGTCTGTACAACTCCCTAGTTCGGCCGCACCTGGAGTATGCCGTACAATTTTGGAGTCCTTCGTTTCGAAAGGACATCGCAAGGTTGGAACGCGTACAAGCCAGGGCAACCAAACTGATTCCCTCTATCCGACATGAAAGTTATGAGGATAGACTAAGGGAATTAGATCTGTTCTCGTTGGAAACCCGTAGACTGCGTGGTCAGCTCATCGAAGTTTTCAAAATACTTCGAGGGTTCGACAATGTTGACTACCGGGATATTTTCACACTGAGTGAGAACAGAACGCGCAATCACGGCTTCAAACTTGAACTGAAGCGTTACAACCGCAATCTGTGTGGAAACTTTTTCACCTACAGTATCTGCGGTAAGTGGAACGCACTTCCAGTGGAAGTTGTCAACAGTGAATCTGTTGACCAGTTCAAGTCAAGACTAGACAAAGTCTTGAAAAGTGGCCGTTTAGGGACGCAAAACAATTGAGCAGCCATGTGCCCGCTCGATTGCTAGTCCCAAGGTACCCTCTTTGAATGGACCGTAAGGTCTCCTAGGGTACCTTCTTTCCTTGTAACTCCTTGTAACCTGCATCTCTCGTGGAGTGGGAATGGTGTAGATATTCCCCCTGAACCACTCTCAATTACTGTGGCAGTTATTTTTATATTTGTCTTTTCTAGGTTAAAGAAATTCACCATGGAGACAATCGGTATTTGCTGTAATCAAGAGCCTTCAGTTACAGCGCACTAAGACCTGTCGTTAATATAACGCGTGCCCTCTTGCTCTCCTCGGCAAAACAAAGGGAATTAAAAAAGGAAAAAGGGTGACGACTCACTACATTTTCTTTGAGGAGGAATTTTTATCTAGTTTCATGGGATAGAGGGCTCAAATGGACGCTCCTCCAGCAGAAACATATGTAGAATGACGTATCCGCTCTAGTCGCCTCTCGAAAAAACATAACTCTGAGTAAACATTTCCACTGAGTCATGGAAAAGACTTCAGGAGTTAAAGTAGAAGAAAATGCGGTGTCAGGGCTCCTATGGCAGCTCGTTGTTCTCTACAGACACGGCCAAACGATTCGAGAGTAATGTATATTTTTTTCATTCGTTTATAAAACTTACGTAATCATTTAATTATCCTAATATTTACATTATTGTAAGCTTATTAAAAAGTCACCTTTTAAAAATTAATAAGAACAACTGCATTTCTTCGTTTAATCCAAAATCACGCTCTAGTACTCTTCCTGTAGGAGATGAGTTTCAGCGCCTGAAGCTTTGTTTTTCGATAAAAAGGATAAAATTTTGATACATATGGGTTAAATGAATGATGATTTTCAATTATAATCTATTTCTTAATACTTTATGTAAAAAATAAATGTCTAAATTTTTTTCAATTTCAGAAATGTTTTTTTCCAATTTTTTGTTTCGGCCATTGTTGCTGTTCACCAAAGTGGCCTTAAATGCAAGAAAATAGCTGCTAAGAGTTATTGCAGCAAGGATCACCTTTTTTCGACCAATGGTGACTATAAAAAATAGTTACACACTTATGAAAGTGCTTTATGGATGTCTAAGAATTTCAAATGAACCCGAAGATCGCCTCCTGGTAAGTTCCCAGCTCAAGGATCACGTTGCCTCAAATGTTGAACTTGCTCATGATTGGATAGGGGTTAATGTTACAGCACGCACAGTGAGGCAGATACTATTCTACAAAGGTCTCAATTGGAGAAAGGCTGCGAAAAAGCCTCATGTCACGAAGAATTACCTTGCGGATAGGTTTGTTTTTTGTAGGAAATACAAAGAATTAATTGTTGAAGACTAAGGCGAAGTGTATTTACTACTGAACATCCTTTCTGCTTGTTGGAGTTTCTGGATGATAACTCGTTAAAAGGGAAAGAGGGAAAGCTCCCATGAGTCTGTGTCGTGCCCATGGTAAATCGTCCGGACACTCTCCAAGTCTGAGGCTTCTTATCATCTAAAGTAAATGAAGCACTATCAATTTTGCCAACGTAAACTGCCATAAACTCAAAATGATGCCAAACCTTTCTTTAACAGCACCTTTACCCAAACACTCAGTATTAATTAGGGGATGATCACTTCTTTCTTCAGCAAGAACGTGCACTATGTCACAAGGCTAAAGCAATACCAAAGTTCGAGCCTAAAAATAACATCAATCTTTTGGGAATTTTGCGAAGAACTTTGGCAGATTTGAACTCAATATAGAATTTGTGCGCGATGATGAAACTAGCAGGTGATAAACAAAATATAGCTTATTGTGAGCAATTGAAAGTGCCTATTGAACAGTGGCTTCCAGCATGCCAAAACGAATTGAAGCAGTCGTGAAGAACAAGGAAATAATTGTAAAGAATCACTGCAGGCATCATTTGATCTTAAAATTATGAAATAATCATAATAAAAGAAAAGATAACGCTTGCTTAGCTCTATTAATTATCTTATATAAAGAGATTTTTTTTCCCATGACTAAAATCCTTCTTTTTATGCCCTTCTTCTTATGCCCTTCTTCTTATGTTACAACACATAACAACACATCGCTATGAAGGGCCATTTTGCGTTGTACAGTAAATGATGGGTGGCTTTGTTTGTGCTTATTGGTCATTAATATTTAGGTGAGAATGGATAGTTTTTAAGTGCCGTTGATGTTACCGAACACTTTTTCTTGGATGTAGTTAATGATGATAAAGTATCTGATAATATAAAATACTAGCCTTAATACCGAAAATAGTCTCTATGGAAACAATGCAATATAAAATTTTATGTTTACCAACTATAATGATGCCGTATGGTTAATTCATATTGCAACATTTTAAGGGTATAATTAATATAAACACTGACGTTTACTCTTTAGTATCTTGCAAAATAACACACTGATATTTACACTCCTGCATTCTATTTGGCACAGTAAACGCTGACTAAGTTCTACAATAATCGTATCTAATTAATTTGATTGTTTAAATTAAACATAACCTACATTTCTACTGAATACCTAAGTTTATAGGTCAGTTAACGAATCGCCACCGTCTCTGTGATCTGCATGTATTTTATACAAAGAGCAATATACGTAGAACTACGTTCTTGTATACTCGTTTACATATAAAATCATGCATAAACTAAGTATTTAATCATCGCTAAATACTTCATAATCTCATGACGAATAGGATTATGCTGTATTCTGTAACTAACTTTGCCAAAAAATCATCAGGTTGAGATTTTATATTTATCTGATTTTCTTCTCTTGTGATTTCTGGTGTGGTCATGTACGACTACTATGGACAACTTTTTCTCGAAAAGCGGCCTCACAGAAAGGAGAAATACTTTACAAAAAGACCCCACAAACACTTGCGACTTGAGATAACCTTCAATTTCAACAGGTTTCTTGGCACCGGCGTATGAAAACAATCCCCACATACCACTAGTAATCCTGCCAATATACCTTTTCTCATTTATGGGATCAGGTTGATATCAAGTCGGATGAAGTTTACACAGACCGTGCAAAAGGCCTTGTTTCCAAAAATTGGGTTTGATTCAGTTTACATTTGGCATAGTAAAGGAGTCTGATGTGACGTCAGCTCTCTCTTCTTCCCGTGGAGCTGCGACGCCATTTTTGTTTGCTAGGTAATTTCTTTTAGATTTTACGTGTCTAATGTATTTTTTGCCAGTTCTATTCACAGTGTTCGTGAATATTGCACAATTCTACTGGTTCTGATTTCAATTGTGAATATAATTATTATGGAGGAACATGAATGTGATTTCATAACGGTAACCAGCGTGGGGATTTATGTGATTACAGTTTACATAAAATGACACGTAGTACACGGTCCGTATACAATTTAGAAATTCGTTAAAATTATAATAATTAAGATTTCGTTTTGAAACTACTGTATGTTCATCCTGTAACCATGGTTTGTGTTTTAAATGTAAAAAAACGACCATTAAAGAACAAAAATCAAGATATCAAAGTGCAAAGTTGACCTTAGGGCTGATTGAATAGCAGCCTCAATCCCACAATATTGAAGATGCAAGTGAAAGTGGCTGCAATTCAAGAAAATAAGAAAGGTAAAAGGATAGAAAAAAAAAATAAAGAGATACTCCATCTCAAGCAGCTTCTGAATAGAACAGGCAATCTTTTCATATTCGCACCTGCAACTTAGCTGAGACAAATCAAATTAGTATCAGGTCCTCCTTTGTGCATTCTGGAGCTACTTTTGAAGAGAACGAAACATATTCCCTCATTCATTTTCACAGTGACAAAACTCTCTCGTTGTTCATACAAGTCTTTTTAACTAAAATATTTCTTTGCTCATTACCGAATGCCTTTTGGCACTGAAAAGTGGCGAACAAAAGTGGTTATTACTATAATTATTATTATTATTATTAGCATAAAATATTCTGGAAAACAAAATTCTTGTCGAAATATATGACTTGTGAAACTGCAAGGCATGGAAAAAGATACTCGTTTACCAATGTCAAATTATTACAAAGGCTAAATAAAAGAAAATAGGATGGCCACACTATGAGGTCTCTTTTTTTATACTTGTATTTAGTGCAACTAGTTTTTGCAACTTCTATGCTTTGTTTTCATTGCCATAAAACAATTGTAACCACTCAATTCAAAATTCATTCACCAGGTAGCCATAGAAAACGGGGAAAATATGATAAAATAATCCCTTCTTCATTTAATTAAATGTCCAGAAAAAAACGTGATTGCTAGCTGACACCGATTGATACCGGATTTGACAAAAGAAATTTGTGGTAATTTATAGGTATATAATTGATTGTCAGTGATCAACCTACCGCAGGTGTAGCATTCTGTTAGGATGGTGTGTAAATTGAAGCGCAATGAATTTTGTGGAATATAATGTAGATAAAAGCAACTCCAGTAGTATAAGGTCCTCGCTGGAGAATACGTTGAGAAGTAATGGTTCTCATTGAACCAGTCGCATGGAATTAAGGATAGTAAGATTATATGAGTTTTAATATCTGAAAAATAAATATCACAAAACCATAGTTTCTCTTATCTATGAAATAAACCAATTAGTGCCGGCCTCAGTGGCCATTAAATCTCTAATAAGGCTTGAAAAAAGTTAAAAGATTTCTAACAAACTTGACCACTCTTGGATGAAAATCTTACCTCCTTCTCTATTAGAGTTATAATTATTTTGCTAAAACATTATAATCGATTCTCACCATCTTTTTACAATCTCACCGAGGAGATAGAGTATAACGAAAGCAGAAAACCACGGACTCAATATTTCTATAGATTAGAAACAAAGCAACTAAAACAAGTTCGTCCATCAGCTAGAGAAATACGGACAAATTATCACAAGGGAACAATTTTAATCACATTTTCTGGTGACGTAGGTTTATCTTCCAATTTTAATTTGATTTTTCATGCTGATTTCAAATATATAATCCATTTTTACCTACATGCTATAGTTATTCTGTAATTTCTATTTTCTCGTTTCCCTGAAAACTGCCCTCCGGACGGACAGAGGGGGTGCTTGTAGAAAGCAAATACTTCACAGTACATACTAGTAAGATAGTAATAAGTGTTATTGTGCAAAAATTAACATTATTGTTTCTTTTTTCAGGTCTCATATTAGAGTGATGGCTTCGTCAAGAGGAAATTGCTTTGAAGATCCAGACATATTCTGCTACATATGTGGCTGTTACATGCTAGTTCGTCAAAGGCACAATCTATCAAACTTGTGATCAGTACTGATAAGGCATATTTTGATGTTCCACTTGGTGATCAAGATTAAAGGTGGGCTCCACATGCTGTTTGCCATAGTTGTGTGGAACATATTCCTGAGTGGACGAAAGTAAAGAGAAATGGTCTTCCTTTTGAATCCCCATGGTTGGTGAGAGCGAAAAAATAAAAGGAGGACTATTTGATGGTTCCTAAATCCGAAGACTTCTAAGTGATTCTAGATTCGTGAACACCCTGAATGAAAAAGAGAAGGCAGCCTGACTCTCATCTTCTGCCGTTGTTCGTAATTTCTAAGGAAACAAAAAAAGCGCATATCTGGTTACTAATATGCTTTTAGCATATCGTGATCCGGGATGCAACATGAGAGTGAAGCTGCATTTTCTAAATGTTCACCTCGACCGATCCCCAGAAAATCTGGGGGCCTTGATCGACGAACAAGGGGGACGCTTCCTTTAGGATTTGATAACGATGGAAGAACGCTACCAAGGTCACTAGAATAGACACATGATGGCTAACTACTGCTGGACGAAGAGAAGAGATCAGCCAGAGAAGAATTACAAGAGAAAAAGTTACAAACACAAATTTTTGCCCGATTGAAATCAAGAAGAGGTCATCCAGCCTGATGTTCTCCAGCATCTATTTGATTACAGTATTTGTAATCCTAATGTGTAATTCAAGTTTCTTCTCATATGCAATAAAATGTTTGTGCAAAAAAATCTGCAAAGGGATGATTCAAAATTACTTCAGGGCATGATGATAGGCGTGATAAAATGAAAATTATTGTATAATATTAGTTATCGATATTACGAAAAGTCTGTAGTATTTAGACAGAATCTGATTTCAGATTTGAATTCAACATACTCGAAATAGGTAGGAAAATGCACTTTTGTTAATTCACCAAATACATTGTTCGGCCAGCGTTATCAATATAGATTTTTACGAAAAGTTAAACAAATTGTAATGGTGAGGAGAACATATCCAACCTTGGAGAAATGGAATAAAAGTAAAATCTTTTTCAACAACAAAGCAAGAGAAAAAACCCGTACCATTATTATAAATTATTACAAAAATAACTCGACTAAAATTAAACGAATGTATAATAGAGATAAAAGCAACCGGTTCCATATATTTAAATAATACAGAGTGCTTCTAAACTTTCTGAGAATTTTCTTACTCCTATTTATCTAAAGCTTATGAAACAAATAATTATATCATTTGAAGGTTTGTTGTAGCTATTAAGATGTTAGAATGATGACAACGAACTAGAAATACCAGAATACTCACCAATTAAAGCTTACTTTATTTAAAAGGCCCATTAACTCGAAAATATAGAATGACGAGCGGTAGTTTGCATGGGTATTTCAAAATTCAGGCTGGCACTGGGCGGGGATTCAACTAAATTCTAATAGTTCTAAGGCAGCTTATGGGGAAGGTGGGGACAAACTGTACCTAAAATGCAAAAGGTGAATAGAACTATGAGACTAGCCTTGGAATTGTCATTTTCTTGTGGTATTCCAGTAGCCGATAGAGGAACTTTTGCAGTGTCTCTTACGGAAACGTAACTCTCAGAGGGAAGGAAGGAACTTAAACCACGATAGACAAAAAAAATGTGAAGAATCCAGGAGATTATTTCGGTTTTAGGGGAGGATTTGTTTTCAGTTTTAAAAATTAGGCTCGCGGTACATCTTCGCAACAAATGTTGCAAGAAATTTTGTAAAGGAAATGGTGAAGTGAGTGAAGGGAAAATTTATTTAAGATACACAACCCTAGTTCTCTAAATGGGCAGGATTCAAAAAATTGTGAACTGTATCTGCGCACAAATAGTTTAAACTTCTTCACCTTTAGTACGTAAAGCAAGCGTAGACATCAATACACACACAAACAGTTTACAAAAGTGTCTATTGGATAACTTTTAAATATAAAATACAACCCAGATGAAAAATGAATTTTTTTAGTCGTGCATAACGTGCTCACCTAACTCGCGGATTTCTCGTAACAGTTTAGATTCGATTATAACTAAAGTTCATCTTCCTTAACCAATTTTTCTGTCAAAGTAAAACTTGAATTTTTTATCGTGAATATTCAAAGCAATTTACACTAAAGATCTTATGATTACTCATTAAAGTTTTATGCATATTTACTTCTGCGCTTCCACTTAAGCTACTCTGTCTTTAGAAGGTTAGTGAAGGAGAAAAATTTAACTAGGAAAACGCGGTAGAGAAAGATGACCTAATATCAGTATTATACCTACCTATAACATACTAACACGCCATGCAGAAGGAATCCTACGGGCAAAATGAAAGGTAAATAACTATTCATCATTCATTTAGCTCTATGTATTTGCCGTCGTTTTTTTCTATTTTTGTGTAGAAATATAGTCTCTGTTGCCAAAATATTTATTTTCATTTAAATTAACATTTGTTTTTGTGATTTTTTTCTTAATACGTATTGCTTCTATTACTTTAATTATCCATTTATTATATATTCACACATAATAGTAATGTTAAAATACGTGCGATATTATTCTATATTTATTGACAACCTACAATACAATATGTTTATCTCTCCCCTAAATCCACCATTTTCGATATGCAATTGTCTCACAAACCTATCGGAGAGACGAGATACTCTTCGGTTTTAGTTTTTAAGGTTTGATAAGAAATAAAAAAAAATATTCAAACAAAATTTAATATCAGCTTACGGCTCGCCTCTTTGCGGCTATCTTTGCGTCATGGTGATAGTAACCTATTCGCACAGGCGCTGACGTGTGATTGACTACCTCAATTCGCAGAAGGGCCAACGTGTGATTAACCCCCACAAATGGCAGAGGGACCACCACTACACTTCGCAGAGACGCCAACGTGAGATAAACTACCACAAATCGCAGAGGGACCAACGTGTGATTGACGAACACAATTCGCAGTGGAGCAAACGTGTGATTGATCACCACAACTTGGATAGATGCCATCGTGTGATTGACTACCACAAATCACAGTGCGGCCAACGTGTGATTGACGACCACAATTCGCAGTGGAGCAAACGTGTGATTGATCACCACAACTTGGATAGATGCCATCGTGTGATTGACTACCACAAATCACAGTGCGGCCAACGTATGATTGACCAGCGCAATTCGCAGAGGGGCCAACGTGTGATTAACCCCAACAAATCGAATATGGATCAACATTTGAGGGACTACTACACTTCGCAGAGGGTACAACGTGTGATTGACCTCAACAATTCACACAGGGGCCAACGTGTGATTAACCACTACAACACGCAGAGGGACTAATGTGTGATTGATCACCACAACTCGGATAGAGGCCATCGTGATATTGACTACCACAAATCACAGTAGGGCCAACATGTAAATGACTGCCGCAATTCGCGGAGGGGGCAACATGTGATTCACCACCACAATTCACATTGGGGCTATGTGATTGACCCCTACAATAAAGAGAAAATATTCCCCATGACTGTATATCTCCAAACTACATTTTAACTCAAATCCATTACACCTCCATATTCTTCCTTATACACACATTCACGGGGGGCCTCGACACACATAAGTGACATCCCCTCTTTCGTACGTTCAGATGATGGGACTTATTTAACACTCTTATTTCCTCCAAATTATATACTTGCTGCACCTTTCACTACTCTGCATAACACTCAACCCCCCTTTTTACAACATCCTTTCCTTCCACACCAAATTGCGAAAATGCATTGGAGTTTAGACAAAATTCTATAAAATTGGAAAATGCATCAATTGAATAATAGATTATGGGAATTAATGCCAAAATCAGTTGAATAGATCATAGAATTGATAAATTTAAAGAAGTATTGAACACAATTGATCATCAAAAAAAGAGAACAATAGATAATTAAACATAAAAGCGGTTATCGATCCTCTAAGATTTTCATCAGGAAAATCGGGAAAAATGTTTCATTATTAATTTGAAAAAAAAATCGATGTGTATTCACTGCTAGCACATTTAAACCATATGGAGGGGAAGATAAGATTAGAGTAGATTAGGAGGGTTGTATAATGGTATACGGTTGGGTTAATATATAGAGTATGATATTACATTTATATTATACATAGGATTTTCTATGGAATTCTCCAGTTAAATTATGATATGGTTTGACATGATTTTGTATTTATGATTTCATATTTTGATGGTCTTTCTAGAAATTATCGAATGATTGATTTACATAAGTATGCTATAACAATTTGGTTGTTTGGCTATATATGTGCGTGTTTATGTTTTTACCACTATTCGAACCATTTAACCCAAATCAGTGAGAGTAGTAGTATTTTCATTCAGGATGCTAAAATAGTCCTCCAACTTTTGGAACCAATGAGGAAATCTACGAAACTATACAAAATACGTCGTTCTCGTGTCAATTGCAAAGAATTACGGGAGTAAACGGAGGCCATAAGCTAGAGGTCAGTATTGTCAATGATTGATCGAGGGAAGAAATGGGAAAGAGCAAAATATTAATAAAAAAAATTGTAGAGAAGTAAAATTAAATAGCTGAAATAAATAGATTAAAACGGTGCCCCTCTTTCACCCGTAGAAAATTATACTTATTAATGTATAGCAAAGGGGTACTTAGTGAGTGGTTTGGGTACCAAGGTTGGTTTGTAACCGAGATTTTTAGTACCACTCTTGGATAGCCAGATAAGGTCCTTGGTTAGGTTTGATGAGTACCGATTTGATTCTTCAGATAGTGCCATTGGCGTGAGGACAAGATTCCAAGTGGTAGAGTTCTCTTCTTTCTGATTGAAAGCAATTTTCTAATTTCAGGTTGGTTAATCAGAGATTATTTAATGATAGAGAAATGTTTGACCCTAGATCCAGTATATTTATTTGGTGGGAAGTTGGAAAGTTTTAATATTTGCTATCTACTCCTTAAGACACTTTCTATTTCTCCTCCTATATTCATGTGCCACACATACTGCAGCTAACATGAATCACAAATGAAATGAGTTTTGTACACTCAATACTAATTTAAAATAACATTAAATTGGTAGATTCTACTTACATTAATTTTTACTCAATGTTTTACACTATTATCGAACATACAATTCTTATTTAATTTTGCATAAGTATTTGATAAGGAATTCCTTAGTATTTGTTAATAAAATCGGTTCATATAATTAGAGTTTAGTAGATTTGATTCCAGTTTATCGTAATTTGGATTATCATATATAGGTTGTTTTAATTAAAGATATATTAATTTTAGCAGCAATAAAACAAATCTATTATATGAATATTTTTTATGATTATAAATATTAGCGAGATAATTTTTATATTTAAATAATTAAAATGGAATCTGCGAAACAGCCTTCAATGAATGCAACTGCCGCAACATCTCTCATTTTTGCTCAGACCATAAATTCTTTTTATCAAATCCTCCATTCGTTTGATATAAATTCAATATATAGAGTCGATTGCACTATAATTATTACCTACACTCGTATACACAAAATTATATAATTATTCAACTTAAAATATTATATTCCTTCTATGTTTCTTTTTCAAATCGGTACTAAAGTATCTAGAGTTAAAGGGAAAAAAATAATTAAGTTAGAGACAAAATAAAAACTGCGTACAAAAATTATATTAATTTCGAAAAATATGACATACGCTGTTTATTCTTTTAATTAGGGAAATTATCGATTATAATGTTGACGGCATTTATTTTTTTAAATTTTCTAATTACTTTACTACCTGGAGGTTGAAATTCAGTTAAACAATGGTTATAATTTTAGCGCTCATTGCACCTAAGACACAGAACGAGCTCTCTTCATTTCTTTAAAAGCTATCACATTATCTAAGCATTCGAGATTGCTTTTGTACATTTGAATATTTACTATTCTTACTTTTCAACTCATGCCCCAACGCATGTAAAATAGGGACTATGAAAATACCATGTTGATTTAACCCCTGTTTAGTCGGAGTATTTCAAATTAGATGTAATATGTCTCTAAAATAGATAATGATTTGCCACTACTTAGTACGAAAATGATTAACTGTGAGAGTATGGAACGTACATACTCACATGCCGCCAGACAATCGTGGGAACGAAAGAAATTTGTCGTTTGAGTTGACCTTCGTCTCCTTTCTCTCTCCCCCACCCTCCCCCCAACTGGCGACAGGAAGTCGGACGAAAAGAACGCCTATATCCCAAAGAAGCTTAAATCTTATTTGCATTTTTTACGATAGCATGGAGATTGTCCAGAAGGCGCTGCGATAAGCGAATTGTTGTGACTGGATTTCCTCTCGATTTTCCACAATCCTCCGTATAAATAATATCGCCGTCCATCTCTCTACAGCAGTCTCCCAAATCTACTCGCGTAATCCTCACGTTGAACGAGATTCGTTGCCGTAACGTATCGACTACTAACGCGCCGACGAGTCAACTTGGTCGCTGTCTCAAAATTGTTCCTGGAAGTAAATCCCGCCCCGCAGAGTCTGTGACTAGAAGAGTACGCTCTGTTGCTCAACGTAACTTGAGTAAGAAAAGGAACATTCAAATAGTTACTGGAAGTTACTATTTGTTAGTGTCAAATCCAGTTAGGAGTGAACTAACCGGAACGGCAGCCAGCAGCCCCGAACCCGTCGTCTTATCCCCCCTCTCCCCGAGAACTCGTGTTAATGCCCAGTTAGGAGTGAACTAACCGGAACTGCATCCAGCAGCCCCGAACCCGTCGTCTTATCCCCCCTCTCCCCGAGAACTCGTGTTAACGCCACCCGAACCACCCCGTCTGGACCTGAGTAGTCCGTCTCTCCAATCCATCACAATTAATGGTAATCTGTAAACCCAGTGTCCCTCTATTCGTAAATTACCTATTTAATTAACTGTGATTGATACTCCCATTGAGTCATTATAAATGTAGACGCTTAACGTCAGTCTTTAATATTTAATCCTTAATTTTGCCCATTTAACTATTCCTAATTATTATATTTGTGCAAAGTAAAGTTTATTTTTTGTACGTGTGTTTATTTGTGGCTCCTCCTTTTTGACGTACCCTTGGCAAGACTTTAATTAAGCATCCCTTCGGCTAATTTATCCAACCTGTATTATGCACTCTTAGAATTCAACAATCACAAACCTCCCCCCAGTAACAAGTGGGACTTTTATAGTGAGAATCCTGGCTACCGCACAACACGCCTCTAACCAGCTTTCGCACATTCAGTAGGAATTAAAGCATACACACACATATATATATATATATATATATATATATATATATATATATATATATGATCGTAGGATTGAGTCATAGGGTCAATACCACTGACTTAAACAAAAGCGGTGTGTCCAGATCAAGAACTAGAATAATTATTGGACCAGACTATCAGCAATTCTACGACATTAACCTTTACGTTATGTTACTGATAATGATTTCAACTGCCGAGATAGTATTTATCGACAATTGCCGGCCTTACTATGGGTAATAAATACTATTTTATTGATTCTCTGCAATATATTAATTGCATAAAGAACTACTATCTCAAATTACTCCCCTTCTGTTTTGTTTGGCTGAGATACATTGACGTTGTTTTCTCTTGCTGGCAATAAAATAACCTTTAAAACTTTGAAAACTTGTTTACAAATCTGAACAATTTGCATTCCAGTGATAAATTCAAGATCGTGTTGGAATCAGACAACTGGCTGCCGTTCATCGATACAAAACTTGAGAGTCAACGGCTCGAGAATGCACTCAGTATACCGCAAACTCACTAATACAAATTTGTACATTGATTTTTATTTTCTCCATGATAACCAAGTTAAGAAATCCGGCCTCTCATCACAAATCTTAGGGGCTGATCGTATTTGCAACCTGAGCCATCATCAAGATGAACGTAATTTGATTAATGATACATTTATTTGCCCCACAACTTTCTCAAATATAACACTTCTCAACAAATATCAATATTAAGATAGGGTTTAAATATAACAATACTATAAAAATCGCATTTCAATAAAACAAACCTTGGAAGCAACAATCTGGAGTGTATCAAACTTTATGCAATAATTGAAATAAATCTTATGTAGGGAAAACTGGGGACTATAAGTGGAGGAAGCCTACCTTCGAGTTTATTAAACTACACGAGTAAATATGATCACCAAATTGATTTTAAAAATGCGAAACTAGTCTATAAGTCCGATAATTATTTTAATTCGATATTGCTTAAACAATTTTAACAGTCATTTAAAATTATCTCGGACCAAAAGATGCTTCAAAATTCGTTAAAGATTTTCGCATTCCGTATTGAATCTCCTTCCATGTTCTCACCTCCCATCCTTGTGACCCTTCCTCAATCTATTACTATATACCGGGTGTCCCAGAAAAAAGGTAAACCTTCAAAAAGTGTGTTATTTAACAACTATTTATCTTTCGATTCTATAAATTTCATTAAATTCCCTTTTATGATATTGATGCACTAATGGGTTTAGTGGAGGCTATCAAAAATATGTTTACACAAGGAAGTAAAATAATGAAACGAAGCCTAGAAAGGCTAGGCCACCGTGCACTTTCAAGGGAAGCGTAGGGAGCCTAGGTAGCCTAGGTCACTGTGCGATTTTTCAAGCAAAGCCTTGGCTATTTTAGAATGTTTTTTCAGACATGCTGTGGTGTGGTCTCGTCATTATTTCTTACTAAGCAAATCAAAGCGTTTCTGTGTAAAAGTTTACTTCCATAGAACCTTTTTAATCATGCAAAAGATCAACGCGCATTTACAAACTTTATTAAGACTTGCAGTATTAAACAAGTACAAGATTCATTGGAACAACGTTTTCCAGGTAGGCACCCCCTAAGCAAGCCGACAATCGGGAAAAATGTTCACAAATACCAACATGAAGGAACATGCTTAAATCTAAACAAAGGTCATTCGGGTCGTATGAGAAAAACAGAAAATATCGAAAATATTCCGATGACACTTCTTCAAAATCCACATGTATCAGTCAGAAAGAATGGGTTGCAATTGTCAAACTCATCATTTGACTACATTATTAAACATGACTGATTTTCCTCGTCGTAGACAATTTGAAGAATGGCTTCTCCTTAAACCTGCTCGTTTTTTGGAAAACTTTGTGATTGGTGATGAGGCAGCCTTTTTCATGAATGGAAAGGTAAATAGCCATAACATTCGGCAATATGCGCCGCTGAATCGCCCCTTCCCCCCAGCATTTAACTTTGGCACACGTATTTGGCAGCAGAAAGTGTCTCTGTGTATCGGAATATTCGGGAATAGCTACCTTGTCGACCTATTGTTTTACGAGAATATCTTGAATGGTGTTGCCTACCTGAGCATGATCCACGAAAGGATCTTTCCGGAACTCCGCCAGATTTACGGCAATCAATTCAATAGACTTTGCTGGATTCAGGACGGCGCACCAGTTCATAGACAGCTTGATGTAAGAACAAAACTGAAAGAAACGTTTGACAACCGCATTGTCACGCTAAATCATGCAATTGAATGGCCCCCAAGATCCCCTGACTTAACACTGTGCGATTATTTCTTATGGGGATATCAAGAGAATAAAGTGTATTCTACTCCAGCACAAAGCATCAGCAGTTGAGTGATAGTATCACAAGGGAAGTCAATAGACTTAAGGAAAATCATAAGTTAATCAAAAAAGTTGTTTAATCAATACGATCAAAGGCGCAACTGTGCTTGGAAAAAAATGGAGGACATGTGGAAGGAAACGGTGCTTAGAAAATTAAAAAATGAATTTTTATCACTCATATGAAGAGGTTTTATTGTTAAAAATGGATTTGAATATATTTTTTAATATTAACTTCGAAGTTTCATTATTTTACTTCCTAGCGCAAACATATTTTTGATAGCCCCCAATAAACACATTAATGTATTAATATCATAAAAGGGAATTTGAGGAAATTTTCAGAATCAACAGATAAATAGTTGTTAAATTTGTTTTGTTTTGCAGGATCCAAAAGTCTCCAATATTTTTTAAGGTGTAAAAATTCAAATTACGGTTAACTTTTTTATAGGAGACTTTGTATAAAGAATCTGTTTCAAGTTTTCTCATTGTCGAGTTTAAGATGGTAGTAGATACCGAAACTAGTCCTGTAATCTAATTAACTTATTCTATTAAAGTTTGCTTTTGATATCGTGATATATATATATATATATATATATATATATATATATATATATATATATATATATATATATAATGAAAAAACTCATAAACGAGCCTGTTGTCACTCTTCAATATCATTCCCATTGCCTTCCACACTACGTGTCTCTGTTGTGACTGTAGATTAACACTTAGCCCTAAATGTTTTCACTCTAATGATAATCCTTTAAATTTTTTTTTTTACCTACCATATTCCATTTATATATATAGCGTTGTTGTGTGTATATCGTTTTAGGGATGCATATGTCTGTTATTAGTTGCCTATTGTTCTTTTTCTTTGTAATTTTCTTTCTTGGTTTTGTGTTTTTTGCATTGGTTAGTACTATGTGATGGGCGCTTCGTTCATATCTTTGTAACCTATATAAGGTTGTCTTCCCCATTTTCATGTTATTCCTTAAAAATGAACTTGCAAATATAGTTTGAAAGTGCTTGAATTCATCTTTTTATATTCCTCTGGGTTAATTTTCAAATATATATATATATATATATATATATAATGTATAATGAAAGACAAATTATGTGCCCCACAACCCCTATGTAGAGACATAGGGGTTAAACAGAAAAACCATTAAGAAATTGCGAGTGTACATATATATATCGAGGCATCCCCCATGGCGAGGAGAAGTAACGAAGTAAAAACAAAAGGCCCCCTGGGTTTCCCAGAGCACCTCAAACCCGTCTCCAGTAACATGTAAGAAGGAACAAAATTGTAAATTTAGGACACAGATTCCTGACCTCGACGCAAAATTCCGACCTGCCAAGGGGTTATTTTTAAACACGAAAGTTAAAAATGCAAACTGTCCACCTCGTATTACGTTTTTCCCAGAACCACACGACTCTAATGTACGAGAGAATTGATACCACACTTCTGTCGGATCAATAGGGATCGGTTTTCCTTAATTTCAAAATGCCGCGGTAAGAGAAACAAGAGACACCAAAAAGGGAGCCCTCCCTTAGGTCTCACCTTGCCAGTCTCCTACACCTCCCATTACCCCGTGGGGGTAATTGCCGTATAAAACAGGTCGACAGGAGAAAAACCAGGCTTTTTCGTTTTCGTAAAGAGATAGAGAATTCACCGGTAGGGAGTTTCACTGCAAGTTAAGAAAGACTTGCAGTTTCTTGGAAAATATCAGATTGTTCCAAATAGCCTCGTCACAGTTTCGAGCAACAAGGATCGTCAAGGGATCTAAATTACAAGTAGTCTCTGCAGAGTTCGAGCCCAAGGATCGTCAAAGGATCTAAACTACAAATGCTCTCGACACAGCTCGAGTACTCAAAGATCATCAATTATTCTTACTCTATCTGAGTTTAACAACCCCAAACTAGATCTAGAAGGATCAAACATAGTCCACGCTCGTCTGAAGAAACCCGTTTCAAGGTCACTAACGTTCGACGAACCCAAGGAATCATTGGCGCTTTTGTTTTGATTCTACTTCGCCTATTCGAATTTCAGTGTGATGTCACTCGCCCACTCAAAATCCAACAACGCCATTTCTGGAGAAACTAAAAAATCATCCGTCCCACTCCTCCTAGGACAAGAATCGAGTTAAGGTATTTCGTTGGAATTCTCTGGTTGAAACTCCACTATATAATGTGAGTAAGCTATCTTATTTTTATGTCTCCGTGCATAAATTGTTCTCCGTAAAACCCACCAAGCACCGAGTATTGATAGCGGGAATTAAGAACCATTTTTTATTTGTATTTTGTACGTGTATATAGAAGCTTTGTTTAATTTGATTAATGTTCAGTAAAAGTCGATTTTTAGTTGAATTTTTTTAATTATCCTTGAACAAGTGGCGTTGGCAGTATTTGGTATGTTAAAGAAAGAACTTCTCTTTTATTCATTCATTATTATAAAGATTAAGTAAAGCAATCTTAGAGATCGATCCTGTAGAGATCACTTGAAGTACGAACGTACGGCTCATTTATATTAATCATAATACAAATAAATATATAGTAAATCTCGGCTAACCCATGACACCCTATTGTAATTGAACAATTTTCACCCAAGATCGTTCGTTCATATCTTATTGAAAGACTCTTTTTTTATTTTAGGACTTTCACTGATTAACAATGCTGAAAATCGCATTAAGAATGTAGTTAGTAGAACGTAGCCCACCATTTCTTTTAAGCGAACAAAGACTCGATCTTTAAGGGAAGGCAAGTCATAAAATAAGCATATACGAGTATAATACGACCTTCTCTCGAATATAGACAATTTTGGATGAATATCTGTCTTGTTTCTCGTTGGGGAAGTCAGCCCCTCTAGATAGTGAAAATTATTCTGCCCCTCATCAAGAAATTCATAACTTTAATGAGATACCTTCGAACAATACTGCTTTTATTTCTTGTTAGGCAGATGCCATATGCTAACCTGCAGTTAGAAAATAGATATATAATTATTTTTTAATATAAAGGCAAAAGCAAATTAAAAGCATCAAGTTGACACTGTTGTTTCTCTACTATAAAATTAGTGGAAGTGAATATGTGTGAAAAGCTCAAACTTTCAACACCAAAGCGAATCACCTTTGTAAGGTGATATGTGTATCGAAATTGGTGAAGATCTGGAAAGGAAAATGTGTCAAAGTCTTATGAGAGTAAAAAAATAAGGAGGTGTTTGTGCTTGAGATAACAAAATACCCCCGTTATTTGACCACTGTTTATTCGAACTCTTTCAACTTAAATGTAATATGTCTCTAAAATAGATAATGATTTGCAACTACTTTGTAGGAAAATGATTAACCTTTATGTTATGTTACTGATAATGATTTCAACTGCCAAGATAGTTTTTATCGACAAATTTCACGGCCTTACTATGGGTAATACCCTTTTACTGATTATCTGCAAGTTATTTATCAAAAACATCGCTAAAGAACTACTACTATCAAATTACTTGCCTCTCATTTGGTTTGGCTGAGATACATTGATGACATATTCTCTTGTCGGCAATAAAATTACCTTAAAAACTTGTAAAACTTGTTTACAAATTTCAACAATTTACATCTCACTGATAAATTTAATGTCGAGTTGGAATCATACAACTGGCTGTCGTTTACCGATACAAAACTTAAGAGTCAACGGCTCTAGAATATACTCTGTATATTGTTAACCCATAAATACAAATTTATATATAAATTTTTATTCTCTCCATGATAACCGAGTTAATAAATCCGTCCTCTCATCACAAATCTTAAGCGCATATCGCATTTCAGCCCGCTTCTTCATCAAGACGAACGTAATTTGATTAATCATACATTTATCGGTTTAATCTATCCCGTATGGTTGTCTAAATCATGCTATTTTAAAGCCAGAAGGATTTATTATTGTCTAAATAACATGAGTAACTCTCCCCTAAAAGCTTTTTTAAATTAGCTTTTGCCTCACAAATCCACAAATAAAACACTTCTCCACAAATACCAATATAAAGATAGGGTTTAAATATAACCACACTATAAAAATTACTTTTCATTAAAAGAAACCTTGTAACCAACTGTTTGGAGTGTATCACATTTTAAGTCATAATTGCAATTAATCTCATGTAGGGAAAACTGGGTACTTTCCTGAGGAAATATATGTACATAGGGAGCTATGAAGTTAGTGAAAGTAAATATGTGTAAAAAATTCAACCTTCTGACACCAAAGCGAAGTACTTTTGTTAAGTGATATGTGTATCGGAATTGGTGAAGATGTGAAAGGGAAAATGTGTCAAAGTCTTATAAGCGCAAGTCAATTAGCAAGTGTTTATGCTTGGGATAACTGCAACAGTATACATATATTTAGGCAAGGATTTAATGAAAACTTTCATATTAAATCTCCCCCATGTATGCCCACATTTCATCTGATATCACCTAGTAAACATTCCTCAATCTTCACCCCCTTTTTCCACACGACTATTGATGGTAGCCTTATCGATAATGACTGCAGAAAGGTAGCAATTCTCGGTGCGAAGAAGCAAGACGACTTCAGACCACAAGAAATTTGCTAATTCGCAATAAGAATAAAAGCTAGTCAAAAAAGGAGTTTATTCTTTTGCCGACTAAAGCTCAATTTAAACCTATCCCTTTAGGAAAACCTACCTTCTATTTTACACATTGGGCAATTTTTCCTTCAATACGCCCAAATCCCAGCCACACAAATAATATAACCAGAAACATTAAAAGGGCGCCTTCTAAATGTCAAAAAAGAGCCTATGTGGCAATTTTAGGCAAAGGAAATAAGTGGTCCTGAATCCTCGTCTAGATCAAGTTACAGCCCTCACAAAATTTCCCTAAAATTCACTAATAACATTTTGAAATATTTTATATGAATTATAAACTTAATAAGGATTCCAAAAACTGCACCTCCATCTGAATCAAGCAGAAAATCTAATACAATTATTTTCAGTTCAAACGCCCTCCCCTCAACGGAATAGCCTTTTTAGTTTCAGATATGTTGTTTACAGTCAGACAAGCAAACATACATACACGGGTGATTACCTAAATATCCGTAGAATAATATTCCTTGTTAAATGTCCATAATAAAACTTTAGCATGAAAATAATTATCACTTTTCAACCAAAAAATCTCTCTCCTCTGAATTAATATATTTTCTTATAGAAAACGTTAGAAGAACATTACTGATGATCCTGTATGTTTTAAGTGAAAAAGGTCGTTCTAAATCATGATTATTTAAATAGAACTATTATAATTACTATATACTATAGAATTCCTTCCTACTGGAAACATACCCGTCGAAATATAGCTTTTTACCTTTAACAGAGAGACAGAATCACTTCTAGGCTTCCTAAGTAAACTGTATCTAGGCTACAATTGAGTGTCAGGATCATTAAAGTTTTAATAAAAGCGATCTGGATAGTGTCTAAAGTGAGGAAATTGAGATGGTTCAGGGCCAAATAAGTAGATAAAACGACGTTAACACTATTGAATTTGCCATAAGGGTAAAATAAATCCTTTCAATCAGATCCACGACAAGCATCAAAATTGGAGGAATGCTTATTATTAATAGAGCCTCGTGCAATTTCCCATGTTAAACTTTAATGAAGTATCAAAAACATTGGTAATGATAACAAAATGGAGATTTAATCGTAGAACCAATGAGGCAATCTTTTCAAGACACCTTAACTCGTATTACAACTGGAAACACTAAATTTAATTTCATAAAACAAAAAAAAGGCTAAAAGATCAGACAATAATAAATCTGTCGGAAACGTCGTTCCCGGATTTCTAATACGAATAAAATTCACGCATACGGCATTTTTGAGGGACGATAAAAAAATGTACTATAAATAAATAAAATAACTGATAAAGTTAATCAATCAAGCAAAAACAAAAGAACCCAAATCTTAAAAACAAAAATATACAGAAGGTAAAGATTAACCTAACAACGACAAACACGAATTAGGTACCTTAACAAGAATATTCAACATAGAAAAATCTACGAAAAGAAAAGTAAACTATTAAGTATACAGAAGTAAATATTCGAAATAAATCTACAAACGTACAAACAATAACAACGAAACCAAACAAAGAACCATGTACTGTCACTAAGATCAAGATATTAACAACTCCTATAAATATGCACAAAGTAAATAAAAAATCCTATTAGATAACAAGAAACAACACATAGCTAAAAATGGCAAATATTTTAATCGTTAGAACTCTAATATATATATATATATATATATATATATATATATATATATATATATATATATATATATATTTGCCTTAAATAATTTTCTTTGTTAACTTTCTCTTCTTCTAACTCTCTTTTTTATTCCATCTTGTAGATAGTGGATTACTTGTCCAGTATTCATCTTTTGTTTAAATGAATGTGTTTGGTATAAACCAAACTAAATTACTAAGCTTTCGATCTTATTCGATCGAATAAGATCGATGGGCCTCCTGGGGAAGTATGACGAAAGGGAATTCGACCAGAATAGCTTGACGTCACGGAGTTCAGACGAAGAAAAATTTCTGGGCTTGGAGGGGCCAGTTATTTTGACAAGCTTGCTAGCGTCACGGCGTGTTAATTTTAGTTTGCCACTTTTACCTTTGGGGGACGATGGATCAGCCTCTCTTCCTTCCTTAGGGTAGCAATTGTGGCTCGCGGCAAATAAATTGGCTTCTTCGATGCATTCCTTGAAGGTGGAACACTTCATGTCCTTCACAAAAGATCGAATCTCAGAAGAAGCAAACCCATAAGCTGGTCCTTTCGAATGAAGTGGACTAAAGCTTCATACTTGTGGGGATCTTTCGATGAATCAAGCCAGAAGTTGAAAATGTCTTAGAAGTGTATACCCACGCTGTCGAAAAGTTTGGTTAGGCTGTATACGGGCGTGATAAAATTTAACGCGGTAGAAAACGGGGGTCATTTTATACGCCGCCAGCAATTCCAATTTCAACGTTGAATAGTCCATCTTTGTCTCCGACGGGAAAAATAATAAAATAGCTCGAAGCTGAGAGCATAACAACGGCAGGAGCTAAAGCGACACCATCCGCTTTAATGTCCCAATTTGTTTAGCTAGAAGATCTTTTCAAAATGCATTAATTATGACCTTAAATCTTATCCTTCCATGTAAACGGAGAGCTTCACGGACGCAGTTTGTGGGACCTCATTCCGCGAGTTGACGTAGAATGTTTCGATTCTCGCACTATTTATTTCCAGTTTATGTTCTCGGATGCTATCTCTTTTTTCTTTCTCATTCTTCTTTCTCTTTCTTTCGTTCTTCTCTGTCTCTACTTTCTGCTCTCTCGGCTCTCTTATCTTCTTGTATATAGGATATAGGGTCCTTTCTGGATAAACCAAAGGATCCACCTCACAATTTATACAGGTCGAATGAAGACATGATGTCGCGAATTCGAACTAAACTTAACAAAAAACTAAACGCGATTGTCGACCCTAATTAACTCGGTATGCAGACGACGCCATTATTAATTTCCGTTTGAGCACCCGGAAATACCCGAATTTATGCGAGAGCATTTACCTTTGCTTACAACACCTATGACAAATCTCGACTGAGCCTTTCTTGGTACGAAAGGGTAAAATTCCGCTGGAGAAATAAATGAGAAGCGCGGTTTCAAAAACCCACACAAGATATGTATAATACGGGCACACACAACAAATGGGAAAAATAATTCGCAAGATTAATTCTGCGCACTTTCTCACTAGCTAAAGCCTTCAGCTTTAAAACCTTTTAAAGACCCTATAAACCTGACACCAGTAAATATATATATATATATATATATATATATATATATATATATATATATATATATATATGCATACATATATATTATGTCGTAGAATGACCCACAAACATATATGTTTACTTCCACCCGAAATAAGTGGGCGCTCATATTCAAATGAGTGGCCTTGGCTTAATTCTGGTCGCGAGAGAAATGGAAGTAGAAGTAATGGAGGGGGGAAAAACCTTCACAAATATGAGTGCAAGGAATTTAAATAACAAACAATTTAGTGTTGTTGGCCGTTACTAAACTAACGAAGGCTGCGAGCTAAAGGCTTATGAAAAGGTAAAAGAAAAAATAAAGTTCAATAATTGACACAGAATACCCAATAATTATTTAGAATGAAATAATGAAAAAAGATACGCGATGTTGACAGTAATTAATCTAACCGAGCTAGTTGGAATGAACAGAGGTGCACTCTACGCGAGTGTTCGGGAGGTTATAACGAGCCTCGGTACGTATGTACACAGTTGGGATGAGTGGCAAGTATACCACAGGTGAATTGTCTCAGCCTGACATGGGTTTGAGGCTTTGATAGATGAAACGGAAAACGGTTGATTATTCGAGTGACTTTAACCATAGGGAGTTTAACCTCTAATAGTAATACTAACTGGAGTGAGTATTCGTGCCAAACGAAATGTACCAAACCAAAGATGGGCAAATTGACTGGGGTTCAGATCCTTCAGTATAATTCTTGCCTTTGGGCTCGTAGGGAAACGGAGTGCGATCGAGAATGAAGCCTCTCGTTGAAAATGCCAGGCCTATACTGTCGACGCCCAATTGAGACCAGCAATATATAGGGACTAGCCGGAATCTTTACCTCCTCAGATCAAGGGTAAATTGGCTCTCCTTGATCAAACACGGCGCTGATTTCTTGATAAAAGGAGTTTCTTGATAACGCCTGTGGGGGGAGGCAACATAGGCGTTCATTTGACTTTTCATTCCTTCTCTTATCGCTGAAAGCAATTTGATATTCCATCTCTTCCCAGGGCTCTCGCGTCGCGTTGCCTGAGCTCGAGGTTTCGATGGGGCACATGGCGGCAAGGAAGCTCTATTCTCGATAAAAATAATCTAAAATAAATATGGCAGTTACAGAAATAATAATAAATCTTTGTGTAAATAATAAGTATCATCTCTGTAAAATAATAATATGGCCTTTTTTAGTCCACAACCAATAACAATAATCGATTTTGAGACAAGTGTGTATAATACCAGTCAATTTGTTGCAGTCACGTGAAATTTGCGAATCAAGGGTAAATATTGCAACTGCCAATTTAGGAAAAATTAAAGTTCACGGTGAAGTACAGATGGAAATAAATAGTTATTCAGAAGCTACGTCAGTCATTTGAGAGGGACATTCGTGGTAGTGGATACGACATAGCCACTTTGGGAAGATAATTTTTTGGAGACATTTTAATCTTTTAGAGGATTATGAGCGCTGCATCTTTATTGACAATCAGAAGAGGCTTGTCTCCAAAGTAAAACAGTCCAAAGAGACAATAATTTCGCTAATATTTAATGAATTCCCGCACATAACGACCCGTTGAAGGGCAATATTAAAAAAGTACAATAACATGTACAACCTTACAAGTGTCAATGCCAGCTTGCCACCGTCTCACTACGTAGTACAAAATATTGAAACCGACAGTGCACCAACGACCTTTGCGCGAACGATTACTCATCAATGGATAATTTACAAGTTGCCAGAGCAAGTTCAAAGCACTATTGAAAGATGATCAGGAAACCAGACAGGAATCTTTTGGTAAGAATCCAAAGTATATCCAATCCTCTTCATACAAGTCGATTTTCTCTCTATTAGCGCTAGTTCTGCCCGACCATCAAATTCCAATGCATCTCGGAGCCGGAGAAGACTCGTGTATTAACCTCTTTTGGTTTAGAGATTACAAGTTGCCAGAACAACGTTTGAAGCTCTATTAAAGGAAGGGATGCTTCGCCCATCGAAATCCCCTTGGGCCTCACCCTTTCATATGGTTGGTGATTTTCAATCACTAAAGATGATCACATAACCAGACAGGAATCTTTTGGCAAGAATCCAAAGTATATCCAATCCTCTCCTTACAAGGCGATTTTTTCTCTATTAGCGCTAGTTCTGCCCGACCATCCAATACCAATGAATCTGGGAGACAGAGAAGACTCGTGTATTAACCTCTTTTGGTTTGGAGATTCGCTGAAGATGCCTTTTGGTCTCAGAAATGCGCGTTGCACTTTCCAGTGCTACATGAACAATTCCTTTCGTCGATTAGAGATTGTATTTCTATATAGAGACGACATTATAATAATTTCAGACAATATGGATGACCCTTTAGACCACTTAGACCAAATATTCAGAATACTGGCTAAAAAGAATCTACGCATATAGATAGAGAAGTGCAAATTTGCAAAAAGAAGAAAGCGATTTCCTAGGTCATCGTATTTCGGCTGCGAGTTTATGTCCGCCACCTAAGAAAATTAAGATGAGCGAAATGCCACTACCAACAGACTAGAAAGGATTACGCCGATTCCTGGGTATACTTGGCTACTACAGAAGAATGATAACGAATTTTACTGCAAATGCGGCGCCTTTGACGGAGTTCGTGCGAACTCAACCCAAGTCTCAGGAGCTCATATGGAATGATGCTTCCTGGGAAGCATTTAATGCCACTCAAACAGCTTTGACAAATTCCGTAAAGCTGTGTAATTGGCTACCTAATAACTCGCCGTATCAAGTAGTTACAGAAAAAAATTCCCAATACGCGTAGGTGGTTTCCTCTACCAAATGGTAAATGGATCCCCACAACCCGTGACATTTTTCTCAAGCAAATTAAGAAGGATACAATAAGCTTGCTCAACCTAAAACAGGGAACTTCTGTAGGCATATCTTGCTATGATCCATTTCCGACATATGATCGAAGGCCATCTTGTAACTTTGTGCACGGACCACAAGCCGTTAGTGTAAGACTTTTCTCGCCACTGTGTGCTAAAAGAGATAGCCAGTAACGGAAGCTGGCGGTGATCATGGAATATCTCAGCGATATAGCATACGTACGTGGATATGATAACGTAGTTACTGATTGCTTTTTGCAGGACGTCAATTCGGTCTAAAGGCACAGAAAAATCATAAAGAGAAGAGGTCAGTACGGTTTGTGTTTAATTCATTTCCTTTTCGCGGGGACGTTCAGCTATGGTGCGAATTAACATCTGGATACGGCTGGATGGTATTCTCATCTTGGGATTAAGGCACCATGGCGGCTGATCATGGTGAGAAATTTCTGGCCGAATATGGAGAGGGAAATCCGATCTTGGGCGTGAGAATGCTTCTTGTGGCAAACCTCCAAGATTTATTGCCACATTAATCCTTCAATTTTGCCGATCATTCCCATGTAAAGATTCAAAAGGGGGCACAACGACATCGTTGGTACACTGCTGCCAAATAACTTACCTGGAAAGTCTTACCGGTCGCATAACTACTACCTTCTGTCGGGCATAGAGCAAGCCACATGGTTGATAGAAGCATTACCGATCCCAGACATCGGTGGGGCCTCAGTTGCTTTAGCGTTTACAGACGGCTGGATTTCCAGGTTTAAAATTCCAATATAGATGATAACTGACAAAGTTACTCAGTATAAGTCTGAGCTCTTTGAAAAATGGTGGCCTCTGTGGTTTTTAACGTCTCCGAACCACTTCCCAGACCAACCACGAACATGATTGGGGAAAGGGCTCAGAGGACTCTTCACGTTCCATTATAGATCGTCGGAAAGGAGTGTTAATGTCCCTACTCATCTTTCTTTGTTTTAGTCAATCGTTTCATGCCCAAAGGATCTAGTTTTTGGCCATTAACGGCAGTTGCAGGAACCCTTCTCTGTCCAAAGCCTTTAGTTTTGTTCTCGTCATCAAAAGCCGTTTCAAATTTCTTCAACGAACTTCCAAAAGCAATGCCACAGTTAGAAATCATTCATTTATCCGAAGGACACCTGTATTCATTGCCAAAACCATTCGTCTTTAGAGAACTGCAGGATGGTGGTCAAGCGGACTAAAAATATACAAGTTAGAACTTTCCAATGGCAAGAAAGATATGGTTTCGATAGACAGAATAATTTCAGTAAAACTTCCGCTCTCGAAAAATAGCAGAGTACAGCACGTAAGTGCTCAGGCGAAAAATAGAAGAAGGATTTCAACTATGCCGGAACAAGGAGAAAATCATTTAGCAAGGAATTGCGAAGAGGAAAATAGCGAAAAGGAATTTTCGCCGGTTACATGTGGAAACAGATATAATGATTCCAACGTTTATACACGATTTGGTAGGCATTTAATGTTTGCCCTTATTTTTGTAATTCTAGGAGGCGAGGGGACTAATTGTGAACTAGGTTAACAAATCACGCCAGTAAAAGTAATTTCAGTATGGTGCCTGTATTCATATGTGGGAAAAAGGAATTTGTGATGTGATCACCTGTATAAAAGCAATAGTCCAATAGTACACTATACTATGTGCTCATGTGCACATGTACACACACATTCAAGGTAAAACGAATTAAAGCAATTTCTACATTTAAGCTGAAAGGTCAACTGTTCAAACAAGCTTAGTAGCAGGTGCTGAACAGAAAACACGAGAGTAGCGGCCATTATTTGCTCGCTGGATACCTGGAAACGCAAAGTCGTACTTTTGGAATTCAAGATATATTGAAACTATCTCCATGGACACATAAATTATCACGGAAGGGAGGAGGCACTGCCCAAATAAAATAATTGGCTAATTGTAAGCCACGCCCAAGGTGTGCGCTACCGTAAATAACAGCTTGGGTAGACCGAGGAAGGACAATCTTGCACTTTCATAATTACAGTCAGGGCCAGTGGCATTCGGAGTCGGAGTCAGTTAAGATACCAAACAAAAACAAGGAATAGGCTGGCCCAAACACACAACACGCCCGTTTTCAAATTCATCTTATGCTGAAGCAACCCGAATTCCACACACATAATGAGTCTGAAATTCCGTCATTTTGGGGTTTTCTTTCCTACTGGTAATCTCTGGCGATCCTTTAACCAGTCTACTTAACCGCAAGCCAAGGGAAAGTATCATCTTTCCTCGAACAATTGTACTCAGCCTCAGGTCAGCACTCGGTTGCCGTGTAACGAGATTGTCACTCTTAAGCAACATTCAGTATTATTTGTATTTGGATGGTTCACCGCTGAGGCCGTGGAGAACCTTACAAATGCATAACTCTCAGAGAGCAACCCTGATAACTGGTGTCGTACGATATTCTAGCAACCACAACCTAACGCTACCAAACTCACCTACCCTATAATAATAATAATACAACCACTACACCACCTATCATCCATATAGTCTTGGGTACTATTTTATCATTCTCTGTACGTTAGATGCCATTGTTTGAAATTAACGGAAAACATGAATGAAAATCAGGTTACTATCTTAAATTAGAAGAAATAATAAGTGAAATGTGTTGTATAGTAGACGAGGCCCTTAGAAGTTGAAGGACGCATATCTCTTTTGGATCAACCCACTATGCACATGTTAGTATTGATATCCAAAGACAGTATTAGAGCTGGAGAGGTTGTAAATTTATCAGTTGTTAGCTATAGCATGATTACTCAGGACAATTCGTATCGTTGGACTTTTAATATCTTCTGTTGAGGCGTTTCTATCTGAAATGTAAACAATTAGAAAGCTATATTTTGGACGTTTTCTCTGGCCTGCGCTAAGTATTTCTATTTATTTAAAAAGAGAACGAGCTGATAAATATGAGAAAAAATTCAGAAAATGCCTGAACAAGAATAAAATGGCTTAAGTTACGCGAATAAATAAGTGTGAAAGGTTAATCAGTCATTAAATAATTGAGCCTCATAGAGATAGAAACATCTTATTCTTCCTCCTTTTATTTTTACTTGCGGAGAAGCGCCAGGTCAAAGCGTCGCTGGTTTTTCAAATGGAGTAAAGTTCAATTGTACCCATTTAGAGCCATGAAATGACCGATATGACCATGGGACATATGGTTATTCACCTTGGAGATTTCAAATCTGCCATCGGATTTTGCGCTTGGTGGCACCATCTAGTGGCAGAAGCCTAATTTAGCCATTTAGCCATTCAAAGGCACTTGTAAGTGATTTGAACCATGGGAAAACATCAATGCAATAACTATTTATCATTTTAGCACAAAGCCTTGCAGGTCATTAGAGGGGCCTTCCCTCTTGTTTCTAATTTCCTTCTCTTCCTCTTTCTTCTATTCTTTCAAGAAAACCTCATCGATCAGCAGCTAAATCATAATTTTAACACCGACATCATAAAAGAACGAAACGGAAGGTAATCCAAGATTATATATACTATATTTTAGGCTAATTAACTTGTTTTCTGCTGAATTATTATTCTTTGAATTGTTAATAATTTTCTTAATGGAATCTTGTCACTGGTGTACTAGAATGTTGCACAGAGATTTTAAAAATTGTAAGTTGAGTAGTTATTTAGATATAGGATGTTACCATATGGTAACGGTAGGAAAAAATAGGTACAAATAAAACACTTTCTATACATTTTCTTTATATTTGGATTTCTCGCTGAAAATTGGCCACTTGACCCCACGAATATTAAAAAATAAGATTCTTAATGGAAAAATTTCTTTCCTAAATAAAAATAGTAATATTGTTGATAATATTTAAACAAAAACCTGGAAATGCACGTTATTTTCGTGACGATGACCAAAAAATAGTGAATAAAAGTCCTTTGAAATTTTCCCAATTCACTAAAGAACTTAGGGTTTTGTATGGTACTCTGTGAAGCATTACATGCATAAATCAACATTAGATTTCAAAACATTCCGTTTGCATGCTTAAGTTACAGTGCATACCTGCACATCTTTTTTTATCCCCCGGTACTGGTCGGACAAAATGGTCCTTACTATTAAATCTACAGTCATGTTCGGCTGGAGGTTGTGAAGGCTTTCTTCCCGTTGTTTTTGGTAGATATTTGAATCGCTTAAGATAAGACATGGCATTAGCTCTTCTAAAATCTAAGTGACTCAAATTTGAACTTTGTATGCATGACAGTTGACATGCATTATGGATGGCTACATCTGGAAACCGAGTAAATAGACTCCACCACCATTTCTTACGTATTCCAATCCTGTAATTGTTGATATTTTGATTCATTCCATCTGTTTCAACCATATTTTGATTATATTATTTAATAGAATATGGAATATGAATCTGGAGATTTCGCTTCTGAGCTTTGCTCCATCTTTTTATGGTTCCTACCGGCATTTGCCCATACAATGTAGAGGTCACAGTAACTACGGCATTATCCATCAAGCGATTTGTAATAATTTTGTTGTCACCAATAATTGCTGTAGGAGTTTGCACATATCCTCTTTCTTGATTTTTAATAGCCTCCCCATTCCTGATTGGACAAGCTTTTTGAAGACGACTTTCTCTCAATGTGCTTGTTCCCTTCTAACTCGTGTCTTTAGTTCTTCTAGCAATGGCAATGTTGGTAAGAGTAATTTTTTTTATTTTTCGCTTAGCTGATCCAAAAGATGAAGCACTGTGGAAACAGATTTTCCAAACTGTCTTTCATTTCTTCCATTACCATGTAATGTTTTACCTTGGGAGGGATCAAAGAAAACAAGGTAGCCAGAGGAAGTGTTTTGGCACCAAACTTTATAACCAAAGCGTATTATTGGCTTGCTACGGATTGCCTGCTTGTAACTATGCTTAACAAAATACTCAACCATAGCTTCATTATGTGATATAAATTGTGTTGGTATGAAATGAATCATGAATTTTGGGGGGAGATGAGTGATTAGTGTGCGTATGTTGGTGCACTTATCATTACATTTAACTGGGTGTTTGGGTTTAAATGTAAGCATTTCATGATATTATCAAATCTGTCGCCTTTTATTGATTCACATATAACTGAATTTTGCAGATCAGTCCCTCAAGAACAAAACATTGCTTTGCTTGGTAATGGTTTGTAGCTCGAAACAATTATATTCCTAAAAAGACCTTCATTTGTTCTTTGGTTAGATTCATGTTAGAACAGTTTTTTGACAAAAAATGAAGAGTGCTTTGTTCAACTATGAGCTCTATGAGTTCTACATCAAAGAATAGCTCAAACATTTGCACAGGGTTTAGATGCCTGTATTTTGGAGCATTATACTCAGGAAAAGGCAAATTTCTTATATTAGGGGCATATAAGTCCCAATCCTTACGTACTTCAGGTAAATTTTGTGTACTTGCCTCAGAACAAGAATCTCTTTCATTTACCAATTCAGCCTCTGCACGAAATTGGTTACCAGTGACGTTTTATGAAAAGAAATGACTCTCATCACCTGAGTCTTCATCCGTCAATTTATGAACATCTGGAGGTTGAATATACATTTTCTGTGAAGTATCGGTACGATCCAGTTCATCCAAAATGTTGTTCGCTGTCAAGGATCTAGTAAGGGAAAAAGTTATAAATCAGATTTTTGTAGATCAATTTTCCTAACGTTACCATACGGTAACAGAATGTATATACATAATATTGAGACCCAAATGAAAGATAACAAACTATATTATTGTGTCAAAATACTATTGCAATACAGTAAAAACAATCTATTTATATTATCCATTAACCTTTCAAAAGAAATTTTTTGAAATCAAGCCTAATCCAGGGGACTAATAATGTAGTACGTCCAAGCGTCACGAATTATTTTTTAGCAACTGATACACTGACTAAATTTGTAAAAACACTGAACCAACCCTCTAATAACGTGAATTTTCTTGAAATTACAGGATTTGGCAGCATTAAACAAATAGAAAACAATGACACTTTTACGTTAACAAATGTTCACGATAGGAGGAGAGAGGTTAACCTGGACGTTAGAATAGATCTGCAATAGATCTAGCAGTAAACTCTAAACATGAGACTAGGCATTTCTGTAGTTATGTTAAGAGTAGATAACCCAAGAAGAACATTTGACCGATTTGGATTAGAGAAGGAATTATCACAACAATACACACTATAAGAAGGAATGGATTTGTGGAACATCAGATGCTCTCCTACACGCGAGCAAATGAGGAGTAAATTATTACAAGATAAAATTAGGTACCAAACTCACTTTAAAGATTTAAATAACGGATTATTAAAAACGCAGTGTACGAGCGATTTCTTGCAATTAGGTGGTCGAAATTTGAAATCAGATTACCGAATGAACGTCTAAATCTAAGAGTTCGTTAACTTAGAAAGAGGCCTAGGAGTTTTCATTCTAGGGGACCTAAAATTGTTAAAGTAATACATCGAGTCTATTAAGAAACTAAATTAAATGCTAGGATACAAAATTTGTACTTCACTTTTAGAAAGATATAATATTATCTTTATATAACCGCTCATCGAACTTCATCTCGAGTAAGCAGTGCAATTTTGCTCTTCTTACCTCGAAAAAAAACTTAGCGTTGTTAAAATGATGGCAACTTATGTCAAGCAAATTAATTCCTGAGATTAGAAATAAATCGTATGATGAATGAATTGGTTCCTTAAACGTATTATCTCTTACAGGTAGGCGATCACGTGAACAAATGATCGAAATATACAAAATCTTAAAAGGATTCACTAATATAAATTATAGATTAATGGAGAAGATAGATTCAAGTTAATAAATAATCGAGAACATGGCCATTACTCAAATTTACTTTAGTTTTAGTATCACACAAACTTGGATCAACCTAACTGAGTGGTGAGATGCTCCGTGTTAAAATATGTTTAAAAATGTTCCGAGGGTAACATTTCTAAATTGGTGGCACGGATGAAATTGCCGAATGGCAGATCAGGAAGAGTTGAGGATAAACAAAGCATAAACAAATAAACTCGTTCCATTCATGAAAATGCGTTTTTCTGATTTTTTCGATTCTTCTCTAACAATATTCCTTTCAATTATAACAGGTGACACTCTACAAGTGAAACAAACGGGTTCTATCTTTCCTTTTATCAGATTGATCATCTGTTTTAGGGTATAATAAAACCATGCATGTTCTTAGTTACATATATAGATATGTGTGTGTACCGTAAGTCTAGAAATAGTAAATAAAACATGATTTTAGTGGAAATACACATATAAAATTATGTATCGCTTTATTGTAATAAAATTAGAGATAACATTATCTTTTTTGCTAAGCTATTAGTAAAATGCATAGTTTTCCGATATAGTTTTCTTGCTGTAGCTTTCAATTTTGTGCTTCTCGGGCTTGTCAGGGGTGGATCCAATGGTATTTAAACATCTTAATTATGCTCTTAGTTCTGTAGTTCTTATTATTATTACTATTATTGTAAAAAAATGCGGAAAAGATTTACAGCTGGTTAATGACAATAGAAAAGCTTTTATATTCACAAACATAATTGGTACCATCAAAGAGAATCAGTTAATTACTTTTCAGCTTTCCATGTAAAACGTTAATTCCTTTTTACACAAAATAATTTTCTCACGCTCGTTTAGTCTCGTTTTTTTTGGTTGTTTCTGTCTTAACTTTTTAATTTATACGAAATAAATTGATCAGTTATTAAAAGAAAATTTGCAATATAGGCGCATATAAAAGTTCCCTCTCTAAAGTTTTGGTCTGATTATTGTTTAATTTCATAGATATAAATTACTGAGCGCATAAGTTCTAGTTTTTAAAATAGCATCAGGAATACATTTTATTGCCAAAGAACGAATAGGTGGGAACATTTTTTGGAACATTCTTTCGAAATTTTAAGATTCGTAGTTCACTATTCTTTTTTATCCCTTTTTGGTTGTTTCTTCCATTCTATTCTTCCATCTTGAGCAACAGGGCTCTTCTACACTCAGATTTCAAAATAAAAGTTAAACAGTCAAATACATCAATGAAATATCCTTTGATAGGTTAGCATCCGTTTAAAATCGTTTAAAAACATTTAAGTATAATTTGTTATGATAAACACTATGAATGTCAAGGTTTTTCAACTTTATAATCCCACTGTTATTCAGACAAACTTACACAAAAAAATTAGGTCCTACATAAAATAGCTTCACAACTATCACGCAAAGATTGAGAAAACTCTGCTAAGAAGTTTGTATTGGACGGGGAGAAGAGTTCTTAAAACCTCCGAACCTCGTTGTTTTGAAACAGACCAAAGATGTTCCCTCAGATAAAGTTCTTACTTCTCTCGATATCGAGCGAGACCACAAATAGTCCATCGGTCATAGTTTAAATTTGTATCACGTGTGGTGGGAAAACTTCATGCTAATTTGTGGATAGACTGATGTCTATATATGATAAAATGATGACCATTTGGAACGAGTAGCTTATTTTTAGTTATCACCATTTTAGCAGTGAAGAGTGACAAAACTGTCGGGGTAATTTTTTTATTTATACAGGAAGAAAAATCAATCTTACATATTATGCATTTTTATGTTGGTATCGAACTATTAAACAAGTTTATATATTAAAATAGGCAATGAATACATATTTATTCGACATCAATAAAAATTTAATATGATTCATTTAATGCTGCCTATTAATGAATTTTGGAATATTTTTCACTATAAAGTATTACGGACACCCACCTCTCTTTTTTCCTATCTGGCTACTTACCTCTTTGACACGGTGTTTTCATTTAATCTATGTGGAGAGCACCGATACAAAAAGCGGAGGTGAAGACGGAGCTGGCTGGCAGAAGGAAGAAGAACGGAAGATTACGTTGCGTAGTTCTAACAAACATTGAAGGTATTCTAGCGAAAGGAAGAATTATTCGACAAGCAGCCTATTACATTCTTTTTCTGAGGTGGGTGTCGTTGTTTTTATTTCTTTATATAGCAGTTAACTTCAATTAACCAAATTAAGTCAAAGAATTCTACTTATTGAAGCATCCTATTTCCTTGTTAGGATTAAGATTGCTGCACCATAACCAAACATTCCCCATCATCAAAGTTTCCATTTCGTGTTCTTGGCAGATCCTTTCCCTTGTCCAATTTTTGTGTATTATTTTGTGTGTATAATCTTTGTATTTTTGTGCGCTATTATATTTAATATGTCTGTAAAAGTACCAACCAAGGAGAAGTTGAGGTTCATAAAAATTTCCCTAACTAAAATAACTAGGAATGTCCTCAAAAAACTCGAAGAAAGCCTCACCCCTCAATACCTAAAAAATATAATAGCCGACATTCAAGAAAGGTTTGAGGCTCTTAAGAAAGCCCAAAATGCCCAATATTTGTACATTACTTCATTAGAAGAACTAGGGGAAGAGGCAATATATGTTGAGCCCGAAGAATTGTCAGAGCTGGATACTGAGTACAATGATGGAATACTATCCTGTATCAGCACTCTAGAATCTAAATTAATAGACCTAAATTCTCCTAGCAGCAATACCAGTAGTAGCAGTCATAATAACCCCATCTCCATTTCTCAGTCTATACCAGGTTTTAAAGTTCAGTTCTCGTAACTCAAAATTACCCCCTCTAGAAAAAATGAGCAAGACCCATTCGAGTTTTTTTAGATTTAAGGCTTCTTTCTTCAATGCCATTAAAAGTGTTGAAGGTTTGAAGAACTCAGTCAAGTTAATAACTTTCCATCAGCTGCTCTTATTTCTCCACATGCTTCATCTATTTATAAACTGATTAAACCTAGAGAATGTGTAAAATCTTTTGAGACCATCAGGAATGGTAATGTGGTCAAAAGTGATAGGTCTGTTTCTAACCGACCTGTTGAGTTCACCAAAAAGGATAATAAAACTTATGTGCATTTTGACACTCGTGTTAAAAATAAACCACTTGGGTGTAAATTTTGTCAGTTGACTAATCATTCTTCAATTGATTGTAAAAAGTATTCCAATTTTAAAAGCAGGTCCAAGAGAGCTGTTGAACTTGGGATGTGTAGTAGATGTCTTAGCAAAATCATAGGGAGAGTGCTTGTTCAAGTATTAATAGTAGGTTACCTTTTCATGTAAAAGTTGCCATACCTCAACTCATGTAACCCCAATGTGTCCTTCGATGCTTTTGTCACTTTCTTCTGCAAAAACTGTGAAGAGGGAAGAAAGTCACAGATGACTAACCGTTAGATCAAAGGCGGATATTGCCAATCCAGTGTTATCCTTGTTTTTTCAAACTCTTACAGGTTTTCAGAGAATGCTTTTTCTACTTGATAGTGGTGCTCAGTTATCAATAATAGATTATAGCCAACTTCAAAAGTATGGTTTAAGAGCTAAAGCAATTGCAAGGCCTATAATTAGCATGGGCATTAATAAGTCCATCCAAGGTTATTCCTTTGATACTTCCGTTATCTTACCCAGTTCAGATAAAGCTCAAATAAATTTTTTCTGTGTACCAAATCTAAATTTAAATCTGACTGTAAAAAGTATCTCTTCAACTTTAGACAAGCTTAAACTTATGGATTTCCCTCTGAGTAAAAATATACCAGATTACCATAATGATTGAATCCATATTTGTGGAATTTTAGGCAATGATATTTTGCAACATTTCAGGGTTTTTGAGTTACAAAATTTGAATGGAGCTAGGATGCTTCGAGTATCAAATGGTTTTATGCCCATTGGATCTATTGAATCCCTGACTGCTACCATTTCCAAAAGGAAATTTCAACATTGTAGTAATACCAAGGATCTTCCAAACCATGAAATTTTTCTTTGCCTATTTCTTATAAATTTAATGTCTCTAGCCAAGTAGAATCTTTCTATATAAAGGGAGGAAACTTTGGAAATTTTGCTGACTCGACCAATTTTTCTAATGTACATAAAAAAAGCATCTGCTGATCCCTCTTGTCTTGTACGCCATGATGTCTCTTGTCAGGCTGACATCCCTGAAAGGAGAAAAGTTAAGAGAAAAGGCAGACCTTTAATAAAGTCTTTTCAAAAGTCCTCTTCTGTGAATACAGAAGTTAAAGTACCTAAACAGTATAATAATGCAGTTAATTTTGTATTAAATCCTAAATCAAACTATTTCTCCCCTATGTCTGAGGCTTTCCTAATTCAGATGTAGAACTTAATCTGGAAAACTTGTATTGCCTAGAAACCATAGGTATTAGGCAAGAAAATACTTCCCCTATATGATGAGAAAGATGTGTAAAACTTCAAAAATTCAATACAGTTTAAAAATGGGCATTATTATATACATACGCCTTGGCAAAGAGATGTGTTGGATAAAGTCCCATCAAATAATAACTTAGCCAAAATTATTGCTAGAAAGGTGTCCAATAAGAATAGTCCTTTAGATTCAAATTATTTTGAAGTATTCCAGGAACAACTTAAATGAGGTATAAGAGAGGAACTTAAGGAACCTTCCAATCCAGATGACCATAAATGGATACCTCACAGACCCATCATGAGGAAAGATCCATTAGTTAACTATACAAAAATTCGCCCAGTCTTTAATGCATCTTTTAAAAGTTAAAAACAGTCCTTCACTAAATGAAGCTGTTTATGCAGTTACTGACATGCTTAATGACTTGTCAAGTTTATTGATGTACTTTAGGACCAATGAGTATGTTTTTTTAGCAGATATTGCAAAAGCCTTTCTCAATATTAAATTAAATAAGGATAGTGACAAGAACTGTTTTAGTTTTGTTGTGTATTATAATAATAAATTTCATTATTTCCGTTATTCCACCATTATAGTGGATTGATCTGTTCACCCTTTATATTAAATTATGTCTTATATCATCATGCCCAGAACTGTAATAATGTCATTGTAAGAGACATTATACAACATAAATTTAATGTAGATAACCTCATATTAACTAATAGGGATAAAAATACTCTGATTAAGATTGGACATGCAGTGTCCAGTACCATGTCAGGGGCAGGATTATTACTTAGAGAGTGGTGTAGTAATGCTAATGATGTTGTAAACCAATTTGTCAGAAGTTAGAAAACTTTAACTACTAACAAATCCAAAGTATTGGGATATGTCATTAAACCTGAATAGAATAAAATGTCTCTTAAAGTAAATTATGTAGATCTTAAGTGTAATACCAAGAGACAAATAGTCAGTTCTGTATCATCTGTGTTTGATCCTATAGGATTTATTTTCCCTCTATTAGTTAAAGCAAAACTTTTTTTAAGGAAGTTATGCACCAATATGTATTCTTGGGATCAAGAACTTCCGGAAGCAATTTTATCTTAATGGCAGCATTATGCCACTAAATTCAACAAGTATCTTACTCAGGAAAATATCTCTGTATCCCGCAAAGTTGCCAACGATGATCTACCATTCTCTTTAATTATTTTTACTGATGCCTTAAAACAAGCTTATGGTTTTTCAATTTATTGTGTCCAAAATGGAAATTTATAGTTGCTCTTCAGTAAATTTAAATTAACTTCATTGCCTAACAAAACATTGCCATCATTAGAATTGTTGGCAATTTTTTTGGCTATAAAGTGTATGGATACAATTGTAAGTGATTCAAATTTCAATCTCAATGTTGAAAATATTACTTTTCTCCCTGACATTCAGGTGGCTATTGCTTGGAACTTGACTGGAAGAGCTATGAAAAAGAATATTTTTGTAAATAATAGGTTAAAGGATATGGAAATATTCCAAAACAGGCTAGAAAAGAGAAACATTCTCCTGTCTTTTAAATATGTTCCTTCTGAACATAATATAGCTGATAATTTAACTAGAGTTGTGTCTATTTCCAAGTTTCACAATCAGGTGTCTAGGTGGCTTAATGGTCCTATTTGGATTACCTTACCTGTGAAAGATTGGCCTAAAGGTCAGTTAGGCTGTCTTCCAGCTCCATTTAAGGAGGGAAGTTGTTCTATAGATGAACAGTCTTCTCCTGTCGTACTACCTGTAGCAGAAGATACTCAAGTTGTTGACTTCATATACCAAATTAATTTCAGTAACTTCGAAGGTGTTAAAAGCTGTTAAAATGTTAAAAAAATTGGTAATAAATGTAGCAGAAATTAAAGAATTAAGCTTTCTGTTTCTTATTAAACAAATGCAGTGTGTTTGTTTTGCAGAAGAAATTAAATTTCTTCAAAATTTTCCTACCTCTTATAAAAATGTACCCATTCTTTTTAAAAATCTCAACCTGTTTCTAGATGGCAATGGTATTCTTAGGTCTAAAGGAAGGATGTCCAAGAATTTACTTTTAAGTTATGATGCAGTAAACCAATCATTCTGAGTGATCAACATCATTTAACAACATTAATCATAAGAAATTCCTATCTTTCCTGCAATCATTTGGGTGTGGATTCCACTGTTAATCATCTTAGACAAACTGGTTTTTGGGTCCTTAAAGTTAGACAAGCAGTAAAGAAAGTATTAAAAAATTGTATTTTATGCCATAAATACAATTCTAGCCATTTCCATGCCCCAGCTACACCTTCTTTTCCAAAAGATAGAGTTAACTTTGTTAATCCCTTTGAGCATACTGGCATAGATTTTACTGGACATTTCTTCGCTTCTGATTTTTGTGGTAACAAACATAAAATATATATATTACTTTTAACATGTATGAATTCAAGAGCTATTCATTTAGAAGTTGTAAACAATATGTCTGTGGAAGAATTTATTATGGCTTTTGTCCGGTTTTACAATAGATATGGTCTGCCAAAAGTTTTGTATTCAGATAATGCAAGTTCATTTACTTCAAGCACATCACTTTTATCAAATCTCATTGCTTCAGATATTTTTAAAGAAAAATTTGTTAAATATAACTTAGTGCATAAGACAATCCCAGCATACTCCCCTTGGTTTGGGGCCAGTTAGGAGAGACTCATTAAAACTGTAAAACAATGCATATATAAAACTTTTGGAAGATCAATTGTAAAGGAATCTAATTTTATAACAGCCCTTTCAGATAGTCAACTGGCCATAAACAACCGTCCTTTAACATATAGGGATAAAGAGAATAGTATAAAGGGAATCCCTCCTAATCATCTCATGTCATGCCTAGTATCTTTCCCATCAGTAATTATTTCTAAAGAATTTATTGATAGCAATATTGATTCAGAAAAAGTTAGAGACAATTTATTAAACTCTCTTGAGTTAAGAGATGTAATAGTTAACAGATTTCAAAAGGAATGGTATACTGATTATCTTTTTTCTTTAAGAAATAAACATAGTAATTCATTCTCGCTTGTAGATTGTTATAAGGGAAATAATAAATATTTATATGTAGGTTCTGTGGTGCTTATTAAAAATCCAATTAAACCTCGCCTATACTATAGTATTGGCAAAATAGTAGAAGTGCTCCCAGGTGAAGACAATTTAATTCGTGTGGTTAAAGTTTTAAAACATGATAATAATATTGTAACTACTTTAGTAACTAACCTGTATCCGTTGAAATTAGTTAGTGGGGTCAGCAGCAGTCAGGTAGTCAAGAAACTCTTTCTGGTGTTGAAGCGGATCCTGATAAAATTATTGCTGGTAAGAATGTTGTTTCAGCTTCTCGACCTAGCAGAAAAGCTGCAGTAAAATTTAAAGAAAGAATGGATGAATGGTTAAAGTCCGATCAACTTTAACTTTCAGAATAACTTAGTTTATTTATGTATGAAATTTTTCAAGATAGCTTTATATTTATAATCTTTAAAAATGTGTTAACATTTAAACTTTATACAGTAAATACTACAGACACATGAACTTCTAAACAAATAAAAACTTATATGTATTAAGGAAAAAAGATATCCCATAAATTTAATATTTGAAAGACTTTTAAATCTTCTAAAATATATGCACACTATTTATAAATTTAAAATCAAATATTGTTGATGAAGAAATATTTAAACAAGGGAGAGGGTAGGTCGCTGGGACCCTAAACAAAATTTATCTCCTTTGATAAAAATATATCTGCATATCGTAGATATGCTATGTAATATAAAATGTAAATAGTATTAGTATTAAATATTAAACTGTTAAACTATGTTTATCAGTTTAATTTCCTGAGGGGGAGTGTTTGGAATATTTTTAACTATAAAGTATTACGGACACCGACCTCTCTTTTTTCCTATCTTCTTCTTACCTCTTTGACACGGTGTTTTCATTTAATCTATGTGGAGAGCACCGATACAAAAAGCGGAGGTGAAGATGGGGACAGCTGGCAGAAGGAAGAAGGACGGAAGATTACGTGGCGTAGTTCGAACAAACATTGAAGGTATTCTAGCGAAAGGAAGAATTCTTCGACAAGCAGCCTATTACATTCTTTTTCTGAGGTAGGTGTCGTTGTTATTCTTTCTTTATATAGCAGTTGACTTCAATTAAACAAATTAAATTATACAGTGCCGCCAAAAAATCTATACATCCAAATTTTAGGATAATAAAACGTAAAAATGCCACTTATATGTATTATATTTTCCCTTTCAACTTACAACCTTCTTTTGTCATGTTGCTCTTTGCTTTTTATCACTATGTTGAGGCTCTTGGTCATCGAAGTGGCGAGGTTGGAGAAGTGTGAAGCGTCTATGGTGACCCAGAGCTTCTTCACCATCTCTTTCAGTTCCGTGATGCTGGTGGGTTGAGTTTTTTCAAGCTTACATTTCATGACTGTCAAAGAGAGAGAGAGAGAGAGAGAGAAAACGCGCGCGGTCGCCGCTAGCAAGGAGAGAAAAAGCGCGCGTGCGATAGAGAGGACAGACCGTGATGACCCTATATAAGCCATACTAACGGAGGCGCAAAATTGCGAAAGCCATGATGGGCTGGAGGCCAGAATTCGCGGAAGCCTGAGATGTGCTTATGAGCAGGAAGGGTCTCGCTAGGGATTATCCGGCAACGACGTGAACCGTACAACGTCCACCTCACCTGGCAAAGCGTCTGTTGACAGGAACTCTCGCCCATCGGGGGCGGGAAAAAGCCCATCCGTCTCACCCCTACAATACATCCGACGCCAGACAGCAGTAAGTAACTGCCTGTGTCCCGAGTATTTGCGAGTATCTGTTATCTTCCCGTTCCAGTTAATTGTGCGCTAACCCTAGCAGCACTCGACAAGCTCCGTGTATTCTCCTAGAACTCGCACGAGTCAACCTCATACTGGTTGGTACCCGTTACCGGAACGCGACGCGTCAAATTCTCGATTTGGCATTCTAAACCCGATTGCAAGAGCTGAGTTCATCTCGCGTAATAGTCGTTTGTCAAGTGGCTATTATTGTGTGCTCTACGCCATCTCTAACATAGCAGGATTACTCCTTTGAATCAATCTTCGAAGGGAACCGCAGCGCACAACTCTTCTGTGCAAGCATCCCCCCCACCCTATTTAAGCCTCTTTCATCTGGGCTTCGAGGTCACTCAAGGTCATCTGAGCGTCCCATCTGTTTGTGTGTACGGCGATCAACGCCACCTAGATAGCTCTTTGAAGCAGAGGCTCGTGTACGTATATTTTAATAATATACCTTAATTAAAACACCTTTAGTTTTGTATGTATAATTTTCCCCACGCTCTTAATGGACTAATCTGTTCATAGGCATTTTTGATGGGACTTATGTCAGGCAAATTGCCTGTCTACTCCAAAACATTGATATTATTATCTTCAAGGAACTTTTACACTGCCTTTCACTTATGGGCAGGGCAACTATCATGCATTAAAAAGTCGCACTCATGAATGTCCCCAAACCGTGCTCCTTTAACATCTCGATATAATTACTTTCTTTGAACGTTATGTTCTTAGGAAGGAATTATTTATAGTCCTACTCTGCTCTTATTTCCACTAAAAGCACCCCATACCATAACACTGTCATAGTCTTCACTATGTACCGCGGGTCAGTATTGGCCGCATTACTCGGACGATGGACGAACCTGGAGCAGCCCATGACCAGCCTGAAGGTGCTCTCATCACTAAACATCACCTTCTGCAGTTGGTGTTGCATGGTTCGTGTTAAGGTGTCTTTCAGGAGTTCAGGGTGCTTTCCCTTGATTGCTACGGCAGTTATGGCATTATCTTATATCACTTCTCTCTTGAGGATGTTGTGTGTGCAAAGATAGGTCTTTATAGGCCCATCCTCTTAGGTGGTACGGTGCCAGTTGGTACTGATGCAGCAGCTTTCTTGATGTTGTAAATTGCCTTGCTCGTGATTTTCAGTTCTGTAGCTACGGGTATCACAGACTATCCTTGTTCTAATAGGGCATGAAAACGGGTCATTTCTTCCCTTTATAGTTTAGTTTGACCCATTTTGAACAGGTGTAGCAAATATATTGGGCAGGAAATCTGGTAATTGACTGCAAAAAGTGTCACTGAGGAGCAACGTAAATCAAGTCATTCCTCACGGAGCACAGGCAGCTCACTGAATCGTGTTGTGTTGGAAAAATATGCAGTGAGTCAGTCTAGTATGCTGCATTATTACTAGCTCCACCCACTTTTTCGATAGCAGAAACTCAAAGGAAATCTTGTGCCAAATCTCGTATTTAGATTTTTGTTGCTGTGAAATTATCTAGATTTTTTTGGCGGGAACTATATTAAGTAGAAACAAACCGTAGTCCTACTGATATAAACGTGAAAGAGGGGCGTTGTAAAAAACAATGGGTTATAGGAGAATTTTTTTTAACTATGATTTCCAAACGAATTAATCTCGAATTATATAATTAGACTGAATTTCGATTTATCACAGCCACGAAGCAAATAATCTTTCTAGATTTGAACATTGGTTAATGGTCCCCACCAGTTGTCGGTAACAACCAAGGCATATAAAGATTCTAGGTGCCTAGGTGGTGGCAATTGTTATGAATAGACTAGCCTGTTGAAACGCTCTTATGTGAATTTTCTTTAAAATATGAGTTTATTTTTTTATAGGGCTCTTTACATCTTTCTCTCTTAATAAAAATGGCAAAGTAGTGAACCATATGAAAAGTAAGTTTCTATGATTCATTACACTTGGGTTATGTTTTACACAAGTTGAAAGATGGTGACTCGCTTTTATTTATGTTATTTATTAGCATTTTAGTTTAACTTGCTACGTATAATGGCCACACATCATGTTTTTATGGTCTAAATGACTAAAAATCTTTTTTTAGAAGTTTTTAACTATCTGATCCAATCCTTATCTCATAACTATCAATTTGTCCTGATCTGGCCCACAAAATCTCCACTAGTAGAAAACCTTGCTGTGTGCTGCAGAAATCAAGAAATAAGCGAAAATTAAAGGCATATCTAAAAACATCCCGATTATTTGATGCCAATCTTTCGTTACCCTCAGAGATGCGAAAGCATTTTTACTATCAAAAGTGATTTAGACTCTGCATATCCAAAGAAGAGAGAACAGAAATAACATAAGCTGAATGGAAGGTTGGAGAACAGAAAAAGGTCATGCCATCAATTAAGCTTGATGAGTTTGTCAATTTTATGCGATAAATCAAGTAACTAAATAAAATGTCTTTTAAAACCACATAAGCTCTAAACTAGTGTTTTCAACTAAGACAAAGTTTCAACACCTCTCAGGTTACAATAAAATATTAGGAAGTAAGATGCTCGAAGTAGTCCCATGGAGCTCGTGGAAGTGAAGGCCAATACCATAGAATCTGATACCGTTATAGCAGAAAGGATAAAGATGCCAAAGTTAGCAGTCATTCTAACGATAATGATGCTAATGCGGATTTTGTTTGTGAGTAGGCAAAGAATCAAGCACCCAGTAAACCTTTAGCCTATGTCAGAGAATTATTGTATCTCAACCTTTGGATAACACAAATAACTTAACTTGCGAACATTTCGTTATATGTATGAATAATGTCAGTGTGAGAGGAGTGAGAAGCTATGGCACAAACATGTCCTACCTAAATACGCTGGAGCGTAAGACCTGGATATGTGAGCTGATACTATTTGGTGCCAGGGAACAGATCCTATTAATTAGGTCATGTGAAATACAGGATTATCACTGAAGCTATAATTACTTCGATGATTCTAATTCATGAAACAATGAGGATATCTAAATGTTAAAATTAGTCTCTAGGGTAGCAGTTCCATCAGATAATCCATTTGGTTTTCTACAAGCTCTCAAAGTTAAATAATGTTTGTTAAATTTCAAGCAGGAGCAGTTGTAGATAGAGCCGCCTTCAATCAATTTCCGGGACAAGTTAAGGCTTCTGAGAGCTATAGATTTGACATGGGATTTGACATTTACAAAGAAAATTCGATTAAGTATAGGGGGCGATCCTACAGGCTTTGACAACAAATCATACCGCTTATTCAGTACAGTAAACTTCAAGAATTCTGCACTAGAAAAATTCCTGAAAAACCTTGATTTCAAACAGAGTTTGGTCCAGTTCCTGTTACAGTCCTGTTCAAAAATCAACATTTTCTTATTTTACCATGAATGTGTAACTCTATTCATGCTTTTTGACCTGAAAAGCCTGAAGTTACAACTATTTTAACCTAGGATGTTGCGAAGCATTGCCGCATGGTGCGAAAGCTTTTCTCTTTTGAAATCGGCCAAAACACCAATTCCGGAGGGTTTTTATTCAAAAAAGCTAGAGCAGCAAATTTGGTATCAAATGAAAAATCATGAAATTAATAAATATTAATAATAAAAAGTGTTATCTATCCATTTTAATGAAATAACAGAAACTGAATGAGAATCTAGAAAGAAAAACACCTACAAGTTTCACCTAATATTAGAATTATGCAAAGTGTAGTATATTTTAGAGTCTCCACATATTCTTCACTGCCGGATGTTAACCTGGCCATCTCCCTGATCTCTTAAGGATACTTTCCTGGAGAGAAGCCTCTCATCTCATTCGGCCAAATAGAACAAAGGTGAGGATATCAGTTTCAACAAAGAACAAAAGACTGAGAGGAAAGGCCATGTTTAATCAAGAGAAAAGTTTTGTAACAAGAGTCAGTCAGCAGCCTGCGAAGAATGAAAGACTGCAGCATTTACCAAGATTAAACTAATTACTTTGAACGTGTCAACTTTTTTAAGTATTGCTTTATTGCGATATTAACAATTACTTTCTTAAATTGTTGTAATAATTTACAGCTAGAGCAGGAACATCATGCATTTGGTCATTTGGATGACATTATTTAGGGTGACGCAACTGAAAATGAAGCTAACACAGATTACATGGATAACTGTGACGTATACGCTTTATAGTAAGGTCATTGAATGTGATTTCATCTGCAATGGAGCTGATCGTCTTTATTTATCAGATAATCAAGTTATTGCTATCGTTTCTGCCCCATGAATGTTCGAGTGGTTAATCTGAATAACTTCTTAATCTTTATCTTCACAACACATCCATCGCAAGAGAATTATATCCAGGTATAGTATCAGCCAGAAATATATGTCTACAATTTTTTAAAACACCAGCTCTGCGCTGTCTTACACTAAGATAAAGATTTGCTTAGTGATGTCTTTGGCATTGAACCTGGAAATAACTTAAATATCTTAGCTGTGCTAATATGTTTTCTACCTTTCTATGTACTGAAGCAATGTTATTACAATCTGTATACTGCTATCTGTAATCTACAGATCTTCTGGCACAGTGGATTTACTGAAGACTTTGAAGACATCGACACTAAATCCAAAAAATAGTTGTGGTCAAAGACGAGGTACCAAACTAATACTAAAGAAATGAGTTGGGGCATGCTAAGAATCTGAAAGCAATGAATAATAATATTGATCATTGTGTTAAGTTCATGGTTACTTTAAAATGTGAAAGCAACAGATGCCAAGAAAAAAGACTATCTTGTTCAAGCTGTGGAGTTCAACAGACGCCATTAAGTGAAAATTTTTAAGAAACAAACTCCCTACAACTGATTGTGTAAATTTCATTATGAAATTAATAATTAGACTTGTGACAAAATGTTAATCACAAATTTGTGTGATGAATAAGATTCCTTGTCTATTTTGAATGTGAGGTAACGAATTTTGCGATATTTCTGAATTGTCGGTATGTACCAATGGGCCATTTTTCCAAAATTACTATAATTGTTTTTAAGTCAGAAACAGAAATAAGAAAATGTTTGTTACAGGAAATTGATTTGAGTTACTTTAGAAGTGTCCCATAAACTGGACGTTGAGCGTCCCGTGGAGTTTAGTTCTTGCATCAATAATAGGATAGTAATCTTCTGTTTAATTGGAGAGAGCACTGATTTCCTATGATCAAGATATCTTTGAATGGAGTCCGTGGTTGTTGTTATGATGTGATGACCAAAATTAGTTGCGTTGAAATTATAGTTATGGATGTAGAAAAAATGCGCGTATAGGGAATTTGGGAGGCACTTAAGAGTCACAACTTTAAATCAATTCTTATTCACTTCACTTTATGTAGATATGATCGACTGAGTTTTCATCTATTTACGCTACATTCTCACATCCTAGAAAATCCACTGTTAAGATTTTGTCGTATTCTGCAAGAGCTCTGTTCAGAAAGTCGGCTAGTAGACTTAATTCTCGTTTCTTGAAACGCAGGTTCAATTATAAGTAATTAACAAACATTTAAATCATGAAAATAATCACAAAACATTACACCAATTAATTGATTATACCGAAGAATGAATGACAAATTGAATGAATGGACATAGGTGAGGTAATTTTGTTCTATGCTGAATGAAGAGTAATGAATTTATAGCGATCGAGAATGAAAAAAGTAGACTTAATGCGTGGATCAAGACTGCGAGTCTCTGTCTAGCAATATATCCAGTGAGGAATGCCATTGCCTGGTCTCCTTATATAAACGAAGAGTAAATAATTAGGAGAGCAGGCAATGGCTTCGCCAGTCCTCCCTACGGGGGGAGGTTGCGCTTCACTACTAAGATTAAATTTGAAATCTAATAAAAAGCAGCCATGGTTAAATTTTTATAAATTTTCTGAACTTCGCCAATAATTTTAAAAAGGAACTCTAAACTAAATTTACGACCTTTCAAAATATAACGTTGCTAAAATATAGAGTTTTAGAAGGTATAATTTTTTTCTGAATTTCACCAGTTGTAATCCTTTGGGTTTTAAAAAATTCAAAAAATTTCGATACTTATATTCATTTCTAAACTTCACTATTTTGATTTTTGATATTATAAAAGAGTTATTAGAAATAACTTTGAAAAAAACATAAGTCATAACCAAACTAAGATGAAATTATTATTCCAATACTAAAAAAAAATCCCCTTCTTAAATTATAGAGTTAGTGATATATATATATATATATATATATATATATATATATATATATATATATATATATATATATGTAATTTGGTAAAAGTCTATGTTGTAGGCAAGTACTATTGAAGTCGATAGCTGTGACAGTGTTGTTAATTTTAACTTGTATTTTCTTAATATTTCTTACAAGTTTTTTAACGGGGTCTTCGAGGCGAGAAAAACACATCCTCGAGATTTCTTTCGACCATGTTAGGTCATCTTTAGGGAATGAACAGAAATGGAATTATTCACAAATTGCAACATTATATATAGTATATCTACTGATTTATTCAGTCTGTATGCTTGCTCTCTCGCTGTGGACTGGTAAAGGCTATCTCAGCTTAAGGATGAAAAGCTTTAGGACTGATCTAGAAACGCCTTTCTTCTGGGGCTGATCGAAGATTCCTCCTCTTTATCTTGAGCCAAGTGCCCCCCCCCCCCGAAGGTGTTGCTTTTCGTTATTGTAAATTTTTGGCTCTTTATTCATACTTTTTACCTCAAACTTACTTCTCACTAGCAATACATATCTTGGTCACCTTAAGGTCTGAGTTGCGGTTGGTAGTAAGGTATAGTGAACCCCTGCAGGAGGGGCTCCTCCCAGTAGTGGAGACGGTGTAGAGTCTCCCAAGCTGAAGATCGAGAGAAGAGCCCCTCTCTTCAGAGAGGGAAGGAATCGCAAGGAAGATGGACCCAACGGACTTCAAAAGGCTTGCCCTTAAAGTCATACCCAACGGATGAAAAAGATCACCACGAGAAGTAGTGCAATGCATATTTAATGATCTGGAAACACCCCTAATCCAATGTATTGACACCTTATCTGGATTCACAGTTATTTGCCCAGAAAATAAAGACGTTAAGCAGCTACTATCATCTGATGGTAGAATTACGCTAGGGAAGTTGGATTTGGAAGCAAAAGTACGCCACAAATCACGGCTAACAAAAGTATCATCTGCCGAAAAGTCGAGTCCTTGATAGGAGAGCACTCATGCCAAGCAATAAAGGAAGTATTTTGGAAGAGGTAGAAATGACCCAAGATAGCAGAGGTAGTCAAATTTAAAGATGATTCTAACTGTCGAAGTATGGCCAAGTGTTCGAGAATATTCGCACACAGGCTCTAAGTTTGGCTAAGCAAGGCAACAAAGGTTATTGTTCTAAGACTGTGATTTGAATAGTTAGATGCGGCTGCCAGACCAAGGAATATTCCAAACACAGCGACAAAAATAAATTTTAATATACACTTGATAAAGGGTACACAATATATATATATATATATATATATATATATATATATATACAAGAATAAGATGGAATTAGGTTCCGATTACTGATTGGATAACCAGGGATATTAAATGATTCTAATGGGAAATTTTGGAGTGGTGAGAGATTCAGTTCCTTTGAACATCGAAAGTAAAGCGGGATGAACTGCGTGTGTAGTGTACTAACGGCATACTTTTAACTGTGATCAAAGCAGGGCTCGCTGCCTCAGTGTGCCTGGCTCGAATCGCTTCCCTGCACGGATTTTTTCGAAAAAAGGTAATAAAAATATTACTGCAAGGAAAAATTATTCCGTTTTCTCTTTCAATGTGGTTTAATGGATTCATTTTCATCATTTTCTCGTGCTACTTTGAAAGAAATATACATATATATATATATATATATATATATATATATATATATATATATATATATATATATATACAAGAATAAGATGGAATTAGGTTCCGATTACTGATTGGATAACCAGGGATATTAAATGATTCTAATGGAAAATTTTGGGGTGGTGAGAAATTTTTTAGTTCCTTTGAACCTCGAGAGTAAAGCGGGGCAGCCGGGTAGGGAGGAGGGGTCCTTAGTAACCTTGATTACTCACGGGTGTAGACCGGAACCCGCAGAGAGTGATACTACCTTCTCCAAACTCAGATTTAGTGACATGCGGTCGTCTTGTCCTCAAGAGGTCACCGGACGAACTTCGGAGGGGGGGGTGGGAGTGACTTGTCCAAACTCGGATTGAGCGAGCTATTGTGCCTCTTCTCCTTAAGAGATCACCAGAATAACTTCGGAGGAAGGCTTCTACATCCTTGATCCGAAGGTGGTTGGAGAAGCTGACGTTGCCTCAAGAGATTCTTCTCCCTCAGCCGAAGTTACGATCGTGTTGTCAAGCTCTTCCGTTTGGGGAAGCGTCGTCTAAGCGAATCTCTGGATAATTCTTGAGGGGGCGCATATATACCCGGATTTCTCCAAAAGAGGGAGAAGGAGAGAGACCTTCTCGACCCTTCTTTATCGGCCACGGCAAGAGAGCGTGTCCTTACTGAAAAGTGTAAGAGGCCGGGATCAGCGGGTATGAAGGAACGACCAGCGGCTGGAGCTATACAAGTTGTCTCAAGGGGACAAAAAAGGGCACATGCGCAATTTCCCCAACTAGGGGAGAGGGAAGATTAAGACGGTGGGGGGGGTAGCCTTCAATCACAGCATCATGCGTCGGTGTAAATTTCCGCCCAAAAGACCTAATCATCTGTTCTGAATGCGGAACTGAATGCCATTCTTGGCGTTACTGAAAGAAAATAGATAAAAGAGGCATAAATTGCCATAGAGGACTCAAAACTATGGCCATGATCTGTCCCAGAAGAAGAGAAATTATAAACAGAAAAGAAACAGAGTCAAACAGAAATAATGCTAACCAAAGTAAATCTCATTCAAATCAATGGCAAAAAGTGAGCAACAAGGACCAGCAACACAGATAAATTTGGATGGTACTCTCAACGTGAAAATACTTATTTGTATATTACATGGCCACGTGATGAACATAGCTAATTCTGAGAGTTACGCAACAATAGTCAACAGCATGCTACAGGAAAACGGGCTTGAATCGATCAAATTCCCCAAATAAGTCGACTCATCGGCCATTTTCAAAATCAAAGTCACAGAAAAGACACAACAGGAGTTAATCGAAGAGGCGAAAGGAAACTAACAGGCAGCAGAAACAGAAGAGCACACAAACAGTGATGAGTCAGAGACTGAAAATACCTCCGACGACACAGCAACATTGCACACAATTTACTCGCAGAAAAGCCCAAATATTTAACAGATCCGAACCCACAAGTAGAAAGGGTCCATGACCCAGAGATTACAAGCAAGGATTGCAGTACAAAACAATTCAAGGATTGGAAGATGCATATTTAGATATAGAAATTAAAATGGAATTAACCAACATCCTTGTTATAATTGGATAGCAGCCACCCAGGTTCCCCAATTACCGGTCATTTTGATGGGCGATTTAAACACCCATTGCGGGGCATGTGGGTACAGGAATACAAACAGAGTCGGAAGAGAACTTAACACGCTTATTAAGAGACGTATATTGCAAAGACTGGCACCCAATTTCCCCACATAATTACAAAGAGAACATGCAACAAAACCGGACATCTGCATGGCTAATTTCAATCTGTCCTTTAATTATTTTATGGAACCAGTGCATGTTCCTTGCAGTGACCAAACTGCAACTATAATGCGTATAAAAAGAATCCTATATAAACTCCTTCGAAGAAATGGAAGGCATACCATAGAGTGGATTTGGATAAGTACAAAGAATTACTTCAGAAGTACGTGCCCAGCCCACTCGGGGAAACCACTCTAGGGGAAATCGACGGGGAGTTGGATAGGATCAGAGAAGATATTAAAAGGGTAGAGAAGGGGACCGTCTCCATTAACTCGTTCCAAACCATTAAACAATTTAGATAGACATCAGAAATGTTGGCTTTGAGCGAGGAGATCGGCCGGGCGGCAGAAAATATAGTAAGATTTGGAACATCAAGGGAAGCATACAACGGCATCAGGAGACAGAAAAGAGAACTAATAGCGCTAATTTAAGAAAAAAAGAAAGAGAAATGGGATCAACACCTCGAGAAAATAGATGTGGGAACTTTACTATGGGAATTTTGGAAACATTAACGGATTAAATACACGGACAGCAAGGGATAAAAGGAAAATTTAGGATGCAGGGAACAACATTTTATAAGATTAGGAAGAAATAGAGGCATTATTTAGAGAGCACTGAAGAAATGTATTCAAAATTAGCGAGAAGAAAACGATGACTATGACATTGAATTCAAACATCAGCTGGTGGATGAACTCAGTGGGGAGATCTAAAGTACATACTCCTTCCACTTTGTCGAGGAAAGGAGAAACAATAAGGACGGAATAGCCGCAATTATTACATCTGAGGAATTAACAGAAGCGATAAAGAATTTTCGACAGAGAACCCCAGACAGATCGGGACTCACCAGATTAAATTACCTCAAAGCACCCCCGAAAATACTAGAGTGAGTGAGAAACGTCTTCAATGCGTGCTTAAACACGGGATACTTTCCTGATGAACTGAAAGTGGCGAAGATGATATTCATACCCAAGTCGGGAAACTCGCCAGAGCAAGTGGGTAACTACTGGCCCGTCATGCTACCAAGAAATGAGGGTTGGCTAAACATCCAATTTGTCGATGAAGTCGTCCAAATCATAGTTGCCCTTACAGGAACGGCCCAATGTAACTAGGATGACTGCAAAACAGATAAGAAGCATTAATAAATACGAAGAAAAATGGAAAATTCAAACCAATATGGATAAAGTTAAAATGGTACCCGTATACAGGAGAAGCATCTCAGATGTATGTGTAGAAGGACAACGCTACATATATGACAAAGAATGTCAGGCACTTGGAAATCTGGTTATTAAAAGCACGTAGCTGAGAGGGTAAATGGAGGGAAGAGCAGCCTGGCATTACTGTACAAGTTAGTTAACATAAGCCTGAAAAACAAGAGAAAATTTCATCAAGCCATAGTATAAGTCCGCGATTATTTACTTAACCATTGCGATGTACACGATCTGGAGAAGAATCATATTAAGACTCAAAAAAGTCCAAAACAAAGCTATATACTCATACTTAATAACAAACTTTAGAAGAGGAGAAAAAAGAGAATACGAGACCTGCACAGAGAGACAAAGATGAAGCCACTTAAAAGAATAAATGCCTAATGAGCAAGGAGACTCATCGAAAAGACATACATAGAATGAAGTAGGAGTTGAATTAACCAATCAAATTGCCCAAAGAGAAGGATGGAGATCACACAGATTATTTCCAAGTTCCCCAATGATAGTAGAAGGAAGAGAAGAGGATAAAGACGAAATTTAAACCTAGAGAAAGAGAATGAGATTGACAACCCGTTGCCTTCATCAAGATCTCCCTATCTATTTTCACAAGTTGCCTGGTATTTGGTTATACTGCGAGATCGGATCTTACCAGTTAGACCCACCTCTTTTGGGAAGCTTTACTCTGTTCAGAGAAGCCTCGAATCGTTTAAGTCTCTGTAGGCTTTGCTGGGATTCCTCTCCTCTCATCTAGACCCTTCCCCCCGCCAATCAAGGTTCTCCAGACTCCCGTGCGAGATTTCGCGCCGAGCTTCGTCAAAGTCTCGACTTTTCAAGGTTAAATTTCTCTGGAGCAGAGGTGCCATCGTCTGTAATCAAGCAGAATCGGGAACTCGTCTTCTGGTCTCCCCCATTCATCTTCTTCTCCGTCAGGATATTCGACCGAGATTCCCGTCCATTACCGTCACCATTTCCACGCGCCGACTAGCTAAAGGATTCCCCTCCCTTGAGGTGACCCCTTTAAAGAAAAACGACCCTTGCTTGTACCTCCCCTTAATCGACCTACTTTTCGTAATAAAAATATTCTCTCTGTTCCATCGATTTATAGTATCCCATTTAAAAGCTGCTTAACGAGTAATTAACGTTACTCGATTGCAAATTAATCTATATTCTGTCAGAATTGTCCTTAATTAAATTACTTAAATTTCCAGAATGTATATATATGCTAACTAGTGACTTATTTAAATTATATTTTTTGATTTCACTCTTTAAATATATCCTTGAAATGCAACTTGGTAAATTCATTAACTACTATCAGCCCCTGTAGTAAATCGCACTCTTATACCTCACCTCGTAATCAACGGATTACTCTTACAAAGTGAACGTACTTGTACGCAGCGAAGGACGCGTACGTACCTTAGAGGATATATTACTGCAAGGAAAAATTATTCCGTTTCCTCTTTCTATGTGGTTTAATGGATTCATTTTCCATCATTCTCTCGTGATACTTTGAGAGATATATACATATATATATATATATATATATATATATATATATATATATATATATGTATATATATATATATATATATATATATATATAATATATATATACTCATATATATATATATATATATATATATATATATATATATATATATATATATGAGTTTTTATATGAGGCTGAAGATTAAAAATCAACTGAGAAAGATCCTTTTTATTTGTTCTTAGTGAAAATATTCAGACTTTTTCAATTTCTGACCGTGAGCTTTCGCCTTTCTTCATGCATCTTCAGACTGAAGTATTGTTGAGGCAGCATTGATATAAAGTTCCTATTCTATTTGCCTCCTTTAGCGTCGAGGTAATTGTTTAGTGAGCAGCAAAGAATGAATTTTGTGCTCGTTCTTTGATGCCTTTTTTTAAGTTGGATTCATAGTACGGTTCACTTTTCTCTAGCAGAAAAGTTGCAATACTCGCTCCGAGCTGGTTTGTTGTGTGTTCAACTTCGTGCCCAACTCTTTGATGAGAAAACCTCCAGAATCTTCAGGCGGTGGGGTTTCGAGTTTTTTCAGAGGATGGCAGTGATTTCAACAATGATTTTTCTTGTAATTTCTTCATTGTGTTGTTCATGTTAGTGTACTTTGATTACTTCTTCCTGCAACTGTATTATTAAGCGTAGGCTGAAGGTAGTGGTGGTGGTTTGGATGACGCTTGCAGACCTGATGCTGGCATTCAAATTTGTATACAATATTTGTACTCTTTAAGATGGATTCTCTTCAGGTAGGTTGTTTTTCATTAGTAGATTGCTGACTTTTTTTGTTCTTATATTATATTCGTAGGGATAACTTATTGTCTTTTTCTTGGATAATATTACCTTTTATGATGTTTGCTAAAATTCATTCCTTTGTTTTTTAGGCATCCGTCATTTGGGTCTTGTTATTATTTTTTCCTCTATTTTCTTTTTCTCCTGTAACATAAACTTTGATTTGAGAATTTTTTTTTGTATTTGAGTAAATTCTCTATTAGAGTTGCCGTTGTTTATTTGGATTTGTTTCGATCGCCGAAATTTTTCATCGAGTGCGTTCACGTTGAGTCGTTCTTTATAGCTCTTCTAATGTATGAGCTCATTACCAATTTTTTATATTTTCCGGTGCACTTACATTTGGCGTTAAGGTATCAACCGCAGTTTGTTCCTTTTCGATAGACGGTGGTGATATATTTTCCGTCACTGTTCTGTTTTACGTCTACATCCAGGAAGGGAATATAACCGTTTACACTCGACTCGTATGTGGATTTGAGCACGGAATGATGATTGAAATATTCATTCTTCTTCCTTATAGAAATCTCCCAGCTACGAAGTGAGGGAATACAATCTCCGCACAAACTGGTCGAGTGTCCTAAAATTCAAATAACCCTCCCTCCTCTGTAACAGAATGTGCCTAAGTGTTTAAACTTAAACTTATTTTAATTTCATGTCTGTTTCAATTACATTAAGATAAAATCTCCAAATTTTAATGTAAATTTAAGTATTGTTTAGAGACATTGATCGGTTGACCTTTAATCAATTAACTATAATACCGTTTGGGAATGATTCATTGCCTTCTCGGCTTGAGGTCACGTCGCAGATAAAATCCTGTTACGTTACAGCAGAAGACTAGTAAATGCCGCTACCTTGAGATTATCAAGAGTAGTACATAGATCTTCTCTTCTTTGCCTTCAAGAATAACCATTGCACAATTAAGTGCTGAAACCTAACCCTTTAATCAATAAAACTCCACTATTTTTATACTGGTGTAACTTATAGGTTCCTTTGATTACAGTCAACCTTCTTCGCCCACTTATTCGATTCATTTTTGGAATTCCCCAAAACAAAGGCAAAAAAAAGCCAGAACACCGATCGTCACCATTCATCCCGACATAAAAATTACTATTTGGTGTAAATGCGAAGCACAATTTAATAACTTTAAGATTCCTACAGTTGAATGTAAAAAAACGCAGTGCAGTTAATTGTACCTGAGAAGTGGCATATAATCCAAGTTCCAATTAGGATTTACATTTAAATGTACATGGAGTCATATTTTAATATTACGATTACTAGTATCTTGGTCGGCCTCATAATTTTGGTTAGGAACGATTTTGAGACTTAGGTGAAAGCATTTAAATAGCATCTATTACGAATAATGCACAACCCCATTCATTATTTTTTAGCTTTTCAAGGATTTGATTTTAGTTTCGCAGGATTTATATAAACGAATCAAACAAATGAAGTTGTATTACCAGGACTTTTTGAGTTAGAAAATGATTGAGAGACTGGTGATTTGAATAAAATAGATGTGATATACCTAGTGAGCATTTGGGTTTTTTTTTCGATAAAGAGATCAATCTGCTTCTTAATTGAGATAAGTAAACCTTAAGAAACGAAAATTATTTATCAAACTCTCCTATATCATGCTTATCAAAATCAATTGCAAAGCTCTTTTAATCTAAGTAAGTTAGTAGTTTTGAGCAATATTTTCAAATAGCGAAAAGCTTTATATACCCATTGAAGGGAAATTAATAATTTCAAATAAATACGAACTACGTTTTAATCCCTACTACTAGTTAGGATGAATATACAAAATGAATTAAAGGAGCTTAACAAGGATCTGAAATTTCTCCAGCCTTTACTTGACATATGTGTTTTATGCAATATGGATATGAGATGAACTAGAAAATGTTCATGATTTTGGGGCTGCTCGTTCCAATTAGTGTGCACGGTCTGAACGGCCGTGCTGAATGCTGTCATATATGCAAATTTATCTCCACAAGTACAAAGAAAGTTGCAGGAAAATTTTCGCGTGACGTCATTCGAAAATAAAGATGAATAAATTTAATAAAATATGCTAATATTAGCATGGTTCATTTTCATGTTAAGACAGAAAATCGGCTTCGGAATATAGATATTTCCATTGCGACAGCCACACCTCTACTCCCTCAAACTGCTTGATACGAGAAGTTTCGTCCCAAAAGTCAATCCCACGCTGGCATATTGTGTTACAACTGGGACACTCGTGATAATTTTTGGCCTCAAAGTATGCACCATTTATATTCTTTGATCTTCACTTGTAAAAGAAATGCACTTCCATACCCTAAACTGAGCAATATCCATCTAAGTACCAAATAGTAAACTCAGAACCCACAACTAAATATTTGTGACCCACCAATACAAAGTTACTGATAGAAAAACCCTATTAGATGCTAATGACCTCCTGTTTATGAGATAAATACCAGCTGGTATTGTATGAGTAATATAGTGTATCTAGGCTAACTACTTGGTCCACCATAGTCGTATGGGGAAGTTTTGCCAGATTAATGTTCTCCAGATCATCTTTTTAGGTAAAGAATTCGGACGAGGAAGGAAGATTTCTTTGAATTTCTATATGAGATTACAGTCCTGACACATCGAAAAGTATTATTTAACACAAGGATATGCAAACGATATAGTAGAAAGTGTAGAGTAAGTAATTTCGATTGCATAGCCTAGCTAGACAGTAGAGCTTGTACGACTTTTGTAATGAGAGCATTTGCCGTGGAATATCAACGCCTTGTGAATCAAATTTACGGTTTCACCGCACCAATTTTAGTTAGTGAATGTAACTGCCCAAATGTTTAACTCCTTTGAAGATATAGATATTTATTTGGAATTGGTTGTTGCATTGTATCTCTCAAATCGTTTTATTGTCTACAATAGAAAAAGATTTTCGACTAATCTCCCGTTAGGTTTAGATTTCTTAAAAAAATCAATTGTTTGATCGAGCTACCAGGAAACATTGTTCGTTCTAGAGGAAATGATAATATTCTTGTGGACGCTGCAAATTCTGCACATCCTGGTTCGAGATGATAAAGAGAATTGCACTTATAAGAGGATGTAAACCAGCTCAGTAAAATAAATTCTACCTGATCCGTGGTATTATTATGCTCAGGAAAGAACTGTTTTTAAAATAAAGGGACAACCCCAGTGGTACAATTCCTAATATAAGTCGAGTAAAGGAGGAAAACGCGATGCAGTTGCTCCAACGAAATTTTCGTTTAAAGTTGGAAAGCTCCATGCATGCTGCTCAAAGGAATTTTACTCAAAAAGGAGAAACAAGAGAATGCTGCTCCAAGAAATTGTATTTTAATTAAACAATCAGAGGTCAGAAAGTGGTGCTTGAAGGAATCATCTTATTCTAAAGGAAGATGTTCAAGTGAGGTCTCTTCTCTTATGAATTAAGATATGGTAGGGAACAGCGAATGCGGTGCTTCCATTCAAGCTTTACTTCCCTGTTTGACACGATTAAGGATTACTCCCCATTAGCCCATTGTTTAGGAATAATCCTGTTGATGAATAGTCGCTAGTTTTCCTTCCTGTACAAATAGTAGCTATAGAACAGTAAGATAGAGTTTATTTTCTTTCAAAATTACATGTTTCTGACAACCTTCTTTCAATATTTGTTACATTTTCAAAGTTTTGGTAGATTAAAAATCAATTTTTTTTACATCGAAGTTTATCCTCTTTTTGGATTCTCTTTCATTACTTCAAGGGATATTCCGAATGTATCAATTTTCACCCTTCTTGATGTTTTTTATTTTGCTCGTCACAGTGACACGATCCTTTGAACAGTATCTGTTCGTTCATTTGCTTTATTGCCAGTGTCAAACTCTATATTTTCTTCTACTCTTTTTCTGAAAATAACTAACAGTTTCGCTCGATGTTTTACTTTGTTAAAGAACAACCCACGACCATATACTCATTTATTTGTGTTCTTACCCTTTAGTCGCCAAATTTACGGCTTTGTTAGAAAGTGAATCTCTTTTCCAGGTTTTCTTTGTCACAATTATTGTTTCAAAAAGGAATTTTAATCTTAGTTTCTGGCCTTATTTTTATTATTCGTCTTTTCTTTGATAATTGCATATATGCATTTCCATTTTTGACTTTGTTAGTTTTTTGTTAGTCCATTCATCCTTTGATATTAACCTATTATGAATTTATTTTAACATATTTGATGAATATTGTTTTATTGTGCACTATTATAGATGTAACTTCTTTTTTTATCATTTCAATTCATTTTAATCTATTTAATCCGCCCTGTCGACTCCCTAAGCTGAAATTTTGTTTTTCAGGCTCCGATTTCATTTTTAGACGCGTGCGAGTCTAGTCGAGAGCAACTCTTGATCTCAATATGTCGGTCGGTCCCGTTTGGCATTTCTTTCGTAGTAAAATCATAACTATTCGGCTGATTCTTATCAAATTTGGAAACCTTATGATGTTTTACATTCTCTTTCGAATGCTATAATTGCCAAAGTCCTCCAAAGTTTAGCCAGGGAATTATTTTGTTTTGGCAATAACATCCTAACTATTCAGAGGATACTCTCCTAGACTAGACTAGGCTAAAATTTGCAATAATCTTTTAGGCAAGCCAAGAATAGGCTATACTATGCTAGACTATTATAGGCAAGACTATACTATGCTAAGCTATGGTAAGATATAATGTACAAGGGTAATATATACTATGCTAATTTAGGCTACAAAATTCTATGCTTAGATAGCATATAGTATGCTAGGCTAGACAATACTAAGCTATGCTTGACTAGGATAGTATAGGCTATACTTATCTCGGATAGTTAATGCTAGGATAGATTATACTATGATAGGCTATGCTAAGCTATACTAGGTAGATAGGGCTATACTATGCTGTGCTAGGGTCGGCTATGCTAGGGTAGGCTATGCTAGGCTATGCTAGGTAATACTATGTTAAGTTACGATAGGCTAGCTAACCTTGGCTATAATAGGCTAAGCTATGCAAGGTTATTCTAGTCTAGGGTACGGTATGCTATACTAGTCTAGGATATACTAGGCTAGGCTATAATATGATACGCTTGGCTATATTATGTTAGGTGTAGACATAAATCAGAATTAGTGAAGGCACGTGACTTTTTGATCAGCAGACCTTGTTTAGTCACGTGCGAGTCTAATTGCTGGCGACTCTACATCTCACTATGTCGTTCGGTCCCGTTTTACTTTTTATTGTTTTTGTAATAACATTGCAACTATTGGGCCAATTCTAACGAAATCTGAAACCCTTGTGTTGTTTTGCATTCCTTTTCGAATGATATAATTGCCAAAGTCCTCCCAAGGTCAGCCAGGGAATTATTTTGTTTTGATAATAACATCATAACTATTCGGCCCATTCTAACGAACTTTGAAACCCTTATGCTGTTTTACATTCTCTTTCGAATAATATAATTGACAAGGTCCTCCAAAGGTTAGCACGGGAATTATTGAAAGTTTTGAAGGTCGTAAGTTTATAAATCAGAATAATTGAGAAAATACGACTTTTTGGTCAGCAAACGTTGTTATAATTCCGAACTCTTTTGTCTTTGGGGCGTTCTACCCTCGCTAAGTTCGTTCGTTTTTCGTAAATTTGAGTTAAGAATTCTTAGTTTAATGATTCTAGCTATTGAATTTTAATCTCAGCCCAAAACGATCCTTCACATCTAACTTATTTTATTTATCTATCTGGATATTCTATAACATCTAAATACATGCTACTTTAACAAGTAAATTATTCTCTTCATACAAGCATAATTTCTTAAGTTTTTCTTGTTAGCCCTTATCACCTACGACTGCTTCCTTTAGAAGTATCCCATTCACAAATTCCCTTCCTCAATTTAGATTACACAAACTACCTTCCCCAATTGTGATTTTGCAAATTCATTCCCCAAATAGGATTAAGAAAACCTTCCATTTTTTTCAAGTTCGTGTAAGCACGTCTCAGTTATGTCATTTTTGTGTATAAATACGATTACTTTTGCTATTTTGCCCTCGTTATATAGCTAGCGTTACCCACTTACCATACAACAATGTAAACTTCCAAATAGGTCGCTTTTAGAAACTTGTCCCGCAATAAACGAACTCCCTTCACATATACGACCCTCTAATACGACGATGGCTGTCTTTTTACTAATCACCAACCTTCTTTATGGATAGGAAATCGCTACGCACCACTGACTAATTCAAAACCACCTTTACTTTTATCCCAATTACTCACTATCTCCTGTCCTTCCGTTTTCTATGCCGGAGACGCGAACATTTCCATTAGCCATGTTAAAATTCTTCACACCTCACTTAAATTACTTGCACCTCTGTTGTATCTTGACTTTCCTAACTGCATTTCAAGTAAACGCCATTATCAAGGTTATACGACATCTGTAAGCACTTTAAAACCATTCATTTATTTTTCGACCAGGGCAGTCTCCTGTATCTTCTTTCTAATCTTTTTTGGCTTATTGAAAATCGGTCTTTAGTGTTGTCACGCATTATAATCTCACTACAGCAAAGAAACTTTCACCGCGCCCTTGCTTTATCTTAAAACCACTGGAAATAAGGTTGAGAAATACGCAGACCATAAGGGCTTTTTTATATCGGAAGCATCATTAAATTCATTAATATCAACGAAATGAAGCAGTGATTAATAAGACAGTGAAATTTTTTTAAAAATAATAAATTAGATGGCATTAATGAAGCAGTAGTAAATTATAAACTATTAATTAATTAAACAATGATAGCATGTTACTGAAACTGAAAAATATAGAACTAAGAAAATGAACTCAATCTAAACATTATACTACGCATTTTTATGCATGCGTGTAAGATTATACATACATGGCTATGTAAATATATATTTACCGTATTGTATAGATATACAGGTATAATTCACAGAGTATATTGGATGAGAGTTAAGATGAAAGTGCCTGTTGTCAAAGGAAACTAAAAAGATTGAATTGTCAAAAGAAACTAAAAAGATTGAATTGTCAAAGGAAACTCAAAAGACTGAATTTTCCACTGAGCGAAAATCTAACATTTAGTGTCGCGAACCCGAGTATATCTTGGGATATGTCCTTTTTTCTTTTCCTTGATTGCATTCTTTAGGCTCGTCATCTCAACTTAACCCTACTTAGAAGAGACCATCTCCCTAAATAACAGGATTAGAAAAGGACTTCTTCCCTAAATAACAGGATTAGAAGAGGCCTTCTTACTAAATAAGACTCTTTTCCCGTTGCTCGAGCATGACCCCGCCTAAAAAAAACGGGAGAAAATATCCGATCTTACAATCTGCCTGCGCTACTGATCAATTAGCCTAATATCTGGATAAACCTAATCTAATTTAAGCTCATCCTATTTCTGTTTGAATTAATGAATAAACTCCAAAAATGATTGCAAGTTAAGTGAGTGTTCAGAAACATTCAAGGTTACCCCTTGTCAATATAATTCCTAAAAACTGGACATTAAGAATCTTATTAAATTTTTAAAGTTCATTTAAGAACGTAATTACAGACTCGCAAAATCGTTCCTTACCGTCTCCTTTGCACCCGATACTGAAAACACTAGTCAGTCCATTAATTTCCCCTCCCTCTAAGCAATTCGCGGATTAACGTGGTCACGTTGCAGAAAAAAGCCTGGATATTGGCACCCCCTTGCCAAGGTGAGACTGTCACGAAAAGTGCTGAAACTCGACACTTTAAACCCCAAATTTAACGCTCTTTATTGAAAGAGACGACCCCAACTCCGGTGACATCGCCTGTTTTACTTATCGACGGTCCACATTAAGTCGCCTCATCACGATACTAATATACCTTTGCGTGCATAGCTTCCAAATATGAATATCAAAACTAAAAATAAATTTAGAAAAATTCGGTGGTAAATCTAACAGTTCTTTTTTTTCGTAGAAGTGAACTTGTATGAACTGATATAAGCATATGTGATGGCTTCCAGGGCTTACCATATAAGGTTGTTGCGGTTTGTAAAGTCTGTGGTCATGCAACTTGGGTCTTAACGCTTTTTCTATTACTCAAAGATTTCTTTATTTGTGCGCATCAAAATTCGACATTTTCTTTTATTTACGTCTGCATATTTTACGCCCTTTATTAGGTTTTATGATTTTTCATTGTACTGCAAATTATTACGTGACGTTATAATTATCTGATTTGTCCAAAGGATAAATACTAAGGTAAGGTTTTACAATCCATCTCTACTTATTTTTACGCCTTTTTTACTTATCAGAGGACCTACGGTTAAACGTGGGATCCAATTTAGCGCTATCTACTGCTTTTAGCAGCTGCCTTTGAGTAGAACCGAAACAGGAAACCAACTAGCAACTAAGCATAATCAATATAACTTATAATACCATATTAAATCGGAGGGGGTGTTACCGCAAGGTTAGGCTATTACCCTTGTGGAAATGAGGGTAGTCTATAATTTTTTCTTACTCTAAAAATGTTTCGTCTAAAGAGAACCGTAAAGTCGTGAGGCCCTTGATGCCAATACACTTATATTTTCCATTGCTTGCATACTAGGTAACTAGGTGCAAATAAGAGGAAGTTTAATTACAGAATTAGGATAAAGAATCACCTTCATTAGATACAGCTTTTATCTTGGAGATAAAATTTAGACAGACCAAAGACAGAGAAAAAGTCATTGCCTTCATAAAAATGTCAAGATATCCATTTTAAAGATCACATGTATCTTTTGTTAGGCTAGGTTTAATAAGAATCGATTGGAATAAGTTTGATTAGAGTAAGTTAGATTACTTTATGCGGGTAAATTTAAATTAGCTACCTAGACATAGTCATGGTTTTGAAGAACACTAATTTTACTGCAGGTTGCACTTCTCAATACATGTCCAAATATGTGGCGAATATCTGTCGTAAAACCTTTTCCAAAGGGAATTTGTATTTTTGCCTCGACAATCCTAAATATATTATTAATTAAAAAGGGCCTCTTTACCCATATCAAGTCGAATGACATAATATAAAAGTAATTTATTATAGAATTGCGAACGATTTTTCACTGTTAATTGTCGTTTGGTTATAACTTCAAGTCAATTGTTTTCACTTTCGTCTGCCTTTGAATCGCTGGTATTGATTTACTTGTTGTTCCCATTAATACTAGATTAATTTTTCTTACAGAAAATTAAGTTTCAAAATTGAAAAAGTTTAGTAATAACATTGTGGCCGATTCGCAGCCACGCCTGTAATTTATAACTTTCCAATCTCATGGAAATTGTTATCTAACCCTTTTCAAATATGTTGATATTATCATTGTACTTGTTCTATTTGAGTTATTAAGCTCAAGGAATGAATCAGATTTAACATTGTCAATACCATTTAAAAACATCTCAGTTCATCCTTAAATCGATAAATCTACGTGGCTGGAGTTATTTCAAATTTATCTGAATGCTGATTTGTTTTTGCCCCACGCTGTTATTTTTAATGCATTTCAACAGCGGTTTGCAGATAATAATAATAGAGTTGTACTACATATTCAAATGCAGCCTTACGAAGGACTTTCGCATTGAAAAAAAAATCACTTTTAACTCGTTGAGATAATTCTATTAATACTCGTAAAACCTCAGTACGCCTCAGTATAGTGCTTTTTTCTTATCTGCATTAAGGAAAAAAAACTCCTGAAATGGAATAGTTAAGTGTTTAGGTTCCTAGCCTGATATGTACATATAAGTTTATCTACACATGCAAGGATTGAGTCTTATATGCCACTAAATTGACCCTTCCCCGATTTTATTGACTGCTATTTAAATTTTCCTGAGGCCAGAAACCTTGAAAACTTTACTTTTCAATTTTATTTTTATCCTCAGTAAATATTTGAAGATTCTTCTTTCCTTTAGCAAGTCTTTTAACTATGCAAACAAATTTCCAGCAATACCAAGAGTTTTGAACATTGTACTGCGTTGCCGAAAAGATTTTCTTAAGTAAGAAATGCTTGGAAAATCCAATTAATTCAAATCTACTGCTCATTTTTGTCGTTTTTTAAGCTATTATTTTTTTCGTAAACTGTACTGGGTAACAAATTAGTCAATCTTGTTTTTGAATTTTGACTTTGTTCGCTTTAACGATTGATTCAACTAGTTTATTTATCAAGGATTTTATCTTAACTGGAATGTATTTTCTAGAGCATTGGCGAACACAAGTATAAATTATACCCAGACAAGGGCCTCTGGAAGATTTAAGTTTATTTATGTAACACCAACTTTTTTATTTACTGCTATGCTAAAAGTATTAAACAGTGTTCAAAGACATCCCAGGCTTAAGAATTGAAATATCTTCGAAATATTCTTGAGTCGTAGACAAAATAACCTTTGGATTGCTTGCTAGGTCTCTAATAGAATTTTTCCAATGGAACAATGTTGTCTTTTATTGAATCTTCCTTGTTTATATTCTAGTAAAAGACTTTTAAATTATGTACGCCATCTTATGCTTGAGAGAAGTCATAATTTTTTTATATTTCTCAGACATTCTTTTCGAAGCTTCTCGTTAGTTATGTATATTCGGAAATATCTTAATCTTCTTTAGCCCCTTTAGTAATACGCTAGGCATTATTTTTGATTCCCCTGCGAAATTAAATATTTTACCATTTTGGTTTCGCTAATTCGAGTTCTTGAAGAAGTTACCTTGCCCTAAATCCAAAAGGCGTAGGTGCTGATTGGTATCTCACGGGAAGATCGGCCACAGATTAAATGACCACTTTTTCCAATGGCTGTGCGTGCCCGAATGTGCCCAATAGAAAATTGTAGAAAGCGACCTTAAGCCATCGCAACATTGGGGAGAAACTCCATAGGAACAGTTACGGTGCAATGGCCCGAAATTATATGTTACCATGAGCAGTCTCCCATCTTCTTTCCTAGGCACCCCATAGGACCTCCCTGATTCTTGCTATGTAGTTGGTGTGAAGAAAGTAAAAACGCTGATCTAGTTGCTCAGTCCTCGCAGACTCATAGGCGCGCTCATTGGCGCACTCAATTTTAACAATTCCCACATTTCCAGGAGCCCAGCAGAACGTAATATCGAAATCTTTCCGGCTTGCAGCAAACGTGGCATCATGTCCACCGAGAACAAATGTGTGTGGATATTCAATGACCGACAGTACTCAGGGCGCTTAATGTGTCTAAAATCACAATCAAGACTCCGAACATGGCAAGTTACGTTATCTCCCGTACTCAGTTACTCAGTGTGTAATGCAAACAGCTCTGCGGTGAAGACAGACTCAGGGCCTATTAGAGACCCGTTGATTTTAAATAGAGGGGACATGGCGTGAAGGCAGACACTTTCCAGCGTTTGGAGCCAACTGTGTACATTAGCACGAATCCAACGTGACACAAAGTGTATTCCCCAAATTTAGACGCAATACTCCCCGTGCGGCGAAAACTTTTGGAACAAAGGCGTGGCGACAAATATTCGGTGTGAAGAAGAGTGAAAATTTGATCTGGTCTCCCTTACCTCCCGTATGATTTTGCTGCCTCATTGGTGCACTCATTCGACTCCCCAATTATCCCCTGTCCAGAAATTAGCTAAACTCGAAACCTGCCCGGCTCGAAGTAACCGTAGGCTCATGGATTTCGTGAACCAAGATGCCTGAAGATTCAATGACCCAAAGTACTCATCGCGTTTTATGAGTCTTTAGAATCACAATCTGGTCTGCGAACCGTGCATGACGCGTTATCTGCCTTATCGAGCGGTGTCCTGCTAACAGTTCGGCCGGAACGAATGGCACACCGCCTGGAAGAGCCCCGTTGACTTCAACCAGAGGGGTTACGACGTGGAAGCTGACGCTCTTCTGGGATTAAAGCCAACTGTGTACACTAGCACATATCCAGCACGACACGAAATGTGTTTCAAAAAGGTTTAAAGCAAAACTCTCGGTGCTGGGAAACTTTGGGACCAGGTTCAGGTCCTAAGAAAAATCAGAGGTACCACTGGCCCTCAAGGCTAGACCGAGCTTTCTAAGAGGTTTCATAGCCCTTAATTCAAACATCTATGGGTATGACTCGCGTCTCTCGCTATCATATACTGCCTTGGATGCAGTGAGATCCTTTGATGACTGAAGGAGGTGCCGGGCCCAGCGTACAAGCGCATAATTTGCTGTTTCGGCTTTGAGTGAGTGGCATCTCTTCGGCATCGAAAGTTATGGTCTCAATGGAGGACATGCGAAAAGCACCCATCGCTAGGTGGAGACCAGGATGGTGGATTGAGTTTAGCTTCTGCAATAAAAGCTCGTCTGCGGCTGCGTAGAAGTCCCATCTGCAGTCCAGCCTTAAACGAATAAGTGATCAGTAGAATTTCATAGAAGAAAAAATGTCCCTGACGCGACTACAAAAGACCCTATTTATGCGAATATGAGCCTCCCATGTGAAGCGTCGTGCGAGAAAGAGATAACGGAAACTGTGAGAATAAGCCACTCCCAGGCATAAGAAAGTTTAGCAAAGAGGCCGGGTCGGGATGGAGATATGGATGTTGCTAGAACAACACCAGCTTAGTCTTGGTCAAGAAGAACAGAAACCTGTGCGCTTCGGCATAACGAGAGATGTGGTTAAATGACTGTTGGCATCGACGTGCCAGAGTTAGCATCTTGGCTGCAACAAATGATATGGAAAGGTCGTCCACGGAAAGGGTATCGAGAACATCTTCCGACAGCACAGAGGTAATACCGTTGATGCATAGGGCAAAGTGTGTGGTACTGAGAGGTTGCCTTCTTCCTGCTGCTTTGGGTCGAAGAGGTTTCCCCCCCACCTATACGTAGAAGCAACAATGTCGTAGAAATTCATAAATAAAGATTGTGAGGCGTCCTCTCGCCCTCATCTTTTGCAAAGTCTCCATGATACCTTATCATCATGCAGTATCACAGGCTTTCTTCATATCAAAAACACCGTGGCGTAATGCTGAAGGGTTTGTAGAGAACATAAAAGGAGGCAATCATCCGAATGTCAGATATAACTACTAAATCTTTCTTGGCGGAATCTGACTCGGCGCTACAACGGGTTATGTGGTGTAATACCACTCTGAAATATGGTACTCGTATGTGGCTTGGCTTATGAAATCTCTTTGACGTGCCTTAGTGCCCTATCTTTATAGTACCATTTTACTATGTAGTTAAGTGACATATAACGTTTAGTGGTATTTTCCTATGTGGTTTAGTATGCCCTCGGTTAGGTATTGCTAAACTATTATGTACATGTAGTGGCGATGTTTTCTATGATTTGGTTGCACTTATATAGTTTGGTTGCATTATGGAATTCAGTGTCATTACTCTCTTTATCATACTGTAACTGACCTTTTAGGGATTGTCATTGTAATTTATTGGCATTAGTTAGTTGCCAATTATTACGATACCTGGTACGGCTATATTATGTAGGATAGTGGCATATTTATGTGGTTAGTTGCCCTTTTAGGTAGATAGTTTCTAATGCATTTTACTAATTAAGTTCTGGGAATTTACTCTCGTTGGTTACCTATTATAGCTTTAGCCTTTCCAAAGCTTATTAACCTTCTTCGATGATCCCGTACACGCCGGACCATAAAACCACACCATTAAAAAACCCTCGTCTTTTCAGGAATACAAGTATGTTATTAACAAAAATAAAAAGTGTTCTAATTGTCCTACCAACAAAATGATGTCTTATGGATTACTTCCCGGTCAAACAAGGCTAAAACTGAGTTAAACCCCCCCCAAAGACCTAATTGCCCCATTTGTATAAATAGAATGAGTCTATTGTTGCTCACTATTGCAAGTGTTATTATCCTTAATTTCTTTGCCATTTCGCTGAAATTAGCTTGGCAAGAAAAATGTCTCAATATTTTCCCCTAGTAAAGGAATAAAGGCGATAAGACTTATTTCTTTATACTTTATCTGAAATTGATTGGACTTATTTCTTTATTCTTTGGCTCTCTAGGTAGGGAAAGAATTAACGAAGGAACTTATCAAACAAAATTAATTCACATTTTTGGCCGTAAATATATCGTATAATTATTCTGAAGAAACACCGATAATAAGTATTAATTAATGTAATTAATAAATCAATAGAATAATATCGAAATGGAGGCCTTTTGGGCGTGTATTGTGTTTAAATGACAAATGAAAATTTAACATGAGGGTTAAGCTTACACAGCTTGCATCGAATCAGGATACAAAAAACGCACAGGAAAAGAAAAAGACGTGATATTGATAAAAGTGAAGGTGCTGGAAACTTCAATTCTAAATAGTGTAATCGACGAAAATGATCTATGCTATATTTGACCAGGGTTGAAACGGTATGGAAGAAGGTGCACTCTCTCCTTACTTACGCCCAATTATTTTCATCTTTCACACATTCCCATTATAACTATCTTCATTGTATAGCCCTACCAAATATTTATACTCACTGTTCAAAACTCAATAATATACTTGAACTTATTTTCCCAATTTTAATTTACACCACCTATAACATTTTGGATTCAGGAAGATAAAAAAATTCTCACAGTCCCAAAGTAGTCTCTTTAGTAATCTGTCCTTCAATTTAAGACTGTTTAACTTCACCCCATTTGATCAATTTCAAAACAATTACTTTATCAATAGATCCATATTAATAATGCCATCTATTTGTATTTGACTTGATAAAAATATTAAATAATTAAACGAATGAATGAATGGATAAAAATGAATAAATACAACTGAGTCACAAAACCTATTTGAATGCATGAGTCTCACTTTGAATTCGTCGTCACTCGTATTAGACGCATGCTGCTCCGTGACCAAACACTCGTCCTTCTTTTTTTCACCAAGACCTTAATGGCAAGAGTAAATGGTATAAAGGATCAGGCGAATTGGACAGGAAATGGCTGACTACATTCATGACCTGCTCGTTAACACTCGAGTCACTCTCCTTGGGCTCACGTAAACTTGGCTTGCCCCTTCTGCTTGCTGTTTAAATTTCGCTAACCCTGATGGTTACGTGCACTCTCATACCTCCGTTAACTCTCGCGGTGGGGGAGTTGCTCTCATTCACAGTGCCTCCTTCCCTCTGAATAATCGGCCCTCTCACCCTCTTCTTTCTTTTGAGGCGCTCATCAATGTCTCTGAATCCACCCCCTCTCTAACTATCTTAGTCCTCTACCGCCTCCTCCAGCTCCTCCCTCGAGCTTTTTCTTGATGAATTTAGTAACCTCCTCGATGGCCTCTCCCCAAACAGTTCTCTGCTAATCCTCGGTCATTTCAACCTTCCTGGCCACAATCCTAATTTCAAAGCCTTTTCTGAAATCCTTGATCTCTTCTCCCTCACCCAACACGTTTCTTTCCCTACCCACTCTCACGGTAACATTTTAGACCTTGTAATCTCTGACTGTCTTATTTTCAACCTGACGATTACAAATTTGTTCAACTTCTCTATCCCATTCCATATACCTCCCAAGCTGTCTCATAATCCTAATCTTTCCGTCGACTAGCCTCCATTGATATTCCCTCCATATCTAATGATGTGGCTTCCAAACTTTCTCCCATTGATGCTTCTGCCTCTCCTGACCAGATTCTTTCTTCTTTCGGGGAACCACTTCTCACTTGCCTTGATGTCCACTCTCCCCTTGTCACCGTGCTAGGCAGTCCATGCGTGCCCATGAAAGTGTCCTTAGGAAGGCTCGCACCCGTGGGCAAGACACGACCCCTCTCTCGCTGGCGTTCCGACTTGCGACAGCTTCCTACGTGGCGAAATTAAAATCTGCTCGTGAAGCCTACTCACGTGATCTGCTTACTGATAATAGGAATGATCCCCGTAACATCTTCCGCCTGCTCTCCCGTCTTACTTCCCTAGCCCAGGTCTCCCCACCCATTAGCCCTGCTACTCTCTCGAATATCTTCGCAGATAAGGTTACTAACCTCCGTTCCTCCCTCCCTCAGCCTTTTGTCCCGGTTCCTGCCATTCTTCCTGACTCTCCGCCTCAACCGCTTATCGTTTTCCGCGCTGTGACCTCGTTGGAGCTTACAGCCCTGCTCTCGCGTTCTAAGAAATAGGGCTTCCCAAAGGACATTTTTCCACCTAAACTGTTATGTAAAATTCTGCCTGCTATCCTCCCAACGCTTCTTCACCTGTTCAACACTTCACTTGCAACTGGTCTTGTTCTATCATCCTTCAAACGTGCCCACATCCGTCCGATTCTTAAAAAGCCTCAACTGAACCCCACTGATCTTTCTAATTATCCCCCGATTTTGCAACTTCCTTTCCTCTCTAAGGTTTTGGAGAGAGTGGTTGCTTCACGCATCAACAGTCACATGGTGGCCTGTAACATTGATGAAACCTACCAATCTGGTTTCAAGTCAGGTCATTCCACAGAAACCGCCCTTCTCAATGTGTCCAATTGCTTACAAAGAGCCGCGGACAGGGGTTGTGTCTCCAATCTCGTTCTACTCAACCTCTCCTCTGCCTTCGATACTATTGACCATACCGTACTACTTGATCGTCTCCACTCTTTCCTCGGCATATTAGGCACCGTGCTTGACTGGTTCCGCTCTTACCTCTCGTCTCGCACCCAATCCGTTGTGATTGACGACGTTTCATCCGACTCTACCCCCATTCGCTTCAGAGTGCCACAAGGCTCTTTCCTTGGTCTCCTACTATTTTGTATCTACCTTCTTCCTCTTAGTTCTCTTCTCCGTAATCTCGGTCTATCCTTCCACCTATATGCTGATGACACTCAAATTTTCGTTTCCTCATCCCCCGCGTCTCTTGCCTACTCTATCACTGACCTCCTGGCTGCCTACTCCCCCATTTCTGACTGGCTCTCTACCAACTTCCTCAGGTTTAATCACTCTAAAACTTTTCTTGTAAAAAAATCTAAATCTCTCTTTCCCTCGCTTACTCTGGGCGGTAATACTATCATTTTCTCTGACTGCGTTAGGAATCTGGGTGTTGTTTTTGATAAGCATCTCTCCTTTAAGCTTCATATTCGCAATGTCAGCAAATCCTCTCTATGTTTCCTTCGTAACTTCTCTTACATTTGCTCTCACTTTGATCGCCAAAGTCTTGGGATTGCTGTTCACGCCTTCATCACCTCACGCCTTGACTACTGTAACTCTCTGCTATGAATCTGCCGTCCTCCTCTCTCCGCCCCCTTCAAATTATACAGAACTATGCCACCCGGCTTCTCCTTCGTCGCCCTCGCTTCTCTCCCTCGAAACCCTTGCTACATGAACTGCACTGGCTCCCTATCAGATCTCGTACTCACTTCAAGATACTTCTCTTCACATTTAAGGCCCTAAACAACAAGGCCCCGTCTTACCTCTCTTCTGATCTCTCGCCACGCAATGTCCTTCGGGCCCTTCGGTCATCACATGCACCTCTTTTGAATATCCCTCGTTCATCCCTCTGCTCAATGGGGGACTGCTCCTTTTCAATCTGCGCCCCTAATTTGTGGAATGCTCTTCCTGCTGAAATCAGGTCTTCTGTCTCTTTTACCACATTTAAGCGTCTCCTGACAACGCATCTTTTCAGAATTGACTTCTTCCCCTCTTGAATTTCTATTCTTATCTCAGCACAACGTGCGCTCTGGAAAGGCCTCAGGCCTTAAAGAGCGCATTACAAAAGACTTATCATTATTATTATTATTATCTCTGTGGTTGAGAATAGATGGAAGTATGTGGGGCTCGTGCATGTGTGCATTGAGTGGGGAGCTATCTGGATGGAGAATTATAAGGTAATTTATGGCTAAGTTCCAAACAACTCTTTCAGTTTGCTTAGAATGAAGCTATAACGCTTAAAGAATTTCACCATAGACGATAATAGTTTATAAGGTATATTAATAAAATCTTCCTATACTTACTAAGCAGCCAATCGATAATCTTGTATGGCTGAATAGCAAAATAAAATGCCCGCTATCCGCAGACCAATTTAGCTGCTCAATTAATTATGACACGCTTCTTCAGTAGGGAAACCACAATGGTTTAATTAATCTCCCCGTGCCTAACAAACACAAATGCCAAAATTCGTTTGGACTAATCACTAAATATGCTAAGGGGCGTCGGCCCCCAAACAATTAAACAAAAAATATTTGACCTCTTTCATTGCTTGGCTCCCTCGGGTGCTAAAGGCGCACTGTATTTACTTTTCAGGCACTTTGTGTTGCCACAAATGCGTAATGATTTAAAAAATCTTGTTCATATTTGTGTTTTCTGTTAGAAAACGCGCAGGAATATATTAATAAAACCTCACATCAGGCAATTTTCGCTGCCTGAATCGAGTTAAAGTGTCGGGCATATTGATTTTAACTACCCATTATATATACTAGATAAATATATCAAATAGGTCGTGGTTCTACCTTTTCGAGCTTTATCTGATGCTGAATCTATTCTTCCGATTACACGTGGATAGGTTGCGCTGTTCAGAGTGCCCCAAACCCTTATATATCTAAAAGAATTATCTGATTTTCCTTCATCCTAATTCTCTGACTTCACTGCACTAACCTTTATAGTTTGTTTAGTTCTTAATACATTTGGTGAAAATTTTGAACATTCGCATTGGCCTTTATCTTAAATTACTTAATTTACGCAGTTGGATAACATGATTTTAGTATATGTTTTCCACTAAGTTTGAAAAGAGAATAATATAATTTTAGACATTATTACAATTAGATTTCTTGCTATACCAATAGTTGATTCCTGACTGATATGGAAGGGTGATCATTTGTTAGATGGGGAAGCTGTGTTGACTGAACTCATATTGATGTCTATAGTTCTCGCGAGAGAACTGCGGATTCGGTTTCATCCTGCCAAACTCTTAGCCTGAAGTACGATCCCTAACTTTATTGATCAAGCAAGGTAAGAGGTTGTGTTTCGTCTAATTGTGTTTTTCTTTCCTGACTTATGGATGTTCCGAGGCTCGTGCAATATTTTTCTATAATTTGTATTTTTATATATGTGCGTATATCTTCATTCTATGGAATAAAATTTAAATATCTTGTAGAAAGAAATAATGTGTCTAGAGGAAATAATTTTTCTGCCACGTTCGATTTTCTGTTGTTTCCAAGAAAAAATGGTGATTTGTTTGCTCAATATTTAGAAGAGTAAGGAGAGAAAGGGTGATTACTACCTTAAGTTGTAAAAAGAACATAGGATTATTGAAGTATATTTATATAGGTCTAAATATAGGTATGTACATATAAATCATAGATAGAACTTTTCACAAATGAAGAGAACAATAAATGATAGTCAGGAATTGTAGTGAAATAGAAATTAATAGTATAAGCTGCAATTAGCAGGAGTGAAACATTTCTTAATAAAATGTATTGGACTGATCGCTGGGCATTGTAGATAGACATCAGAATCTGCAGAGGACACATTCACCTGAGGAGAAAATTATTGGCAAAGCTGGGGCTAGTACGGGTGTAAAAGTAATATGAGACAAAATACGTTTGATTCTTTAACATAGCTAACTGTAATGTAAGTACTGAAAAAGAGCTCGGCAATTACGACTGTACTTAGTCTCTTTGAGATAAGCCTCGCTGATGAATCGAAAGTTTCATTTAGTAACTTGGTGATTTTTAATAGTCTAGCTTCTATCTTTGCTTGCAATATAATGTTAAACTAACAAAGGGGGTTTAGAGGGGATTACTATTGCCTTGCAATGAAATAAAAAGTGCTAGATAAAATGAGTCATTATGTTCTTATCTAGAACGCCGAACGCAACAACTTGGATTTGTAGGCCTTAGTAGGTTACGCAAGTCTTACAAACCTCCAGTTTTAATAAAAGTGGCTTCAAGAATATTTTTAGTCACGTGCGACTCTATATCTCACTATGTCGGTCATTTCCCGCTTTGCTTTTCTTTGTTTAGTAATAACATTGTAACTATTCGGCCAATTTGAACTAAATTTGTAACCCTTATGTTGCTTTACATTTTTTTTCCAAATAATATAATTGCCAAGGTTCTCCCAAAGTTAGCCTGTGAGTTATTTTGTTTTGCCAATAAAATCCTTACTATTTGGCCGATTCTAACGAAATTTGAAACCATTATGTCTGTTTACATTCTCTTTCAGGAAAGGCAAATCTGGGAATTATTTGGCAATAACATCATAACTATTTGGCCAATTCTAAGGTTATTTGAAATATTTATGTTGTTTTAAATTCCCTTAAGAATGATATAATTGATAAGCTCATCCCAAAGTTAGTCCTGGAATTATTGAAAGTTTTGAAGTTCGTAAGGGAGAGCACGCGACTTTGGTCAGCAGACCTTGTTTTACTCTCTTTTGAGCAGACCATTTTTTACTCTCTTTTACTAACCTAGTTGTATGGGAAGTTCGAAATTCAGTACATCAAGGTAATGGGAAATAGAGTTAGCAGAAAGATGAATATTGAGTAGTTTTGATCTTTATTTTCTCTAGTCTTAAGGAACATTTGTTTCCTTCTCTGATTTTCCTGAAAATTATATGAATTAAGGAGTGGACCTGGAATTTGTGTTTTATTATTCCTCTGGGATATTTTTATATTTATCTGACACGTCATGCACTACTCTGTGAATTTACTCTAATTTACAGACAAAAAAACTCAAGTCATTAAATGGTATAATTTGGGAAAAGAAAGTACCTTGATTCATCTATGTTGATACAAAATAAAAATAAAAAAGTTTCAGAAAACTACTAGAAAAATTATAGGAACACGAAACATTTTTTTGAATTTTGGTTTTATTTGGATAAATGTTTGATTTTCAGTCCTCTCAAATGGGCTCTATCTTTTGCCAACTTCTTTTCAATGTTTTAAATAGTCTTTGTTTTAACCCTAGAACCTCAACGTTCATTTTGAGTCACACTAACCACAACACCGGGAGAATTTCACCCGTTTTGGGAAAATCAAAAAAGGATAATATTTTTCCATTAAGGTTTATTACAAAGTATATGTACAGTGAAAAAGTAACTCTTTAGGTTTGGAATGCTGCCTAGTATCCTTAATTTGTACTTTATCTTAATATTGTTACTGATTTTATGGTGAACTAGACTAAAAGAGACTAAATTTTAAGATGTGCTTAGAAAAAAAAATTTGCCCATAAATAAAATGCAGCTGGAGACTTCTCCTGTTGTACAATGGTCCTGAGGTAATTGAACCCTCGCCTGAGTCAGGTACAGCCTTCTACTGCCACTAGGATCTGTATGGAAGACACGTGAAAAATGGCTATATTTTTTGTTGAATTTATAGTTTTCATTTGTTTTTCATCCTTTTTCCAAAGCTGAGAGTCATTTATTTCAACACAAAATGAAGACACACAATGAAAAATAAACTTATCTTTTACAGGCAGTCACCGCAGGTAGGGTACATATGCCTAGGGCACTTTGGTTTGGCACACCTGTTGTAGCGGTGCCGGGTCTTCCTGTCTGACTTGCTACGGCAGTCAGAACAGCGTACCAACGGTGACTTGCTATCAGCAAATGACTTCCCTGGCGATCAGGCAGCGCTGCCCAGTGATGGAAGGTCACACTCTGTTGTTATTAAGGTGTGAAGTTGGCGGGACAGGACTGGTGATGACAGGCGTGCTCGAGCCCAGGGAGTGATGAGTGCCCTCCCCACATTCATCATGAATGCCCTCCTCTTCAGTATGATGATTTCCTTCCTTGCACGGTTCAGGCAGCTGATGATAAAGGCATTGATGCTCGCTGAATTAAGGATGCGATACCAAACACAGAGGGGCCAACGTCGTGTCTTCCTAGAGCATGAACTCATTGCACACATTTGGTCGAATGTGTCGACCCCTCCTTTTGTGACATTGTACAATTCTATGGTATCTGGCTTGCCACTTGGTGCCATTTTAGACTGGGTATGCTGGGATGACATAAGCAGCACCATTTTCTTCTTTGTGCGGGATGTCTGTGCCACGTACGACACAAGCGTCATCTCTTTGGTGAAGAGGAAGGCACTCAAACCGTGCAGTCATGTTTCCTTTGCCTCCCTCTCCTGTGGAATTTCAGCCTTGTTGGCTTTAACTGTGCAGACAAGGGTCATTCCACAGTTGTTTAGGAGGTCGAAGGTGAGAGGCACTGATGTGAACCAGTTGTCCGTGGTATGGAATGGTGAGGTTCTTGGTGAAGTAATGCCCGAGTTTCACTCTATCCCGTGGCCTTGAACCCTGCTTACCAAGGTAGGGTATGTCACCAAGCATGTACCTGGTCTCAGAATCGCAGATCAGGACAGCTTGATGCAATATTTGGCAGGTTTGTTGGGAATATACATCAGGAAGGAGCGATTCCTTCTAAACCAAAACATTTGTTCGTCCACTGTGAAGTTTTCGTGTGGGATATAGAGCCGGCCACAGGTCTCGATAAACTCGTCCCACACCTTCGTCACATGGGCAAATTTATCCTGTTTCTGCTTCTCGTCACGGCTTTCGGGGTTGTCAAACCTCAAGCAGGATAGAAGAAACTCAAACCTCCCCTTGTACATTGCTGCCCAATACAGAGGACACCCACTTACAGTGCACAACATCTCAATGAGGGATAGATGGTTATCCATCTGCTGCCCTGCCACTATGAGCACTCCCAGGAGTGCTAATATCTCCTTAGGCTCCGTAGCACCGTATGTCGCACTTTGACTTGCCATACTTTCCTCCACACGCTCTATACGTTTGTTTGTCCAAGTAACGATTTCCTGAACAATGGAATCAGTAATAAAGAGCTTGATTGCCTTTTCAGGTGCGATTATATCCCTTTGCCTTCTGAGTTGGCCCTGGAGTGTGTCTTGCTAAGATGTTACTTGGCAACCTCCTCGTTGTTGCAACGTGTTGGGGCTGACAGCTGCACCTGAAATTACTTCCAGTGGAAATTTATGTTTTGTTGAAGTCCACAACGGGTGGATCATCAGCCCCAAGGTGGCGTTTTCCTCTCCGTCCACCACTGGTAGTGGCAGTAGCAAAGGTACTATTAGGGCCAACAGCAGAGGTACTGGCAGGGGCAGGACTTTTTCATGGTGTTGACGTGAAAATCTTCCTTTTTCTTTTCTTTGGAGGAGCATCATCCCCCTCAAACTCATCACTACTTCCTGGTTCGTCATTGTCACTATCGTATAGTTCTCCTATTTCTAGGTTGTCACTGAATTCACTTTCATTATCAATATGTGACTCAACATTATCAACACCTTCACTATCACTACTATCTTGCAATGTTATGCCTGATCTGTTTACTATGTCCGAAAGTCTATCTTTACTGAGCCACTTGCCTCGAACAGCTATAATTTTGTTATTCCTGAAATAAATACTTTAATACCTGAACAGAAACACACTTAAGATTTCGTAAAATAGTACGTAGGGAGTATATCACCCTGGTAAAATTTTTACAGTCAACATAACGTCGGGTGAATTTCTCCCCAAATCAAGAAATTTCCCTCGTGTTGGAAAATTCAAAACCCCGAGTGAGAGCACACACGCACCCTTCAAGACGTCCTACAAAGCACTGAAGGTACTGAGGGGTGGAGCGTTCTCTCGCGCTTCCATGGCTATGAATCACGTGACCACATCATGCGCTCGGGTGAAAATCTCAGGATGTGGTTCTAGGGTTAAACACAAATCGATGAAATTCTATAATTATAAAAAATAATTTTATCACGACTTAGATATTTTTACTTAATCGAAACGCACCCCATACAATATTATTTTAGAGTGGCTTTCTATATGTCCCCTTTAACATTTTGATTTATTTTTAACTGATATTTTTAAAATTTTTCTCTCCTAATACGATTTCCGACCACTTCTTGGTCAATTTTAAATTCTATATTCCCTACCACCTACCTCCTTGCTCGTCCATAGATCATACTCCTTCCCGGCGACTATCGTTAATTGATACTACTTCTCTCTTTAACGACGTTCTTTCTGCCCTACCTCCTATCGATACTCCTGCTTCACCTGACCAAACTTTAAAATCTCTGCACCAATTATGTATTACTCACCTGCCTTAACGTGCACGGGCCCTTATAACTCATTCATCAAACCCCCATCACCACGCCCCTTGGTTCACCATGGAACTCCTTCCTTCAAGGAGGTCCTTACGGGCAAGAGACGACCTCCCTCTCACTTGCCTATCGCCTTGCTACTTCGACTTATCCTTCGAAATTAAAATCAGCGCGCGAGGCTCATTCACGCAAACCTTTGTCTGGGAGCAAGAATGACCCTCGGACTATCTTTTGTCTCCTCTCTCGTCTTTCGTCGTCTAACCCTATTCTCCCACCTCTCCGCCTATCAACCCCTCTACTCTTTCTAAATCTTTCTCTGATAAAGTTATTAACCATCGCGCAGTAATACTCCAGTCGTCTGAACAAGCCTATGTTATTCTCTCCGACCATACTCCATTGCGCTTAACGCCCTCACTCGGGCATCCTTTGAGGAAGTAACTGTCCTGATCTCACACTCTAACAAATCTGGATCCCCTAAGGACGTCTTTCCACCTAAATTCCTCCACCAAATTCCCCCTGTTGTTCTCCCATTGATTCTTCATCTTTTTAAAACTTCACTCGTCACAGGGGTGGTTCCTTCTTCCTTCAAACATGCGTCAACTCGTACTATCCAAAAAAACACACTTTAAGACCTCTGAACCATCTAGCTATCGCCCTATCTCACAGCTTCCATTCCTCTCTAAATCCTCGAGAGAGTTGTTTTCTCTCGCCTAAATGACCATATTTTCTAGCTGCAATATCAATCAAATGTACCAATCGGTGTTCAAAGCCAAGCACTCTACTCAAATCACTCTTCTTAATGTTTTAGACAGTTTACGTAGAGCAGCCAATAGGGGTTTACGTCTATTTTAGTTCTCCTAGACCTCTCCTCTGCTTTCAACACCATCGACCACACTTGTCTTCCTTGATCTTCTTCACACTTTCCTTGGTCTCTCGGGCACTGCACTTGATTGGTTCCGCTCATACCTCTTCTCTCCTACTCAGTTGATCGCACCCGATAACCTCTCCTTCAAGCCCTTGCCCACTTATTTTGGGGTGCCTAAGTGCTCAGTCCTTTCTTCCTTCCTCTTCTGCATCTAATTAATTCTTCTTAGCTCCCTTCTTTGCGATTTGGGTCTGTCCTTCCGCATTTATGCTGATGACACTCAGATATACCTTTCCTCATCTCGTGTGTCCTTCTGTCAATCAATTACAAAGCTCTTTTAGCGTACACTTCCATAAACGAATAGTTGTCTGCCAACTTTCTCAAACTTAACCACGATAAAACTGAAGTTCTCCTTGTTGGTTCTCGATGGTGGACAAATCTAAATATCTCTTTCTCTCCCTTAACCTTTGGGAAACCAATGTCGCCTTCTCTGATACGGTCAGTAATCTTGGTGTTATTTTCGGTGAGAAACTCTCGTTTAAAACGCACATATATCGTATATGTAAGTCTTCGCTCAGTTTCCTCCGCAACTTCTCTAGTCTCCGATCACATTTTAATCGGCAAAGCCTTGAGACTGCTATTTATGCCTTCGTCACCTCACGCTTAGACTAATGCAATTCTCTTCTAGTGAATCTACCTCCTTCGTCACTTCGCCCACTACAACTAATTCAAAACTATGCCAGGAGCTACACTGTTTACCTATTCGCTTCTGTACCAACTATAAAATTCTTCTCATCACCTAAAAGGCCCTAAACTTCGAGGCCATACGTTATCCCTTGTCTGCCCTCTCCCGTCATCAAACTTCTCGGGCACTTTGGTCTAACCTGGCTCTCATCTTGAACACTACTCGTTCTGTCCTCTGCTTGTTGGGTGACCCTTCCTTCTCAGGTTGTGCTCCTATAATCTGGAATGCTCTTCCTGTCGAAGTCCGATCCGCTCTCCCTTGCCACTTTTAAACGTCTCCTGAACACTCCTCTCTTCAGAATTGCCTTCTCTCTCCTGTAAACGTTCTCTACACTCGCTACACAACCTGCGCTCTGAGAGGGCTAACAGCCTTGAAAGGCGCATTATAAATACCTATTACTATTAGTTTGCTGGTGAAATATAGTCCAGTGAGGCATGAAAATGGATAGAGCCATAAAAATAAACACAAATAAGAATATATAGGCTAATGTTTTCTAAGAATTAACTACGAGTTCCATGGCATAAACTACTCCTTTCTCAAATTTCATGTTAGATTGCGACGTCAAATTCACCGGCGAGACATTTAGGGCACGAATCCTTGCCGCCAAGGAAAGATCCGACGCATTTAACATAAGACTTTTACGAATATATTTTCAGATTCGGCTCTCTACCAATCAAGCAAGCTAATGTTCTATTTTGATGAATCATGTTCACTTTGGACAACATGCTGTCATTTCTGAAGTATGTAATGAGAAAGCCTTTAAAGCCAGGGGCTCATAAAAGCCAGGACTCGCTAGCGCACTTACTGGTTTGGTTTTGTCTTGGTATCTTCACCCGAAGGCGCCTCAAGGCCAGACGTGTCGATCTAGGTCTGCTCGCTTGTTGAAACTGCAGCAGACTAATCCGTTTCCTAGGCCCCAACTGATTGGAGAGGAAGAAGCAGTAGTCCTCTTGTTCTTCCACATACTTCTTTTCTTTTTAGAAAAGGATGGTGAGAAATGATTCCAGCTCAATAGGAGCCTCCATGTGGCTATCCTCCAAAGTCATCATGGATCCCAATCGAGGACTCTTTTCTTGGCGTTTTTGGCCGACCAGGCGACATTCATCAGAAGAGAGGGGCAGAGACGACTACCTCCTGCAAACAGGAAACTGTAGTGGCACGGACCGACGGGCCCTGCAATCTCTTTTATCCTAAGGCTGTTGGGCCTAGAGTGCCACTCCTACCTGAACCATTCTATGTTGTGCCACCTGCCTGTTCTCTTGGGCCTCCACAAAGAAGGAAGTGAGTGGACAGCAACCAAAACCGTAGATTTGGGAAAGGAGTTAGCCGGCTCTCTGGTGACAGTGGGCCGGAGGGACTCAGAGAAAGCGCAGGAAGGACATCTGATTTGTTGAGTTGCAGCTGCCCGGGGGTGCCATTAAGATGGAAAATGGGAAGCCCCTTTAGGGCATGGAAGTGGTGAAAGGGTATCCTCTTTACAGAGGGAAGCTAAACCTTGCTTTAGCTATTACTGCCCGAAACAAATGGAGGGCGAGGCTTCATTTATTGGAAGATACCCATGTGCCAGCGGTCGCCCAATATTTCCTTCTGTTGAACCATTCCTATGTAAGAATGTTGTGAAATTTTTAGTGTTTCGGGAAATTAAATGACAATTATTATATTAATTATTATATCTAATGCACAGTTTTTTTTATTATTTTTCTTTTATAAACATATTCATCAGCGTGCTTAAGATTACAAGGCTGTCAATGCTACCATCATAATCAGTGAAAATTGACCTACTATGGCTTTAAAAATTAGGACAAGAGTGTAAACATTCACACATATGAACAAATTAAATTAAATTGTTAAAGTTGTTGTCCTCTAAACTCCCAACTCTGCATGGCGTACTGAAATATGGATATTGTTCAGAGAACAAAGTTAGTGGGAATGTGAGAAACGATCCGTCAACCAGTCTTGCATATGATATTTACACTGAAGTACTTGAAAAGTGGGAAAAAGTGAACAGTTCTTTTGTAGCCCCGTTGTAAATTCACCAGTTACAATCTTAAACAAGATCCAGTAGAACTGGCATCAGGCAAAAGAAATATCTCTTGGGAGAGGACAGCTACATATTGTAGACTTTCATTGCAAAACTTGTCAAGCATTTTGACATACATAGCTGCACGTGTAAAATTGTTACTCAGTGTGAATTCGGATTCCCTGGTATTAAAAACAGAGGAGATAAAGATCCCTGTGAAAGAGGTTGCTTTCATTAAACTGCAGAGACAAAAGTTTGGTTCTTGTGGACCACATTAGATTGGCTTCCCAGATCAACCTGTAAAAAGCAGACAGGTCAAACTTCAGATGCAGCAAGAAGGTGAAAGCATAGTTGCTGAATAGTTGCCATCAAGTTAAATAATTTTTCATCTGATGAAAATGAAGGATATAAAACTGATGGTCAAGATAGAAAGAATGGAATTTAGGAAGTGACATTAAAAAAAAGGCCTATCCTCAACTTCCATTTCAAGGCCACATTGCAACAGATTAGAAATACCTAAATAATATTGCTATGCTTAAGATCAAATGTGGTGTGGTGCTGCGTGCTACGACTACCAGCATCACCTCTGCCTTTATTGATTTGGGCTTGATCACTGAAGAGGACAAGAGACTTAGAGTTGATCGCAATAAAGTCAAAAGGGCAAACAAAATGTCATGAGATCCACGGATCAGTGTTTTGATTAACTTTGTAAGAAGTGTGAATTTGACTGCATCTTCTATGACAGCTGTTAAGATACGAGGGGCCGTCAATAAGTTTTGCGAATTGGTAAGGCAAAACTGAAGAAGGGGGATGGCTGTTTTTGGGGTGTTAGGACAAGTTATAACAAGTCAGGACCTGCAGCCACACGCTCCCGCTTCGTATATTTAAGAAGCAGTAGCTGATCGCAGATCGTCAGTCACAAATTTTTCCACAAGGAAGAATGTTAAGCACCGCGCAGTGATCAAATTTTTGACCAAGGAAGGCAAGAATGCAAAAGAGATCCATGAACCCATAGTTGCAGTGTATACCGATACCGCCATTTCCTATGCAACCATTGCTCGCTGGAATAGGGAGTTCCGCCATGGTCGTGAATCTCTTGAAGATGAACTCCATCCAGGACGCCCGTCAGACGTGACCAACGAGGAAAATGTGGCCCGTGTGGAGAGGATGATCCTCGAAAATCGACGGGTGAAGGTCGAAGAAATCGAGCGAGAACTTGGAATATCACATGGAAGTGTTATCAACATCATACACAACAATTTGGCCATGACCAAGGTCTCTGCCCATTGGGTCCCTAGAAACCTCACGAAACCTCACGCCCCATGATCAACTTCAACGTCGTCAAAGTTCGGAGAAGCTGTTCCTCCTGTACAACCAAGACCCGGCGGGATTCGAGTCACGCATAGTGACAGGTGATGAAACGTGAGTGCATCACTGGGATCCCAAGACCAAGCTCGAAAGCATGGCCTGGAAGCATAGGGGCTCTCCGCCCCCTATCGAGTTCTGGACATAACCCTCAGCCGGGAAGATTATGGCCACCATATTCTGGATTTATGATGGAGTGTTGATGGTGGACTATGCGCCTCGAGGAAGGACCATCATGGGCCAATATTACGCCGAGGAACTGGCTGGGTTGAAGGAGTGCATCCGTCAGAAGCGGCGCGGCAAGTTTACATGAGGTGTCCTGCTTCTCCCCGACAATGCCCCTGTGTACAAAGCCAGAGTTGCACAAGCTTCCCTGCGCGAGTGGGGATTCCAGGACCTCAACCATCTCCCCCTACAGTCCAGATATGTCCCCTAGCGACTACTTTTTATTCCGCCAGCTCAGGGCTGCACTGCGAGGACGCCGGTTTGAGGACGATGAAGATGTCCAGCTCGCCGTCCAGGAGTAAATTGAACAGCACTCAGGAGATTTCTGGTTGTCGGGAACTCGAAGCCTCAGGGACAAGTGGCGCAAGTGCATTGAAGTCGAAAGTAGTTATATTAAATAATAATAAAAAACTTCTCCTCATATCTCGTTTCCTTATATCCGAATTGCAAAACTTATCGACTGCTCCTCGTATAACTAAGGTTATGATTCAGTAATTTATTCTAGGTTGTTAAAAGCAATCTGGCTTTGCCGCCTATGGGTTTAAAACCATGGCATTAAAGGAAGAAGCCCCCTAGAACCTAAGACAAATAGTGAAAGTCCCACACCTCATCTTGTTTCAGCTTACGCTACTTCAGCTATAAATAAGCCTATAGTGGATGCTGTTTTGTTAACTATAAAACACTCAACATGGTTTTCCTTCAGTAAATAATGATGCATTCACTCTTGTGCTCAGATAATAGTGAGAAGTAGAGCGATACTATCCAAAAGATTGTTGACGTGAGGGTTGGAAATGATCACACACTTGGATATTCTGTAAGTTGCAAGGAGACACATTCCTCAAACCTCCCCCATGTAAGCTTCACAGTGGCTTTGTGATGCTCTGTAGATAAATAGGTGTGGGAAACATGTCATAAAGGTAGCAGGTAAGGTGTATATACATGAAAAACGTAAGGACTAAAACGCAGGTCAAGAAGTAAGTAGATGACTAATGTCCAAGAACTAATCAAAGGAGGACTTAATTAGTCTTGTACTGAGGTCATCACATTCTAATATTTTTTTATAACAAGGGTATGTTTTATGATTATTATGAATGTTTTATTGGGGGAAAATAAATGTCTATATCATTACCTACCAACTTAAGAGGTTAAAATTAATTTTAAATTATTCTGGGAGCAATTTATGAGCTGTTTTTCTCGAACTTGGATTTTTCTAGCAAAATGTTGAGCAATCACAAAATAGTAACAGATTTTAATTTTATGAGTACTACTAGTATATGTATTATGATTAATGGGATATTTTTTAAACAGAAAAACTAAATTTCCATCCATTTCGAGAATAATAATTAATAAATGTTTTCTGAGAGCAATTTATGATTGTTTTTACAAACGTAGATAAACCAAGCTAAATGTTGAGAAATTACAAATAATATTAGCAGATTTGAATTCCTCACATCCAAACATATAACTTTTGGACCAGTGGCGAATCCAGCATAAAAATTTGGTGGGGCTATCCTGTATTCCTAACTCAGAGAGGTATGAGAAAAGGGTATTAATCATTAATAATGTTAATCTGACCCAAAATTTATAAAAATTAGAAAAAATAACAAACTCACGCAGATTGAGCACTAAATTTTTCAGATTCCATTTTTCCACACATCAGAAAATTTTAAATTGTAGTTTAGTGCGATTTACCCACATTTTAGACTTGTATTGTATAAGGTACATTCGAACCCAACAATTTTGATTAGCATACTACAAGTATGGCTTAAAAAAATAAATATAAACATAAACTGAGAGGGTTAATAGAACATCAACTGCCTCTTCATTTGTGCAAATACATTGATTACGTTGTCTAATCTAACATTAATTTAGTTATAAACCTCGATGTGAGCTATACCGTTGACTCAGTCTTGACCTATAGTATTCCATAAGTACGTTTTCACTCATTCAGGCCCGAATAGATACCCTCGGCCATATGTTCCAGACTGGGAGAGTGATCAGAACTTGGAGCAACCTGGATAGTTTCGGATTCATTTCGGTCTGTGCATGGGCAAGATAATCTTCAACAGAGCCAAACTTGACGGCGAAAACCAGCGCTCTGTCTCCGCCTTGACGAGCCAAAAAGTCTCGATGTCAACCATATAGAGTTTTAACGCTTCCAGTAAAGGAGCAACATTTTTGTGGACCCTGCTTAGTAGATGATTGATGTTGAATACGACTGGAAAACTTTCGTTCCCGAACCGGTTCTCGGCGGTAATATTACCTACCTTTCGGGTAGGGTACATTCGCTCTCTGCGTTTGCCGCCTACAAACTCGAGGCCCCTGGTATGGTGTCATGTAGCGAACCGATCTCTTAGACGATCTACTCTTACGATGTTGTCGTAAGAGTGTGCGAGGCTCGGCTTGGCTCATGGTGTGAGCTAGAATTGACTCAGCGGCGAAGAGGCCAATCATAAAATGCGGCTTTCGGAATGCGATCAGAAGTCCCCCTTCGCGTTTAAGTTGCTCTCATCCTTGAGTAACATGGCAATAAACAGGAGGAATTCAATGAACATAATGCCTGAATCCTGTCATTGTTGGTAACGCTCATTAAAGTGATTCGGTTTTAACTATGAACTAATTAAAGAAAAAAAATTGGATGGTGGCTTCAGCCCCCTTAGCTCCCCTTCCCTTCATGGATAAGCCTATGTTTTGAATCCCTCAGTCAAGGAATTGGCAAAAAATGAATTTTTCCTCCACAAATTAACAAATATAATGCGGGCAATTAATCGAAGAATTCCAAATCTCAAAAGGATTTAAAAATATTAATTATAGAATATACTTCAGATTTAAAATCACATAAAGGTAAAGTAGCAAACCCCAACGCGTAGTGGAAATTTGGTCAAGAAATATGTTCGAAAACTGCCTTGAGTATTTTACTAGTGCAAATATCACATAGTAAGAGGCACAGATGAACACATCATATATAAGAAATAGTTGAGGAATCTAAATGGAACGAGAAATAAAAAGGTGCCAGCAACGTCCACCTGGAGGGAAGATGAGCTTCACTTTTTATTTTTCTGTAACTCCTAATACTTATCCCCTGCTCCCAACTTCCAGATGATTAGCGCTTGTCTTTGAAGCAAAAGGGAACCTGTATGACGCTAGGGTACACAGGGAGACAGGTGTCTACTGTAGTTACATAAAAAAAGAAAAAAAATTGAATGTTTTTTAACAGTAATCTTTGATGTGCTTTGTGAGTAGTAGGTTAATATCGGCTATGGAGAAGGGGCTTGCATTGAGCGGATCCTAGGTCTTTGCTGACGTTATTTCTGTATTTCCGCAGTTCCCTCTCTCTCTCTCTCTTTATATATATATATATATATATATATATATATATATATAAAGAATGGAAGATATCACACTATCGTGATATATATCATTATCTTTTATATATATATATATATATATATATATATATATATATAACCAGTGTTTGAAATACTTATATTGTGGCTCAAAAATATGTTTACTTAGTGATAATTATTACTTTTAGATTTAAGACAGAATCAAGAGGGTTACTCTCCTTCCCTATTATAGAATCTACTCAAAATGAGAAAAGGTTTCACTGCACATGCTCCGCAGTTTACGCTCTTGCGTGACTGAGCGTTAGTTATTAGCGAACAGCGTTTTGGCTACAGTAACAGATTGAGCTTCCTCTTCTATTCTATAAATCTATATATTAAGAACAGATTTTTTGCCTCTGATTAGGATATACTTCAGTATGGGGGAGAGGGGGAGAGAGAAAAGGCAGAGATTAGTGAAGAGGGCGGAGAGAGGGAAATATTGGAGGGGACAATTTTTATCTTGTTATAAATATCGTTTTGTAAGGGAGCAAGAAAGGGAGAGAGGGGGAAGAGATGGGAAGACAGCTAGAGAAGGAGGAAAGAGAGAAAGGGGTAGAGAAGGAGAGAGGAGAAGGCAGGGTGAGAGAGAGGAGGGGAGAAGGAGGGAGAAGAGAGGAAGGGAGAAGGAAAGTAGTAAAGAATGCACTGGAATTTCATACCAGTTACTTTAACACTTTGTAAATTTCATTTTAAATATTCAAAAACTCACGTTTTAGAAATATAGGCTTATATATATATATATATATATATATATATATATATATATATATATATATATATATATAATTATACCAGTGGCGCCTCCAGCACTCGGGTTATATTTGGGCTAGTAAAGCTGATTTATATTCTGCCGACACTGACTTCAAGAAAGTAATTGCCCCCCGAAACTCTGGCTCCTCTTATTGAGCCTAATCACAGTTCATATATTCTCGAAATCGTTCACACGCGCTTGACTCGGGCTGAGAAGCAACAGCCCGAATTGTTATCTATAATCGTAAAAAAATATAAGTAATTAAAATTTAATTTATTCCTGAAACATTAGATTTCTACAGACATTAGGATTTAAATTCCAATCTATGGAAGGTTTCTGTTCTACAATATTCTTAAAGGAACCAAAAATTATCCAGCAACTCGTGCTAATGCAAACGAGCCTGGTAGGTGTAAAATAATAACTGGCGTATCTTGTTAAGAGTAAAGTACAGATGAAAGTCAGATCGGTCTCTGGCTAATGTTTGTTGTGCACGCCACTGTTTTATTTGATTTTGGTTATTATGTGAGTCTTTCTGTAAAGATCAGTTGTGTTTTGCAGGTTCGCGTAATTTTAACCCCTTAACATAGAAATGGAGAATGACATAGTGGTAAATATAAAATATAAGCCATTTGTGGCTAGAAATATTGCGGGAAAACGTAAAACGCCATCAAACCAATACGACTGCAGTCCATGTATAAATGAAGTGAGTAATTTTTATATTAAAACTATATTTCTGTCTTATTGTTAAATATTATCAGTACATATATAGGTATGCGGTGTGCATTACGTCTCTTACCTTCTTTTATAGATGTTATATGCGAAATTTGTGATGAGACATATACGTTACCCATAAAAATCCATCGACACCACCATGAAAGAGAAAACTAACACATGAAAGGCCGGAAGTGGGGTATAGCAGCGTCGATCTTACAAGTGCATTGTAGATCTTTTTCTTATTGCCTTGACGGAGATTTTTGAACCTGTATATAGTTTTGACTGTAGCAGTTGCCTTGGTAATTATTTCTTGGTCGTGCTTCTTGTATCCGGATGAAGTAATATTCATTCCGAATACATTGCACTCTCTGGTGTAGGGTTAACGTTTATCCCCCACCCTGACGTCATAAAGTAGTCTCCTACTTATGGTGACTAGTTTAAACTTTTTCTGGTTGATGCAGATCTTCCACCGGGCTTCGTTTGTGTTAAGATTTTCAATTTCTGCTGGTGTCTTACGAGCTTGCCAATGCGCATTGCTCCATGGACAAGTGATTATATAGGCAAAATCATCGGCGAATTGAATGTTGAGGAATGTGGGGCTTACAATGACTGGAACATCAACGGTGTAAATCAAGTAGAGAATGGGGACAGGCACCACACCTGCCTGAGGCCCGCAGTGAGCGGAAACCTTGGTCCATCTGTGCAACCTAAACTGATGTACACCGCTCTCTCCATGAGATAGTCACAGAGAGTTCTTTCTAAGCTTTGACTTAGGTCCAGTCGTAAGATCGTGTACTTCATTCCCCGTTGCTATATCTTATAAAACACCTTTGATACATCCCGACAAACAATGTTCACGTAACTCCTTTCCCGTTGTGTTTGGGCTAGCTTTTCTGTGATAACATTAATCGCTATCTCCGTACTTCACTTCCTCCAAAACCTGGATTAATGTGGGTTAAAGAAGGAGTTTTTCTCCAGTTGAGACACCATTCTTCTGGTGAGGATCATCTCGAATAGCTTCCCGCCAAATTCTAGAAGTAAAATTGGCCGGTAGCTCTCCTTCAACGTTGGGTTCTTTCCGTGCTTAGGCAAGAAAATCATTTTAGCCGTTTTATAAGCATCTGTAAAGTATCCCGTATTCAGACAGACGTTATAAATTCTTCTCATTCCTTCAATAACATTGGCTGGTGCCTTTTCTAAGTTTAGATTTGTAAGCCCCGATTTTCTTGGTGCTTTTTGTTGGTTGAGCGGAGCGCGCCGAGTAGTTCTTCTTTGGTAATCTCGGCGTCTCCATCGCGCTGTCTATCCAGCTGGTGGCGAGGGTGCGTCTTGTATATTTGTTCGTTAAGCTCGTCGATGATAGTACTTTCAAACTCTAGGTCATAGTCTTCGTTTTCCTCCTCAATTATACTGAGGAGGTAGATGTTTCCATCTGCCCTTTGTAGCTCGATCTTCTGCTTCTTCCCAGTCAATCCTTTGAGATTTCTGATCTTTTTTCAAAAATATTTGGAAGTTGCTTCGTGAATGAGGCTATCGATCGCCTCATCATATCGTCTTCATTGTTGTTCAAGGATCAATTGGTTCAGTTCTTCTTTGACTTCTTTACTTCGCTATATTGAGTGAACTGACGCATTCCTGATGTTAATTTCATAGAATAACATCAGCTCACAATATAAATCCTTCATGTATTCGGTCCATCTGTAGGTACAGATTGTCCTATACTCGGATTTAGGGATACAAGCCCTATCTGCGCTGATGAGATGGTTATTGAGGTCGTTGAGTACCTCGTCAATCTCCTTGAGAACTGCCTCGTCCAAGTTGGGTGGATTGTAGGCCTCAAGAAGGCACGCCTACCGTATCCAGGCTGATCTTTTGTAGTTCTTTCTGACTACAGCTGGAACTTGTATAGGGTTCCTGTTGGTAGTGAGTAGAATCCGTATATGGTCACTACACGGTATCTGGACTGGCTCTATTTGTAATTGAACGCCAGCTGACGATTCGCCAGATATATGTCGGGTTTCATGGCACTTCCTGCTGTGACAAAGGTGGGGAAGTAGGGGCCTATTCGCTGGGCAATATTTCTGTCCAGCAATAGGTCCAGGCTTCTTCCTATAACGTTTAAGGTCCTGTAACCAGATTCTCGGCATCTGGCGTTCAGATCCCCCATTAATATAGTAGGGGCTCTTCTGCCAAATAGGCCAGTGTGAGTGTGAATTGGTAACACATCTCTCCTTGGCGTTGATATCCGGTCGCAATGACCAACTTTTCTAAGTCGAGTTTGACCTGAATTGCGAAGGAGGATTTTTCTAGATTTTTTATTTGCTTGTATTGAATCCATTTCTTTATTGCAATAGTGGCTCCGTCGCACCGCTCCTGCGAATAATTTGTGATCAACACATCGTAGTTCCAGATTTTCATTTCTGCACTACGCGTGTCGAGTCTGTGTTACGTAATTAAGATGATGTCCGCATCAATTTACCTGAATACATTTCCTTTAAATAGTCTTTTCGCCGTTAAGCCGTTTGTATTAATTTCCAATATCTTCAGTGCGTTCCGTAACATGGTAAATTGTTTTCCCTATGCTTATTCCTATTCTTTTTCTTTTGGGTGGCTAGCTGGGCGGTTTTATTGTGCCCAGGGCTTTCTTTTTTTGGAGAATGTCTCGGGGGTTTCGGACCTACTCTTCGTACCTCTTCCTGGTTGTTCTTGAGCTAGACTGCCAATGACGGCTTAAATTGAACTTTAGTTTATTCCACTAGATAAAAAATAAATTAAAAAGATACAATGAGCTACAATTGTGGAAGAGGTTAATGAATGAAGATAATGATGATTAAAGGGAGTAGCAGTTTTATTAAAGTATCTACTAACTTTCTAGATAAAATATTTAAATAAATCTAATTATAAATTATAAAATATACTTTTTTTATCAAATTTATGAGAGGAGAGCCAATGGATTCCCAGGTGACCACGGAATTGGTTGGTAAATTTGGTAAGTCATTTTTAGTAACTCATCCCTTAAAATATTTCGTGGGAAACAATTAATCTAATGTATTCGAATTATCTCTTCTTCATCCATTTTAAAAGTTGGTTAGAAAGTTCCTAGATTTATCTTTTTTGATTAGATACTTGTAATTGATATAGATTTATATCGTTATTGGTTCTTTCCTGTCCTCCCGAATTAATATTCATTGATTCAATTGATTAACATGATCCAAAATACATGCATGGCTTAGATCATGTGAAAAATGAAAAAATACAGGCTTTTATCGGTCCAAAATTCTGCAAATGTTATTCCGAAGCTCTTCACTTCACAACGTTCTCCAAACTCATAAAGCGTGTATTAGCACTTGCACAGAGGTAATTTTGAATGATAAAGCTAAACATTTAATTCGGCGTCCAACTTTATTTCCTTCAATAATACAGAAATCTTGGCAAAGTTAAGTCCTGATTTAAAGGCTGAGATGTCGTAGCTGCTATTGGTCGATCTCTGTTTTAGAAAACTGAAGATATAACGGTTAGATAAACTTTCTAGAGAAATATCATAAAAATTGATGCTCATTATCTACTAAGCAAGGTAATATTTTTGAAGCTAACCCTAGTTCTAGGGTACAGAATGAGAAGTTTCTCAAATTTCAATTTCTTCCTTCCATTTATCTAATTTACGAATTAGCAAAAAGCTTTGGGAGGTTTTCTAATATTGATTTCCGTAGATACTACATTTAATAATAACAGTGGCGAACAATAATTTTGCGACAGAAATGAGAAAATTAGTTTTCTATTGTAGTATATAGGAGTATGAAATATTTGTTATTATTTTTATTTTATTTGACAAAAAGTACGAAGATAAGTGGAAACAAAAAGCTTATTCATCGAAATAAATTAATAAGTCCTTTTAATGTATTTCAAAGTGTGGTATTATAAAAATATATTTGAAAAAATAATGAAGATTTAAATTTTTTCAAAGTTGCTGAAATCTATACAATAGTCATATATTTTAAAAATATTTAGGCTGCTTTTTATGTACAACATCTTGTCTGTCTCTGTGAAGGGTCCAGCAGAAATCAGCAAGCATTGCAGGACTCCATTTGCCTTTATAACGATTTTCTAAAATAGCAATACCTTGGTGGAATCTTTCACCATGCTCATCCCTGACGTCTGCTGGATTCTCTGGAAAAAAAACACATGCGAATGCAAAAACTTCACCTTTAGTGACATACTACATCCCAACTCACTATAAGACCTAATCAAATTCTGAACAAGAATGTGGTAATTTTTTGATTTTTGCCTTCCAATTCTGGCTTGCTGAATTTTGCCTCAATTGTCGAATCTGAGGCCCCAAAAGGATTCCTTCTTTAATTTTAGCATCACTTATCTTAGAAAATTTTGTTTTTAAATATAAGAATGATGGCTGATCATGCTTTAAGGCTTTTACAGATTGTTTCATTAAACCTAATTTTATGTGAAGTGGTGGCAAAATTATGTTTTCCTTAGGAACCAATGGTTCACGTATGGCATTATGACAACTTACTTTTTTCTCTTCTCTTGAAGGCCATTCGAGCGTATATAATGTTCTCCCCAAGCTCTACTGTCCTACTGGCACAAAAAATACATTAGCTTTGTGTAGCCTGACTGCAAACCATTTAAAACGGCTACTGCCTTAAGGGCAGGACAAATCAACCATTAATGTTCACTGTATTTAATGTTTTTTAAAATAAAATCTAAATTCTCATAAGTTTCTTTCAAAACGACAGAGTGAGCTAATAGTATCGATGGTAGTTTAAGATCCATTATGCAGAAGCACGGCTTTCCTAATATATAAAGAAGCATCAATGAAAAGTCTCCATTGACTGGGTTTATAATGTATATCTAATTCTTTAATGAGACGTGGAATATTATTACAGTAGCATTAATTGTTCTCAAATGAATATTTCTCTTGTTAATTGTTTGATTGAATGCGAGACTTAGTAATTCGAACATCTTCTGCTACTAACTCTCTTTCTTTCAGTCCGGAGGCCAGTAATTTTCTCTGTTGCTTTGTTAAGTTTAGATCTCTTACACGATCATCTAGATTAAGTTGTGGGAAAGGTTTTGGAGTAGTATCAAGAGTTTCAGGAACCTATATTTCAGTTTCTGGTTCACATTATTCCATATCTAATTTATCAGAGTCAGACAAAACAATTTTTTAGGTCGTTTAGGTACTGGAAAGTCTTTTGAATGAGGTATAGGCCGAATAGCAGATCTAGGGTTGTGATATACCACAACTGGAGCGTACTTTGTTGTTTTACCTAAAAGTATGAAAATTATATACATAAAATTTAATTTACATTTATTCACAGATGTATAATTACAATAAAGTGGTTCTAAACTTAATTAATTTCATATTTTTAAACGTAATATTACGGAATACTACTTCAAAATATATGTACAGTTGACAATGTGATAGAACGGGTTGAGCAGCGTTAGTTTCAACTCCTATCACATATTATTTTAAAACCACGATGCTCCCACGTGCATCTCCGCGTCGAAGCTTAGCGCCTTATCACAGCCACCGGATGTCAATGTTTAAACAAGGAGGTTATCCTCCCCCCGTTCGCCCCCATACGCTGACCTTGCCTGATTGAGTTAGGCTTAGGGGCAGATAAGGCATTGTTCCCAGGCTCGGCTGTTCATTCCCTCGAAGCTCCCACTCCATTGTCCTCCACGCCAAGGGAGTGGCTCGACTATTTAGATGGAAACGTTACCACTAAGATCAGATTGGAGATCCAGATTTTCGTCGCGAAACATCACCACGACCCTCTCTGCCTTTGTGCGCCAAGAAACCTCGACCTCGAGATTCACCATCACTTGTCCAGAAGGAGGACAATATCCCTTGAGTGCCAAAGGTTCGAGCCTTTAGTGACGCCAAGTCCCCAAGGCTTCCCCCTCATTGTTCAGAAAGAGAACAACGTAGAACAGCCATTGTTCTTTTAAGGCCCTTCGCCAAGAAACGGTTCTCACCCTTCCCCCGTTGTTCAGAGGAGAACAACATTAGAACAGCCATTGTTCTTGAGCCCGTAGACAAGAGACGGTTCTCACCTCCCCCTATTGTTCAGAAGAGAACAACGTAGAACAGCCATTGTTCTTCAAGCCGTTCGTCGAGAAACGATTCTCATTCCCTAGACGCCACGTCAGGTTCATCTTATTCCCCCCCCTTCGGCTGGAACTCGCCAGCAGACCGAAAATTCCTTCACGTCGCCTTCCACTGCACCACTCGTATAAAGTTACGTAAGCCAAACGTCACCTTTGAGTACTTAACCCGTTTGTCAATTCTATCCTGTTCTTTAAATGGTTTAGCAAACCATCCCATCTCTTTAACTCTATATTTGTTTTACCTTTTTAAATCCTTTAATCCTCGGATTAGCCCGAGCCCCCACAACCCTTTCCGTTCTCTGTTTATGTCAATATTTTCCGTCTTGTGGTTGTTGATAGTTATTATTAATAAAACTCTATTTTATTAATGATAGCAATATTATTATCCTTGAGCTCAGTTCCACTTCTTAAGCATATCGAAGATAAATAATATCACCCACCAGACATTAACGGACTCTAAAGATAATTAAAGAAGTTCCTCAACGAATAGTGATATATGGTATATCGTCGAGAGTCCATTCTACGACATATATATATATATATATATATATATATATATATATATATATATATATATGTATATATATATATATATATATATATACTATTTAAATTTGATATCAGGTGTGCAAGGTTTAACGCTATATCTTTGCAAACACTGGTCTCAGTCGAGTAAAGCATAGTGTTATTCGTTATAATAATAGAGTATAGTAGTTCCCTTTTGTTTTAACGATTGCTATTCCCTTTTTTTTAGACTTAAGAAGCTGGAGTAGCTCAAGGAACTGTGATAATAATTTGTTGTGTTTTTTTGGTGATTTTAGTCAGTGGTTATTTAGATCGAGAACCAAGTACGAATAGGTCTGTGCCCATATTTAGGTAGGCTAATTTCTATAGAAGGCATAATTCTTGTTGCAAGGAATTTTAGTTGGTTGAACCAGGCGCCCCCAAGGGCAAAGATGACTCAGTTCGAAATCTTTAAAGCGCAAGGAGAATCCTTGGGACTCTCCGGAAAAGAACTAATTGAGTACGTTCAAGAGGAGCAAAGAAAAGAGCGTGAAGAAAAAGAACGAGATAGAGAAATCCAACGAGAAAAAAGAGAAAGAGAGGAACGGATAAGACAAGCTGAGCATCACCATCAGATTGAATTAGCTCATGTTGAAGTAGAGATACAGTCCGCTAGTTCCCATTCCGAAGCTCCCCCAATCTCTCACTAAGGCTCCTCAATTTCAAGGATGGAGAGGATTTCGGAGCATTTTTAGCCCACTTCGAAAAGATACTCGAAATCAATAACATGGATCTGGAGGCTGAAGGTGTAGCCAGATTACTGCCCCTGTTAAATTGCAAATTGCACGAAATTTTTATATCTTTACCATCTGAGTGTACAATTAACTACAGCACCTTAAAAGCTGAGTTATTGGCCGCTCATAATTTGACTCCCAATTTCTACCGCCAAGAATTTCGAGGAGGTCGTATTAAACCCGGACAGACGTTCCGTCAATTCGGATACATTCTTCAGAGGAATTTTAAATTTTGGTTAGAATCCTCAATGGTTGATCCGAACTACGAGTCCTTAACAGACTTCGTGTTGCGAGATCAATTTTTGGCGTCTCTCCCAACGGAGATTCGCGCGTTCGTCAAGGATCGTCGGTGCCAGACCTTTAAAGAATGTACCCAAGAAGCAGATGTCTTTCCCGCAAGCCATAATTTTTACCCAAAGGAGAATCGAACTTCTCACCAATCCCCCTACAAGGAAAGAAGGAAGGATCGCGCCCCTTCACAGGAAAATCGACGAAGTTTCCGAGCCCCGTAAAACCCCCAAACTTCTTTTCCCAAAACCAACAACGGGACTCCAAACCTCCAGTTAAAATTTCTCCTCCATCTCTCTTCCCGAAGCGACCAATCATATGCTTCACCTGTGGTGTAGAAAACCACATGAGCTGGAATTGCCCCCAAAATTCTAGGCTTAAAAGCGGACCAGCCCACCAAGTTCACCAGATCAATGCCACCCCGGCTCTTCCGGTGTTGCAGACCCAAACAGAAACTTCTCCCCCTCCGTCAGGCCACCAGGAAAATTTTGTTTTTGATAAAAGTTCATCAGAAACTTTGAAATTTGAGGAGGGAAGCGTGAATGGCTTTCGAGTATCGACTCTCGTCAGGGACACAGGATGTACGTGTTTCATCGTGTCCGACTCCTCCTCCCCCGCAGTGGACCCTAACAACGAAAAATTTGCGGTGGTACATGACTACCTTGGGCGGGCGAACCAATTCCCCGTCGTTAGATGTTACCTGCAGTGTCAATATTATGATGGCTGGGCTGAAGTCATTTCAGCACCCATACAATTCTGTTCCGTACTTATAGGAACGAGACCCCAAGTAAGTTCCGACCCTGTGTCGCAGGCCGCCCTTCCTCGAGGCCGAGATAAGAAAGAAGCCCAGGAGCCCGTCACCATCAGAACCCCGAGACCGTCCAATTTCTCGGAGACCCCTTACCAGGACTTTAGGACGACACAAAAGGAGTATGAATTACTAACACCCTTAGGCGATAAGGCCCAAGACAAGGACACGGAGACTGTCCGTGGACCCCAAGAAAAAAAGAACCCCAAACGCGCCCATGGAGATACCTTCGTAGAACTGGACGAAACATCGGCGCTTGAGAAGATTACCCCGTGGATTCCTTTAATGTAATACAGGTATTGTGCACCCAACCTGATGCCGATTACCCTCCTCCTTCCCTACCAGGCGAGTCTTTGGAACCCTCTGACCTGGATAGTGACGCGCAGCTGACACCACATCAAAAGAGCCAGCTACAAGAACTATTTAAATGGAGTCACCATTTAACCACCCTTTTAGCTCTTTTCGAGTGACTGCGCGAAAATGGCCTCACCATTGGCCCCAGCAAATGCCATTTTGCCCACGAAACCATCAAATATTTGGGTTTCAAAATAGGACAAAGCCAGTTGGGTCTCCAAGAAGATAAGATTAAGGCAATCGCCGACATGCCCCTCCCGATTAAAAAGAAGCAATTAAGATCGTTCCTAGGATCAGCTTCGTACTATCGGCGATTCGTTCCGAATTTCGCTGTGATTTCGGCGCCCCTCAGCTCCCTTTTAAAAAAGAATTTACCCGATCGTCTACGTTGGAATGATGTCGCTATTTCCCATTTTAATCAGCTCAAGAGTAAGCTCATTTCTGCCCCCATTTTAAAGTTGCCCAACCCGCAAAAATCCTTTGGGATTAAGACCGAGCGTCCAACGAGGGCATTGGAGGTGTACTCCTTCAATACGAAGATGACGGAACAGGTCATCCTGTTGCATATGCTAGTCGCCAATTATTACCACGCGAAAAGAGATATGCCACTATAGAGAAGGAAGCTCTATCAATTATCTGGGTCATAGACAAATTCAAGATGTACTTGATAGGTAAAGAATTTCAGATAGGAACCAACCACCGTCCGTTAGCCTATATTAGGAATGTGTGACACTACAACGGCCGCATCATGCGCTGGAGTTTACTCTTGCAATAGTATCAATTTAAAATAAATTATATAAAAGGTTCCGATAACCAGGTCGCTGACGCACTCAGTAGGAATGCGTAACCGAAAAGCGTATAGTAATTGTATTCATAGAATTAGTATCTCCATGAAGGTATATACCGTCTTGTACGACTTAAATCAGATTCTCTTGTATTAATATTAGTTAATGTATATGTCTGAATTTTGTAACGCTCAATGTCTAATTTTTTTTTGTATGTATATATATTTGTACCCATTAATTTACGTATAAATTATTTTGTCCCATATGTACTATATTTATATCATTTTATTGTTCCATGCCTTTTTTTATTATTAAGTTTGTATTAAAGATTATTTTCCCTTATAATCAAAAGATCAAAATAATCATATGTATTGAGGTAATACGAGTTAGGTGCAGGAAGGTACGGTTGGTACAAGAAAACGAGTTCCCCACAACGGAGCTCTATCGTTGTCCCTTCTCTCTTTTTTCGAAGTGACAACTTCCCCCGGAATGGAGGGGTGTGATAGAACGGGTTGAGCAGCGTTAGTTTCAACTCCTATCACCTATTATTTTAAAATCACGATGCTCCCACGTGCATCTCCGCGTCGAAGCTTGGCGCCTTATCACAGCCACCAGATGTCAATGTTTAAACAAGGAGGTTATCCTCCCCCCGTTTGCCCCCATACGCTGACCTTGCCTGATTGAGTTAGGCTTAGGGGCAGATAAGGCATTGTTCCCAGGCTCGGCTGTTCATTCCCTCGAAGCTCCCACTCCATTGTCCTCCACGCCAAGGGAGTGGCTCGACTATTTAGATGGAAACGTTACCACTAAGATCAGATTGGAGATCCAGATTTTCGTCGCGAAACATCACCACGACCCTCTCTCCCTTTGTGCCCCAATGGACCTCAACCTCGAGATTCACCATCACTTGTCTAGAAGGAGGAACATATCCCTTGAGTGCCAAAGGTTCGAGCCTTTAGTGACGCCAAGTCCTGAAGGCTTCCCCCTCATTGTTCAGAAAGAAAACAACGTAGAACAGCCATTGTTCTTTTAAGGCCCTTCGCCAAGAAACGGTTCTCACCCTTCCCCCGTTGTTCAGAGGAGAACAACATTAGAACAGCCATTGTTCTTGAGCCCGTAGACAAGAGACGGTTCTCACCCCTCCCCTATTGTTCAGAAGAGAACAACGTAGAACAGCCATTGTTCTTCAAGCCGTTCGTCGAGAAACGGTTCTCATTTCCTAGGATCATTTTATTCTCCCCCCTTTCGCTGAAACTCGCCAGCGGAGCGAAAATTTTTTCACGTCGCTTTCCTCTGCACCACTCGTATAAAGTTACGTAAGCCAAACGTCACCTTTGAGTACTTAACCCTTTTGTCAATTCTATCCTGTTCTTTAAATGGTTTAGCGAACCATCCCATCTCTTTAACTCTATATTTGTTTTACTTTTTAAATCCTTTAATCCTCGGATTAGCCCAAGCCCCCACGACCCTTTCCGTTCTCTGTTTATGTCAATATTTTCCGTCTTGTGGTTGTTGATAGTTATTATTAATAAAACTCTATTTTATTAATGATAGCAATATTATTATCCTTGAGCTCAGTTCCACTTCTTAAGCATTTTGAAGATACATAATATCGGCCTACCAGACATTAACGGACTCTAAAGATAATTAAAGAAGTTCCCTCAACGAATAGTGATATATGGTATATCGTCGGGAGTCCATTCTACGACAGACAACAAACAATTACTTACTTTGTATGTCTACCAAAAAGAAATAGCAGTTAGTAGCATGATCTTGGGCCTCTCGCCATACCATTGGAACATCAAAATTGAAGGCTTTTCATTTTTCCTTTAGACCATTTTGATAAAAAATTAAAGCATGTCGTGTAACAGATATCTGGTACCCATGGTTCATCTTGGTCGCCAATTTTACATACAAAATACAAATTATATACTTTTTTCACTAGAGAAGAAATTTTCCTTGATTATTTTTAAATGTTACTGAATCACATATGTAGTATTTTTACAGGGTCCTCTTGGCATTTTATTTAAGGTTGTTGCTTTTATTTAAAATTTTATTTAGTTAAATAACCTGAAAATAAGAAATAAAAGAATGAAATTCCTTAAAATCTTCAAAATTTGACCAAAATAGTAACTTACAAAAAACTCGGGTCATTTTGATAGAAATGATTTCCATTTTTGATATCTACACATAAAACTACAGAAAAAATGTTATTCTAATTTTTTTAGTCGACAAAAAGTTAAATTTTGTTAGACAGTGTAATTAGCAGAGTTTATGTCCTTTTCTTCAATCACTAGAATTTTTGAGTAGTATTCTCCTACTCAGAGTAAATATTTTTTAGCATCATCAAAGAAATTAAGCATATATTTTATATATACACGATAAGGATAGTCATATCCTTAAGATGATATGCCGGCATCATTGAGATATATTTTAAAGCTGCTAACTAATGAATGTAGAATATTAGTCTCTCAATGGAATACTTTTTCAGAGCTTAATTCGTCCCTATTATTTTAAAAATATATTGCTTGGGTATAAATATAGATCATCTGATCCAGGAATGTAGAATTTATTGGGGCTTAAGTCTCCAAAACACAAATTTAAAAGCTAAATGTGCAATAAGAAGGGGTCGATTACATCAGTTTGCGTTGGTAGTAGTCTATAAATATAAAATTAAAATAAAATTTATTATTTTAATTAGCAATTGGTGCTCATAAAGTACGCCATGAAAAGAGAGATATCTCACGACGCTCTAGAGATTGTAAGACAGCTTCACCACGGTATTTATGCCAAAGTGACAATGTGTATTCTGGAGTCAACCCTTTTCACTCTTAGCTCTAAGGTGAGACAAGGGTGTGTGATGGCCCCAGTATTGTTAAATATGTTCCTAGTATGCGTCACTACACTGATACACCTTACTGTCCGTGAGAGAAGCGGAATAACCATTAACTTCAGACTGGATGGCAGCCTTTTAAACATTAGGAAATTTCATGCGAGAACCATACTCTCAAGAAAACATATTCTGGAACAACAGTATGCAAACGACTATGCTCGGGTGAGGAACTCACCAGAGGTACTGTGATATGTCTTGACAACTGCTATCTACAATAGATTTGGCCTTGTTGTAAATATAAAGAAAACAGAAATACTCACACAGTGGTCTGATGAAGCGTCTCCTAACACCCTAGTGTATCAAATTGCTTGTGGGAATCTCACAAACGTTCCATCTTTTAAGTACATTGGTAGTTACCTCTTCAATGGCAAGCATTTTGATGTTGAAATACCGTGCAGCATTAGACAAGCAGCAGCATCCTTCGATAAACTCACTACAAGAGTATATCAAAATAAAGATTTGCGGTAGGTCTATCACCTCTCCTGTTTGGCTGTGAAACATGAAAGTGATACAGGAGAAACGTAAAGCATCTAGTGTCCTTCCATATAAGATGCCTGCAAATGATCCTTGGTATCACATAGTAAGACAGAATGCCACACGTCTCGATACTGGAGAGAATCAAGAGCACCAGCATCGAAGCAATCATTGAGAAACACCAGCTGCGATGGCTGCGTCACGTATAACACATGCCTGAAGAAAGACTTCTCCGCAAAGTGCTGTATGATCAGCTCCATGATGGAAGAAAGGCAGTGGGTGGTTCTAAGCTCAGATTCAAAGATACCATCAAGAAAATGCTGAATGAATGCATGGTTGACTATTTAAATCTGGAGTAGTTGGCTTCTAACAGGGTAAATTGGAGACCCATCCATGAGTGAATGGATTCTCTTTAAGACAATCGACGAGACCATCAGCACGAAAATTGTGTTCGCTCCCGCCCCCCTCCATAATTTTCAATGTCCTCCCTGTTGCAGGCAATGCTTATACAGGATTGGCCTGTACAGTCCCTGGAGGAAACAAGGACAGGAGTAATAGAAAGAACATCATCATCGGACCAGATTGTCTACCTTAAGCAGTAAGCAAGCCTTAGACAAATTATTAAATAATCCCAAATCATCCTTTATTCATGCTAATATAGTTGATTATCAGTTCTTTAGGACAATCAAATGCCGATTATGCGTATTCTTCGTCTTCCTCAAAATAACGAATTTGCATCGATAATATTTTAGTCACCACAGAATGTCTCGCAAACTAGAATATAAGAGGGGCGGTCCATAAGTTTTGCAATTCGGATATAAGGAAAAGAGATATGAGGAAAAGTGTTTTATTATTTTTCAATATATGTACCATCAACTTCAATGCACTTGCGCCACTTGTCCCTAAGGCTTCGAATTCCAGACAACCAGAAATCTCCCGACTGCTGTTCAATCCACTCCTGGACGGCGAGCTGGACATCTTCATCGTCTCCAAACCGGCGTCCACGCAGTCCAGCCTTGATTGGCGGAATATATATATATATATATATATATATATATATATATATATATATATATATATATATATATATATATATATATATATATATATATATATATATATATATTTTTATATATATATATATATACATATATATATTTATATATATATATTTATATATATATATATATATATATATATATATATATATATATATATATATATATATATATATATATATATATATACATATATATATATATATATATATATATATATATATATATATATATATATATATATATATATATATATATGCCCCAAATAATCAAGAAGATGTAATCTCTCAGCTTGTTACTTCTATAAATTAAGGATACCATCACAAATGACGTCAAGTCTCGGCCCCCTGAACTTGACATAGAACTGTATTAAATTTCTAAGCGGGCAATTGAAACACTATTGGCACTGTGCACTCTCGCTTCCATTTCCCTCATTGGTTCCTCCTGAGTCTAACGTTGCCTGTGGTCGAAAGAAACTGGAACGATGAGTAGTTGGACCATAAAACACGTCCCCACTGATGCATAGTTCAGTTACGGTGAGCAGGTGCACAAGCCATTCGACGCTGATTCTGCTGAATTTTGATCAGCGGCTCGTAACTGGCTTTAAATAAATTCATTTCTTCTACAGGCAGTCATGATAGACTTTCCTCTATTGCATAGTTACTGGTTTTTACCATTAAAGTATCATTATCAAATCCAATCGACCTGGAGTATCATATTAATCAACAAATATAATGTTCATATGATGACATTTTACTGTAACATTCCGCATACTCATACCAGGTTTTTATAAATTTCAATAGCATCGCTAATTTGAGGATTTAAATAAAGTTATAGGAAAGCTTGTACTTTTATTTTGCATTTCATTTATATTAGGCACATGAATGCAAACCTAAATCTCATATCCGTAGTCATCCTCGAAGAATAAGATGAATTCCATGTCTCCGAAATCCTTTGGCTTCAGCTGTATATATTTTGTGGGTATATTAAAATTATTTTACTTGTTTAACAAATGACATTAATTTTTTGACCATAATTAATATACGTGTGCCCTAAGTTCGTAAGGCATGATTAATCTCCTTGCGAATTAAGAAAAGACGGCCTGCACGGGGATTCATACTCACGATACGCGGGCGTTAACCAGTGATCCAGGATGGAATAAAAGAAAACGCAACCTAAACTCTGTTAAGAGCTGCGAGGAAAGGGATGCCAAATTAATAGCTAGAGGTCTTTTACACCCTTTACCCCGTTCAATGTAAAACTGAGGTCCTCGTATAATTTTAGCAAGGTATAAATAATATCGCAATCGCGAATTATGAAAAATAAGCCTCTACCAGGATTCGGACTCGCGATCTTACGTGTTTTAAGCGTGGAATTTATCACTGAGCCAAGATAGATTAACAATATAGAACACATTCAATGGACTAAAAAAGCCGTAGTGAGTATTCGGAGGTAATGGAATTTAATCAAATAGACTCAAAACGAAGCATCCATTATCCCCATAAACTGAATCCACAAGAATGCATGTAGGTACAATATATCAATATTTCAAATATGTTCATTTGGCCCCTACATAAAACTAAATACTTCTCATAATATCTTTCCATACACTCATCTAACCACGCCTTGAACACATTTAAATTTGGACTGCCTTCCTAAGTTTACTATTTATTGCTGAAAAAGTATTTTGACAAATCCAATCTAATCATTTGGTTTTTAATTTTGAAGGGGTGACTCCTAGTCCTATTGTTACGGAGTCCAAATCAAGAAGTTGGCACCATCCAATTTGTCTATCAAAGAAACATTTTTGAAAAGATCAATCATATCTCGTATCAGACACATATGTCAAATCACACCATCTTCAGTACCATCAGTCTATCTACATAAAATTCCTGTTTACATATGACGTTCGACGAAGGAAAAAATTGAATGAATGGAAAAATTGTAGCTAAAAATATTTAGTTATAACACTACTATTACATGGCGCAAATATGAAATATTTAAATTATATATATGAAATAAAGGCTGAATACTTTTTTTAAACAAATGGCGAACTTATATTAACTTTATTAAAAGTTAATATTTTATCTTCTCTTTATGATTTTATAAAATTTAAGCTCTATTATTTTAGAGAAATTTGACCGAAAGTAATTAAATATGCAAAAGAAAAATTAAGCTCGTAAAGAGATGGATGACCATAGCGTAGTTTTAATAATATACGATTTTATTACGATCACGAGAAGGCGGTGTAAAAAACATTTAAACAGAATACTGTCCACTTTTCTTGTTTCTTTTCTCCCTCTCTCTCTCTCTCCATATATATATATATATATATATATATATATATATATATATATATATATATATATATATATATATATATATATATAATTATATATATATATATATATATATATATATATATATATATATATATATATATATATATATATATATACATATATATATATTTATATATATAATATATATGTATATATATGCGGTTAAAAGGCTATTTTTGGCAAACACAGTCTTCCTCAAAGCCTTTGGAAGGAGATCTTCTCACATACACGAGAAGCTAACACTTAAAATAGGCGTTCTCTTAGATAGCAAAAAACTATCTTTCGTTTGCCGTTTTAAAATGTCAGCCTTGCTTTTGGAAGAGAATGGAATTATTTTTTTTTCTCCATCTTCGCCACTCTTTATAAATTAAGAAAATTATTGCAGTAAAGCAATTAATTATGCGGTTAAAAGGCTACTTTTGGCAAACGACATGAAAAAAATTACGCTAGATTATACCGACGACGTAACTGTGTTATCCAACAATGTACTAGATCTGCATGAACTTTTAGTATGATATAAAGATATGAGCAGAAATGGAATGAAAATAAACCATGATAAGGGTAAAACATAATTCATCACTGATAGTAAGAAAAATGAACAATAAGAGGTATATATGGACACCAAAAAACTCAATCAGGTTAATGAATATACATACCTGGGAGCGAAAGTGGATGATAGAAATACGCTAGAGATTGAAATTAACAACCCTATTATAAACTAGAAAAATCTACTAATGTTGATGTACCCATGATTAGAATATAATGAAAACCCGAAAGAAAGCAAGCTACTAATTCACAACACAATACTGAAACCACTACTGACATATGGCAACGAGAATTGGGCATTGACCACTAGCACAGAATAAAAAAATTCATGCCGTCGAGATGCGAGCATTGAGAGCAACAAAGGGAGTTACAAGGACAGACCGACTTCAGAATGCGAGGATCAGAGCTGATATGGGCGTATGGAATACCGCAGAGAAATGAAAACTGAGATGGAATGGCCATGTAATGAGGATGGACGAGGGTGATTATCGAAACAAGTACTTCTTATCGAGACCTCGAGGAAAAGGACCAGCCAGCCATCAAAAAAAAGGATGGATCGAGGATATGGGGAAGGTGCTGATACGAAGATGAACAACACCCACGGAAATGCAGGAGCAAAGAAGATACGATATATACTCCTGTCTTAAAAAAAACACCATGCCACGGACGATCATTTACTTGGTATAGCTTTTGATAAATCCTTTTACGATCTTAGTTAAGAACATAAAAACATAAGAAAAGAAGGAGACTGCAAAAGACCATTCATGGCCTACACTTGTCAGCTCCTGTTAGTTATTAGTAAATTTGAAGCCTTCCAATAAATATGAAGGACAAATGCCCGGAAATTATTAAATACCATAAATTATGATCCATACAAAACTGAACAAATCCTTACCTAGTCTAACAAATATTTGGGAGACAAAAAATAAGTCTCAGTAAGAAAAGGATAAATCTACTGTGAAAATTATCAGCAAGAAATCAGCGAGCTATGTGTAGAAGATGAAGGGGGACATATTTGTTTATGGAAGCTTTATTTCTGAATATATATAGTTTAGATAAGAAGCAAATCATATGAGTGTGATATGGCCAAAATTTTATATTTTTCCGGTTTTATCGGATAATTATCTTAATGGCACCTATATGTTCACGATCCTAGTTTTTAGTTGCCGGTTAGTTTCACCAGATAAAATGACATATAGTCACAACAAGACTAAAGATAAACGAAGAACGAACTGAGATCGGACATTCAGACATTCATTCTAAAGAAGGATCAAAACCTCTGTACCTTCTACGGTGAAACTACACATAACTTTGCTTTGACGTTAAATTTGGCGATGAGTTTTAGAATTTCTTTTTAGTATTTATGCTTTCGTGACCAAAATCTGAAGTTCAATATTACACTGATTTTTAACCCCTAAAATCAAATTTGCCTCCTACCACCATTCCTTCACCAAATATTTACTAAGCTTGCAATTGGTTTTCGCAATTAAACATCCTTTCCTCCCTTGGGCAAGATGTTAAAGTGATCCAAGAAAACTTATATTGAGTGTTTCCTAAAATACCATCGAGGGCTTACGTTATAAGTGGACGATTCTTTTACTGTAGCAATAATCATTTATAATTTTTTCTCTATTCCTGTTTTTGAAATTTATCTACTTTACTTCATCCCTTCCTCCATTACTTTTCCAGCCATCGAAGATGAGCTCGTTCCTTATAGTATATTTTTCTTTTCAAAATTTAATAAGCACTTTCCGATATAGTTATGCACATTCCGATAATTTTTTTGTAGTTGCTGTTAGTCATTGTTTTTTTCGCATAATTCTATTGTATTCGTACAATTTTCTATAATATTTTACTTTTTTAGTCCTTTTTTGTGTGACTAGTACATATTTAATTCATTTCAATTATAAATCACATTTTCCGGTTTTATTTTAATCCAACTTATGGACCCAAACACTTAAGTATTAAACAGATCCACTTCTTATCGGGAAATAATTCATACACCAGCGCGACCTACCAATAACTTATTTGTTATTCCAACGTTAGTCTCTTTAACCTGAGAGAATCATTAAGTAAATATTTTTATGATTAATTAAAGCGCCTCCGAGACACGTGCAGTGAGCACCGGGCCTAATGTCCGGATGCCTTTCATAGTTTCTGGCGATGCCTTGGATTGATATATCTTTGATTAAATTCCGGCGATGCATTCAGGCGAAGAGAGTTCCACACCTAGTTTCGGGCCGATGCGAGGATTGAGTATTTGGTGGTGTTGCAAAGGAGAGCAAGCGTGAAGGAACAGAAAGAAAAGTGAGATCGAAAGAATCTTGTATCGAAAGAGAGAAAGTAACATTAAAAAAGGGAACAAAAGGAAAATTCGGAAGGGAAAGATATTTATTCATATGTATCTCAGTAAAAAGTTTTAAAAAAAGGGTTCGTAATAGGTGAAGTAAAGGAAAGTGAAAATGTATAGAAAGTGTATAGTCCTTTGAGCCATAGAAAGTGACAAGGAAGGTACGCTCTCTGTCATGAAGAAGGTGCTATAACCGGAAAATTTGTTCACAGAGGTTATAAAAGCTCTATAATGGAGAATAGGAATGATGAGATAGTCACAAAGCGTCTCTTTTCAGCATTTACTCGATATCGTTGTCCCTTTTTTTACAATATTCCTTCTTTTGAACTTATCAGGGTGAGGTTCGTAATACTCGTAAGTTATATTCTTGAATTAAGCACAATAATTTTCTTTAGTTAGAAATCAGGATTTTCTTCCCATTTCTTCGTTATCCTTCATCAGTATCATCTCAAGAGACTTTCTTTGGTCTCTCAACAGCAAATCCTTTAGAAGTGTGTGCATAGTCTTGCTGACTAGCTATTTACTTTAATTTTCCTTATTTGTGTTAAATACATTGAATTTGGCCGATGTGGTTAAGAGTTTTAATATAATCTTTAAAAAGTAATCACGTTTATTTGCAAATATATCCCTCCATGCCCATTTAAAAGACCTGTTAAAAGGTGCATATGAAACAAGACAGGAATTAAACATTGCGTTATTTCGCTCCGGGCTATATGTCATCAATGTCTGTCCTTTAAATGATGCCAGGCCGATTGCAGGCGATGATATACGCCGGTTAGTGCTAAGTAGCCCGTCATGAACGACTAATCACTTATTAGAGATGTTTGGTGTGGCGATGGATTTGAGAATGATAGAGGGGGGAAATACGTTGAAGGTACATCGTCAGAGCAAAGAGAAGAAACATCGTTATATAAACTGTTGCATCCATTTGCTTTACTCTTATCTCTCCAACAGTGTTATGATTTAATAGTAAAAAATGTCAAATATCACCTCAAATATGTGCCATTAGGATCTTAAAAGTAGATCATGTGAGTGAATGTCACAAAACGGCCAATACTATCAAAAATAATCTCCAAACTCTTTATCTTTTTCTTTATCTTTTTGGCTGCAAAGACAGAAAGAGCGCGAATCTACAAGCAATGTGGAGCTTCCGCTACTGAAAGGAAGGCCCCTACATAATAATTCTAAAATCTGAGGTGTTGTGTCACATAAATGTATATACTAGTCTCTGAGCTCAAGGTCTTTACTAAGACACATTTGCTCTGGCATATTCATATTATAAATTCCCATCTCTCTAATAGGCAACCTGTTTTTTGTAAATAGCATTGCTTGATTTCTATTGAAGCTTATCCTGATAACGCTCTCGATCTGATGAAATCGAAGCTAAAGTAAATAGATAAATTGTAGCGTTTGCCTTGGTTTTAAATGATAATTCAGTTTGTTTCAGAGAGAAATATTTAATATGTTTCATGGATGATTAGTTTTTTTTATGCAGAAGCAACTGTGCTTTTGAGATTTCTTATAAAATATATAATACTTTCTTTCTATGCTTGTTGTATTAACCGTATGTATAAAATTAGAGAAAATACATTCATAAGATATGAAAACATGAGTCTTAATAAAGTTCCTGGATGAAAAGATTACTAGAGTAAGTCATCATTACAAAGTACGGGGATCGGGAGGATTTGATCAAAGTAGCCAGAAAAAAATCGTATGAATAGAAAAATTTTAGCGTAGGGATTTTATTATTAATGTTTATTAATGGAAAGGTGTTCGAAGGTTTTCCATGCTAATTTGTTTGTTGTTTCATAATGAAAGTTGTTAGATTAAATTACTTTTCTTCAGAAAAGAATTTTTGAGTTCTTGGCAGTGGGCCATTAATTAAAAAAATGCAAAAATGCAGTAAATAATAAAGAAAGAGAAAATGAAGGTCACTTAATGAATGGAGGAATCGGGTAAAACTAAGTAAATATAACATTTAAAATAAGTAAATTTTCTTGAGTTGTACAGGATTCGTGGTCGCGTTTAGTTTGACATTTACAGAATTTGGATTATGAGTTTCTTGCTTAGAATCTAACACACCAATATGCTTACAGTCCTTTTGACCAATTAATTTTGCTGTGCATTCGGATAATAACTATATGCTTATATTAGAAAGCCCTTGAGTTAGGACCTTTCAACGTAAACTTTCGGTATTTACTACATATTTGTTTATCATCACTTCAAATACTTAATGCTCTGTCTTAGTTTTCGCGAGAAGAGATATTATCGCTTTTCCCCATACTAAAGCACAGAAGAGTATTAGAATAGTCTATGAATAACCTCCTTTTTTAAGACAGGTATGGTCATTTAGCAATAAAATTAGGAAGCTGTCAAAGAGAAAGACGATAAATGATATGCTGTTCGCAGTATTCTATCTATATCCTTACACGACCTTTGCATAAGGACAAACAAATCTGAATATAGTAACCAGAATACATTATGTTATCATAAAACTTTCCTTGATCTTCAATTGCGGTGAAAAATTTAATTATACTGTAGTAGAGCGAAAATTCTCTTAAAAACCTTCCTTTCACTAGCAACGTGAATGGTGTTCTTCCCCCGTGCATATCAGAGGAGATACTTCAAGTTAATTACGTCAGAAATGTTGCTTACCCCTTTATTTTCCACAAGGTCGGATCTGTGCAAAAGCGTCAAATTATTTACAGCCAGGCGTAATAGCTTTCGTAGGATTCCGTTTGGTTATTCTTTCTTTCAACGAATAGATGTAAGCAACCCGAATTACTAAAATAATAAAATGTTGCGTTAAGAAAAGAGAACGACAAGTGGCTGATAGTGGAAGCGATTTTTTAAAGTTTTTTTTTAAGCAACTGGCACGATAAGTGTGATAATCAGGCTAAATAAATTCAGATAAATCATCGCGATGTTTTCTGGTAAGATGTGAGCTTTCTGGTAGTCATAGATTCCAAGGTGAAGGCTTTGAGCAGGTACGGAGAAAAGTTTATAAGGATAAAATTTTGAATGATATTGGTATGGGTGGAGCATTCAGTGAAAAGTAAGATAATTGGCTTATTTTCTTTAATCTACCGTATGGAAACGTATTTAAGGCAGATAATTTCCTGGGTCATCGGTGCGGCCCTCCATCACTACAAACGTGTGTTAAAATATCTTTTTCGCAAAAGCCTGTTTAAGGATATGTTCTCCCATTGAGTGTTATTTCATTACCCCTGATTTTGATCAGCTTTGGGCTGAGAAATTTTACCAGGTGTCTTATTACTAAATTCTTTAATTTGGCGGGGGTTTTGGATAAAAACTGGTTTTCAGTTGTTTTCTTATTATTGCAGATATCGAGCCCTCTCAGACTTGATATGGCCAGCGGGTTGTGGAACCCTAATTAAAGGTAGAAATCTTTGTCTAAGTTCAATGATATCGATTTTTGTAGAATAGCCCTTTTTTTTGTTCATCCCACACCAGACAGCACTTTTATGTAGGAGAATCTCCCTTTTTAATCTCTCCTCACACAAACCGCTATGGTCGTGGTATTCTTGGTAGTAGTGATATACTTCTTTGATGAAGTAGGCTCTGTTCTAAGAGTGCCAATATTGTTATCTTAAAGAAGAGAGCCGTCTCAAACGCGTAAGGATATAGAGAAACGCACAAGAATTCCAAAAATAAATTTATATTTTAACTTTAACAATTTACTACACCAAAATTAACCATTAACCAAAGAAATACTCTGAATATTATAATACACAATCATTACTTTAATTAGCTTGCCCCTCTAAAATTGGTTAAATTCACTATGCACTTCGATGTACAAAATTTAGGCTTATTGACTCTACTGGAGTTCAAATACCTTAGGAATGTTATTGCCTCCACGACGCGTGCCAACCGGCCAGAAGGAGGTGGTCGAGATCACGAGGTACTTTTGGCGAGGGTAGCAGATGGGGGTCCACACAATATTCAGGCTGGGGTTCTTCAAGGACGAGAACAATTACGGTGCTTTAGGCAGCACCAAGGTAGGCGTGGTCTCTCTGGCAAGAGTAGGTCGAACTTGGTTCTTAAACCAAGTTAACTGAGAGTTCGGTGTGACCAACGAGTAACGGCCTCGAGGGGAGGCTTTTCTTCATTCGTTACTTAATTCTTCATGAGCGAGGGCTGTATTCGGGGAGGGTCTTTTTCAAGGGCGAGGATCGAGGAGAGGGGATTTCTCTGACGAGAAAAAGTTAAACTTGAATAAGTTAACTTAAAGGTCGGTTTGGTAACTAGGAACTAGCTCGAGGATGAGCTTCTTCTTAGTTTCAGTCTTCCTCAAGGGCGAGTATAACGGAAGAGGTATCTCTGACGAGAATAAGTTGAACTTGGTTCCTCAACCAAGTTAACTTATGAGTTCGGTGTGGCCACCGAATAACGGGCTGGAACAGGAGCCTTTTCCTTCTTCTTTTCTTAATTCCTCAAGGACGAGGATTATCCCTGGTGTTTAAGATGCACCAGGATATGAGGAGTCTCTCTGACGAGAGTAAGTTGAACTTGAACAAGTTAACTTGACGTTCGGTTTGATAACCAGAGACTAGCTAGAGGATGAGTTGCTTCTTAGCCCCTTAAGGTAGGTAGCCCTGCCTCTATGGCAGGGTACTTCTTACTCTGACGAGCCAAGTATTCTACCTGTCCAGCCTCGGTAGCCTGCTCTTACTCCGAGGACTTCGTCACCTGAGGACTGACGTATTCTACCTATCCAGTCTTGGTATCCCAATCTTAATCAGGGGACTTGAAACCTTGAGACTGACGTATTCTACCTATACAGTCTCGGTTTCCCGATCTTAATCCGGAGACTTCGTCACCTGGAGACTGACGTATTCTACCACGATTTTCCTCAGTGTTTCTTATTTATACCTCTTCACCCCACTGGGGGAGGGGTGAGAGGGGGGGCGCTTGGGGACGGGCCCAGGAGGGTTCTTATTCCAAACGCTGTTTCTTACCAAGTCTTACATCAGCTCCTCGTTAGCCTTCAAATTTGAGAGAAAAGCGTCTCCAATTTCTTACTAGAGGCGACATTGAATATCCCTCTCGTAGGGGAGATCTTGCATTTTACCCTTTAGGCCTTTCATAGCGACGAGTAACGAGGCGCTCTGGTTATGCGCTTGACTCGAGTTGCTTGGCCGGATGCTCTTGCGGTTAACATCTCGGGTCTCCACTGAGAGAGAACGGGTGGGTGACGAATCTCCTACATCGATGAACACAATAATTACACATGGAAACAATTTTAATCACATTTTCTGGTGACTTAGATTTATCTCCCAATTTTAATTTGTTTTTCCATCCTGATTTCAAATATATGATCCATTTTCACCTATATGCTATAGTTATTCTGTAATTTCTATTTTCTCGTTTCCCCCAAAACTGCCCTTTGGACTAACAGATAAACCGCTTGTAGAAAGCAAATACTTCACAGTACATACTAGTAAGATAGTAATAAGTGTTATTGTGAAAAATATTGACATTATTGTTTTTTTTAGGTCTCATGTTAAGGTATGGCTTCGTCAAGAAGAAATTGCGTTAATGGTCCAGACACCTTCTGCTACATATGTGTCTATTACATGCTAGTTCGTAAAAGGCGCAATATATCAAACTTTGTGATCCCTCAGCGATCCCTCCAGTGCCTCATTCTAATGTCTTTAACAGTTCCGAAAAACAGTAGATATTCTCCCTTCGAGGGTGAAAATGATGTCCCTGATATGGACCTCAACGGAATGTATTTAGAGTCTGCAGATTCATCATCAGATGCTGAGTAGTCATTAGTTCCTCACTGTTTCACGGAATGTATTTAGAGTCGGCAGATTCATCATCAGATGCTGAGCAGTCATTAGTTCCTCTCCAAGAAAGCTGCAGAACTTTTAGCCTCCAGGTTGAGTGAAAGAAATATGCTTGACAGCTCGGTATGTGTATCATATTACCGAATAAGGGAGAGCACATTTGTTAAGTACTTCTCTGAGGACAAACAATTTGTATACTGCCACGATGTTCCTGGTCTGTTTACCGAGTTGAGACTTAGCACCTATAGCCCTGCTGAGTGGAGACTATTTTTGGATAGCTAAAAGTGTAGCCCTAAGTGTGTCCTTTTGCATAATGGCAATGACTTCCGTGCAGTTTCTCTCGGTCACTCTGTCCATCTGCAAGAATAACGATGACATGAAATGGTCATGGATTTATTTAAGTACCATTAACACAATTGGATCATATGTGTAGACCTTAAATGGTCAACTTCCTCCTTAGCCAGCAAGAAGGATATACAAAGTGACCATGCTATATCTGTATGTGGGTCAGTCAAGCCCATGACAAACAGTGGTTCAAAACAAATTGGCCAGTTCGGGAAACTTTGTTAATGAGCCAATCGTAAGTCGAGAGAAGATCGTTTTCCCTCCACTTTATCTTAAACTAGGGTTGATGAAGTAGTATGTTAAGGCGTTGAGCACTGACAATGATTGTTTTCACTACATTATATTGGCGTTTCTTGCTTTGTCATACGAAAAAATAAGAGCAGGAGTATTTGATGGTCCCCAAATCCGAAGACTTCTGAGTGATTCTAGATTCGTGAACGCCATGAATGAAAAAGAGAAGGCAGCATCGCTCTCATTTTTGGCCGTTGTTCGTAACTTCTTGGGAAACAAAAAAGCACATAACTACGAGGATCTGGTTACTAATATGCTTTTAGCATATCGTGATCTGGAAGGCAAAATGAGTGTGAAGATGCATATTGCCAGAGAATCTGGGAGCCGTAAGCGACGAACAAGGAGAACGCTTTCATTAGGATTTGATCAGGTAGGAAGAACGCTCCCAAGGTTACTGAGATAGACACATGATGGTGGACTACTGCTGGACGATCAAAAGAGATCAGCCAGAGGAGACTTACAAGAGAAAGAGTTACAAACGCAAATTTTGGCGCGAGTGAAATCAAGAAGTGATCCTTCAGCCTGATGTAGTCATTAATAAATTAGCATCTATTTGATTACAGTATTTGTAATTCTAATGTGTAATTCAAGTTTCTTCTCATATGCAATAAAATGTTTGTGCAAAAACACCTGCTTTACTATAAATAACGCAAAAGGATGATTCAAAATTACTTCAGGGTATGATGATAGGCGTGATAAAATCAAAATTATTGTATAATATTAGTTATTAATATTACGAAAAATCTGTAGCATTTAGACAGAATCTGATTTGAGATTTGAATTTAGTATGCACGAATTAGGTAGGAAGATGTATTTTGGTCAATTCACAAAAATACAGGGTGTTCCCCAGAATTATTCAGGCGTTTGGTGGCGAAGCCTGCTTTGGTGGCTCTCATTATGGCAAATTAGTTCTCATCCACTTATATCTACCTTTTTCACCTGCGAACGGAAGAAAGAATTGAAAAAGATAAACATTTGTGCAATTGTCTTACAACTGTTTTGTCTTTCTCCTCTCTCTCTCTCTACTGTCACTGTTCTCTTTACTCCGTTCCTCTCTCTTCCTTCCTATCTCTTTCTCTCTCCCTTAACATATGCACTAAAACATAACCGGGGCAACGTATGCAATGCTTGTTAATATCGCTTCTGCTTTAAGTAAGCCACATTGGTTGTGGGTATTCTCTGGTTGGATTCCTATTTTAGCGACTTGGTGCATAGTTATAGTTCATATTTTACTTTTAAACAGATCACCCTTCCCCCTGAGTAACGAGCTGCCTCTAAAAGAGTGAAGATCAGTGGCAAAACCGAGACAGGACCATTTAAATTATCTAGCATTAATGGATTTCAGGATGCTGCCATATGATGATGGTTGTGGTAAATCTATGAGAATACTTAATCGGAATAAGGTCAGCTTGTGCCACATATAAGGTCATTGAAAGACGGAAAATAATATTAACTTGGTCTTTATATTTTTGTTTTCTCCCAATTTCTTCCACTTTCACTCTCCCTCTCTCACATACACAGTAAGGCTTGCCTTCCTCGTGCCGTCCTCTGCTCTCTTTCATCGTGAGTGTTGTTCCAATGTCCCTTTCTCTTACCTTTAAAAAACTCTTTTTACATGTCTCATTGCTCATTCGCGTCAAATTTCTCTTTCTCTTGTTATATATATATATATATATATATATATATATATCTATATATATCTATATATATCTATATATATATATATATATATATATATATATATATATATATATATATATATATATTTATCTCTCTCTCTCTTTTTTATATTTAACCTTAAATTTATAATAAACAATGCAACAAACTCTTCAAAAGGCGTCCAAATTTTACATTTACTTTGTATTTTTTAAAGTTGCTTAATAAGTCGTCCAGAGGAGGCGTTTGAAGAGGAATGTCTTGAGCCATTGGCCATATTTTTAAATTTTATTATTCTTGGTGTCTAATTCCTAGCTCTTCCTTTTCTTAGCACGGCGAGACTTCCGATTAAAATGCATCTTAATCTTAAAATTGCTATCCATCTTTCCACTACCGTTCATCTTGAGTAAATTAGTTAAACTATTTTATTCTGAATGTTTTCATTATTGCCAATATATTACTTTTTTTTCCATACTTTACTAGTCTAAATTAATTTAGAAAAACAAACTATATTATGTTATGTATTACCTATTTTATAAGTTTTTAGTTGAAAAATGCTAATTTTTAAATAAATGTTGAAAATCATTTTTGTTTATTCTTTTTAATTTTTTGGTTTATTTTGTTCCGAATTAAAAACAAAGTCTGCTCACCAAACTCGCGTGCTCTCACTTATTCTTACTTATGACTTTACGACCTTCAAAACTTTCAATACTTCCCGGACTAACCCTGAAAAGTCCTTGGCAATTATAACATTCAAAAGAGAATGTAAAACAACATAAGGGTTTCAAATTTCGTTAGAATCGACGGAATAGTTAAAATGTTATTACCAAAACAACAAAAAGCAAAGGGGGACCGACCTACCGACCGACCAATATAGTGAGATATAGAGTTGTACGCGACTAAAAATTATAGATTCAGAACATAATCATTTAATTATTTCAAACTTTGGAAATCTATTAAATAATTATATAATATTTAGATAAATTTAGATTTATACGTGAATATTGTTATTTATGATATTTATTATGATTAGTAATTTTCTAAAACTTTTATTTGCTTTCAATCCATTTTATCTATTCTTTAACTACAAAAGTGCTTAGATATATTTTTTTATTAATGAATATTTTATCTATTTCGGTGTCTTAATTTTTCTTCTTTGAGTTTTATTTCAAACAAATAATTTCATTTACTTGTCAGTAAATTCAAACTTCATTATTATTTTAGAAAATGAAATAAGTTATAGAATTATTTTGATCCCCCTTTAATTTTTTTTCACTTTCAATATTTCTAAGATGAGTGCATTCGATTTATATATATATATATATATATATATATATATATATATATATATATATATATTAGTATATAATATATATATGGAATTCTATAGAATTAGCAAGATATTAGAATACCTATATAACATGGCAATTAATAGCAGCTTTACTTAAAACCCATTTTCCGGTCTTTCTAATGATATTTATTTAATGTATTATAAATTAAATATTATTGAATATATTAGGAAATATATCACATAATAAATTATCTATTAAATTCCTTTCAACATATTGTTGAAATTATTTAAATGCATCTATAAAATCGTTTCTTCGTTAAATTTAGTCCTGGCGCTATATGTCCTAATAGTGAATTTGACCCATTTATTAAAGGCATCATGTACGCATAGAACATTTATATACTGAAAGAAAGTAAGAAATACATAAAATATGCTGTTTTTAACATGTACTAATATAATTTGGGTATTTTTTGAAAAAGATGAAATAAGTATAAAGAATCATGCCATACATTTTTAGGGTGCAATTATTAATTAGATACATTCATCTAGACTCAAAAATTTCTTAAAGCTAAGTACTATTACTTATACTATTTCTTTTGATGGTATGTATCTCTCTCCGTCACGAACTCACTTATTCTTTTCTCTGGATACCTAGAGCAACGGAGCTACCACATGCGTTTTGTAGCAAATTCCAATGTAATAAATAGTTCTCTCATGAGCTAGGATCCCTGCAGTAGTGTTATATGAGTTGGGGTTCCTGTGGCAGATATCGTAGCAACTACTCTATCGCTTCACTCACGAGAACAAGGGTAAATGTGACCACTTACGAAACGATTAAGACAACCAGAAACACTTTACACATAATTCAAGGCGAGAAATTAGATCAGTGAATACACAAGCGGGATTTGGGTAACGGCGGCTATGTCGCACCAATTGAAAAAAACAGCGAAAGGAATGTAGTCGCAAAGCTTGGAAGTCCTACAATCTAATGCGGACATGATGGGGAATAAATAAAGAAATTTCAGAATGAAGCTTATTCGCTATAATATCACAATTTCATAATTTAACACGCATTTGGTTTTATTTGTTTCTTTTTAGAAATCCATAAATACAGTTGTCCGTTTGCTTTGTTTTACTCAGGAGATAATTGGGCATGGATGGAAGGTAGAATTTTGTCTATCAGGTTGTCTTTTTCTCTGTAGGTGTGTTTGCCTTATATCAACTTATGAGCAACGGCGTAATCCCCCGTTTAAGTTGGCTAAGAAAGATATGATAGTCCATGTGTCACTATAGATTTCTCCGTGATTTATAAAATGATGTGTTTAGATCTGGAAAAAAAATATACTGTATTGATCATCTTGTTTGCGATTGTACTATGATGACTACTGTATATGCAGGGCTGTTGTCAAAGTAATAGTTGTAATATAAAGAATGGAAAAGTTGTATACACGAGTTGGGTGGTTGATTAAATTGATGAGAATTCTAAATAATGTCTTGCGGTGAGGGGCTTAAAAATAAAAGGTCTGTTTTGATACTATTATGTGGCAAATTTAGACAGTTAAACATTTTTAACACCACAGCAATTATAGTACCATTACCTAACAACAATGAGAAATTCAGAGTAGGAAGCTTGCATTCGTTTAATTGGAAAAGGAAAGGAAAATAATGTAAGCAGTTGCGGCACTTATCTGAAAATAGCGATAAGGAATGAGAGATAAAGAAAATCGAAAAATAAATAAAGTAGCCTTAATTGTTAATGCGGGCAAAAGTAATGGTTTTTAAGATCATTCTCCAAAGCAAATATGTACGCGTGATGGAGTAGCGCATATTATTAACAACTAGAGAAAAAGTTTTAAAAAGACCACAACTAATAAAAAATATAAGATAGAAACATACAATAAGGTGAAGTTTAAACGAAAAATGATAAGGAAAAAATCGAGAAATTCTAACAATAAAATTGTTTGCAGAGAATATCACGATTTATTTTTGGTGATTCACTAACTATCTTTTCTCCTTTACTTAACGATTCCTACTTTCCTCTGCTCACCCTTGCTTCCTTTCCCTTTAAATAGCTCGATTGATTATTTTTCTGAATTTCTCTTCCTCTTTAATTCCAAAGCACGAAAACACCAACTAAGGAGAGAAGAGGAACCCTTATACACAAAAATAGCTCAGGAAAAAGAAGAAAAAGGATGCAAAAGCAAAGAAAAACTTGAAATAATCATAAACAAGGAAAGTTATCTAAGCCAAATAAGACCAATATCGATATTTACTGTTATTATAATATAAAAAAAGGTTTAAATACCTAAAATAAAAAATTACGACAGGGATAAAATATTGGGAAAATCAAAAAGTAAAACAGAAAAGAACAAAAAAATAACCACTTAATTAATAGGAATAATCCCAATAATTAAATCGCATACTGACTCACGAAAATGAGACATAAGTTAACGAACAAGGAGATATAAAAAACTGAAAACTAAAATACTCAAACTAAACATAATGCAGCTTAATATAAATATAGTCAGAAGCCATAAATGCCATCAATCATTAAATATAGATGTGAGAAAAGAACGAATGAATGAGGGATAAAAGATGTAGCGTAGTTTGAATCTCACTTTAATTCGTAGGTCTCACATGCCTTAGGCATGGGACTTATTCATTCTTTCACCTACGACCAGTGAGTCTTGTCTGTCCTATCTTCTCTTTAAGCTTTAGCTTTGTTTCTACCACTTTCCCATTCCACTATGAACCTCTTCAAATCTCTTCAAACCTTGTTCCGGACTCTCACAATCACTCAATTCCGCCTCGGCTCACAATAGGCAGTGGGTCAGAGATGAAGAGAGTGTTCAGTTGCGACTCAGCTGCAGGCCTCCTTTTATAATGCCCCTTTACCGTGCCTAAAGCGAAGGGGGCGGGATACAGTCCTATAATAAGTAATAGAAAGGATGAAGATAAATATCCAATTTCATTAAGAAAACAATGATTATAAAGACAAAATCATTATATCAGTCGTTAAATCATTTTTTTATCAACTCTTTTAAAGAGTAGGTTCGAAGGTATTCCATGAATATAAATAGTGGAAACACTAAGTGTAAAATGATTTATACAAATTTTAAATACGTGGACGTATAATGAATTTATTAAAAGCATCATCCGTATACAAATTTGAGAGTAAAACATGAAGCAATAGTCTACCAAATTAGAAGCAACAAGATAGCGGGTGTTATTATACACAAGGTCTGCTGAACAAAAGGTTGCGTGTTCTCACTTATTCTGATTTAGACTTTACGACCTTGAAAACTATTAAGAATTCCTGGACTATCCTTGAGAGGGATTTGGCAATTATATTATTCAAAAGAGAATGCAAAACAATATAAAGCTTTCAAGTTTCGTTAGAATCGGCCGAATAGTTATAATTTTATTGCCAAACAAAATAATTTTAAGACTAACCTGGGAGGACTTTGGCAATTATATCATTCCAAAGGAAATGTAAAACAACATAAGGTTTTTAAATTTCGTTAGAGTCGACTGAATAGTTTTGATGTTATTGCCAAACAAAATAATTATCAGGCTAACCTTGGGATGATTTTGGCAATTATATCATTTGAAAGAGAATCAAAAGAAACATAAGGGTTTCAACTTTCGTTAGAATCAGCTGAATAGTTATGATGTTATTTCCCAAACCAAATAATTTATGCGCTAACCATGGGAGGACTTTGGCAATTAGATATTTCAAAGAAGAAATTAAAACAACCTTAGGATTTTATATTTCATTAGAATCGGCTGAAACGTTACAATGTTATTACAAAAAAAAAGAAGCAAAATGGGGAGCAAACGACTGTACGACAAAGTGAAAGGTAGAGGCGCTCGCGACTAAAATTCGACCCAGTGTGAGAAAATCTGGGGAATTTAAAGCTTTCAAATCGTTTAAACCATGAGGACCACCTTCCCCTATTATTAAGAATTCCAACCCTCATTAAGAGCACGATAAACAAGATCAGTCAAAGTCCTATTGAGAGTATTAGTCAGCTTGGTTTGTAGGGAAGGTGAGCCATGTGACCATGTAAAAATTTCTGATAGATGATCGGAAACTTCTTCCATTCATGTTAGCTAGAAGACATCTGCTTTCCCCCCCCCACCAGAAAGAAGTGAGTCGAAAGAGCAAAACTGCTTCCCCCCCCCAAAAAAAAGCTCCTTAATAAATAACAAAATCAAGTTCACGGGGACGGAGGAGATGTTTTGTCTAGGCCACCCAAAACACAGAGAATGATCATGTTTGAGCACAAAATAAAACTTTTATTCCCGTTGAACGGCAGGTGTAACACGACTTGGCCAAGAAACACTTATTTTTTTGTTTAACAGGAGGTGTAAAGATGCATCAAAATTTCTATTTGGAGATGGTAAAGATGAAAATTTCCTGGGTAAATGCCACAATAGGAAATGCTGGTGTAAAGCTTAAACAAGATGAAGCAACCTTACACACAGACTCCCAAAATTAAAGACGTGTTTGGCAATTTTTAAATGCTTTTGGTCAGAGGAACTTTCGTCCCTTGTTCGCCAGATTTAAACCCATTGACTTTGGAGTGTGTTTGATTTTTGAGCAGAAAGCCTGTCTCAATTCTCATTAAAGTGTAGAAGTTTTAAGGGTAAAATATAGAAATGCCGGGAGAAAATATCAGTTAAAACCCAAAGTGCTACTTGCTTTCAGGCCATATTTCTTTCTTTCGTGATGGTCTTAAGCATTATCTAATATTGTGGTAGTAAAATGAATCAATATCATCCTCCACTTCGTATTTCGACGTTTTACCTGAAAATGTCTTCAAACTAAAGGTAAAACAACAAATCTTGAGGGTAAATTGCGCCCGAAAAATGCTCAGCTTTGAGCGCTCACCGTCAACTGCGATATTTGTTTCAGCTATGTTATGCAAAATTAATGCAACATTTCTTGTAAAACCACCCGATCTTGTAGGCAGAATGACATGAATATCTATTCTTTTTCTATCATAATATCTTGAGCTTCATGGGGGAAATGCCGCTACGGTACAGTAATTTAAACATTTCCATACTTTCTCAATGGATACGGACGCTAGAGCTGAAAGAGAAAATTTGCATCTGCTTCATTTAGGTTTGGCAGTCCATTCCTTTGAATTGAACGAATTTTACTTTGGCTAACCTCGAAAAAAGAACCCTTTCAGGTTTGTGTGTATAAATAGGACAAGGAACGCTTTCACATAGCCTTTTAAGTCTTTTGTTATGGATAAAGGTGCACTTGCATCTTCAAAAATTTAATTTGTTGGAAAAAGACATTTGTATCTTTTGGATGATTTTCTGGGTATTAAACCTCGAAAGGAATGACGCTTTCTCCTTAAACAATACAATAAATAAAAATGATTTAACAGCAAGGAAGTGTTTTAAGAGTGTCATCAGCATTCCTTTTCTAGCTTAAGGAAATTACCTGAAGTTTGCATGTTGTATAAAAAAATTCCCTAGTCATTTCACCTAGTTCAGAATAATAAATATAGGATAAGAGCTTCAGCTTTAAGATATTTGCGAAGCTCTGTAGATATTATATGTATGTGTATATTAATGCATAAATTATCATACACGTTTGCGCTACATATTGAGCGCTACATATTAAGAACGGATATCTATAATAAATCGTTTTCACGGTGTGCTTTTTATGTAAGCGCAGCATGTAGGTTTTTTCTATGTACATATTTGTGTTAGTTATTCCTACATCGTCATATATTTATGTATGTATATATCTGTTTCTATTCTTATGTATATCCATGTTCTTGATGTTGCATCAAATGTACATATATGAGTAAGTCTATGTACCCTGCCCTATGTACTCTGTGGGTAAATCTGGCCTATATGTATTATTATATGTATTATGTGTTGTTTATTCCCTTACACCTGATGTACTTATGTAGATATTAGATTATATAAATGTATATATCTCCCTGTCTTGACTTAAATTTTATTTGCACGTCTGTGTACCAATGAGATCAAGACGATATGCTTTGTGTGTAAATATAGAATGTGTGAAGACTCAAATTACTCTTTTAGGGGAGGCTAAATTTAAGTAGAGAAAAAAGTGATATTCCTCCTAAATAAGAAATTAAAAAGGAAAGGAAAGTGATATTTCCACTGCCACACATATCAAATTCTCAGTGAAACCCTTTTTTTTTTTAAGTCTCAGGGGGTAGAGGCGAAGAAGTCTTCGCCACTTTGTTATTTGACTCCAGCAACCGACAATACGGTAAAACGAAGGTGGTTCTCAACAAATGCTGAGACGAGCTCTGCTAATGCGCTAAAGGAGGCGACAAGGTCATCAATGACACGAGATTGAAAGGACAACCTCGTCTGAGAGAGAATAGAAAGAGTTACAACGATATAAAGAAACCTCAAAAATCTTTACGGCTTCCTCGAAAAGATTTTAATGTTTATTTAACTGTTTACATACATACCTGCGTCCTCTCAAATTTACCACAATGTTTTAAACTTGAAAGGTAGGTATAAGTTTGCCTGACCTATTTTTTATAAAAAAAGACGCTTGTACTCTTCATTACATGTTCGGGCAGTCGATCCTGAATATAAAATTATAGTGGAGAGGAATATAATACTTACTAATAATAATAATAAATTGAAGTTTTTTTTTTTTTATTTTTTTTAAGGGGCTATCTGGCGACTGCCGACTTAGGCATAAGTCGCCGTGAACAAACAGTCTAGTTCTAGGCTACTTTAAAAAATTGAACAGGAAACAACAATAAAAAGAAGTAACAATAACAATAACAAAGCAATAACAAAAACAATAACAAAAACAACAAAAAATAAACTTGGTTAAATAAAAGGGAGAAGGCCGGCCTTCCCCCAAAAGTCAACAAGTCCACCAGTCAAAGTGCACGCACTCGTCCCGAGTACAAGGCACAGGCGGTAGAGACCCCGCCTATCCCGGTACCGGGACAGGTGTCGTGTGCGAAGATCACCCAGACTGAGACATTCGACAAGAATGTGCCGAACAGTCTGGAGGACGACGCAGTCGTTGCAATAGGGCGCAGGCGAGCGCTCAATTGATAGTGATGCGTCACACGAGTGTGCTCGATTCGGAGACGAAGGAAACCAGCCTGAAGCCACCGTGGCATTAGGGGATAGGTCCATGGGAACAGTCGCGGCGCAATGGCACGAAACTTTAAGTTCCCTCTGACCGTCTCCCATCATCTTTGCCAAGCAGTCCGAAGAGCTGCCCGTATTCCTGCCATGTAGTCGTTGTGAGGAAGAGCGAAACGCTGGTCCGGTCGCAGAGTCCTCGCGGACTCTTTGGCGCCCTCATAGGCGCGCTCATTCCCCGCAATTCCTACATGTCCAGGAACTCAGTAGAAGATAATCTCAACATCTGCCTGGCTTGCCAAAACCGTGGCGTCACGGATATCACGAACCAGGGGATGCGGAGATTTCAAAGCCCCGAGAGCACTCAGGGCGCTTTGTGAGTCGCTATAGATCACAATCCGGTCTCCGAACCAAGCACATCGCGTAATCTCGTACCGAGTGGTGTATTGCCACCAGCTTGGCCGTGAAGACAGACGCAGCGCCTGGTAGAGCCCCGATGACTTCAAACAGAGGGGATAAGCGTGGAAGCCGACCCCCTCTTGGGACTTGGAGCCATCCATATACACTGTCACGGTTCCAGCGTGACACGATGTGTGCTCCAAAAAGGACGAACGCAATACTCCTGGCGCAGTACAAGCTTTGGGAGCAGAGGCGTGACGACAAATAGCCAAATGTGGTACCCTCCAGGGCGTCGTCCTGAGCAGAATCAGAGGTGCCACCGGCCCAAGAGCTATATTTACCTCTCGAAGGAGTTTCCTGGCCCTAAACCCAAAGGGCTTAGTGTATGACTGGCGTCTCTCGGCGGCATAGGTACTGTCGAGATCAGCTGCAGATGCAGTGAAAACTTTTGGCAACTGAGGAAGGCAACGGGCTCGCGCGTACAAGCGAGTGATGCACTGCACGCGGCACAGAGCGAGTGGCATCTCCCCAGCATCGACCAACAGGCTCTCAATGGGGGAAGTGCGGAAGGCACCGGTCGCAAGGCGAGGGCTTGTGTGGTGGATCGAATCCACCATCCGCAATAAACGCTCGGCTGCAGATGCATAAAACTCGAATCCGTAGTCGAGCTTCGAGCGAACAAAGGATCGATAAAAAAGTAAGGCAGTAGCCCTATCATCGCCCCAAGCGCTGAACGTCACGGAACGGAGAATGTCCATGGTGCGGGTACAAGAGACCCTAAGGCTACGAATATGAGCCTCCCAGGTGAGGCGTCGGTCGAATACAAGACCAAGGAAACGGTGCGACTCAACCACATCCAGGCGCACCCCATTAAGAAACAAATCTGGGTCGGGGTAAAGCCGTGGATGTCGGCAGAAGTGCACCACCTTAGTCTTGGCCAAAGAAAACTGAAACCTGTGCGCTTTGGCATAGCGAGAGAGGCGGTTCAATGCCTGTTGGAGTCGACGCTCCAGAGTTGACATCTGGGCCGCGCCAAAAGAGATCGAAAGGTGGTCCACGTAGAGCGTAGCGAGAACATCTTCCGGCAGCACCGAGGTGATGCCGTTGATGCTCAGGGCAAAAAGTGTGACACTGAGAACACCCTCTTCCTGCTGCTTTAAGCCGAAGAGGGCTCCACCCACCCGTACGTGGAATCGACGATCTCGCAAAAATTCAGATATAAACATTGGGAGGCGTCCTCTCGCCCCCATCGTGTGGAGAGTCTCCATGATACCGTATCGCCATGCGGTATCATAGGCACTCTTCAGATCAAAAAACACCGTGGCGTAGTGCTGTATACGAAGGAAAGCCTCGCAGACGGCATTTTCCAGTCGGAGCAGAGCATCGGACGTGGAGTCGAACTTACGGAAGCCGCACTCTGCAGAAGACAGATGGCCTCCGCTGTCCAGGAAATAGGCTAATCTAACATTTACCAATTTCTCCATCAACTTGCACACGCAAGAGGTTAGAGAGATTGGGCGGAAACCGGTCGGAGTAGAGTGATCTCTCCCTGGCTTGCGAAAGGCGAGCACAGTAACGATTCGCCAGAAGTCTGGGAAACACCTTCCACTTAGATCCTGTTAAACAAATCTAACAGAAAGGCCTTGCCTCACTCACCCAGGTGTCGAAGCATGGCGTACGGGACATCGTCCGGACCATGGGCGGTGTCCGCGCACGAAGCGAGAGCGGAACGCAACTCACTCACAGTAAACTTGTCTTTGAAGGGTTCTCCGCCTCTGGAGGTAAAGTCCAGCCGGCGGCCTTCCGCGACATCACGACGTGCATTGAATGCTAGCTGAGCAGCATCACGGCTAGAGAATGCGGAAAAAGCGGTCGCTAAGGATTCCGCCACGGACGCGGGGTCTGAGATTGTGGTCCCATTCTCCTGGAGAACGGAAGGGGGGGTCCTGCGAAAACTTGCCCACAATCATTTTGACTCGCTTTCACACCTCAGCTAAAGGGGTCTTCCCGTTAAGTGAAGAAACGTATGCCGGCCAAAAAGAGCGGCGGGCGTGCTTCGAAATATACCGGAACCTAGCCCCAGCCCGACGAAATTCAGCGACAGGGAAATCGTTCGGGCGGCTCTTATAGCGCATGTAGGCATAACGCTTCTGTTTGAGGGCCGTCTCACACTCAAAAGACCACCATGGAAGTGGTCGGCGTGCAAAACGGCCAGACGTCCTAGGAATAGTAGTCAGGCCCACGGCGATGAGGTTGCCGGAGAAGAACTCAACGGCCTCATCTACCGACCTAAACTCCTCGACTGAGATAGAGAATTCAGTCATTTCCTGAAATGCAGGCCACCGCACCCGCGCCAAGCACCACCGAGGAGGTCTCTTAGGCGGCAGTTGCCCTGAAAATGATATTTAAATGGGAAAGTGATCACTACCATGGAGGTCATCGACCACCTCCCAATCAAAATCAGGCTGTGCATCCGAAGAGCACAAAGATACGTGGGGGCAAGAAAATGAAGCGGTTCTCGGACAGTGATGCGTAAACTCATCCACGTTTAGGACACCCATCTCAAGCTCCTTGATCAGATCGGCAAAAACTTGTCCCCTCGGATTTATGGAGTAATCTCTCCAGAGAGGATGCCTGCCGTTCAGATCTCCAAGCAAGAGATAGGGCCTCGGAAACCGTGCCACGACGCGGCGGAAGCCCCCGCGTCGAAGTCAGCTGACGGTGGAATGTACGCAGAAATGATAGTATACCTCCTATCCAGGTGCAGCTGCACAGCCACTGCCTAAAAGGAGGTATCTAAAAAGAAAGGAAGAACAGAGACATCATGCCATGTGTAAACCGTGCATCCCCCAGCCTGGCCATCCCGCAGTAATGGGGTCGCAAGACCCTTATACCCCGGAAGGGCGGGCAGGGAGCAGGCGCCTAGCATGGTCTCCTGCAAAACGATAGCTAACGGGGAACGGGAGGAGACAAGCCTCCGCAGCTCCTCCCAGTTTTCCCGGAGTCCACGGCAATTCCATTGAAGGAATATGCCCTCCAGGCCTAGCTCAGGGAAGAGGCGGGGGCCCTCCTCGAACTGAAGACCCTCACGGAAATGGCCGTACGCTTCTCGGGGGCAGAACCCTAGGCGCTGTTGGCCGGACAAAGCGCTGAAGGCGCTGTTGGCCGGACAAAGCGCTGAAGGCGCTGTCGCCTTCGAGGACTTATTGGGGAAGGTCGGACTCGCCATGCGAGTCTTTTTCTCCCTCTGCCTCGAAACCTTAGGTGGGCGTTGCAGCTTTGGAGGCGGGGGGCCCTCTTTTCGAGGAACCACCGTCTCCGAGCCACTCGCTCCACCTCGGGGTGTGGGCGAAGGGGCCGAAGCTCCTTTGTTGCTGTCCTCCTTTCGAGGAACAGCTTTAGGAACCCTGGAAGATGGCCTTGAGACCATCTTCAGGGGTGTTGCCTCCTGTGAGTCTAACGACTCGGTGGAGGCGCGTGGCCGTATCGCCTTACGGGAAACGGTCATGCTGGGGAAAGAGGGGGGAGCCCTGGTTTGAGCCGGGGCAGGGTATGAACTCCTTTTGCCACCAGCTTCATCAGGGGAGCGCCCGGGTTGGGTAGAGCCCGCAGAATGGCTCCGAATGGGCGCGGAAACAACAATGCTCGTTGGCCTGGATGGGCCAGGAGCAGAGGGTGCCTTTCTAACTATTGAGGCATATGACGTCCCAGGCAGAGCCGGGCGCGCCAGGACCAAGTCCTTAGCCTCACGGAATGAGAGTCGATCCTGGGCCTGAATGGCCAGGATTTCTTTCTTAAGGAGATATGCACCACATTGCTTCGAAGAAGCAGGGTGAGGCTCACACTTGGCCACACACGATTTGGACTTATCGTGCGCGACCTTGGAGCAATTTACACAGACTTCGGGTGACCCCGACTTTGCACGTCTACATGAGCGATTCGTATGGCCAAAGCGGTGACAGTAATAGCGCTGCCGCGGCAGTGGCACAAATGCCTTCACGCGGTAGTGGTACCAACCGGCACGCCCTGACTCAGGGAGCTTGTCACAGTCGAATGTGACGAAGAGTGTAGGGTTGGGTCTCGAGGCCCCTCCCTGTTTTCTCATCACAAGTTCGACCTTGACCGCCCCATGGTCGGCCAGCTCTAGGGTGATATCCTCAATGGAGTAGTCAACGAGTTCCCTCGCATAAACTACTCCATTCACAAAGTTTATGGTAGAGTGCGGCGTCACACTCACCGGGGTGCCATGAAGTGTCCGAAGAGCACTTATCTTGGCCGTCTTGCTGGGATTCGCTGCCTTCGCCAGAAGGCTCCCGTCTGAGAAACGGGTTGCCTTCGGCTCTCAACCAATTGCACTAGCTAATCCTCTCCTCTGATGGATCATGTTGCCCTTGGACAGCATGCTGCCATCAGTGGAGCGAATAACGAGGAAGCTTTTGAGGCCTGCGGGCTTGGAAACGCCCGGCTAATCTCTGAATGAGGGGCCCGATGTCATCGAGGCTCCGCCCTGTGCACTTTTGGGGCTTTGTCATGGTCAGGAGCTCCGTACCCGGGGGGGCAGAGGGGCCGGATGTGCCGATCTTGGCTTGGTCGCTTGCCAAAGTGGCAGCAGACCAATCCGTCCCCGTAGCCCCCACGTATGGAGAGGAGCCCCGAGTCTTCTTATTCTTTTTGGTCTTTTTCGTCCTTTTTTTTTGGAGAGGAGGGCCGGGAATGAACCCACTTCTCACCCCCACCGGTAGAAGCCCCCCAGGCCAGATGGCCTGGCCTTAGCCAAGTCCTTCTCCGAAATGGAGAAGGTCCTGGTGGTGGCAGGGGCATCATCCGGAGGAGATCCCTCCCCTCCTTGTACTGCCTGAGAATCCCCAGCCGTTTGAGGAGGACCTTGCATAGGGGCGGATTCGGGTTCGGTGCTTGGCGCCGAGCCCGGATTCCCCCCCATGGAAGGCCTAAACCGTCTGAGGCTGGTTTTCCTCAAAAACCATGTCTATCACAGGAAGGGCCTCCAGTTGGCCATCCCCTCCCAGGACATCGCAGGTCCCCTTGGCAGCGTAATAAGTCTTTAGTGGGGAGGCACAGGCCTTGACCCCAGGAAGGTTCAATATTCTTGCCAGCAGGTCTTTTGAGGGAAACGACCGAAGGGGCCTGGCTTCCCTCTCCCCTCTAAGGGGGTTTGCCCTACCGAGCCGCTTGCACGAGGGGCGGTCGGCAATGGGCTGCCTGTTGGCTTTCTTGTCAGTCCCCTTAGAAAACCAAGGAGGGACTGCCACTGGAGATAGGGAGGTGCCCGAAAGCACCTCCAGAGAAGGGGGTGAGGGGGAGTCCCCTACACCTGTAGGCGTAGGAGAGGAGTAAGCCTCCTCTCCGGTTAAAGAGGTATGGAGGGTCCCCTGCGCAAGCACAGAGGGGCAGACCTCCATCTTTTCTGTGGAGCTGCACAAGGGTGGCTCCGTTGTTTTAGGGGGAATTAAGGGGAGATGTTTTTGTTTTGCATCATTGGGCATCGTGGCCCTTTTTGTTTTACTGTACGCAATCGCTTACCACCTCTTGCAGTAGCCCGTACTGCAAGAGGTGCTTACAGGCCCAGCAGAGCCAGGTTCCGCCATTTGGGACCACCCCTTCCGCCTGGTGGCCTGGAAGTCTTTCGGCATGGCGGCTCCACCTTGAACACGGCGTAAAAAAGATAGATTTTGAAGACGAGAGGAAAACGGATGTGAGGAAGGTATGGGTGGGGATGAAGCAGGTTGTTAAAAGCCAACCACCCCAGACCGGAGCTCAGGGGTTAGAGGACAGTGTCCCCTCTCCCCTTAGCCCCGATTCGGGACGATTGGCTGAGAAGAAGGTCAGCTTCTACCCTGTAAAATTAGAGGCTGACCAGAGAAAGTTGTTGGAGAGGTTGTATGAAAAGCGACGAGGTAGGAGATAAATACAGGCTATCTGAAGGAAGGAAGAGAGGCTAAGCTGGGGCCGGACGGAGCGCTGGATCCCGTCAGCACGGCGGCCAGGATGGCAAATTGAAGGAAAGAAGAAAATGATACTTCCTACGAATAAGAGATTAAAATAGAGAATAAATTTTACTTTCTCTCAATGGTAAATTAAAGTAAAGAGGAAAATCATGCCTTCCAATGAATAATAAATTAAATAAAGAGGAAAATGATACTGCAGCTGAATAATAAAGTTCCGTCGATTGAAATTTATACTTCTTCAGACTACAAAATTGAAGTGGAGAAAAAAGTGATATTCCTTAAGGCTGAAATATAATTAAAAAGGAAAGGAAAGGGATATTTCCACTGAATTATATATTAACAAGAGTAATTTGATACTTCTTTTGAGAAATCTATTGAAGTGGAGAAAAATACTTATTAACTTCCTCTGAATAATAAATTATAGTGGAGAAGAACATGATACTTTTTCTCAATAATAAATGAAGGTGGAGAATAAATTCATACTTCCTATGAATAATAATGTGAATTGGAGTGAAAAATAAATAACAGAGGAAGGGGGATGGCCGTTTGTGGGGGTGTTAGGACAAGTTATGAAAAATCAGGACCAGCATCCGCACGCTCCTGCCTCGTTTATTTGAGAACCAGTAGCTAATCGCAGATCGTCAGTCACAAATTTTTCTACAATGGAGAAGGTTGAGCACCGCACAGTGATCAAATTTTTTACCAAAGCAGGCAATAATGCAAAAGAGATCCATGAACGCATAGTTGCAGTGTACACCGATACCGCCCATTCTTATGCAACCATTGCTCGCTGGAATAGGGAGTTCAGCCATGGTCGTGAGTCCTTTGAAGATGACCCCCGTCCAGGATGCCCATCAGACGTGACCAACGAGGACAATGTGGCCCGTGTGGAGAGGATAATCATCGAAAATCGTCGGGTGAATGTTGATTAAATCGAGCGAGAACTTGGAATATCACATGGAAGTGTTATCAACATCATCCACGACAATTTGGCCATGACCAAGGTCTCTGCTCGGTGGGTCACTTGTAACCTCACGTCCCATGGTCAACTTCAACGTCGTCAAAGTCCACAAGGCCAAAGTTGCCCAAGCTGCCCTGCACGAGGGCGGATATGAGGAGCTCAACCATCCCCCCCTACAGTTTAGTTCTGGCCCCTAGCGACTGCTCTTTATTCCACCAGCTCAAGGCTGCACTGCGTGGACGCCGGTTTGGGGACGATGAAGATGTCCAGCTCGCCGTTCAGGAATGGATTGAACAGCAGTCAGGAGATTTCTGGTTGTCGGGAATTCGAAGCCTCAGAGACAAGTGGCGCAAGTGCATTAAAGTCGAGGGTAGTTTTATTGAAAAATAATAAAACACTTTTCCTCATATCTCGTTTCCTTATATCCGAATTGCAAAACTTAATGACCACCGCTCGTAATTCGAATATTTTTCCCACTTGGAAACGAAACATGTATTATGTGCCATTTGAGTTCCAATTCGTACAAGAAGATTGTCGTTTTCATGTATATCTTACTTACATTTTCCCGGCGACTATAACTTAAACAAAGGATAATAATGGCGGCTATAGCAAACACCTTCATCCTTATATACGTGTACCAAGATCTCGTTGAAACAAGTTCGTACAAACAAAATAAACAAAATTGCGAACAGAGGTTTAAAATTCCGAACAAGATTATAAAATCATGTAGGTACATATATTGCTTAAATTCTTCTTACTTTACACAAAGTGTTTGCTGAAAATTGTCAGGAAGAAGAATAATAGAGTCAGAGTCTGGGACAAGTCAATCTTGAACAAAGAGCAATATAGGGTCATCTAGGAAGCAACTTCGCCAGCACCTACAACAAAATTAAATTTTAATGAAAAATACTCGAAACTCCCAGGATTGCATAATTGTGCGATTTCCACTCGACTTATTTTCCGCCTGGTAGAATGAAAAAAATAAGAAGAAACGAGGATATTTGCTGTAAACTGTTTTGGAGAAGAGGTTCATGAAGAAATTATTGGAAGTAGAATTTAAGTCTCTACCCAAGTGATGTATTTATTGAATTATTTGTAGGAAATTAATTAGAACAATTTGGTTGGTAAACTATAATCCATAGGGTCAAAAATAGTTTGACTTCATGAAGCTGGGTGTTGGAGGATTAGAGCCTAATTATTTCTTTTCCTATGCATGTATTCAATTTTTTTGTTCGCGCTGGACAATTAATTCTGCATAAAAGATTGACGCCTTGTTTATTTATTTTCTCTACATCAGGTTTTTTATGTTCCTATTTTTCTCCTTTTTTTATTTTTGGAGGTTACTCTTCTCACTGTATAAAAAACTTAAGAGGAATTTTAAATAGTTATCTTAATTACAATATAAATAGTCGACCATTTAATTTCCCTATTTTATTTGTACTTTCTTTCAATTATTTATGTAAGATATTAAAGTCGATTAACACTATTTATTCACCAATGTCTTGAAATTTTGGTGATAGCGACAGTATTATATATTCTCTAATCTTTCTTCAACTTTAAGATAAGATAACTGCAATCGAAAGTCTAATAAGAAATTAAGAATGAAGACGCAGTTTTATAGATTTAAAAAAACAAAATAAAATAATTCATAATACGAGACAGGTTTCCAAAGAGATTGACTTCCATCTTAAGTTTAAGAATAGTAAGAGAAAAGGCTAATGGGTTTCACCTTATATACCAACTGATAATTATTTTTTAATAAGAATATATTAATATTATTTAATCATATCTAAAACTAAGTATTGAATACTCGAATATGATGTGGTCGTTCATGTTTAAAACGTGTTTGGCAACGCTTGAGAGCTCATTTTTTCGTCAACGTTCACCATGGTTATTGGAGATCCGTTTGGATAGTGAGCGGCCCGTTTCGACCACATAAAAGTCAGCGCAACCATTACTGGACATAATACATATATACTCTAGGCTTGGTGAAGGAGGGAGGATACGGCTTATGACGAAGAAATCGTACAAGAAGAAAAGAGCCAGCATGCAATCTGGGAAGGTTTTACACAGTTTTTGATGTTTTTTTTTGTAATTTTGACGAACAAGATGGCAAAATATATCGCTGTATGTAGGTTTGGCGGCCTCTCAAAATTGAAGAGAAAAATTATGGCCGGGATTTTAAGGGGGATGATTTGATTAACCAGAGAGGATAATGGGGAAGTAGAAAGGTATGGTTAAGTGTTTCAATTCATCTTGAAGAAGAATAGGATCACAAATCCTGTATACTCGTAGAAAAAGCAATTGTATAACTCCTCATGTGGTGGGTGAGATTTCCTTAAATTAAAAGACGAAAAAACGAAGAAAGTTTATAATTTTGAAAAAAATACAGCTGCGTAATCATCATCATCACTTTACTAACTCTATAATTTAAGAAGGGGATTTTTTTGAGTATTTAAATAATAATTTCATCTTAGTTTGGGTAGGACTTAAGTTAATTTATCCAAGTTATTTCTAATAATTATTTTATAATATCAAAAACAAAATGGTGAAGTTCAGAAATAAATATAAGTATCGAAATTTTGCTAATTTTTTTTTAAACCCAAAGAATTACAAAGGTTGAAGTTCAGAAGATTTAACCATGGCTGCTTTTTTATTTTAAATTTCAATCTTGCCTGGTAAAATATATTTAAGAGTAACAAAACTATTTTGAGTTTGCTAAAATTTTTAAGGCTATACTTGCGTAGCTTTTAATAAGCAAATTAGAAACATTTGTATATTTTCATAAAAAATATAGACCTAGCAAGGTGATGATTTGATTTACGATATTTCTGTGTGAACATTTTAGCATACCTTAATTAGGCTTAGGATTTTCGGTGAATTTCCTTCCTTTGTTTGTCCTAACCCTCAATTCTTGCTGACCGTTTTAGGTTACACCAGACGTTCTTGAATGAGTAAACGAAGCATTATATTTCGTAGCTTCTGTCCCTAAAAAAAATATGCCGACTTGTCTACTCGTTGTGACGTAAAGTACCCATATTTCTGCGTATTAAAGCAACTAACAGGATACAGTAACTTGCTCACGGTTCTCTGCACCAAGGGCACTATGTAATTTAGTTATCTTAAATTTTTAAGCAAATAAGACAAAAATATTAATTTTTTTCCAACTTGAATTTTTTTAAATCTATCTTGTCATTTATTTTTTTCCATAATTTTAGAAATGTAGCAAAAATGATGAACAAAAATCTAAGGGAAGAAGCATTTACCAAAATGTGTATCCCAATGAAAGTCATTTTCTAATATATCCATGTCAAAGAAAACTTCTATTAAAGATTCATAAACTTGACCTAACTTTCGCAGATGCACAACATAAGTTGGACCTTTAATTTTATTAATTATTATTCTTAAAAACACACTCATATTGTTTAAGAATTATAGGTGTATTTGCCCTATTGTGTGTGGATTATTTACCAGGAATGATTTGTCAGTGAGTTTTGGAAAGCAAGCCTGGGTAGACAGATAGGGTTCTTGGTTCTGCTTTGTGGGTACCAATTCTAACCTTCGGGGAGTGCCTCATGAGTGAGACACTGACTCGACGAGTTATCATTTCTCTTGATTTAAGGTTGTCTTTTTTTTTATTTCAGGGTGGGTAAATATGTTGGGGATTTTTTAAGTGTAGCACTTGATTCAGTATTCTTTATTCGGCAGGAAACTGGAAAGTCTTTAGAGGTTGGTATCTCTATCTTATCAACGGTTTCAACGGTTTATTAAGTAAATAAATACAAAGAGTAAAAACATACATGGTGACATAATTAAAACATTACTTATAAACATTGTATTAATCTAGATAGAAAAACAGTAGTGAAAATAGATTTTAGCAGAGGAGGTAAAAGCACTGAGTAGAAGTAGGAAATGCTAGCTTCCCGGAGACATGGAAATCATTACTAAATTGAATTTTTTTCTAAGTTAAATTCTAATAATATAAAAAGTTTAAGGATAATTTACTATGAATTCTCAATATTAAAGTTTATATTTACATAAAGCTAATAGCTATTATAATACATTAGTTATAATTCACTTTCAATTTAATTTCAAATTTAATTTTGTTAGTAATTTTTGATTATTAGTTAAATCAGCTTGTTATATTACACTAAATTATTTTTCATTAAATTCATTTCCCTTAAAATTTTATTTACTATCACTGTATATAATTTAATAATTTTTCACTTTTTGCTATATTTATATTTATTTTATTTACTACACTATTTTCATTAGATTAATTTTCCCTAAATTAGATTAGTTACACTAAATATGATTTATTTGCTTACTTATTCACTTTTAATATTCACTTTAATTATTTATTTTTTCATATTCACTATTTAATTTCTAATTAAGTTTTTGGTCCACTCCGTATTGCCTTGAATGTCGTCATATTCACATTATGGACGTCTCTTGGGTTAATAGACATTATAGATTTTAGGAGTAGAGCCGCCACTTCTTTCCTGAAGTATGGTCCCTCATACGTCCATTTGTACTCACCAGCAGCTAGGCCGATAATGAGTAACTCCATATCGTCTCAGGGGGCCGGGGACAGGGGGGAGCCGAAAACACGGAGACACACGTCTTTCCCGTCGAAAAAGAGGCCTCTTTCAAGGATTTCCTTCTTCTTGGTGAGGAGGACTCCTTCGTATTTTCCTTCCTCCTCTTTTTCCTCGTCCGTAGTATTTTGCTGTGGCGTCTCCTTGGTAATATTCCTCTTTTTCTTCTTTTTCTTCCCTGCGCCCTTTATGGTTAATTGAAGTTAACTGCTATATAAAGAAAGAATAACAACGACACCCACCTCAGAAAAAGAATGTAATAGGCTGCTTGTCGAAGAATTCTTCCTTTTGCTAGAATATCTTCAATGTTTGTTTGAACTACGCAACGTAATCTTCCGTTCTTCTTCCTTCTCCCAACCGGCTCCGTCTTCACCTCCACTGTTTGTATCGGTGCTCTCCACATAGATTAAATAAAAACACCGTGTCAAAGAGGTAAGGAGCCAGATAGGAAAAAAGAGAGGTGGGTGTCCGTAATACTTTATAGTTAAAAATATTCCAAACACTCCCCCTCAGGAAATTAAACTGATAAACACAGTTTAACAGTTTAATATTTACTACTAATACTATTTACATTTTATATTACATAGCATATCTATGATATGCATATAAATTTTTATCGAAGTAAAAGCAACTCCCTGGGAGATAAATTTTGTTTAGGGTCCCAGCGACCTACCCTCTCCCTTCTTTAAATATTTCTTGATCAACAATATTTGATTTTAAATTTACAAATAGTGTGCATATATTTTAAAAGATTTAAAAGTCTTTCAAATATTAAATTTATGGGATATCCTTTTCTTCAATACATACAAGTTTTTATTTGTTTAGAAGTTCATGTGTTTGCAGTATTTACTGTATAAAGTTTAAATGTTAACACATTTTTAAAGATTATAAATATAAAGCTATCTTGAAAAGTTTCATACATAAATAAACTAAGTTAAAGTTGATCAGACTTTAACCATTCATCCATTTTTTCTTTAAATTTTACTGTAGCTTTTCTGTAGGGCGAGAAGCTGAAACAACATTCTCAGCAGCAATAACTTTATCAGGATCCGCTTCAACACCAGAAGGAGTTTCCTGACTACCTAACTGCTGCTGACCATCCCCACTGTCTAATTCCAACGGATACAGGTTAGTTACTGAAGTAGTTACAATATTATTATCATGTTTTAAAACTTTAACCACACGAATTAAATTGTCTTCACCTGGGAGCACTTCTACTATTTTGACAATACTGCAGTATTAGCGAGGTTTAATTCTATTTTTAATAAGTACCACAAAACCTACATATAAATATTTATTATTTCCCTTATAACAATTTACAAGATAGAATGAATTACTATGTTTATTTCTTAAAGAAAGAAGATAATCAGTATACCATTCCTTTTGAAATCTGTTCACTATTACATCTCTTAACTCAAGAGAGTTTAATAAGTTGTCTCTAATTGCTATCAATAAATTCTTTAGAAATAATTAATGATGGGAAAGATACTCGGCATGACATAAAATTATTAGGAGTGATTACCTTTATACTATTCTCTTTATCCCTATATGTTAAAGGACGGTTGTTTATGGCCAGTTGCATATCTTACAAAAGTTTTATATATTTATTGTTTTACAGTTTTAACGAGTCTCTCTCAACTGGCCCCAAACCAAGAAAAGTATACTGTTATTGTCTTATGCACTAAGTTATATTTAACAAATTTTTCTTGAAAAATAACTGAAGCAATAAGATTTGATAAAAGTGATGTGCTTGAAGTAAATGAACTTGCATTATCTGAATACAAAACTTTTGGCAGACCATATCTATTATAAAACTGGACAAAAGCCATAATAAATTCTTCCACAGACATATTGTTTACAACTTCTAAATGAATTGATCTTGAATTCATACATGTGAAAATTAATATATATATTTTATGTTTGTTACCAGAAAAATCAGAAGCGAAGAAATGTCCAGTAAAATCTATGCCAGTATGCTCAAAGGGATTAACAAAGTTAACTATATCTTTTGGAAGAGAAGTTACAAGGAGTTACAAGGAAAGAGAGTACCCTAGGAGACCTTACGGTCCATTCAAAGAGGGTACTTTTCAACTAGCAATCGAGCGGGCACATGGCTGCTCAATTGTTTTGCGTCCCTAAACGGCCACTTTTCAAGACTTTGTCTAGTCTTGACTTGAACTGGTCAACCAATTCACTGTTGACAACTTCCACTGGAAGTGCGTTCCACTTACCGCAGATACTGTAGGTGAAAAAATTTCCACACAGATTGTGGTTGCAACGCTGCAGTTAAAGTTTGAAGCCGTGATTGCGCGTTGTGTTCTCATTTAGTGTGAAAATATCCCGGTAGTCAACATTGTCGAACCCTCGAAGTATTTTGAAAATTTCGATGAGCTGACCACGCAGTCTACGGGTTTCCAGCGAGAACAGATTTAATTCCCTTAGTCTATCCTCATAACTTTTATGTCGGATAGAGGGAATCAGTTTGGTTGCCCTAGCTTGTACGCGTTCCAACCTTGCGATGTCCTTTTAAAACGAAGGACTCCAAAATTGTACGGCATACTCTAGGTGCGGCCGATCGAGGGAGTTGTACAGACAAAGTACTATCTTCTTGTTACGGTATCCAAACTTGCGCTTTATTTCTTCTTCGGTGAAGTCCATTGCCTCCAGCTTTTGCCCCGAGTAGGAATCCGTCGGCTGGGGAATAAAATCACACTCTTCTGTAAACACTGAAGAGAAGTAGTCGTTGAGGAGGTTAGCATTTTTTGCATCTGAATGCTTTAATGTGCCCTCCTCATTCCTCAAAGGGCCAATCGTTCGACTGATGGGTTTACGGCTGTTCATATATCCAAAAAACTCCTTGAGATTCTCTTTACAGAGTCTCGCCACTCGGAGTTCATCAGACCGCTTATCCACCCTTATGCTGGACTTCACTCTCCTGGCTAGCCTCCGGTATTCGTCAAAGTCACCCGAGATATTCGATTGCCGGTACACATTTCTCTTCTCCCTAAGAAATTACCCGATTTCTTGATTAAACCTCTTCGGTTGAACAGAAGACCGACGGGGGCATTTCAGAGGGATGAAACGCCATTAAAGACTCATGAATGTGGTTTTGAAACTGTTCCAAGAGTCTTCAACAGCCTCGCACTCTTTTAGCCTCGCTCCAGTCAGTCCCGCGCGTAGACCTGCAAAGTCTGCTCTTCTCAAATCGAATTTCCTTGATTTACTAGTTGCAGGCTCTGCCTTCGGGACTTTGACTACAAATCTAATTAGTCGGTGGCCACTGCTCCTAAGCTCTTCGCCAACAGAGAGGTCCTGAACTATGTCATCCTCAGAAGGTGTAGCTGGAGCATGGAAATGGCTACAATTGTATTTATGGCATAAAATACAATTTTTCAATACTTTCTTTACTTCTTGTCTAACTTTAAGGACCCATAAACCAGTTTGTCTATGATGATTAACAGTGGAATCCACACCCAAATGCTTGCAGGAAAGATTGGAATTTCTTATGATTAATGTTGATAAATGTTATTGATCACTAAGAATGATTAGGTTTACTGCATCATAACTTAAAAGTAAATTCTTGGACATCCTTCGTTTAGACCTAAGAATACCATAACCATTTTTTGGGGGGTACATTTTTATAAGAGGTAGGAAAATTTTGAAGAAATTTAATTTGTCCTGCAAAACAAACACTTTGCATTTGTTTAATAAGAAACACAAAGATTAATTCTTTTATTTCTGTTACATTTATTACCAATTATTTTTAACATTTTAGTTAAAACCTTTGAAGTTACTGAAAATTAATTTGGTATATTGAGAAAATTTATTTAAGTCAATAACTTGAGTATCTTCTGCCACAGGTAGTACGACAGGAGTTGACTGTTCATCTAAAAAACAACTTCCCTCCTTAAATGCTGGAAGACAGCCTAACTAACCTTTAGGCTAATCTTTCACAGGTAAGGTAATCCAAGTAGGACCATTAATCCACATAAACACCTGATTGCGAAACTATATTATGTTCAGAAGAAACATATTTAAAGAACAGGAGAATGTTTTTCTTTTCTAACCTGTTTTGGAATATTTCCATATCTTTTAACATATTATTTACAAAAATATTATTCTTCATAGCTCTTCCAGTCAAGGTCCAAGCAAGAGCCACCTGAATGTCAGTGAGAAAAGTGATATTTTCAACATTGAGATTGAAATTAGAATCACTCACAATTGTATCCGTACACTTTATAGCCAAAAACTTAACCAACAGTTCTAATAATGGCAATGTTTTGTTAGGCAATGAAGTTAATTTAAATTTACTGAAGAGCAACTATAAATTTCCATTTTGGACACAATAAATTGAAAAACCATAAGCTTGTTTTAAGGCATCAGTAAAAATAATTAAAGAGAATGGTAGATCATCGTTGGCAACTTTGCGGGATACAGATATTTTCCTGAGTAAGATACTTGTTGAATTTAGTGGCATAATGCTGCCATTAAGATAAAATTGCTTCCGGAAGTTCTTGATCCCAAGAATACATATTGGTGCATAACTTCCTTAAAAAAAGTTTTGCTTTAACTAATAGAGGGAAAATAAATCCTATAGGATCAAACACAGATGATACAGAACTGACTATTTGTCTCTTGGTATTACACTTAAGATCTACATAATTTACTTTAAGAGACATTTTATTCTATTCAGGTTTAATGACATATCCCAATACTTTGGATTTGTTAGTAGTTAAAGTTTTCTAACTTCTGACAAATTGGTTTACAACATCATTAGCATTACTACACCACTCTCTAAGTAATAATCCTGCCCCTGACATGGTACTGGACACTGCATGTCCAATCTTAATCAGAGTATTTTTATCCCTATTAGTTAATATGAGGTTATCTACATTAAATTTATGTTGTATAATGTCTCTTACAATGACATTATTACAGTTCTTGTCATAATGATATAAGACATAATTTAATATAAAGGGTGAACAGATCAATCCAAATATAATGTTGGAATAACGGAAATAATGAAATTTATTATTATAATACACAACAAAACTAAAACAGTTCTTGTCACTATCCTTATTTAATTTAATATTGAGAAAGGCTTTTGCAATATCTGCTAACAACACATACTCATTGGTCCTAAAGTACATCAATAAACTTAAAAATCTTTCAGCATGTCAGTACCTGCATAAACAGCTTCATTCAGTGAACGACTGTTTTTAACTTTTAAAGATGCATTAAAGACTGGGCGAATTTTTATATAGTTAACTAATGGATCTTCCCTTATGATGGGTCTGTGAGGTATCCATTTATGGTCATCTGGATTGGAAGGTTCCTTAAGTTCCTCTATTGAACCTTATTTAAGTTGTTCCTGGAATACTTCAAAATAATTTGAATCTAAAGGACCATTCTTACTGGACACCTTTCTAGCAATAATTTTGGCTAAGTTGTAATTTGATGAGACGTTATCCAACACATCTCTGTGCCAAGGTGTATCTATATAATAATGCCCATTTTGAAACTGTATAGAATTTTTAATGTTTTCCACTTCTTTCTCATCATATAAGGAAGTATTTTCTATGGTTTCTAGGGAATACAAGTTTTTCAGATTAAGTTCTTCATCTGAATTAGGAAATGCCTCAGACATAGGGGAGAAATAGTTTGATTTAGGATTTAATACAAAATTAACTGCATTATTATACTGTTTAGGTACTTTAACTTCTGTATTCACAGAAGAGGACTTTTGAAAAGACTTTATTAAAGGTCTGACCTTTCGCTTAACTTTTCTCTTTTCAGGGATGTCAGCCTGACAAGAGACATCATCGCGGAAAGGACAAGAGGGATCAGCAGATGCTTTTTTATGTGCATTAGACAAATTCGTCGAGTCAGCGAAATTACCAAAGTTTCCTCCCTTTATATAGGGTGATTCTACTTGGCTAGAGACATTAAATTTATAAGAAATAGGCAAAGAAAAATCTTCATGGTTTGGCAGATCCTTGGGTATTACTACAATGTTGAAATTTCTTATTGGAAATGGTAGCATTCAGGGATTGAATAGATCCAATGGGTATAAACCCATTTGATACTCGAAGCATCCTAGCTCCATTCAAATTTTGTAACTCAAAAACCCTGAAATGTTGCAAAATATCATTGCCTAAAATTCCACAAATATAAATTGAATCATTATGGTAATCTGGTATAGTTTTACTCAGAGGAAAATCCATATGTTTAAGCTTGTCTAAAGTTGAAGACATACCTTTTACAATCAGATTTAAATTTAGATTTGGTACACAGAAAAAATTTACTTGGGCTTTATCCAAACTGATTAAGATAATGGAAGTATCAAAGGAATATCCCTAAATGGACTTATTAATGCCCAGGATAATTATAGGCCTTGCAATTGCTTTAGCTTTTACACCATACTTTTGAAGTTGGCTATAATCTATTATTGATAACTGAGCTCCACTATCAAGTAGAAAAGGCATTCTCTGAAAACCTGTAGGAGTTTGAAAAAACAAGGATAACACTGGATTTGCAATATCTGCCTTTGATCCAATGGTTAGTCATTTGTCACTTCCTTTCCCCTTCACAGTTTTGCAGAAGAAAGTGACCGAAGCATGGAAGGACACATTGGGGTTACATGAGTTGAGGTATGGCAACTTTTACATGAAAAAGGTAACCTACTATCAATACCTGAACAAGCACTCTCTCTATGATTTAGGCTAATACATCTACTACACATCCCAAGTTCAACAACTCTCTTGGACCTGCTTTTAAAATTGGAATACTTTTCACAATGTATTGACGAATGGTTAGTCAACTGACAAAATTTACACCCAAGTGGTTTATTCTTAACACGAGTGTCAAAATGCACATAAGTTTTATTATCCTTTTTGGTGAACTCAACAGGTCGGTTAGAAACAGACCTATCACAATTGACCACATTACCATCCCTTTTGGTCTCAAACGATTTTACACATTCTCTAGGTTTAGTCAGTTTATAAATAGATGAAGCATGTGAAAAAATTAAAGCAGCTGATAATTCTTTAAGAAAGGGGAAAAACAATTTAGCTCTTACAATATTACTTAAGAGAATTGAACCTAAAGAACCTTCCTCGATAAATTTTAGAAAAATCTTTTCTAGTCTAAGAGTTTTTGCTTTAAGATACGAGATGAGGTCCATGTTCATTTCAAGATTAGTACAAGGACTCCAAGTAATAAGTTGTGTTAGGGTTTCATTGATCAGTAAATCCTGGTCAAAGAATTCTTCCTCTAAAATGATCCAAGCAGCTTCAAAGTTTTCATCTGCTATGGGAAGATTCTCAATTAATGACAAAGCCCTATCTTTAGGGTATGCCTTGAGATAAACTAACTTGACTGAATTCTTCAAACCTTTAACACTATTAATAGAATTGAAAAAAAAGCCTTAAATCTGAAAAACTCGAATGGGTCTTGCTCATTTTTTCCAAAGGGGGTAATTTTGAGTTCAGGCAACTGAACTTTAAAACCTGGTATAGACTGAGAAGTGGAGATGGGGTTATTATGACTGCTACTACTAGTATTGCTGCTAGGAGCATTTGATTCTATTAATTTAGCTTCTAGAGTACTGATACAGGATAGTATTCCATCATTGTACTCAGTATCCAGCTCAACATTTATTGCCTCTTCCCCTAGCTCTTCTAATGAAGTCATGTATAAATAGTGGGCATTTGGGGCTTTCTTAAGAGACTCAAACTTTTCGTGAATGAGTGCTATTATATTTTTGAGGTATTGAGGAGTGGGGCTTTCTTCGGGTTGTTTGAGGACATTCCTAGTTATTTTAGTTAGGAAGATTTTTATGGCTCTCACCTCCTCCTTGGTTGGTACTTTTACAGACATCCTAAATATAATAGCGCACAAAAATACAAAGATTATACAAAGATTTTTCCTCCAAATCCACACAAAATAATACACAAAAATTGGACAAGGAAAAGAATCTGCCAAGAATAGTAAATGGAAACTTTGCTGATGGGGAATGTTTGGTTATGGGGCAGCAATCTTAATCCTAACAAGGAAATAGGATGCTGCAATAAGTTGAATTCTTCGATTTAATTTGGTAAATTGAAGTTAATTGCTATGTAAAGAAAGAATAACAACGACACCCACCTCAGAAAAAGAATGTAATAGGCTGCTTGTCGAAGAATTCTTCGTTTTGCTAGAATACCTTCAATGTTTGTTCGAACCACGCAACGTAATCTTCCGTTCTTCTTCTTTCTGCCAGCCGGCTCTCTGTCTTCACCTCTGCTTTTTGTATCGGTGCTTTCCACACAGATTAAATGAAAACACCGTGTCAAAGAGGTAAGGAGCCGGATAGGAAAAGAAGAGAGGTGGGTGTCCGTAATACTTTATAGTGAAAAATATTGCAAACCTTTTTCTCTTCTTCTCCTTCCGAAAGTGTTTGTATATTTTCTTCTTGTGCGGTTTCCTTTACCCCATTACTCGATGGTGCCATTTTTTGTTCCTCGATGAATTTGAGATTGAAAAGGCCCGACGAGTCTGGGTTTTGGGGAAACCAGACCTTTTTGTTACAGCCATTCTTCTCAAGAAGAAGGTTAAGGTGAGTTGAAAAAGAGCCGGGATTTATAAGATTTGCTATGTGGGCAAACATAACCATGGCCATGATTTCTTGCCCTTCCTTGGACATGATCAACCTCGTACCGTTTGTTCGTGCAGGGGTGGTCATTCTCGCTGCTGTATCTGCCGATGTTGTTTTTGTCTTTTCTTCTTTTTCCTTCTTGATTTTCTCCCGCCTTTTGCGGATCACTTCTTTTCGGATGGGGCACCTAATGGCCAAAGCCGTGTGGACACCCCCAGAATTTACGCACTTTTGCACCTTTTCCTTGCACTCTTTCCAACCGTGTCCGCTTTGGCGCAGTTGGAGCATGCAGGGTCGGTAGTACTTAGTAGCGTGCTATTCGACTGCGTAGCACTTGAAGCAGCAGTCGATGTTGATATATTCTTCCTTCTCTATTTGTTCGGGGCTTACTTTAAGGTAAATGCCGAGCAGCCCCTCTTTTTTTGCCCGATTTGCCATTGCGAGGCTGCTGAAGACTACCTTCATCGTTCCGCTTTCTTTCCCAAACTTGTAGACTGCTGTGATGCAGGCCCACTCTTGCTTCGCCGTTAGTTCTTCTTTTATCTCTTCACAGGTGTTTTCTGTGAAGAGCGGGTCCATTCTTCTTAATACACGGTACTTTGGGCCAGGATCTCTTGAGGTATACTAGCTTCAAGTCCAATCTTTTTGAGGTGTGGTTCAGCCTCGTCGGAGACCAGCTTCTCGACGTACCCAATTGTGCTGCATACCCATTGGGAGTGTCAAGGAGTTGGATCAGCACCTAGTTGATTTTATTATAGATTGTTTGTATGACTGCCAATTTTTTCGGGTTTTACGCCCCTCCTATAGTACGAAGGGGAATCCTCTTGCAGTCCTGGGGGACCGCCCCCATGTTAGGGCCGCTCTTCTTGAAGCTCTTTGTTAAAAGAGGGCGCGTAAAAAAAAGTTTTTTCTTTCGCACGAATAAAATTAATACTTATTGCGAAACGCCTTTATCTGCGTTCGCCTTTTCACTCCACCAAAAGTTTCAACTCACCCATCCAAGTTGATTTGATTGTATTGATTGTATAGGTTTATTGTGCAATAGCGTACATTTATACATAATCATAATACAAATAATAATAAAATAAAAACAAAACAAACAAACAACAAAAAAACAAACAAAAAAGACAAATACAGTAATAATATGATACAATAATATAAATACATGTATAAATGCACACATTAGACAAAGCGGGCAGCCCGTCAGTGTTGGCGTGCAGTAAGACGTGGTGGAGCGTCCCACGCGTTTCTTATCTGCTGCAAGTGGGTGGCGTCGGTCTTCATCACCTGTCGCCCGGCTGGGCGCGAGCGGCGATCAGCGCGGAGGGGGTGCTGTTCTCAGCACCTCCAGCAGCTCGTTTGTTGGGGTGTAGAGGACCACCTGGGCGGCTCTTGCCTCTCGCGCCCTGAGTAGGGCGCCTCTTACAGGGGGAGGGGCTGGCGCTCGCTCTGGCCTGAGGCGGGCGGTGGCTGGGCAGGAGAGGAGGTAGTGCACCAGTGGGCGGGGAGCGGCCGCCGCAATGTTTGCACCTCCCTGCCACAAAGTCGACGTGCAGCTCTTCCCGCGTGGAGTAGCCCAGCCTCACACGCTGTAGCAGCACGCCGTTCGCTCTGGGCTGCTGGAAGGATGGGTTCAGTGGGCGATGGGCTGTGGCTGCACCATACCACGCCGCTTGCCTCTTGATTGCTTCCCATTCTTGGTGCTGCTGGTGTGTGTTGTGGGCGGCCCTGCGTTTAACCTGCACCTTGAGCTGCTGCAGGCTGGGGCGCACGGTCCAGGTGATGATGGGGCCGTGGGCGGCTCGCTTGGCAGCCTCGTCGGCAGCATCGTTGCCGCGCACACCAACGTGGCTGGGAATCCAGTGGAGCCGGACACGCCTGCCCTGAGCTGCCAGGTCCTGCAGGGTGCACAGGATGGTGGTGGTGAGGTGGATGTTGTCCCGCGTGTGGGCGTGGGCGTGAGCGTGCTGCAGCGCCTGTAGTCCCGACCGAGAGTCAGTGTGTATCACCACAGTGGCCTCCCGGCGGAGCAGAGCGTGCTGGAGGGCGTGCAGGATTGCTACCAGCTCCGTCTGGAGGGTGGAGCAGTGGTCTGATGTCCTCCACGCTTGCGTCAAGCCGCTCGTGACGAAGGCGGCGCCGGACCTCCCGCTGTCGGGGTCGACGGAGCCGTCGGTGAAGTACACTGCGCTGCCTGGCTCCGTGACCTCAGACATGGCCATGAGGGCGTGCTGGTGCAGCTCCTCGGTGAGGCAGTTCGCTTTGCTGTCGGGCAACTGTGTGGCGGTGAAGTTTGCGGCGGGGGGGTCCCATGGTGGTGGTGGAACGTAGGCGGGGTTGGGGGTGTCGGGGTCGCGCCACAGCAAGTTCCCTGCTCGGTTGAGGGAGTTGGTTGCTAGGCTGACGTTTACGAGCCACCTGTTGTTACGCAGGCACTCGATGCCCTGCGCCACGGCCATTCGGAGTCTCCTCTGCGCAACACCTTCCACGTCGCGCTGGAGCACTCTGGCCACCCGACAGGCCACAATGCAATCCACCCTGGCGGTGAGGGGCACCAGGTTGGCCTCACTCTGCATGACACAGGCAGTGCACCACCTGGGTGCCCCTAACATGGTCCTCATGGTGGTGTTTTGTATTACCTCCAGGCGCTGTTGCTGCTGCCGGGGCAGCGCTACAAGGACCGGTGCACTGTAGTCCACTAGGGAGCGCACTGCCTGGAGGTAGTAGAGGCGGAGGACGGGGAAGGTTGCACCAGCGCTCGGCCGCGTCATGGCCCTCATCACATTCAGCCGGGCCTGCGTCCGCTCCCTCAGGTGCTTTGTTCCCCAGTAGTAGAGCCTGCGCAAGAGAAGAGGTACAACCTATATTTACGTAGTTGTAGTCTACTACTCCGGTGCACTATGACTAAGACTTCTGAACTCAACAAATTAGTCAAACTTAACTAATCCAACAGTTCAATGATTATTAAAAATAACGTGGAAAAAAGAGGCGAAGTGCCTACAATATAGATTCCCCCCCTTCCCCTCCCCCACCCCAACTCAACATAGTATAAAGTTAAGAATTAAAACCTACTTCAAATACAAAAGAGGCGAAGTGCCCAACTCCCAATCCACACTAGTAAGAATAACCATATAAATTATAAATAAACAATAAATGATAAACAAATAAATTACAATAATTAATTAATAAACGTTAAAAAGAGGCGAAGTGCCCAAAGATAATAGACAATCTAATACTCAAAACTTAAGATTCAGCATGAGAGAACCTTGAAAGGCTTGAATGCCTTAACGATATGACAGAAGATAAACAAATAGAAACAAATAGATATTATTACGGAGGAAACTGGCTGTCAAAGACAGCCAGCTACTTATTGACGGTGGAATTTTACAATAAGAATTACATAAGAAGAATGCTAGTGATGCCATAACACCAGGGCAAACTAGGAAACTTATTCACACCTTTATATACCTACCACACAATTTCATCACTTTAACCTAAATTAAATTAAATTAAATTCAGTAGTCCTGACGTAACCACAATTTCTAAACATGGAATAAAAAATGAAGAAACAACGAAAATCTTCAACTATCATAATAAAAAAATATCCTACCGGAGAAAGGTACGATGGTATGGCCATTGCAATAAAACGAAACCTTAGATACACACAAGAGGGGGGAGATGGACGAGGCCTATCTTGCCGTAACGCCGGAAATGAAGTCCTCTGCAATCACGCTAACATCAGCCTACCAACCGCCTCGACGCTCGTACATTCCGGTTCACTCAGTAATGGAGCTATTCAATAAGAAAAATCTGACGATGCTACTGGGGGACCTGAATGCCAGAATACCCGAATCAGTCTACCGGACAAAAAGAACGAAGGAAATATTCTAGAGCTCTTAATGGAAAGAAACATATTAAAAGGAGGAGGACCGGAATTTCCAAACTACATTCCCGCAAGAGTTAACAGAGAAAAACTTTCCATACAATGTGTATATGGAATTTATTCCCATACCTTGCAGCGACCCTATTGGAATTCTGGTCACCATCAACCACAATCCAATACAGGTTTCAATAATACCTCGAAAAGATTACAGACTGGCAAATTGGAAAAGATATACATAAATACTAGAAGATTACAACCAAACAGAGCTAGATGAAAAAAGCTACGAAGAATTGGAGAACTTAACCGAAACAATAATTGAGCACATGAAAAAAGTAGACGAAAAAATTATACCTAAGATCAGATATAAAACTCTCCCGCATCCAAAATGGACGGAAGAGATGCAAAGGATTGCTAGAAAAATAAAAGAGAAGTTCTCAGAAATCAGTCAGTCTGGAACAAAAAGATAAAAAAGCAAAGAGCTAAAGAGACTGAAAAGAGAAATCATCTTCCTAATTAAAGAACAACAGGAAGAAAAATGTAATGAATTAATTAAAAAGATAAAAACACCAAAGATCCAAACAAATCTTGGAAAATGCCAAAAATAATAAAAGGTCGGCCACAAAGAAAGACGATAAAAATAACAGACGAAGAAATTGTGTTCTTAAGAAACGAAGCAGCAATAGAGGAAAAATTCAGGGAACATTGGAGCAAGATATACACTACAAAATGGAAGGACAATCAAGGATAAGATAGAGAAAAAGGAATTAACGGTAAACGAAAGTATAAGAATAAACAGAGAAAGACTAAGACCGAAGAATAGAGTCAACAAACGCACATACGAACAAGCAGGACTCGGAACGACGATCACGATGGACGTAGTAAAAGTTACTATCAGATCCTTCAAACAAAATTCCCCTGAAAGACGGGACTAAGAAAGCGCAATTACGAAAAAGCTCCCGAAAACATAATACGGGTTCAGAAAAGAACGAGACTTGATAATAGCTCTCGCAATAATTACCGAAAAAATCGCGTAAGCCAAATCTGAGAGAGAGTATGTGGACTTGGTAGTCCATGATGTCGAGAAAGCCTTCGACAAGGTATGGGTTGAAGGACTAAAACAATGCATACCTGAATATAGGAGCTCTCCCGTCACCTGTCAAGGTGGTAAAGATAATTTTTCTGCTAAAACTAGGAAAACCGTCGAACCTGGTCTTAAGTTATAGACCAATATCGCAAAGAAATTTCCGGGAAAGACCTTTGAAAAAATACTGAACAAAAGGCTGACCGAACACCTAGAACTAGCAGGAAAATTAAACAAACATCAATACGGGTTCAGAAAAGAACGAGACTCCTTAATAGCTCTCGCAATTTTTAACGAAAAAATCGCGTAAGCCAAATCTGAGAGAGTGTATGTTGACTTAGTAGTCCGTGATGTCGAGAAGGCCTTCGACAAGGTATGGGTTGAAGGACTAAAACATAATCTCATACAACTCGATCTCGGCATCCGGATGCAGAGGATCCTGGCCGATTATATAACTGACAGAAAGGCCTACATCAGCATAGAAGACCTCAAAGGGCCTGTATTCCAGCTAAAGACAGGGGTTCCACATGGGGGATATATGAGTCCCATCCTATACTCAATATATACAGCCGATCTTCCACCACCAATAACACCAGGTTGTATGAACATACAATATGCAGATGATATCAACCAGCTGATCTCCACAAGAACCACAAACCCAAGACAAACATCAACCACAAACATCAACGAATACGTAAAGATGTCGAAAAAAAACTCAATTCAAATAAATTCAAAATCATTCCAAAAAGCCGCTTCAAGAAAGATCAGATAAACATCGACAGCACAAACTATGAATATGCCGAAAAAGGGAAAGTGCTGCGCCTACACGTGGGAGAAAGGGGCTACCATGCACACATGAAAGAAAGAATAACAAAACCCAAGATGGGGTAAGATTACTATATCATTTAAAAGAAACCGATCAGAAAAGAAAAAAGCTGCCAAGAGTGCAAAACAAGGCAGCATATATTATAATTAACACAAAAAGAAGAGAAACAAAAAGAATTAGTGAAATACTAAGCTCGGCTGACTTAGCCCCAATCAACAAAGTTTTAGAAAATCCCACAAGAAATATATGGAATAAAATCGAAGAAAAAAAATCACCGAAACAAGCAGAGAACTCAATATTGAGAACGAAGACTATGAAAGACAAACATTCCCCTTCAGCGAAATGAAAGACCAATCTATACATGATCATCAAAGAAATAGAAACCCTAAAAATAACAATAAAGGAATATAAAAAATAAACCAGGTAATAAAAAATTAAGAAAAGGCATAAATGCCTGAAGGAATCAAACAACAGGAGATAAAAAAAGGAAAATGACAAAGAATAAAAAGCAACGATAGGTACCCCCCAAAAAACCCAGAATAAACAAATAAAGAATTCGAAGTAACTGTAAGTAACTACGTCCAAATAAATAGAAGTAGGAGCAAAAGAGATCCAACTACGCAGAAAGAACCTGGCATATCCACTCATACTCACAATCCCACTTTTCCCATTTACACCCCCAAAAAACATCAAAAAGAACAACAAAAAACCTAAACTAAACTCTCCTGCTATCCATCTATCACCACTTCTTCTCTCACCTCTTTTTCAGTAGAGTGTTGATTATAGTTCAGAGCCTACTCCTGATAGGAGTCACCACGAGATTTCTTTATTTCTTTAAGGTGTCTGACAGCATCCTCTAGGCGCTCTTTTATATTTTGTAGTTTTGCATCAATACTAATGTTAGTTGGTTCCACTTGCATAGATCGGAACATCATAGGAAACAACAAAAAATCACGGTTATTTGAACACTATCCATTCGGACTTTTTCAAAAGAGAGATACTACTAGTTATGAACAAATGTTCGTTTAGAGCCGTATTAGGCATTTTGCCCTTCTTAAGCCAATTGTTATTTGGGCTCGACATGAACACATTATAATGTTTCATTATACACTTCAAAGTTCTCATTTTTGACGTATGTTTGTGTTCCTTATTCCATATTATAATATGAACACTACAGATTCGCAGCATTGTGTAAACTTTACTTTCATGATGGCAAATGACTTCAACATTTTTTTATTCTATTCCACTTATTGTTATTCCGTGTTTGTTTGTAGAATGTGACATTATGATAAGATAGTGTTTTAGCAAATTAACCTAGACGACACAGTTTGTGAACTGCTGTTAGAGTACCGTTTTTTTAGAGCTAGTGATTGCTATACTTCATTTCCTGAAGTAAAGTAAATCCCTTTATTATTTCCTACCTGGAAAACAAGATATTGAATAGTAGGATATCAGATATGGATCGTAAAACCATATCTTCTCAAAAATTTTACTATTGCATATATATTTGCCTATATCAGATTTAGTTACTTCCTCCTCAGTAGTATTCTAGTTCGGTAGACATATTATCATCAGAGCCATTGTTAAGATATTTGTATACATACACGGTGTCCTAAAGGTTAATATGCATGGTAAATACATAGTCTCACCTGGACCACAGTGGTCAGAGTCTCATTGTCATCCAAGCTCCCAATCTTCCAAGCTCCCAATTACTAGCAAACTGAGCAACAGTTGCAGGTAATACAACCGCCCGGATTGCTCTTAGGGGCAAAGGAGGGGGTTCAATAGATTGTGCAAGAATTTCCATGTGGTACTTTACTACAACATTTTCTGGGCCTCCTCAAACCATTCTCTCCCCTCATGAAATATCCAGACAGTTTACACCTGCGACTGTTGTAATGCTCGTCGGTGTATGGGAGCTTGGGTGATTAGGAGACATGGAAAGTTCCTGAGCACTCTGATCCTAGCGAGATTATATATTTCCACTGCATAGTAACTTTGCGGAAAACAGACATATTCAATCGAAAATGAAATAGAGAAAATTTGCATTTATTATGAACAATAAATTAAGCTTAGGATTATCTATTGATGTAAATAGTAAGATTAGTCCAATTAGATGAATAATAATAATATATAATAATAATAGGTATTTATTATGGGCCCTTCAGGGCTGTTAGCCCTCACACAGCGCAGGTTGTGTAGCGAGTGTAGAGAAAGTTTACAGGGGAGAGAAGGCAATTCTGAAGAGATGAGACCTCAGGAGACGTTTAAAAGTAGCAAAGGAGGAAGACGATCGGACTTCGGCAGGAAAATCATTCCAAAGTCTTGGAGCACAAACTGAGAAGGAACAGTCACTCATCGAGCAGAGGACAGAATGATGAGTGTTCAGGAAGGAAGCGACGTTAGACCGGAGTGCCCAAGGAGTTTGGCGACGGGAGAGGGCAGATGAGAGATAAGGTGGAGCCTCGAGGTTTAGGGCCTTGTAGGTGATGAGAAGAATTTTATACTGGGTACGGAAGCGAATAGGTAACCAGTGAAGTTCCTGTACCAATGTTGTTTTTAATACTTCGGAGCTACGACAAGGTTTTTGAATGGTTTTCATTCCGAATTCCTTTCCTATCAAATACCTGTCAATTATTTTAATTCCCCATATGATAGCGAGAGCCTTCCGTTTAATCACTGTGTAGTTCTTTTTGCGCAGTAATCACTTTCGGCTGGCGTAAGCAATGGGAAACTCTCTTCATTGATTCTGTATTGAACTAAAACACAATCGATGCCGTCGTTGCTTGCGTCCGTCTGGATGCCAAATGGTTTGGCGGGATTGGGCAACCGTAATATCGGGACCGACGCGAGTTTACCCTTAAGTCGTTTGGAGGTGGTGATTGACAACTGACTCAAACCTAGTTATGCTGGGGTTTCTTCTTCAGGAGCTCGCAAAAGGGAGCAAAATTGTGAATGAATCGCCTATAAAAAGAAGCGGAACCGATGAATGACTTTAACTGCTTTTTGTTTGCGGGCAGCATAATTTTTACCATGGCTTGGAGCTCTTAATCCTGAGGGGTTAATTGATTATTCCCTAGGCGTAAGCCTAAGTAATCTATTGTATTAATCTATTGTATTAAAGGAAAAATTACATTTGCTCGGACAAATTGTCAAATTCTGATCCCTGAGCCTTTGCAGCAGCGCTTGAAGAACGGTCAGGTGCTGGTCCCATTCATTTGTAGACACACAAATATTATTCGTCTCATCATCTTATTATAGTTACTGCAGGCGGTGACGAGACCAAATGAGAGCAGATGAAACTGCAGAACCCCTTTCGGTCGGGAAAGCGGTGTACCTTTTAACCATTTCTCGCAATGAGATCAGGTAATAGGCCTTACACAAATCCAGTTCTGATATACACTTCGTTTTCTCAAACAGATGGAGATTTAGGTCGATAAGGGGAATCGGCTCTGCGTCAAACACGGTAACGGCGTTTAGTTTCCTAAACTCGATGCACATTCTATATGAATTATCTGGTTTCTTGACCATGACGACGAGGGAACAGTAATCGGGTTTTGACGGCTTGATTATCTTTAGATTTTACAACTTCTCAACTTCAGTATTAAAATCTTCTCTTAAATACACGAGTAACGGATACGGCTTAGACCTAATAGCCTCTTGGGTGGTCAATTGAAAATCGTGCTCAAACTGAGTATCACAACCTGAAATGTCTGAGGTCACGTCACCGAATTGATTTAGGAGAGATGTCAGCCGGTTTTTCTGAGCGAACGATAAGTGGTCGCTTATTTTGAGCTCAATTAAGTACGAGTATGATGATTGGACATCCTGATTTAATTTTTGTTTAGTGAAATAATCTTTGAGGATGCTTAAGGGGCCTCGAACGTTGCTACCATTAAGTAACTTAAATGGCGCGAACCCCAAGGTGCAATAGGGTATCGTTCTATAGACAAAAAGAGCCACTAGCAGATAAAAATGCCATTCTCTTTGATCTTCGACGCAAATATTCAGTAGAATAGCCTCGAGATTCCCATTCAGCCTATCGCACATACCATTTCGGATGGGGTGAAATGGAGTGGAAAATAGGGGCTTTACCATGAGTACTTTTCCTATCCACTCCATCAAATAGGAGGTAAATTGACGGTCTCGGTCAGACAATATTTTCTTCGGTAATCCAACGCGGGAAAAGATGAAGATAAGGGCTTCGGTACACGAAATGCTCTTGATCTTCTTGAGTAGGACAGCCTCGGAGAAACCTGGTAGCAAAATCCTCCAGAGTGAGTATATAAATATGGCCCTCAGTAGATGGTGGGTGGATTGAAACAAACAGGTCGATTGCCACTCGGGAGAAGGGTTCTGAGATTACGGGTCCCTTCTGCAAGGGGATCGGCTTAACTCGCCCCTTAATGCCGTTTTCTGGTATATGTTGCATGATTGACAATATCGAAGAATTTCATCTGACGCTCCAGACCAATAAAAGTACTTAAAAAGTTTTTCATGTGCAGTTTGTAAAATAAATCGCACATGAGAGCGGGGAACACATAATGTTCGAGACTTGGTGGGATGTCCCTCGGAGCATATTGGGTAGAGTAGATTATCTTTAACAATGAAGGAAATTAATTTGACACCTATAATGGACTCTTGCGTCTTATTTTGGGCCTTAGTCTACAGATAACGAAGTGATTCACACGTTTTCTGTTTCTTATCAAAGTCCTTGTTTACAACATTGCTATATTCTGAACACTGGCAAGTTTTCAGCAGTGCGAAAGCTTCCAAATCATGCTTCGCTTGTGAGCGGGTGGTCACAGGTTGAGCCACCGGGGATGAAGAAACTTTGGGGCTATGCCCAAAAAGAGCGGCACAAAATTTGATGGGAGCTGCCACTACTTCGGCCCAGCCAGTCTATATGGTACTTAGCGATGGGGAACAGATTAGCGCGAACCGATCGTGATCCTGAGCTACAGGTGGTAGTAACTTATTCGAGATCATGATACAAGTGCAACTGGTAATACGGACTAGGGTGGAGATACGGCAGCCGCTCACCGTATCAGTCTCGTATTGAAGGCTCCAAGGGTTCCTTTTGTTGAACAAAAACTTCATCTGGTGGCCAACTGGACCTGGTTCTTTCGAATAGAGAGGAGTTTCCGGTTGAGGCGGGGTATGAGAAGGGATAACACTCACCTCGTGCACCTAGTGCGAATAGTTATTCCACAAGTAAGAATTTATATGGCAGTTTTTTCACACATGACCCTCGTTTTCGCAGGAATAACACACAATAGTCCTCCTGGGAAACGCTGACGAAAGGAAATTAGAGCAAAAAGGCTGAACCACTCGTTTGACGGTTGTTCGAACATGTTTCTGCTTGGAATGGCCTGTTAACTTGACAAAACTTTCCTTGTTGTGAGGCTCGAATTAATGCTTATTTACCTTCGATTTGGGAAAAGATGGTTTCACTTTCTTCCGTTCTTTGGTGTAGCAATTGTGGTTTGCTTCATAGACGTCAGCCTCTTCTATGCACTCTTTGAAACTAATGCATCTTCTGTCCTTGACGAACGATCTGATTTCTGATGTACGTGATGCCAAAGGAATTTAGGTGCCGTCGTAATATGTACTCTAATTGTCTGAATGTTTAATTGGGATGAGTTCTGTACTGTCTAAACTTCACACCGTAAAAATCTGGGTTCATATTATAGGCGGCAAGTAGCTCAGCCTTAAACAATGAATAATCAATTGTTGCCTCTGAGAGTAGGGAAATGAAAATATCCTTTAGATGAGTGTTCAGTATGAACAACAATTTCTATGTCTCAGTTCCGCAAAGTCTTTCCCTTCTTTTAAGACAGGCAGTTTGACAAATGCTGGTTGCTGGATTCCATTCCCTGAAGTGATGGCTAGGGTTTCGTTGATCGGCCTTGCCATCTCGAATTAATGCAAACGAATTCTCTCCCTTTCTCTCCGTTCTTCTCTTTCTCTTCTTTTTCCCTGTCATTTACTTCTTTTTCTCTTTCTCTTCTTTCTTTTCTGTCATCCACTTCTTTTTCTCTTTCTCTTCTTTCTTCTTTTTCTCTTTCTCTTCTTTTATCTTGTGCGGTTCTCTCTTCTTCCTAGATATAGTAAAAAAAAGACCTTCCCAGTTAGACCCAGAGATTCTACCTGTGCCTTTAAAATTTCGAACGAAGACATGATGTCTCATCTGTTCGCGCTAAAAAAATATTTTTTACGCAAACACAAGAGGATGCAGCGGGTTTGTCAAACCCGAATTAACCGTGTTTCACTTAACGCACTTATGAACACTGACGAAAGTGCCAATGGATTTTTACGTGACCCAGTAATAAAAATACAAAATAAAAACACGCAAAAAGGACTCGTTTAATTCGCACGATATGAATTGTGTGATTGAGACAAACAAGACTTGATGCCTACCCCTAGGTATGCCAAACAAAACAGAACAAATACCATTTCTCTGGATCTTTCAAATGGCAGAGTATACGGGGCCGAAAAAACAGATAAAATATTCCGCTATGGGAAAAATAGTGATGCACAGTCACAATAAACACAAAGTAATTAACTTCAAATATTCACCGGGATCGTATATATAAATTTGCAAATAGTTTAGCACGAAAATTATTGTTTCCTTGATATCCAGAACCACAATCTTAAAAGCCTTTAAATAAAAAGCTTTTGACGCCCCTTATTATATATATATATATATATATATATATATATATATATATATATATATATATTATTATGTCATAGATCATATAGGCTTCACTGACCTTCGCTTGACCTCCCTAGACACGGGGGTGGGTCCCTTTTAAGTACGGGAGATATTCGAGTGCGTTTTCTACCGTTAGCCGACTTAGAAAATACATCAATGGTTTTTTATGTGGTTCTTGAAATTAAACAGGAGAAACAAAATAATCTTTACTATTATACAAACAAATAACAGAATTTAACAATAATTTGTACACTATGGGGAAACTAATCGTTCAGCAAAAGGAAATTAATTTGCAATGGAGGCTTTGGCACGAGCTTTAAGTAGCACAATATTTTCTCGAAAGAAAACGGGAAGAGATGATGAGGTGAAGCTTCCTAGTCGGAAAGCTTCACCCCTTTTCGACGGTGATAGAAAAAAATGTAATAAGCTTACGCTTTTCAAAGAGAAGGGCGGGGGGGCCAGTGAAGTGGTTGTTCGAGGGAGTATATTGCAGGGCACGAAGCGAAACGCATTATTCCAGAATGAGTCCTTATGTCCTTGACTGCCGTAGTTCTGAACAACTGGTTTCTTGCCTGACAGTCGTCAGGGTACCAAAGAGTCGCTTGTGAAGGGGTGCGTTGTGTCCTTTGGCTGGTTTCAATGAATCCTCTTGATTTCTGCTTGGATACTGCGTGAGCAGTGCATGCCTCATGGTGAATACTGATTTGCTCGTTTCCGCGTTACGAAATATATACGACTTCGCTGAAAGCGATTTTGTTTGCCGTCAGAAGTGGGCTCCACTCTGATTCAAGGCGCGGAGGGTTAATGCTTAGTGCTCTCTCGCTGATTTGGGTTCCGGGCTCCAATTTGACTCGTCTTGCTTCGTTATCTCTCCGGAAGTTTACCGAAAGACGCCGGTTGACGGTCTGTTCGTCCGTAAGATACCCTCTTAGACCTCTTAATCAGCGTGATCTCTCTCTCTCTCTGACACTCTCTCCTCGTTATAGCTAATTGCCACTCTTGAACCGGATTCATAATTAATAGAAAAGTACGTCCTAGTTATGGGTCTTAATGTTTATATCGATTATAACTCTCTGCGTTATCGAATCCCTTTGTGTAAATTTGAAACAAGTAGTGATCAAAGTTTACCTTTAATTCATTATTTAAGACTTGTTGGATGGCTTTGTTTATCCTTGTTTTAATTATATATGATTTAACTAAATGCAACAAAAGGTATGCATTATCATAAATATTATTCATCAAGTGAAAGGAAAGTTATAGGCATGAGGAAAGTGTTAGTTGCATTGCGATTATGAGAATTTTTTTGTCTTTGTATGAGAGTGAGGCTGTGTTGCAAAAAGAGGGGATAGAAGGGCATATATTAAATATTTTGATTTGAAGTGAGAAAAATACATATATGGATTAAATAACAAAGAAATAAAGAAAACAAATTATTCTAACTGCAGAAAGATGTCAATGAATTTGTAAAAGAAAATATTTTGAGGTTTAGGAGTATATAAAAAGAATGAATGATAATATATTTTTGAAGGAAACGTGATGGTGTGCTGGTACACAAAAGGTTGGAAGACTGCTTACAAGATTGATTGTAGGCTAAATATTTAAGGGGAAGGAGACTATTGGAGTTCAAAACACTTCTATACCTAGTCTCCCATAGTTGTAGTAGGTTTCGCCATCCATCCTTAATATCGTGGACAATAGTCCCATTTTTGATAATGATATTCACATGCAGATCAGAATGACAATTTCTGGCAACTATTAAAGAACTAGTGGACGGTCCTGTGTGTGTAGGCGGGAGTTTTGTGCCTAGACACCAGCAAGTCATCATAGAACCCTTCGAGGTCCTGCAACAGAAGTATTTGGATATGTAACTCCAATTTGTCCCTGAACAAAGAAGAGACTGGGTTTGTTGTGCTGAAAAAATTGCAAGGGAATGTTTGCGGTGTTGTGATTATATATTTGATGTATGTTTCGTTATATCTTCTTACACTAAAGAGCAGATTCAGAGTATCTGCCAATTGGTGGTGAAGTTCGAGACGAAATTGAAAGTTTTATGTCCGCGCTCGCTGGGAAGGAACACCTGCATCGACCCTAGAAGGCTAAACCAGTATCAAATAGGCTAATCTGAGCTCTATTATGTACCCATAAATTAACCTTATCATGAACGTTTCCAAGAGGCGGTCCTAAATCAGATTCTCTAAATTATGATTTTAATGTTCATTTGTGGAAGAGTGAAGAAAAAATATTAAAATTATCCAATTTGCCCAAAGTGAAGAATTATGAGGAATTTCGAACAAAAATTCCCCCAAAATTAAAATACAAACACAGGACATTATTATCTTTTTTCCACCTCATGAGAAGACAAAAAAGATACATAGAAACGTGCAGTTTTCAACATAGACCATCCAATTCATTTCAATGAAGCAGCTAAGTGCTTTCTTTGCCTATTCTCTGAATAGGAACTCATGACATTTGCAATTTGCTTACAAAAAGCAATATGTTATATTATAATCTACATAATAAGCTTTAAAAATCAGGTTGCTTCCTTAATTCCTATTTTCCTACGCCTACGTGAAAAGCTCATTAATATATTCCTACTCCTGACGACTCACATAAAAGAAGACTTTAGATTCCTTAAGAAGCATATGGATAAGAGCGCTGAATGTAAAGTACTTTCGAATGACGTTGCTATTAATTTTCAACAATACGACTCCTCGCCTGATAACATTCAACGATGATATATTTTGCTTCTTACCTCTTTTATTTTATTTGCAACGCAAATTGGGATTTACCATTTTTAGCTTCGATCTAGGCAATGGAGTTTCTCCTGTAGAATTTAGACACAGGTATGAGAAAGTTTCCTACCCATTTTTCGTTCTTTCAAACTTTATTCAGGTAAAAGATTGAAAAATGTAATAAAAATTCAATGCGGTAAGAGAGTCGAAAGTTATGCCTTAAGAAAACAAGCAACCAATACACAATTGAGAGATTGAAATGGTCTGAAGAAATAGATGCTCAGACCTATTGAGGGCAAGTGGACTGGAAATGGTGTGAAATACAAAAATGATCTACCCTAAGAGAAACAGGGCATGTAAACAGGTCAATTGTATAATAATATGGAAGAAAGAGAGAAAGAAATAAACTTGAGAGGGAGAAAAAGGAAGAAAAAGTGAGAGAGGAAAAAGACGGAGAAAAATACACAAAGAAAGTTAATGAAGAAAATAAATAAATTACATTGAAAACTACTCCATATAGAATTATGTTATTTTTATATTAAAAACGAAGAAAATAACTAATGGCATGACTGGACGAGGCCTAACCAGGCCAGCGTATTACTTTATTGAGTATATGGTGATTGTATTATGTAATCTGTAAGCTACTGATACTGAATTGCAGGATTCAATAGACCCAGCGAAAACCTCCAAAAATAGACGCCCGGTAGTCTTATCAAATTCCATCATACTCCACACATAAAATAATATGTCTAAAATTGGAATAAGCAAATGAGACTGTATAGATTAATTTACATCTATGAATTTAAATACAAAAAATAAGGAATAGAAATATATTTGTTAATGTATATAAATATAGAAGGCAAGCGGCCGTTGGAAGTGCGTGCGGGTCACGCGAATGTACGAACGCACGGAAGATCAGAGACACCTGTTTCAATAAGAAAATTCATAAAAAAACAATACGCGTCTCAGAATAAACTTATCTAAAGAGGAGAGTCTATAAAGCACCTGGGTAAATCGGTGACCAAAAGGAATTGTATCACAAAGATGCGACAAGCGTATCCAATTATATAGATAAAACTTTGGATATGTAAGTAATTCGACATACACAGCTTTGAGTAGCTTAGCCTTTAGGGCGGAGAACAATGAACTTAACAACTGAAGTTAATCCTATGGACGATTCTACGGCACGCGTTCTCGAAAATAAGCATATACTTATATATTCGGAACAGCTCAGTTACAATGATTATTGTAATATTACGATTATTAGATGACTGTCGTTAAAAAGATTATCTCGCTCACGTTCCCCCTTTAAATTTACCAAGTTTTGTCGCTACAGAATTTAATACTTCTCGTTGAGTATATATATATATATATATATATATATATATATATATATATATATATATATATATATATATATATATATATATATATATATATATATATATATATATATATATATATATATATAGAAATGGGCCAATATTAGAATGAATTATATGTCTGCAACCTCCTTTTTTACCTCGATTTGCCCTGAGACCTTCGGTAAGCCCAGCCAAATTAACCCATTAACGGCCAATGTCCCATTTTAGGGACACCACTTTTTAGGTTGTAGAATCATTACAAGAATGATTAATTATTTATTTTTATTTTTCAGAATGTATTTCACAATCATATCAAAGTATACCATAAAAATTATGTTATATGGTAGACAACTTTTATCACCAGAGGGCGCCAAAGTCGTGCGATTTTTTGTGAGAAGACACGCTAATGCATGAATGCCCTCAGTCCCTCACTATCTGCATAGGAAGAAGGTGGGTTGTGTTAAGGGTGTGCATTGGTTATAAGAGAACACGAGAAAAGCATCAACTGATTTGTAAAATATAAAATGTAAGAATTGGGTTGTTTATAATTTCGCGTCCCATTTTTGGGACATTGGCCAGATATTGCTAATTTGATATAAATGATCTAGTCATTTGTTTGTTATCATTTATAATTATTTAATGCAAAATTAACACACTAGTCCTTTTATTAGTAATCTCCAACATTTATGATTTATATATATTATTATATATGTACATATAATATTATATATCTATGTATATATATATATATATATATATATATATATATATATATATATATATATATATATATATATATATATATATATATATATATATATATATAAATATATATAATCACATTTCAAGATGAAATCTTGGTATATGATGTTTTTATTTCTTTTTCTGAGGCCTACTCTTTGCTATTATGACACGAAGATCTTTATTGACAACTAATGAAGTTGACAATGCGCTAATGAACTTGAGTGATGATGAAGCATGGAATGAAAACGTGGATGCTGCAATTATTCATCCAAGTTCAGATGAAATGACAGATGATAAACCTATCAATGATGAAGACCTCCCCGAAGAAAGCATTCTTCAAGATGTTGCAGGTAGACTGGAGTTGATTGTTCACAACAATGATGGTGAAGAAATTGAATTAACTGGGGTTTCAGCAACCCATTCTCCTTAAGGTAAGCGTAGAAAAATTGACACCAGTTCGATTCCCAAAATGTAAAAAAATGTTTTCCCAAATATAAAGGAGTAATGAATCTGCTCTCTCAAAATAGTTTTGACAAACTATATAGGCTGCAGGGTAAGAGCATTTTTAATATTTTTGAAGAATTCCTGACTGATGAGTTATTGAAGTTATTGTTAAGCATAGTATGACTCATGCTAAGCAGAAAAATAATCCTAATTTTTCTGTCAACATTGAAGAGATGAAAATATTTCTAAGAATTATTCTGTTTACTGTGTACCATAAACTTCCTCAACAAAATATGTACTGAGAGCAATCGCCAGATTCAGGAGTGCCCTTTCTTTTCAATGCTCTGTGGAGACAAAGGTTGAAGGAAATAAAAAGGTTTCTTCACTTGAATGACAATGCTAACATTGATTAAAATGTATAAGCTGAGACCATATCTAGATGCTCTAAGAGAAAACTTTCAGAAATTTGGCATTTTTGATTCCCATTTGGCAATCGATGAAATGATGATAAGGTATTATGGCATGCATTCTGCTAAAATGTTTATGAGGGGTAAACCAATCAAAGTGGCTACAAGTTTTGGTGTCTTTGTGGTTCCGACGGATACCTATACAACTTTTCGCAATTTCTTGGTAAGGGCAGTGAAACTAACAGTGGACCTCTAAGAATGAGGGTTATAAATAACCTAACAGCAGTAATTCCTGAAGCTGAAGCTGCATATCACGAAATCTTTTTTGATAATTTCTTTACAAGCATTAATACCTTGAAAGAACTGGGAGATAAGAGTTTGAAGGCAACTGTCACAATTCGTGAAAATCGTACAAAAAAATGTCCACTTATGCCATCTAAAGTAATGGAGAAAACAACAGAAAGAGGGTTCATAGACTATAGATTTGATTCTAGCAATGAAATTTCAGTCACAAAATGGCATGACAACACTGCAGTTGCAGTTGCTACAAATTACAATCAGGTCTTCCCAACTGGTACTGCTAGATGCTTTTCTCAGAAACTCAAAAAAGAAATAGGAGTGCAAATCCCCAAAGTTATTTCAGAATACAACATATCAATGGGAGGGGTAGACCTACTAGACAAACAAGTGCCCTTATATAGGGTCAGAATACGTAGGAAGAAATGGTGGTTCCCACTGTTTACGCAATGGCTTGAAATTGCTATTGCGAACTCTTGGAGGGTTTATCAACATGCAAATCCAGGTGAGACACTCTTCCTGCTAGATGCAAAAAGGAAAGTTGTTTTGGCTTATGTTTCAAAGCATTCTCATTCAAGCCGTAAACGCCCTGGCCCACAAAGAAGTATGCTTTTGGGTGGAAGAGTAAGTGAAGATATCAGGTTTGATCAAGGGAATCACCTTGTGATTCCAATTCAGTGCACTGTGTAAGAAGAAAACAAAGAGAATTTGCAGTTGTTGTGATGTTCCACTCCATGATCTGTGCTTTGCAACTTTCCACACTAAATAATATTGATGAACTACAGCAATTCATCATGACCATACTTATCAAAAAGGGCCTTTATTATGCGTGAACGATATAATTCAGTTCCAAAACTAAATATTTTCCCTTTATCAATTTTTTCAGCTATTTTTTTAATTATGCCAGTTGATTTATTATTTTCCATTGTTCATTATTACGTCTACATTATGAAAAGAATTGAAACATAATTTCATTTTGATATATAGTTTGTTTAAATTTTTTTTCTTCATAGAAAAATAGAAATAAACAAATCTGAAACTTCTAACTTATTTTACCCTAAAAACTATGTGTGACGGCCAATGTCCCAAAAAGGGGACGCCATCTTTTAGGCCGAAGATAAGTAAAAAATAATTATTGATTGGTTGTAACGTTATTCTAAGGTCTTTCTCAGAAAAGATCTGCCAAGATAAAATTAAAATTCATTACAGAATAATTATGGCCTTTAATGGGTTAAAAACACAGTGAAGAAATAGGTATTTAGTTTCAGGAAGAAAACGTTTGTGGGGCGACTTCTCAGGTTAACGCTTGCCCTTCCTAGCGGGAGTAAACCAACCTTTGCCACAATCCCCGCAAGAGAGGTTTATTTCTGTCATCTAACGAGGCCAAAAGCGATTTGGTCGCGTTTTATCTACTCATCTAATAACGCCTCTTTTTATCCATCTCTAAGGCAGATAGATATTGTGTGGTTGTTATTGTGGATAAACCGTTTGAGCTAAAAAAAATTATCGTTTAATGTTTTTTACACTAGCTATAAATGTAAGGAATAGTAAGGGCGGAGTTAGTTCAGTAGGCTCTATATCTTTTTCTAAATATCCAAAAATAGGCTACAACCTTTTCACACACCGCCTGTTGGTATCATATATCATTTTCATATAAATAGCATTTACAGCTACATCACTAAATTAACCCTCCAGGGTCACAAGAAATTCGCGAACCCCTTTCCTGCTACGAAAGGGGGCTGGGAGGAAGTGTGCATAATATTTATCTTATTTTTTGTACTCATTCTCCGATTTCTTCTCAATTCCTAGTTTAAGAGGGGGGAAAGGTAGCAGTTCAGCTGGAGGATGTATTCTATTGTGCCGATGTATATTCGGTAATCAGCCATCTTCGTTGTCGTACGCTAAATGCCGAGGAACCTTTTCATTGGAGTTTAAGCACCACAACCATAGGCACTCTAACTCTTGCAAATGTCGAATTCACCCATAAAATTATTGCTCTCAAACATTCGCAAACATTTGTTTCATTGTCTCCTATAACTTAAAATCTCGTCCACACCCTCTTTCATCCTACCACCCTGATCTAACCTAATTGCATTCCATTCATTCCATCATATGCACTCTTCATTCTCTTTCATATTTATCTCACATAGGGAATATTCCTGTTTTACATACATAGACTACCAGTTACCTCTTTTCTACATGGCATAAACCACACAAATTCCATACATCTACCAGTGTTTTCAAATGATTGTCTTGAAAAACCAAGCAGAAAAGTGTGGGAGAAACAAAGCGTAATTCAACAAGTTCCGTGATTCCACCGACATCAACCCAATCAATATGCGTAGGAAATACTAGGCAAGACTTTATAGAGAATAATTCACCAAAACCAGGAAGACGGTCAGAATAGTTTGATTGCATACGCCAAACATAGCTAAAATACCAAATGAGTATATCTGAATAAATTATTAAATCTAAGCCTAAGAGACTATCATTTCTAAATGCTGCTATTGGAAAGTCCCTCATCGCACAAAATGTATTTCCTTCTTTAACCTTACCACTAAATTCATGATTGTCATTAACTGGGTGTCTATTTACTGATTTTATTTCAGAGACACCTAAGGTTATTTTGAAAATAATTTTTTTAGAGGGAGTAGTATTTTTCGTTATTCTCCAGTAATTATACTGAATTTAAATATTTCCAACGGGGGGGGGATGGGGGGTCTTCTCAATGGTATTGTTGGAGGAGGTTGATGGAAATAAAAACACATCGACTAAAAAATAATAGTGATGATTAATGTTACTATAACTTGCAGATAACGGGATCAGTCTTTGTTTAATTTTTATTGTATTAATTTTCGTATGAGTGTAGAAGACGTGCGTGAGTTCAAGGTTATGGGCCCAAGAAGGCAGTCGTCAGATGGGGTCTTTAAAAAAAAAATTCGAGGTTATGGGCCACACATCTAACAAATTACAGTGTTTACCGCACTACTGGTTGACTCCAGGTGAATTTAAAGCCGAATACCAACGATGGTGAATCCCGCAGAAAGAGATTTAAAAATAATGGGATGAAACTAAAGTAAGAAAAAATATGTAGAAATCTAGCTGTAGATCCTCCTATAGCCATTGCAGTTGGCAGGGGGCTAACTATGGGCGTAGGCGTCAGAAGTGCACACAATCCTCTAAATCAGCCCGATATAGTTGCCTATGCTACGCCTGACGTCCTTTATATGGTTGAATCAGGGGCGATAAGAATATGTTTTATGCAATTTCTCTTGAGAATGCAAGAAAAGAGATTTATCTTTGCTGCTTTATTATTTATATAGAATTCAATAATGACACGAGAGTTATAAACTTTGAGGAACTAATGAAATGCAAACAGGATAAGCACTTTTATATATGGTAAACAATTCAATATAGGAAGAATTGCATGAATAATTTATATAAGCAAAGAATATTAATGTAATGCACAAATAAATTGAGCAATCACTTTCTATGGTTTGATAGGATGAATTGATTTTGTGAGAAAATACGTTTGTGGCTCGCCTGGATTTATTTGTAATAGAATAAAATCACAACACCTCAACACGTATGGTGTAACTAATTGGCAAAGTATCGAGAAACTCTTGTTGCTAGGGTAGCAAAAATGCGCTCACAGGCCTTGCAGTCATACTGTGTTGTGGCTCACACGGTAATCAGGCAAAGTCAATGAGATCGAAGCTCGTTCCCGTTTGTTTTATTTTTTTTCAAGCAATTTGATAATGTCGTGGTATTGAAAGGACCAAGTGATGGAAGGATATTCGTACGTATGGGTTGTTTACCTACTACCCCTTGATTAACGTTATACCTCTCAAGGGAGCTATTATTGATTTGATTATTATTATCTAGGGTCTTGACTACTTTAAACTTTGAAGGATCCCTGCGCCAACGTAGCGATTCAAAGAGAGAATAAAAAAAATTGTTAAAACAAACTAAAAATTTAATTAAAACACAAAAACAAAATAAACATGAACCACAGAAATATACACAATAATGATTTCGATAATTGACATTATAGTGAGGTTAACCCACCACTCACTTCAATATAAAAATATACTAACTTTCTCTACTGAAGTTTAAATACCTTGATCCCTCCGGCAACGGGTTTGAGTTTGACCTTGAATTCAATGAGCCTAGACACATTAGGAATCCGGTGGGTTCTTTGACGCGTGCCCTAGCCAGATGGTTGACGGCGGACGGGACAACTTGACAGTCATAGGGGACTTTGGCGAGTGTGGCAGATGGGGGTCCACACGGTATTCAGGGGGGTTGGGGTCTTCTTCAAGTGCGAGAACTATCACGGTGCTTTAGGATGTACCAGGATAGGAGGAGGTCTCTCTGACGAAAGTAAGTTGAACTTGGTTCTTAAACCAAGTTAACTTAGAGTTCGGTGTGACCACCGGGGAACGGGCTAGAGGAAGAGCTTCTTCTTCTTTGTTTTGGAATTTCTCAAGGACGACGACTATCACGGTGTCTTGTGCTACACAAGGAGAGTAGGAGGGGTTTCTTCAAGGGCGAGGAGAGAACTCGGGGGGGAGGGGTCTTCTTCAAGGGTGAGGACTATCCCTGTGCTATCGGATGCACAAGGATAAGAGGAGTCTCTCTGATGAGAGTAAGTTGAACTTGGTTCTTGAACCAAGTTAACTTAGAGTTCGGTGTGACCACCGGGAAACGGGCTCGAGTAGGAGCTTCTTCTTCTTTGTTTCGGAATTCCTCAAAGGCGAGGACTATCACGGTGTCTTGTTCTACACCAGGATAGGGGGGAGGGGTTCTCGGGTTCTTTGACGAGAATCAGCTAAACTTGGTTCTTAAGAACCACCGGGTAACGGGCTCGAGGAGGAGCTTTTTCTTCTTTGTTTCGAAATTCGTCAAGGGCGACGAGTGTATTCTAGGGACGGTGGTATTCTTCAAGCGCGAGGACTGTACTCGGGGGTGGGCTTCTTCAAAGGTGAGGATAGTGTGGGGGGGGGGTCTCTGATGAGAATAAGTTGAACTTGAACAAGTTAGCATCAAGGTCGGTTTGATAACCAGGGACTAGCTCAAGGATGAGCTGCTTCTTACTCCCCTTGGTAGCCCGGCTTCTCTTGCAGGGGACTTTGCAGCCTGGTTGACTCACGGATTCTCCCCTCGTTTTTCCCAAGGGTTTATTATTGTGACCTCATCACCCCACTGGGATAGGGGTAGAAGGGGGGAAGCTTGTGGACGGGCCGCAGGAGGGTTCTTACTCCAACGGTTTTTCCCAGCAAGTATTACCTCTGGTCTAGCTGGCCCTTCGAGCTTGAGAGAAACGCCTCTACATTTCGTACTTGAGGTGAAATTGATTACACACTCATAGGGGAGATCTGCTTTTCGCGGGGCAAGGGGCTGTGGTTACGGGATTGACCCAAGGTGCCTGGCCTGGATGTTTTGCTGTCAGCATCCCGTGTCTCAACTGAAACTGAGAGAGGGGGGAGAGGGTCAATTCCTCTACAGATAATTGAAATAAATATCCACACCTTCCTTTTAAAAAAAAGTTCACAAGGATGGAAGACGTTCAAGAACCCAACTAAATTTAACCTAAGATAGGTTACATTTATTTTTAACATCGAAACACATTTGCCATCCCTCTCCTAAATTAGTAGAGAGACAGGGGTGTTAACTTTCCAAAACGATGTTCAAAATGTTTTTGATATTCAGAAATAGTCGCCCTTTTTTATACGATCGATAATACAACCTTCCCTAACCTAGGTAACCTAGATTAAATTTGGGGAAGTATGTTTAGACATGTTTGCAATAGTTTTTTTTCTCTACCGTATACAAATAAGTAAACAGGGATATAACCTATAAGCCAAAGAGGACCAAGAAAAAATAAACTTCCCTTTGTTCTTCAGTATGGTTACCTCAGCATAATTAATTTTTTTACTATATATTTTATTTTCTAATTAATTTATGCTCATAATTATTATCGCTGAATGTTTTTTACCTCTTACGGCATTTGTCCTATGAGTTCATGAGAGATATGCCCGATGATTTTGAGCGCTATTTTATTGAAATATACGCTTCAATGAAATGGTTTATATACTCAAAGTCAAAGTTCTAAACAGTATTAACCAGGAGACTTTAGGCCTTTATCAAAAGGGTAGTTATTTTGCAAAGTTGGTGTGTCATTAAAGGCTGCTAAGTTATAAAATGAAAAATTTCGGGAATATTATTTAATGTTCGGGTACAAATATAAAAATGATAGTATATTAATTGATTGTTCGATTGAAAGCAGGAAAAACAAGGGTAGAAAACAGGCTAGAAAGTGAAAGGCAAGTTGGATCGTTAATGAAATAAAGGTTAAAGTTTTATAAAGATTAATGATGGAGAGAAACGAATATCACCTAAGTGTTTAGAAACACCTTGGTTACTGATATCTTATAGTTCCTCAACTTCTTCATGATAATCTTGGGTTACATAAATGCTCAGGAAGCTGAGACCACAAAATGTTTTTGCTTGATCAAAAGATAATGCATATGATTTTTTCCCTATCCTACATGGTATTTTACAGATATACTTACAGTGAAACATGAATCTCTGTTTCAAAATTGAAACCAAAAATGAGTCGAAAGGATCGAGACAGTTTGGTGAGATTCTTCCTCTTACGTAACGTTTAATTGCATCCAGATGCAAGATTATTTTAGACTTTAATAGATAGGGTGAGAGCCTTTTGGTGCTTGATGACCTTATAAATGGGTCCCAAATTAATGACATTTTATTCACATTAAAAAAACAAAACCAAACATGACTAAAGCAAAAAATTGAGGTCTGGAAAGCTCTATGCTCGTCCATTATTGCCGCTAGACCGTACAAAACCTCAAAGTGTCTGCCTTACCAATGGCTCTTGTAAATTTAAGGTAGCATACATACATTGCTATATGCAGATTTAGCTTTCTCGAGTTTCGCTGCTTAGTGGATTCCATGAAATAGATGGGATTTAGTAGAGCTTTAATTACTTAAAATTGATTTCATTTTCTCCTAGGGAAATAATACCGGCAAGAAAATACAAATAGCACTGTATGAGTGATTGTTGCAGACGTCAGCAACATGAAACACGCAAAGGACTAAATCCTCTGCCCTTAACTCGACAATAGGCTTTTCTAATTCCTATGTCAGATTTGAAACGAATGAGTTAAACGTAAAGAGGGACTGATTAAGAAAAATTAACATGAATACTTGAATCGGAACACGAAGTGCTTTACTTCTGGGTCTAATTTAGGTATTATAGTAAAAAAATCGAAAGAGGACAGAAACCCCAAATGAATAGAAAGAAGATAAACCTTATTAAAAAAAGGATTTTACCTTAAGTAATATAGTCTAGCCAGTCAAAAATGCCTGAACTATATATTTCTCTGACTCTTTTGTGCCTTTTGAGTATCATCCAACTTGGGATTATTAATTCTTCTCTTGTCATTCCTTTTATTTTCACCTTTACCGTAACACTTCTTATCTAATTCACATTTTCCTGGACTCCAAGTCAGCTAAATTTCACTGTCGGTTCGCTTGAACGATTAAGGATTTTTTTCTCATCTAAATCCTTCTAAGTAATGTGCAAATTCTCTGATGCTTTTGCAACGCCATTTGTACTCATATTATTTGGCTAATTAAATCCCATAATGAATTGATAAAGTTAATGCATTGTCAACGTGTAATCTCCTTTTTCCTACAATTAAATACGAAACGCGATTATATGACAACCGAGATTTCTCTTTGCCTCGGCTTGTTCGTTGATCAAAGCTGGAGGATATAGTTTGTATGTCAATACTAGCCATCCATTTTTAAACCATGCAAGAAGATATACTTACGTGGATTGTTCGCAGCGAAATGGAGGAAGGATTGCGAGATTTGCGCAATCTATGATTCATTAAGTTGAGTCTTCCACCCATTTATGCTTTTATAGTAAGCGAAAGATACTCTTTAATGGAGACCAAGCCCATAGTATTAAAAAAAAACGTATATCGCTTACCGTATGGTAATTATTTTGTTTACATTATGGTATTTATATAAATCTATCTACTCTCTTTATTTCAGAGATTATAAGTTAAAAACAATAAACAAAATTAAATAGAGATTAAGAGATTGTTAGAATAAATTATAAAACCCATAAAATTCAGATTACCTTCTCTCCTATTAGGACTCAAATAGATGAAATACGAAATTTCCTTCATCTATTTAGTATTCTTATAATAAAAAGGGACAAGAACATTCCTGATATTATATTAGTTCAAGTCAAATTGGTAAGATTAATTTTGTATTTTAATCTGTTTATGAATATTGAATTTTGTAACGTCGAGTGTTTACTGTCTCCTAATTAAAAATTCAATCGTAATGAGCTGATTAAGATAATAAATTACTGTACATAAGTTCCTTGATTTCAAATTTTTTTTAGAAGATCTTCTAATGAGTTAAACATAACATGAGCAAATAAAATGATAAATGATTGGCTTACCTTGAGAAAATGACTAATACTGTATCTAGGGATTTATGATATTTGGTTCCAGAGAATATCGTTGCCGTCTGGAGTAGCTTATTTCTCTTGTTAGTATTTTGGGTAAAATATCATTAACTTTCTCTTGTAACAATAAATTTACTGAAAAAGGAGTCCAGAACGCCTTTTGTTAACAATACGTTGAAGTTGACCTTTTTGAGAGAACTGAGAGATCCGACGCTTTTTTTGCGCCGGAGCATTTGTATTGAGTCGCACGATATTAAATTTTAGTGAAAAATATAACACCTGGTTAACATCAAAGTTTAGCCAAGCAAAATTATCATTCTCTAGAAAATTACTGAATATTCTATCTTAAAATTAATGATCATTGAAATATATAAATTAATGAAAATGACAATGAAATCAAACATAAATTATTATATTTTTCCACACATGAAGGTCAATTCCTTCTCATAGGTTCATGATCCAAATGGTCAAAATTTTTTAAATATCCTTTGATTATGATATTAAATAGATTATCTTTTATTTATTATGTTGTGCTGTATTCAAATATAACAATTAAAATTTCCAGTTGGCTATTGTTTCAAAGATATGAGGGCTATCATGTTTTCATTATTATATTATCACATACAACTTATTTATTTTGTGTATAAAGAAGCTTTTCACTCATGGAATAAATCTAAATTTTATTATTCATTCTTAGTTATTTAACTTAAATAGGTCAGCTGTATGTAACAATTTTTTGGAATTATTTCATAATTTACTCCTTACTCTACGAATATTTACGTTTCTTAGCTTGTCACAGTAGGCCTTAAAAGTAACATCTCGTGTCATTGTCCAGCAATAGTTTACAGGAGATGCTGAGGTCCATTTGCCTTTATACCGTTTTCCTTGGTAAAATGTCTTAGATAAACCCCTCACACTACTCATGTTTTATCAGATATCCCTTTATAAGATTTGCTACCGACTCCTTGTAGTTCACTGATCTTTTGTTCGTATGAAATTTCTGTGCAACAAGTTTGAATGCTTCCTACGCAGCTTCAAATTTACTAAAAGATTCACAAATGAGGAGTAATACAGATACCCTACTGTATATAAGCATTAGTTAGTGTGGGAAAACGTGAAAGTAAGGTACCTAAAAACATAGCTCTTTTGTGAATGCTTTGACAAATATTTTATCTCGCTGGATTTTAAGCGCAAGGATGATAAGAAAATCGTGGTAGTGAACGGTTTTTTTTCCCATGGCCCAGCGATGGACGGAGTGAGCACTAGCTCTTGATGTGAAAACTCAGCTGTGAGGTGATAGATTCCACTGTTTTATATAAGAGCATAACAGGGCTGCCTCATATTTAGGGAGCTACAAATCTCTGGCACTGTCATGTATTTAGTCTTGAGTTATGAGGTGTGGTTTAGAGGATGATTCTTCCTCAAAATCTAAAGCATTTGAAATGGATGGTCCCAGACTACATTCATCATTGCCTTCCATATCTGTATCAAGTAAAAACGATTCTGGTGATCAGGGACATATGTCCCTTTTCCGTGCGACACCTGGTAAATAGTTGACAAAATGTTTAGATATTGCATAAACTGCTCTTTCCTTTTTAACAAATCTTTAAATTCAAATTGAAGGAATAATGATGTGGTGGCTCTCTCTCTCTCCATATCATTTTCTTAGCAATAGGCATTTAAATATTTCCTGCTCCCGTTCAATCACATTATTAGGGTTTGTTATAACAGCGTTGCACTAGAATAGTCATTCACTCACAGTGATAATAGAAGCTCTTTCTCATCTTTAATTATTTATGTCTGTCTTGTGCAATTTGCTTATATTTTTTAGCATATTTTGCAGATCATCTCTCCATCTTGTTTCTGCTCCATCTATCGTTTTGAAATCTTGTGTTGCTCTACGTTTTATGTAAATATTTTGGTCAGTTTAAGAGTTTTTGTTCCAAATGTCATAGTTGGTATTATACATTTTTTGTATACTTTTTACATGCAGGTGGGCATTTTGGCTTTCAAAGACGATGCTTTATTTCCAATGCTTTCCAGCCTAGAATGATTCTACGTTGGATTTCTTGATTCTTTCCGTTCACGTTGTAATTTTTTTATCCAGATATATATTTGTTTACCATTTCAAGTTGCTTTTTGTTAATTGTGTATTTTCACCTCTGGTTGGTTTGTCATAACTTGTGTTTTTCTAAGATTTAATTTTAGTACGACATTTTCGTTTTTATGGGTAAGTTCTTTAGGCATGTTTGAACTTTTTCTAGGTTATCAACTAAAACTTCAATACCATCTGCCAATCTCAGGTGAGTGATTTAATCCCCATTGATATTTATGCCTTTGTTTTGCCAGTTTAGCTTCCGGAAAATTTCTTAGCGAATATAATTTATGACCTGGAATTTTGCTATATGTGTTCTATGATATTTATGTAAACCGGACGTATACTTTGATTCTTCATGTTTTTTGTTTGTTGGGGTTTGCATTAAATCAAATGCTCTCTTGTAGTCTACAAATATCAGATATAGATGTATATTGTACTCTGATTTTTTAACTTATTGGTGTCAATAGGAATATTATGGCATTGTGCCAGGTATATTGTACTCTGATTTTTTAACTTATTGGTGTCAATAGGAATATTATGGCATTGTGCCAGTCCTTGGGAAGCTTGCCTTGTTTTAGACATTCCGTGAAAAAGCAAATTAGAATGTTTCAGCAAGGCGAGTTAAAGGTGACCTGGCCTGGTGCAGTGTAGCACTTTATTTAATTGATTACATTTTCAATTTCTCATTTGAGAACAATAAGGAAATTATTGGGTTTTGTTGATTCTGGAGGGTATTGTTTCCTGAATACAATTTTACTTACTACTACCTAGTTCATTTTGCTATTTTTTCGCTTGCATTGATGATTGTAACATTTTTCTTTTTTATGGATACTATGTAAGATTTTCCTTTGTGAAATCTCTTTTAAGCCATTTTATACACATTTTCTTCTTTGATGGTGTCTTAAAATATAGATGTATTATATTTTTTAATGTCACATCTCGTTCGTTTTAATGGAGTTGTTTAGTTTTGTTAATTCAATTTGTTAGTTAGTGTGTCTTGTTTTAATGTCATTGCGATTCTTCATTAGGATTAGCGTTTCTTCTAGTAATATTTGTTATTGTTGTACTTTTGTGTTTTCTTTTATTATTCCGGAGTATTTGTTATGGTTTCATCAAGTTATTGTTTTATGGTATGTTCTCTGAACATAGCGCTTTAATTTTTGAATTTTTTTTCAGGCTCTTGATGGGGTTATTTTTGAATGAGATAGTTTTTTTTCTCTCCTTCTGAATGTTAGTTTATATCGTACATCCGATCTTCTTATGTGAACTGATTTTGATTTTATTGATGACTCGGAAATTATTCATGATATTTTTTTGTCGACCAGTATGCAATCAATTTCATTATATTTTTAATAGTTTATGCTTCGCCAGGTCTATCTTTGCTGTAGCTCCTTTTTACACATAGTGTTGCCAATTTTCATCGTTTGGGCCAGTATGAAGTCAACTCGATCGAGGCCATTTAATTTCGTCCCCCCCCATTGAGAACTTTCCCATGCATAACTCATTAACTTTCCCGGCTTTTGTATTAATTTCTAGTTATTCATGCTTGTTAGCAGATTTCTATGGCTACCTTTATGAATCTTTGAGGTTGTACCTCTAGAGTCTCAAGTTGAAATGACATAACCTCTCCAGTATACCAAGAAACTCAAATTCTTTCACTTCTTTAGGTATCAGGAATCCAACTCCATGGTGTATTTAATATTTGTCGTGGTATAGCAATAATCGAGTGGTGGTGTATGTACGTATAGGTTTGTTACGTACTTTAAAAACTCCGTGATTAAGTTTACTATAAGAGGGCTATACTATTATTATTATTATTACGTTATTTTTTAATCTTTGAGGGTTTCTAGTGCCATGCTCAGCGTTTCGAGGATTGAATTAAATACTTCTAAGAAATTGACATTTAATTAAAACATGAAAAAAAATTAAAATCTAACAAACAAACTGCACAGTTTGGAATTAAACAAGTTTAAGTGAGACATACTAAATTAAACAATTGAATATACAGTCATGTTAGCCCCAAAGCTCACTTTAATATTGAACGCAAATTAACCTAAAAAAAAACAGATAATAAAATTTTATTTACCTTTAAATAACCACACAAGAATCGGGTTTGAGACTGACCTTGGACTCAATTTTTATGTAGCCTTAAGAATGTTGTTTTCGGGTATGTGCGTGGACGACTTTACTGCCACCCAAGATAGTTGTATGTCGCCAAGATAGCTTTAAAGCCACAGATAAAATCGGTGCCTGCGACGGATGGCGTTAGGCATTTTGTCTTGGTAAGACGATTTCACCAACGTGAGTGGGAAAGTATGCTTCTTCCACTCTTCGGGTTAATCTGGGAATAATTCGCACTCACGCAGCGATGAGCCAACAAGTGAATCCTTTGACGAAGGGGAATGCTTGAGGGAGTTCACTTTGGGATATTCCTCAGTGGCGAGGACTATCTCTGGGTTTTGGTAGAGAACACTAATATAAGGGTTTTCTCTGACGAGATATAAGCTTGTTTCTCAATAAAGGTTTACTTATACTTCGGTGTGACCACCAGGAACTGGATTAGCATGAACTTTTTCTTTGTTCCTTTCATAGGATTGCTGGGCACTTCACCGGACTTCGCTGTCTCGATCGCAAACTCGATCTTCCTCGTTCTTCTAAAGTTATTCGATTATATACTTCGCCACCCCAGCGAAGGTAGGGGAAGGAGGAAAGGGGGTGAAGACGGCGGAATTAAGTCTCCTCCTCTAACGGTTTTTCTCAGAGCATTTGGTCACCTTTCCTCTAATTTCGTCATTGAAGTGAAATTAAATACCTTCTCTTAGGGGAAATCTTGCTGGTTTAACCAATATTAGGCTCATCGGCCCGACATATGATGATTAGTGCATTATATGGTTGGGCCAAGGCCTTTCTGGTGATACTCAAGGCGAGGAAAAAGAGGGGTGGGGGTAAGAAATAGGATTACGCCGCCAAAATGCAAGGACGTTGCGGTTACCGAGCAGGGCCTCAGTTTTGAGGGTGGGATATTGATTTCCCTACAATATTTTTTTCCTTTATGGGAAATTAGGTGATGGACACTTTTTTCAGTAATCGCTTCCTCACACCTTCGAGTTTCAGACAGATCAATTATACTTCATATAATATGTATGATGTTTCTTACTCAGATAGTGTTCTGTAATTGTAGGTTTTAAAAGTACAGGAGTGTATTAATAATTTAAACGTTGTTGTTGGAATTTAAATTGTTGAGGGAAGTGGCATTTCTACTCAGAGCAAGCTAATATATATATATATATATATATATATATATATATATATATATATATTTAAAATTGGCGGACGAATTGATGGACGAAAACTTCAGGAATAACAAGGACAGATCCAAAGAGTCCTCGTAACATTTATTGCAAACGTTTTAGGATTATAACGAATCCCATCATTAGTGCTAAATAAAGAATACAAAAGACAGATTAAATATATACCTAAAAAGTTTTTAATATTTGCAGAAAAAAACAAAAAATCATGAAACATTAATATTGAATTAGGGACAAATTAAATACAATGGATATACTGCGAGGAAACCCCCAACGGAATTTATATAAAATAGGAAAATAATTGGCAGTGGATTTTATTTTTGTAAAATAAAGTTAAATTTAACAAATTTACATTTTTGTTAATGAGTTACTATATTTAATGGAACAGATAATGAGTTATTATTTAGACGGTGTTGAAGTTTTTAATATAAATAACCTGCGAGAATCAATTTATATTAAAAAAATTTAAATTTAATTTGCTCCACATGTCTCACAGATAAAATTTATGTTACCATTTTGACCAATTTCCTCTCCATCATAGTCATGGTTAGATTGGTACATGAGTGCAGTACCCTGCCACTGTTAAAAGTAGAAGGGGGCTCTCATTTGCTAAGCAATGCGAGCTCTATCGGCTTGCAGTTGTTCTGTAGGGGTGCAAAGATGTATCAGAGAAAAATTCCTTCCAAATCGATAATATAAATAGCCCATTAAATTACCAACTCACCACGGTCTAAGCCGTGGTGTAATGGCTACGAGCATCGGCGTTTAAATCTATCGGTACAGAGTACGAAATTCAATAGTCCACAACTATTACGAAGAAATTTCCAGAAGAAAACGTAATTCAAGGAAAACTCTGAAGGACCAACTCAAGAAGACTCAAGATAAAATGGATCGTCCCAAGAAAGAAAAACAGAAGAAAACGACTTCAAGGGCTAACTTATCAAATCAACAAGAAGCAAGAAGGAATCATCAACCCGCGAGATAATAGGAAGAAATTTAAGATACATCAAGAAAGAAATCGAAGATCAAGAACCAAGAATATTAAGTCAAGATAGATGGAAGACAATGTTTGAAGGGCCAACTTAAAGAAAAAGGAATTACAGTCAAGACTTGAAGAAAATGGAATTACAGTCAAGAAAGAAGTAAATAGATTCGATAAAGAGAAAATCTCAAGACGCAGAATGATATTGATAAATAAATAAAGAAAACAAAAAAGGATGCCCTCCCCCATAACCTAAACTGAAAATAAGGAATGCCCCCCCCATAGTTCCTGGTGCTGCCAAGGGTTTCTGCAGCTCTGCGTGCAGCATTTTTGCCACGATTAGCCTGGAGCCGCTCTTGCCGCTGTTTAGGGCTTTGTGCCGCAATTCAATGAGCTTCCCTGTCATAACTTGCTTGGCGTCTTTCTTTCTGCTTGGCTACAGTTTCCCTTGCTCTACGTGCAGCTGACGTAGCGTGGCTTGCATCTTGCCGTGCTTGCCTTTGTTGTTCACTTTCTGCTGCTCTGCGAGCTGCACTCCTTTATCGTGCATCCTGAAGACGTCCCTGTTTTGTTCATCAGTTTCAGCTGTCCTTCGAACAGCAGCTCAAGTACGGTGGCCCTGGAGCCGCAGCTGTTCTTGTTCCTCACTCTCTGATGCTGATTTTATGGCACTCTTGTTTGGTTAGGTGGGAATACAGATAACAATTTATATGAGCTTTCTCCTGTGTTGCTGAATTTTATCACTGGTAGCAATGTTGAGAAGTGATTCTTTGTGCATCACCTCACTTTAGTTTTGATGACTTGTAGTTCACTTGGTGGTGTATTTCACTTGGGGGTTGAAATAAAACTATATATGTGAGATGTAGTTCCTGCATTTTATACTTTTTCAGTGGACTAATCTGGCATGCAAAACAATGTTCCAATAGAAACTTAAAGAATGTTCTGAAGGATCTGAAATGCTGAAGAATGTTCCAATAGAAAGTTATATAATGTTTTGAAATGCTCTGGTATTCTCTAAAGTGTTCTATTTGAAGATTCTGGAATATTTACCAAGATTGTGGAAAGTTGAGGGATTTTCTGAAATGTTAAGGAACACCCCCAGCATTGTCTAATCTTCATGTTTGATGCAATGCTAGTGATGTGTTTGCTCAATTTTGAGGTTGTGTAATTCACATGGCGAGCAAAACGATTCGAATGTTTATAAAATATCATGGTGATCATTTTCAGTGTTTAAACTCGTTCAAAATTCAGAACACAACTGTCATTTAACATTTGTTTTGTTTTGAGAGGTTTCGTAATTTTTTCGGTTACTGAAATGGTGGCACGCATTTCGAATATTCCGTGTTGATCATTTTGATTGTTGGAACCTTTTAGAAACTCACATAGAGCTGGTAACTGTCTTCGCCCACACACAGACAGAAATATATAATATGTAAATCAGTTTTTTTTGTGGGATCGGTGGGAGGTTTAGAAGATTTGCGCGCTCTCTCTTCACTATCTCTAAATAGTATCTTTATTTTCCCTTTTTGGATAAAAGAACAAACTTCTTCGGGAAATGACACTCGCTAATGTTAAGATGAGTTAGAAATCCGCACAAAGAAAGGGATTCTTATTTGTATTCAGCGGAGGAACAAATAAGGAACAGATTTGTTCCTCTTCTCTGTTTTTCGCCTTTGTCTCTTTCAGATAAGGGGCAGCAACACCATACAACTTTCTTTATGGCCGTTTCACCGTATATAGCTACATTTTCATTTTTCTCGAATCCGTTTAATTCGAATTATTATTGACATTTTGCCATTATTATTATTATAATAATCCCTCTACACTCAATATTGGAAGAGACGTTTTTAAAGAAATTAGTGAGGTTAGTTGAGGTGAAATTTTTTTAAAGTACATACGTAGAAAAGAAGCGTTCGGCGACGCGATGGCATGTACCACACCTGAATATGTTTAACATCTACTATGTGAGATATTTATCTTGTGTGGCTGTGATAAAGATAGAAGAATAGAGAGAGTGAGAGCGTGACAGTCGAAGAACAGATCAGGCGAGAGTTTGATACTAATCTATTGGTCAAAAGAATAAAATCTAAGACGTTAACTATCATAACATGCAATATATGGATATACATTACTTACCTTACGATCAGTGAATATTGGCTGTGTTAAAAGAGTCGCTGAATCGGCACATAGGAAAATATATTAGACAGACATAACATGAAGAAAAATCAGTCCATAATAAGATATCCGGATGTTTCGATCATTAACAACGACCATCTTCAGCGTATGGAACTCCCATAGGAATATAAGAAACCTTTTAGAAATTACATGAAAAAATTGCAAAAACAAGGGCCAACAGTTTTAATATCAGTTAAAATATCAAAAATTAGTTAAAATTAACAAGAAAGGAATCAGAAGATAAACCATTGTGATTGTGATATTTAAAGAGAGAAATTTGTGTGGGGATAGTTAAAAGGAAACTAGATAGAAGTATGTGTAATTACGAGAGAGACAAATATGTGCCAGGTGGTTAGGCAAACTCAGTAGTTATGATCCTTTATGATATATTTTGTGTTAAAACGCTTTAGCGTTCAAGCCTTCGTTTTCTTAAATAAATTAGTTGAGTTATTTTTCCATAATTTCTAATGAACTTATTCTTGTTTGGTTTCTTTCTTTACATTTTCATACTTTAATAATTTTTAGTAATGTGTCCACTTCTGATCTTCTTTATATTAATTTATTTAATAATTTAAATTCCTCCACTTCGGTTGTTTTATTATATTGTAGTTGTTCTATTTTAATATGTCAACTTCGGATCTTTTTCTTAAGTTATACTTGTCTTTTTTCTTTTTAAGTTATATATAGGTATAGTTTCTCTTTGCGTCTTCAGCTGGCTGCTTTCAAACGCTTGTTTGAATTATATATCAGGGTAGTCTTCATTCGCTAGGCTCAGTTGAGTTCTTATTTCTTCCGGCATTTTTGGTAAATTTGTTCTCATATAGCGATTGTTCGCTCGTGAAGAGCCACGTTGATTGGATCAATTTCATTTATTGCCTGTAGCAACTTCGAGGGATGACGGCCATGTTTTGTACTCTTTGTGCTTCCCTTAGCACTGTATTGCTTAAGGTGTGAGTGGAAATGACCGGATACAGGAGCAGTGGTCTCACGAGGAGTAAGTATAATTTTCTGTTATTTGATGGTAAGAGTAGCCCAAAACGGAATAGAGATCGGAGCGTCTTTCTGACTACAGCGATCTTCATTATGAGGTGTGTTGTATATCCTCTAGTTGTCATCTTTAATCCGAGGACTTTGCCTTGTGTAGAGTAATGGTACTGTTTACGGTCCACCACTAGTTCCACTGTTCGATTGCGTCCCATCGAAATTATGTTAAACTTTTCGATGTTTGTCTTTACTTTGTTTCTTTTTTCGTAGGTGTATTTTTTTGCGATTTCTCCTCCAGTTCTGTTGGCTATATCCCTCGGGTTATGGTAGTCGCTCCTCACGATTTGGGTGATGTCATCAGCCACTTGTATATATTGAGCAAAATCGTAGTTAGGGGGAGGGAGGTCGCTGGTATATATTGCATACAATGTGGAGCTCAAACATCCTCCCTGTGGCTTCCTTGCTTCCAGTTAGAAGAAATTCCCTTCGATACCGTTTATGCTAATCACGGCCTTCCAATTTTGTAGGTAATTGCATAAAATCCTCTTCTTGACATGTTCCATGCCTAGGTCGTAGATCTTTCTTTTCCGGCGTGGTACCCAGACTTTGTAAAATGCCAAAGCCACGTCTGTTATCAGTGTGTCTACTCTATTGCTTTCAGCCTTAGCAATAACAATCTCAGTTATTACAGCCAGTGCGGTTTTACTGCCGAATTTCCTTTAAAAACCGTGCTGTTGGTTGTTAGATAGGTCCTCAGTTTTCAAGTAGTTCTTTAGTCTGGTGTTCAAGACTTTTTCAAAGAGTTTGCCTATGAACTCCAACAGGGAGATTGGGTTGTAGGTACTGATTGCTTTCTTTGATTTTCGAGGCTTTATCAAAAATATCGGTTTGGCTTTCTTTAATTACTCGGGGAAGTGGCTAACATTTACACATGCTTTTAAGGTATTTAAAATAGCTGATTAAATTTGGGGGTGCATTTATAAGATGCTTTTTCGTTATTCCTGTCATTCCCGGTGTTTTCTGTTTCCGCTTTTCATTGCGGTTTTGTACTCTTCATGAATGAATGGCCTGCTTTCCTCACGAGCACGGGTTAACTATGTAGATGGTGAGGTTTGAGCTCATTGCCAATTTCTCTAAACCTTGTTTCTACTTCCTCCTCGCAATACCCGTCGAATTCTGCATTTTCCGCTTCGCCAGCACATTTACATTCGTTAAGCTTTTACCCCTGTTCAGAGGAAAGCTATCAAGCTCCCCTCTTCCTGGAGAGTTTTGCGACCCTCTCATTTTCACTACCCCTTTGAGATTCCCGTTCATTCGAGACTGAGACTCACTTTGGATTTGCAGAACAGTCTCGAGTTGAGAATACGTTCTCTCTGTACAAGAGAAAAACGATTTTGCGATTTGGTACTAATTACTTCTATTATATTCATGGAGATAGCTCTTTTTCGTTTACTAACGCAATATAAAAATGACCAAGGCAAAAAGTTCTTCGTCCAAATTTACCTTTTTAGATTCCATCTTCCAGATTTTCATGTCAATATTATATTCCCTAAATTTTGTCGTAAGAATTTCAAGTCCAAATTTTTCCCTCAAAGTTTCGTCTTCCAAAGTTTTCCGTCCAAATTCCAGATCTAAATTATCCTAGTCCAAATTTTGCAGTCCACATTTAAACGTACAAATTTCCTGATCTAATTTCTCCCTTCGAAATTTTTTATTTTTAAATTGAAGTTTCTAAATTTTCTCTTGCAAATTTCCTCGTGCAAATTTCACGGGCTAATTTTCCTTATCTAAATTTCCGCATCAACATTTCATTATCCAATTTTCTCCGTTCAAATTTCTTCGTTCACCTTTCCCTGGAAAATTTATTTTTAGAAATAAATATTTCGAAATATACTGGTCTAAATTTCCTAGTCCAATTTTTTCCACTAAAAAATTCTTTTCCAAATTTACCCATGCAAATTTTCTTATCCGAATTTCCCAGGCCAAATTTCTTCTTCCAATTATTTTCCACAAAGTTTTTTCGTCCTCTTTTGTCCTTCGAATTCCCGCATCAAAATTTTCAAGTCCAAATTTAATCGACCAGTTCTTCTCATAAAAAACTCGTCCGAATTTACCCGTCCAAATTTCCCTGTCACAATTTTCCCCTTCAAATTTTTCTTCCAATTAACTTTACCCAATTTTTCTCATTCCAATTTCCGCGTCTAAATTTCTTGGGAATTATGGAAAAGAGAAGCGAATGCAGCTTTTCAGATTTAATTCCCAATATTCTTTGAGTATCAAATTTCCTTTAAAGATATTAAAAGAATAAAAAATTTTCAACTAATTATCTCGTTTAAGAGAAGCTCAATGCATTCGCTCAGCTTATTTTCCCTCTAATTTAAAGAAAAATGGTAACGAGGGAATCTCTCATAGAAAGTTGGTTTGGAGAGATTTGCAAAAAGAGTGATTAAGATTAAGGAAGTGAAATATGTGTGGGACAGCCACATATCTCCCTATATGCATTGGGCATAAGAGAAATCTGCAGATGAGGGGGCTGGAGGGCTCACAATCGTACAGACACAAGTCAGCCGAAACATGGATCTTTCACTCTATAATCGACATCATCTTGCAGAAGCGTAAAACACTAGACAAGGGAAAGCGGTAGTGGGGAGAGTGGAAGTAGAAACGAGTGAGGAGAATGCAGAAGAATGTTAATAACATCGTATTAAATATTTTCTAATGTTTTTTCGCGGTCAGTCCGTGTTCAGAAATAAGAATTATGTCAGGGTCACTCTATCGCATAATATTGCCATAGATGGAAACTTTCCCGCCCCACTAATTGACATTAATGTGTATTATCGTAATTATGTCTACAATTTGTGTAGTGTTGGTTCTTTAGTTTGTGGGATTAAAGTAGACGTATATTAGCGTTCTACTTTAGCCCCGTGTGGTGTACTGGGCGGGGTGCGCTCTCTGCCGTTTCTTTTTTCGATCTACCGCTCGGGAACCTCATCTGAACATTCCCACCTGCACCTTCCGGTCCTAAGGCCTTCAGCTACTTGGCGGGAATCCAACTCCCTTGGGAAGGGTGCTGATTTGGCAAATATTTTGAGGTTGAATCTCATCGCGTGGTATTTGAGCGGATGCTCTCTACCTCGCAATGAGGAAAAGGTTGACCTTGGGTGCCGGGTTTTGGAGGTTTTCCTTGATCGTGGAGACCTGGCCTCCTTGGGTCGCATGCTTCCTTGTTCGGTGTGTGTGTGCGTGTGTGTGTGTGTTTTTCGAAGATATTATTCTCGGATGTTGCGGGCGCTTGTTCTGGTGTCTGTGAGTTTATTTGTCTATTTAGACGTGGGTCGCGTGCCCTGGTTGTTTTTTTGGGCGTGTGAAGTTGTTTACAGTAATTTCTGCACTCCGAAAAACACCTCTTGTAAGCCGTTTTTAACCAGCATGTGGTTGACTTCCGTGGCAAAGGTACCGGAACGTGTAAGGTTTGCAATGTGTGCATAATAAATGCAACACATTATTTTTTTAGACTGTTTGTTTTCTATGTGAGAGTACGAGAATGTTCGTTAGTTATTATTTTTGGCGATAGCGGCTTTTGCAACTTTGGCATAAGTCGTATTTACTTAATTCTCCTCTTTCTCGCGCTTTTTTGTGTCTGCGTTTGTATTTCTCGTTTTTTAACTAGACATGCCATAGACATAGTCCAGTGTTTTTCCTCGCAATTAAGGCATTCTTAGGTGCAGCTTTTGCAATCGCGCCAAAAATGATCGCGGCTGGTAAAGTTCTTTGAAAGAGCAGGTTGCCGTGGTGTGTTTGTCATACTTATAGCATCGGAAACAACTTTCTAAGTCGACAATCTCCCCACTTTTCATCTGCTCCGGGCAGACTCTTATGCTGAAGAGAAGCAGGCCATTCTCCTTTGCTTTTTGTGCCATTGCCGTATCTTCAGAAATATCATTGAAGACGTGCGTGTAATTTTTTATTTAATTACTTCCGCTACCTTTGTCCATGGCTAGTTTCTTTTGATCTCTGTTTGTGTTTCGTCTACCAAATGGCATCCAACACACAAGTCAAGACGCCTGCAGATTAAAGTACAGTGTGATCGTATTTGTGGAGGTGTTGTAGTTCTTAGGTTAATCGATTTCAGGCATTCAACGACTTTACTTGAGCTCAAGGCTTCGCAATCGGCCTCCCTTTCACAGATGGCAGAGGAACCGTTGGATATGTCTATGGTTCTGACCAGCGCAATGCTTACTGTACCAAAAACCTGTTCAAAGACTTTACATCGATCCGGTTTGGAACCCTCCGAGAGGGCCCGGAGAGTGATAAGGAGGGTCTCTTTCATTTCTTTTGCATGCTATCCTAAGATATTTTCACAAGATAGGAGAGGAAGATCCTAATAGTGGAGTGATGAGGAAAAGTATATAAGTCCACCGGGATTTTGTTTCAAAATAAATATAAAGGTGAAAAGAGTGAGAGAATGAGGGGCAAAAGTCCAAGTATTTGTTTATAACATTACCTTCACTTTCCTTACTGCTTGCGGATAGGACTGGTGGGGCTCTGGTCCTTATACTAACAAAGTTGCGAAGATTTCACCCTTTACTTTCTTAAATTGAAAGGCTATTGCTATGCTTTTCGAACGAAATCGCGCTTTTTCACTTTTACTAATTTTTATTTTCACTACTTTAAGCGAGTCGAACAAATACACCTTCACTAAAATTCGCATTCCACAAAATCCGAAAATGGGCACAAGTCACAATGGTGTACACAAACGGGAAACTAGACTAGCATCTGCAACCAGAGCAGTCAAAGAATGAAGTTGATTTTTGTTCTTTGTTTCTTTTATAGGTCAAAGAAACCATGTTCCTTTTGCAGAAAAGATGAAGTATTCGCTGAGAACTTGTGCATTGGGTGTTAAGTTTTGGGCCCATCTCTTCAAAGAGAAGAGCCTCCAGAATCTTCAGACGGTAAATGTTAGGGTTTCTTTTGAAAATGGTAGTGTTTTAGACCAGAATTGCCATGGTAATTTGTGCGTTATGCTTTTTTTCGTAGTGTGTTTTTATTCCTTCTTCTTGCAAATGCATCGTTTGGCGCCGGCTGATGGTAGTAGTGGTCATACCTATATATTGATTATTTGGATGAGGTTTGCAGTCTTCATGGGGGTAGTGGAATTTGTATACCACATTTGTAGCCTTTAAGATTGACTGCTTTTGGTGGAGGATGTTTTTCATTATTAAGTTGCTTACCTTTTGTGTTTTTATAATTAATTCGTAAGGAAAACTTGTTATTTTCTTTTGTCTATTTTTTAAGCATCCGTCATTTGGTCTTGTTGTGTTGTGGCATTAGTTTCTTTTTCTCTTCCCTCCTTTACCTCACAGGTGGAGTGGAAAATTTTCTTTTTTAATTTGTCGAATTTTTATTTGAGTAGCGATTATTGATCAGGATCTGTTTTGATCTTTAAAATTCTTCATCAAGTGCGGTCGATGTTGAGCAGTTCTTGATAGCTCTTCTTATGCATTAGCTAATTAACGATATTTTATAGTTGTCAGTGTACTCACTTTTTCGTTAAGGCATTGACCAAAGTCTGTCCCTTTTCGATAGAATGTAGTGGTATATTTTCAGTCGCTGCTATGTGTTACGTCTACGTAGAGGAAGGGAATATGGACACCTACACTTAATTTTTATGTAAATTTAGAAAGAGAATGGGATTCTAAGGGCATTTTGAGTTGTAGTAATAAGAAATCATGACCTTTGCCGCCTGAAAATTCTAGAAGCTCTTCTCATTAAAAAGATGGGCTCAGTTCCGAGCGAATACTTCACATTTCTGCTAAAGGAACTTGGTACTCCAACTTTGAACTAGAAAATCACCAAAAAACGAAAATCAATTTCATTCTTGGCTGCTCATGCCCACTAATGAGCTACATCATGGTAAAGAAGGCAAGACCAAGGGTAACACTAAATCAACGCAGCCTCAACGATAACGATGACTTCCATTTGAAGATGCCTTAAGAAAAGCTAAACTGATCTTTAATCTCCAACCAGATACAAAAAAAACTGCATTCGCCAGTTGGAACATTCCAAAATAAAATTGATAAAATCAAAATACAACCTGGTCTTTAAGAAAATATGTATATATCTACATATATATATATATATATATATATATATATATATATATATATATATATATATATATATATATATATTTGGCCTAACCTATTAAGAACCCTATAGAAATATTCATATGTATTTAGACATTTATGGTAAATGAATTCAGAATTAATATTTTCTTTAGTATAATTATTTTATTACTTTGATTGCCTCCCTTTTGCTTTAAATATGGGGAATGGATTTCACAAATTTTTTTAAAATTTTTCTAGCTAGTTGTTTATCTGAAAAAAATTTATTTCTACTTGGTTTTCTAAATCTTCATTATAATTGATTTGATGTAATTAATTCTGGGCTCTGAGCTCTGAGCTCGCCTTTTCATGGACGTTAACTCCATTTCTTCTAAACAATTCTTGCTGTGATTGTGAGTATGACATGGGTAACTATTGTATGCGGGGACGAATAATGGTTATAATGGTGATAATGGTTATTTTATACAACATTGATAATAAATAACAAACAAACGAAGAATGTTGGCTAGTTGGCTTTTGATGTGGTAATTAACCAACTACATAGATTAGAAAACCAACTGATACTAAATCATATCTTTTCTGGTAGTATAATTTTTAAATTTCATTCATTCAACTCACAGCTTTCTCCGAATCAGGTAACAAATTTGAGTGTCTTTATTGAGATTTTCATTTTCTTCCAATTGTAACCTCCTTAATTTCGTTTGAATTTATTAATTTTTGGTTTTAATATACAGATTTTTGTCCTCTGATATTTTTTTTGTTTTACATCCTAGTACATTTTTAGCCCAAAGCCATTGTCGAGGTTTAGTGTGAGGGTAATCTCAGTCCCACTTCCTGGACATATATTTTATTACCGCACAGAGGTGAAGCGTATCTACATAATACATCTACCTTAGCCACTGTTGGTGAATAAGAATAACCCAGGTGCGTACTTTTTGATCAAAAGTAAGATGATGATCCCCTTAGTGTGTTCCCACCCAGCATAAGCCAACCATGAGCGGGTCAGTGGAATAATGAGTTTTAAGCCTACTGGATTGCTTAATAATTGCCAAGGGATAGTCTAAATTAGTTAAACACATACAAAAATAATCTTTAATGTACATGAATTTGAAATAAACACAGCATATATAAATATAAATAGGATTAATCTTGCACTGAATAAATAGGTCTACAAAAAATGTCATGGAGATTACATGCAGATTACTCACTGGGATGTTTGCGTCTTAATGATACCAGACAGAACGAAGGGAATATTATTATTGAGTTAAACACTGAATTAAGTAAGCACTTCTAATATTCGAGGGTATGGGCTCAGGATGAGAATTCTAGTACGCAAATAAACTGGTGAAGTTAGGGGAGGATCATTCAATTAACGATACCTTTAAATTCGTAAGTATTTTTGAAGGGGGGGTGGTGAAGATCTTCTTTTGGTAACGATGATCGCACCTAGTCCCGCTGTCCGAGGTTACCGAATGAGAGGGTAATCCTAGACCGGTGATATACTGATCCTTTTCCGGATCACGAATGTGAGCCAAGCGGTGACTCAATCAGACTTCTTCCTCGAAGTACCTGCCCGATTATTCGGCTCCTGGAGTGGGTAGCCAAAACCGATTACCTAGCTACGTCTAGGATAATCCGCAGAGGGAGGTCCAGTATAACCACAGACTCAGAAAGGGAGGTAGGCTGCGAGAAGTTTGGCACCTACAAGTACCGTGACGGCAACAACCCATTCCCCAAGAAGTTCCTTCCTTGCAGCGGGCGAACTGTTTCCTATGTGGATAGAGTTTCACACAAACACGATGTAGGTTCAAGGGCTTCTGTCTGATTCCAGGGAGAAGTCTTCTTTTTATTTTTCCCACGAGCAAAAATCGAGAGAGCGAATCGAATTCTCGTAAAATCCCTATCGTCGCTCGAAAGACCCTTTTTCATCTTTGGGTTGACGATATGTCATTCACGGTATTGAGCCATCTCGGATTTTACGGTGGTGCGAAAAATGGGTGATGGAGAATTCTAGGCATGCGAGAGGTGCGTTTGGGGATACGAGAAGGAGCACAGCTTTGTGTTGGAGCGTTTCTTCGTACACTTATGTGCGCGGTATTTAGACTTCTACAGGTATTAATTATCATTGTTCTTATAATTGTTGAACAATTGTTCATATATATATCTTAAATATTCTAGCCTAGAAGATGGGTCCAGAGCTAGAAACGTTGGCAATATATGTTATATTCAGTACTTGCCCTCCTTTTCCTGATATATATATATATATATATATATATATATATATATATATATATATATATATATATATGCATATATATATATATATATGTATATACTGTATAAACTATATTATTTAATGACTTTTTATTAATATCAGAAAAATATTATGTCTTAGAAAACAAATATAAACATAAATGAGTCTAAATGGGTTTATGACAGCATCTAACACACATTAATAACACAACATTATTTACCATATTTAACCAAAACATCAACTCTTGTGTTCTTTTGAGCAAATACATTCATTACGCTGTCAATTCTAACATTAATTTCTTTGAGAACGCTGATTAGCACCATGATATTACTTAAGTACGTTTTAGTTGCTTCAGTCCTGAAAATGAACTTGGAGGAACCTGACCATATTTGCATAAATTCCTGCCTGAGCGTGAGCAAGAGTATCACCAAAGGAGTCAAACTTAATTATTGGGGAAAACCATCAATCTGCTTCAAACTTAACGGTGCTAAAGGCCTCAATGTCAGACTCGTTGACTTTTGCCGACTCTAGAATAGCAGCAACATCACCGTAAGCACCGGTTAGAAGATGTTTGCAGTTTAACGGGACATAGACAGATCAGAGATAATGTTCCTCAGCTGCCTGGAATGGTATGTTCCTTCGCTGCGTTTATCGCTTGCACTCTCGATGCACAGAAATGGTGTCATGTGGCCAGCCGATTGTTTGGAGGAACTCCAAACGATAGCTTTTAAATGAAACATTCCCCAATCTTGTTGAGATATTTCTCCCGCTCGTAACGTATGATAAGACGAGATTGACCATAAGACTGCAGGGTTTAGATCGCCTCAGCTCCACACTGTAAACTAGATAATCAGAAAACTAGGCAATTTTTATTACGTGAAACAATTAAACTCGTAGACTTATCAAATATGCTAAACGCTAAGTTGTTCCCAAAGATGCATCAAATATTGATCCAATTTTTGTTATTTAATACACAGTGTCCCTCCAACATTTTTACTATGGGCTAATGAAAGAATAAATTAAAGGCGAGGCGAGTTTCAGCCCCATCAGCTTTTCTTATGTATTCGTGCCTGAGGGTGTGTCAATTTTTCAACTTTCAATTTCCATAAATGAGGGATGCAAATAATTTTCAGCGCGACTTAGGAATTTTTCTAATATGGTAAGTTCTGCTTGGTAATAAGATACTTAAAAGTTGGGACTATTTTGACTAGGGGAATTAAATGGCAATTATTATATTAATAATTATATCTAATTCACTCTTTTTCTTATTTCATAGGGTGTAAAATATTCATCAGTATGCTGAAGATTACTTGACCGGCAGTGATACCATAGTAACCAATGTGAATTGAACTAAAATGGCTTTTAAATTTAGAACAAGATTGGGAACATTTACACATATTAGCAGCTCAATTGTAAATAGTAGAGTTGTTGCCTTCTTAAGTCCAAAATCTGCGTGACGTTTTGAAATATGGAATGTTAATCAGAGAACAATAAGTGAGGATGTGTAAAAATACCCAGCAACTAGTCTTGCAAAGGACTTTTACGCTAAAGGGTTTAACAGTGGGAACGAGTGAACAGTACAGTACTTTTGTAGCTCCTGTTGTAAATTCATGAGTAACTATCTTAAACAAGATAAAAAAAATTGGAAACAGGCCAAAATCATTTCTTGGTAGAGGACAGCTACATTTCAAAGCAACTTACAGTGCATAACTTGACATCCACAGTTGCAAGTGTAAAATTTCTATTTGCTGTGAATTTTGCGGGCCGGGTTGCAAAAACTAACCTCTGATTAATTGTAAATACCCTGGTGAGATGAACGTCCCTTTAAAGAAACTTTCTTTCTTTAAAAGTGAGAGACAAAATACTGGCTGTATTGGAATAGATCAGATTGGCTTGCCTCATCAACCTGAGCAAAACAGACAAGTCAAATAGTAGATGCGCCAAGAAGGCAAAGAGGAAAGTTTGCTGAATATATGCAGATAAGTAACAAAGCAAGTGTTGCAATGCCACCAATGAAATAATTTTCTCTCCTGATGAAAATAAAGGACAAATAGCTCATGCTCAAGCTGAAAATGTATTTAAGTTCTGAAGTCACATAAAAATCACTCGGCACATCTTTAACTTCCATTAGAAAGCCATAGTACAACACATTAGAATAACCTAATGTTGCTATGCATAGCAACTAATTTGGTGCTGGCTTGCGTGCCACAGGTGCCATCACCAGTGATCCCTTTATGGATACAAGATTGATCACTGATGAGGACAAAAGAATTATATTTGATTACAATAAAGTCAAGAAGCAGGGTTGGGTTAGAGCATTAACCTACGAGAATGATCATAAATCTGCGCTTTATAATACCAGTTGATACAAATCCAGAAAAGCATTCAGTAATCTGTACGATCCTATAATACTTCTTTCTTTGGTCGAATGTTCAATATAAAAGAGTTAATTTGGCAGTTGTATTTCCTATGATATATTTATGGATAAGAAGTTCACTTTCATCATATTTTTATTTTCTATTATTTATCTAATAGTTAAAGATCAAATAAGGATATGAGACCAAAAATGTCAAATTATTTTTTTTTAATTTAATAAATAAATTTGGATTTACTTTGTAAGAGGTATTAAATTGTCTGCATCTTCTATGACGCGCGTCAAGATACAACTAATGTTATGCTGATAGTAGAACCAGGTAAAAATATATTTACCACGTCACACCTGACAATGACTCAAGGAGTAGAAAAAATCTACTTAAATCGTTGGCGATATTCCTGTGGATTTCATGAAGAAGAAGGGCATTTATAAAAAAAAGCTTGCAGGCCATTGGAGGTGATTCTAAATATGTTAACACTGGCTAGGAACAGAGGTAGGCAGCGCATCCTTTTAAAAATTTCGTACCCCGCACCTCAGCAACTTTTGTTTGTTTGAAGTTCCGCAACTATAGTTCCGCATCTACGCAAAAGTAGGAAAAACTAGGTCTGCATCCCCAATTTTTTGTTTTCAAGTCCACAAATACATATTTTATAACTAGTTACCTTTTGATTCAATAAATAAAAAAATGGCTAAATAATTGGATAATATTTAAAATTTTATATTATATGACAATACATAGAAAATTCCAAGAAAAGGCCAAAAATGGCTCCACTACAGTAAGCGTCCAGGTATGACACCTGTTTCCGCCCCACCTGCCTTACCATTTCCTCCTGTTCAACATGTTGAGATTTCCATTCATGAAGATGATCATTTCAAAGTTGTTGGCCGTCAGGGAGGAACTCTCTGCCCTCAGAACATCTGACCCCATTCTGAAAATGCTTTCCATAGCAGCTGAACTGGGGAGCGGGGTGATATTTTTAATGAAGAGGTCCATTTATGGCTATTTGAACTCCAGTAAGAACATTTCCCTGGAGAGCTTCTCGCTGCTGGCCGCATACTTCTTGTCCCAGGCCTGCAGGACAGCTATAAGCTTCTCCCTCAAATTCTGTCGATCCTTTCAAATTTCGTATCTGCATGTCTCTTGAGTTCTTGAAAAAATACAGGAAATGTTAATTTTGGATGAGAAATAATAATAATACTTTATTTTTAATGTTGAAATAATAATGAACGTATCATTGTGATGAGCAGTTTGGGGTTGTCTACATATTTTAATTAACGAAATTAAGATATAAAGGCGTATACAGAGCGCGCCGTTAAATTTTTTAGTCAACATACGAGTATGGGCAGTAAGAGGATATCTTCTACTGTCAAGTGTCACTCTCCCTCTTTCTCATGAGCATCAACAGCATCACCTCTATTGTGCTGGAAGATGTTCTTGCTATGCTCTATGTCGATGACATTTCTATCTCTTTTAGTGCAACTCACATACCTACTCGTATAATGAAAGGAACCTAGTTGATGGCTTATCTCCTCTTCTCTTGCACAGGCCTGTTCTCCACCTTACACTTGGCCAACAGCTCGTTCAAGATGCGCTGCTGGATGATGTTATACACCACTCAATCGTTCATGTTCTTCACGCAGATCAGCTTTAAATAGGTTGAAAGGCCGTGACCATGGGGATGTCCTCTTCAGCAAACATTGTCTGAAAGCTTCTCCTGGGCTGCTGATCCAAGAGATGCTCCAACAGGCTCTTACCATACCCATAAATACAAATTTTGATTATTTAAATGTATAGTCTATAGCAGAATTTTTCAACCTTTTTTCTCTCACGGCATATCAAGCCATGGAGTAATAGGGTCGAGGCACACCATCAGAATTTAAGAATATGCTTAATCATATAATAATAAATGCTAATAAATGTTCATAAGTTAAGAATGCTAATCATTTATTAATTCAGTAGCCAAACGTATTATAGTAAGAAAATAAGTAAAAATTAAAAGCCTTATCATACATACCTAAACATATCAATGAGAAATCTGTCCTTGGCGTTGCTTCATAATTTCCCTTAGCTGAGGGGAATGGTGGTTAGTCATACCCGCAAGTCCTCATCCAGTGTTTAAAGCCGTTAACTGTTCTTATTTTTTACTGTGTTTATTGCACAGAATTCAGTCTCACACAGATGGGAAGTTGAGAAGGGAAGAAGAGATTCAATTGCTTTATTTGTAAATTGGGTTATTGGTCTTGAATGGACAACCAAAAGCAGTCATATTTGTGGATTCGTGCTTTAGTTTTAGTCCTCTGTCGTTCATGATTTCCGTCAGCTCATCCTCCTCGGTAACAGTTAACTCTTCTTACTCGCAAGCACTTGCCACAGCTAATCCAAAGACGATGTTTCAAATGATGGAATATACTATGCAATGTTCTTACTCATTAGAATTAAGGTAAGAAATTTTCGGTGCAATCTGCAATCTTTTATTAATTAAAAAATTTCAATTTGTTCTCTTTTTTTTATTCTTGATCCCAAAAATGTTATTTTTTTCCTTAGATGAGCTAACTTTGTTTGTTGAAGTAAAAATGTTTCCCTTCTTTCCTTGCATACTCTTATTAAAAATGTTTAAGGCTTGAAAAATATCAGCCGGGAATGCCACTTTATTGCACCAGGATTCATCACTAAGTTATCAGCAAGCGATCAACGATCAACGATGAAAAAAGGTAGAAAATCTGTAAGAGTAGAGAGGATAGGTAGAAGAGGTGTATAATAGAGAGAGAGAGCAGTTGTGCCAGGTTGTTTGGCTACCTCAGTCGCTTATATCTCTATTAGCTGTAGTTATTATCACTAGTTTCTTATTGCAGCATTCAAGCCTTTGAATTCTTGTAGGCCTCTTGATGGTTAGTTGACTTTACTTATATTAATGTGTCCGCTTCGGATCTTTTGTTATATTTATTTATTTATTGTTATTTTGTTATATTTACCTATGTATTGTCCACTTCGGATTTTTTATTTTATTTATTTATTTATTTTTTTAATTATGTTGTCCACTTCGGATCTTTTAGTTAATATTATACTTATGTTTATTTTATTCATTCCTCTTATTTAACTGTCCACTTAGGATCATTTATGATCAATTTGTTATCATTATTTACGTGAAATAAATCAGTTTGGTTTTCTTTATCCATCCTTTAATATTGTATTGTCAATGTGAATTGAAATAGGATTAATCTTCTGGTAGTTTCTCAATAAATCGGTTGAGTTACTTGTCTAGGTATTATTTGGCTGCTTTTAAAAGCTGGCCGAACCTTAGGTTCTGCATGTCTAAATCAGGTAGTCTAATCGGGTTCAGCACCTCTTCTGGCATATTATCATAGACTTTCTGCCAAATCTTTTGTGCTCGTCTATTTAGGGTAATGTTTAATATCTCGATGTCCGTCGCTTCATGTAGTAATCTAGTAGGAATAAAGTCAAGCAGTGACTACATTAACTGTCCACTAAGGATCATTTATGATCAATTTGTTATCATTATTTACGTTAAATAAATCAGTTTGGTTTTCTTTATCCATCGTTTAATATTGAATTGTCAATGTGAATTGAAATAGGATTAACCTTCTGGTAGTTTCCTAATAAATCGGTTGGATTACTTGTCGAGCTATTATTTGGCTACTTTTAGAAGCTTGCCTGAACCTTAGGTTCTGCATGTCTAAATCAGGTAGTCTAATCGGGTTCAGCACCTCTTCTGGCATATTATCATATACTTTTTGCCATATGTTTTGTGCTTGTCTATTTAGGGTAATGTTTAATGGCTCGATGTCCATCGCTTCATGTAGTAATCTAGTAGGAATGTAGTCAAGCAATGACACGTTGGTAATAAATCTTATTGCCTCATTTTGGATATTTTGAGATTTCTTGATAACTGTTTTGCTCAGGGTATTAAGGGATATAGCCGGGGACAAGAGAAGTGGTCTCACCAACAGCAGATAGAGTTTCCTTTTGCTGCTTGCCGAGAGATGTCTAAAGCGATAGAGAGACTGTAGCGTTTCTTCAGCAACAGCGATCTTTTGTAGGTAATTGGTCCTGTACCCATTCGATGTTAATTCCAAGCCTAGAACTCGCCCTTTTCTTGAGTACTCATAGAGCTCAGCCTACACTAGAATGTCCGATGTTTTTCGACGGCCAACTGGTATCACTTTGAACTTTTGGACATTTGTTTTTATCTTATTTCTTCTTTCAAAGTTGTTAACATTAACAATTTTCCTCCCTGTCCTGTTAGCGATATCATTAGGATTTTTGTAAACGCTGGTAACGATTTGAGTGATATCATCTGCTAGTTGTACGTACTGGGTAAGATCTTAAACAGGATGTGGTAAATCCCAGTATACACTGAATACAGGGTGGGACTGAGGCAGCTCCCTTGAGGTACCACAGCATCGAGACTAAAGGATATCCCTTATGTACCATTTATCTTCATCACTGCTTCTCTTTCCTCCAGATAGTCGCATAAAATCCTGGTTAAGTTTCCATCTATGGCTAGTTCACTCAGTTTGGTTTTAATACCCGGTAGCCATACCTTGTCGAATGCCGAGGTCAAGTCGCGAAGTACGACATCGACATTACCATTCTTTGCTTTTCCAATCGCTATTCTCTCCGTACTTAATGCTAGAGCCGTTTCCGTACCTAATTTTCTCCTGAAGCCATATTGTTGAGAGTTGTATAAGTTATGGGTTTCCAGGAAGGTCCTTAGTCTGGTGTTGAGAAGTTTTTCGAGTAATTTGCGCATAAACTCTAACAAGAAGATGGGCCTATAGCTGCTGATCTCCTTCTTCGTTTTGCCAGGTTTCAAAATAAAGATCATACGGGCTTTACAGCATGTGCATTTTAGTGATGCCTGTTATGCCTGGCGCTTTTTATTTAAAGCTTTTAAGAGCCCACTCGTATTCTTCATGCGTGAACGGTCTACCTTCATCTTGTGCAACGTGGGATCTATCCACGAAGTGATGTGAAGTTAGAGCGGCACCTTGGTCATGCAATCTAAGTAGAACATCTTCTTCATACCTCTCATCAAATAACTCATTGTCCTCATCGCTAAGGCGAAGGCGGTTTTGCCAATATTGTCTAAATTCTCTCTCAATATCACGGTCTTCAGTATATTCTATGCCGTTGAATCTAATGCTGATGTTGTTTCTAGGAGGAGTGCCTCTCAGTTTCTATATTTGACCATAAAACTTTTTGGGATCTCCTTCTGCGTCGATTTTAGCAATGATTTTATCCCACTGGCCTCTTGTCTTCTCAAGTATGAGTTGCCTGATCTCGTTTCTCAACTCGCGCAGCTCTTGGTACCGTTGTGCCGTGTTACCATGCATATCTATGAAGAATACGACTGCCTCCAGCTGATCCATTTTCTGCTGTATATTTTTGTCCCATCTTGGAGAAGGGAGAATTTTATGCTCCGTCCAGGGGATAGCCAGGCGGTCAGCTTCCAAGATTTTTGAGGTGAGAAAATCGAGTTTCTCGTCGATCTCTTCTAAGGTTTCCCTCTCAAGATGTTCGATATGCACTTGGCGCAGGTATACACGATATAATTCCCAGTTATCTCTTGCGAGGCATCTTCGTTTGGGAATCTGCACTTGTATTGGAGAAGTGAAGACGTAGGTAATCATACTTATATAATCTGACGGTATGAAAGTGCCCGGGAGAGTGACATGGTTAAGAGAAAAGTTACGATTTGTTAGCACAATGTCCTGTGTGGTCGACGATCTTGCTGTATGGAATGTGGAGAAGTTTGGCCCTTCTCTTTGCACAACTCCTCTGTCTATTAGAAGTCTCAGTGAGTTAACGGCTCCATTAAAGGACCTCGTATAGCCGGCCTCCCTGCACCGGGCATTCAGCTCTCCAAAAAGTACCGTTGAAGCCTCTCTCCTAAACAGCCACATAAATTTGGGGATCGGTAAATACGGGCGCCTGGGCGGTTGATACCCGACTGCAACCACCAGATCATAATATGTCATAGGGATCTTTACAGGCAAATACGATTCCTCTAGGTCCTGTATTTCTTTAAATCTGGTGCCATTTCTGATTGCAATTGCAGCCCCATCGTACCTTCCCTTTGAGTGGCTAGCCATTAGAACTTCATAGTTATAAATCTTTATACGTTCTATTCTATCATCAAATCCATGCTCAGAAACAAGAACGATATCGGGATCAGCGTTTCTGATGATTTCATTGTATACACCGATTTTGTTCTTCCATCTGTTAACGTTCAGCGAGAAGATCTTAATGTTCCTGATGAGTTTGGTAGAGATAGCCATGGTTAATTGATATTAGGATGCTTAACTTTAGTCCCTTTTTCTCTGGCCAGTGACCTTACCCTACCGGATCTTTTCTTCCTGTATTGTTCCTGGTTAAGGTTGAAGCAGGACTCGGAGCATATTTCTACTTTTTTCTTTCTGAAGGCGTCCATGAACGATTCTTCAGTAACGTCGACATCATAGTCACATTTATATTTGCCTTTAGTGACTCCTTCCATGAGCTCATTGACATTAGCTTTCTTTGGAATGGGAGCAGATGGGAAGCCGTAGATTTTCCTGCACATATCTTGGGTCGTCCGATAAATTCGTTCAACGGAGGCAGATGTCGAAGCCAGAAGTACAACCCTTATCGTTTTCTGGCAGAGTCTCTTTTATTTGGTTACTAATTTCGATCTGGGAGTCCTCGTTCACGGCACGTTCTTTCTTGCGCAAGCGCGGATCGCGAGAGGCAGAGCGGGATCTTGTCTCTGGTTGCTTTAGATCGATAATTTGGCTTGAAATAGTTCTCCTGATGGTGGGTTATCCGGGAACCACATTGGCTTTAGTCCATTCTGCACCAGCATCTTATTCAATTCAGTTGCATAACTGTCATGATTCATTATGTTCACGAAATGTGCGTGTAATATGCACATAATAAGGTCTGGGCTCATGTTCTGGTTTATCTGAATCGTGGTTTTCTGCTTGGAAACTTTCGTCGCCTGTGCATATGAAGTAGTCCTTCTTTGGTTCCTCTCCTTGATCATGGTCTTTTTCTTGTGCGTTATCAAGGCCTTCTTTATTGGGCAAGCCATTGATAGTGTACTTTGTGAATTGCCACAATTGATACATTTCTTATTGGAGCTAGTACACTATCTCCACGTGTGGCCAGATTCCGAGCACTCAGGACAGATCCTGACTGTAGCCTAACAGTCATTAGTGGCATGCTTTTAGAGGGCATAGCAGGAGAAGCAGATCTGCACCGGCACGAAAACCTCTCGCTCAATGCAGCTGGCGGAGATTTTTGTATTAAAAAGGACCAGTCCATTTTTCGCCGCCTTCGTTGCCATCTCAGTGGTTTGAAAAATTAATTTGAACACATAGGAGTGTTCCTCTTCTTTGCGTTTCTTGAACTTTATAGCGTCGTCGATCTTTGCCCAACTTTGTTTTGCCTCCACTTCTTGTTTTATCTCTTAAGCCAAGTTTGTACCAACGTAAGGGTCAATACGTCTGCAAACGATCGATCTCTTGGCTGATACATGTCGGAGAACTCGTGGTGTAAAGCCGATTTCTTCTAATTTCTCCCTTGAATTTGCATTCACAAGGTTGTCTAGGTCTTGATTCGTTTCGCAAAAGGCTAAGTAACCATAATATTGGTCCTTGAGTCGGCAGAGAGCAATCCCAAGTGATGAGAAGACGGTTTCAAAGACCTTCTCGCGCGAAGGCTTCTGGCAGCGCTCTTTGACATGGAGCGGGACTCTCTTCTCGCTGTTAGGGTCCTCGATGACGGCCCTAACAGCAGGAGCTACTTTAACCTACCAGGTCCTTATCGCAGGGGTAGGTATCTAAATAGACTTTGGTTCACCCTTACTGCCCTACCTAACTAATTTGTCTATCAGGGTCCTCCTATCTGTCCTGACCACTTCTACCCAGAATGGGGCCCCCTTCTTCGTGCCCCCTGCGGGGCTTCCTTCCGGGGTTCGGACACGCCAGAGTAAGACCGCTTCTACAGACCTTAGCGGCAGAAAAGTTATCAGAACCAAAGTTGTGCTGGTATTAAGGGAACAGACAAGGTGCAGGCGAGAAACTCCAGTTCATCCAAAATCCCTCATCGGCCGGGTTTACACCCTCGCGGATGTGCACGCGCACATGCGCGTATATCCCTCGTAAAACCAGACGGTTTCCGTTGAACCCAAGCGGGCGTTCTCCAACAAGCCGTAGAAATTTTCACCTACTGGAGCAGCTGAGAATTCCGAGAATTGTAGAAGTAGGACTTTGCTTGTAAGAGGTAAAGTCTTCTTGGAGCGCAGTCGTTATCAGCCAGGTTGGACTCTTCTGATGTAAAAATATAGGAATCTCCTCCTTTAGTTCATAGAAAATAGCAGCTTTGATTTTTATGATTACTAAGATATGTTTTATTATTACTGAGATATTAACCTAAATGTTTATAACATTACATGCAATTTTGAGAAACTAAAATTAAAAAATAATTTTTGAGAGTAATTTAAGTTGTTTTTTTTGAAAGGTAGATTTATCAAGCTTTTAGTCTGAGCAATCACCCTAAAATAACAAATTTTAATTTTATGCTTAATAGAAAATGTTTCATGGTCACTGGGATATGTTTTATACAGAGAAACTAAATGCTTATAGCATTACCTGACATTTTGAGAAACTAAAACTAATAAATATTTTCTGAGAGCAATTAATGTTTTTGTAACCCCGATTCTCTATGCCAAATTTTGAGCAATCATGAAAATAATAGCATATTTAAATTCCACTCATCCCAAAACATATTTTTAAACCCCCCCAGGGAAGAAATTGGTTGAACTTAATTTTCACCCAATGAATTGACATACTCTAATGGGACACTGTCCTGTTGAAATATCGCTTCATTTTTTGGAGTTGGAAAACATTTCTGGATAGATGTCTAAATTTTATGACACTATGGTGGTATAAATTGTGGAGCTCATTATTCCATCCATAAAATCATCACCTTCGGACATACTGAAGAAACATAGCCTCATTCTATGATAAAACAACCTCCATGCTTTATAGTTGTTACTGCACAAGAGGGGGAAAATGCCTCTGCAACTATACGTCTCACAAAGGTAGTAATGAAAAGTTGCAAAATTGTTACATTTTAAGATTATTTTCTCCCAATATAATTTCGAATTTATTTATATAAATTCCATGTAAAACAACAATAAAAGCATTTTTCCGACCTGAATTATAATTAATATCATCTGTCCAGATAACTTTAGACCATAGTATATGTGTCAATTTTTATTTATCTTTGATCCAATGACGACGGGTTTTCCTGTTGATCTAAAATATGCGTTGTTTCTCTATAGCTATACAACATTTAGCCCTTTATCTTAATTCTCCTTTTAACTGTTTTTGTTTATATTTTTTAACATGAAGTCTCAGTGAACTCCATTTCAATTTTTTAAAATGTTTTACTATGATTACCTGGTAACGCGCCAATGATCGAAGTTTTCTTTAAGTGATAAAAGAGGTTTTCGGCCATTTCTCTTACTTGATATGAAGCTCTTAATCTCTTTATATCGTTTTAAACTGGTTTAGAGAGCATATCTTAAACATTTTATCCTTGTAGCAAATTCTACTTGAGAATTATAACTTTTATTTAAAAAAGCATGCCTAATGATAATATCATCACTTATTAAAATATTAATATTTAAAACATTTAAAAATATTCAAACATATTAGTAAAATCCAAAACAATATCGTATAAACGAGGGGCGGTCAATAAGTTTTGCAAATCGTTAGGGTAAAACAGAGAAAGGGGGATGGCTGTTTGTGGGGGTGTTAGGAAAAGTTATGACAAGTCAGGACTTTCAGCCGCACGCTCCTGCCTCGTCTATTTAAGAAGAAGTAGCTCATCGAAGATCGTCAGTCATGATTTTTTCAACAAAGAAGAAGATTGAGCACCGCGCAGTGAACAAACTTTTGCCCAAGGAAGGAAATAATACAAAAGAGATCCATGAATGCATAGTTGCAGTGTACAGCGACCCCGCCACTTCCTATGCAACCATTGCTCGCTTGAAAAGGGAGTTCCGCCATGGTCATGAGTCCCTTGAAGTTGACCCCGTACAGGATGCCCATCAGACGTGACCAAGGAGCACAATTTGGCCTGTGTGGAGATGATGATCCTCGAAAATTGACGGGTGAAGGTTGAAGAAATCGAACGAGAACTTGTAATATCACATGGAGGTGCTAGCAACATCATCCATGGCAATTTGGCCAAGACCAAGGTCTCTGCCCGTTAGGTGCCTAGAAACCTCACGCCCCATGATCGACTTCAACGTCGTCAAAGTCCATAAGACCAGAGTTGCACAAGCTGCCCTGCGCGAGTGGGGATTCGAGGAGCTCAACCATCCCCCCTACAGTCCAGATCTGGCCCCTAGTGACTACTTTTTATTCTGCCAGGTCAAGGCTGTACTGCGTGGACGCCGGTTTCAGGACGATGAAGATTTCTAGCTCACCGTCCAGGAGTGGATTGAACACCAGTCAGGAGATTTGTGGTTGTTGGGAATTTGAAGCCTCAGGAACAAGTGGCGCGGGCGCATTGAAGTCGAGGGTAGTTATATTGAAAAATAATAAAACACTTTTCCTCATTGCCAAACTTATTGACCGCCCCTCGTATTAATTAATAGTATGATAAATTCTTGAAAAGAATATTTTTTGCTTTTATTGCTCTACTCACGCGCTACTTTCTGAGTTTCTTATATATATATATATATATATATATATATATATATATATATATATATATATATATATATATATATATATATATATATATATATATATATATATATATATATATATATATATATATATATATATATATATATATATATATAAGAGAGAGAGAGAGATAAGAGAAACTCACAAAGTACTCAGAAAACGATAAAACAAGGTAGTTCTTAAAATTGTATGCGGGATGGATTTCAGTTCTGTAAAACAATTTTTTTTTCTTAATCTATCTACCCTGCAAGAAATATTTGTGGAGAGTAAAAATTGCTACCTATTTCAAAGATTTTAAAAACTTCAAGATCCGAGAATTCGGGCTGGTGACCCTCAACTCCAGGAAAAACATTAAAAAAAATACAGACCGTTTGACTTTATCATTATAACCTGAGTAAAAATGAATATAAGAACAGGGAGTTTAAGAACTTCCTTGTTTTACCGTTTCTGAGTCCTTTGCCTTGCTTTCCCGCCTCCTGTAAATTTTAAATATTTCAGTCATATTCAAGTATGAATCTACCATGTACAAAATCTTGATTCATAATAAGAACAATAGTATAGGGGAGAATTATTCTGTCGATTGTGCAGCTTGCCCTAAGCAATACTTTATCAAAACTAGTAAATCATTAAGTGTACGCTTAACCCAACATAGATACAATATTAGAAGAGGTGAAAGTAATAGTGCTTTCTTTGGCCATTAATCTGAAATGGTCACCCTATCAATTGGAATTCGGCTAAATTTATTTACAAATCTGATGACTATGTTAAAAAAATACTGTAGAATGCTCATTAATTAATTCCTTGCCTAATTTTAATATATTCACCGGGGCTCTCTAAACTGGATCCCGAAATGAGAAGGAATTTTTGTGATGAAATTATTAATTTATAATCTTAACCCTTTGCTTAACAAAATTAGTTATGATTCTTTTATTTATTTCAATGTATTAATAATAGCTTTGTGACCTAAATGTCTACATTCTTTTCTCACCAGTGAAAGTTCCGCAAGTAGACCTTATCTATATGCCTTTACCCTTCATATACAGTATTTAATCCCGTCTTTGATAATATGTCTCTCTATTCCGTGTCCTTCCGATGTACATCGGCAGGGCACCACTCTGTTGTCTATAATAAATAGCACCTTTGTTAAGTAATTCGTATGCCTTGAGAATGAACTGAACAAGTTAGAAAGTACTTCGAATCTGCCTTTCAATTTCCTGTTGGATCTTTTGCATATATATATATATATATATATATATATATATATATATATATATATATATATTTATATACATATATATATATAATGTAAAATCACATGACTTGTGATATATAAATGTATTTAAACGCACAAGAAAAATGTAAATTGGTAACAAACCCGGAAAAACGCTAAGGAGAATATTATATGTACCAATGAAACCTTACCAAAAGAAAATGGGAGATGTAGAGAAAGGACAGATGGGGAAACTATTTTAGCCATTATATTAAAAATAAATAAAGAAGTTAGATTTAAACCTGTGTCATCAAGAACTCATCGCCAGAGCTACCATCCTCAACCACAATAAAGTTTGATTCAAGAAGCCTTTTTAATAACGAAGTGTAGGTTTTTATCCAGTGGAAGACAAGAAAAGTGTTCTTTCTATTAGAAGGGGTACGGGCTTTTTGTTTGTTATAATTGAAAATTACATGACGCGTAATATATAGATGTATTTAAAAGCCCAAGGAAAATGGAAATTGGTGACACAACCTGAAAAAACGCTAAGGAGAATAGTATATGTAGCAATAAAAGCTACATATGAAAATAAATAAAGAAGTTAGATTTAAACCTGTTTTAACAATCGCTTATCGCTTATATGATGAAGACGCTCATCAGCAGAGCTACCATCCTCAACCCCCAAAAAGGTTGATTCAAGAAACCTTTTTAATAAGGAAGTGTAGGTTTTTATCCAGTAAGAGTGAAGACAAGCGTTTTTCTAGTAGAAGGGGCATGGGCTTTTTTTGTAATAATTGTAAAACACTTATCTTGTCTCTCACTGGATAAAAATATACACTTCCTTATTCAAAAGGCTTCTTGAATCAACCTTTTTTTGTGGTTGAGGATGTTAGCTCTGGCGATGAGTGTCTTAGTTATATAAGCCATGAGCGCTTGATGACATATGCTCAAATCTAACTTCTTTATTTATTTTCATATTTTCGGTTAAAATAGTTTGCTCGTCTTTCCGTTCTCTACATCTCCGATTTGCCTTTTTAAGCTTTCATTGGTCCATATAATATCCTCCTCTGCGTTTTTCCGGGTTGTGTTACAAATTTCCATTTTCCTTGGGCCTTTATATATATATATATATATATATATATATATATATATATATATATATATATATATATATATATGAATATATATATATATATATATATATATATATATATATATATATATATATATATATAATATATATATATGAACAGGATAACCAGGAAAGAGCCTAAGACTCTTCGTCACATTTATTGTAAACGTTTTCGGATTATAACAAATTCCATTATCAGCGATAAATTTATTTTTTTTAAATATACACAAATGTTTCTAACACATGCAGTAAACCCCAAAAATCGTTTACAGGAATGTTCAATTTAAAACCAATTGAATACAATGGAAATACAGATAGGAATACCGACGAGGCAATTTATAATAAAATAGGAAAATAATCGACAGTGGATTATATTTTGGAAAAACAATGTAAAGTTTTCTAACAAATTAACATGTTAGTTAATGAGTGCCTATATTTTTAAGGACTATATTATTAATGAGTGACTATATATGTTTTCCATTAGTTTTTTTAAAAACAAATGATAAAATTTTTTTCTCTGATACATTTTCGCACCCTTACATAGCTTCTTACAGTTAGAGAGGTTGTATAGTCTAAATTTTGTGATTCCGAGAGTCATCCGACAGAGGATGGGCACACTAGCAATCTAGAGCGATTATTGGACAATGCTCCTTGGCACAATGTAAGACCATTTAAAAAAGTTAGGAGTTCTAGGGAAGCTGGAAGTTTACCTCTTCCATTGTTCGTTTTATGCGATGAAATTACGGTTTTAAGGCCTAAATCTGATGGAGAAATTGCTTTATGCTTGTTAGAAGACGGGATAAGATTACATTCTCTATCACTGCCTAGCTAGTAAGTAATACCAGAAAATAATTATAAAATATGGAAATAAGGACCAACCTGATTAAATAAAGAAGAAATAGAGAACATACTTCTTCTTACCACTTGACTTTTATTTTAAATTAGTAGAAGAAATGGAAGTATTTAGAGCATTAGGTCAGAGTGAATTTGTAGTTGCGGAGAAGAAAAGGGTGGTTTTGGTTAGGTGAAGGAGGTACTCGTTGTATATATGTGCAGAGCGGTAAGTATATTACGGTTTGTGTTATATTACCAGTACTATTAGTTGTTTAGTGGAAAGTAACATTAAAAGAAGCATGATGATTAGGACGAAATTTAGAAAAGCGAGATTTTGATGGACAATAGGAATAAAATGAGTGGTAGTGTTAGCGAGGCTGTGTACAATGTACAGTGTTACAACTATATTTCTCATTGATTGTACCAGCAAAGATCTTTTTATTGTTTTATAGTGCTGAAAGTTAGGATCGAGAGGATGAAAAAAAAGAATGCTCCAAATCACCTTTTGTGCTGGAATCCTTACTTTGGTTTGACCTTCAGGAGGATGAACGGCGTCTAAACTCTGTGCTCTGTATCATAACTGTTCTCTCGTTGTGTCCCTTGACGCAGTTTCAGTTCACAGAATTGATTTTAATATTTTCAACGAGGCAGTAAAACCAGGCAGCGAAGAAGTCAAAAACTAGCTACGTTCCTTCCACCCCTCATAAGAATCCATTGTTAATCGCCACTGCGAAATTGTGGCCTAAGAATTTTTGCCATGTTATAGTTATATAGAACAGTACCTCAGTTCACATACGGTAATTTATATAGTTGGTCAGCTGCCTTGGCCATCTGCTCCACATTTTTAAAGAAAAAATATATGAGGGGCTTAATAGGTTCGGATATCCCACTAATAAACATTTTCTGTGAGTAGGAAGTCGAATAGTTTATTTTGAGCATCTTTGGATTAATGAGATCTTTTAAATACTCCAGGAAACGCGTGGCACAACAATGGCCCATTTGTTTGGTATTGAGTAATGCTCGAAAATCTTCCACCTGTGACTTCAGAAATTTTCTTTGGAAAGCGTCCTTCAATTTCACCCATCCTCCTATTCTCTCAATGTCAATTAGAAGTCCCCGATAAAACATATGAAATCTTATTGGTGCATTCAGTGTAATTTACAACATGCGCTCTTGATCGATGAGAGTACGATGATTCCTGATAATATCATACATTCCCAACTACGTGAAAATATTTTTACTATCGAATATTAAGAAGAGCATGTGAAAGTGTCTGTTCCACGGGAAATCATCATCTACATAAGGTCATGTGTGCACAATCGGTGCCCATTAAGCCGTTGCCTGACGTTGCAGGAGTAAGAATTTCTTGTGACATTCACGGTGGGGATGAAAAAAGCAGCAGTTTGTATAACCACCGAGGTTCTACCTGTGCTGTGTATATTATTATATGTTGTTGACATTATTACCGGTAAGTTAAAAATAAGGAAAAAATCGCAAATCTAAAATTGAGAAAAATAAAAAAATTGGATGGAAATTACGTACGCCGTAATTAGAAATTTAATGAGAAAATTTATATAAAGGTTCTTTCAATAAGGTTGCTTTATTTTTAAATGTCAATAAAACAAGTTATGCGTGATATATGCACTCAATTTATTTTAAATTTGAAAATACATTTTATGACATTAGGTGTGGAATATGACCTCGTTCAAATGTCCGCCGCGGTTTCACTTGGTGGAACGTATTCGGGAAGCCCAATTTTCGATGACTTTGTCGCATAAATCTGGCGGAATTTGCTGAATGGTGTTCGTTCTGTTGACTTTGAGGACATGAACTGTTTGCGGATTATTCACATAGACCTGCGATTTAAGGTAGCCCCAAAGAAAGTAGTCTAATGGCGTTAAATTGCACGATTTCGATGGCCAGTTGACGTCGCCACCACGCTAGATGAGCCTCCCATAAAATCGCTGGTGCAAAATGTCTATCGTGGCGTGAGCAGTGTGGCACATAGCGCCGTCCTGTTGGAAACACAAAACATCAGTATCCATATCAGGCATATAATCCAATTGAAGCCACAAAAGGTTGATTATCATCGATCTGTAGGTCTCGCCGTTGACAGTTATGGCAATCCCATCTTCGTTCTCAAAAAATTGGCGGACCGATGATTCCGTTAGACGAAAATTCTCACCAAACAGTGACTTTGTTGGGATGCAATTGGTGCTGGCGTATCTCATGTGGATTGTTTTTGTCCCAAATCCGAAAATTTTGCTTGTTCACAGATCCATTCATCCAAAAATGGGCCTCGTCGCTGAAGATGATTTTGAGGGGAAAATTTGGGGCAAAGTCTAACTGCCCTAGAGCCCAATCAGCGAACACACGGCGTTGTCTATGGCCGTTTACCTTAAGTTCCTGGGTAAGTTGGATTTTGTACGGGTGCAGACCCAAGTCCCTACGCATAGTTCGCCAAACTGAAGTCGCAGAAAGGCTAAGTTCTTGTGAACGACGAGAAATTGACTGCCTCGGATTTTCCCGTACACTCTCATTTACGGCAGCGATGTTTTCAGCAGACCATGCGTTTCGGCGACGTAAGGGTATTGGCCGATTGTTGATCGACCTTATGCCTCGAATTTGGCCACCAAGCTTCAAACAGTGGGCTCGGCAGGACGATTGTGGCGAGGATAGAAATCACGTAATGCGCGGAAAGTTTGTCGAACGGAGCACTGATTTTGATAATAATATATGATGACTTTTACACGCTTTTCAACGTTATAACCTTTCAGCTTGACTTGCCAAGTACTACTAAACAGTTTACAGTCAGGTGGCCAGATGTCGCTTTAACAACATGGCCACTATCGCCTGACAAAGCGTGGAAGATCTCTATGATTGAAAAACGTCGACGCACAATTGACACTGTGTCGATTTAACACAATTTTGGCGAGAAATTTATATAAATATGTTAATTAAACTAGAAGTTTTTAACTATCCAATTTCCTATGTTTAAATAATAGGCAAGACCCGTAAAAACCGTAAGGAAGAGAATAAAAGAATTTGGGACACGTGATGCCAGTGATGCTTAAAGATTAAAAAAACAACAATGAAAACGTGTGAATTTGAACACTCGAAAGCGAGAGAAGCTTAAAGAACGGGACAAATTAAAAAAAAAATGATGTCCACTCTGAATTTGGTGGGATAACGAGAAAAGTTTGGGTTCTTGTTAAATATTATATTCAACAAACCTATATTATACTATACTATATTATATCTCTCAACTTTCTTTTCTCCATGTAATAAAATTAGAATGATAGAAGATAACTTGTAATAGAGAATACATGCCTTCCTTATTGGATAATATGGAAAAAATGAAGAGCGATTATTAAGAATAAAAACTATATATTGAATATAACCCTTGATATATATATATATATATATATATATATATATATATATATATATATATATATATATATATATATATATTACGAATGAACGAGAATATAATTTGTCTGGGAAATACTATACAGTAGAAATTAATAAATGAATTAATATTTAATTCAATATATGTATGGTCACGTGAAAAATAGATAATTTGTTCACGAAAATTAAATACACGAAATTGATTAAAGTAATACATAGGAATGTAACTATAAAATAGTTAATATGTTAAGTTGAAATAAAATAGTTCTTTATTATTTAATTAAATATTTTAAACCTTGTAAGTACAAACGGTATGATAAATTGCGGAATCATTGAACGACAACGTAAGCGATGAAATTTTGTCATTGAGATGGCAATGTTAGTGTTTGCTTTATGGGAATATTGTGTTTCCACCAATAATTATATTGCCCCTTTTTCTATTTAAATATTCTAACATAATATGTAACGTAAATAACGTTATGGTTTCTATTACACCCTTTATTAACGGAGGAAATTCAACATCACCCATTTCCACAACTGAAATTTCACACCTTCTTGTAAGTTGAATCTTTCTTTACATTATTTATCTGCTCGTAAAAGAGTTGAAAATACTCCAAATTTGGAAAAAGAGGAGGAGTTACTCATTAGAAGTTAAATTCTAAATAATTCTCAATACATAGGAAAAGTGAATATTATTTTGTCAGATAATTCAAAGTTCAAAAAGGTCCCAGAATCTCCATACTCGTTGGTCCTCAGGTTGGTGGACAAAATTAACTGTATTTTGCCTGAATTAAAAATTAAAAAGTATTTTGTTTCATTTAAACATAAGTGTTTCTTATTTTCTAAGTGTCATTTGAGGGCCCCTTACAGGCTGCATACATGTCACAAGGATGGCATAACCTTTCGCCAAATTTTGGCATCACACAATCTCCCTTTTTTAATCTAGCAAAATACTTGATTCCTCGAGTATCTCCACTTTCTTTGAACCAATTCAAAATATAAATCAGTGACTCCTTTTGTAAGAGAATGACTAAATTTTAAACATCCTTTACTGATGGGTGGGTTGATGTTCCCTGACTCATTGCTAATATTCCACTGGACTAAACAATCGATATCATTGTAAAACGTACCTTTCCCCAACCAGCTCTAATTTCCATGAGTCTACTCTTCCACTTGCTTAAGAAAAATAAAGATAGGGGTAAAGAAAAGAACTTCAATCTTAGCCAAGAAATATATTGTCAAATTGATCAGATGGGCATAAGGGTGCTTTGGACACTGTTTTTACTGATTTGAAGAACAATTATTCAACCAAGAACGGGGAATCTTAAGAGCTATACCCTACCTTCGGTTAAGGGATGGACATTCCCCCTTTACAATTTTGAGGACTTATGAGAAAGAATACCAAAATATGCCACACATATACAGGGTGACTCCGTCAAAAGATTGGACCGTTTTTGAGAAGTAATATGTCAATAACCATTGCAGTAGGGATATGAAACGAAACCAAATAGAATGAGGGGATTGTTAACCATTCATTATTATCTAGAATTAGTTTAATTGTTAGAGCTATTTTAGAGGTTACAATTTAGAAAATAAATAAAAATTACATTATTTTGTAAAGGCTAATATACTAATTGAATAGCTTTAGGACGAATTTTACAATAAATACTAATTTATAGATAAAGGATTCATCTTTCATTTGTTTTATTTCATGTCCATAGCTGCAATGATTATTGAGATATTGCTTCTCAAAATCAGTCCAATTTAATTTTGGCCACCCTATATATATATATATATATATATATATATATATATATATATATATATATATATTATAGCAGGCTTTATTGAAAGCGACCGCTAGTCTCCTGTTAATAATTTTCTTTACAATATTCTCGATTTGTCTTATGTTCGCCTAACAGACGAACGGATTGTAGACACGTGTAGGTGAATTAGCAGGCAGAAAAATTGCAAGTAGGAACTGATCGAAGAGGTGTAAGTAACCGAAGAGAGGAAAGCGGTAAGCTGCTTTCCAGAAGTGATTAGCGGCAAGGGGTAGATGTCCTAAATATACTCGTTCCTTTTATTTACTCTTTTGCGGTTGGTACGAAGAGTACACAAGAATAACTTTCCATTCAGGTAGCCTCCGCCCAAACCGCATGATTGGCCAACAGTGGACCCCACCTTCAATTTTCTACACGCTAAATAACATCCAAACTTAGAGAAAATGAGCGGGAAGTTGTTTTTTTAGGCGTCTGCTAGATAATTTTATCTTATGGACAGAGATAATTTTACGAAATAAGATTTCCTGTTTCACGGCTATGTGACAATAAAAAAAGGCCCAGCCTCTTACCTATTTTTCTGCTTGGTGTGTTTGATAAATACATCTGCTCAGCTGTTTCGGCATTTCCCGGAATTTTGGGTGAGGCCCGAATGGTCTGCAAAGATAGCGCGAGAAGCACCTTTTGGGCGTGTGACTGTGTATTCGTATGACCGCGTGAAAGCATATCGAGTAAATTGGCCTATATAGCCTCTACAAGAATAAAGTATTTGTATATATTATTTACATGGTTCCATGACAAAATGTTATACAATTTCCGTAAATTAATTGCAGGGGCATAATTATGTGCGTGCCCATTTCAAGACTTCATAGGACTCACATGATACCCATTGGGAAGGCTTCTTTGTCGATCCTAATCCACCTCGCAATGTGGCACTACAGGACTCCCCTCCGAGAATACAGTTTTCACAAATTATATTTATATCAGAGTCTGACATATTTTATAAACCTTAAGAATAAGCGTCCTTTAGGTGATTTTGATGTGCATATTTACATTGAATTGGAGTTTCTTTGGCTTTACGGCAAGGGTCCGGTAACCCCTCATATGGCTTAAATAGTTTATCTAAATCACCAGTTTAAACTAACCTATCACCAGGCACTCTACTTTTTAGAAATCCAGAACTGAGGCGTTTCGGCAAACGTAACCCATCTACTTGATTGCGTGTAAACTTTCAGCTTGTTACTCTTCCTTAAGGTAACTGGAGAAGCTTTCACTTCACTATTGTACTTGTTTAAAATTCATAGGTAAATATTCGGCTTCTCGTTCCGACGTAATTAAGAATCTTCTTCCATTTTCGCTTAAAAACTTTTATGTTACCGATCACTCTCTTCTCTGCTATTGTATGAGAACGGCAGTTTTGCATGGTTTAACCTGATTAAAAAAACTGTCTTGTGATTACTATTGTGGATTTATAGTTTATACACTTTTCCGTCACGCTCGACCACCGGGAATGGGCAGGAAAATGGGGCCTCTTAACGTTTACGAATGCAATCGTCTCAGACCCAACCATGTGTCGCATCTCGTAATTTCTTAAGTACGAATAGTTTTGGTACAGAGTGCAGATATCCTTAGGAAAACTGCGTGAAGTAAATCTGTGACATTGGTTTAACTAATTCACTGATGAATTTTGAATCAGCTTTTGAGGAGGAGGACGGAAAGTAGGGTTTGTGGAAGAAAAGAGTTGTCCCTCTAACTCCCGTAAATGGCGAGAAACCTGAATTATTGGGCAAGAAACGAATGCCAAAAGAAAAATTGGTAGGACCATTAGCAATTCTTTCTGACGAGCCATTACTGAACTCCTCAGAATCATGTGTGCCCTTTCCACAATCCCTTTACTGGTTGGTCACTACACCGGGATTCACAGACGAAGAAAACCAACGACAGCAAAATAATTTTTCGAAAGATTAGATTCAAATTGGGCTCCTCTGTCCTTTATTAAATGTAGTAATACCCCAAAGCGGCAGATCTAGCTGTCTAAGAAGACTAAAGCAGCCGTTGCAGCACTAATGTATGAGATTGGTAAGGCTTCGATTTACCTTGTAGTTCGGTCTATGCATGAGAGGAGCTAGTAGTTATGCGACGGGTAGGATTGTCCAGGTTGTTTGCACGATGGCAGTAGGCCATCAATGTCGATGTTTACCGTCTCGAAACTTGACGTTGGAATATTAATAGGCAGGATTGGAGATTGGTGTAGCGATTAATCTTACAAGCTTGCTATGCATTTCCGTGCCCAAGAGAGGATGTCCGTGTCCATTATAAGCCAAAAATACCTTGTTTGATCAGCCAAAGAGACACTTTAACTTATGTAATCGCTTGAAAATTACCATCCTCCAACTGTAGAGACAAACAGTCTGGGGTATTTAGATGTTAGTTGACACCACAGTTGTGCGTCCCCACGAAAAGGAAATGGTTTGAATCCAGACTTTAATAACTATTTCTTCCTAATTTTTCTGTGCTAATTCCAGAGATCGGATTTCAAATGAGTCAATTTGTACTAAATTGACCTTCCGTGATAGGCAATCAGCAAGTACGTTATCTATACCCCGAACCTATGCTAAATAGCCAACATACTCCCAGATCACCATCCAGTTACTTTGCTGCCTGTCTGTATTGGCACACAGCGGTGAAGAAAAGGCCGACACCGGCGGTTTGTGGTCCGTACACAGTGTCACAATTTGACCTTCAATCATGTGCCAGAAATGGATCACAGCAAGATCCGCCGACGAGTTCCCTGTGATAGGTGTAATATGCTTGATATGTATTTCTTCATTGTCTTGAGAATAAGACCACGGGTCGAGGGGATCCATTTACTATTTGATGAAGGGCAGCAAATATTGCGTAGGAGCTGTCCGTTATTAAATGATATTTGGAATCTTTGGGTAGCGGCGTACATATACTAAGTTAATTTGTTAAAGCTACTTTAATGGCATTTAATAATTCTTGTGCAACATCATTCCAGATGAGCTCACAATCCTTTTGGTTAAAGTGGCGCAAGTAAAGGTGAAGGATCTGTAATTGCAGTAAAATTCGGCATTATTCTTCTGTAGTGCCTAGCTTTCTCAGGTACCGGCGTATTCCCTTGTGGTATGATCTCCTTTACCTTATTAACTAGTGGACATATTCCTGTGGCTGAAACACGCTGGTCCAAGAAATCAATTTCCTCTTTCATGAACTAGCACTTCTCCATAGATATGCGTAGATTGTTTCCAGCCAGGATTTTGAATACTTGGTCTAGTTGATCTAAATGGTCGTTAATAATGTCTGAAATCGGAAAAGGTCGTCGATATACACAAAGACGAACTCTAATAAATAAATTATTCATCTGCCGCTGTAAAGTGCAACTTGCATTTCTGAGGCCAAATGGCAACTTCAAAAATTCGCCCCCCTCAAATGGGATTAGCACAGAAGTCTTCTCTATATCCACCATATTCTATAAAATCTGATAGTAGGCTTAAGCCTAGAATAAGCGAGAGAAAAATGTACATGATTTGCCAAACTGAATTCTTGGTAAAGAATATCTGTCCTGCTTCGTAATCACGTTAAGTAAGCGAAAATCACCAACCACTCTCTAATCGTCGGAGGCTTCTTCGGTAACATGTAAATGGGTGAGGTTAGGCCCAAGGTGATTTTGCTGAGCTCACCACCTCCTCCTTCAAAAAAGGGCCTCGAATGTTGCTCTGGCAACCTTTAATTTCTACATCGAAAGAGGCCTTGGTCGCGCGAAGGTTGGTGGAGCACTGCCAGTTTCGATTGTGTGTACCACGGATTTAGAGGGTGGATAGCCGATATCAACAACAGTAGGGTTGTACAAGGACTTGTATCTTTTTAACACTACCCTACAACTGGGCGGAAGAGGCGGGAAATCATTAATGATTAGCGATATTATAGGTTCCCCGGACTGTTTCACTTTCGAAACGAACCTTGTCTGTTTGTGAATAAAGATGCCGCACGCATAATCCACAAAGACATTAAAGTGCCTCAGAAAATCGGCTCCAAATAATGGCGATGTGTATCCGCAACAATGAATGTCCATCTAATTCAGCGAGGCAGGCTAGGGATAACATGTCCACCTGAACTTTACCCCGTATCTTTATTCTTCCTTCATCGACACTTGGGATGTTCACGCTGGAATCACACATTTTATATAGCTGCTTCTAATTAAATGAAAGTTTGGATACCCTTACCTATGTATCGATTAGGAAATTACATTTTTTACAAAATAATTTCGTAGCGACAGTGAGCAATGTTGGCATGCCACCAGTCGCATTCACAGTGGGTGGCATGCCGTTTAAGTTTTTCAAGTGGGCCGGTGAGAATGGCCTGAAAGATGGTTTCATTTGCATGTCTTCACTCCACTTTGGCCACCTGCACCGAAATACAGAAGTGACCTATAAACTACTGGCCTTTTATTATTTCTAAAAGGTCGTTGTGCAACTGGTATATTTCGCCCACTATCACCATTAACTTTACGCCCTACACGGTTCGAACCACTGTCATCAGGGTGCGCACCCGTGGACACTGAATGCGCACTGCTTGTGTATTGTGTAGTATTGACCTGATTATCACTACTATCATTTACATTTAACGCACCTATATTAGAAAATGAGTTAGCACCTCTTTCATTTTTGACACTACTATTTATACTCAAACAGTCTGCTCTATAAAATGGCATTAACGCCTCTGAGAGTTTTCCGAGCTGGACGAGGGTTACATCTTTCTGGATGGCGATGATGGGCGTGATATTTAGACGCAGGGACTGAATGAACTAGTGCCTCACAGTTCTCCGCCAACCCTTATATTTAATGCTGATTTCCGCAATTTTTCCAGATTAACTAAAAGTTTTTAGTAAGTGGAGTTGATGGTATGAGCTTCGATTTGGTCCTCTCAAAAAGTCCAATTACTTCTGACTTAAGAAGCTGATAATCTGTAACGACAGAATGGTGGCTGAAAGACAGACGACGGTCTCGAGAGGTAGCGCAGCTAGAATGTGAAAGAATTGTGTGTCTTCTTGATCTTTTCTCAAAATGGGAAATTGAGCTTCCAGTATCTTGAATCATATGCTACTGCTGTTTCTTTAAAAATGTGAAGCTTGTTGGTGATTGCGTTGGCAACTTCTGCTTCTCTATACTCCGCTCGTTGTTCGCTCTGCGCGTCCATCTTGCGACTACTCTTCTCGATAGAACAAAGGGGTAATCAGTTATAGGGTATGGGGTTAGCAGTTATAGCGGGTTTTAATTGGTTAAACACTTATGGGCGTATTGTGTTACGATTTATAGGTGATTGAAAGCCCAGTGATGGTGTACGAGTTTCTTCAATGTAATTTAGCACAATATGGGTAATTGGTTACTGAGCGCTAACTTTTAGCTGACTCAATTTGGGGATGACTATCCTCTCGTTTGATTTTGGCGTTGTGGCTGATAAGAGAATCGGTGGATTTCTCGTAGGAAAAGGCTTCCCGCAAATGCTGATTCTCGAACTCAGGATTAGAGGGACTTAGTAGACCTACGCGCAATTAATTTGTTTGTTGCATATCGTGTATTTAAGGCTAGCCTACTATTGTCGTGGTCTACATTTGGCTAACGCGTCCTCTTCTCAGCTAACAGTTGACTTTTTACTGATCACGGAACTCCTTACTGATCTGATATCGAGGTCTACTTTTGGATGTTATTTAAGGTGCAGAAAAATATAAACGTGGCTTAGGTGGAGCTTTCTTGAATGGGAAGCTTATTCGTGTGTGCAATGGGATAGAGAGAAAATGAGCAGGGAGTTTTGATTTTGGCCTCTGCTAGATAATTTTATCTTGAGAATAGAGATAATTTTAGCCCATAATATTTAGTGTTTCAAAGCTCTGTGAGAATAAACAAAATAGCCCAGCGTCTTCCCTCTTTCACAGCCCTGTGTGTTTGTTAAATATATCTGCACAGCTGTTTGGGTGTCTAACAGAATTTTAGGAGCGATCCATATGGCCAGCAAAGATAGCGTGGGAATCGCTTTTTGTTCGTGTGACTGTGTATGCGTGTGACCTTTTGAAAGCGTCTCGAATTCATTTGCATATATAGCCTTTACAAGAATACAGTATTTATTGTAGGTGCATAATTATGTGCGTGCCTATTTCAGGACTTCATACGACTCACATGACACTCATTTGTGAAGCTTCTTTGTTGATACTAATCCACCTTGCAATGAGTCACTACAAATCTTTACCTCCCCTAAACTGACACGCTTTTTCTTCAAAAAACTGAGTTGGGACCCCTGTTACATTAAAGGATAATGTACGACCGCTATTCTTCGAAACATCTGTTTTCCGGTTGATGGTTTCTGTGATAGTATTTGTGTGCCATTCCTCATCCACGTTTATCATTATGCTAACAATTAAAGATTAAATATAGTTGGTTTGCTGATTAGCTTTTCGCAATGGAAAACAGGTAATAATTATGATTAGCAGATATCGTCAATTAGTCGTAACTCATATATATGTATAGAGGCACCGGAAAAAGGGCAATAACAGATACATAAGAGATATTGTACATATAGTGTACATCTATATCAATATACATTTCAGGTATTTATATAATTAAGTTGTATATAAATAGATCTCTTTATCCAAACTTTAGTTCATGACTGAGGTATATAACAATCAATTTCTAAATTTATTAAGCACTTTCTCGTTCAAATGGAATATTTCTTTTGAGTTATAGCATTAAACTTTTCTCGTTTTGTTACGTGAGATCCAATTCATTGGTATCAATCAACATACAGCCGATGGCAGTCCTTGTGAAGCCGCCATGTCTTAAACACTATGCAACGAATAAACACACCAGTTATGGTATAACTTTGTTGTATATGGAAGAGGAGATTCCACTCGGCTCGAACGAATAAAAATTTATCCAGCACGGGTAATGATGGGAAATGATGAGAAAAGGCGAATAGGGTGAAGACGATGGATTGAAATAGTAATTAAATTTTTCCTTTATTATTGCACCGTCATAGATGTTCATTGTAGCATAGATAACCATAATTTAGTTAACATATATAGGTTTATATATCACATATACTAAACCGTCTGCAAAACGATAGGCATTAATGGGAAATGTTTGGCGAGTATTTGCACCCCCTTCCGGCATCCAGCACCAATTTTCGGAATAAATGGCTCAGCAAAAGTTCTGTTACACTTGGGTTTTTTACCTTTGGAGAGGTTTACGTGTGTGATAGAAAAGGTTCCGTCAAACAAACAATGCTATATTTTGCCAGGACATGTTATTAAAACTGTTTTTTCCATTGTGTTCACGTGTTCAGATGGAAATAAAAAAATCGAGATCTCTGCTCTCCTGCGAGTGGGCCATAATTCCAAGATTCCAGCTGGAATTGCGCTAATACAATCTAATGTTTTTTTGATTGCTATATAATCTATATAGGAAAGAAATTTCGCAAGATCTTTGATTTCTCACTTCTAGCGAAGAAAATAAGGAGAGTGTTCTTTCAAACTAAATCTATCTTCCATTAATAATGCAAGAAGTCCGTGAGTTGGCAATAAAGTGCAATATTCTGTATGAAAAATCTTTACTGTAGATCGGATCTTTTTGGTCAAATATGTCAAAAAAGCAGGATTTTTCTACTCATGTAAGTATTGTTCACTCACTGTCTTAGGTAGTGTGAGGGCTAAAAAAATATGGGAGATTTTATGTAATGATTACAATCGATCATTCTACAAACACTCATATTTTAAAAAGTACATAGAGCTACATACTTGTGCGTAGATTTGGGTGTGTCGTAGATTTCGTCACATGATCATTCAGGGACCAATTAGAATGAGAGGACACGAGTGTCAGAAGTTGTTCTGTTATAAGTGTAATATATATTATAAAGCCCACGGGATATAATATACGTGCTGAATAACGAGGTCGAAGTCGATGATGAATAAAATGGAACACTTTTTATTATGATATTGAAACGTATAAAAATATGGATTCATTCATTTTTTTTCTTTATATACTGCTGATGTAGATTATCTGCTAAATTTGCGTTGATAAAGATGAAGAAACATAATAAATTAAGAATTATGCTCTACAAACAGTGATGTCTGAAAGAAATGGCGAGAAGTCCCCTTATAAACCATTTATCAAAGAGATGATACGAATAAAGGGATCGAGCTGAAATGTGAAACCATACGTTAAGGCAAATACCGTGTAACCATCAAAAACAGAACTCACAAATCTTTGAATAAAACTGTTAATTTAAATTTTTGTTACTTTCTTGTTTAGAGTATACAAGTCGAATTTGGGCATGAAAAATTGGAACACTTTTCTTACCCAACATGTCTTGGTCAACCAAACAAATTTTAGGAGAAAGTTTCGGTTACGTCATTCTCTATCAAAAAGCATAATCTTTGACTGGATTGAGAAGTTCAGAGAGTATGAGACTGTGCAAAATCTTAATTCTAAAGGTATGAGGGACACTTATTCTGGTCGGAGGGTGAAGGCTAGGAGAGAAAGGAACATTGATGCTGTACGGGAGTCAGTGGAGCGGAGCACAAAGAAATCACTTCGACGACGCAGTCAAGAGCTGGGAATTTCTCTCGATTCTTTGAGGCGTGTTGTTAAATCAGATTTTCATTTATATCCTTACCAGATCCATAAAAACAAAACCTTACAGAGGCGGACATGGACAAACGCGTAACCATGTGTGAATGGTTTTGTGACACAATCTAAGACAATCTAGACTTCTTGGATCATGTTTGGTTCTCTGACCAAGCGTACTTTCCGTCGTCAGGACATGTAAACAGCAAAAGTGTTTATTGGGCTACAGCCGCACCGGGAGATGTGTTACAGACGCCGTTACACTCAACAAAGTGCACAACGTGGGTAGCAATCTCTAAAAATGGCAGCATTGGCCCATATTGGTTCGAAAATGAAAATGAGATACCTCAAACGGGGAATACGGAGAGCTGTGTGGCAGTGCTGAGGAAGTTTGGGGCATCACTAGGACGACGCAGAGGGAAAGTTTGAGATGAACAGTGGATCCAGCAAGACGGAGCCCGTCTCCACATATCAAATGACTCCCTAGCCTAGCTGAGAGAGCGATTTCAGGAGAGACTGATCAGCAGTAAGTGTGACATTGGGTGGGCACCGCATTGACCGAACTTGAACACCCTTGATTTGTACCTCAAGGATAATGTGTACTAGAACATCTCTCAAACGTTCGGTGAACTGTATCCTGCAATCACAGCAAAAATAAAGGAAATCCCCAAAGAGGAATGTATTCGATCATTGACAATTTTGCGCGACGCATGCAAGTTTGCCTCCAACGTCGCTGAGCCTATTTGCAGCATATAGGGGAAAGAACATGACTTTTTTGCAAAGTGACCAAGATAACCCATACTTTGGAATTAATCGTACGCAGACGGATTGTAGGATTTATTAGAATTTTTATGGGTTCTGTTTTTTTTGAGGGGTCACCAAGTAATAATACAAAATTTGATGGCAAATTATTTATTAGGGTGGATCGAAAAGGGGGGTTTTTGCCCCAAAATTTGAAATTCATTTTCCCACTCTGAATTTCTTATCAACCCAACATTAAAAACTAATGTGTTGAAATTTCAGACTTCTAAATAAATATTTTCAGGTTCCTCGGCGCAATTGAAACTTTGAAAAAAACACACGAAAATGTCGAAAATTCTGTCTATATGATTTCAAACTTGAGGGTCTTACATAAAAAATTATGTCCGTTCCGGGATATATTATTTTTATAAAACTTTACAATCAATACTTCTACTTGAATTTAATGAAATAAAAATAATCTATTAACAATTCAGTAAGTTTTCCTTGCTTTTCTTCAGTTTGTTTCCATGCAACCTGGAGATTTTTTATCATCATCACTCTGAAATAGAAGAAATTGAACAATTACTAGTCAAATATTTAAATTTTCACTATTATTCAATATCCATTTATTCAATACAGTTAGATTTTTGTAGTGTAATTAACCTTCATTACGAGGTCCTTCTTGGTATTAAATGACGGTAATTTTCTCCTGCAGTCAATTTTACTCCTTATCTAGCCGTCCCGTTTGTCTTCTTGTGTGTGACAAGAAACCTAGATTGTTGACGGATATATTCTTCAAGATGATCATCAGAGAGCGTCCTCGTCAGCGAAGGATCGGTCACAACGGTCTGCTGCCAATTAATTAGGTGGATGTATTCGTGAGCTTCAAAGTTTATGTCTAGAATCTTGAAAGTGCGTATTGATTTACCTGTATATGCTTTTCGTGCTATCTTTCATAATTATTCTCTATGCGAGTTCCCGGATATGATTTCTTTCATCTTGGAGCATAAAGAGAAGAATATTTTCCGCATGTGAAAAATATGCATTCCTTTGAATCACTGGGGCAACTATATCTTTAATCTGTTTGTGCATCCCTTGAAGTGATGTCACTGTCTTAAAGAGGTTGGGTGCTCCATCTTGTGAAGAAGAATTAGCGTTTATTTCAAACCAGCATGGTTTATACACCTTCATGATGAACAAAACAATGAATTTCAGCGTCTCAGAAGGGGCGGAAGTGGAAACATATAATCGAAGTATCCGATTTGCCGTTGTAAGCCATCGTGCATGTGACATCTTTCCATGACTCTTACGAGCCATTTTAGCAGAACATTTACGTTGTGAGATAGAAAGAAGGGTATCAAACAATTACTTTCGATCTGTGCTCAGATTTCCTGTCAGCAGACGGCAAGTTAGTCGGAATTGGCTCGAATTCAACAATACTTATAGTCTCACATTTATCAAGTGGTTTCCGTATAGGTCCGACAAATCCTCGCGGCCCTGTTGTTTTTTTATCCAAATTGTCGGTGATATAGTGCAATGGGAGCTCATTTGCATAGATCTGGAAAATAAAATAATGCAGTAATCTATTAAGTTTTTCTTCCAACATTCTGATCACATCTCCTTTTGTTCCTTTATTCACTACAGTTCCATCGAATCCCACAGCAACGAATTCATTACTTGCGATGTTATTTGCTTCTAGGTACGAGAATATTGCGTCGCATATAGCTTTAGCAGAACTTGTCTTCATTGTCAGGTGTACAAGGTAATCTGAACCAGATTCTTCTATCATAGAGATGTGCTCTTACATTATCTTCTTCTTGTGATAACAACAAATGTGCTATCTTTTCTACCATCAAAATAAATAGAATATAATGGCCTATCCGATCAAATTTATTGCTGTAGTGTAGTACATCCTTTGACACGCTCTCTTCTAACCTTTGACCTGTCAACTACTACAGAAGAACTTAATAAGTGAATTTGTTATTAAAGCTGAAGCTCAATCAGACACACCAGTTAGGTCACATATCAACGCAAATTCTGGCAATTTTATTCGTTTAGATGGAGTCTTTGATGCAAATATTTTGTTTATTTTTTTGTGTTTCACTGATAAAGGAAGCTCATAGTCAATACCTTTGTCAGCAGATTCTGTTTCTGTGTCGTTTAAGGAATAATCACTTCGATATTATCTGTGAAAGTAGATGGTTGATTTAAAAGACAATACTCACGATTCTTCCTAACTGCACCTTGAATATTCTTCATTGATTGAATTTGATCTAAATTACCTATTGCCATTCTCATAGTTGTTCGTTGCTAATATTGCTCATTAAAGCCTGATAATTCGAATAATAATTTACAATTCTTTTATAAATGCCTCTATTGACACATACGGGATTGATGCCGTTTTCCAAATAGAAATTAACTTCTCCGATACTAATGTGATAATTTATTTAATTGGCGGGTTTTTTCTATTGCAATTCTTTTCCTTTACTCGTCCAAACAAAACATATTTTATAACATGTTTATAAGTTGGCAACACATATTCACTAATGGCACAAGGTGCGCAAAACAAAGGGCTTTCAATTTCATGACGCGTACTATGTTTAAAGGCCATAATTAAATATTGCTTTAATTTTTTTCTCACACATTATTTAGCTCTGAAATATAAAATAAAGTATAATTATTTTTTGTAAACTATAAATAACTGTTCTTAAATGCAATTTGAAGAATGTGATCAAAACCATAGACACTAGAAAGAGCCACACATACACACACACACACACATCCTCTCTCAATGAAATCCTCCACGCTACTGAAACATAATTGTCACCAACGCCGCTATAATATGTAAATGAGGTAACCTCTAAATTGCAATCGATTACTTTCAAATTTGGTTTAATTGTTCATTAAAATACAATAATTATTTGTTTGGAGGTATTAATTCACAATTTGAATGTAATTTTCAGATATAATCCACGAAATTCAGAATTTAGTTAAAAATCGCATTATTTTCTTTTTTCAATGGCGATGAGGAACCTTTAAAAATTATTATATCAAAATATCCTTTTAGTAGGTTTAATTTGACAGATAGCCTAATAAAATACTACTGGTGGTAAAATAAATTTCCTGAAAAAAATTTTTTGGCTCACCCTATTTTTCATCTATCATGAGTTATTTCATTATTTCAATCCAAATCTCTTCAGTTTCAAATCAATAAATCTAAGACAAAAACTGTCAAATACTGCTCGTTCTTATCTATGCTATTATTACTGACTAAACTTCCCAAAACAATTGAAAATCGTAGAAATTCTTGATTAAGAGTCAAAAAGATACTTTAACAATGAGGAAAAATTATACTTTGTCAATATTTTTTCGAGAACTTCCAGGAACAGGACTACTAAATTTCTACAGAGTTCATTAACTATTTCATTCAAAACTGTTTCCCATTTGTTTATGTTTCGAGAAGTTTAGCTGTTTCTTTTATCGAAGGATTTAACATTGGTCTCATGCAGTATTGCTTTACAATAACCACGCTGGTTCATTTCGAAAAATGTATAGGCCAACATGAGGGTAAATGTGTATAGGGCTAGGAACGTAGAGTGTAGAAATGATAAGACCATAAAGATGCTAACATTAAAAATATAGTACAGAGGTAGTAGGAGCCGATAAATTTAATGTTATTGCGATAAGAGTCATGGGTTGCTTTGTTACAAAAGAACTATCAATCAGAGGTTCAGATCGATAGTTATAATGTGTTTATAGATATATGATCTGGAGGAAAAGAAGGGGGGGATTATTTATATTAGTGATAACCTCTACTGTTCTAAAATTATTCAGATTAAAACAGATAATAAAGCCGATTCATTATGGTTAAATGTTACAGTGTATGAGTAAACTTGTCATGCGATTATTATATACCTCCAAATCTTATTAATGAAGCTTGGTGTCCTCTTTGGCAGGAAGTAGAACGAGCATATAGTAGGAATCATGTAGGAGCATGTAATTGGTCATTTTACTGACAGAAAAATAGACTGGAAATCTCTTGTGACCTATCAGGAGAGGTAGGATTTTTGTATATGGTGCAGGATAGTTTTCTTAAACAGGTTATAAACCAAGCTACAAAGAGAGATAAAATATTGGATCTAGTTCTAACGAATAAGAAAGTAGATGCTAGAGGTGGGCTTTAGAAAATCGGATTATAGTGGTCTAAGGAGGTACCTGGAGACTATTCCTTGGGAACTGACGAGGAGGCGGATGTGATTAAATGTGAGGTCAATTGAAGTAATCGAGTTGGAAGATAACCCTCAAGTAGAGGGGAATAGAGTATCTTAGGAATTTGAGATAATGATGAGGCATTTAATCCACAGCAGAATATAAATATTTCGCTTAGGGACATTTGAAACAATGGTTTTGAACCTAAATGGATTTTAGATAAAATTAAGCATTATATTAGTATTAAAAGGAACATATATATGAAAATATAAAAAAGCTTAGGGTCAATTAAGGCAGAGATACAATGAGCTAATTTGAGAGATTAATAAGACAATTAGGCTAGCAAAGAGAGATTATAAGAGTAAAGTGGAAAATAATGCAAAGGAGGATCCAAAATTTTATTGAAATTATATAGAAATAGGACTAGAGGTAAAATATGCGCACTTAAATTTACAGAGTTGCCCATAATTCCCAGGACACTACAGTTACAGTTACATAAAAAATACATCTGTTTTCTGTTAATAACATAGATACACAAAATTTTGTACCTGGAGTGTCCTGGGACTTATGGGCCACCCTGTATAGACGTATAATTAGTAAGGGCTAGTAATTCAAGCAGGAAGATGTTTAATCAGTATTTTCTTTCAGTATTAATCTCCAATATAATTTATTGTAGCTGAGGAGAAAATAAAGGATATTTTAATTACTAAAGAGATAGTCTCAAAAGAAATAGATATACTGTAATTAAATCTAGTACAGCACCAGGCACTTAGGCCATTTTTCCTATTATTTAAAAAGAATATACAGATGTATTACTTGATCCTCTTGAATGCCAAATTAACCCCCCCGCCCATGAATGTAAAGCTATTTTCCTTTTACTTTTAATGCTGGGTAGTTATAATACCAATACTAGGATCAAATTCAAACTAAGCTTCCTAGTCGGACATTTTTTCTTCACTGTTTCATTTGTTTGTAAAAAGATTGTAAGTGAAACTATATATGGTTTTTCCAATTCACAATTCTTCATCATAAAAGCATAAGTCCACCCACCATTTTCCCCACACCAGTATTTCAAATGATATAGTTACAACTTTACCTTCTTACTGTCACAGAAAACTGAAAAGGTTTTATTTATTTCTGTTGGTGCCTATGCTATAATCCAATGGTTCAAAGTATTTTGGCATAAACATCCACGGAAATAATTGGAACATTCTTCTTTTTAGGGAAGTTAGCTAAGTTGATTATTTGAACCCTGACCTTGTTTATCAAGGACAAAGGATATCCAATAGAAAGATGGAAGCAGTGGGTTCTATTATTTATTACTTTCACTAACTGCACTTTCAGGAACAAAAACAAACAAACTCTTACACCATAAACATTCCTTACAAATGCGTTCCTAGCTCTAGCAAGCAACCTATCAAATACCAAGCATCTCTCTTAATTTGTCAATTTGAACTGTTATTTCGTTCTTCTCACTACTCGAGGGTCTTTCAACAAGGACGCTTGAGCTTTGTCAGGCGATACTGTTTAGTAGTATTTGGCGTGTGCAAATCATCAAATGTTATTATCAAAATCACTGATCTGTTCGACAAACTTTCCGCACATTAGGTGATTTCTATCTTCGCCACAGCGACGAGGCCTAATTTTGGATGAATGGATTTGTGAACAAGCAAAATTGTCGGATTTATGACGAAAAAAATCCACATGAGATACACCAGCACTAATTGCATCTCAACAAAGTAACTGTTTGGTGCGAATTTTCGTCTAACGGAATCATCGGTCCGTATTTTTTTGAGAACGAAGATGGGATTATATGCCTGATATGGATACTGACGACATGTGGTCCCAACAGGACGACGCTAGGTGCCACACTGCGCACGCCATGATAGACATTTTGTACCAGCGCTTTCAGGGCAGGGTCATCTCACGCGGCGGCGACGTAAACTGGCCACCGATATTATGCAATTTAACGCTATTAGACTACTCTCTTCGGGGTTACCTTAAATGCCAGGTCTATGAGAATAATCCGCAAACAGTTGATCTCCTCAAAGTCAACATAACGAACACCATCCAGCAAATTCAGCCAGATTTATGCGACAAAGTCATCGAGAATTGGGCTTCCCGAATACGTTCCACCAAGCAAAGCCGTAGCGGACATTTGAGAACGTCATATTCCTCACTTAATGCCATAAAATTTACTTTCAAATTTAAAATTAATTGAGTGTATATATCACACACAACTTGTTTTATTTGCATTTATAAATCAAGCGACCTTATTGAAAGACCCTCTATATACCAAATTAGGCACCAAATTTCTTTCATGCAGCTGCATGACATATTACACACTCAAACCCTTCTCATTCGTTAAAATTATAATTGCCCAGTGACTTTCATATTATTTTAAAAATGGCGCAATCTGCTTCAACTGTAACACTATCACTTACAATTGTTCTAGGTACTCAAAATATCGGAGTCGTTCAAAGATAAAAACACCATCGAGTGCCATTATTATATTATTTTCTCCATTCATTTTAAGACCCTCCTCTCACACACCCTGTCAAAAGCTACCATCAAAATTTCCAAGGAGATAATATTCAGTTCTCATCACCTGGTATTTATGTAAATACCTTCATAAATAGACCCTAACTGTTTCTCAACAATGTCAAACTCCTCCCTTTAATCTCCTAGGTACTTCCTTTTACTCCACGTATGTGAAACCATCCAATCCTGTTTTATTTAACCTTACTGCACTTCTCAATATAAAAATAAAATTAGTTTCATACCATCAGAAAGTTTACCAGTAACTCCACATATTCTATGCTATCATAAATTTCCTCCAGATACATGGACCCATTATACAATTTAAACGTCATAACTCTTGTTTATTCTCAGTGCAAATATTTGATCCACACATAATTTTTTCCCTTCTAAATCCTACTTTTCTATTCTCTATTAATCCTTTAGTTATCTCTATTATAAACCCAATTAGATTTTTTTTACTATACGTTACCAACAACACAAAACAGTGGGTAGTGTTATCTATTACTTTGCACCTACTGGACTTTCAGGAACACCAACAATCAAACCCTTCCTCTCAGCATGAACATTTTTTACACTAAACACTAATATAATGGAACATTTACTGCACTTTTCCCACCTTTAGGAACTCATTCACTTTCAAATGCCTTACAAACCATCTACCAGACCTACTCCATTACACAATCACAACTTCTTATATAATCTATTGCAGCTGATGCCGTCCCATATTTCAAAAGTCTCGCAGAAAAACTACCACTTGCATATCTTGCAAGAACACCCAATTTACGCCTACTCTACCAATATTTAAATTATATTCTATACCGACCTTATACAACTGATAAAGTATTTGCATTCTTATCAATTATATAATTTATCAAATTATTCTTGCCATCTACTTTTCAGCTCCTCATTACTAACTTTTACTCTGCTATTCTTCTATGTGATGTTCACAGCTATGCTTTTCCTTGTTCCTCATACTTCCCAGTCGAGTCTAGAATAGCCTCCTCTTTCTTTTGGAATCTTCATTCATCTCTTGTTAAAACAATTTATTCGTTGGTTTTCTACTATACTTCATCACTTTTGTGGTCTCTTTTCAGGTCCGTGCGTACATTCAAATGCTTTGGACTGACATCTTCGTCTGCACTGTTAAACATTTGCAATTACACTTCCTTTTGGCTTTCCACTGCACTCTCCCCATTCTTTGTTTTTTAGAAGCTCTGCCTTAAACTGCCAAATCCCTGACACTAATTTTTACCCAGTCATTAAATCTGTTTCACGTTTTTATTTTCACATCTTTCTTGAATCTGATTTAATAATTTTTCCCTTCTGATTCACCCTTTCCTTCCCTCTCCTTCCGTCTTCTCATCAATACACCAACAAATTTAACTTTATTCAGAAAAATAATCTGAGCAGATAGTTCCATTCACATACGAGTCACATAGCATATTCTTTATAACTAGGGACAGCTCAAAATAACCCTTAAGTTCTAAACCTTTCATTTATTTATTTCGTTGTTTTGAAAGAATGTACATATTTGCTACGAATACGTTCCTCTCAAAATTTAATTTATCTCCTCTTATATTCTGTCTATTTATATCTCCTAGAACCATTTACTAATACTCATTCTCAATTTAATTCACTGCTCGTCCAAACGCATTTCCAGAATCTGTCTTTGTAGGCTACATTTATATCATTACAGTGGCCATAATCTGTAACCACCAACAGTTTCACTTTTGCAAATTTCAACCTCACCACAAAATTTTCGAGCTCAAATATTTATGAAAAATCATTGAATCCCATCACTCCTCACCCAAAAGCACTGCCACAGCCTCTTTACTCTTAACAATCAGATATACACCTAATCCCACCCCAAACTAACTAATCCCACGCAAATCTTTCATACCTACTTATGTTTGTTATATATAAGACAAACAACTGCAATCGCTTATTTTTAGAGACGGTGAAAACAATTCACCTTTTAGACACATAATATCTACTGCAAATTAAGTCATCTCTTGGGGCGGAGCTCATGACATCCCCGTCCTTTATGTTCAGAAAGTTTTGCATTTCTATGATAAAACGTTTCAATGAACACTTTCTTTGCTTGTGCCTCCCTATCCGGGCTTAGTTGCCTTTGATGACTCGCCCCGGAAGAAAAAGATCTAAACAAATCTCTTAAAAGTCTTATGAGAAAGTCAAGAGAGGTTGAATGATGACTGAGACAGTTATTAATGCGGAGAACCATTGCGATGGATCAGTGAAGAAAAGCTATTGAAAAATTTAATCTTTTTGGAAAATTTCTTTTCGTCTTCTAGTAATAAGTTCTAGAAAACATAACTTTGCTGTTTAAAAAATAAATCATGGTGACAGCCAGCAAGGAAATAAATGCTAATTTGAGAATAATAGAATTTGAAAACAGACCAAAAATAAACAGAGAAATAGAAGAAACTACAAATTTAGCGTCTCTAGAGATAACAAAACAGGCCTCCGCATCATTGGCAAACCGCTACCCCTTCCCCCATTCTTATTCCTTAAAAAAAAACGTAATTCTATTTTATTTCATCGTTTTTCGCATTTTGGGGCTTTCAGATTTTTTTTACGAATTTCACTTGGCGTTGATTTTCTCTCACAACTTACAGACAAAAGGGAAACCGAACCAATTCCACAATTGTGGCATTTTTATCTTGCTATCAAATTAAAAAATTGAAGCCATTCTTTTTGATATATTCCAGGCACACTCAAACAAAGAAACACATAAGCAGGCACACACATCTATAAGTAGAAGAACCAACATTTGCTTCTGTTTGATAGCTTGTGTTTGATAACAGGATGATACTTATTAATGTCATTATAATTATTATAAATCAGTTATCATTTCTTTCCACTCTTTATTCTTCTATTCCTTCTTCCCTATATTTGATACTGAGGAATCATTCTCTCGTTCGATTACCTAAGTCTCCCAAAAAAATATTGGTCATAGTACCCAAGTATTCCTTTTGTAATCCCAAAGAGAGAAGGGGTAGTGTGTAAGGTATTCAAAGCTGAAGGTGAAAGAGAGCAGAATTGAAAAGAAAGAGAGAGAGAAGTAGGGCGATAGCGAGCATAAGGGAAATAAGAAGCTAGAGAAGGAGAGAGTCCAATAATTTCACGCACAATCTATGATACAAAATCAAGAAAAGTCTATAATCAGAATAATGCTTTTGTGGCTGCTCTTATGACGAGACCTGTTTTGCCTAAAATTACCTTAGAAGAAATTGTGGCACCATTTTTTACCTATGGTAAATTAAAGAGGCAGCTGCCTTCATATGGAAAGTCAACGCCCATAGAGACCTGCACAATCGTTAATGGCATGGGATGAGCAAAAGTCTAAACATCTCTTTTTATTTACTACCTGGAGTTGGTTCCTTGCATATAGTTTTACTTCTCATGTTTTCTACACTTTCTTTGCAAATGCCTTTTCTATAGATTCCCGGTGATTTTTTTCCCGTTTACATTTTGCAAGAAACCTCAATCCACATTCCTGGCTCAACCTGGATTTCGAAAGTGTTTAAATGCCTTCATCAAATATTGTTAAGTATATCGAAATGTGACAAAAAATAAATGCAACACGATTGGAAATATAAAATACTTTAGTATCAATATTATTTACCTAAAATACTTTACGAATCCCAGCATTGGCAAATTCACCTGAAAACAATTAAGAGTGTTTCTGAAGGAAATTAGTGGTGTTAGTGAATGTGAAAAGATGGAGAAGGAAGAAAGGCCTAGGAAATACGAAACAAAATAGCTTCCATGAAACTAAAAGCTCAAAGGCACACCAGACACATCTTATAGCGTTCCCTGACGAGGTAAATTAGTTTATCTCATTTCCAGGTGTTTACTACGAGAATACAGCCTGATTCCTTTCGATACGTGTTAGGGTTAATATATTTTCTAGTAACAATTGAATGGATTCTATTGAATTATATTATTAATGAAGTGGAATTTGATGGTTGATTCATAAGTGTTTGAGAATTAGTTTAGGTAAGTTAAATACTAATAAGTTGCTGAAATTCTACTTTTAGGTCCTTTGAGTTAAATTTATTTTGGCAGAAGATCCAGACTTTAAGAAAGGAAGCGCTAATATTCAATCATAAGCAAAAATAGGTGCATAAACAAAGGCTGAAAACTTTTGTATTTAGTCTGTGTTTGATACGTTTTGAAGAAGCTGATTTGGTACGAGATAATCTGTACGGCTGATTTGGGTGGTAATCCAGTTGGCAAACAAATTTAATGACACCATAGACATATTTTATTTTTAGGCACAGTTTCACTAATGTATCCCTTATATATGGAATCAGACAAACGAGTTCATTAAAATTCTGCCAGTCAAAATAATGTCAGATGTTCAATTAAGTGACTTGAATTTATCAGGCATCATCTTGTAGTTCCACGAAGAAGGGAGTGATGCGAAATATTCTGCAAACTTTAATGTTAACTTCTAGTTTTTTTATATCGCGGCTAAATTTGCTGGCGCCATAAATCCAGTGCCAAAATTACATACGCTCATAGGCCTCTGCGAAAACGGTCATGCCCTAACAGATTGCGCTCAACTTCTCCTCTCACAATTTGGAAAATAAATATTAATTATACATAGATACAGACAAAAAGAAATCATAATATGAAATCCAAGTCTTTTGGGAACACAAAATATTTGCTGATTAATATGATACACCAGGTTGACATGATCTGATAATGATATTATAATGTCTAATACAAGTAACTATACCGTGGATCAAAGAAGCATGTTATGCACGCTGCGCGAGGAGGATGTCAGCAGTTGACAAAATGCTCAGGGGATCGGCGGATCATATTCAGCAAGATAATGATATATCTCTGCGTTGAATGAGCCTTCCAGAACATAAGAAAAACGCACTCCATCCGCAACATGAATGGACTGAAGAGACTCAGCTTATTCCTCCGTCAAATTAGTTGATCACATAATGATTTCACAAGGCTTGAAGGGATGTTAACCTTGCAGAACGGCCCCAGGGGTAAGTTTATCCAACAAAAAGTTTACCTGATGGCCAGCAGTATTCGTCACATTTTGCGACCGTGAGGACGTAGAATTGGCACTTACCTGGTGTACCTGGTGAGAATGATGGGCGCTTCTAAACTGCGAGTCTTGAGGGCAGTTAGTCCTCACGTGACCCGGAACTCCACAGGAATAGCACACGATCTTCCTCCTGGGAAACGGCGGAGCAGGGGGGTTTAGAGAAAAGGGCTTAACATCACGCTGGTCCGACGAGAAGAGAGCTTTGGGTTTGGCGCGCCCAGTCACCTTAACTTACTTATTCCCATTATTATGTGGCTAGCCGCGTAAACGTGCCCCTTATCCGCCTTTCAGATGGCAGCTACGCAAGAAATTGGTCCTTGAGAATGAAATCAACCATGAGGCACCTTGAACGCGTAAATTTAAAATTAAAATGTCGCTATAGAAGGTAGCAGAACTGTCGAAAGGTCTGGTTCGATTGAATTCAACAGTTCCTAAAATTACCTCGGTAGAAATCCGGGGTCATTTTGTAAGCGGCAAGCAATTCGGCTTTTAACGATGAGTAATTAATTGTTGCCTCTGATGAGAGAGAGATAATAATTTCCCTGAGTTTAGAGCTCAATAGGGGCAATAATTGGGCTACAACGTCCGTCCCGATGTCCCACTGGTTCACCTCGAAAATCTTTTCGAAGTAGGTGAGATAAGACTCGAAGTCTTCGCCTTCTTTAAAGACGGGGAGTTTTTGTACCCGTTTTTCTCTTATCCCAGAACCTACAAGGTCGCTGACTATTTGGCCAACCTAAAATTTGGTTAATTTGCACTTTGTCTGTATTATAAGTCTCTCACGCACATAGCCGTCATCTCTCTCGGCTGAGAAACGCAGAAAGGGTTGAAATCGACCCTATTCTACGACACAATACTTGACAACTCACCGTTGAGGTGAATTATGTTTTCATGCTATTAAACCAGCAATTCTTATCGGTAATTTAATACGAACGACCATAAAAACTACAAGTGGTGCAAAAATAAAGAGAAATAGGAAATGCTATTTAAATTTCTGCCTCAAAAGAAATTGAAAATAAAACAGGATAGACGACGTTTCTTAGAAAGTTGTAAAACTTTTTTAAGATGGACTGGTGTTTAGATGGCAAGAACCGAGTGAAAAGAGCAAAAAAATAACAGTTAATAGAAAGAGATAGGAAAAAGACGAGTGAAACAAAAGAGCTTCAGACCTCGTAGTGCCATAAAGTGATGTAACAACAAAATGAATCATAGGATATAAATAAGGGCAGACAAGCCAATTCAGATTTATGAGCATAAAATTGCTTTGCCAAGGAGTAATTAAGATGTTGGAATAAGCAGAAATAAAAATAGGAGAAAACTATTTGGCTACCCTTCCAAACAACTTACTAGGATAGTAGTTCTTGAATTGTATACATTCGCTCCATTCCTACAAACCTTTTGATTTGATATAAGAGGCCTAAACACATATAGCAGGATTTCAGTTATGACTATGCATATAATTTGGGGATAGTTATTTATATTAATATATATTATAATATACCTGATCAGCAAATACCAGGTGGTTTAGCCAAATCTAAATATTAAAATTGTGCTTGTCAGGTATATTTTTAAACTTATTAAGAGAAGAACTTTGCACCATCTCAGGCGGCAAACGGTTCCAAATTTAGGTGAATTTTATGTAAAAAAGATTGGCGCAATTACTGAGTTGAATCGTCTATTTTTTATTTAAATCTATTAGTTTTGAGTGTTTGCCCGATTCTTATACTTAAACAGTGATTAAACTCTTAAAATTTTTTCAAAAGTTTGATCGTTTCTCCACAGAATTACGATTTTAAGGGTTTTATTCTCTCTTCATATGATTTGTCTAAGCTGGGAAATTATTTGTGTGGCTCTACGCTGAATTCTGTTCAAAGTTTTGATATCTCTTCGCAAGTATGAATCCTAAAGTTGCGCTGCGTACTCTAAGTTGGATTTTGAATAATGCTTTATAAATAAGTGAAGGACTATTTCTTGTATTCTTGAACTTAAAATTCTAGATATATACTCAAGAATCTTTTTTTTTTTGTATCAGTGCAGTTTTGATGATTTTGAAATTATAACTGAATTCAAATTGCTGCCATATATTTTATAATCACTAAACTAGTTTCAATTGCCTAAATGCATACAGTAATTAAATTGCTTTTCTACCTCTCTGACTACTCGAATAATTATAAAAAGTAGCTGGCCAGAAACGGTCCCTTGAGGACCACTACTAGTCAAAGGACCAAATTTGAATTCCACCATGGCTGACAATCTTTTGTTTACGGTTAATGAGCCAGTCATCTATCTAATTTAACAGTTTTGTTCTCATACTATGAGCCTTAAGTTTTATGTAAACTCTTTTATGAGTGACGTTGTCAAACGATAACATAAATCTATCATATTATTAAAGAAATCTAGAAAATTATAAGGTGTTAAAGCTTGCATAGAAATCCATGCTGACTACTATTTATTAAATTCTGATTTGCTAATTGATCAACGAATTTATTCCCGAATATTTTCTAGATTACACTAGGTAACAACCTTTCACCTTTACTTGTTCCTGGATAAAAGTGTTATTCGCAGTTCTTCGTAACTAAATTAAATAAAAAGGACTATTTTGATGATAGTTATGGAACTAAATACTTAAATTTGCTCATTTAGAAAATATTGCTAGGATATTATTAATTTCGAAAATTTGAAAATATATAAATGGCTGTGGGCTTTATTTCTCTTCAAACATGAAAAATTTCTAGAATGTTTTAGAATTCTATGAATTTCAAAAATGTTTCAGAATTTGAAAGAATACACCCATGGAAACTTCTAGAATCTTATTTGATTCTAATATATTTGCTATCATTTCATTTCGGCTATCATAGTGAACACATCAGAAAAGAAATGGCATTGTGTTATATTTGTGTTTTGTGATTGGATTTTTCAAAATGGTAGCCTATTTGATGGGTGTCCAGGGAGTTTTTACCAAGTTTCCATATCATTTCAGTTTTTGGAATAGTATAAATACCAAAGACATTAACTCTAGAAGCACTGGCCAGAAATGACTGTCTTCTCCATTGGAGAAAATAATGTCCAACATACTTTAATAATGGACCCTGGAAAAGAGTTCATCCATTTAATAATTTAAAACTAGTTCACATGAATAAGTTTATTAGAGCTTTTAACAAGGAGTCAACAGCCCTTTCATACATTTCCGACACGCTTTTTATAAGTAGGTTATTTTTTCAGTTTAAACTATTTGGTCTATGTCGGGAGATATCGAGATTACAGTGTTGAAAATCGAAGACGAGCCAGGTGGTGTGAATATGGTATTTAGGGACTCTTAATTTGAATATTATCTTATATTAAAGTGGATTTTCCTACATACATAATAATAAATCTACTATATTTTCACCACTAGTTTGTTCTTTAGTCTTTTGAAGGAGGAAATTATCAGACATAATCATGTTCGAAGTCAGCACTAGAAAATTTGAAGTCTCCACAAATAACAGACTACTTATCCTTACCTATGTAGATTCGAAAGTATTCTAAACATCTATTTGTCTTCGAATTTTCTTAGACCGGGTAGCTTATAAACAATAAGCATTGTAATCTTAATGTTTCGAATATAAACTTTCATTTCCTAACATGTCCAAATTTAAGTTTTAATCGATGATTTTTAAATTGATTTTATGTTATTATTAATATATAAAAGAACTTCTACTTTCCTTAATTCACTGTCTCTATTAAACATTATGTAACCATGTATTTAGAATACTCCGATGAAATCTATCTAAGATATAACGAAAAAAAACTCAATAGCGAGTTATAGTATATGGTAGTGAAACCGCTGTATAGGAGCATAAGATTTTTATACGAAACTAGTTTCGGTATGAAACTAACCATACCTACTTCAGTCGTATAATATGACTAAAGAGGGTAGGGAAACTTCATACCGAAACTAGATTCGTAAATAAATTATATGTTCCTATACAATGGTTTCACTATCTATCTAAGAAATTCAACAAACTTTCAATGATGACGATAAAATAAAGTTCTGTGGTGGTCAAACTACACCATAAATAGGCTTTGTGCGAGATCCAATAGGCCAGAAAAACACCCCCACAAAGTGAGCGCGAATTTGTCCTATTTTATCCAAGTATGCCTGACTTAAATGGCATGTAATTATTCAAAATTGTATTAGTTGTATATGTATATTAATATTTGAGCAAGCAAGCATGGGGCAGAGGCACCAAGGAAAATGTCCAGACATCTGTGTGCTAAAAGGACCCATGGGTGTCCTGAGACAAAATGATCAGAGACGAATATTTTTTTAGGAGACAAAAAAAATACAGGTGACGACATTAAGAGAATGCAGCGAAAAACCATATCAGATGTCACAAATAAATATGTGATCCTTTAAAGGCTTACACGGTGTACATACTGCCTCGCTCAGCCAACAGGCTGCAGATACGCGACTACAAGAATGCAGGCCTTCCGATGTAATATATTTTTCCCTTCATAATTACGAATATTTAATTTGATTAAATTAATAACTTGATCTAATCCTCAATAATTATAAATTAAGACCAATATTTCGTTTAATAGAACGAAGTTTTTGTTTCCGATATAAAATATATCCAGCTATTTTCTTCCATTTTCTTCATTCTTCTCCTTTTAGCCACTTTCCTTTGTCTCTATTTTTCGTTGATTTGTTCAAGTTTATTTTTAATTAGAGCAAAAATTTAATAATTTCTGGCTTCTTGAGTCACGCGGATTATAAATTTCCCGATATTTTTTAACGACATTTGTATTTTATCTTGTGAGCTTGATTAAAGGAAAAAAGTCCTTTCATCTTAACATGCGAACATTTCACTTACAATTTTTTACAGCAATAAATACACACAATTCAATCATAACTGAGTGATGGGATTAATGATACTTTTTAAAAGGAATTCATCCAATTCTGGTGTTTAACATGAAAAAAAGCGTAAAAGAAAGCGGTTCGTTCATAGCTGTTTACTTTAGTTTAAGAGTTGCCATAGACATAGGGTTACTACGGACCTGATTGGAACACAACTATCTCAAACATAACCACTCTCGCATATAGGCATAACTCACCCTGTCCTTGCATCAGCGATTGTAGATACAACACGCATCATGCCGTGAGGTGATCTGTAAACGGAAGTGGAATAAACAAAAGTTGGACGAGAATTTGCATCCGATTGAATCCCTTTGGGAAATGAGTAACTTTATTCGGATCTCTCTACGCTTTCAAACATGGATAGAATAGGGGAGACGCGCTTCCTCCCTATCTATCCTGGGTCATAGTTCCTCATCCTGGAAGCTAATTGATTTTTCAGATGTCTCCTGCTTTGAATAAATAATGTTTTCACCTTGCACAAATTATCCAAAAAAATACTCCCACAATGTCTCCTGCTCGTGAATGAGGGCTTTGTTTTTTATAGTTTAGTAATTAAAAAATCAGTATTAATTACAATTATGAGATAAAGGGAATAATTGAATAAATTATATTATGTAAATAAAATGCACCAAAAAATCGAGAAAAAAAAGATAAAAGTATTTCAAACTCTTCAAACGACGAAGCTAAACAGATCAGGTCGCCTTTTCGTAATAAAATTCTTGTGTTAAATGATGAAATGAGTAGAAAAGTTATGATAGTTGCGCACGATACTTTAGCTAGCACCAAAATTTGTCGCCTCCCACAAAGAAGAAATTGTGGATTTAAATGAGGAAAAGAATCAGAGGGGGAAGTAGATTATCGCACCCTACACTTCAATACCGCGCTAATTTATCGCCTTCCAAGAAGAAACTCTTGAGGCCTTAAATGAGGTCCAGAATAATAAGACAGTTGCACCACTTTGTAGCTCCATGGAAGAAACTCTTGAGGCGTGAGATGAAGAAAAAAATGACATGGATAGGAGAGTTGCGCATCCTCCCTTTCACTAGAACACCAAAAAGTTACATCCAGGAAGAAAACACTTGAGAAATTAAAAGAGGAAAAAAAGAAGAGAGTTAGGATATTTACGTACTCTCCTTTTTCTAACAGCCAATTGTCGATTCCATGTAAGAATAATGTGTAGTAATTAAATAAAGAAAAGAAAGACAGGGTTTAATGAGGTCCACACAATCCTTTTAGCTAGCAAGGCAATAGGACGCCGCCCCGAACGAAACTTTTGAGCATTAAAAGAAGAAAAGAACAATATGTTTAGGAGAGTTAGGTATCTTTCCTTACGCTTCACGCCAATTGGTCGCCTACCCGGAAGAATACCCATGAGTTATTAAGCGGGAAAAGTATGAGAGGGTCAAGAGAGTTGTGCTAGCACGCAAATTGACCCCACCCCGGAAAAGTCTCTTCCTGCGTTTATTCGGAAAAGAAAGAGAGGATTAGGAAAGCGGCGCACCCTGACTTTGGCTAGCTTTACAATTTTCACCCCCCTGGAAGAAAACTAAACGTAGTTAAATAAAGAAAACAAATGAAAGGTTTATAAGGGTTGCGCATCCTCCAATTTGCTGACACAACAATTTGTAACATCCCTGAAATTAAATTTCGAGGGATTGAGATACAAAACAAAAGCAATGGGTTATTTTTCTAATAAGCCAATTTATCAGCTCTCCTAAAGAAAATTTCTGAGACTTTAAATGTGGTAAAATAGTTTAGGTTTAGAAGATTTACGACCAAACACTTACATAGTACGTTAAATTGTCGCAACCCAAGAATAAAGTTTTGCGGCATCAAATTTGAAAAAAATTACAGGGTTAAGATTCTTGCGAAATCTTCCTATAGCTATCACACCGATTTGTTCTATAAGTGATATTTTTTAGGCATTTTTAGGATACTTAAGTACCAATCGTTACGCTATCACTCCAGTTTTAGACTCTCCAGAAGAGTATCCTTGAGATAATAGAATATAAATGTATGATAAGGTCAGATATTTGCGCATACTCCCAAAGGTTAGCACATTATTTGTCGCTTCCCGAAAGAAAACATTTACGGCGCTTAATGAGGCAAAGAATGACAGGGTTAGGAGAGCAATGAACCCTATTTTTAGCTAGTAGGCCACTTTCGTGCATCTCCATAGGAAAAATTTGAGCCATTAAACAGGAAAAGAATGACATATTTAGGAAATTTGCGCACCCTTCCCTTTGCTAGCATTTCTAATCGTCCCCTTCCCGGAAGAAAACCATTAAGAATTTAAATCAGAAATATAATGACAGGATTAAGAGAGGTCCACACCCTCTCTTTCACACAATCTACCTATTTTTAGCCTCAAAGGATGAAAAATCGTTTTCGTTAAATAAGGAAAATTGACAGAGATAGGAGATTTGCGTTCCCTCCCTTTCGCAAGAACGCCCAATTATCGCTTCCTCTTGAGGTGTGAAATTATGAAAAACTTACAGGATTAAAAGGGGGACGCTTAACTCCTCAACCTTATCACGCCAATTGATCCCCTCTTGGAAAAAGTACATTTGACGCATTAATTTAGGAAAAGAATAAGAGTTAAAAGAGTTTAACTCACTCCTTTACTCTAAAAGCCAAATTGAGGAAGTAAATTATCGCCCTTCCCTAAGTAAACTCTTGAACGTTAAATGAGGAAGAAAATGTTAGGATTAGAAGAGTTGTGAATCCCCTTTTGCTAACACGCCCCCCGGGAGTAAACTGTTGTATAGTTATATGAAGAAAGGAATGGTAAGGTTACAACAGTTGCGCTCTTCCCTTCCACTATTATGCCAATTTATATCATTAATTAAAAGAAGAAAGCCAAAGTTAGGAGAGTTGTGCAACCTCTCTTTAACTAACATGCCGTATGTCGCCTTCCTTTGAAGAAAACTGCTAATCCTTAAAATTAGGAAAAAATGAAAGAGTTAGAAGAGTTGCGCTCCTCACTTTCACCAGTAAGCTAATGAGTCTCCCAATGGGAAGAAACTTCTTGAAGCCCTAACTCAAGAAAAGTATAACAGAGTTAGGAGAGTTGCACCCCCTAACTTTCACTAGCGCGCCAATTTGTCTCCTCCCTTTAAGAAAACACTTGTGGAGTTCAATAATTAAATAATTAGAGGTTCAGGTGAATTGCGCACTCTTCCTTTCGTTAGCAAGGGATATGTAGCCTCCCCGTTAAATTTTAAAAAATGATAAATTTAGGAGGTGCTGAGCGCCTTCTCTTTCGCAAACACGAAAATTGGCGCACCCTAGAAGAAAAATCTTGATGCGTTAAAAAAAGAAACTAGTGCAAAGTTAGGATGGGTGAGCTCCCTTGGACGTCATTCTGTTGCCTCCCACTAATAAAAGTCTTGAAGCGTTAAATTAAGTAAGGAATTTAAGGGTTAGGAGGGTGGAACCTTTCCCTTTCACTAGTACGCCACTTTGCATCATCCCGGAACAAAACTTCTGAGGAGTTAAATGTAAAAAAGAAAGCCAGAATTAGGAGAGTTGAGTTCTTTCGCAAAACACTGTTTTGTCGCAACTACTAAAGCTTTTAAATGCTGAAAAAGAATGGCAGGGTTGCAGAGACCGCCTTTCATTTCGCTACGACGCCAATTCGTGACCTTTCCGGAATTTTTTTTGGAGGAGTTAAGGAAGAATTGACAGGGTTAGAAGAGTGGACACCATCTCTTTCGCCTGCAGGCAAATTGACCCCTCCCCGTTAGAAAAGGAATAAGAAATTAAAGAAAGAGAGGATTGAAAGGTTTCAGAGTGATGTGCAAACACCACTTTATCAACTTCTATTAAGAAAACCTATGAGACTTTAAATAAATATGTCCTCTCGTCGTATGGAAAATCTTGAGTTATGGGTGTTGCGCACCTTAACTCTCGGTAGCACAACAATTTTTCACCACATCTGAAAGTGAATCTCTTGGCGTAAAATTAGGAAACGAATGACATGCTTAGGAGAGTTGCGCAATCCCCCTCTCTCTAAAAGGTCAATTTGTTGCCTCACCGCACAAAAACCTTGGTGCGTTAAATGAGAAAATTAATGGCAGGTTTAGAAGATTTGCGCACCTCACTTCAGCTAGCAGGCAATATATCGCCTTCCCGGAAAATACTCTTGAGCTAGTAAAAGAGGAAAAGAATTAGAGGTTTAGGAGAGTTGTGCACCTGTAGTTTGCTAGCACGCAAATTCGTTGGATACTCGAAAGAAAATAAATTGCTGCGTTATATGAGGGAAAAAATGGTAGTGAGAGAAGATTTGCGCAGCTTACCTTTCAATTGCAGGCAACTTTATCGCTTTAAGCCATTAAAAGAGAAAAAGACTGTTAGGAAAGTTGCGTACTTTCCCTTTTGCTATCACGCCAATTGACCTCTAGCAGGAAGAAAATTTTTGAGTCGTTAAATGATAAAATGAATTAGAAAGTTAAGAGAGTTGCGCATATTCCTTTGGCTCGCACGCAAATTTATCACCCCACAGGAAGAAAACTCATGAGGCTTAAAGATGGAAAGAATGAGAATTTTAGGAGACTGGCGTAACCTCCCTTTTGCTAGCACGCCAATTTATTTCCCTTCCGAACAAAAACACTTAAGGCATCAAAGGAGTAAAAAGAATGATAAGTTTAGAAGAGTTCCGCCTTTCCCTTGTCCTAATACTTCAATTTGTTGCCCCTCCTGAAGAAAATTCGTGAGGTTTTAAATGAGTAAAACAATAATAGTGTTAGGAGTGTTGAGCCATTCCTCTTCGCTATTAGGCCAATATATATCATCCCCGGAAGAAATCTTTTGTGGAATTAAAAGAAGAAAATAAAAAAATAAATTCAGTCAGAAGAATTGCGCACAATCTCTTTCTCTAGCTTGCTGTTTTGTCGTCTTGTCTGCAGAAAACTGGCAAGGCGTTAAATGAGGAAAAGAATTAATGCTTAGGAGAGGGCTGCCCTTCCCCTTAGCTAGCAAGCAAATTTTACGACTCACAGGAAGAAAACTCTTGAACCGTTAAAGACGAAATGAGTGAGAATGTTAACAGAGTTGCGCATCTTTTCTTTCGCTAACATATGCCAATTTGTCACCACTGCAGGAGTAAAATTTCTGAGATGGTTAGGACAGTTCCGCCCTTCCCTTTTGATACTACGCCTATTTGTAACATCCCTGGTAAAAGATTTAGGAATTAAAAGTAAAGGTGATCCAGAGTAAGGAGATTTGTGCACCCTCTATTTAGCAAGCATGTAGTTTTGTAATCTCCTCTGAAGAACACTCATGAGGCGCTAATTGAGGTAAGGAATGATAGGGTTCGGAGACTTGCGCACCCTCTCTTTCATTCACACGCCAATATGTCGCTTAAATTTAATTAAATAATTGAGGCATTTAATGAGCAAAAAAATGGTAGGGTTAGGAGGATTACACACTTCATTTTCGCTAATACGCCAAATTGTACCATCACTAGAAGAAAATTCAGGGAATTAAAAGAAGAAAAGAAACCCAGAGTTAGGAGAGTTGCGCACCCATTAATTCACTAGCGTGCAGTTTTGTCGCCCCCTCTGAAGAACATTCCTGAGGCGCCTACATGAGTAAATGATTTACAAGTTTAGGAGAGTTGCGCCCCCTCTCTTCCAATACCACGCCAAAAATGTGGGTTAATTGTAAGAAAAATCTTGAGGCGTTTAATGAGTAAAGGTCTTGAAAAGTGGCCGTTTAGAGACGCAAAACAATTGAGCAGCTATGTGCCAACCCGATTGCTAGTCCAAAGGTATCCTCCTTGAATGGACCGTAAGGTCTCCTAGGGTACCTTCATTCCTTGTTGTTACTCCTTGTTGTTGAAATTTGTTACATTAATCCCGGGTCCCTGATTGGCTAGGTTAGTGAGCATTGTCCATCACAGTCAATAATTAGTTTGACGTCACTATTTTGAATCAAGAGAAAATCTGGTTTTGAAGCTAGGGTAACAGTGAGGTAGAAACTCCGCCAGTATGCTCAAATGATAACTCACCCATATTAACCACATATGAGTTTACTTAATTTTTGCCAAGCCTGTCAATGTGTCACACGTTATAAGATGATATTCATTACATACCGTGTCACAGTCAGACTTAGTAGTTATTCTGCCACCGAAGATGTGTTATAAATCTAGTCCAGACTATTCATCTACAGTTGATTTCTGCGCCCATCTCTGTTGACTTATTCATGATAATCCAATTGATCGGATAGAATTTGTGTATAGTGGATCTGCCCAAACAACTCTCAACATCAATAATGGAAAATAGGTAATTAAAAATCTGCTGTTTATGGATTTAGAAGATTTAAGCAGTGTTGTTAAAAAAACAAAAAACGAGGTTATAGATAAGTTTTATTCATAGAAAGACTATTAGATCGTCAAAGTACATAGAGAGACAAGTTTTTAGGTATGTAAAATTCTAACATGGTGAATAATGTTGAGAAAGTAGTACGTATCGTTAGATTTTATACAAAATTACTGTTATTTTGATTTCTCTCCTTGTATTCAACCATCTCGTTGATACAAGGAAAAGCAAGATTGAAGAAGCAAAGCTCGAAGAATTTTAATTCTCACAAACTCAAGAGAATATACAAAGTTATTTTGTAGACCAACTAAAAAGTTTGAGGTAAAAATAAATTAATATTTTGCCTTTATGTGATAGATAAAACTCAAATTTTATCATCCATATTTTGTTCATAATAAAGAGAGGATATTATAAAGGACAAAAATATACACGTAAAGAAGTGATAATAATTGAAAAGGATGCAATATATATTAACTATATTTTTAAAATTGTATGTAAACTCCCTGTGAAACCGAAAGGTATGGAGGGATAACTCCCGGGGACCTCGACTCTTTTTCGAAAAGTCCTACAAAACTTTGTTCCCTCTCACCTTGTCGTGGTAAACAATTCTATAACAGCCATTACTCCTATATTATGTTGGGAGCGACTTAATCACCTACTGCGACGCGAACCGTCAAAGGATTATCGCAAGGTTTAACGACCGACTAAGATGTCAAACTTGAGGCGTTGGTTTTCAAATCCTTAATAATCAGACGGAGTGCATAAATGGTCGGCGAGATTTACTTTAATAGGCCGAGACTATTGTTCAAGGTTAGTTAAAGATGAAACAAGAAAAAGGTAATTTTATTTACAAAGATCAAAATAAGAATAATAATAGGCAAAAGGGAATTATTTAAATTTAAATACTCTCTCGATAATTATTATGAGGAGAAATTCTAAAATAGAATTTATTGATTAATGTTACTAAGCTCAGATAAAAAGGGGGAACTTGACAATACTAATAATGGATGAGGTTTCAGTCTTACGGGTCGGTGACTACGAGGAAGGTCCTTCTTGCAATGAGGCAAGTAGGGAACGTTCCAATGACACAAGTTTGGCATGGTCCGAATGAGGCAGGTGGGGTACGATCCAAACCAACCTTCCGATGAAGATAGCCAATCTTCAAAGATGACGTTCGACAGGGAATGTGCGAATTATCGTAATTACACTGGAAGAGGAGACTTCTTTTCCTCAAAAGTAATCGATGGATATTTTCTTCGGTTCTATTAAACGAAGGGAGACTGTTGGACAAATTCAAAGGCTTGCCATTCACAAAATCTTCTAATTGACTGGGGTAGAATCACGGTGGAGAAAGTCTTGCTGTCTGACCAACGCTCACGGAACTTAAGACTTGAGACGATAAAGAAGGCCTTGACGTCCGTGCTGGACTTATCTAACTACAGTATAACCCGAGTATTTATATCCTTGATTATGAGGGGGATGGGAAAGTTTTGTAAATAAGTCACAAGCTCCAGACATCTTTATCCGCAGGAGGAGTCAATTCATCATTTAGCAGCAAGGTGCAAGAAACAGCGGCTCTTCCTCGCCTCGTTACTGAGAGTGGGGGTGATGGAGGAGGTTTCGGGCGAGTTCGGAGGATTGGGGAATATTTCTCAAATGTGCTCAGGAGTAAAAAATTCGTAAATGTTCGAACAGAAATTGACGTTGTCTATGGCAGTATACCATCGCACGTGGTCTTTAATAAATTAGGAGTGAGATCAAAGGTTGTTATTTAACACACCTCTTTCACTCCCCCGTATTCATTGGCTATATAACCCCTTAAATACTACAAGGGTAAGATTATCAGCTTTCTCCTCACCCTCATCAGTTACAACTATGCGTTTCATAGTAAGTGCTTATATTCTTCGGTTGAAGGTTAATGGTTAATCCTTTAGCACGAAGTATATACCTCACCGCCCTCCCCTTTGTTTACGTAACGGGTAAGATTTGGGCGCGGTAGTCCAGAATGAATCTCCATATGCATCAGCACTGTACACTTCTTTAAACTCATCGGTGAGATCACCACCTAATTATCAAAGTAGAGGTTGCAGATTGTTTTTCATAGCAATGAAGATGGCATTATCAATATTACAGTAAAAAAACCGTCAACCCAACTAGTTTCAGAGTGTGTAGAGCTTGATTCGAGCATAGGCGATTATGAATCCTGCAATTGAAAGCTTCCTTATTTGGGAGTCAACTTCTACATGTTCAGTATTCTCCACTTCCGTTATGAATGCATTACCAACTCCATCTAAAGATTTCACATTATATTTTTCGTTTGTGATTAGCTCTACACATAACATCATGGTCCGAACTGCAAATTACCATATTCAACTGCGAATCCTCTGAGCGTACTTTCCCCAGCGACTGCAAAAGAGATAGAAAAGAAAATATGAGCAAATTTGATAGTTATTTTTTTATTATTGTTAATATTATTATTTTCATTTTCAAGTTTGGAAAAACTACATATTTGCTACATATTATGTGTAAAATAGAGTAATTATTTTAACATCGCATTTTGAATTTAATATATCAAAACGTTTACCAGGATTCTTTTCGATGTTGTCCATTTTTCTCTCCATCAACTCCTCGTAGCAATACAGAATCCTCTATTTCTTTTTCCCGAAAAGTTTTTATTTACTCTGTGAACAACCCATCCCTCATTACATTCCCAAAACTCGTGGAGTTTCTTGGTCTCATACATATTTTCCAGTGCAAGGTTAAGTTTGGGGGTTTGTACACCACCAAATCATAAGTTGCTTTTCATAATGAACGTACTTGCGTGAGCTTTGCTGGGCGCATGTAGGGCAGAGTGTGAAATAAGGTTAACTACCTATAGATTGAGGAAGAACTGGAATATACAGTACAGGTCATTAGTAGAGGATACCTAAAACGATACCGAAATATGTCTTATTCACGCCATTGGTGAATACTTGAATAGACTGAAATTCTTGGAAAGATACGCCAAGCTAAGGTGATCTTCCGGGATATGGATTGTTTTTTATGCAGTAAGGTTATAAAGTACAAATATCTACGTAATAGTTTTTCACGCCCTCTGTTGGCTGATAGAATAATATAAATGGTTTATATCTGCCGTCGAAAAGTACACTCCTCAAATCTAATACATCGGGACTACATCGGCGGAGATTCTAATAACTATCTCAAATCGTCCGGGAATGGATCTGCATCATGGTTTCAAATTCACTCTCTGAGAGAATAATAACCTTGTATTTGCTACCAAGAATTCGTTTACTCTCTATTCTCTATGAGTAGCTTTTTAAGGATGATGTCTCTATTTTAGAAACATCTTGATTCCGAGTACAGTCATGTTTCTGACATCCATGCCAATAACAACCATTAAAAGAAACACCGTTATTCTTTCTCATGGTTAAAACACCAGCATTTCTCCATAGAAGCTGAAAATTTCTCTGACGTGATCTTTAATGTTAAATCTTTGTAAAACACAATCAAAGAATAGGAACATCTTTAAAGCTATACTTCTTGCACTCTTTACGAACATTATGGTTATCTTCTTGGAAATTTGCATAAAAATTACTGTCAAAATATACTTATTCCTCATTACTAATTTTTACATTATCTTTCTCTTTCAGAAACCACACCGATATAGTACAATGTTTCCTCGAAAAGGATATCGTAAGCAAAACAACCTTTTTCCATTTCGTGGATTCACATTGTGTTTTGACCGAGCTATATCTTAAAGATTTTTCGTCCTCGCTTCATTGGATTTGAAGTGTTGAGATTACGATTATAATATTGAAGCAACTCGTCATAGATGAATTGGCCATTATTATTTGCCATCAGAATTGTTTTCACACTTTCTTCCAATCCCCATATTCGTATCAACTCTTTGATAAATATTTTACAAGGAGACTTTTCACCATCTCTAAAAAATCGTTGTGGACCTCAATTCTTGCACTTATCTTATGTTTCATCATCCTTTTCCAAGAGTTCACAAATAATCTGCATAACCAATAAATAAGAAAAATTTATGAATCATCCCACTATTTTATAAGTTTCAATGGCATAATAAAGGACGTTCCAATTCTTGGCCATTGACTTCTTCGACCTCGTCATCCAGCATATATGTTCTGTCCCATCCGCTTTATAATAGGTATATCATTTAAAACAGAACAACTTACCAAACTTGTGAAGTCTCATTCTGTTTGCACGACGAATTATTTATTTTATGACTACATCTACGACACATCCAAATCTTCTTAGAAGTATGAACCTTCCTGTCAGTGTTAAAACATAAAATCTCACAATTTTTTTCTCCATCACACTGCCCGAGACACTGACTGCACACTTGTTTACAATATTTTAGATGGGCTGTGGCGTTATCATGGAACGTATACCAAGAAAAACATATCGTGGTTTAAAGGAAGTATCAACTTTTTAACACGTATCATTTATTTTAGACTTGGACTTTGATAGTAGGTCTCACCTTCAAACCAATGAATAGAAGTGGGGCTCACTTTTCAGCATATGTTAGTTGATGGAGTAATTGGAATTTGCATTCATCCGTTTTCGATGTGAAGACGAGAATCCTGAATCTCTGCTCGCGTTTTTTCAAGGAAAATGGATTAACTATGATAGCATCTTCATGCAGAAAATTACACTTTCTTGCAAAATACTGATCTTTTTGTATTATTGATGGAAGCCAGACTTTTTTTGAAGGAAAACACCGTGAAAATATAGGCACCTTCTGTAGAATATATGTTTCGCATAGATTTTTTAGCAATTAAATTGTACATTAGACGGTACTATTGCATGGCCTGCAGGTATCCTATACATTCGTATTATGAGGTTGACTGTTCCAAATCCAATTGTCTCCGCTGAGTTGGATTGCTGCCTCGAATCGTCTCAACATATAATCGAAAAGTATCGATTGATGCAGTTGAATGAATAAAATGTGTGGATAGATCGTATAGCCTGTTGCTTCTTAAATTTAAAAGCTTATATTTACATGATAATTACCCTCTTGAAGCCAATGCAGATTTAATAGGTATATAATGTAAAAGCTCAGAGACTACTCTGCCAAGACCGGCTTCTTTTTGTTTATCCACGATTACAAGGTATAAATATATTGACGAGAAGATTCCCTTGCATGTTTTCTCTTAAGAGTAGAATTTCTACATGAGAATGATTTTATCTTTGATGTAAAGGATGCTCTTGCGTATAAGGGTACGATATTCTGTCAGTAATGGTGTTTTTACATTGCCTAATTTCTATTTTTGAACATTCACCCTCTATTGCGCATTCTACATCTTCATCGTTGGAGCTCAGTGTAAGTACATCTTAGGTAATGTTCAGAACATTGGGTATTTTATGTCGAAGTGTATCTAGTTGTAGTAGAATTAACTGTGTTTGAAATTTTCACCGGCGATACCTTCACTCAATGAGCAGTTGGATAAAGAGAAGGAGGTTAGCTTGTTTAGGTAGATCTACTCTCGTTTTGCATGATGAAAAGCAACTGAAATTTCTGATGATCTAAAATAGACAGAAAAGATAATGAAGTTGCCTTATTCATTGTATAAAAAAACATGACTGAAGGAAGTATAAGAAAAATTAGGGTTGTCACTATATATAGTTCATCTACAAGGAGACATTACGGTCCATTCAAAGTGGGTACCTTTGGACTAGCAATTCAGCGGGCACATGGCTGCTCAATTGTTTTGCGTCCCTAAACGGCCACTTTTCAAGACCTTGTCTAGTCTTGACTTGAACTGGTCAACAGATTCACTGTTGACAACTTCTACTAGAAGTGCGTTCCACTTCCCGCAGATCCTGTAGGTGAAAATTTTTCAACACAAATTGTGGTTGTAACGCTTCAGTTCAAGTTTGAAGCCGTGATTGCGCGTTCTGTTCTCACTCAGTGTGAAAATATCCCAATAGTCATCATTATCGAACCCTCGAAGTATTTTGAAAACTTCGATGAGCTGATCATGCAGTCTACGGGTTTCCAGCGAGAACGCATCTAATTCCTTTAGTCTATCCTCATAACTTTTATGTCGGATAGAGAGAATCAGTTTGGTTGCCCTAGCTTGTACGGGTTCCAACCTTGCGATGTCCTCTCGAAACGAAGGATTCCAAAATTGTACGGCATACTCCAGGTGCGGCCGAACGAGGGAGTTGTACAGACAAAGTACTATCTCCTTGATACGGTATCCAAACTAACGCTTTATGTACCCTGACATCCTTTGGGCTTTCTTCTCTGCCTCGATGCACTGTTTCGAGAACTTGAGGTCGCTAGTGATAGTTACGCCCAAGTCCTTCTCAGTGTCACTCGATTCAAGAGCAGTACCCTTGCGAATATACTGAGATTGGGGGTTTATGTGGCCGATATGCATCACTTTGACTTTGTTCACGTTAAAAGGCATTTGCCACGTGTCCGACCACTCCCCAATCTTCCCAAGATCTTCCTGCAGGCGTGCAGTATTTCCATCCTTTGCAAAGTTCATACCAAGCTTAGTATCGTCGGCAAATTTGGAAATCTTGGCACACTTCATCGCAGACTTCCTTCAACACCTTGGATAGAAACCCGTCCGGTCCAAGGGACTTATTTGTCTTTAGGTCAGCGATCTTTTTCTTTATTTCTCCTTCGGTGAAGTCCATTGCCTCCAGCTTACCCCCGATTAGGAATCCGTAGGCTGGGGAAAGGGACCACACTCTTTAGTAAACACTGAAGAGAAGTAGTCATTGAGAAGGTTAGCATTTTTTGCATCTGAGTGAGTTAATGCACCCTCCTCGTTCACTAAGGGCCCAATCCTACGATGGATTAGTTTACGGCTATTTACATAGCCGAAGAACTCCTTGGGATTCTTCTTGCAGAGTCTCGCCACTCGGAATTCCTCAGTACGCTTATCCGCCCTTATGCTGGACTTCACTCTTCTGGCTAGCCTCCGGTACTCGTCAAAGGCACCCGAGATCTTCGATCGCCGGTACGCATTTCTCTTTTCCCTAAGCAGTTGGCCGATTTCTCGATTAAACCACTTTGGTTGAACAGATGAGCAACGGAGGCATTTCAAAGGGATGCAACTTGATTGAAGACTCATGACCTTATTTTGAAAATTGTTTCACGAATCCTTAATCTCTTCGCATACCGCTAGCCTCACATCAGTCAGCCCCGCACAAAGGCTTGAAAAGTCTGCTCTTTTCAAGTTAAGTTTCCTTGATTAACTGGCAACAGACCTTACCTTCGGGATCTTGACGGTAAATCTAACTAGCTGGTGATCAATGACACCGAGCTCTTCGCCTACAGAGACATCCTCAACGATATCATCATCAGAGGTGAAGACCAAGTCGAGGATATTGTCTCCTCTCGTCGGTTCTCTGACCCATTGAGTAAGGAACTCGTTGTTGGCGAACTCAAGGAGTAGCGCGCTCTCGCCACAGGATGCTCTGGTTTCCCAGTCAACTTGTCTGTTGAAGTCGCCCATAACGATGCACACTCTGCCTTTAACAAGCTCACCCAGCAGCTGGTACAGTTCTCTGTCCTTCTCAACGGGTTGGAAGGGGGGTCTGTAAAGCAGCAGGGTACTGTACCTGACCGGACCTATCTCTAGGTCAACTCCTAGGAGCTCGTGATCGGATATAATGTTGGAGTTCGTAGATTTGATTTTATCCTTGACATACAACATTACACCGCCACCCTCTCTGTCTGGCCTATCTTTTTGGAAGAGTTGGAAGCCAGGAACCGTGAAATCGCCTTCAAAGTCTCAGTTTAAGGTTTTTATCCACGATTCTGTTATGGCTAACATTTCGGGTTCTTTCGTCGCTACGAGGCCATGGAGCTCAGGAAACTTGTTCCTCATTAACCTCGCATTGAACAGAAGAACTTTCAGGGAGTCCCCAACTGGAGGACTCCCTACGCTCTTCCATTTCCCGGCTTGTTTGTTGGCAAGGCACCCCTCTTTGCGACATCTGAGAAGGTCGTTCCTGGAGTGACATGGGCGTACTGGCGTACGTCCACCCTCACTCTGGGCCGGATACTCCTTTGGGTACTCTCTACGACATCCTGAAAGATGTTTGACAGCAGAAAGGCCTTTCCTTTAAAGGAAAAATGTACCCCATCCTTTTGGTAGAGATCATTTCTACCATAAAAGGTGCGGTATATGTCCACAAAAAAGACCCCCTCTGCCTTACACAAATCTGCCAGGCGCCGGTTTAAAGAAACATTCATCGAGTGAGCGGACCGTGTTGGACCTCTCCTCGGGAGCATCCCGACTACCACACGCTTGCGGGTTTTCAGCCCACAGTCGTCCACGGCACCCATGTGTGGAGGATTTTATCTGTAGGGCCTACCCTACCTCCTCTCAGGTAGAGGTCGTTTTCACTGACCATCAGATTAACGGTAGAACTCTCAGACATCTGTGATTTCTCAGCCTCTACTCTGATGTGGTGGTTACCACATCCTGGCAGGCAGCTTATCTTCACACTAGTGCGAAGGCGGGCCGCTAGCAGGGACTGCAGGCCACATGCTTTAGAATTACCAATAAGGGTGACTCTTGCAAATTTTTCTGCAGGCAACTTAGTCTTTCCTCTCGGAAGCGACGTGCTGCTTTCCTCCTGTATCTCTACATTTTCTTTTTCTTCTTCTTCTTTCTCTTCTTCTCTTTCCACTTTCCCTTGCACACCAGTAACGCTCGAATCCTCTACATTGGGGTGAGCTGCATTAAGGTCGTTTTTCTTCTTTTTATTCTTTTTCTTTTTCTTCTTCTCATTTGCTTCTCCGCATGGCTTAAGTGGGACTGCCAATGCATTTTCACCTCCTTGAGCTAGAGTCACATCGGCGGAACCACTCAAGTCAGTGGGAATTTGGTCTTAAGCTTGAGCTGAATGGGCCTCTAGTTTAGAGGCTAGCTCTAGGATTTTTTCCTCGAGACGCCGAAACTGAATCGCGTGCTGCGTTTCTCGGGTCTGTCTTTTACTTTCCAGCGCCCTAGATTTTTCTTCAGAGGTTGTGAAGTGATCCTTGAGTTCATTGCAGTATGGCACTGCCTCTCGGACCTTTCCTTTAAGGATGCAATCGGTGCATATACTTGCCGGGTAGCGTTTGGAAAAACATCCTTCCGTGAAGTGCACGAACCACTTATCCTTCTGGCATATCGCACATGTATATTTGAGTGCAGCTGGACCTTTTTTCTTTGTAATTTTGAACACTTTCTCTCTTTCAAAACTTTGCGACCAATCAATAGAAAAAAAAGGAGTTGGTGAGTTCTCCCTGCTTGAGTTGCTCCCGCCTATCGATCGGAGACTTTGTGGATCTTTCAAAAGGCACGCTCCATGTGCTGCTGTTCGTCCGACCAAGTCGTCAAGCCTCGGCTTGCCGTGGCTCCCAACCTAGCAGCACAGACGGTCCCTGAAAGGGCCATAGATTTGTCACTAGGTGAATAACTACGAAGCACGCCCCGTACTAAACTCCTACTAGTTTACTTCGCGACGGCCAAGATCTCGGAGAAGCGTTCAATGGATATCCCACCACACCAAGTAACTCCACCCGAGTCTTTTTTGTTGGCCTGGCAACCAACATGGGAAACAAAGGGCCGTCACCACAGACCAATGCTACCAGAAAAACCCATCAACGGACACTGGGAATGGTCAATAATTATGCGCCAGGAAAGGGGTTAACGGGGCACTACCCTCATCCCATTCATCGTGCCCCAGCGCCTAATACCCCTCAAGTCTTAGTCTCTCGCAATCAGTGAGCGTCGATTGGCGTTGTCGATAGAGGTTCCAAAGCCTCTCTTCTGACGCATGAGGTAGCTACCCTATATGTAGATAGATGAAAAAAAGGTAAGAATGACATGATAGGAATAAAGGTTGTTTTTTTTTGCTATTTTCTTTTTGTATAAGTAGAAAAAATAGGATTAATGTAAGAAGAGGTATTTACTAGGCCAATGAAAGGTTTCCAATCCTCTATTACGTGGCAGGAGTCTTCAAAGGTTTGTAAGGTTCCCTACCAATACTAACCTAAGAAAGATAGCTCATTTTGCAAAACTGCTTGTTTATTTGCTACTTTTACGATCAAGTGGGTGGGCATAGGCTTTTTCTACCCAATCTTAAAAGTACACGGCACCGCAAGCGTATGACGTCAAGCAGAAAAAGATTTTGATCGTGTAACAAATGCCTAATTTTTTTTTATAAGAGAAAAATTTAAGAAAGTGCATTTCTTCCAGCATTCTCTTGTTAATATGCTTACATGGCACGATTTCTGCTGTAATATCAATGAGATTTGTGAAAAAATACAATACATAGTTTGGCCAGCAGATGAGAGAGTTAGATACAAAGAAGAGATGAGTTTTTGAAAAAAATGTAAACCTCTGTGAAATGCTAAGTGTTTAACTAATATCTATTCATCTATCTATTATCTATCGATCTATCTATCTAATTATATGCAAATGTATGTTTCCTTAGTATGAAAGTGAGAGGCGGGCTTCCCGTTTTATCTAACTATGTAATATTTGTTAGGGCACTTAAGAGAAGAATATAAAAATGAAGTTTTGTTTCACCAGAGGTTGTAGGATGTGTCATTTTTGGATGAAAAAGTAATACACTCCTTATTAAAGATGACTTAATGCAGAAGATAAATGCAAATATATGCAGAGGTATTTACGCTGTCCTCTCTTCAGAGGATTATCTCCATTTTCCTAGTAGTCCAAAATCAATTGTATAAAAACTCCTAAAGCGCGATATTACCTTAAATATGCCCAATCTAATTTTATTTAACTAGAGGAGAGCCATCTCCTAGATAATTATATACCCTAGCCAAATAATGTTTGGGGAACAGAATAGTTTCTTGAAGGTAAACAAAGAAAAACACTTTCAAGATCGTATGGTTATTTACACTGCGACTTCAGTCCAAGAAACCGTATATCTTTTAGAATGAGCCATTTAATGAAAAGATACGCGCATATATTCCATCCGTTCATCATTCTGTCTAAAAAGTTGAAAAATCAATCAAAAGAAGCATGCATAATGCTTTTGTCAAATTTGTTTGTGAAACATGTCTTAAATAAGATCTAATGTTCCGATGGCAAGATCACAGGGAAAAAAAAGATATCACGACTCAAAATGTTGTTATGTATGTTAGCTCGGAAGCTAGTTCATATCCGTCAAAATAAAAGAAATAATAAATCAAAGTGTAGTAACGTTTCTATCAATCTTATTCTCTATTCTACAACCATCATTTCCAACTTTCTAATCTCATCACAAAAAAACTCCTATCTTTGGAGAAAGAGTTGATAAATATACTAAATAAATCACACATCCCATCAGGCAGACGTATTTTACTCTACCAGAGGATCTGTTCGTGAAAGAAGAAGATTAATTTATCAGACACTAAAACTACACAAGGATTCAGCTTAGATAATGATGAGGTAATTACTATCGATGGCAAAAGACCTCCATTGTCTAACTTTATCAACTAACTCAATGATTTAGATGGAAGATAGAAAAGACTACTATAACCTTCTTGGAAAAATTAAGAGTAAAATTATTATATTTTGTCGTAAGATCAGGTAGTCCTTTTTCACCTTGGCTGCCCTTCTTCGACCTGGAGGAAGGAGGCGACAAATAAATATATGGACTGTCTCCCTTTTAAGTACGTGGGGATTAAAGACGAGTGAAAATTCTAACATTGGCCGACTTGGATACTATTTCAACAAGCTTCGTGTGGTTATAGGATATAAACAAGTGAAACATAATAAATTTAATACTGTACAAACAACAAATGAGATTAACAAGAATGATACACTTTAACATTTACGTTAATCGTCCGGAAAATGAAAATTGAAATGAATATACAAATAATAATATTGTCTGAGCCATACGAGAGACAATAATTACCCCAGCGGGATTGGAAGGAGACTACAAAGTAAGCCTTGCAGTCGATGAGCGTCACGCCTCTTTGACGATGAAAAAGAAAATTCAATGGCTTACAATTTTCTGGAGGAGACCTCGAGTAGTCACTTGAAGGAGTATTCTTTTCGGAGAAGCGTAGCTAAGCCCGTTATTCTTGACTGGGTCCATCGTCCTTGACCTCCGTCGTTCCGAATAATGGTTTCTGCCTGCGAATAATGAGGGTGCCGGGTTGTCGCTCGAGAATTGCGCGTCGTTCTTGGATGATACCAATGACCTCTCAAGACACTGCGTGAGTACTTTAAGATTACTGCATAAGCACTGCGTGAATCTTGCTTGCACGAAAGCGGCGTGGATACAGCTCCCGTCCCGAATCCTCTGGGAATACTCATTTGATCATTACCAGACTGGGGAATATATACGACTCCACCAGAATCCCTTTGTTTGTCGACGGATTCCAACTCTGTCCCCAAAGAGAGGGTGGTGGTGGTTTTAGCGCCATATCGCTAAATGGTGTCCCGGTTCCAGTCTGACTTAAATATCGCTTCAGAAGTTTACCGAAAGGTTCCGATGGAATTTTATTCGTCCCTGAGATACTACTCCTTATCTCTCTATTTGCGCAACTCGCTTTCTCTCTGACACTAATTTACCTAAATCTATCATAAAGAACTCGCAATGTCGGAAAGAATTAAAAACGATTACTCACACACCAAATTCCTAGGCATCAAACTCAGTGATTCGCACAAACACACGTTTTTTTCTCCTTAACTTCCTCAGTGAAAACTAAGGAAGACGTTGAATAATAATAAATTTCACCGATGAAAAATGGCACCTAGACGGACTAATTAAAGATTTTAAATGGTAGCTACGCTATTATGCAAATACAAAATAATACATTTATTTTCAAACTAAATCAAAGACTACGTATCGTTATTGGACTTGTCTCAATGTCTTCCCAGATTCACTCAAGTACTCACATGTAAGAAGCTATGTCTCGATTCCAGGCGAAACAGATTATACAACAAGAATATAAAATTAATATATTCAGCCTTTGGAATGTTAGTAAAGAAAAGACGCTTATGCTGGAAGAATCTTTGAAAATAGCTACGAAAGATCTCGCTGTTTTGGGGGGCAAAATACAAGTTAAAACAGGAAACGTTCTTCCATGTAGATCGACTGGTGAAGGGCTAGGTTGCAAGACAACCTAAGTGTATAGGGAGAGCAAAACATAACAGTCTATTTACACGTATACATTTTTTTTTACTGGAAAATGCACGAATATTTAATTTCTATATGATTTACAAACGCATTGTATAACGACTATGAAGTCAATACATCTCTAAAACATGAAGGGCTGGTTTCTTCGAAGCTTTCGTAAAATGAAGTGTTTGTAGAATGAAGTTGATGTTTGCTATTCTCAATTAAACGATGTACTCGATGAATGTCATAAACTTCACCATACAATCACCGAAGCTGTGTGTATAAAAAAATGTGTTTAATTAGTTTAATTGTTTTCTAAATATGAGAAGGAGCACTATCTAACTTGTAAAAGAATTTGTCCTCAGGGATCTTTACGACTACGTCATCATTACCGCCATAGAAAATTTAATAGAATATAATATATCTATCGATCATTCTAGCCATGTAAGTCCCGAGGATGGAGTGCCATCAGATTAGGTCATCAAGACTTGCAAGAAGAAAGTTTAAGTTGACCCTAGATGAATTCTTGTTAAATACGTGAATCCCTGAACAGATTTGTCCATAGTTTTTACAAAGTTTTTCATGAGTACCAGTTTAATGTGTAGTGATGGTAGAAAAATTTTGTTTGGTTCAGTGAGAGGTGGATGTTGAACATTTTCATCCCAGGATCTAATGATTGACGAGGTAGTGAGTATCTCCTGATATAGTAGGAAATTCTTGCACATCTCTTCCATTCACCTTGAAAGCGAGCAGTACTTGGTGTATCCGCCATGTAGCCTCATCAAAGAGCGACGACATTTAAGTGACCAGAGAGCTGCCATCGATGTTTCTCATATTTTATGCATTGCAACATATGGTTTATATTCTCATACATAAGTTTCTTTTTGTAATAGAACGGGTTAAGGCCGCGTAATTTCAACCACTATCACGTGTTATTTAAAACCACGATGCTACCCACGTGCATCTTCACTTTGAAGCTGGGCGCCTTATCGCAGCCACCTGAGTCAATGTTTAAACAAGGTGGTTTATCTTCCTCCGTTCGCCCCATGCGCTGAACTCACCAGATTGAGTTAGGCTTATGGGCAGATAAGGCATTGTTCCCAGGCTCGGCTGTGCATTCCCTCGAAGCTCCCACTCCACTGTCCCCCACGCCAAGGGGATGCACTGACTATTTATTTGGAAACTTTACCACTAAGAGCAGATTGGAGATCCAGATTTTCCTCGCGAAACATCACTACGACCCACTCTCACCTTGTGCGCCAAAGGACCTCGACCTCGAGATTCACCTTGACTTGTCCAGAAGGAGGACAATATCCCTTGAGTGCCAAGGTTCGAGCCTTTCGTGACGCCAAGTCCACAAGGCTTCCCCTGTTGTTCAGAAAGAGGACAACATTAGAACAGCTATTGTTCTTGTGAGCCCATTGACAAGAAACGGTTCTCACCCCCCCCCCCCCTGTTGTTCAGAAAAGAACAACGTTGAACAGCCATTGTTCTTTTGAGCCCGTTCGCCAAGAAGCGGTTCTCACCCTTTCCCCTGTTGTTCAGAAACAGAACAACGTTAAAACAGCCATTGTTCGTTCGAGCCCGTCGACAAGAAACAGTTCTCACCCCCTCATCCTTTTGTATAGAAGAGAACAACGTAGAACAGCCATTGTTATTTTTAGCCCGTTCGCCAAGAAACGGGTCTCACCCTTCCCCCTTGTTGTTCAAAAGAGAACAACATTAGAACAGCCATTGTTCTCAAACCCCTAGACAAGAGACGGTTCTCACCCTTCCTGTTGTTCAGAAGAGAACAACGTAGAACAGCCATTGTTCTTCAAGCCGTCCGTCAAGAAACGGTTCGCATTCCCAAGACGCCACGTCAGGATCATTTAATCTCCTCCTCCTTCGGCTGGAACTCGCCAATGGACCAAAAATTCCTTCACGTTGCCTTCCTCTGCACAACAAGTATAATTACGTAAGCCGAACGTTACCTTTGAGTATTTAACCCTTTTGTCAACTCTATCCTGTGCTTAAAATGGTTTAGCGAACCATCCCCTTCCTTTAACTTTATATTTGTTCTACCTTTTCAAATCTTTTAATCCTCGGATCAGCTCGATTCCCCACGACCCTTTCCATTCTCTGTTTATGTCAATATTTTCCGTTTTGTGTGTTGTTGATAGTTATTATTAATAAAACTCTATTTTATTAATGATAGCAATATTATTATCCTTGAGCTCAGTTTCACTTCTTAAGCATATCGAAGATACATAATATCGGCCAGCCTAGACATCCACGCACTCTAAAGATAATTAAAGAAGTTTCCTCAACAAATAGGTATGTATAGTATATCGTCGAGAGTCCATTCTACGACATATATATATATATATATATATATATATATATATATATATATATATATATATATATATTATTTAAATTTGGTGTCAGGTGTGGGGTTTAAAGCTATATCTTTGCAAACACTGGTCTCAGTCGACTAAAGCATAGTGTTATTCGTTATAATAATAGAGTATAGTAGTTCCCTTTTGTTTTAACGATTGCTATCTCCTTTTTTTTAAACTTAAGAAGCTGAAGTAGCTCAAGGAACTGTTATAATAATTTGCTTGTGTTTTTGGAGGGATTTTAGTCAGTGGTTATTTAGATCGAGAAACCAAGTACGAATAGGTCAGTGCCCATATTTAGGTAGGCTAATTTCTCTAGAAGGCATAATTCTTGTTGCAAGGAATTTTAGTTGGTTGACTATTGCGCCCCCAAGTGCAAAGATGACTCAGTTTGAAATCTTTAAAGCGCCAGGAGAATCCTTGTAGCTTCCGGAAAAGAACTAATTGAGTACGTTCAAGAGGAGCAAAGAACGGAAAGAGAAATCCAACGAGAAAAGAAAGAAAGAGAAAGAGAAATCCAACGAGAAGAAAGAGAAAGAGAAATCTAACGAGAAGAAAGAGAAAGAGAAATCCAACGAGAAGAAAGAGGAAGAGAAATCCAACGAGAAGAGAAAGAAAGAGAAAGAGAAATCTAACGAGAAGAAAGAGAAAGAGAAATCCAACGAGAAGAAAGAGAAAGAGAGGAACGGGGAAGTCAAGCTGAGCTTTACCATCAGATTGAATTAGCTCGTGTTGAAGCAGAAATACAGTCATCCAGTTCCCGTTCGTAAGCCCCCCAATTTCAAGGATGGAGAGGATTTCAGGGCATTTTTAGCACACTTCAAAAAGATCCTCGAAATCAATAACATGGATCTGGAGGCTGAAGGTTTAGTCCGATTACTTCCCTTGTTAAATTGTAAATTGCGCGAAATTTTTATATCTTTACCATCTGAGTGTATAATTAACTACAGCACCTTAAAAGCTGAGTTATTGGCCGCTCATAATATGACTCCCGATTTCTACCGCCAAAAATTTCGAGGAGGTCGTATTAGACCCGGACAGACGTTCCTTCAATTCGGATACATTCTTCAGAGAAATTTTAAATTTTGGTTAGAATCCTTAAAGGGTGATCCTAACTACGAGTCTTTAACCGATTTCGTGTTGCGGGATCAATTTTTGGCGTCTTTTCCGAAGGAGATCCGCGCGTTCGTTAAGGATCGTCGGTGCCAGACCTTTAAAGAATGTACCGAAGAAGCGGATGTCTATGCCGCAAGCTATAATTTATACCCAAAGGAGAATCGAACTTCTCACCAACCCCCAAAACAGAAAAGAAGGAAGGAGTCGCGTTCCTTTTCAGGAAAGCTGACGAAGTTTCCGAGCCCCGTAAAACCCCATAACCTCATTCCTTAAAACCAACAACGGGATTCCAAACCTCCCGTTAAGATTTCTCCTCCATCTCTCTTCCCGAAGCGACCAATAATATACTTCACCTGTGGTGTAGAAAACCACATAAGCTAGAATTGCCCCCAAAATTCTTGGCTTAAAAGTGGACCAGCCCACCAAGTTCACCAGATTAATGCCACCCCGGCTTACATGGTGGGGCGGACCCAAGCAGCAACTTCTCCACCTCCGTCAGGCCACCAGGTAAATTTTATTTTCGATAAAAGTTCATCGGGAACTTTAAAATTTTAGGAGGGCAGCGTGAATGGCTGCCGAGTTTTGACTCACGTCAGGGAAACAGGATGTACGTGTTTCATCGTGTCCGACGAACTCCTCCCCCCAGTGGACCCTAACCACGAAAAATTTGCGGTGGTACATGACCACCTTGGGCGGGCGAACCGATTCTCCGTCGTTAGATGTTACCAGCAGTGTCAATATTATGATGGCTGGGCTGAAGTCATTTTAGCACCCATACATTTCTGTTCCGTACTTATAGGACCGAGACCCCAAGTAAGTCCCGACCCTGTGTCTCAGGCCGCCCTTCCTCGAGCCCGAGCTAAGAAAGAAGCACAGGAGCCCGTCCCCCTCAGAACCCCGATACGGTCCGATTTCTCGGAGACCCTTAACCAGGACTTTAGGACGGCACAAAAGGAGTGTGAATTACTAACACCCTTAGGCGATAAGGCCCAAGACAAGGACACGGAAACTGTCCGTGGACCCAAAGAAAAAAGTACCCCCAACGCGCACATGGAGATACGTTCGTAGCACTGGACGAAACATCGGCGCTTGAAGAAGATTACCCCGCGGAGTCCCTTAATGTAATACAGACAGTGTGCAACCAACCTGATGCCGATTACCCTCCTCCTTCCCTACCAGGCGAGTTTTTTAAACCCTCTGACCTGGATATTGACGCGCAGCTGACACCATATCAAAAGAGTCAGCTACAATAACTATTTGAATGGAGTCACCATTTAACCACCCTATCAGCTCTTTTCTAGCGACTACGCGAAAATGGCCTCACCATTGGCCCCAGCAAATGCCATTTTGCCCACGAAACCATAAAATACTTGGGTTTCAAAATAAGACAAAGCAAGTTAGGTCCCTAAGAGGACAAGATTAAGGCAATCGCCGACATGCCCCTCCAGATTACAAAGAAGCAATTAAGATCGTTCCTAGGATCAGCTTCGTACTATCGGCGATTTGTTCCGAATTTCGCTGTAATTCTGGCGCCCCTCAGCTCCCTTTTAAGAAAGAATTTCCCGGATCGTTTACGTTGGCATAATGTCGCTGTTTCCCATTTTAATAAGCTCAAGAGTAAGCTCATTTCTGCCCCCATTTTAAAGTTGCCCAACCCGGAAAAATCATTTGGGATTAAGACTGACGTGAGCAACGAGGGCATTGGAGGTGTACTCCTTTAATACGAGAATGAAGGAACGAGTCATCCAGTTGCATATGCTAGTCGCCAATTATTAGCACGCGAAAAGAGATATGCCACTATAGAGAAGGAAGCTCTATCAATTATCTGGGTTATAGACAAATTCAAAATGTACTTGATAGGTAAAGAATTTCAGATAGGAACCGACCACCGTCCGTTAGCCTATATTAGGAATGTGCGACACTCCAACGGCCGAATCATGCGATGGAGTTTACTCTTGCAAGAGTATCAATTTAAAATAAATTATATAAAAGGTTCCGATAACCAGGTCGCTGACGCACTCAGTAGGAATGCGTTACCGAATAGCGTAGAGTAATTGTATTCATAGGATTAGTATCTCCATGTAGGTATATACCGTCTTGTATGACTTAAATTAGATTCTCTTGTAATATAATTAGTTAATGTATACGTCTAAATTTTGTAACGCTCAATGTCTATTTTTTTGTATGTATATATATTTGTACCGATTAAATAACGTATAAATTATTTTTTCCCATATGTACTAATTTTATAACATTTCATTGTTCCATGCCCCTTTTTTGATTAAGTTGTATTAAAGGTTATTTTCGCCTGTAATCAAAAGATCAAAATAATCATATGTATTGAGGTAATACTAGTTAGGTGCAGAAAGGTTAGGTTGGTACAAGAAAATAAGTTCCCCACAACGGAGCTCTATCGTTGTCCATTCTCTCTTTTTTTTCGAAGTGACAATTTCCCCCGGAATGGAGGGGTGTGATAGAACGGGTTGAGGCCGCGTAATTTCAACCACTATCACGTGTTATTTAAAACCACGATGCTACCCACGTGCATCTTCACTTTGAAGCTGGGCGCCTTATCGCAGCCACCTGAGTCAATGTTTAAACAAGGTGGTTTATCTTCCTCCGTTCGCCCCATGCGCTGAACTCACCAGATTGAGTTAGGCTTATGGACAGATAAGGCATTGTTCCCAGGCTCGGCTGTGCATTCCCTCGAAGCTCCCACTCCACTGTCCCCCACGCCAAGGGGATGCACTGACTATTTATTTGGAAACTTTACCACTAAGAGCAGATTGGAGATCCAGATTTTCGTCGCGAAACATCACTATGACCCACTCTCACCTTGTGCGCCAAGGGACCTTGACCTCGAGATTCACCATCACTTGTCCAGAAGGAGGACAATATCCCCATGAGTGCCAATGTTCGAGCCTTTCGTGACGCCAAGTCCACAAGGCTTCCCCCTTGTTGTTCAGAAAGAGAACAACGTTAGAACAGCCATTGTTCGTTCGAGCCCGTTGACCAGAAACGGTTCTCACCCCTTCCCCTGTTGTCCAGAAGAGAACAACGTAGAACAGCCATTGTTCTTTTGAGCCCGTTCGCCAAGAAGCGGTTCTCACCCTTTCCCCTTGTTTTTAGAAGAGAACCACATTAGAACAGCCATTGTTCGTTCGAGCCCGTTGACCAGAAACGGTTCTCAACCCTTCCCCTGTTGTTCAGAAGAGAACAACGTAGAACAGCCATTGTTCTTTTGCGTCCGTTTGCCAAGAAACGGTTCTCACCCTTCCCCCTTGTTGTTCAGAAGAGAACAACATTAGAACAGATATTGTTCTCGAGCCCGTAGATAAGAGACGGTTCTCACCCTTCCTGTTGTTCAGAAGAGAACAACGTAGAACAGCCATTGTTCTTCAAGCCGTTCGTCAAGAAACGGTTCTCATTTCCAAGACGCCACGTCAGGATCATTTAATCTCCCCCCTTCCTTCGGCTTTAACTCGCCAGCGGACCAAAAATTTTTTCACGTCACCTTCCTCTGCACAACAAGTATAATTACGTAAGTCGAACGTTACCTTTGAGTATTTAACCCTTTTGTCAACTCAATCCTGCGCTTTAAATGGTTTAGCGAACCATCCCCTCCCTTTAACTTTATATTTGTTTTACCTTTTTAAATCTTTTAATCCTCGGATTAGCTTGATTCCCCACGACCCTTTCCATTCTCTGTTTATGTCAATATTTTCCGTTTTGTGTGTTGTTGATAGTTATTATTAATAAAACTCTATTTTATTAATGATAGCAATATTATTATCCTTGAGCTCAGTTCCACTTCTTAAGCATATCGAAAATACATAATATCGGCTAGCCTAGACATCCCTGCACTCTAAAGATAATTAAAGAAGTTCCCTTAACGAATAGTTATATATGGTATATGGTTAAGAGTCCATTCTACGACACTTATATATGTGGTGCATAACCAACAGAAAGTGATGGTTTACAATTGCCGCTGTGCAGCAAGACACCTTTCAGACTCATTTTCGATGAATCAATGGACAGCCTCCGGTTTCTAGGTTCGTATTCAAAGCCAAGTGCTTCCATCAGACCATTAATATTGTTGAAGTCACTAAATCACATTACATGACGATGAAATTGTTGAACTGGTGCTGACATTCACGAAATTTTGAAATTTTCCCAACAGCTGATAAGAGATTTCATTGTAGAAGACAAGAGCCTAGCTGCTTTGCTTTATTCTTGGGTAGTTTCAGATACCTGACAACGTCATGTAGTTCCCCTTATGTTATGAGTGTGGCCTAGAGGAGTGTGCCTCATCAAAATTTAGATCGCTTTGTAATCTAGCACTGTCATGCTTCTCTGCTTCTTTCTCACCACTTTCTTCATCTGACTCGAAGGATATCGAAGTTTTCCTTTAGGAACAGTTAGACCTTCTTCATGGGGAAATAGGCGTATAATTGATGGAATATTTGGGTATTCAATGTACTCCTTTTCATTTTTTGACAAACCCTTTTGTACTGGAGGTAACATGTAGAATAACAATTGTTGGTATGGTCTGTTGGCTCATGCCACTTCACTAGCACAGTACAAGGCATTCCTTTCCTCTTCCTGTTTACCCATTGGCGGAGGATAGTAGCAAAATTATTGCAGCATATGTATGAAGCCCAGTTCTTATCCTGGTCACTGGTAATGCATCCAAAATATAGTTGATAGGCCTTTCTAACCATAGCAGTTATACGGCGTTTCTGTAATAGAAAGTTCACCCCACCACAAATATAGCAGAAGTTGTCTTCCTTATTCACACAAGTACGAGGCATCTGAAAGAAGAGAGCAAAATTAATTAGACTGTAAAAAGCAAACATATTAATAAATTTATCATTATAATATAGAGCATGAGAGCTTAGCAGAAGTAATTATATCATTCAGTAGGAAAATAAAATTAATATAAAATGCCTCACATGCATATAAATATACAGCTTGCTCAATCAATATTTATTATAAGTTTAAAAATTTTTGACTAGGAAAATAACCTGACTTTCAGCTCTAAATGTACACTTGCACAGCAGAGGGAAACTTTGAGTGTGGTAGAAAACACCTTCTGAAAGAAGAAAACAACAAACAACTAGAAGATAAACATAAAATTTATTCTTAGATTTATCATTATAATACAGGACATAACAGCTTCACAGAAATATTTATATTATTCAGTAGGAAAATAAAATTAATATAAAATGGCTCACATGCATATCAAGAGCTTGTTTAATGAATATTTATAATAAGTTTAAAAAAGTGTATGACTAGTAAAAGCACCTGACTTTCACCTCAAAATCTTAACTTTCAGAGCACAAAAACCCTCCATAACTGCTGGAACAATACGGAAGGGCAGTGAGACTGTGAATGTTCTAAGAAACACACTGGCGCAAGCCTGATGTAACCTGACGTGGAGAGTAGAGCTAATAAAGTGTATTAAGCATGATATTCATTATCAGTGCCCTAAAATTAATTGTAAATCGCTATCTTATCTTGGAAGCATTTTGGTTGTTGACCAGTGTAATAGATGGAAATATATCGACCTTTTGGATGATTTTGTAAACGCTTATAATAATCCTAGGAATAGAATGATCGGGAACACAACGGTATAAGATAAGTGATTATTTACGTGTATCACTCGTTTTCAGCAATTTTGCCAAAATATACAAGATTTATAGAAATTTTAGTTCAGCTCTTTAAAAAATATGTAGTGAAGGGGATAGTTAAGTTAAAGGGCATGGATAAATCAAGCTATGTCTCGTAAATTCGGGAGGGTACTATAGCAGAATAAGGTCAAATGTCGTCCATGTGCCCTCCTTTACCTACGTAGATCCGAAGATCACTGCATGGAGCTGGTGAAAGCATGTGAACCTAGGCAAGGAGGCGGCTGACACTGTTATCACTGGCCCAAGCTGTATTTGCCTAGGGACCAATGTTATATCCCCAGCTTCCCTCACGCGGCCCGTTCTCCGCGAGCATTCGGGTTTTTCTGCTCAAAGATTGGAATCCGTTGGACATTATAACGAGCGTTATCAAGATTCCAGCTTCCCCCGAAGGAATCGCAGACTTTTCCTCAAGATAGCGCGCGTCTCCTCTCCAGGCACCTATATAACGCTTCGACTGAGTTTAGAGAGGAGCACTCTTAGACTTCCAAGCTAAGGCTAAATCGAACCGAAAACTCTGCCTTAGTCAATCGGCAAGCTTCGACATCACTGAACTCTGCCCTAGTCAACCGGCAATGACTGACACGGATTCCAAACTCCGAAGACGACTAGTGCTCCCTCGTATGAAGCTAGAGGTAAACCAACTTCTTCCGTCACTTTTACCGTACCCCAACTAGCCTTTTTTTGGCAATGAGCACATAAGGTATTCGTACCCGTGTACACCTGCAGATTGATTTTAAATCTGGCTTATCCAATCGCTCCATTATTGGTGTAAACGCCCCGGTCTAAAATATCCCTTTAATTCACTTTAATGTATCTGACCTCTTTAATCCCTTAATTAACCTACTTGATCGCGTGTAGATCTTTAACCCCGTATGGGTGACCGTTCCATTTAAACCCAATTTCTATGTAAATATATATATTTTTTTGTTGTTAGTAAAGATATATTTTCGTCACTCTCTTTCTTTGGCAACCCCATCGCGTACTAGCTACCTGTTATTCTTTGGCCAACTTGCACTCTAAAATATTTGCTTAAAAGGACACCGCAAAGTAATAATAGACCATCCCCACTTGACTCCTCGACTGATTTACCGTTTTACCAACCCAAACTTCCATCGTTATGAGTAATTATCAATCATATTCGCCACTTAACAATATTTCCTCCGATCTCACTCCTGTTAAATGTTATGTTTATGGTAGCTGACATTATTCGCTAGAACTGAGGGAGGTTTATCTTTACATTAAAGCTCGAATTTTGAAGGCAAATGGTAAGGAATTTAAAGATACAAGAATATTTTTCTGGAAAAAATATTCTTCACACTTTGTTCAGCAATATTTATATTTATTTAAATGGAACAAGAGTAACGTCCATAGGAAATAAATACACCTATCTTGCATATATAGAGACCCCGCGATAAACCATACTGAAGAATAAAGATCAATATTTCTTCTCACTGCAAGGTATTACTCTAGTAAAAAAATTATATAAACGAAAACCTAATTGATGTATATGGACAATTACAGGCTGTTTTATTCTTGCAACATAAGCTGTTGATGAATCGAGTCTCACTAAAGATGAAGTTATCCAGACCACCACATTCATTTACACTATTTAGAATCCAAAACCGGTTTATATACCAAAATAGTATTATTAGAGAGTTTCCTTTAACTTAAAAAAGTCCATCATTCAGCATCTACTCCGCTGCTGATAGAAAATAAGTTGATTAGATCAAACGCTAAGTACCCTCACACACAAGTTTCTATGCAAAATTCACAATTGTGAGTGGAATATCAATGAAGATTCTGGATAATATTTTCATGGGAGAATGCCTACACGGATGTTCATTACTATGTTTGAACAATCAGCTTTTTCTAGTAGTTATGATGAATCAACTTTTAAATTTCAACCTTATAATGCAAATCGCTTCACTACCTATCTAAACGGAAATAATGTTGAAAGGCCATTTGAATTAGACTACTCGGAGGATGCAGATCAAGTTGCTAGAAGAGCTTAGTACTCGCTATATAAGAGTAAAAGGTGTATTGAATGTGATGAGAGTATTAGATTACGTTATACATAATTAAAAAAATATATATTTATTGTATAAACCTAAATCAGGACAAGAGTACTACTTGTCGTGGCGAATGATTCAATCGTATACAACAGGGGATATTATCAGTAGAGATACAATTTGTATCTCAATCAATAGAGAAGGTTACCTCTATTATATATGCAGTTTCAGTCTGTTATTTAGATAGATGAGTATAGGAACGTACATTTTTATTCTTAAAACAATGAATGCAATATAAATAAAAGAACTATTGTATCGAAATATTACAACGAAACTAGTTTTTGATGGATGTTTTTGCGACAGACGTTCATCTATGTCTGCCTCTAAATCTACCAGGCATCTTTTATGATTAATCTGAACAGCAGCCCTCGACCTGGGTTGCATTTCGTAACAGTGTTTGTAGAACAAAATTTTATGTGATTTTGATAGCCAATGACTAAGTTTTAATATCCGTAAAAACTTAGTAAAAATGAATATAATTGTTATTGTTGATCCATTCAGATTTCAAATATACTTTTCAGACCCTTAAGGTTTTATTTGTCCATATTTTATTCAACCGGCGACGAGTGGTAGATCATATCGCGCTTTTATACAAAAAATTGATTTATATGATGATCAAAGAAAGCAAGTCAGCGTGTTAAAGAAGACTTGTAGAATATAAAGAAAATCGAAATTATACCCTTAATAAATAATCATTGTTAGTAGAAATGTATAATATTATATGCAGTCTATCTATTCTATTGTATATATTATATTTCATCATGTAATCCAGTTCGTATCAATTAATAAATAGATATAAATAAAATATTTCAGATTACTTTGTTTTATGTTTTTTATATTTTTTAATCTCTAGAATTGTATGCATATTTCAATTAAAATGCAAAAATAAATCATTCGAACAACATTGACGCTTAAAATAATTTAAAATCAAGTTATAAAAAAATTACTTATACTTTAACCCTTTGAGGGGCAAAATTATTAGGATAAAAAAAGCTCTAGGATGGCAAAGGTTTATTTGTGGAAATAAAATAAAATATTTCGTTTGATATTGACAATAAATCTTCTTTAAAATGATATTTCACTATTATTTTTAAAAAATTAGAAATAATTAACTAATTATTAAGGTGGTACTCATAGTGTACCGCCGCCCAAATTTCCATAGTAAAATTTCCGTCGTCCAAAACAAACAAAAATGAAGAAAGAAAATCTTTTTAATTTTCTTTTTGCTAAAAAAAAATATTTTGTAACATGCATGAGTAGTATGTTTATTTATGAAAAATCTTGAAAGCAAGTTTTATTTTATCCAAGGCAAAAGGCCACCTTGCAAACCGAGCATTTCCACTCTGTTCTGGAGGGTTTTGCTTTTGTGCTGCATAAGCCACATCTTCTTCTTGTTCCTCTTCTTGGTTGATGAGTTAATTCTTGCCTTCTGATTTCAATTAGCACCTGAAGATTTTGCTTATTTATTTTAAAGGATGGGCCTTTCTTTCTCTCTTTGCTTTGTGACATAAGTTGCTGAAACATGTCCGTCAACAATTTTGAAATGAAAGTTTTTCATATTCATATTTTCAGGTAATATATCCTTAGAGGTTATAAAGGTATTTACAACGGCTGCATCGAGGAAATAGGAAAATATTTTATGCAACCAGTTGTGGCTTTTTTTATCTATTTCATATAACGCCTTCAGCTGGTCACATATATCTACACAATTCATATGTTCGTTATAATCTTTAATAGCTTCAGGACAATTTATTTGACTAGTACTTCAATCTCTTTCTTTTCTTGATTCTTGTACTACGGTAGTTGGGCAATGATAGCTAGATGTAACACACACCATACGTCTATCTTTCCATTTGTACACAGATATTCCATCTTCACTTACATACCAGTCATATACTCCTCGCTTCATGCTTTTGTCTTCTTTGAAATTAGATGGAAGTTTTTTCCTATTCTGGTTTACTGTACCACATGAATACAGAGACTGCTCTTTCAGATCTTTAACTAAATCATAACTAGTAAAATAATTGTCAAAATAAGCTTTATGATTTCCCCCTTGAAGTGGTTGCGTAAGCTTCCGAACAACGCTACCTCCTAACATTTCCTTGCACCCTACCAATGTATATTTTCCAATCAAGAAAATAACCTGACTTGTCAGCTAGAACCCATACTTTATAATTTCTTTTAATTGGTTTTATCGGATTATATTGCATTAGGGTACTGCGACCTTTGAATATGACCATTGACTCATCAACAGTAACTATTTCGCTAGGCATGAAACATTTTTTTAAATTTCCACTAAGCATTTGAAGTAAAGGCCTCACTTTATAAAACTTGTCGAACTCTGTGGAATCTCTTTGAGGCATGAATGCATTATCATTCAAATGTAAATGGCCTAAGATCCAATAAAATCTTTTTACAGACATCAAATTGGAGATGAAGGAATCATTCACTTTTGAATTACTACTCCGGTGATCCCTGTAACTGGGGAATTTTTTAATTCCCATATGCAAATTTATCGCAAGAAAACATTTCATTTCATCATTGCTAACTGAGACAAACTTTTTTCCTAACTGATGAGCATTTAAATTTGTATGACAAACAATATGGCCAATAATTTGATTTTAAAAAGTTAAATAAATATTTTGCAAGGGGTAGCGTCATCTAGTTGTCTTAGAGCATCACTTACTCCAAATGACTTTGAAAATTTGTTCACTCCTTCCACTAAATAATTTTTTCTCCATTTCGGTTCAATCGCTTGAGCAGAAAAGCAAATTGGAGATAAGGGTGCATCGTCTAAATCACTCTCTGACGACGACGATTGTGAATATTCTTCAATAGGGGATACTATATTCTTTTTACTATCTTCAAGCTTTTCATTAACATCTAAGGTGTCAAATGATGTTGCCGAAGGAATATCGTTCCAGGCCACATCTTGTAACTCTTTTTCTGATAATTCTCGCTTTTGGCTAGCCATCCTGAAGAATGAAAACGATATATATATATATATATATATATATATATATATATATATATATACATATAAGCCCTAATTATCTTGACAATTAATATATGAAGCGCATATGTGAAATCCTATGTAGGTGATGCACTATATATCTACATATATATCCGGCGAAAATAGGTTGGAAATGCGTAGGCCAATATGAACATCTATAATACATTTGTGCGGTGGTACAGATAAACGTACTATCTTCTTTTTTCGAATTACTTGAGCATGTGTATGATTTATTTGATAATATCAACATAAATACTTCAATCATATCTAGGAAGCAAAAATATATCAAAATAATTATATTTACCTTACAATAAACTGAAATTTCTTCTAATTTTAATTAGGGGTTGACGATGACGCAGCATTCTTCTTCGACGGTTCAGTCACAATGAGGGTAAATAATTTGGGCATCTGAATTTGTTTCCAAATTCTTCCAGAAGCTTCAGAGAGTGCATTTATGAAGGTGGTACAGATTCTGAGCTGCTACTCAATTCGAAAAATGCTTCTTTGAAAGTGTTTCTCTTTTTGCACCACCACGCATCAAACGTAGCCAAACAGGTGTTACATTATTTGAACCACTTCCCTTGAAAGGCTTTTAAACATTGCGATTACCTGAGAAACCGTAATATGCTTTAGATTCTATAGCTTATTATCGTTCCTTAGTCTAAAGTATCACTTATACCTCCAGATGACTTAAATGCCATCTCTGCCAGGGGTTCCATATTCTTGTATATAGTTACAAACTTCAAGTTCGATCAGCCAAACAATGAGGAAACGAGGCTTCTTTTCTCTTTTAAATGACAAATGAGAACGTTTTGATGTGCGGATTTATACCTCTATGAATGAGGGAATAAAGGTACTCTGACATCTTTGGCTATGATCATCAAAAATAGTGGAATAGTGACCTTTATCTCAGAAATAATGTCTAGACATCATATTTACTAAAAAACTATAAAAAATTATTTAATTTCTTAGTTATAATACTTCTGCCTCTTCATGTTTTATTCAGAATTTATAATTATTTTCAACTATTTCACTATCGAAAATCTGTATCTGCTAAACCTCTTTATCTAAGTCTAGACCTTTAATCTTGGATTAATCCTCCTATAGTTACTGATGTTGAATGAAAAGCATCTTTGTTCCAGAAACAATATCTAGACATATCTCATTAAATCAATTCAGACGAGATTTCCATCTAAAAAAGTTTGTTAATGTCATTAAATAAATATGTATATACATACACATATATATATATAAATAAATATATATATATATATATATATATATATATATATATATATATATATATATATATATATATATATATATGCGAGGGGCGGTCAATAAGTTTTGCAATTCGGATATAAGGAAACGAGATATGAGGAAAAGTGCTTTATTATTTTTCAATATAACTACCTTCGACTTCAATGCACTTGCGCCACTTGTCCCTGAGGCTTCGAATTCCCGACAACCAGAAATCTCCCGACTGCTGTCCCATCCACTCCTGGAAGGCGAGCTGGACATCTTCATCGTCCCCAAACCGGCATCCACGCAGTGCAGCCTTGCCCTGGCGGAATAAAAAGTAGTCGCTAGGGGCCAGATCTGGACTGTTTTGGGGATATTGAGCTCCTCGAATCAGCACTCGCGCAGGGCAGCTTGTGCAACTCTGGTCCTGTGGACTTTGAAGACGTTGAAGTCGATCATGGGGCGTGAGGTTTCTAGGGACCCAACCTTGGTCATGGCCAAATTGTACTGGATGATGTTGATAACACGTCCATGTGATATTCCAAGTTCTCAGTCGATTTCTTCGACCTTCACCCTTCGATTTTCGAAGATTATTCTCTTCACACGGGCAAAATTGTCCTCGTTGCTCACGACTGACGGGTGTCCTGGACGGGGGTCATCTTCAAGGGACTCACGACCATGGCGGAACTTCCTATTCCAGCGAGTAATGGTTGCATAGGAAGGGGCGGTTTCGGTGTATACTGCAACCATGCATTCATGGATCTTCTTTGCATTCTTGCCTTCCTTAGTCAAAAGTTTGATCACTGCGCGGTGCTCAACCTTCTCTATTATTGAAAAGTTGTGACTGACCATCTTCGATCAGCTACTGCTTCTTAAATAGATAAGGCAGGAGCGTGCGGTTGCAGCTCCTGACTCGTCATAACTTGTCCTAACACCCCCACAAACAGCCATCCCCCTTCCTCTGTTTTGCCCTTCCGATTCGCAAAACTTATTGACCGCCCCTCGTGTATATATATATATATATATATATATATATATATATATATATATATATATATATATATATATATATAATGAGGTACGGTTAATGTATCGAAATATCACACAATCGAGGAAGGCTTAGTTACAATAAAGTTCAAACCCGCCAATATTAAAAAAGGGGAGAAATCTTAGCCTAACAATTCCATCCCATCAGACTAACTTCTGTAATTGGAAAGATCTTGAAATCGATAATTAGATTGATTGGTGAGTCATCTTTAGAAAAATAAATTTATCTTACTCACCCAGCATGGAATCTACGATGAAACTATGTAAATGGCGAAGATAATTTCCTTTGACTTTCTAAAAGCCTTTGATACAGTTTTACACGAAAGGCTGTTGATGAAAGTTAGAGCGATTAGCGTGAATGGAAACAAACTCAAATGGATTAAAGACTGGCTCTCAAATCGTTCACGACTGGTTGTTGTAAATAGGGCGTACTTAGAGTGGACTTGAGTTACCAACGGGCTTCCATATGGTTTAGTATTGGGCCTATTATTATTTATTGTTTACAATAACGACCTGGTTACTGGAGTGATTACTAAGATCTCTAAATATGCTGATAAGACGAAGCTAGGAAGCCAAGCCCTTTCTAGGTCCCATGTAGAGCAAATGCATAGAGACCAAGATAAAATTGTTGATTGGTGGATGAATGGTAGTTGGGCTTCAACATAGGTAAATGCAAGGTCATGCATTTAGGATGTCATAAATTAAAAGTGGAATACCATATGGAAGATCAAATCCTCAACTCCCTTATCATAGAAAAATACCTGGTAATTTAAATCCCAGAAAACCTTAAAGTATCGAAACAATGGGAAGATGCTTGTAATAAAGCAAACCTAATGATAGGATATATCGCTTGGAATTTCACTTTCAAATCGAAAGATATCAACCTGCCATTATACAAAGAGCTTTTGCGCCCACACCTCGAATATGTGGTTCAATTTTGGACCCCTACCTAAACATGGATATGTTAGAAAGAGTGCAACGTAAGTCTATTAAGCTAGTTCCTGGAATTAGAAAAAACCGTACAAAGAGACTCCACTCATTAAATCTATTATCCATTGAAAATAGACGATTACGTAGGCAGTTGATCGAGGTATTCAAAATCTCATAATGATTTACTAATATTAATCACAGAATATTGTTCAAAATGAACGGAAGTGCCAACAATGCTCATAGGGTTTCAAATTATTGAACAATCACTTTAACTCTACTATAGCTCAAAATTACTTTACCTTTAAAATCACGCAAACGTTGAATAGCCTTACCCACCATGTAGTAGAAAGCCCATCAGTAAATATGCTTAAAAACTGACTTGAAGAGTACTTCAATAGTTTAAATATAACATAGTAGGAGCATAGATGAAAACGTTATACAAAATAAGGAGTTAAAGAATAAAAGAGAATGATCACTATAAAATGCCAGGGAGTTTCCCTTGCATGGCATGGAGTGAATGCAAATTCCCTTTTTTGTCTGTCCTATACGTATAATATTTTTATCAGCAGCAAGCAGAGCCTGAGGGAGAAGAGAGTACTGTCCTATCACCCCACCACGACCACCACAAACACCACGACCACCGAAAATTCAGAGGAACGTGACTATACGTGCATTTGAAACATAATTTAACTTGCATGTCAGTTGGTACACATGTAGATAAGTGTGCACCGTAAAAATGAAATAGTTTAAAAAACAGCATGTAAAAAGGGGGTAAAAAGAGCATGATAGTCTGACATTAGATAGTGGTAGTTTAACAGCTTCTGTGTAAGCGCACTGGACTTGAGTGCACCTTAGGGCCTTTTCTGGTCCTAGTTTCTGTAGTTCTGTAGTTTTAAAAAGACTAGTCCTCAAACCTGGAAGATAAAACTCAAGTTGTCCTTCTACTGCAGCCAAAAAATGTACCTTTCCAAATATTTCCTTTATGTTAGTCTCGTTTACCGTTGTAGAACAGGGAATATTTGTTCAATATTTCTGCGTTATCTTTGCTAAATACATTTGATGATGGGACAAATTTACAAGACAAAAATTGCTACGGTTAACGTAAAGGACTTCTTTTGAAGTATACTTTTAGGGGTGCATTAGAAATTAGAAGGACCATTGAATGTTATCTTCCAGATCAAGGACTAGGACTTCCCACTGGACCTGACGTAGTCATTTTTCTGATATTGAGATACATTAATTGTACCAATTTATCTGGGAATTTTTTACTTATATATATATATATATATATATATATATATATATATATATATATATATATATATATATAATATATGTACAAAAGAAACAACAGTGTTAAGATTAATTTATTCGCAAAACCAGGTTTCAGTCGAAACCTGATTTCGCGAATAAATTGAGCCTAACACTTAGGTTTCTTTGCTGCATTTACATTTACGTTACTGTACTTCTTTGGATATATATATATATATATATATATATATATATATATATATTTGTGTATATATTAATTAAGTAAAAAATCATCATCACAATACTAACAATACCAATTAGGTATCTATTATAAAATTTAATAATGAGCTACTTTTTATCCATTTTTAACTTTAATTCTTTATAAATTCAGTATTGTCGAAGCAATGAAAGACAGTGTTAGGAAAGTTGCGCACACCGCCTTTAGCTTCTCCGCTAATTTGTCTTGTAAATGGAAAAAATCGATTCGTTAAAAAATGAAAGAGACGAAAGTGTTAGGAGAGTCGCGTATCTTCCTTTACGCCAATTCATTGCGTGTCCCGAAGAAACCTTTTGCGGTGTTAAATTCTGAAGGGAATAAGCCGCTGTTCTCTTCCTTAACAGGAAAAGCTTGGTTACTCAGCCACCCCTGCGGGGTGTGGCCTACGGCCTTATTTGCTAATCTTAACCGCCTTTTTTAATCCCCTTTATAGACTCTTTATTTTAACACCCTGAACACCCTTTTCTTCTTCTTCTTCTTTTTCATCTTCTTTTTGTTCTTGTTGTTGTTCTTATTCTTATTGTTCTTATTCTTCTTATTGTTGTTCTTCTTCTTCTTATTGTCCTGACTAAAAAGACGTTTTATCTCTGCTTAATTCATCTGTGGCTAAAAATTTCGTTTTCTGAGTAACTTAATAATTCTAGATACTTCCTGCGCTCATATAATATTAGTCACTCTATAAAAAAGATTGGTTCTCTTATTCGCTGTGTAAATTTAATTTATCGTCATCCGTATTTTATAAATCGACAATGCCCGTGATCAAGTTTGAATGTTCAAGATGTGGGGCCCCTTTTAATAAGGAAATTTACGTTCCTTCTAACATCAAACAAACTAGAATTTGATGTTTCTGTCTTTTAAACGATGCATTGGAGCATAAGTTTGCTAACGCTATTAGCGAAATTAAATTGGAACTGAATTTTGTCACGAGGGACGTTATCTCGACCAACCGTAAAGTCGACGAATTTAATTCGAGTCTTAATTCTACCCTTCATGATATGCGTGGGAGGGAAAATAGTAATCGTGACAGCCGACCTACTCGTACGAATCATCAGGCAATTGTTGACCAGCAACAAAGGATTTTGAACTCGTTTGGACCCCAGGATTCACAATATAGACCCCAAGATTCGCAATTTAGGACCGTTAGACATGGGGCTAGACCATCGAGGGAACAGTATTTCAGATTACCATTTTTGAACCCCTTCGCACTGCTAACTTTTATCGAGGGGGAAGAAGAAACGGTATTAATTGGGGATTCTTTAATTAGAAACCAAGATCCGGAATTCACAGCGCGTAACCCGTCAAAACGCAAACGATTTTGCTTTCCTGGTGGCCGCATTAATAACGTAGTGAGTGAAATATAAAAATTGGATCAAACACGTGGCGGGCGTGTGACCCTCACGCTGGTAGGGGAAAATGATGTCCACAGATACGAAAGCACCCTAGAGGGAATAGTAAACCGCGCTAAGACTATGATTGATACTGCGAAAGTTAAAGTGGATAACGTAGGAATAATTGGTATTTTCCCCCGACTAAAATCCACGTTGCGTCTGCAGTCTCGAGCTATCTATACAAACGAGTGCCTTAAGCGCTTGTGTCGCGATACTGGAGTTAGCTTCTTTAACGTTTGGGATACATTCCAAGACCAACCTTCACTTTATCAAACGGACGGAATCCATTTAAGCGATGTGGAGAATATTCGGCTGGGTAGGATTTTAGACCAGTCAGTACGTAGCATGTGAAGTAAGAGAGTTGCGGGGCCAAGTGATGCCCATGCGCCGGACCGGTCCTCGCTTGAAGGGGCAATAAGTATTGGGGAGCAGAGAAACGGAACCGATTCGCGTGTGATAGAGGAGTCCACTTAAAGCGCAAATTGAAATGTATATATGCAGATGTTCGTAGCTTAAAAAATAAACTTGCCGAAATAAAAGCCATAATTCTTGAAGGAGACTACGATCTCGTATTCTTAAGTGAGACTTGGATAGATACACATTCGGGGATCAGTGTTTGCGAATTTGATATAGCAGGTTATAAAATTCATTATAAAAATAGACAACTGGTATATAAATGATGACTTAAACGCTATAACGATCGACTCCTCTACGGCAGATATGAGAAGTAAGGCCTTATTATTCCAATTATGTTGTTATGCAAAAAATAAAATTAATTTATCCCTCATATATCGTCCACCATCTCAAATGGAAAGAGAAGATGCTGCACTCTTTGATGATGACTTAAAAAGATGACTTAAACGCTATAACGATCGACTCGTCTACGGCAGATATGAGAAGTGAGGCCTTATTATTCCAATTATGTTGTAATGCAAAAAATAAAATTAATTTAGCCGTCATATATCGTCCACCATCTCAAATAAAAAGATAAGATGCTGTACTCTTTGATTTGCTTTCATCTTGGGTTAGAAAAGGGACTACATTAGTCTGCGGTGATTTTAACTATCTAAACGTTAATGATAGTAACCTAACGTCCTATAAAGCTGGGAAGAGACTACTAAACTTTTTTCTGGAGACCTTTCTCGTACAAAAAGTGGAGGAACCAACGCGCAATAATAATATCCTCGATTTAATCATCGCGACTGACGAGTCATTGGTAGAAAATGTTTGTGTAGGAGAGCATTTAGCCTCGAGAGACCATAATGCGATTAGATTCGAAGTAAACACGTGCGTAGAAGTAAAAATGAGCACTCAGCGCATACCACGTTTTGGTAGCTGTAATTTTGCTACTTTTCGCGAAAGGATTAAGGATGTAGACTAGGGAATGCGCTTCGAGAATGAGGCAGTAGGACAAATGTACACTGAGCTTTGGCGTACACTCCTTAGTGGAAATTTTGACTTGGTAAAGTATGTGCGCCGTAAGAGCGGGAAGTCGATGAGAGCGCCGTGGGTTAGCCCACTAATATTAAGCTTAATTAAGGACCGAAATAGAAAATTTCAAATACTTAAGAACAATGAGTCATTTATAAGTCGGCAAAATTACATAGATTCTAGAAAAGAAGTTAAACGGGCGGTTAGAGATGCGAAGGGGAAATATGAAATAAAACTCGCGAAGGATTCAAAGAAGGAGCCGAAACGGTTTTACGGCTACGTAAACAGTAGGAAACCCTTAAAAGGTTCAATAGGGCCGATTAAATACAAAGATGGTCGTTTGACAGAATTTCCGGCGGAAATGTCTAAAATTTTTAATGAACATTTCACAAGCGTATTTACTGTTGAGAATCGTCCGAATTAGGATCGTTAGTTGAAGAAGTACATACTAGTGATATTTGCATATCCGATATAACACTTAATGAAGAGGAAATTCTTAAATATATTGAACTGATTAAAAAGTCGAAATCACCCGGGCCCGATGGCGTTTACCCCACTCATTTAAAGGAACTTAAGAATGAGCTTGCGTGCAATTTTCAATCGCTCATTAGAAGATGGCGTAGTCCCTTCAGACTTCAAGCGTGCAAACGTTACACCAATATTTAAGAATGGGAATAGATACGAAGCAACGAATTTTCGTCTTATTAGACTAACTTCGGTAGTTGGAAAGCTTTTAGAATCGGTAATTAGAGATAGAATAGTGAGCCACTTCGAGCTAAATAATCTGATTAAATATTCTCAACATGGGTTTAGGCGGGCGAGATCGTGCTCGACAAATTTGCTGGAATTCTTCCATAAAATGATTTGCGTTTACGACGAAAGCAAAGCTGTAGATGTAATCTATCTAGACTTTAAAAAGGCGTTTGACACCGTTCAGCACGAGAGATTATTAATGAAAGTTAAAGCAATCAGTGTAAAGGGTAAGATATTAAATTGGATTAGAAATTGGCTGAAGGATCGTTCGCAGCGAGTAGTTATAAATGGTGAATGTTCTGATTGGGTCAACGTCATTAGTGGAGTGCCACAAGGCTGGGTTCTTGTCACATTATTGTTTCTAATATATATAAACGATTTGGATAATGGCGTATTTAGTACGATTTCTGAATTTTCTGACGACACGAAGCTGGGCAACTGTACCTATGTAAGATCGGATGTAGAAAAATTACAAAAGGACCTAAACTTGATTGTCAGATGGGCGGATAAGTGGCAAATGCAGTTTAATTTAAGGTAAATGCAAGTTGATGCATTTGGGTTGCCATAATTTGAGATAGAGTATACCATGAAAGGCCTGGTCCTCGACGTGGTTAAATTGGAAAAAGACCTGGGAGTTTTAGTCTCGGATGACTTCAAAGTCACGAAACAATGCGCGGATGCATGTAAAAAAGCAAATCGTGTGCTGACTTATATCGCGCGTAATTTCACGTTCAAATCCAAAGATGTAATTTTACCGTTATATAAATCACTTGTGCGTCCACTGATCGAATACGTGGTTCAATTTTGGGTTCCATACTTAAACAAAGATATCGCGCAATTGGAAAGAGTGCAGCGTAGGGCTACAAAATTAATTCCCGAGCTCAGAAACAGGCCGTACGAGGAAAGACTCAGGGCATTATATTTGCCATCTCTTGAGGGCAGAAGATTACCTGGCCAGCTAATAGAAGTATTTAAAATATTTAAAGGATTTTCAAACGTTGATTATAGGAATTTGTTCGAATTGGATCATAGGGAAAACACTCGCCAACACGAATTAAAATTAGTGAACAAGCGATTTAACACTAGTATAGCCCAAAACTATTTTATGTTTAAAATTACTGAAATTTGGAATAGGCTACCCACCCACGTAGTAGATAGTACGTCGGTAAATATGTTTAAAAACCATCTCGACGCGCACTTAAATAGTATAAATATAACGTAGTCTGAGCAAAGTAAATAAAAACTTTTTTTGCAAAAGGAGTTTGGAGTGGAGGAACAACGAGTAAAAATGATGACTAAAAATGATGCCAGTGATTTTTCTTGTATGTGTAGTTTAGATATCCATTTTCTTTTCCGCCTATCCTATAAATAGTCTTACTCTCCTAAAATAAGATTTTCACCACTAGCAGTTGAGGGCTGCGAAAGTTGAGAAGAAAAACTTTCTATCACCCCCCACTCATAGGTTGAAGTAGTTAATATGCATGACAATGTACACATGTAGATAAGTGTGTACAGTAAAGATCTTAGGGTCTTTGCTGGTCCTAGACTCTGTAGTTCTGTAGTTCTATAGTTCTTCTTATAAAGGAATTATTAGAAATAACTGCGAAAAAAATTAAATAAACTTAGGTGACATCCGAACTAAAAGAAAAAATCTTCTTCAAACCTTCCAAAAAATCTCGTTCTTAAAATATAGGGTTATGGATTATAAAGCTAATAGACTGCGAATCCTCTTTTTCGCTAACACACCAATTTGTCGCATCATTGGGAAAAAAACTGGGGCAAATAATTAATCATTAGCAAAGTTGCACACCTTCCTCTTCGCAGCTCTTTTTCGCTTGAACACCAATTTGTCCTCTTGCCAGACAAAAAGAATTGAATCATTAAATGATTGAAGAATTGGCAGGGCTAAGTGATTTGTGCCTCTTACCTTTTTTAAGCACGCCAATATATTGCCTCACAGGAAATCCTCTTAAGGTGTTAAATAGGAAAAATATGACACGGTTAGGAGAGTTACGACCACCCCTTTCACTAACACGCCAATTCATCGCCTACCCGTAAAAATACACTTGAACCATTGAAATATAATATGAATGAGATTTTTAAAAGTGTATCGCACCCTCCATTTCACTATCACAGCAACTTGTCACATCTCCGGAAGAAAACGAATGAGCATTTAATTAGTAAAAGGAAGCCAGGGCTTAGAGTGTTGCGCCACTCCCTTTGGCTAGCATGCCAATTTGTTGCCTCCCAAGCATAATAATTTTGAGACATATATTAGAAAAACATGACATGCTAGAGAGAGTTGCGCACCCACCCTTTAGCTAGTGCAGCAATTGATAAGCTACTCAAATTAAACCTCTTGAAACAGAGTATTAGGTGGATTTGCGCATCCTCTATTTTCCTAGCACATTAATATGCGGCCTCGCCTCAAGAAAACGTCACCTCTCGAGGTACATAGTGTAACAGGGTTTCTTACTGAGGGAGAGAGATAAATTGGCATGCTAGTAAAAGGCAAAATACACAACTCTCCTAACTCTCTCCTTCATTTCCTTATTGAACGCAACCAAAGTTTTTCAATGGCTTATATGATTTCTTCAGGTCAGGTGAAAAGTAAACTACTAGCGAAAGGGAGGATGCACAACTAACCTAATCATTTCATCATTGTATTTATTTAAAGAGTTTTTTCGATAATGAAACAAATAGGAGTAGTTGCAAAAGGGAGGATTCGCAACTTTCCTAACCATGACTTTCTTTTTCCCATTTAAAGCCTTAAAAGGACTTTTACAATGAAGGGACAAATTGAAATTTTAACGAAAGGGAAGGTGGGCAACACTTCTAACAGTCATATGTAGAATTTTATAAATACTAGACTAACTTTTTTCATGGACAGCATATGAAGAAAAGGATAGAAAGTGAACATGGACTAGGAAAAATGGGGAAAAAATTATATCAATCATATTCATTTATAAAAGGAAAATTTTCCATATTGATATAGATATCAGAGGTCATGTCTTTAATATTTCCACAGAGGTAGTAATTGAAGATTCAAAGCGACCAAGGTTAAATAGCTATAAAATATATTAAAGGACATATTTTCTCAGATATCATATATTGGCTTATTTCGGTCTTCTAGCTAGGTCGTAGTTAAAATTGTTCTCTTTTGCCAACCTTTTATCACCTCCGATCATATCCATCATTATTTATCATTATCTAATCCATTGACATTTTTCTCCCTCATGCACCTTGTTTATAGAATTGCATAATCGGGTCGGTTACTACTTACATGGGAATTTCCCTAGTTGATGAAGGATACAGATGCAAGAGATTTGCGTTTACTACTTGTCCAAAATTCCCAAAGCAGTTGCTATTTTCCTGACACTCCTTAAAAATATGCTTAATTATCTTTCGGCTGTTCTAAACTTGCTGTTGGCTGCTAAATGGATGTACTTGAGTGATTAAAAATGTTTAAGACTTAGAGATGAATTAATTGCAATAGATAAACGCGTTTTCTTGATAATTAATAATTACTATAGTTTACCCAGCCTACCGATTTAGAATTTTTCAAACTAACCGTTTAATTTGGCCTCTGAAAAAATAAAAGGGTTTCGCTCTCATTATCTCTCTCTCTCTTTGTCTCTTACCTCAATTCATTCTGTCGCTAAATAGTTTCCTATCTTTCACTCGGAAATTACTACCTAACTCAAAACCTCGTACCCTTTATTTTCTTAACTCCGTAGTTATTTCACCAACTTCACAGTTTTTGCTTTAATTTTACTGCTCTAAAATTCCCCTTAACTATTGGATTATCTAAATGAAAATAATCTTACCATGTGTTTTAGGGATAAAGAAGTCTTGATACCTTTCTCTAGGCTTTATTCAACTAACAAAATATTAACACAGTCTGTAAACAAAACATAAAAATTATAAGTAAACATACCCATTATAATCAGGTTAACATGCACAATTAGTTATAAGTAGACAATACAATGTAGCGTAACCCATCAGGCAATAATATATATAAAGTTAAATGAAGCTTAGATCACCATATTCTCACTTTCCTTGAAGAATAAATGTTCTACATAAAGAAGAGGCTTGCAGCGTTCCCGTGTAGATCGGCGCAGTGGATCCGCCCAGTATGCCTAGGGGTGGATGGTTCATCACTACGTTGGAGATTAGCTGGAGTACCAGATACCCGGGCCGGACGAGAATCCAACTGAGATGAATCGGAAGCAAGCATTGTAAAATTAATTCTCTACCAAAGCAGTCTCTGTCGAAGGATCAATGTTGAGATCCTCTTGCGTCTCATTCAATGAAACGTTACCAGCCAGAGCCAAGTCCTGCACTGATATCGTTGATTCGCGTCCATCAGTAAATCTTACATGAGCTTATTGTAGGTTAGCTTCTAATAACTGAACTTCATCAACGAGTGGTTTGTATTTCCTGGTGCGGACGTAACGTCCTAGCAGGACAGGTCGAGGAACGGATAACCAAGTGAGCAACGAATGGCCACTGGGAATTCGACACTGGTACAAGAAGAGTCTATCATGTGGCATAGCATTTGTGGTTGTGCAGAGCAGGAATCTAATTGAATGAAAAGCATCAGGCAGCAAAGTTTTCCATTGAAATTCTTGAAGATTCTTGGATGCCAAATTATACCATTGTACCTTTAACACTGCATATTTCCTCGAGGGTTATAAGGTGTCGTTCAACTAGTGGCGATGCCTAGATTGTTTAAGTATTCACGTAGATTCTTCGCCATAAATGAGGACCCGCGATCAGAATGCAGGTTGGAAGGTATACCAAATATTGCAAAAATCTAATTTAGACAATGCATTATAGTACCAGTTGTCATGTTCTGAAAGGCAAATGTGAATAGAAAAGGAGAATATTCATCCACTACAGTGAGCATATAGCGGTTTCTGGAGTTCGAGGGTAAAGGCCCTTTGAAGTCTAAAATAAGACGGCCAAAGGGATGCGGGCCCTGTATAAGCGGCGGAGTTTGTGGTGCTTTGTAAAACCGAGGCTTCAATCGGTCACACTGACGGCCTTTAGAGCAAACCCTTTTCACATCTTCAATGCAATAGGAATAAGGAAGATTTCTTCCTCTGACGAAATGTTTAAGTTTCGTTGCAACAGGATGGCAGAGTCGAGAGTGGTGCTCAGATAGTTTCTTGTTATTAATAGTAGCCCACAATGGGCACGAGAGAGAGTGTTTGCAGGAAGGTTGTTTTTACCAGGACGGTACATGATATCATAATTGTAGCACCCGACCTCGATCCTCTATCATTGAATTTTATCATTCTTGATTTTTACAAGTTTATTCGTATGGAACATAAATCTGACAGCGTGTTGGTTCTGTAACTAAGGTAAAACGTCGTCCTGTCAAGTAATGAGATCACCTTTTCCAGATTCTACAATTGTACATGCCTCCTTTTCTAATGCATAGTGTTTGCATTCTGTAGGCGTGAGGTTGCGAGTGAAAAAGGCAACTAGATGGCCTGACTGATTTAAAGTAGTAGCAAAGACTGTATCAGAGGTATCAATCTTAACTACCATTGGAATAGTTTTCTCAATCGAGTATACAACAGCCTCTCCAATCTCATCTTTGTGGTCATTGAAAGCTTTCAGGTCCTCTGGTCTCAAAAGAAAAGTGTCAGTGGCAACAAGAGGACTGATCTTGTCAGAGAATCAGGAAACCCACTGTGGTTAAAAAGAAAAACATAACAATAACACAGCTTAAGGATGTACGGTCTTTATGAATTGGCTATTTCTTTAATGCCCGTAAAAGTTTAGAGTCTGGATTATTGTGTAACCAATAAAATCTATTAATTTAGTAGAAATGAAATACTTATTCACGTTGAAGGGAAGGTTATGGAACCGGGAGGACTCTTAAAACTTCACCAAGTTTTCATCATTCTCCTGTTGGGTCTTCCCTGCCACAACAATATTGTCACATAAGCATAAGTTCCGTGTAAATGGTCTTGCTTAATAATGCTGTCAACTCTTCTTTGGAAGCAAGTAACACCGTTTCTAACTCTGAATGGCACTCTGCGCAACTGATAAAGCTGACAACTGGCTTCGAAGGCAGTATATGTCTTGTCCTCTTCCCGTATATGTATTTATTGATAGTCATTTTTTAATTCCAGAAAACTATAGTACTTATAGTGAGACAGTTGAGTGGTAAGTTCGTCTATTCTGGGAAGAGGGTATGCATCTAAACTAGTGAATGTGTTAATGATCTGGCTATAGCCAACAACCAATCTTTTTCGGTGGTGCTTATTCGACACAACAAGAATTTTTGCCCTTCATTGGAGATGTGCTCTTTGCAATAACACTATCTTGTAGCATTTTGTCAATTCAGACCTTATGAACTTCTTATCATCATCTCCAAACCTCAGTGATTTAGTTGCTATGAGTTTGCAATGAGGAACAAGAATTAAAAAGAAATAGGGCGTATCCACTAAAGCATATAGTACCCTGCAAGTGGAAGGGTTAGGGATATTTAGATCTTCCTTGGACCAGCCAAAGTCCACGATAACACTAGAATGCTAGCTCGTGAAATCTTGACCAAGAATGATATCACAGCACAAATTTGGCTCACAGAAAGCTTTGTATTGTGGTAGCCCTTACCCTTCGGATTGATGTCAACCTTGCAGCGTCCTTTCATAGGAGATGTGAGTGATAAAAAGAACATAGATACGCTTTAAGTCGCTAGGACTATCTTCACTTTTTGCTTTTTGGCATAGCTGTGCAAAGTAAAAGATTCTATGCTCCCTCTGTCGATGAAAGCGGGCGCTTCGTATTGCCACCCAAAACATACACGGTAGTTGCAGTAGTAGTCCTGGGAAAGAGACAGAGATGACAGCAAGAGTAGAAAAGTGAGTAGATGCAGAAGTAGAAAATGAAATAGAACAGCACACCTTAGCAAAATGTCCCTGCCTATTACACTTAAGACAGGTAACCTTTCTTGCAGGGCACTGTCCAGTATTGTGACACGGGCCACCGCAGAAACGGCATCTGGACTATGAATTGTAGAAGTAAAGGTCCTATCAGCAGTATAAGCAGTTTCAGATGTCACAGCAGCACAGGTCCCACCATCAGTGCGAGCAGGTTGGGATGTCGCAGCAGCACGTACTCGTCTATTGTCTCACCTTCGAGCTGCATACGAATAACTAGCAAATGTCTCGCGAACACTTCATTTGAGGCTTGACGGAGAGAACCTTTTGAAGATATATACAGTGGCGGCAACAAAAAAAGTGACATGTGACAATTCGGGGAAAATGAAACAGAAAAATGTAACTTACATATTTTATTATGAATATTTCATGAAAGTTAATACTTGTTCATGTTGCCCTTGCACTTGATGACCATTCTGAGTCGATTGGGCATTGATTCAGCGAGGTTTGCGAAGTAGGTGGGGTCGATCGTAACCCAGATCTTCTTCAGTGATTCTATCAGGTCCTTGATGCTGCCGGATGCTGTCTCTTGAACTTTGGATTTCATCAGATTCCAAGCATTCTCAATAGGATTTAGGTCCGGGGAATTACCAGGCCACTCCAAAACACTAATATTATTATCATTGAAGAACCTTTTTACTAACTGGGACCTGTGAGCAGGGGCACCATCATGCATGAAAAATTCACACCGATGAATTTCCCAAAATGGCAGCATGTGCTGCTTCAAAACTTCGAGATAGTTAGTCCCCCTCATGGTTACATTCTTGGGAAGGAAGTACAGACCTCCTCTGCCCTTGTTTCCACTAAAGGCACCCCACACCATCACACTATCAGGGTGCTTCACAGTTTTCACGGTATATTTGGGGTCATACCGAGACACATTGCTGGGACGACGCACGATCTTTGACTCTCCTCTGACCAGCCTAAAAAAGGTGCTCACATCACTGAACATCACCTTCTTCCAATGGGCAGCTGTCCTAGTTTATAGGTCTTGCAAAAATTGAGCCTTTTCATCTTCATAGCCTTGGTAAGAAGTGGCTTCTTGGCAACGCGGCGAGCCGGTAGGCCTAAGTCCTTCTGTAAGCGATGACGGATGGTCCTGAGGGCGACGTTCTGGAGAAGGTCTGGGTGTTTTTTCTTGATTGAAGCAGAGGTTACAGAAGGGTCTGACATCACTTCACGCCTTAGGATATTATCAGTCCTTGGAGATGTCTTCCTAGCTGCACCAGTGCCCTCCTTCCTCTTTGGTATGGTACCTGGTGGCAATAACTCAGCTGCCCGTTTTAGGCGATAAATCTATTTCTTGAGGTTCCTAAATCTGCTGCTACATCAATAAAAGACTTTCCCTGCTCTAATAGGGTCAAGGCACGGCTTTTCTCTGTCATAGAAAGCTTTTTCCGCCCCATTGTATCCACTTGCACAGAAGTTATAGCACGTCAAATGTAGGCACGAATGCAGGAAATCAGCACGCTGGAGCGTTGTACACCAAAACCTCACTGTACGAGCTCAAACGAGACAGTGAGTTCCAATAAAGCGCAGTTCTGTTGTCTTAGCTCAGGAGAGTCATCCACTCGTGGCATAAGCCCCGCCCCTTTTCATTGGCTTGTTGGCAAGTAAAATCGTGAAAGCGATTTTATGTATCGATTTCTATTGCCAATATTCAATGTCACTTTTTTTGTTGCCGCCACTGTAGCTGAATTTTTGGTAGTACAGTTGGTGCAACAAAATTAATCAATATATATAGGTTGTTAGGATTAAGGCTTGCGCTGTATTGCAAGAATGCCGAGAAAGTACGATTTGAGTGATTCCATTCTCGTGCAGGAGTAAGCGAGTTGGGGGATACATCCAGGCGTTCAGGTCTAGGGAATTTATCTATCTTAAAATCAGAGGCAGTTTGTTAGTTTAATACATTCTTGTAGGAATGAAGAAGTCTTGATACCTTTCTCCAGGCTTTATTCAACTAACAAAAGATCAAGACAGTCTGTAAACAAAACATAAAAATTAAGTAAACATACCCATTCTAATCAGGTTAACAAGCACAATTAGTTATAAGTAGACGATGTAATGTAACGTAATCCATCAGGCAATTATACATATAAATTTATATCAAGCTTAGATCACCACACCCTAATTACCACCTTTCAACATTTTTCCACTACCCTCACCCTCTTTTTCGAACTCCTCACATAGTTCAAACTTACTGCCTCCCTTTCAAATAATCTCCAAACCGTGGATATAAACGTCGTAGAAGTTTTGTGGAGCTGGAACCAGATTATCGAATCATATTTGACGTCCAAGAAACGAATAGATGATCTTATAATACTCTTATGATATTTTTTAATCCTAAATGTAATTGATCATTTTTATAACGCTTATGTCTGAAGAATTATGAATTGATGTAAATGGGTAGGTGTGTAAAGGGGACAAAGAAAGGGTGTGGAGACAGATAGCTGAAAAGTGGAAAGGGAATGGAGTGTGGTAGGGTGCAAAGAGATGCGAAGTGTCTGGTGATTAGGCCTATCGTTTTTAAATATTTAGTTGTTATGTTGTTCCTTTATTATATTATTATAGCGTTCCAGCTACTTGTCTTCTATAATATTAGTGTTCTTAGATATGTTGTGCGTATTTGATGTTGTAGTAATAAATTACTTTAATTACTTTAGTATTGTGCTTAGCGTCTTTGCTTCTTTGGTATATTTTGTAGTGAGTGTAAATCGTGTCCTTTGTTATTTCTTTAATGTCTTCGTCGTTATAGTTGTGTCTTTATTGGTGAATTTGCTGTCGGTATTCGGTGACTTCTTTTAAAAATTGGTGAGGTTTCGTAAGTATGTTTTCTTTTTTTGATCGGTTTTATTTCTCAATGGTTTTGGTACAAAAACATTAATATTATCGTGCCTAGAACGGCACTTCTGCTCCACCAGCTAATAGCCCAGCAAAGCTCGGAAATCTGGCGCGACATATACCTCTTCTGTTCTGGTTAATTACATGAACGATAAAATTATTCAATTCTCGATTAACGAGTTCTTGCATATTCCTTGTACGTTCTTCTATGGCAACCTTAATTAGACTTAACCACGCCTGTGGGTGCAGCTCTTCATGGCATATTCTTCCTCGCCTGAGTTTACATGTAATTAGGTACACACATTTGTTCTGAACCACTTATATATTCCACTTTTGTGTTTTCGAGACACACGAGAGGGAGGAAACGGGATATAACAGCATCGATCTTACAATGCATTGTAGAGCTTTTTCTTATTGCTTTCATGGCGATTTCTGAACATGTATATAGTTCTGACTGCAGCTGTGGCCTTGGTGATTCTTTCTTCGACGTGCTTCTTGCACCCGGTTGAAGTAATCGTTATTCCGAGTATATTACAATCCATGGGGTAGGGATAGCGTCTATTCCCATCCTGACATCGTATAGTAGTCTCCTGTCTATAAGGACTACTTTGAACTCTTCTCGGTTCGTGCTTATTTTCCACCGGGCCTCGTAGATATTAAGGTTTTCAATTTCTTCTGCTGTCATAACAGCTCGCCAAGGCGCATTCCTCAATGCACAAGTGATTATGTGGGTGAAATCATTGGCGAAGTGAATTTTGAGGCAAGTGGGGTTCACTAAGGTAGTGTAAATCAAGTAGAGTTTGGGGATAAGCACCCTTGCCGTGGGTGGCCCGCAGTGAGCGGAAACTTTGGTCCATCGGTGCACCCTAAACTGATATACGTCGCTCTCTCCATGACATAGTCACAGAGAGTTCTTTCTAGGTTTTCACTTAGGCCCAGTGGTAAGATCTTGTACTGCATTCCCTGTTGCCACAGCTTATCAACGCCTTTGATACATCCCGATCGAATCATCCCGCCGTCTCCATTGTTGTTCGAGAATCAACTGGTTGAGTTCTTCTTTGATTTCTTTACTTCGTTGTATTGAGTTAACTGATGCATTCCTGATGTTGATCTCATACAATATTTTAGCTCACGGTATAAATCCTTCATGTATTCGTTCAATCTGTAGGTAGAGATGGTCTTATACTTGGATTACTGGATACAAGCCATATCTACGTTGATCAAATGGTTATTGAGGTTATCGAGTGGCCCTTCAATTTCCTTGAGAATTGCCTCATCCATATTGGGCGGAACTTAGGCCTCGATAAGGCACGCGTACCGTGCCCAATCTTCTCTTCTGTAGTTCGTTCTGATTACAGTTGGGATTTATATAGGGGTCCTGTTGATAGTGAGTAGGATCCCTATATGGTAAGTATATGGTTGGTACCCGGACTGGTTTCATGTATTAATTAAATGGTAGCTGACGATTCACCAGACAAATGTCTGGTTTTGTGGCACTTTCTCCTCTAACAAAGGTGGGGAATTTGGGGCCTATTCACTGGGCAGCGTTTCTGCCCAGCAATAGGTCCAGGCTTCTTTTTATACGTCAAAGGTCCTGCAGCCAGATTCTTGGCATCTGGCGTTCAGATCCCCCAATAATATAGTGGGGGCTCTTCTGCCAAATAGGCCAGTGAGAGTGTGAATTGGGAACACGTCGACCTCAATCGAGATATAGGATTCTTCTAGCTTTCTTATTTGCTTGTATTTAATCCTTTTCTTTATTGCAACAGCGGCACCATCGTACCGCTCCTGCGAATAATTAGTGATCAACACATCGTAGTTCCAAATTTTCATTTCTGTATTACGCGTGTCGATCACGTGTTCCAAAATTAAAATCTCTGCATCAATCTCTCGGAATATATTTCTGTAAAGAGTTCTTTTTGTCGCCCACCTGTTGGAATTTATTTCCAGTATCTACATACAGTCCGTTCCGTAACATGGTCAATTGTTTTTACCTATGATTCTTCTTATTCTTCTTTTAGGCCCGCAGGGCGGTTTTACTGTGCCCCGGCCTCTCGTTCTTCAGTGGAGTGCTTGGGGTTTTTGATGTGCTCTTCTTCTTTCTCTTCCTCATCCTTAAATTCCTCCGATGAAGAGTTTCTTGGATTGCCTTCTCAAGACCAGATTTCCCCTGGTTGTGGCTCCTGGCTACTGTCTCTTTGAAAATACTCGAGCACTCTGGGTTCTCGGGCTTTTTCACTTCAGTAAGGAATTCAAAACCTCGTTGTAGCAGCATGGCTTGACTGCATTAGCGACCTTAGCGTGTGTGATACAGATCTGTATCTTAGCGCCTAGGTGGCTTGAGATGTTTAGTGGAGTTGCAGATGTTTTTAAAGGCTCACATCTTTGCGCGATGTCATTGACGTAAGTGATTTCTTTGGCCTTCCTCTGTTTTTCTTCTGTCCTCTTTTTGATATCTCTTCTTTTTGTGATGCAGTTTAAGGCAATAGTTCGGTGCTCTCCTTTGGAATTCAGGCACTTCTTTTTAGTGCCTTTGCACTTGTTGAAACGGTGGCCATATGTGGCGCATTAACTGCACCACAGTTTTTCTTTATCTGGGTAGGTTGCTGTAGTATAGTATTTTAGCTTGTAGCATGGAAAACCCATCTGTATTGTATTGAACTTTTCTTGTTGGATGTTATCTCCTGGTATTCTCATGTTAAATACCAGTATTCCGTTATGTGTCGATTTCGTGACCAAGTCCGTAGTAGCAAAAGTGCTGTTCAATACCTGGGTGTGTTGAGGAAATTTTATTATTTCACGAACTTGTACCTAGGGTGATCTCATCCTTGAGCTCCTTGGGCGTATGCTCACCCACCCAGCTTTCCACTTTGCGGCAGATCACGCTTCGGTTAGCTGCCACGAGTGCATGGGTCTTTGCTTCAAGTCCAGTGTTCTTGAGGGTCATCACCCGCTCTTCTGATAGAAGCTGGTCCACGTCCTTTGTCTCGGCACATAAGGCGATGAGCCCGGATGAGACTTTAATCATTTTTCCAGTGCTACCTTTAGTTTGAGGTAGAGGGTTTCACAGAGTTTCTTTTTTTCGGAGTTCTTCATTTCGGGGATGGTTCTTAAAAGGACCCTCTTAGTGAGGGTCTCCATAGTTTTCCACGTCCTTTTACTATGTCATCTTGTGTTGTCTTGTTTTCTGAAACCAAAGTGTAAAATTATGGTGTTTTGAGTGAAAAAAGAAGTTATGAGGTGGTAAAGGAGGTAACGGTTAGTGAGGGTAAGTTCGTGAATGAGTCCCAAAAAATATAGTAAACGCCTCTGTTCATCTTCCAGTTGGTCGCCAGCTCAATTGATGCTAGAATGATGGTTAATGGATAAATGGGAAGGATCTCGAATGGGAACCTCAAGAAGGATGACTTATGGTGGACTTGATGGTAGTAGCGGTCGAATCAACAGCTGCTAATGTTTTGCCACCCCCTCTGGGGTGCTTGTGCCATAACCGCATCATACTACATAGAAACAAGCGTTATTTCTCTCTAAGATTCTGCCCGGGTACCCCGGCGATGAGGATCTCTCCTCCTTCCGGGACTCGCAGTTATGCGAGTTTTAACATAAGCCCTTAAATAAGTCAGTTCAAGTGGCTCTTATAGTTAAGATGAAATCAATGAATGACCGACATCAGAGTAGATTTCCATACAGGACGATGGACAAGACCAATGAGGTGCTTAAGCCCTCATTCAATTATGAATCCTCGGGGAATTAAAGACTTCCAGAATAGGCTCTTTTTTATATGGGCGGTGCTGAAAGTCCGTTACTAAGTAAGTAAAAATCCTTTATCTGTAAGGTACTCATGAGTGCGTAGTAATCGAATATTCGGCCGTCTATGAATGAAAAATCAGCTAATGTAACGCTTATGTCTAAAAAATTAGTTATCGTAAACATTGCGCTTAAAAATGTAGAATATGTCAATGAGATAGTAGCGTACGTACGTGGTGAAGACAAATTAGTTGTTGGCTCGCTATCTCGGAATGTCAATTCAGTCCAAATAGACTTGTTTGACCTCCGTTCTTTGGCAACAGTATAGAAGCAAGATGAAGAAGGGAGTTGTTTCAATCCAGATTAAAATCATTTACCTTTACCTGGAATACTTAACTTTGTTTGGAATAATATCAAAATATCCACGACCGTAGGTTTGTTTAGCTTTCAAAATATCGATTTTCAAACAATTGCATAATATATCCCATCTTGAGATTAAAGCATCACTTCGATTAGTGAAAACGAGGAATTTCTTGCCTAATATGGAGACAGACATACGTTTTTGGACGAGAGAAGGGACAGAGACATACGTTCCTAGACGAGAGAAGGGACAGAGACATACGTTCCTAGACGAGAGAAGGGACAGAGACATACGTTCCTAGACGAGAAAATGCTACACCAATCACAAATCTTGAACATTAGTATGCCTGCTTGACGATTTTAAACAGTGCACATCGGCATTGTTGGTGCACTACCGCCTTGCACACTGCCTGCGCAATCATACCCGTTTCATAAATGTTACCTGCTGTCATGCATAGACGGAGCTCCGAGATGGATTTAAGCGTTACCAATTCCAGACAGCAGTGCTGCAACGGTCACCATGTTTGGCGTTCCTTTGTATGTAATAACTGAGAGAGGAGCCCAATTTAAATGTCAAATTTTCAAGGAATTATCAGCCCTCGTTGGTTTTCCTCGCTTGCGAGCAACGAGGTAGCGAGATTTCACAAAGGGTATCGTGTAAAGGTCACATAGAGCTCTTAATGTCTCTTCGCAAGGATGATTAATGGCTGAACAAGTTGTTACTCTGGGCATTAGATCTTTGAGGGATGATTCGGGTTGTTCACCGTTTACTGCAGTCACAGGATCAACCATTCTTTGCCTAAAACCCATAGTCTCATCCTCATTGTGAAAAGCTAACTCAAATTCGTCACTAAATTAGCAAAAACCATGTTGCACATTGATTTTACACAAACCTCCGAAGGACTTCTATACTCGTTGCCGAAGCCGTTCTTACCCAATGAATTAGGTGATGCCACGCATATGTGGGTCCGGGTTGATCACGTTCGTAAAACCTTAGAAGCGCCTTATGCAGCCCCGTTCCGTGTTGTAGAACGCGACGAAATATATATAATTTGGTAGCGTCTATGTTTGAAAAACCAGCTAACGTTAGGTTATCCTTAAAAATTCCCTTAACACAGATTGGGAAATTTTGTGTCGCTTATGTTTAAGTTTGCAAAACTGTCTAACGTTAGTTTGCCATTAGGAATTTCCTTGACGATGATTGGTCAATTTTTTATCGCTCTTGTTTAAGTAGAAAAAATACATATAGTGTAGCTTTTTGTAAATCAAAATGAAAATTATAAATACGTAAAACATACTCGCACACATAAACAATTGAGGTCGTGTAACTACCCAAGGAAGAACAAAGCTTGGAAAATAAGATTTGCCTCCCCCGCTAGCAGGGCTGCAAACACACGAAAATTGAATCCCACCCCACCACAACAGTCCCTCTGAGGACAATAGGTGCACAACCAAAGCCAGATCAAGGCAAAGTGTTCCAAACGGTCTTCGAAAAGCTGAGCGTGGCTGTCCCTAGGTTAATCGACACCCTAGCCGGTTACGTAGCAATCTGCGAGAAAGAGGCATATTTTGAAACGCTGACGAAGGAAGCGATACAACGGATGTTAAAGGAGATAAAACCGTTTGTGGGCCAACGTCGTGGAGGTAGTAAAGTTCCGTAACAAACGGGACAAACTGAACACCAATAGGTATTGAAGGTAATCTTAGGCAAACTCAAATGGCACAAAAGGTTAAAGAAAGATGGCTGTTACTCTTCAATGCCAAGATCAGCGGAGAGAAAATAGAGATGGAGAAGCTCACTCACATCTAGGTATGCTTATGGTGTTTCAAAATGGAGCACCACACTACAAAGGAATGCAAAGAATACAACATTACGTGTTCTAGATGAAGCAGATGCAGCAGGGGTGCTACAAGGAGGACGCCTCATTCCTGCCCTGCATGCAATTTACACGGGCGACCAGCCCCACCCTAATCAAGAATCAGAATAATATATACAACTGGCAGACGATATAACACAGCTCGTCACCAACAACTATCGCAACGCCAGAGATAGAGAAAATAGGACAAGAGGAGAATTTGAGAACATCAATAGATACGAGAGAGAGAACAAAATAAAAAGAAACATCAACAAGTTAAGAATGATTCCGATAGGGCGACATAAAACTGCAGATGTTCAAATACAAGGCGAACTCTACCCATACTTCACAAATGGCAGAGTACTTGGCTTCAAATTAACAACATCCGGGTATGTTGCGCACTTTAAAGAAAAAAATAATGCAGGCCAAGAGGATGCTAGCATCATTGTTTCGTTTTCAAATGCTATCACCGTAAAACAAAAGAACACTATATATGTTACTAGTGAGAACATTACTGCTGTATCCCGCTATTCCCCTTCATGTCTCTAGCGAGACAAGGATGAGGAAAGCTCAAGCGGTACAAAATAAGGCCACAAGATTTATCACAAATGATACACTTCAAAACCGGTTCTCATCAACTATACTTCACGAAATTGTTGACATCGAACCAAGAAATATGACTTGGCACAAACGCGCAGAAGATATTTGGCAAAATATTAGCCAATACCTACCAAAGGAAGTGACCCGACAAATAATACTCAAACATGAAGAAGTACCTAATCTACATTTCAAACAAACCTTTAAAAGTAGCCAGCTGCAGACGCGGCAGGCGATTTATCCTATTTATAGATAACAATGATGCTAATGAAGAAAAATAAAGAAAATAATACATAAAAACAATTATAAAAAAGATCCGTAGTGGACAATTAATTAATAAGTATAAAGTTAAAATAATTATAGTGAAAAGATTGGAAGTGGACGAAAGATTAAAAATATAAAGATCCATAGTGGACAAAAGATTAAAAATAAAAAGATCCATAGTGGACAAAAAAATAATAAAAATTATAAATACATTCGTATAGAACAAAGTTTAAAAGATTCAATGTAGTAATATGAAATCTCAAATATATATATGAAATGCGACCCCAACAATAAAATTATGCAGCGATAAGCTCGTTGAATTGACAAAAGATAATTTTCAACGAATAAAAAGACTTGAAAGCTTGACTCGGTTTCTGAGAATCAATTTAGAGATAATAAGGAAAAGAGGCAAAAAGACTGAGGTCACCAGACAACCTGGTACAAACCCTTTCACTCTATAAACAAATTTTCCTTTACGCTCCCGACTAATAAAGACGTTTGAATCTAGCTCTAAAATTCCTTTTACCTTTGAGGAAGTTTCGATCACCAATTTATCCAACCTACTAAGCAAAAAAAGAGCTTTCCTTTTTGACCCATAGCCTTGTGAATACAAGGCATTCATTCACTGATGAAGCAACTAGGCATCCGCCCAGCCAAGTCAAGCTAACCATTTGGCTGCCCCAAGAGTGGTGCCAAAATTCGGTGACAAATCACCCTTGCTAATCACACCCCTCTCGAAGAGACTAACCTCAGTTACCTCTACCTCAACCAACTTACTTCTATAGTTTCATTCAGTTGCGAAGACCCATGTCCGAAATACGTCTCGGTTTGCATTGTAACTTTCCCGCATTCACGCAAACACTCCTCTCCCCACCAAATTCTATGCACGTGAGGTCATGAAAAAGTGAGGATGCGTACGCTCATAATACTTTTCTCTCTACGGAAGCAGTATTTATTGGAGTTGAATAAATGTCTCTCTAATCAAACTATCAATTAAGATATAATGACAAATCATATTGAAAATATAAATAAAATAATCTTACATCTTGAAAATTTAACTGATTTTTAATTATATTTTAAGGTCGAATAAATATTATTAATAATACACAACGTCCTTTTACTATCTGGATTATCATTTGGCTAGAATTCTTTTCGCAAGTAAGCTTATGACTTATTTCCTACAATCTTACACTCCTTTATCAATCATTGCCTCATTTAACACCCCTTCTTACATTGATTGTCATTCACTTTAATTATGTGTTGACCCTAGCTAATATTGATATCCTTCCTGTAAACACTGCAGCTTCTTAGAACTCTGTCAAACATTATTAGCAAATATCTTGCTCCAATTCAGTCCACGATTTTGAATGTTATGGGTGAATTCATCCATTAAGCTCTAAAAGAAAGGAGAATACAATGTGGAAATTGAAGAGAAGAGTGATGATGGTAAAGGAGAGCTGAAAGGAAATGATGAAAATTTAATATGGTTCGACTATTTTTCTTTTATTTTTATTATTATTTTGATTATTTCTTTTCCTTTATTCTCCCCTTCCTTTTTGATAGTCTTACTTTTCTTATACTCAGTATTATTTAAGTAGCACTGAGAATCAAAATTCAAGGAAAACATTTCAAGCATAAGGTTTGGCACGAAAGGTTCTTCAAGAAGGAGGTAAGGTAAGGTGAAATATGTTCATAAACATAAGGTCGTGAAACTGGTTAAAGAATGAGACAATTTGGGACTTCACAACCGAAAGGGAGGGCACGCAACTCTGCCGAGTTTGTCCTTTCGTTAATCGATGTTATTATTAGATCTTGTAATACAAGTAAAAACATAAATAGGGGTAGAACGTTCTTCTCTCTTGATTGAATGTTGGGTATAGGTTATCAGTGGTTTTGTTAAGGGTAAAGAAATCTTCAGTGTTGTAGTTAGTATTCTTGTCAAATGCTCAAGATAGGGTAGTCTAATGAAAACCTTCTGTTTAGAAACAGTAGTAAGAAAGGGTCTCGGATAATATATTTTCGAGAGAAAATTGGATACTACCTGGTCGAAGATGAAATCCGGGTAATAATTAAATTTGAAGAAATCCCTTAAATAAGTCAGTTCTTCATGGAAGGATATCCAGTTAGAGCATATATGGTAGGCCCTAAAAATTCGGCTTTTAATACTGAATAATTTAAACTGACTGGGAGTGGTGCTAAAAAAATATGTACTCAATCTAGTGGTGGTAGGTTTTCTGTAAATGGATGTATTATCTTCGACCAGGTAGAATCCAATTTTCTCTGCAAAATATATTATCCTCGAGCCTTTCTCACTACTGTTTCTAAACAGAAGGTTTTCATTAGACTAGCCTATCTCGGGCATTTGACATCAGAGTTTAACAAACTCCTTTTCACTACCCTCAACAATCATTTCCTTCAATGCCAAATCATTTGTATAAATTCAAACCCTGTATCGTTAAATTCCTTTTTTCTTCATAAGGAGCCAATCCCTTTGGGCTTGCGATCCTGTATAATTTACAATTATGCATTTACGACCTGCCACAGTCGTTATGTATGCCAAACTGATGTACAACTAAAATGCAGGATCGTAAAGCACTTAGGTTTGTCTCATAGGATTGGTATTCCCATCTCTAAACCTGAAGCCTCTTCCATCAGGCAACACTCTGAGTATCACCATTATGCTCTTAATTCTGATTCATTTACCATATTATCTTCAGCCTTAACTTCTCTCGATTTGAAAATCTTAGAGTCACTGTACATCAATCAAGTAAATCAAAACCTAAATAATTACTCCTCCTCAATTAAACTATTCACTATATAACCAATCAACACTTCAATAGATTAATTAGTCAACCGACCAACTGAAAAAATCTCGTTAGTAGTTTTTATATCTTTACTTAGTTGATTTCTCAACTCCAACGATAAAGGTTAGTCACTGTTTAATTCAGTCTAATTTGTTTACGGGTTTTTTTTTGCTGTTTTTTATAATTTAATATAATAGGTAATTTTATTGTTTACTCTAATTACCTTTAATATTTGATCTTCAAGTCAGTTTATGTTATAACTTCCTTTCTTCCTATTATTTTTTTAAAATTACACTGGATAATATTAAGTAATTCTATATATTTTTATTTTAATTGTCGATTTTATTATTTTAACTTATCTTCATCCGCTTTTTTAGCCATTATTTAATGCATTCTTTTAACTGTTATCGTAAATATTTCTTCCCCTTCTCATTAGTCGACACAGTTTCAGAAGATAGTCCTAGTGAAGGTCCGAAAAATCCGGCCAATAAATGATTAGTGTAATCAACTGAATCTTCATTTTTCTACTACATATCAGATTCCCAAGGAACAAATCAATTACAAGTATTATATATATATATATATATATATATATATATATATATATATATATATATATATACATATATATATATTTTACACTGGCCCAGATCTATAGAGTAGAGGCGATTTTTCATACTTAAGACCTTCTTAGTCTCACCCATGCAAATTGTGAGGCTTCTTATAAAAACAATTTTAACAAAGTTTTAGCTCAATTGAACGAGTTTTAGTAGTGCCACAAATCTTCCAAAGTTTGCGTTTTACAATTTTTCCACACCACCAATGAGGTAACTATAATAGGCGATTTTATTTTAATGTGGTATCCCCAGCAGGCCTATTCCACAGTGTTTTGAAATGAACGCAGCTTATTTTGTTAATTGTTTATGCATTTCTTCAATGCCTATTTGTTGTTTTTGGAAATTTTTCTCTGTGACCTTCAAACACCTGTAGAAGATACTAAAGTTAATCTTCATTTTTCATAAGATGATTATTGTAGCTCTCAATCTAGGCTACAGCTCTCTCTCCATTGCCATTGATGACATTCCTATATGAGTATATTCTTTTACTGTTTGATAGTCATTTCTTTGACTCCATTCCGAGGTGTCTACTTATAAAAAAGAGAAATTGAACTGCAATTTGGTAAAGAAAAGTAGACTTGATTCAGTTAAGAACTCAGCAAGAGTTTTGTCTGGGATACTCTCTTTTTCTTCCAGTTTATATCGTTTCTCTGGAAGCTCTGAGCCAGGCATCTGTAATGCTGCAGTCATCTTTCTCTTTAAAACTAGAGTGACACCTTTATCTATGAATGCAAGGGACACAAGTTCTTTGCTTAGCTACCAAAGGACACGAACAAGTGCTTTGCTGGGTACAGAAGCAAGTTCCTTATCTTCAGATAATTGGAAACTTTGCAAGTTCCTAAAAGTCCATTCGTGAAGCAGTGGATGCAGTTTAAGATGTAAACCAGTTGGGAATGCAGCACAGTAAAACAAACTGTGCAAATACCTCTACAGATGTCTGCTCTTTCTTGGTCATTTTAAATTGTGACTTCAAGAGTACAATTTTAATTGAATAAAATTTTTGACCATCTAACATGTTCGATGCGCGGCTCCAAGTGGTTTGAAAGAACGGCTTTCTGTGACACCCCCATAATATACAAATGATAGTTGCAACGTTTCTTTGCAATCTGCTCGAAGCTGATGACATTTCAACTGTTTTTTAAAAAAAATAAGCACAGTTTCTTTCCAGGAAACACATTTATTGTGTGCTTTATACGATGCAGTATTAATAGTCTGCCAAGAACCACCGGATCTCTAGAATAATTGAAATTATGGTTCAGAAGAAGCGCCAAAACACCTTTGAAATAAGTCAGATACAATTATTTGATGGACATGATGACTGCAAGGAAAAGCAAGAAGACCTCTATTTAGTTTTGTTTCTATTGTCGCACATGTAACTTTCTTAGGACCAATGTTACTAGCAATGGTGTCAAAACAAATACCTTTAACACTGTCCTCGATATTCTAGGTGGTATTTCAGTACCTGTACTTGACGTTAGTTTTAGTATTCCCAAAGGCTTAAAGCTACCACCACCAGACAATAACACAGGCACTCTATCTATATATTCAGTGCCATTTTATTGAAACATTAACTTGCTATCTCATTAGAGTGTAAGAGGTCATCTGTAGTGACGTTGTTCTTTTCTTTTTTGGCACTGTACTTCTAATTATAGTTATATCATCAATATCTCCTCCAATGGCTAATGCTGTTGCTGGAATCACCATCATAGCATGACGATCAATCATTTTTGTTCTGCCTAATGTCGCCACTGAGGCAGGTAAAATAATTTCCTAGCTTGAGCTACTTGTTAGCTAAACAACTGACAAATTTACTTTTCTACGCAATTCTAGTTCAATTTACTGCGATTCTTCTTCACTTCTTTTACGTTTTTGCTCTTCATTCTTTACTGTTTTCTTATCAACACTACCTATATATCCTCGTCTACCTTTCTCTCTCTGAACCTGTAGAAATTAACGATTTTATTCATTGGTTATCATTTCTAGTGCGTTAGCGTGAGCTATATCAAACAAATCATTTATAGATTCTTGGAATGAAGTTTCCTTTGATATTTGAGTTTGATTTCGCCGTGATTCTGTTTCTTTGGAGGATTCTGAACTGCGCATATTTCTTCTGAATCTTTGTAACCACATGCTGTTTGTCTCTAGTTGGTTATTTTGCTTTCTTCCAATATTTCATATATTTCATATATGTATTTCTGAATATACAATGTTACAGGCTTCATTTAAACTCTTTTTGGATTGGGTTAAGGAGAAAAGCCGTCTTAATATATGACCATTTGATGGAAGTTTGTGGTTTGAATTGCACCATTTGTTTCTCCAATAACCCATACTTCTGTTTTACTTCTTGTTTTAATTGAACTTAACATGTGAATTATATTCCAGAAAGACTTTGATGAACACAGATAGGCACTGAAACAATGCTCACTCTTCACTGTTTCACACAACACTGAGTAGGGCATTATTTATTGCGAACTGGTAAGGGATGGGCTGATGAGACAATGAAACGCGACACTAGAGCGCGTACAAGAAAGACTACACGTTAGGCTCATTTGTCTTTTGTACCTACCTTATAACACCGCAGGTTGTATGATGATAATGATACTTAGAATTGACTTGAAGGGATACCACATTCATTTTTTTAACTTTTTACTACGTAAGATTATCATATAATAAATTAAAGTTAATTAGAAGCCCTTTTATTTATTTTAAAATCATAATAACCTCCAGCGCTGTTATTGAGATACAGAGGGTTCTTTCAGAACCACCTTCCTTGAAACCTGATATCTATAAATGGCTATAAAAATTACTCAAATTTAAGCATTCGAAGCAATTCACGAGCAAAGGATGCACATATGAGTTAGTTATCATTTGAAATGAGTTTTCTTTAGTTCCATTAAAATTTGTGCTAATGGTGGACTAAAACATATATTTTTTGGACAAGGTCAACTATAGATTTTGTTCTAAGTTGGAAAAGAGAGTGTTAAGTGAGTGGTAGTAGTGTTCTGAATGCCCTTGAATTTAGTTCAATCTATATTCGAATGATGCTAAAAATATAAACCAGGCGCTGTTTTTTTTAGCAAATATTTAAAATTGCATGGTATACGTTTACGGTTTGTTCCCAAATCAACTTTAAAAATCTACGGAGAATTTCCACGAATGTTTAAAATTTTGCATTATGATAATTTTCACTATGTTCTAGTCTTGTTGCTAAAGCAAAATACATGCTATAAAAAGTGCATAAAATTTTCAATTACATGATATAAAACCAATGGTGTAGTTTTTTTTCTCAAATTAACTTTAAATATCTAAGAAAATTTTCCAGAAATGAATACAATCTTGCATTATCCTAATATTCACTATGATCTATTCTTTTTGCTAAAAAAATAATTATACCATAAAAAGTGCATAAAATTGGCAATAAAATGATATACAAAACCCCAAAATGCGAATTTAAAAAGTTACTAATGAAAAAATTTGCTCCCCCCTTAATATAGCTTTTGACATAATGCAACTAGTAATTTATATTTAGGTAATACTTACTCTGAAAAACACAAAAGTTCAAAAATTTTTAACTATTTTTTCATATTTTGCAAATATTATTAATATGCGTGAAATTAACATTCGTTGTGTCACTACTAAATATTATTATATTTGCTACTAATTTGCACACCGCATTTTTTCATCAAGCCTCACTATATCCACGGGTGAGACCAAGGATTTTTTCTTTTTTTTCCTTTGGGCCAGTCTAATATATATATATATATATATATATATATATATATATATATATATATATATATATATATATATATTAGGAGCTGCTATTACTTGCCAAGAAAGAGAAAATATCTTATAGCATTGGAGAAGATTGGAAACACAGTTGAGAGTACTAAATGAGCTTGAATATGTTAAAAATGAAATTTGGCTAAGTTATAAGTATTAATTTAGATTGAATTTGTTATGATTGGAGATATAGACATAGGGGGACTAGAATTAATAAGAAAAAGAGGGAGTTATTTATGGACATTGGACATCCGATAATTATTGATTACAGAAACATTGTTGGGACCTGAACTTGTCTGACGTGTCGAGTGAGTAGGAGTCGATTTAAAATGTGGAGGAGATGTAGACAAAAAAATGAGCTCAACTCTGATTGGATAATTTAAACTGCGTCAGACAATGGTTATGATTGGTTAGGAATAACTCTACTAATATAATGTAGTAGGTAAAGAAAATATTGGAATGTTTTACATAAAATGGATTAAGACAAATAAATTTTAGTACGAGATGGGTAAGCACTCAAAAAGGGAAGAAGCAAAAAGCATTTTAGGAACGTTGAAAGGAGATGGCTACAATTGAAAGCTGCTACACTAGCTATTAACTCCAAGAAGTATGAATAAAGTTTGAAAACCATCATTGAGACAGAACCAGCAAAAAATATACTGCTATAAGCCATATAGCATACTCTCACAGGTCGAAAATGGCATTAAAGGAGTTCCAAGTGGAGGAACCTTTCGAAGCAGAGGGACATAACCTAAATATCACCAAGAATTTGTTCTTCACACTACCTGGGGAAATCTTTAAAAAGGAGCGCAACTTAAAGACAAATCTCCCGCAGTTTTGAATTTAAAAAAGCGATAAAACTCCACATAAGTGAGTTCCTAAGGTTACAGCGGTACAAAAATATAGCAAATACCCTAGAGAAGCTTAAAAGTCTATCTCACAACGTAGCTAGGCTGCAGAGCAATAGTAAGGCATTTTACAACGCATCCATGTAGAAGATTCCGACCTCCTTCATATAAACTGATATAGCGCTGAAAATTCAATACAAAATAGCAAATTAGATAACTACGAGGTCATTTAAAATAACAGCAGACGTGCAATACGAAGGCGTAACAATTGAGATTTGCAAATTACTAAAGTACAGGGAGATTTATGGTCATAATGAGTCGTACTTTTCTATCGGAGTTGGAACGAAAGCAGGAAAAATACACATAATGAAGGGGTACCAATTCACAAACCTATCTTGAAGGGTTGCATGCCTCTTCCCAACGTTCAGACAGTCCTCTGGCTAAACAACCCAACTATTTTCATTTGATACATGAACACCGAGATTCTCTCTTAGGATATATTGATAGACCCAACGTAGCAGGATGCAACTTAGAAGCTCTATTCAACATAGAATTTGATGACCAGATAAGCCGGAGTTTCACACGTACTTTGATCTAACTTCAGCAACTAGACAAGACGTACTACTGGTCAGTCTAGAATTATAGTAACAACTAACAAAATAGGAACACGAAATGATATATCTACGCATATAAGTTGACACGATTCCAGTTAGGTTCTCCACAGCTCTGAGACTGATTTAGAGAGATTTATTTCAAGCAACCTGTCCAAAAGAACTCTAGAAAGGATAGACGAGGAAGTAATATAAGCATTGAACACGACAGACAAAAAAATGACATTCTTAATTTTGTATATATTACCCTTCTCGACCACCAAAGAACATTGGAAATTGTTTTAAAGGTTTTAAACTGCACAAGTATTAAATCCCTAATCGACAAACGGGGCTCAACATCTTCTACACTAAGGGATCTAACAGCTACCCGACAGGAATTAAATTCCACCATTAAGGAGGAAAAACGCGTAGGATAGGATGATTTGATAATTTTAAGAAACGGCAAACTAAATCAAACGAAATTCGGGAGGCAAATAAACATCTTGAGAGGGATTTTAAAATCACACAATAGAATTCTACTGAGAGAACACCATCGAAGCTCCAGCAGAAAATGACCTGAGATTCTATAATTTCTGCCGTTTAGTTTCTCATCGAGCATCATCAAGGGAACACACTTCGTCGATTAACAAATTTGACCTACAACTAGTTGAAAGTGTACCAGGGGAATCTGGAATAGCGACTGAGAGCTTAAAATGAATTTCACAGAACTTCATAGAAACCCCTGTAAATATATTTCGAAAAATATAATTATAAAAATTATATTCATTCCCAAATATGGTAAGCCACCAATTCGCCCCAGAACTTCACATCAATTTCTCAACTCGAAGTGGTTGCGAAAATATTCGAAGAAGCGTTAGATTACATATTAATTCTCTACCTAGAGGAAAACGATTTACTCCCCAAACAACCTCAAGAATTTAAAGTAGACAGGGCACCGAGAGTGTCATAGCTCTAATCATAGAAACTTTAAAGCTAACATTAAGAATGTAGGCCAGTATGTCGATGTTAGAATGGGGGATTTCAGAAGGCCTTTGATAAAGTTTGGCGGGCTGGCCTTAAAAGAAAACTCGACCAAATGGTCCCGCGCCCCGTTAACAGAGTCTCTTTCTGAATATGTCACAGATAGAACCACTATATTTGAATGAAAGGTTATAGTGCCTTCAGTTTTAAACAATTTTAGAGGGTACCCAAGGAAGGTTGTCTAATCCAACTTAGTATAGCATTTATACTATGGATATTTAAACCCCGAGATAGTTAATTAAATTCTGATTCGAGGGCCATGCAACACTCATGACTTACTAATAAAATAAACAAGCAACTATGATGGTTCTGACGACTAGCGCCGAAATAAGAAACGTAAACTTATTAAAAAAGAAATGGAAAATTAGAATGAACAAAAATAAAATCAAAACAATACCTATCGGATGCACAACTAAATTAGATATTATAGTAAAAGTATATATCTAACGGTATCACAACAAATGCAACATGCTTGGATTAACTTTAATATGCCGAAGGTATAGAAAGCATATTGAACGACGGTAGCAAAGTACCGCCGAAATATCTAAAAGATGAATCTCTTTAGTGGCATAATTATTAAAAAAGACCATTAAAATCGGCATTACGTTAGAAAACTCGGTATTGCCTCCCCCACCCTCCATTCCATTAAATTTAGGGAGGAGAGTAGCAAGAGAATCGAGAACAAGAGAGTTCCCCTTATTACTTCTACCCCAGGACCGGGACAGAGAAAGGGAGTTAATACTCTATCAAAGGATTAATTAGTCACCAGTCAACCATATAAGAAAAAGACTTAATACAATCTTATCTTAGGAAGAAAAGGAGAGAATTTACATTCCTTGTGAAGCATGACAACTTAAAAGAATAACGAGTACAGATATCTTGTCTATTTCGTAATCCATAGTTACATCAGCGTTCAATATTTATTTGGATTCATATTTTTTGTGAAAAATTCCATATAAAATATCTTTTATGAAGTGGTTGATCTTTCATATGTGATTAGGGATGCATTGAATGCCTCGTTAGTTATCTTTTTTCTTTACGAAGGTTAAATTAAGTGCTGAGGTTACAGGAGCATACACTCAGGCACTTTTCGCATGTATATGCGTGTTTTATTTTACATTTTTCTATTTGGACAACCTCCTGTAGACAGTACCTTTTGTTGTGACCTTCGCTTGTAGGGATTGTTATTTATTCTTTATTATTGTTACTCACACCACTATTCCAAATCTTCTATTTCTTTCCTTTTTACTTTCTCTCTCTATTAATCTCGATTATTTTTATTCGCTGATATTTCCTTACCCATAACTTCACGCTTTCCAACTTTTTTTTCTATATATTATTTCCATTCTTCATTCACTCCTTACATTATCCATCTCTCACGTGCATGGTATATTGTTTCCCACAAGTTTGGAACTTCGCGCCAGAACAAGATTTACATTAAACACTGTGGTTCTAAATGAGAGTATTTACATTATTTATTCACGAAATACTGATCACAGCATATTGTAAATCATCTGCGATGTAAGCAATCTACCATAAAGCATGCATTTGTTTCCGTGATAAATTTTGCTCCACAACTTGCAGTAAAATGTTAGCTATCTTTCTGTCGGATGAAAAAGAAGAGACGGTTGAACATTTGACAAGTGAAGATCTGAGTGATGAGTTGCCGGAAGTTCAAATGGTCCAAACTTCGGCCAAATGTTGTCGGAAGATGGCGCAAAATCAACGAAACCCAAATACCACCGGATAACTACTGCTGTCGCAATTGCCTTTATTACTCGTATATAAATGAGGTATTTCGTCATAAAAAACAGTAGGACTTAAACTTCGCTGTCTTACAAGAGCAACTGAGTTTAAAAGATTACTACTGGCTCGTGTACACGCCGATATTCTACTAGAAGATGGAGGAGCAATATTCCCGAACACTGCTATGTAAAACGTAGGCTCGAGATTTAATGATTAGAAGTATATAGTTTATGGTAATAGGAATATTAACTTTTCTATAAAAACCTAATTAATCGTATATATGAAATTAATAATATAAAAATATAAAAACGAGTGTTTTATAAATAATATAATATAAATAGGTAAAGTGAACGTGTGAGCGACATCGAGGCTCGTATCATATTATTATGGAAGAGTTCAAAATTTGCAAAGCTGTTCATAAAAAATCATTTTATTATAAAGGCAACTAAATCCAAATACGGCAAGGGCTATTTATGCTATGAGAACACATTTTAAGAGTAGGATGTGTAAGATAAGCACTAGCTTGCGAAGTTAGTAGAATTATTGTGAAGTCATGAAATGCTTGAACAAAAAATGCAAACGGTGGGGGCTTGGCAAAGGAGGCGCAATTAGATATTTCTTATTAAACAAGAAATAGGGTTCCCAAACTAGTAATCAGTCGATTCACAAAATGCATGGTAAGGGAAAGAGGGTGGAAATAAATATATATAATTGATATTTTATTTTCAATTTCTCTTTCCCTCGTTGGTTCTCAGGCTTTGCAGCAAATTTCTCTTCCTTTCTTTGCTTTATATTTCTTTCTTCTCTCATATCGCTTTTATATTATCCCTTCATCATACACTTTGCCTGTTATTCCTTAAAAATATTTCAAGATGGTGATGGTTGATTGCCCTCATCGATTATCAGTATTCTGAAGTTGGGGTGGGAATCGCTGTGGAAAGTAGGAGTGTCGGCAATCTACAGCACATGTTAATATTTACCTCTCTTTCCAATAGAGAGGAAACACTTAGAACTTTTTCTGTCGAACACGACTTTCACCGAATTTAATTAATCCCACTACATGTAGAATCAGTCTTTCTCTCGTTTTCATCTTACACCCTTCTCTCTGTGTGTATAAGTGCGTACATTTTCTACCTGTAGGGACGCATTAATATTAAATAGTTATATGTGTTCGTATAGAGGTTCAAAGATAGTAACGAAAGCAATCAATCGAGAATAATTGGGAAAACACGAACTTGGGAAAAGTCATTACAATGATCCTAGGGTATCTGTGTGTGTGTGTGTGTGTTTGTGTGTCCGTCTGTGTATTTTTTTAGAAATATTTGTTTACGATTTTTTTTTGCCTACCAATTTTAAATAGGTTGTGAAATAAAAATAACTCTTTCTCTCCCACACTTTCTTAATTTTGTGAGCGGAGAGAACAAGCGCCGCAGGCCTAGAAAAATGCCCGTAGGGAGGATTTTTACTGTTAATTATAATAAAGGAGTCAAAATAAGTACGAAAAGATAATAGACATCAACCAGTCGCGAGTGATGAATTTAGAATCAATAAAAATTATAGAAATCAGTTGCATTAAGACGACTGCATTTCTATAGATCAGTAATTAAAATTTATTTGGATTGCATGGATTCATCTCAATCATGTTTGTACTTTTTATCATGTATGTGGATGTGCCCGCAGGTTAATCAACCATCTTAGAGCACTTCTGATTATTTCTTGGTCATGAACTTTTCGAATGTATGTATATACGTGTTTATATTACATTTATCTATTTGAACAATCTCCAAGAGATGGTACATGTTGTTGTGTTCTTAACATGTAGAGATTTTATTTATTTATTATTATTATTACACGTACCACTATGCCAAATCTTCTAATGCTTTTTTTTTTTACTTTCTCCCTCTATCATCTTGATTATTTATATTCGCTATTTCTCTACCCATAACTTCACTCTTTCCAACTCCTTTTCTATTTAAGATTTCCATTCTTCATTCACTGCTTTCATTATCCATCTCTCTCAAGAGAAAACAGTATAAAAGAGAAGTATAAACGGACAAAGAATAAAGGAGAAGACTGAGAAGAGAAAAAGACTAAAGATTAAAAAAGAAAAAAGGAGAGAAAGATAAAATGTGTAAAGGCCAATAGAGAAGAAGAGAAAGAGGAAAAAAGAAGACAAAATGGAAAAGAAAAAAGCAAAAGAGAAAAGGGAAAGGAGAAAATTGAAAAAAAATGAAAAAAGAGAAGAGAAAGAATTACAAATTAAAGAAAATTGAAAATAGACGAAAAAAGAGAAGAGCGATAAAGAGGAAAGTGAGAAAGAGACAAATAGGAAAAGATAATGAGAGAGAAAAGGATTATTTGACAAAATATAAGATAGAAAAGGCGAAAACAGATACAAAAGTCAAGAGAAAAAGAAAAACAGAAGAAAGTAAAGAAAAAAGTGAAAAGACAAAGATAAAAGGAAAACACCGATAAGAGAGAAAAGTAAAAAGAGAAAGTGAAAAGGCGAAAATAGAAGAAGAAAAAGAGAAAAGAAAGAGAGAAAAGAGAAAAATTGAAAAGAGATAAAGAAAAGAAGAGAAAAAGATAGAAAGGACAAAAGGAAAAAGAGAAGGAAAGTCAAAATGTAAAAAAGAGAAAGACAATAGAAGTGTCGTGGTACAACCACTCTATACCATACACTACTCCTATATTATGTGTGTGTGTAAGGGAGGGGGGGAGGGGGCGCTGACTTAATCACCTACTGCAAAGCGAACCGTAGATGGACTGTTCGCAGGGATTAACGGCCGACTTGGAGGTCACAGTTGAGGCGTTGGGTTTCGAATCCTTAGAATTCAGACAGAGTTCATAAATGGTTGGCGAGATTTACTCGAAGAGGCCGAGAGGATCGTTCAAGGTTAGTTAAAGATGAAACAACAAAAATATAATTTTATTTACAAAGATTAAATTAAGAATAATACTAGAAAAAAGGGATTTATTTAAATTGAGATAGTCTCTTGATAATTAGTATGAGGGGGGATTCTCAAATGGAATTAATTGATTAATGTATGTAACTAGGCTTAGATCAAAAGGGGGAACTTGACAATACTAATAATGGATAGGGTTTCGAGGAAGGTCCTTCTTGCTATGAAACGCGTGGGGGACGATCCGCTGAGGCAAGTGGGGCACGATTCGAATGAGGCAGGTGGGGCACGATCCGAACCTACCTTCCGATGAAGATAAAAAAACCTCAAAGATGACGTTCGACAAGGAATGTGGGAATTCTCGTAATTCCACCGGAAGAGGAAACCTTCTTTTCCTTAAAGGTAATCGGTGGAGATTTTCTTCGGTTCGATTAAACGACTGTTGCGCAAATTCAAAGGCTTGCCGTTCACAGTAGCTACCAATTGACTTGGGTAGAATCACGACTGAAGAAGGCTTGCTGTCTAACGAACGCTCACGTGACGAGACGATATGGACGGCCTTGAGGTGTGGGCTGAACTTTTTAAACTACAGAATAACTCGAGTATTTGTATGCCCGATTCTGGAGGGAAAGGCAGAGTTCGGAGAAAGGAGTCACAAGCTCCAGACATCTTAAACCGGAGGCGGAGTCGATTCATCATTTAGCAGCAAGAGGCGAAGCAGAGCAGTTCTTTCACACCTCGTCACCGGGGCCGGGGAAGGGGGGAAGGCTTGGGACGAGTTCGCAGGATTGGGAATTATTTTCTCAACGTCCTCAGGACTCCAAAATTCGAGAATGTTCGAATAGCCCGTGACGTCGTCTATGGCGCGATACTATAGCACATGATCTCCGATCCATTGTGTGGGAGGGGGATCAGAGTTTGTTCTTTTACAAGAAGAAACGGAGAAAAAAGAAAAGGCAAGAGAATAAAAGAGAAATATAGAGAAATGAAAAGGGAAAAAAGAGAAAATGATAAAATGTGAAAAAGAAAAAAAGACAAGAAAACCAAAGGGAGAAGAAAAGAAAATAGAAAAGTGAAAATTAAAAAGGAAAGATAAAAGATATGAGTGATAATGAGACAAAGATAAAAGAGAAAAAGATAAAGAAAGAGAAACAAAAAGATTATTAACAAAGTTCAGCAAAGGAACAAAAAAAAAGAAGAAAAAGAATAAAGATTACAAGATATAGCCGAATGTTAAAAGAAAATTGTAGAAAAGAGAAAAATAGAAAGTATATAAAAATAAAAGAGAAAAAGAAAAACTATAAAAGATAAAGGGCGCAAAAGAGAATAATAGAGGTGAGCAAAGAAGAAAGTGGCCTAAGTTATTAATCAGAAAAGAGGAAAGAGAAAAGTGAAAAGAGAAAAATGAAATGAAAAAGAAAAGGAAATACAAGAGGAAAGATAAAGGAGAAAAGAGAAACAAAATAGAGAAAGAGAACACGAAAAGGAAAAATAAAAATAAACACAAAAGAGAAAAATTAAAAGAAAATACGGAAAAAGAGACGAAAAATGTTAAAAGGCAAAGTAGAAAATATAAAAGGAAATACGAGAAAATGAGTAAAGAAAAAGAATAAGAGAAAGTCAAAATGACAAAAATAGATAGAGTGAAACCAGAAAAGAAAGGAGAACATAGAGATATAGATAGAGACAGAAAAGAGAAGAGATAAAGACAAATAAAGGAAAAAGACAAAAAAATAATAAAAAATTAAAAAGAAATGCGAAAAATTTAAAGAGATAAAGAGAAATAAAACAAAATAGTATGCTCATTTTTCAATACGAATTTGCGGTTAAGTTATTAATTCAATTTAGTTTGACTTTTCTTGACACTTTAACAAATTGTTCGATATTCTACCAAAGTTTGGGAGACCAATGAAAACGTTTAATTTCTCTACTCTATTTTGTGTTGGATTTTCATACTAACCCATATTAAGGAACTTTTTTAAGTATTTATCCACTATTTAGTCATGGTTACCATTGATTTAAAAAAATATTTTAATGAAGCTGAATTATAAATGTACCAGTCTGTATGAAGAACATATATGTCACAGAAAATGTTAGCCAACCATTTTCCTACAATATTTCTATTTTAGTTTTACCTATAATGACTATAACAGATGTTTTCCTCGAATTTGTAAAAGATTTGTACAACTTTTTGGACGGTATGTGAGTTATTAAGACAAAAACTAATTCACAAATATTCCGTTAAATAAAACCATGCAAATTTTTATATATTTGTCTAAAGTAATAGATATTACAAAAAACTGATTGTCATTTTTAGAAATACTGCCTTAAAAATGTATTTTCTATTTAATATGAACAACTTTGGCTCAATAACTATTGAATATAAATTTATCTACTAAATACGCTATATGGGTAAAACATTTGTCCTAATGAAATCATCATGAGAACAGGCGAATAAAGCCTTAAATACTAAAATTCTACAAAGTTAAGTAGAAATTACACAAGATACGTCGATAAAAATGGTAGGTTCCCAATTTTCGATATATTACTACATGTAAAGCGTTCTAAAATTAAAACCTAATCCAATTTCTACATTTTATGCTGATTTCAAGTAATTTCTTAGTTTTGCATTAAGTACTTACCCTAAATTGCATTGTTCTATTAAAATACTTTATTCAATTAGAAATTATAACCCAATTGCATATTGTTTCTAGTGCGCTTGCTGAGTCTAAGCCCAGATCCGTCAAAATTCAGCTGAATGTAAGTGATTTTAATAATAGCAAACTTGGTATTCACCTTTATAATGAAAGAATCTCGTTAAATCATGAGAGAGAAGGTTACCCCACACCCACCCCTGCCCTAGAATGCTACGTTTACCCGTGGCGCCTAAGAAAAGATGCACCCATTTCACATTTTCCCTTTAGTGTGCGCATTTTGTATTGAATTTTATGACCGTGTGAAACTTTAACCTTTTTCAGGACTCATAAAACATTTGCCGTATTGAAAATGAGTTAATATTATTTCTTTCCTTGGATTGTGTTTGTCGTTTTCGAGTATAATAACGAATTCGCACCGTGCGAAATAATTATCGCTGTGTTTAAGTTTTATTTAAGTGAAGAATCGTAGGTTTGCCAAAGCCTACCACCACTCCGCTGTGCATCTAAATAATTCTACCATTTTTTGTGGTGCCCTTTCTGAAAGTTGGTCGAGCGCGATAAAATGTCCTGATTACTTAATACGTTTAAGTTGCAAGGAGAGTCGCTTGGACCCAGTTGTTAAGGACCTCATAGCTTATAACCATGAGGAGGAAAGGACCGAAAGAGAAAAGAGAAGACAAAGAGAAAAAAAAGAGAAGGAACGAGAAGAAAAAAGAGAAAGAGAAGAACGAGAAGAAAAAAGAGAAAGAGAAGGAAGGAAAGAAAGGGAAAGAATCCACCTTCATGAGCTTTGAATGAGTAGTACCAGGAACGAGACGTTGTCCATCAGCTCGAGGTCCCAAGCTCCCCCTACTGGGTCTGTTAAGCTTCCAGCTTTCAAGGAAGGCAAGAATTTCAGAGCCTTCTTAATCCACTTCGAAAAATCTTTGAAATCAACCATTGGGACATCGAGATAGATGGAGTGGCTCAATTTTTGCCCTTGCTAAATTCCAAACACCGAGATATATTCATATCACTCCCCTCGGAGGCAACAATTGATTATTCGAACTTAAAATCGGAGTTACTGGTTGCATATAACATGATCCCAGACTTTTAACGATACAAATTCAGACATGCCCTCATTTAGCCAGGTCAAACATACCATCAGTTTGGATACACACTTCAGCGTCACCTCAACTTTTGGCTCGATCCTTCTAAAATCCCACATGACTACGATGTTCCCGTTGACTTCTTACTGAGAGACCAGTTTTTGGCTGCACTTCCGGCTGAAATCAGATATTTCGTAAAAGATTGGCGGTGTCTCACATTCAAGAAGTACACAGAGGAGGACGACATTTATTCAGTAAGCCATAACCTTTTTCGAAAAAGGGAAGAAAACAGCACAACTTTCCATAAAACCCAAGCCAAACAAAGGTATAAATAACGAGCAAAATGGAAGCAGGTTTGCCAAGGGAACTGGGTCGTCCAAGCTGAAATCACTCTTTTCCTTGGAACACCGAGATGTAAAACCATTCTCTTCAGGCCTCCCTCCATCATCCTTTCCGAGGAGACCCATCATTTGTTTTTACTGTGGTGTAGAGTGCCACGTAAAAAAGAAATGCCCTCAGAACCACGAGCTAAACTTCTTGTTTGATTAGTATACCCCTGGAGGCCTTAAGTTTGAATCCAGAACGATTAAGAGCTGCCGTGTCTACACTCTTGTGAGAGATACCGGGTTCATCTGCATAGTGTTTTCAGACAAGATGCTTCCCCCAGTAGCCCAGGACTATAATAAGTTTGACTTCGTGTACGACTACTTGGGGCGCGCAATCGGTAACCCATCGTAAAGTGCTACATCGATTGTGTGTAAATCGCTGGCTGGACAGAAATAGTAGCAACCCCTATTAAATTCTGCTCAGTCCTAATTGGCTAGTGCGCATTGGTCTTCTCCGGCTCCGTGCTTAACCCATGGTTACCTGTTTGCAAGTGGTAAAAGATTCAAAGATAACCTTGCCCCTAGAAAACTCACGTTCTTCAGAATTCAAGGAGGTCCTTGAATGAAGACTTCGCAAGGAACCAGAAGAACTGAGATTCCCTCCGACCACTGTGGGCTAATGCCCAGTTTAAATAGCAAGAAGCCACTCCAGGAGACAATGTGATCTCCTACCAAGATACGGACGGCTTACTTCATTGTGCGTGCTTAGAAAACGGTAAACCCCAGATGCAAGTATTGGGTGTTTCGCGTTCCTACGTTGGTCACACTTCAACCGCTGCCCATGACAGCCTATTTTCAGGCCATTTTAGCCAAACGAACACTACCCAAAAGAGCTTCAAATATTTTTAATAGCCAGGCACCGATGAAGAAATTCTTCACTACTGCAGGTCTTGCGACATTTGCCAAAAACCTGCCGTCAAAGGGCAAGTTAAGCCCGCACCGTTGCAGAAAGGACCTCTAATCTCAGAGCCGTCTTCCCGTCTTGCAATTGATCTCATCAGTCTGATACACCCCCGGCGAGTGAAGATAACAGTCACGTGCTAATTTTAGTGGATTTTGCCACCCGGTTCCCGGTTCCCAGTACCTGCTGCGCGGAAGCAAAAAATCTCCAACTTCTCCCGCGTTGGATTACCCACGGAAATTCTGCCTAATCGTGGCTGCCAAATCATATTGCAACTAATGGAGTACCTTGGCAAGCTCCTGCGGATAAAAAGTCTTTTTACCACCCCTTTTCACCCAGCTGGTAACGGGATGTGGAAGAGGGTCAACAGCTCCTTCAATTTCATTCTAAAGTAACTGTGCGCCGAACAACCCTGAGAATGGCACCGTTTCTTGCCGGTAGTCTCTCTCTCATAACAGAAGTTTCCTCATCGCACTTTAGATTTTGCCCCTTTTAAGCTTTTGTATGGACGTAACGTTAGAGGGCCCCTCAGCATTCTAATAGAGCTATTCTTCAATTAGAAATTCGAACAGGAGATTCAATCCTCCTACGGTTACCTCCTAGACCAGAGGCAGAGGTTAGAAAATTGCACAGAGAGCGTGCATCGCAACGCAACGACAAACTTGGGCAAGTATCTTACCTGCTTCAACTGTAAGTCCAGAGAACGAAAATTTAATCCCGGTGACGATGTCCTTTTACTACTCCCCACGGAGGTCAACAAACATTTGAGCCAATAGAAAGGGCCATTCTTAGTGATCGAGAGACGCAGCCCTGTCGACTACTTTATCAAAACCCAGTTTGACACTTATCTTTTCTACGTGGCTATGCATAAAAAGCACCATCGACCAGCTTGTGTCAACCAACCTGTGGCTCTGGACGAAGAATTCACCTTGGAGTCCAGCTACCCGCTTGACCTCTTAGGCGTAGTACAAGTCGCCTGCGTGGAACTCCTCTTCACGTCTTGCCAGTGTTATGTATACTACTAGTAATATAAAATTATGTAATTTTGTATATATTTGTAATGTTTAATATGTATATTTGTACTGTATATTTGTAATATATATTTATAACGTTTAATATATATCGGAGCAACAATCTCCAACTCCTTAGTTAATTGCCCATAGTACAACCAATTAACCTCCTCCCATGCAACCGACAAACCTCCTCCCACACAACCAACCAACGTGCTACCGATACTTATTTAAGCTTAAAGTTCCCAATTTTAGAGAGTTCACCTCCAACCACTTAACGCGCTCCTACTGGAATTAATTTGCTATAGATTTCGTGTAACTGTTTAATTAATGTTCTCTATTGTTTTGTTATCATTATTTGTAATGTTTAATATGTATATTTGTACTGTATATTTGTAATATATATATTTATAACGTTTAATATATATCGGAGCAACAATCTCCAACTCCTTAGTTAATTGCCCATAGTACAACCAATTAACCTCCTCCCTTCCTTGCAACCGACAAACCTCCTCCCACACAACCAACCAACGTGCTACCGATACTTATTTAAGCTTAAAGTTCCCAATTTTAGAGAGTTCACCTCCAACCACTTAACGCGCTCCTACTGGAATTAATTTGCTATAGATTTCGTGTAACTGTTTAATTAATGTGCTCTATTGTTTTGTTATCATTTGGTGCACTACTACTGCTACGTAAGTCCCTTATAGTTTTTTGGCGTGTGATAAGTACTATTAATATTTTATTGTATAAACTGTAAATATCATATTTATAATTTCATAAATTTATTTATAACCTTAATATATCATTTTCTATATTCTCTTTGTTTTGCCTTGCAAAAACTAGGCTGTGCTATAAGTTAAACTCTGATTTAAGTTACTTAACCATCGGTACAGATTTGGGTTTCTTAAGACTGGCATAGAGTCCAGCTTAGCCTATCTCGTATTCATAACGAAGTTTCTTCTTAACTTCTTTAGTATTGTGGGACTTAGCCCTGCTCGTAACACCAGATGCCCCCTAATTCCCCATCGACCGAGTTGAGTATCAACCCTCAGCTTCAGATGCCCCAGAAGACCCAGTTACACGAGCTACTCACGCAATTCACCGATGTAATCTCGGATACCCCTGGTTATGTTCCCCAGCTCGAGACAATATTCGGCTTACCACCGAGGAACCTATTCGTTCAAAGCCGTACCCCCTATACATTCACTTAAAAAAAGCGTTCAATGAGGAGGTAGACAAGCTATTGAAAATCTGTATTATAGAGCCCTCAGAGTCATCATGGTAACAACAAGGAGTAACGAAAAGGAAATTAAGTACCCTAGGAGACCTTACAGTCCATTCAAGAAGGGTACCTTTGGACTAGCAATCGAGCGGGCACATGGCTGCTCAATTGTTTTGTGTCCCTTAACGGCCACTTTTCAAGACTTTGTCTAGTCTTGACTTGAACTGGTCAACAGATTCACTGTTGACAACTTCCACTGGAAGTGCGTTCCACTTACCGCAGATACTGTAGGTGAAAAAGTTTCCACACAGATTTCGGTTGTAACGCTTCAGTTCAAGTTTGAAGCCGTGATTGCGCGTTCTGTTTTTACTCAGTGTGAAAATATCCCGGTAGTCAACATTGTCAAACCCTCGAAGTATTTTGAAGACTTCGACAATCTGACCACGCAGTCTACGAGTTTCCACCGAGAACAAGTCTAATTCCCTTAGTCTATCCTCATAACTTTTATGTCGGATAGAGGGAATCAGCTTGGTTGCCCTGGCTTGTACGCGTTCCAATCTCGCGATGTCCTTTCGCAATGAAGGACTCCAAAATTGTACGGCATACTCCAGGTGCGGTCGGACGAGTGAGTTGTACAGGCACAGTACAATCTCTTGGTTCCGATAACCAAACTGGCGCTTAACATAGCCTAGCATCCTTTTAGCCTTGTTCTCCGCCTCAATGCACTGTTTCGAGAACTTGAGGGCACTAATGATAGTAACACCCAAGTCCTTCTTAGTGTCACTCAATTCAAGAGCAGTGCCCTTAAGGATATACTGAGATTAGGGGGTTTCTGTGGCCGATATGCATCACTTTGCATTTCGCCACGTTAAAAGGCATTTTCCACGTGTCCGACCACTCCCTAATCTTCCCAAGATCTTCCTGCAGGCGGGCAGTATTTCCATCCTTTGCAACGTTCATACCAAGCTTGGTATCGTCGGCAAATTTGGAAATCTTGGCAACCATGTCACCGTCCATGTCGTTGACGTAGATGATGAATAGTAGTGGTCGTATGACAGAACCTTGAGGCACCCCGCTAGTAACGGGCACCCACTCAGAAGACTGTCCTTTTACCATCAGAAGACTGTCCATTTACCATCACCCGTTGCCGTCTGCCACTTATCTACTTCTCGATCCAGCCGGCTACCTTTCCGTCTATGCCAAGTGCTCGCACTTTCAGGAGAAGGCGGCGGTGTGGCACCTTATCAAAGACTTTCTGAAAGTCTAGGTAGACCACATCCACCGCCTTGTCCCGATCGTGCTCACTGAAAACGAAGTGGAAGAATTCCACAAGGTTCGTCAGGCATGACCGTTGCCTTCGGAAGCCGTGCTGAAAACTCCTCAGTAGCAGGTTTGACTCTAAATACGACGTCACTTTGTCCACCATGATGCTCTCCATGAGTTTACCGACTATCGAAGTCAGACTGATAGGTCAGTAGTTCGACGGTTGGTTACGGTCTCCTTTCTTGAAGATAGGAGTCACCTCCGCCTCACGCCAGTCTTTAGGAACGCATTTGGTCCGGATTGATATGTTAAAGATAGCGCACAGATGTCGTGATACTTCATCGCACACTTCCTTCAACACTTTAGGTAGAAACCCGTCCGGTCCAGGGGACTTATTCGTCTTTAGGTCAGCGATCCTTTTCTTTATTTCTCCTTCGGTGAAGTCCATTGCCTCCAGCTTTTCCCCCGAGTAGGAATCCGTCGGCTGGGGAATGCGAACACACTCTTCAGTAAACACTGAAGAGAAGTAGTCGTTGAGGAGGTTAGCATTTTCTGCATCTGAATGCTTTAATGTCCCCTCCTCATTCCTCAAAGGGCCAATTGTTCGACGGATTAGTTTATGGCTGTTCACATATCCAAAAAACTCCTTGGGATTCTCTTTACAGAGTCTCGCCACTCGGAGTTCCTCAGACCGCATAGATGCCTTTATGCTGGACGTCACTCTCCTGGCTAGCCTCCGGTATTCGTCAAAGTCACCGGAGATCTTTGATTGCCGGTACACATTTCTCTTCTCCCTAAACAGTTGCCCGATTTCTCGATTAAACCACTTTGGTTGAACAGAAGACCGACGTGGATATTTCAGAGGGATGAAACGCGATTGAAGACTCATGAATGTGGTTTTGAAACTGTTCCAAAAGTCTTCAACAGCCTCGCACTCTTCTAGCCTCGCGTCAGTCAGTCCCGCGCGTAGACCTGCAAAGTCTGCTCTTCTCAAATCGAGTTTCCTTGATTTACTAGTTGCAGTCTCTGCCTAGGGGACTTTGACTACAGATCTAATTAGTCGGTGGTCACTGCCACCGACCTCTTCGCCAACAGAGAGGTCCTCAACGATGTCATCCTCAGAGGTAAAAACCAAGTCGAGGATATTGTCTCCTCTCGTTGGCTCTCTTACCCACTGAGTGAGGAACTCGTTGTTCGTGAACTCCAGGAGTAGTGCGTTCTCGCCACAGGGTTTTCTGGTTTCCCAGTCAACTTGTGTGTTGAAATCACCCATGACGATACACACTCTGTCTTCGACAAGTTCTCCTAGTAGCCGGTACAGATCTCTGTCCTTTTCAACGAGTTGGGCAGGAGGTCTATAAAGCACCAGGGTCCTGTATTTGTCAGGACCTATCTTTAGGTCAACACCTAGTAGTTCTTGGTCAGATACGATGTTGCAATCCGTCGAGTTGAGAGTATCCTTGACATACAACATCACACCGCCCCCCTTTCTGTCTGGCCTATCTTTCAGGAAGAGCTGGTAACCGGGAATCGTGAATTCACCTTTAAAATCTCGGCTTGAGGTTTTTATCCACGACTCCGTTATGGCTACCATCTCAGGTTCCTCTGTTACTACGAGGCCACGGAGCTCAAGAAACTTATTCCTGATTGACCTCGCATTGAACAGAAGAACTTTGAGGGAGTCCCCTAGTGTAGGACTCCCTACGCTCTTCCGTTTCCCAGCTTCTCTGTTTTCGTGGTCACACCCTTTTTGACGACCTCCGAGAAGGTCGTTCCAGGAGTGACACGGGCATGCTGGCGCACGTCCGCTTTCGCTCTGTTTCGAACGCTCCTTTGGGTGCGTTCCACGACATCTTGAATTAGGTTGGCGAGAAAGGTCTTCCCTTTAAAGGAGAGATGTACCCCGTCCCTTTGGTAGAGGTCGTCTCAACCGATCGCTCACCTTCTGTTCACTGCGACGTTTCTTTCGTGAGCGGTTCAGGATGGACCTCTTTTTGGAAGCATCCCAACCACCACACGTTTGCGGGTTTTAAGCCCTATGTCGTCCACGGCTCCCATTACTGTTTGGATGGTCTTACCACTGAGGCCAACCTTACCCCCTCTGAGGTAGAGGTCGTTGCATCTCACCATCAGAGCAACAACTGAATTCTCAGAAATCTGAGCTTTCTCTGCCTCTACTCTGATGTTGTGGTTACCCCGTCCTGACAGGCATCTTACCTTCACGCTAGTGCGAAGGCGGGCCGCTAGCAGCGACTGCAGATCCCGTGTTTGCGAGTCACCAATGAGGGTGACCTTCGGACACTTGGTCTCTGAAAACGGGGTCTTCCCTTGTGGAAGAGGCCTCCCCTTTTCCTCTTTACTCTCCACATTCTTATCTTTCTTTTTCTTCTTGTTTATCTGTTTTTCTTCTATTTTCGGTTTTACTTTTGTTTCAACTATCTTCTTTCTTTTTTTTTCTTCGTTTCTCTTTTCTTCTTTTTCTCCTTTTCTCTCGCCTCAGCTAGCTTAGCCTCAGATGATGCCGGAATGTCCGCTTCATTACCAGTGGATTCCGACACGTCAGTTGTCGGTGCCTCTTCTAGGCATCGAACCTGAGCTACGTCAAGGGCTTCGAGCTTCTCCAACTTTCCCTTAAGGACCTTAGCTCTCTCCTCTGAGGCTCTATAGAGGTCTTTCAATTTTTCCACCTCTCGCGTCAATATGCAAGTAGTGCATTTTGAGTAGCAGCCCTCCGGAAAGTCAACGCACCACTTTTCTAACTGGCATATTGCACAGTTGTGTTTGAGACGAACGGGTCCTTTTTTGCCTGTCATTTTGAGCGCTTTCTCTCTTTCTGAAAATTCGTGACCAATCAATGATTAAAAGGGGGGTTGGTGAGTTCTCCCCGCATGAGTCGCTCCCGCCTATCGATCGGAGAGGTTTCGGATCTTTCAGAAGGCACGCTCCATGTGCTGCTGTTCGTCCGACCAAGTCGTCAAACCTCGGCGTGCCGTGGCTCCCAACCAAGCAGCACTGACGGTCCCCGAAGGGGCCATCGATTTGTCACCAGGTGAACAACAACGAAGCAAGCCCCTTACTAAACTCCTACTAGTTCCCTTCACAACGGCCAGGATCTCGGAGTAGCGTTCAATGGATATCCCGCCACACCAAGAAACTCAACCCAAGGCTTTTTATTGGCCTGGCAACCAACATGGGAACAAAGGGCCGTCACCTCGGAACAATGCTACCATAAACACCCGTCAACGGGCACTGGGAACGGTCAATAATTACGCGCCAGGGAAGGGGTTAACGGGGCACTACCCTTATCCCATTTATCGTGCCCCAACGCCTAGGACACCTCTAGTCCTAGTCTCTCGCAACCAGTGAGCGTCAATTGGCGTTGTTATAGAGGTTCCAAAGCCTCTCTTCTGACGCATGAGCTAGCTGCCAGGTCCTTATAGGTAGATAGAGAAAGAAAGGGAAAGAATGACACGATAGGAGTAGGCTTTTTTTTGTTTTTTTTCTTTTTGTATGAGTGGGAGATAGGCTAAAAGTAAAAAAGGAGAGGGATAGAGTAGAAAAAGGAAGGAATCTCGCACTTAGTCTGGAACCTCATTTCCGACCAAATCGACAAGGGAAGCCCTACCAGGGGTACCCAGAAGAGGTACCCCCGCCGACATAGCTCGAAAAGTCCAAGGTCCACACAAGCTCTCTTCCCGCGACAAGGAGGCGTCACCTCTCCCTCTATTTTCGTTATGAAAAAGTCGAACAATTCTTACCGGATGTGCATCGACTTACGGAAGTTAAACTTCGTCACCGTGTTTGACGCCGAACCGTTTCATCTCATCGATTAGAATTTGCACATGTTCGAGACTGGCCGTAAACTCCTCTCTTGCCTACGGAACGTTAAGAACAATGAGGTCGCCTCATGAGCTGGACCTCTCTCCTAGAATTCCAATTTAATATTGTATACATTAAGGGTTCCGAGAATTGTATGGCGGACAGATTGAGCAGAAATCCGGTAGATTTGTTTCCGGAGTAATTTCGTATTAATTAATTATAACGTTAAATGGATTACTTTTGTAGATATTCCTGAATAAGAGTTTTGTGGAATGCTTCAAAAGAATAAGTGCTATTCTTTCTTTTTTATTGTCCATATATTTTTGATGAGTCTCCCTGTTCGTATGTACCTATTTTTGTATTGTGGGAACTTAATGGTTTGGGGAGGGAATATCATTGTATTTAAGCCCATGATTATCGAAAATATGTTGACCCCGGCTTTTGATAACTAAGACTCATGAGCTCTTATCAAGAATGGTCGGCCCAATTGAACTCAAGAAGCCGCCTCATGAATGTCGGACGGCTGTGTGGTCCGTGTTGGGTTCCGATACTCTCCTGTTGCATCGCCTGATCGGCGCCAGACTTACAGGGTTGAGGAATTTCGCACAGGCCTATGATGCTTCTCAAGAATATCCCCTCCTCCCCTTGCCCGCTAAGTCAAATGAGATCCCCGTCCCGATCTTAGGCGCCTCTTGCAACCCGCTTTCCCCGAGGCAGTATAAATATTTCGGCAAAAGCTCTGAGAAATTAATACCATACAGCGCGATCTTGTTTAGTAGCCACGTACAGTCTCGTACGCACTGCTCCGACTGCCAACGTCTTCCAGCGACCGACGCGAGGCGTCACCTCTCCACCCAGCCTCGCTCGTACCTAACGCCAGAGATCCCGCCTGACATATGATAAACATGAACAGGCATCTATCACTTGGGTATAAACTTCGATCTCCTCTAGACTACTCCCTCGTTCATTTCTCAGCGAGGCTAAATAAGAAGGAATTTTGCAAGTAGAACTTTGCAACGCCTCGTTCTTCGTCGTCTCCAAATCCTCCAGGCAATTAGGCTTTACGTGAGTCTCGCCGTTATTTGCACTCTACCTCTTTCCCCCATAAACAATCACCGTACATTCTCTTTCGGACTATCGTTCCCGTCTAGTCATTTGTATCCTACCCTCGTTTGGTACCCCGAGTCTCATCTCATTTATTATCATTTATTTACTTTTGATAACAATTTCTTTGTAGTTATTTTTCTACCATTAGTTTTTCTTAACCCAGAACTTCTAAGAATTGATTAATTAGGCCAACCGCATTCGATTTTGATTAATTATCCCGCGTACTAGGATCTATATCCCCCCCACCACTGATTTCTAGCCTGGTCGGTTCCCACGTCACCGCAGAGTCAATCCTCGGCTAGCATCGACGTTCGACTTTACGACAATATATATATATATATATATATATATATATATATATATATATATATATATATATATATATATATATATATATAGTGAGAATTATTTGCAATTGGAAATGTTTTAGCTAATTGAGCTTTTCATCAGAATCTCGCAAAGAGCTCTTCTCATTGTCACGAGCGATATTAATTAACTCAGCCTTTCCAACGCAAACTCCAAATTCGCATATCCATAAGCTCGTCCTTATAAATCGAGAATTATCCGCAGTTGAGCAATCATCATTATGTGTTTAAGAAGGCAAATTTGTAACTAACTAAGAACGTAAACCCAACTTTCCTATTAAGTAGCTATTTTAATTATTATCTATGTTTTCATATTGAATGGAAAATCACTTTTATCCATTTTAGCTCCGCCTCATGAATCGAGAATTATTTGCATTCACGCAATTGTAAGTATCTGATCAATAATAAAATCTTGTAGGTAACTAAGCTCTTCATCGAGCCCTCCGAAGAAGCTCTTCTCACAATCACGAAAGGATATCAATTAAGTTAGTCTTTCTAACGCAAACCCCAAATTTGTTATCCCTGCTTTCTCAGAGAATGGAAAATTTACTTTATATATTATAGCTCGACTTAGAAATCCAAGGGCTTGAGGAAGAGCTTAGTTACCTACAAGTTGAATTATTGACCGGATACTTACAATTAAGTGAATGCAAATAATTCTCGATTTTTAAAGCCGACCTATGTAGAATGAATGAAGTTAGTTTTTTATTCTCTGAGAAAGCAGGCATAAGACTTAAGTTAGACGATTGATACGATATTTTTTCGTTCTAGTTTTAAAAGCTGGTTTAATAGATATCTTCTCGTGAGTATATATATATATATATATATATATATATATATATATATATATATATATATTCAGCTTCTCTTTTGTTACGGAAATTAATATCTATTGTTGTATATTTTTCTTGTACAATTTTTCATTCAGCCTTAACTCTCCTAATATTAAAAAATCATTCGTCAGTCTTCAGGGCTTCTATTTATGCAAAATATTCGTAAACAAATTCTTTAAATTTCCGCTAAAAATGATTAGGTATTTTTCTCAGAGAGGTTCCTTTGTTAATTATTTTTCCTGCATAGAAATGCAAAGAAATAAGTCTAATGACTTACAAACCAAAGGTAAAGAATTATGGAAAATCTCCAATTAGGTGAAAAAATTGGCACATTTTACTCACCAGGTTAATTTCAGCGGAATGACAAGAAATTAAAAACATAATATATATACAATAGCGAGCATAATAGATGCACTATATCTCTATAAATATGTAAATAAATGTGATTTTTTGTCTTGTTATGTTAATTGTGTTTTAGCTAATTTTGGCTAGAGATAATCCTTACAGATTTAGTTTTTTTTATAAAAACACCATGGTTTTTAAAAGCTGCTTTAGATAAGAATCACGAAGGGAAATAGTTTTAAGAAAGTCTGATCTATGTCTCATCGTGTACACGTTTGTAAACGAAAGTTAATAGGAGGAGGAAATGCATTAAGTGTGCCAACTTATGGAGGAGGAAATGCATTAAGTGTGCCAAATTATTAAGAAGATAATGCTCGGGAGAAGAGGCTAGGTGTTTTGGGTAATTAAAACAATAAATTTTCGGGTAATTTAAATCGCTACGAACAGTAAACCCTTTTAGGTATTATTTAATTGTAGCGCAAGTCTTTGACTTGGTCAAGTTTAAACAAAATAAGAGTGGTAGCAGATTTTATAAAAAATGGCAACTAGCTACAAAAAATGATGCCAATCTAACAAAATGGTATGGCACTAGCACATATAAGACATAGGCACTCCCTAAAATTGGGTTAACTATCTTACATAAAAGAGTGAGAATGACACTATCAGAAATAAACGTGGCAATGAACGCAATCAATTAGTGCAAAAACCGCCAAGGGGTAAAATCAAATCCTATAAAAACAAGGACACTACAAAAATATCTGGTTTGAAAGAATGACACTATACCACATATAGAAATGTCACTAACAGACACAAAATTTGTTCATTATACCCCATGAGTGTGCATCAAGTATGTATTTACTTAGATGAATTTCCCTAACACCTTTCAGGAAATAAATAAATAAAAATGGCAATAAGCCATAGAACGTGTCCCCTTTTTCTTATCAAACATACCAAAGTTTGGTGGTAAACCACATAAATCATTGGCCTAAAACTACACGGTGGCACTAAATCATATTTCCGTCTCGATACAAAATAAAGTTACGACTATAGTACATAAAATAATCTATAGAGTAGTGGCCTTTTTCTGAACTGTTTGTTTATCAAGGGTAATTTGAAACAGAGTTATACGGTACCACTCGTGGGTTGGCTGATAGAGTTCTTTCTTCGGCTTGGTGGCTTTCGTTTAGTTTCTTAGGGAGGGGGGGGAATTCCTTGGTGCACTGAATCAAGTTGATAGTTTTCTTATTTCTTAATAGCAAGCTCGGTGAACTTGATGCGGGATTATTTAAGGATAATTAAATTTTCGGCACTGGATTCATTATTCTTTATTCGGCAAAAACTTAGAAACTTTTGAGATGATCTCTATCATGAACCCCTTTTTATTTTCCATTTTATATCAATGAAAAGCACAACCCGCCACAAACTTAAAATATAAGTGGAATTATTTGTTTGTACATTCAAATAATATTAAATTCGTACATTATAATATTTTCATTATTAGAAATTCTTAAAAGTTAAATAATGATACACAAGTATTCAGTAACGTAGTTTTCTTTAGTATTTCATTAATAAAATGGGATCAAAATTAGAGTTTAATGGACTTATTGAAGATTTGTTGGGTTGTTGTTAATTATATATTAATTTTGGCAGAAATAAAGCAATTTCATTCGTTCTTAGTTTGTATATATATGATTAAACTATTTAATGGGATGTATTTCGATATTTAATGAACTGGAATGGTGACATCTGTGAAACATCCCTTTAATAGTTGCCAAATGTTAGTAAATTTCTTCTTCATGCTCAAGGCACAGTTACAACAAAACTTGTAAGCTTCTCACTTTATTTAAATGTTATTTTGTAAACTTTATTTAAATTTTAAAATGGTTCTTTAAGTATGTATAACCATCTAGCAAAGAAGTTTGATCATATTGGCCTACATTGTATTTGCGAGTGCAACACTATCTTGGATGAGAAATCTAGTGTTGGCGTAGGCCGACCTGTTTTAATAATAGTTTCTCTTTCATTATAAGGCATTGCACTGAACTTTCATTTTAATAATATTTCAATAATGTAATCACATTTTCTCCCAACTTTATTTTCATCCATTTTGTTTAAAAGGGGTTATCAATTAAAAAAAAGGAATAAACAATACGCCACACTTAGCTAAGCCCTGCCAAAGTGCTGCTGAACTCTGTTCGACCCCAGTTTAGCCTCTTCTCCTTCCTTCAAAACACTTGTTTCCTTGCTTTTCATACAACCTTTCCCACAACTTTCTCTGGTCAGCCTCCAATTTCACAGGGTAGATGCTGACCTTCTTCTCAGCCAACCGTCCCGGATCGGGACTGAGGGGGGAGGGGACAATGTTCCCTAACCCCTGAGGTCCGGTTTGGGGTGGCTGGTTTTTAACAACCCGCTTCATCCCCACCCATACCTTCCTCGAATCCCTTTACCTTTTCTCTTCACACTCAGTTTTACGCCGTGTTCAAGGTAAAGCCGCCATGCCGATGGACTGCCAGGCCACCAGGCGGAAGGCGTGGTGTCAAATGGCGGCGCCTGGCTCTGCCAGGCCTGTAAGCACCTCTTGCAGTGCGGGCAACTGAGAGATGTGATGAGCTATTGCGCCCTGTGGCACAAATAGGGTCACCATGCCCATGGATTAGTCACCAAACAACTAAACCCTTTTAACTCCCCTTGAAACAACGACGGAGCGGCCCTCGGGCCGCTCAAGGGAAAAAATGGAGGTCCACTCCCTGTGCTTGCGCAGGGGACCCTCCATATTTCTCTAACTTGAGAGAAGGCTTACTCCTCTCCTTCGCCTACAAGTGGAGGGGGCTCCCCCTCACCCCCTTCTCTGGCGGTGCTTTCGGGCACCTCCCTTTTTCCAACGGCAGTCTCCTCTTTCTTTCCAAGGGGACTGCCAAGAAAGCCAGCAGGCAGCCCTTACCCAGCCGCTCCCCATCGAAGCGGCTCGGTAGGGCAAACCCCATTAGGGGGGAAAGGGAAGCTAGGCCCCTTCGGTCGCTTTCCTCAAAAGACAGGCTGACAAGAATCTTAAACCTTGCCGGGATCAAGGCCTGTGCCTCCCCACAAAAGACTGGTGACGCTGTCAAGGGGACCTGCGATGTCCTGGGAGGGGAAGGCCAACTGGAGGCCCCCCATGGGATAGATATTGTCCTTGAGGAAATCCAGCCTCAGACGGTAGGGCCTTCCATGGGGAGAAATCCGGGCTCGGTTCCAAGAACCGAACCCGAATCCACCCCTATGCAAGGTCCTCCTCAGACGGCTAGGGTTTCTGAAGAAGTACAAGGAGGGGAGGGATCTCTTCCGGCCGGTGCCCCCACGACTACCAGGACCTTCTCGATTTCGGAGAATGACCTGCCTGAGGCCGGTCCATCTGGCCTGGGTGCTCCTTCCAGCGGATGTGAGAACGCGTTCATTCCCCGCCCTCCTCTCCAAAAAAGAAAAAGACAAAAAAGACAAAGACTAAGAAGAATCGGGGCTCCTCTCCATCCGCGGGGGCTACGGGGACGGATGGGTCTGCTGCTACTTTGGCAAGAGACCAAGCCAAAATCGGCACATCTGGCCCCTCTGCCCTCCCTGTTGCGGAGCCCCTGACTAAGACCAAAAGTGCACAGGGTGGAGCCTCGATGACATCGGGGCCCCTCATTCAGAGGTTACCTGGCGTTTTCGAGCCCGCTGGCTTCAAACGCTTCCTCGTTATTCGCTCGACTGATGGCACCATGTTGGCCAAGGGAAACATTATCCATCAGAGGAGAGGATTAGCTAGTGCAATTGGTAGAGAGCCGAAGGTGACCCGTTTCTCGGACGGGAGCCTTCTGGCGAATGCAGCGAATCCCGCCGAGGTGGCCAAGATAAGTGCTCTTCGGACTTCGGACACTTCATGGCACCCCTGTGAGTGTGACGCCGCACTCTACCATGAACTTTGTGAAAGGAGTAGTTTACGCGAGGGAACTCGTTGACTACTCCATTGAGGATATCACCCTAGAGCTGGTCAACCATGGGGCGGTCAAGGTCGAACGTGTGATGAGAAAACAGGGAGGGGCCTCAAGACCCACCGCTACACCCTTCATCACGTTAGACTGTGACAAGCTCCATGAGTCCGTGCGTGCCGGTTGGTACCGCTACCGAGTGAAGGCATTCGTGCCACTGCCGCGGCGTTGCTATTACTGTCACCGCTTCGGCCATACGAATCGTTCTTGTAGACGTGCAAAGTCAGGGTCACCCAAAGTTTGTGTAAATTGTTCCAAGGCCACACACGATAAGTCCAAATCGTGTGTCGCCAAGTGTGTCAATTGCCGAAAGCCGCACCCCGCTTCTTCAAAGCAATGTAGTGCATATCTCCTTAAGAAAGAAATCCTGGCCGTTCAGGCCCAGGATCGACTCTAATTCCGCGAGGCTAAGGACTTGGTCCTGGCGCGCCCGGCTTTGTCTGGGACGTCATATGCCTCTATAGTTAGAAAGGCACCCACTGCTCCTGGCCCATCCAGGCCAACGAGCACGATTGTTTCCGCACACATTCGGAGCCCTTCTGCGGGCTCTACTTAACCCGGGCAATTCCCTAGAAAAGCTGGCGGCAAAAAGGGTTTACACAAAACCCAGGCTAAAACCAGGGCTCAAACCCTCTTCCCCCAGCGTGACTGTTTCCCGTAAGGCGAAACAGCCACGCGCCTACACCGAGTGGTTAGACTTACAGGAGGAAACACCCAGGAAGATTTTCACTAGGTCATCTTCCGGGGTTCCTAAAGCTGTCCCCCTACAGGAGGACAGCAACAAAGGAGCTTTGGCTCCTTCACTCACGCCCCGAGGTGGAGCGAGTGGCTCGGAGATGGTGGTTCCTCGAAAAGAGGAGCACTCGCCTCCAAAGCCGCAACACCCGCCTAAGGTTTCGAGGCCGAAGGAGGAAAAGATTCACATGGTGAGCCCAACCTCCCCCAATAGGTCCTCGAAGGCGACAGCGCCTTCAGCGCTTTGTCCGGCCAACAGCGCCCGGGGTTTTGCCTCCAAGAAGCGTACGGCCATTCCCGTGAGGGTCTTCAGTTCAAGAAGTGCCCCCGCGTCTCCTCCAAGCTAGGCCTGAAGGGCATATTCCTTCAATGGAATTGCCGTGGACTCCGGGCCAACTGGGAGGAGCTAAGAGACTCCTCTCGTCCCGTACCCCGTTAGCTATTTTTTTTTGCTGCAGACAATGCTAGGCGCGTCCCCCCTGCCCGCCCTCCCGGGGTATAAGGGTCTTGCGACCCCACCACCGCGGGATGGACTGGCTGAGCGATGCGCGGTTTACACCCGGCATGATGTCTCCGTTCTTCCTTTCTCTTTAGATATCTCCTTTCAGGTAGTGGCTGTGCCACTGCACCTGGATAGGAGGTATACTATCATTTCTGCGTACATTCCACCGTCAGCTGACTTCAACGCGGGGACTTCCACCGCGTCGTAGCACGGTTGCCGAGGCCCTATCTCTTGCTTGGAGATCTGAACGGCAGGCATCCTCTCTGGGGAGATTACTTCATAAATTCCAAGGGAGAAGTCCTTGCCGATCTGATAGAAGAGCTTGAGATGGGTGTTCTAAACGTGAATGAGTTTACGCATCACTGTTCGAGAACCGCTTAATTTTCTTGCCTTGACTTTTCTTTGTGCTCTTAGGATGTACAGCCTGATTTTGATTGGGGGGTGGTCGATGACCTCCATGGTAGTGATCACTTTTCCATTCAAATATCATTTTCAGGGCAACTGCCGCCTGAGAGCCCACCTCGTTGGTGCTTAGCGCGGGCACGGTGGCCTGCATTTCAGGAAATGACTGAATTCTCTATCTCAGTCGAGGAGTTTAGGTTGTTAGATGAGGCCGTTGATTTCTTCTCCGGCAACCTCATCGCCGTGGGCCTGACTACTATTCCTAAGACGTCTGGCCGTTTTGCACGCTGACCACTCCCATGGTGGTTGGCCGAGTGTGAGACGGCCCTCAAACAGAAGCCTTATGCCTACATGCGCTATAAGCGCCGCCCGAACGATTTCACTGTCGCTTAATTTCGTCGGGCTAGGGCTAGGTTCCTTTTATATTTCAAAGCACACCCACTGCTCTTCTTGCTGGGCATACGTGCCTTGTGCGCGGACACTGCCCATGGTCTGGACGATGTCCCGTACGCCATGCTTCGACACCTGGGTGAGCGAGGCATGGCCTTTCTGTTAGATTTTTTAAAGGATCTGGGTGGAGGGTCTTCTCCTAGATTCCTGGCGAATAGCTACTGTGCTCGCCTTTCGCAAACCGGGGAGAGATCACTCTACTTCGCCTGGTTTCCGCCCAATCTCTTTAATCTCTTGCGTGTGCAAGTTGATGGAGAAATTGTTAAATGTTAGATTAGCCCTTGCTTGACAGCGGAGGCCACCTGTGTTCTGAAAAGTGCGGCTTGCACAAGTTCCAGTCCATGTCGGATGCTCTGCTCCAACTGGAAAATGCCGTCTGCGAGGCTTTCCTTCTAAGACAGCACTACACCACCGTGTTTTTTGATCTGGAGAAGGCCTATGATATCGCAATGCGATACTGTTTCATGGAGCTCTCCACACGATGGGGGCGAGTAAGCGCCTCCCAATGTTTATATCTGAATCTTTGCGAGATCGTCGATTCTGCGTACGGGTGAGGGGAGCTCTCTCCGGCCCAAAGGAGCAGGAAGAGGGTGTCCCGCAGGAAAGTGTCCTTCGTGTCACACTCTTTGCCCTGAACATCAACGGCATCACCTCGGTGCTGCTAAAAGATGTTCTCGCTACGCTCTACGTGGACGACCTTTCGATTTCTTTTGGCGCAACCCAGATGCCAACTCTGGAGCGTGGAATCCAACAGGCATTGAACTGCGTCTCTCGGTATGCCGAAGCGCACAGGTTTCGGTTTTCTTTGGCCACGACTAAGGTGGTGCACTTCTACCACCATTCACCCCTTTCTTCCGAACAAGATTTGTTTCTTAGTGGGGTGCGCCTGGATGTAGTGGAATCGCAGTGTTTTCTCAGTCTTGTATTCGACCGACGCCTCACCTGGAAGGCTCATATTCGCAGCCTTAGGGTCTCCTGTACCCATGCCCTAGACATTCCCAGTCCTGTGACGTTCAGCGCTTTGGGCGCTTGGGCCCCTTTTTTATCGATCCTTTGTTCGTTCGAAGCTCGACTACGGATGCCAGTTTTATGCATCCGCAGCCAAGCGTTTATTGCGGAAGGTGGATTCGATCCACCACACCGGCCTTCGCCTTGCAACCGGTGCCTTCCGCACTTCCCCCATTGAGAGCCTGTTGGTCGGTGCTGGCAAGATGCCACTTGCTCTGCGGCGCGTGCAGTGCATCACTCGCCTGTATTCGTGAGCCCGGTGCCTCCCTCAATCGCCAACAGCTCTCACTGCATCCGCAGCTGATCTCAATGGTGCCTATGCCACCTAGAGACGCCAGTCATACCCTAAGCCCTTTGGGTTTAGGGACAGGAAACTCCTTTGAGAGCTAGATATAGCTATCGGGCCGGTGGCGCCCCTGGTTCTGCTCAAAACGCCACCCTGGAGGGTACCACATTTGGCTATTTGTCACCACGCCTCTGCTCCCAAAGCTTGTAGGGTGCGGGAGTATTGCATTCGCCCTTTTTGGAGCAAAGGTCGTGTCACGCTGGAACCGTGCTAGTGTATACGGATGGCTCCAAGTCCCAAGAGACGGTCGGCTTCCACGCCGTATCCCCTCTGTTTGAAGTTAGTGGGGCTCTACCAGGCGCTTCGTCCGTATTCACGGCCGAGCTGGTGGCAATACACCACTCGGTACGGGAGATTTCGCGACGTGCCCGTTTCGGAGACCGGATTCTGATCAATAGCGACTCACAAAGCGCCCTGAGTGCTTTCAGTGCTTTGGAATCTCCGCATCCCCTGGTTCGTGATATCCCTGACGCCACCGTTTTGGCGAGTCGGGCAGATGTCGAGATTATCTTCTGCTGGGTTCTTAGACATGTAGGAATTGCGTTAAATGAGCGCGCCGATGAGGGCGCCAAAGAGTCCGCGAGTACTCTGCGACCGGACCAGCGTTTCGCTCTTCCTCACACCGACTACATGGCAGGAATAGGGGCAGCTCTTAGGACTGCTTGTCAAAAAAGATGGGAGATGGTTGAAGGGAACTTAAAGTGACGTGCCATTGTGCCGGCGACTGTTCCCATGGACCTATCCTCCAATGCCACGCCGGCTTCAGGTCGTTTTCTGTCGTCTCCGAATCCGGCACACTCGTGTGACGCATCGCTAACTGATGGAGCGCTCGCCAGCGCCCTATTGCGACGACTGCGTCCTCCCCCAGACTGTTTGGCATGTTCTTGTCGAATGTCCCATTCTGGGTAATCTGTGCGCACGATACTTGTTCCGATACTGGGATGGGCAGGGTTGCTACCGCCTGTCCCTTTTACTCAGGATGAGTTCGTGCACATTGACTTGGGGACTTGTTGACTTTTGGGGGGAGGCCGGGCTTCTCCCCTATATTTAAGAAGGTTCTATTTTTTTTTTGTTTTTCGTTTGTTTTTGTTTTCTTTTTATGTCGCACACTCCTGCTCCGGGGTGAGGGGGACCTCCCCACGCTGCCGGAGATTGCTTCCTGACTGTTAAGTTTTTCACATTTTTATCATTGTTATGTTTTCATATTTTTATATGAAAGTAGCCTAGTTCTAGGCTGTCGTGTTTCCGGCAACTTATGCTCAAGTGGGCAGTTGCCAGATGGGCTCTATAAAAAAAAATCCTTTAACAAAGTTCATTTTAGAGGATTTCCTAGCCTGGTTTGATTTCTGCTGCCAATTTCTTATCCATGCTGTTTTAACCAATTTTTTCCTCGCGTTGCTATTTGACAACGCTTAGAATAAAAACAACTTATATTGATATTTGTATATTTTACTTTTCTAAAGACAAGAAACGTAACACAGTTTGCCTCAGTTATTTTTTGTCACTACGAATGAGAGATCCATCTTAATTTTTTAAATCTTAAAATATCTGCCTTTCTTATGCCGGTGAATTATTAATTCTTTTGTAAAAACAACCAACAAACATTTTGTAACTATTTGAATAGATTAAAAACATATGTTTTAATTTCTTTTTGAATTTGAGATATAAAGCAAACAAGGAGCGTCTCTATATGGCCACGCTATGCCAATACGATACTGCTATCTACGATATATTATTGTTTATGTTTATAATGTGAAATAAGAAACCCTCGATTTGCTCTGAAATTTTAAGGAAAAATCGAGAAATAACTCTGTGGAATAATGTATTTGGTAAATTGACACGAGTACATTTTCCTACCTAATTCGAGCATACTGAATTCCAATCCGAAATCAGATTCTGTCTAAATGCTACAGATTTTTCGTGATATCAATAAATAATATCATACAATAATTTTCATTTTATCACGCCTATCATCATGCCCTGAAGTAATTTTAAATCATCCCTTTGCGTTATTTATAGTAAAGCAGTTTTTTTGCGCAAACATTATATTTCATATGAGAATAAACTTGAATTACAAATTAGGATTAAAAATACAGTAATCAAATAGATGCTAATTTATTAATGACCGTACATCAGGCTGGAGGACCTCTTGTTGATTTCAATCAGGCAAAAGTTTGCGTTTGTAAGTCTTTCTCTTGTATGTAAGTCTTCTCTGGCTGATTTCTTCTAATCGTCCAGCAGTAGTCCGCCATCATGTGTCTATCCCAGTGACCTTGGTAGAGCTCTTCCATCGTGATTAAATCCTGATAGAAGCGTTCGCCTTGTTCGTTACTCACGTCTCCCATATTCTCTGAGAATCGATCGAGGTGACTATTTAGAAAATGCAGCTTCACACTCGTGTTGCATCCCAGATCACGATATGCTAAAAGCATATTAGTAACCGCATCCTCGTAGTTATGCGCTTTTTTTGTTTCCCAAGAAGTTACGAACAACGGCAGAAAATGAGAGCCAGGCTGCCTTCTCTTTTTCATTCATGGTGTTCACGAAACGAGAATCAGTCAGAAGTCTTCGGATTTAGTGACCATCAAATACTCCTGAATTTATTTTTTCGTATGACAAAGCAGGAAATGCCGATACTATTTACAGAGAAAAATTATTGTCAGTGCTCAAAGCCTTGACATACTGCTTCATCAAGCACAGTTTGAGATGAAGTGGAGGAAAAACGATCTTCTCTCTATTTACGATTGGCTCATTAACAATGTTTAGCACTCCTGCATCCAATGTTTCCACAACTAGCCAACCTTTTTTGAAACCAGTGTTTTTCACGGACTCGACTGTCCCACATACAAATATCGCATGGAAACTTTGTATATCCGTTCTGCTGGCCAAGGAAAAAGTTGACCATCTTAAGTTCTACACATATGATCCAATTGTGTTCATGGTACTTAAGTAAATCCATGACCATTCTTATGTCACCGTGAGTTTCTCGCAGATGGACAGAGTAACACAGAGGAATGTCACCAAAGTCATTTCCATTATGCACAAGGACACAGTTGAGGCTACGCTTGAAGCTATCCAAAAACAGTCTCCACTCAGCAGGGCTATAGGTGCGAAGTCCCAACTCGATAAACAGACCAGGAACATCGTGGCAGTATACAAATATTTTGTCCTCTGAGAAATACTTAACAAATGTACTCTCCCTTGTTTGGTAATATGATACCCGTACCTACCTGTCAAGCATGTGTCTTTCACTCAACCTGGAGGCTAAAAGTTCTGTAGCTTTCTTGGAGAGCGCAAAATCACGTATCAAGTCATTCAAATTCTCTTGATTGAAACTGTGAGTAGCTAACTCTGAATTCATTCCTTGGACGTCCATATCAGGAACTGGAACTGGTAAAAACTTAGAATCAGGTACTGGAGGGATCGCTGAAGGAATGCTTGGGTAGTCGATCTTGTGCCAATTTTTCTTGCCCATTCCTTTAGTATTCAGCAGACAGAAATCTAAGTCACCAGAAAATGTGATTAAAATTGTTCCCTTGTGTAATCTAATCTTTTTCAGGGTCTGGCCACTGAAAGGCTCAAATTATAATTATAATTAATAATTTTATTTCATAGGGTCATGAATATAAAAGAGATATTGAATATTCTTGAGGATCTTGATGATAATGAAAACGAATCATATTATATCTTCATTGACCATCCAGATGCAAATGAATTGACAGATGAATAAAATTTAGAATTAAAAGGCTATTGGGTAATCAACTACGTGCTCTCTTTGAGGTTTGCCTTCTCTTGAATAAGCTTCAAAAAAGCAAATAAAAGCAATGCACTATAAATTCGTGATTTTAAGTGGTCGATAAATATTAAAAAGGAAAAGCATCTACCTTCCTTTTCAGAGCCGAATTTTAGCTCTTATCGAGATTTTGGTTCAAGTTAGCTTTGTTAACTATTTTGTGATGATGATTTTTAATATTTTATCGTCAAAAAACCCAGTAGTAATAATAACTAAGTGAAAAAAGAGGAAATCAATGGGTTTTTTGCAATTATATTTGTTTCTGCGTATAATTTTCTGCTTAGTATTGCTAATTATTGGAACAATGGTGCTGAATTTGGCGACAATGCAGTTTTTAATACTTTGCGAAAAAGAGAAAAAGACGGACTTCACACTTATAAAGATCTGCTGGCAATTTTCCTGCTAATTTGCATCTTGATTATGGTGCATCGCCCCTCCACCAAATTCATGACCTATTATTTTTCTTCTCAAAATGTATCGCTTGATGAACTATGGTTAATATTTCGGTAACATACATAGCTACAAGCAAGCATTTATGAATAAGCCAATCTGTTTGGTTAGAAGATCTGGTGCTAAAACACATCATCTGGGTACCTTATACATATGATGCATATCAAGGTGAGACCTTTAATGGTAACCTCTAAGAAGAAGCTGAATTTGGTAGATGATCAGTTAAGGTGCTTCATGAATTCTTCAATACATTGAAGACAAAATTAATTCACCTTATTGCTTCTATTTTAATAATTGGTTCCCAAAGTTAGTTCCTTTTGTTTAATAAATTTTTACAAAATTGGATATGTTGCACTGGAACCATGAAAAAAGAGTTTGGGCAAAAAACGCGCTCTAAATGATAGAAAGATTTTGGACAAGTAAAACGGAGTACAGAGCTGAGGTATTTTTTCTGAATAATTATTTCCTGGTAATTCGATGGAAGGGAAATGCAGTGGGAACATACTTATTAACGTGGATTCCGAATCAAGGGTATCTGCAGTTCATGACTGGCACCGGGATATTGACTTTATTCGAGACTTCATCTGGCGAATAACCACACCCGGTGCGGCTTAACTTTGCTAAAATTGAAGGAAATGTTACCCCTCGGCACATGTATGCGTCTATAGTAGGTCTGCACTTAAAATTGTACGTACAAATATAGTGTCTTCATCGGCGAAAGGATGTTGTAAAATCTGATTCATTTTATATTATTACTAAACAAGGTAGTAAACTAAACAATGGACTTAAGCTACAAATAACGCGGTATGAATATAAATTAACGAAAGTGTTTTACAGTTAATATGTATTTGGTAAAAGGAGTCACTTGTCCAAAAGTATATTGTTCAGCGATACAATAAAAATAGTTTCTGATAGGTATGTTAAAAATATAGAGTTTGCTGTGAGTCAACGTCAGGGTGTTTGCTGACATGTATTTAGTGTATAAACTTATTTAAAGTTATGATAAATTAATTTGTTTTAAATGATAAATTCTTAGTGTGGTAACTGAAAATAGATTAATTAAGGAGTACCATCGACAATTAGAGTATATCGTAACAGTATGCACATCAATAAACAGTGAATCCAAGGAAGATGTATTCCAAATCAGACGAGGAAACAAGAAAACAAACATAACCCTGTCTAACAAATATATACCACTAAAAATAAATTACTTAACTAAATCTAGCCAAGCACAACCAAAGCTAACCTAGACCAGCATTACAAACATAGTCAAGCTTAACGATACCTAGCAAATCATAAACAAACAAAAAAGCTAAAACACACCTACCAAAGTCTCTCCAAACTTAAACCAACCTAACAAAACCTAGACAAGCATAACTAAACTTAATTTTCTCAAACCAAAGCTATCCCATAATAACCCATAAAAGATAACCCAACATAAGGAATATAAGCTGGAAAAACCAAACCTAGTCCAGCATGACCAGCCATAAACAAGCCTAATTTAACCTAGCAGACCATAACCAAACATAACTGTAGAGGTATAAGAGTTTAGTATATATATATATATATCGAGGCCAAGGAAATATGAAAAAAAGACATCTGGGTTTAGCTTGCCCCCTCCGATGTTCTCCGGTAACATAGGAGAACGGGCACAATGGTAAATTTTATGAGACAGATTCCTGCCCTTAGCTCAAAAGGCAGGCCCTTCGAGGGTGTACTTATAAACAAGCAATTCAAAAGTACAAACTGCCGATCTCGTATTACCCTGTCAGAGCTACAAGAAGTTGCTTATCATCGATCTGTAGGCCTCGCCGTTGATGGTTATGGCTTTCCCATCTTCGTTCTCAAAAAAAAAGGACCGATGGTTCCGTTAAACGAAAATCCGCACCAAACAGTGACTTTGTTAGGGTGCAATTAGTGCTGGTGTATCTCATGTGGACTGTTTTCGTCCCAAATCCGACTATTTTCCTTGTTCGCAAACCTATTCCTTTAAAATTGTAATCGTCGCTGTGGCGAGGATAGAAATCATGTAATGCGCGGAACGTTTGTCGAACGGAGCACTGACTTTGATAATAACATTTGATTATTTTCACAAGCTGTTTAACGCTATAACCTTGCATCTTGACTTGCCAAGTACTACTGAACAGTTTACAGTGAAGTTGCCAGATATCGCTTCAACAACATGGCCACTATCGTCTGACAAAGCTCGAGCGTCCTTGTTGAAAGACTTTTTATATAGTAATATTCAAGGGGGCATGCCTTAGTTGGTTTTCGCTTTAAGTTGAAAAATCTCTTTCCTCCATTTAGATAGAAGAAAACAAAGGTATTAGCTATAAAAATATTATTTAGGACAATTTTCAATTCATGTGAAGTTGAGAAAAATAAAAAATTATTAAACCTTTACATGATTTGGGAAGCTGTTCATATGTTGGATAAGAAATGTAAATTATTAACATTCACAGATAGGCGCACGAGTACTTAGTTTTCTCAATGTAGATTACTCAGATTTTTAAATATTCAAATACATTAAATCCCAGCATTTTTAAATTCTATGGGTGTCCTAATGTGGATAGACTAAATTAGATAATCTTCTGCTTTATATCTCTTTTTACAAAGAATTTCGTATTTTGCGAGAAGCGGTTGTTTTTTTTATAATGATGAGGGCTAGCTACTAAATTTATTTAAAAATTCCCAAAACAATGCGGGTTGTAACTGAAAATTTTCTTTTCAAAAGGAAGGACGGTTTTAGGGTTGTGTCATAGGATGAGAATATTTGCAGTACAAAGAGTTTCGTAGGATATGAAGCAAATTCAAAAGCGTTTTAGGCTCAGTATTTTAAATAGATAATTTTGCGTTGCAATAAACTACACTGCATTTATTCGAGCATTTGGTTGTCAGTATGGGAACCATTTATTTCCTCATATTGTAATCGGATCAGGAATTATTCGGCAAAAGACCCCAAGAGGCAACTAGCCTAATATGAGCAAACTGCTGCCAAAATTACTAACAGTACTTCCCATATTATAAGTGTTCCCTTTAAGAAACATTGGCCGGCTCCTGTTATCTTTTGTAACAAAGTTTTCGGAGATTTTTTTAACGTGGGAAACCTTTTTCGTGAAAATGTGAGAAATGTTTTTCAGGTATAAATTAGAGTAATATTTTAAAATATACTGACTACTACTTGCCTATTTAGTAGCAGAATAACTAAATTGCCTCATCCACAAATCGTTGATAGGATCCATCGAAATGATACAGAGATGGGCATAAAGATCACAATGAAAAAGGATGGAAAGTTCGAAGTTTCCAGAGATCGTTCGTTTTCCATGTCAAACGGCCTATTTTACTCAGAAAATTTAACTGCGCCTTTCCTGGAATTTAATTTCCATTTTAGTGTTTGTCACTTGGTAATTTTACTTCTACTTGGATCTTGTTCGTCGCGTGTGAGTCTAGTTGCGGGCGACTCTACATCTCACTATGTCGGTCGGTCGGTCGAGCCCAGTTTTTCATTTATTTGGTTTGGAATATGATTGTAACTATTCGGCCGATTCTAACGAAATTTGAATCCCTCATGTTGTTTCACATTCTCTTCGGAATGGTATAATTACCAAAGTCCTCCTAAGGTTAGCCCATGAATTATTTTCTTGTGGCCATAACATCATAACTATTTGGCCGATTCTAACGGAATTTAAAGACTTATGTTGTTTTACATTCTCTTTCGAATGATATAACTTCCAAGGTACTAAAAAAGGTTATTCCTTGAATTATTGAAAGTTTTGAAGGTCGTAAATTTATAAATCAGAATAATTGAGAGCAGACCTTTTCTTAAATTACACCCTTTGGTATATTCCTCCAGAGGACCTTTATGTACGATTTTTTCAGATTCTAGGAGAGCGTGGAAAATTAAGCTATTCACAAAACTGATTAATTCTTGTTGGCACTCAGAAAGAAGGATTGGTCATTGAGGAGGAGAATAAACTTTGGATTTGCTTACATACGAGGGTGGTCCGAAAGTCTTGTCACCCCCTAATGAAAAGTAATAAAAACAATTTAATAATATCAAACACATGTACTTATTTTAGTTTATTCACTTTCATTGAGACTGTCCCATATCGACATGATCTGTATTAATACCATAATTTCCGTGAAAGAAAATGATGTGGCGCCATGTCCTGCGTGATATATTACCAAACTGTGCTTTCGTGATTGTTGCAAAGGCTGTACAAGCAGCGTCCTTCAAATGATGGGTATTCTTGTATCGTTCCTAGTTAATTCTAGATGGCCAATCATGTTTTTTTAGTGATCCTTGTCATTTTTGCTTTTGCAAAGACAAAAAAACACATATGCTTTGTGTAGCCTAATTGTAATCCAAGAAGTAATGATACAATGTTAAGGTCACCACAGATTTTCTATGCGAGATATATATGATGATTTTTAGCAGCATTAAGGCCATTGGCATGTGCTAGAGATACTGAAGTTTTTTCATTGCCGTTGTGCATCATTCCAGCTTTCAGTCTAGCTTGGATATTTTTCATTCTTTCGGATCATAGCGACAGCCATCCCTTGTATTAGACTACTGATATTGTAGAAGAAGCAAACGTTTTCTTCCTGCCAGTAAAATGATGAAAACTGCATATGGCGATGCCGGTAATAGGATATTTTGTGATTGAAGATTATTCCATTATTCAAGTGGGGAAGGAAGTAACCCGGCCTTTTGTTATGTTAGTTCCAAACCGCGCAATAAGTCATTTATCTCCTCTGACATAATAAATGTGGGGCAATATTTGCATTTGTAATATAAAGGGTCTTCCAACAAGGACGCTCGAGTTTTATCAGGCGATAGTGGCCATATTGGTAAAGTGACATAGAGCAACCTCAAAGTGAAATGTTTAGTAGTACTTGCCAAGTCACGATAGAATTAGAGCGTTGAACAGGGTGTGCAAATCATCAAATGTTATTATCAAAATCATTGTCTTGTTCGACAAACGTTCCGCGCATTACGTGATTTCTATCCTCGCCCCATTCGTCTTGCCGACTCCACTGTTCGACGCTTGGTGGCCAAATTCAAGGCAAAAGGGTCAATCAACAATCAGCCAACACCCTTACGTCGCCGAAACGAAAGATCTGCTGAAAACATCGCTGCCGTAATTGAGAGTGTACGGGAAAATGTGAGGCAGTCAATTTCTCGTCATTCACAAGAACTTGGCCTTTTGGCGACTTCAGTCCCCGTAAGGGGCGCGGCGATTTGCCATCCTGGCCGCCGTGCTGACGGGATCCAGCGCTCCGTCCGGCCCCAGCTTAGCCTCTCTTCCTTCCTTCAGATAGCCCGATTTCTCCCCTACCTCGTCGCTTTTCATACAACCTCTCCCACAACTTTCTCTGGTCAGCCTCTAATTTCACAGGGTAGAATGCTGACCTTCTTCTCAAGCCAACCACCCCGGATCGGGGCTGAGGGGGGGAGGGGACATTGTTCCCTAACCCCTCAGCTCCGGTTCGGGATGGGTTTTTTTTAACAACCTGCTTCATCCCCACCCACATCTTCCTCACATCCCTTTTCCTCTCCTCTTCACAACCTATATTTTTTACGCCGTGTCCAAGGTGGAGCCGCCATGCCGAAGGACTGCCAGGCCACCAGGCGGGAGGGGTGGTCCCGAATGGCGGCGCCTGGCTCTGCCGGGCTTGTAAGCACCTCTCGCAGTGCGGGCAACTGCGAGAGGTGATGAGCTATTGCGTCCCGTAATCAAAAGAGGGTCACCATGCCCATGTATGAAAAAAAACAAAAACCCCAACCCCCAACTTCCCCAAAAACATCTACGGAGCCGCCCTCGGGCAGCTCCACCGAGAAAATGGAGGTCCCCCCCCTTGTGCTTGCGCAAGGGACCCTCCATAATTCTTTAACCGGAGAGGAGGCTTACTCCTCTCCTACGCCTACGGGTGTAGGGGACTCCCCCTCACCCCCTTCTCTGGAGGTGCTTTCGGGCACCTCCCTATCTCCAGCGGCAGTCCCTCCTTTGCTTTCTAAGGGAACTGCCAAGAAAGCCAGCAGGCAGCCCATTGCCGACCGCCCCTCGTGCAAGCGGCTCGGTAGGGCAAACCCCCTTAGGGGGGAGAGGGAAGCCAGGCCCCTTCGGTCGCTTCCCTCAAAAGACCTGCTGGCAAGAATTTTGAACCTTGCTGGGGTCAAGGCCTGTGCCTCCCCACACCACCTGACTAGTGACAATACTGCCAAGGGGACCTGCGATGTCCTGGGAGGGGATGGCCAACTGGAGGCCCCTCCTGTGATAGACATGGTCCTTGAGGAGACCCAGCCCCAGACGGTAGGGCCTTCCATGGGGGGGAATTCGGGCTCGGCGCCAAGCACCGAACCCGAATCCGCCCCTATGCAAGGTCCTCCTCAAATGGCTGAGGGCTCCGAGGCAGTAGAAGGAGGGGAGGGATCTCCTCCGACAGGTGCCCCTACGACAACCAGGACCTTCTCCATTTCGGAGAGGGACCTGGCTGAGGCTGGTCCATCTGGCCTGGGGACTTCTGCCGGCGGAGATGAAAAGCGGGTTCATTCCCCGCCCTCCTCTCCTAAAAAGAAAAAGACTCAAAAGACGAAGAAGACTCGGGGCTCCTCTCCATCCGCGGGGGCTGCGGGGACGGATGGGTCTGCTGCCACTTTGGTAGGCGACCAAGCCAAGATCGGCACATCCGGCCCCTCTACCCCCTCGTGTGCGGAGCCCATGACTACGACTAAGACCAAGAATGCACAGGGCGGAGCCTCGATGACATCGGGGCCCCTGATTCAGAGGTTACCTGGCGTTTTCGAGCCCGCTGGCTTCAAACGCTTCCTCGTTATTCGCTCCACTGATGGCACCATGTTGTCCAAGGGCAACATGATCCATCAGAGGAGAGGATTAGCTAGTGCAATTGGTAGAGAGCCGAAGGTAACCCGTTTCTCGGACGGGAGCCTTCTGGCGAATGCGGCGAATCCCGCCGAGGCGGCCAAGATAAGTGCTCTTCGGACACTTCATGGCACCCCGGTGAGTGTGACGCCGCACTCTACCATGAACTTTGTGAAAGGAGTAGTTTATGCGAGGGAACTCGTTGACTACTCCATTGAGGACATCACCCTAGAGCTGGCCGACCATGGGGCGGTCAAGGTCGAGCGTGTGATGAGAAAACAGGGAGGGGCCTCGAGACCCACCCCTACACTCTTCGTCACGTTCGACTGTGACAAGCTCCCTGAGTCGGTGCGTGCCGGTTGGTACCGCTACCGCGTGAAGGCATTCGTGCCACTGCCGCGGCGGTGCTATTACTGCCACCGCTTCGGCCATACGAATCGATCATGTAGACGTGCAAAATCGGGGTCACCCGAAGTCTGTGTAAATTGCTCCAAGGTCGCACACGATAAGTCCAAATCGTGTGTGGCCAAGTGTGTCAATTGCGGAGAGCCGCACCCTGCTTCTTCGAAGCAATGTGGTGCATATCTCCTTGAGAAAGAAATCCTGGCCGTTCAGGCCCAGGATCGACTCTCATTCCGCGAGGCAAAGGACTTGGTCCTGGCCCGCCCGGCTCTGCCTGGGACGTCATATGCCTCAATAGTTAGAAAGGCACCCTCTGCTCCTGGCCCATCCAGGCCAACGAGCACGGTTGTTTCCGCGCCCATTCGGAGCCCTTCTGTGGGCTCTACCCCACCTGGGCGCTCCCCTGGTAAAGCTGGCGGCAAAAAGGGTTCATACCCTGCCCCGGCTAAAACCAGGGCTCCCCCCTCTTCCCCCAGCGTGACCGTTTCGCGTAAAGCGAAACGGCCACGTGCCTCCACCGAGTCGTTAGACTCACAGGAGGCAACACCCCTGAAGATGGTCGCTAGGCCATCTTCCGGGGTTCCTAAAGCTGTTCCCCGAAAAGAGGACAGCAACAAAGGAGCTTCGGCCCCTTTGCCCACGCCCCGAGGTGGAGCGAGTGGCTCGGAGACGGTGGTTCCTCGAAAAGAGGAACCTCCGAAGCCGCAACGCCCGCCTAAAGTTTCGAGGCGGAGGGAGGAAAAGACTCGCATGGCGAGCCCAACCTCCCCCAATAAGTCCTCGAAGGCGACAGCGCCTTCAGCGCTTTGTCCGGCCAACAGCGCCCGGGGTTCTGCCCCCGGGAAGCGTACGGCCATTCCCGTGAGGGTCTTCAATTCGAGGAGGGCCCCCGCGTCTCCTCCGAGCTAGGCCTGGAGGGCATATTCCTTCAATGGAATTGCCGTGGACTCCGGGCCAACTGGGAGGAGCTGCGGAGGCTCGCCTCGTCCCGTTCCCCGTTAGCTATTTTTTTGCAGGAGACCATGCTAGGCGCGTGCCCCCTGCCTGCCCTCCCGGGGTATAAGGGTCTTGCGACCCAACCACCGCGGGACGGCCGGGCTGGGGGATGCGCGGTTTACACCCGGCATGATGTCTCCGTTCTTCCTTTCTCTTTAGATACCTCCTTTCAGGCAGTGGCTGTGCAGCTGCACCTGGATAGGAGGTATACTATCATTTCTGCGTACATTCCACCGTCAGCTGACTTCGACGCGGGGGACTTTCGCCGCGTCGTGGCACGGTTGCCGAGGCCCTATCTCTTGCTTGGAGATCTGAACGGCAGGCATCCTCTCTGGGGAGATTACACCATAAATCCCAGGGGACAAGTCCTTGCCGATCTGATCGAAGAGCTTGAGATGGGTGTCCTAAACGTGGATGAGTTTACGCATCACTGTCCGAGAACCGCTTCATTTTCTTGCCTTGACCTATCTTTGTGCTCTTCGGATGCACAGCCTGATTTTGATTGGGGGGTGGTCGATGACCTCCATGGTAGTGATCACTTTCCCATTCAAATATCATTTTCAGGGCAACTGCCGCCTGAGAGACCACCTCGGTGGTGCTTGGCGCGGGCGCGGTGGCCTGCATTTCAGGAAATGACTGAATTCTCTATCTCAGTCAAGGAGTTTAGGTCGGTAGATGAGGCCGTCGAGTTCTTCTCCGGCAACCTCATCGCCGTGGGCCTGACTACTATTCCTAGGACGTCTGGCCGTTTTGCACGCCGACCACTCCCATGGTGGTCGGCCGAGTGTGAGACGGCCCTCAAACAGAAGCGTTATGCCTACATGCGCTATAAGCGCCGCCCGAACGATTTCACCGTCGCTGAATTTCGTCGGGCTAGGGCTAGGTTCCGGTATATTTCGAAGCACGCCCGCCGCTCTTCTTGGCGGGCATACGTGTCTTCACTTAACGGGAAGACCCCTTTAGCTGAGGTGTGGAAGCGAGTCAAAAGGATTCGGGGCAAGTTCTCGCAGGACCCCCCTCCCGTTCTCCAGGAGAATGGGACCGCAATCTCGGACCCCGCGTCCGTGGCGGAATCCTTAGCGACCGCTTTTTCCGCATTCTCTAGCCGTGATGCAGCTCCGCCAGCATTCAATGCACGTCGTGATGTCGCGGAAGGCCGCCGGCTGGACTTTACCTCCAGAGGCGGAGAACCCTTCAACGACAAGTTTACTGTGAGTGAGTTGCGTTCCGCTCTCGCTTCGTGCGCGGACACCGCCCATGGTCCGGACGATGTCCCGTACGCCATGCTTCGACACCTGGGTGAGCGAGGCATGGCCTTTCTATTAGATTTGTTCAACAGGATCTGGGTGGAAGGTCTCCTCCCAGACTCCTGGCGAATCGCTACTGTGCTCGCCTTTCGCAAGCCGGGGAGAGATCACTCTACTCCGACCGGTTTCCGCCCAATCTCTCTAACCTCTTGCGTGTGCAAGTTGATGGAGAAATTGGTAAATGTTAGATTAGCCTATTTCCTGGACAGCGGAGGCCATCTGTCTTCTGCACAGTGCGGCTTCCGTAAGTTCCACTCCACGTCGGATGCTCTGCTCCGACTGGAAAATGCCGTCTGCGAGGCTTTCCTTCGTAGACAGCACTACGCCACGGTGTTTTTTGATCTGGAGAAAGCCTATGATACCGCATGGCGATACGGTATCATGGAGACTCTCCACACGATGGGGGCGAGGGGACGCCTCCCAATGTTTATATCTGAATTTTTGCGAGATCGTCGATTCCGCGTACGGGTGGGGGGAGCCCTCTCCGGCCCAAAGGAGCAGGAAGAGGGTGTCCCGCAGGGAAGTGTCCTCAGTGTCACACTCTTTGCCCTGAGCATCAACGGCATCACCTCGGTGCTGCCGGAAGATGTTCTCGCTACGCTCTACGTGGACGACCTTTCGATCTCTTTTGGCGCGGCCCAGATGCCAACTCTGGAGCGCCGACTCCAACAGGCATTGAACCGCGTCTCTTGCTATGCCAAAGCGCACAGGTTTCGGTTTTCTTTGGCCAAGACTAAGGTGGTGCACTTCTGCCGCCATCCACGGCTTCACCCCGACCCAGATTTGTTTCTTAATGGGGTGCGCCTGGATGTGGTTGAGTCGCACCGTTTTATTTGGTCTTGTATTCGACCGACGCCTCACCTGGGAGGCTCACATTCGCAGCCTTAGGGTCTCTTGTACCCGCGCCATGGACATTCTCCGTTCCGTGACGTTTAGCGCTTGGGGCGCTGATAGGGCTACCGCCTTACTTTTTTATCGATCCTTTGTTCGCTCGAAGCTCGACTACGGATGCGAGTTTTATGCATCCGCAGCCGAGCGTTTATTGCGGAAGGTGGATTCGATCCACCACACCGGCCTTCGCCTTGCGACCGGTGCCTTCCGCACTTCCCCCATTGAGAGCCTGTTGGTCGATGCTGGGGAGATGCCACTCGCTCTGCGCCGCGTGCAGTGCATCACTCGCCTGTACGCGCGAGCCCGGCGCCTCCCCCAGTCGCCAACAGCTCTCACTGCATCCGCAGCTGATCTCGATGGTGCCTATGCCGCCGAGAGACGCCAGTCATACCCTAAGCCCTTTGGGTTTAGGGCCAGGAAACTCCTTCGAGAGGTAGATATAGCTCTCGGGCCGGTGGCGGCCCTGGTTCTGCCCAGGACGCCACCCTGGAGGGTACCACATTTGGCTATTTGTCGCCACGCCTCTGCTCCCAAAGCTTGTACTGCGCCGGGAGTATTGCGTTCGATCTTTTTGGAGCACACATCGTGTCACGCTGCTACCGTGCCAGTGTATACGGATGGCTCCAAGTCCCAAGAGGGGGTCGGCTTCCACGCCGTATCCCCTCTGTTTGAAGTCAGCGGGGCTCTACCAGGCGCTGCGTCTGTCTTCACGGCCGAGCTGGTGGCAATACACCACTCGGTACGGGAGATTACGCGACGTGCCCGGTTCGGAGACCGGATTGTGATTTATAGCGACTCACAAAGCGCCCTGAGTGCTCTCGGGGCATTGGAATCTCCGCATCCCCTGGTTCGCGAAATCCGTGACGCCACGGTTTTGGCGAGCCGGGCAGATGTCGAGATTATCTTCTGCTGGGTTCCTGGACATGTAGGAATTGCGGGGAATGAGCGCGCCGATGAGGGCGCCAAAGAGTCCGCGAGGACTCTGCGACCGGACCAGCGTTTCGCTCTTCCTCACACCGACTACATGGCAAGAATACGGGCAGCTCTTCGGACTGCTTGGCAAAGAAGATGGGAGACGGTCGAGGGGAACTTAAAGTTGCGTGCCATTGCGCCGCGACTGTTTCCATGGACCTATCCCCCAATGCCGCGGCGGCTTCAGGTTGCTTTCTGTCGTCTTCGAATCGGACACACTCGTGTGACGCATCGTTACTTGGTGGAGCGCTCGCATGTGCCCTATTGCAACGACTGCGTCGTCCCCCAGACTGTTCGGCATATTCTTGTCGAATGTCCCAGTCTGGGTGATCTTCGCGCACGATACCTGTCTCGGCACCGGGATGGGCGGGGTCGCTACCGCCTGTCCCTTGTACTCGGGACGAGTGCGTGCACCATGACTGGTGGACTTATTGACTTTTTGGGGGAGGCCGGCCTTCTCCCCTTTATTTAAGGTTCCTTTTTTTGTTATTGTTTTGTTTTAGATTGCACTCTCCTGCACCGGGGTGAGGGGGACCTCCCCCCGCTGCCGGAGATTGCTTCGATTGTTAAGTTTTTCAAATTTATATTGATTGTTAAGTTTTCATATTTTAACTTTAAAGTAGCCTAATTCTAGGCTGTCGTGTTTTTCGGCGACTTATGCCCAAGTGGGTAGTTGCCAGATGGGCTCTATAAAAAAAAAAAAAAAATAAAAAAATGGCGACTTCAGTTTGGCGAATTATGCGTAGGGACTTGGGTCTGCACCCGTACAAAATCTAAATTACCCTAGAACTTAAGGTAAACGACAATAAAAACAACGCCATGTGTTCGCTTATTGGGCTCTAGAGCCGTTGGAAGTTCGCCCAAATTTTCCCCTCAAAATCATCTTCAGTGACGAGGCCCATCTTTGGATGAATGATTTATGAACAAGCAAAATTGTCAGATTTGGGACGAAAACAATCAACATAAGATACACCAGAACCAATTGCATCCCAACAAAGTCACTGTTTGGTGCGGATTTTCATCTAACGGAATCATCGGTCCGTATTTTTTTGAGAACAAAGATGGGATTGCCATAACCGTCAACGACGAGACCTACAGATCGATGATAAGCAACTTCTTGTGGCCTCAACTGGATTATATGCCTGATATGGATACTGACGACATGTGGTTCCAACAGCGATTTCAGGGCAGGGTCATCTCGCGCGGGGGCGACGTCAACTGACCATTAGACTACATTCTTTAGGGCAATCTTAAATTGCAGGTCTATGCGAATAATCCGCAAACAGTTGATGTCCTCAAAGTCAACATAAGGAACACCATCCAGCAAATTCAGCCAGATTTACGCGACAAAGTCATCAAAAATTGGGCCTCCTGAATACGTTCCACCAAACGAAGCCGCGGCGGACATTTGAACGACATCATATTCCACACTTAATGCCATGAAATTTAGCTTCCAAAGTAAAATAAATTGATTGCATATATCATACACAACTTGTTTTATTTACATTTAAATTTCGATCGACCTTATTGAAAGACTCTATATATGTCATTTTTGCCTGTTATATATCATTAGGAAAATCTTTCGATAAATGCTGTCGTCTGTTATCTTTGCTGATTGAACTGTTGGTGGATTTGTTTGATCATTTGCTCCTGGTTTCTTTGTTGCTTCACAGTTTAAGTATGTGATCTTTGATTTGTTTTTCTTTGTAAAGCCAGTAAACTTTGTCAAACAAAATTAACAATAATTGAAGTGATTTTTCGGCTCACGCCAAATCATGGTGACTAAGAACGGCAGATATATTATGCCCAGTGGCTTTGTTGGTTTCTTAATTTAGTCAAAAAGGAAGTTTTAGTGAGTTTAATCTTTTTTTTAAGTTCCTACGTTGTTGCTTAGATGAATATTGTCTAGGGTCAAAGCAGAAGTTGTATACAATGTCTATTTGATGCCCTTTTGAATTAGCATACAGGCTAAAAACGTGCAAACTAATTGACGTAGAGTGCGACGAAGAAATAGTCAAGGAGGCCATTTATAATCACAATATTTCACTCTATGAGGACACATGTGAACAGATTACTTCATCCGAAATCAAGAAAACAAGGTCTGCTGAACAAAATTTGCGTACTTACACCTATTCTGATTTATCAACTTACAACCTTCAAACCATTAGAAAATTCACGGACTAACCTTGAGATGACCTTTGCAAATATAACATTCCAAATAAAATGTGAAACATCATAAGTGTATTAAATTTTGGTACTAAAATCCGCAGAAGAGTTTAATGTTATTGCTAAAACAAAATAATTCTCGTGCTAAACTAAGCAGGATTTACGAGTATGTAATTATATCATTCGAAATAGAATGTAAAATAACCTAAAGATTTCAAATATAGTTAGAATCGGCCGAATAGTTACAATGTTATACAAATCCAATTAATAGTAAAACGGGGACCGACTGACCGAATAGTGCGATATAGAGTTGCCCGCGACTAGACTCGTACGCCACCCAAAAGAAAGAGGCTGATTCGTAAAAGTCAAAGATGTCCAAACCAAAGAAGATTCAAAAGAAAAAGGTAGAAACGACGGAGTCCGTAGATACCATTGATGCCTCAGTGTCTTCGGACTCAGAGGTCACTGCTAAGGACAGCTGCCAAACTAAAAGGAAGCAGGAAAGCAAAAGGCCGCTCGATGCAGATTAAAATAATCTCACGCGATTTGCATCTGAGCAACTATCCTTCCAAAAACATATTGATATCTCTAAAATTTTCATCGGCATCAGAAGGAAAATGTACAGATGGGAGATTGACGTATAGTGCAACAAGGAAATAGTCGAGGAGGCCATTTAAAATTACAATGCTACCCTCTACGAGGACACATAAGGACAGTTTACCTCAGTCGAATTTAATAAAACCAGGTCTGCTGGCCAAAGGTTGCGTGTTTCACTTATTCTGATTTTAAAAATTCCCTGACAAACCTTTGGAGGACCTTTGGAATTATATCCTTCGAAAGAGAATGTAAAAGAATATAACGGTTTTAAATTTCGTTAGAATCGGCCTAATAGTTAGGATGTTATTTTCGAATAATTCCTCGGCTAACTTTGGAATGAATTTGGCATGTAAAACAACATATGTCTTTCGAATTTCTGTAGAATCTGCCGAATAGTTAAAAGTTATTACCAAAACAAAACGAGGACCGACCAACTGACATAGTGAGATATAGAGTCGTCCGCGACTAGACTCACACGCGACTAAAAAGAAAGAAGGTAAAATTGACGACCAAAGATGCACTAAAAAAGAATACCAGGAAACCCAGTAGCCAGAAGGGAAAATATAAACTAGTTTGGGTATCGTGAAACAACGTTTATGGATGGGATGGGAAAGCTGCCGCCTATGATTACAAATTCTGTGCGCTAGACTCGAACATCATATTTATAATAGAGGACAGTTTCAACACAATATTTAATCAACTGAAGATACCATACTACAAAGTTATTAAGAAAAAACATTCTCAGGGGAGATTTGACGATGCTGCTGTTACTACAAAAATGAATATCTCCTTCAGGCCCCTACCGGAGCTGGACAAGTCCTTTGTTACAGTGAAACTACCCATATTAGTAGGTAATCTTGGGATAGCGGCAGCATAACTACCTCGATGAGCGTACCTGCCCATCAACAAATACCGAAGAATGCCATTTTTAGGGGGCGACCTCGTGCCAGAAGCCAAACGGCCGACAATTTTAACAGGAATGAAAGAAATCCTAACCTAGAAATCATTAAGAAAAGGAAGAATATCCAAAGGATGAGACCGGACTTTCCGAACTATATCTTCTTCAGGTCTGCAATAAAGCCTGCCATAATCATGAGAAGCAACGACTTTCCATCCAATTACCATACTGAGTCGAGCCAAAAGTATCCAGCGACCATATAACGATCTTAATTACAATCTCGCTCGCAACAAATCAGTTTCCGGTCACTCTCCGTAAAAGTAATGTTTCAGCGAACTAGAAGCGATACAGAAAACTCAAGCTGACTTTAGCGAGCTAACATGGAAATATATTTACGATAACCTGGATAGAATAACTACCTCCATCACAGAAGCTGACAGTGAGTGTATACCTAAAACAACGTACAAAAGTCCCCAGAAACCAGATGGACACAAGGGATGAAGCAGATCGCAAGGAGGAAAGGTATTGTACGAAGAAATTATAATGATAGTTTCGAATCGAAAACGGATCTTGCTGCTATGTCACTTAAGCAAATAAGTGAGGCAGGCTATCAACCTCCAATATGCTAAGATCTGTGACAGCCTAATAGAAAGAATACACAAAATTTGTTTGAGCTCGAAAATATTATGCCAGTATATCAAAGAACTAATACGCCAACCAATTAGAGAGGAGAACCGTATAAAAGAGGATCATGACTAATTAGAGAACCTGATTGTTCTGGATGAGACATTTTTTACGTTATAGAAGTAAATCTTCTAAATATCACATGAATACGATGAAAAGGTCGACCAAGAATTTGAAGGCAAACTGATTGAAGATCTTACTAGAATGCAGCCACAAACTCCTGTCGACACAAAGATGGAGATGACCGGCAATGAGCGGCCAAAAGCAACTAAGTAAGACATTGAAACATTGATGTCCATTAAATAAAAGGCACTAAGCTGGAAGGACATCATCGAAAACAAGTTAGTGCATTCCCCCGGGCAGATCATTCAAGGAATCACCAACATCTTTAACCCTTCTCTGAATACGGTCTGCTTCCCCGACGATCAAAGAATGCAAAAACAATTTCATAACTAATGGGAATATAACCCCTCGATGAACTGGTGGATTACAAGCCAATTTCTCTCCTACAGAGATATTGGAAAGTATACTAAAAGCTTTTAGCTAACAGGTTACAATACAAGTTAAATTAGCTGGAAGCTCATAATCCTCAGCAGCAGGAGTTCCGAAAGGAACGAGAAATAGATATGACCCTTGCCCTTCTAAGTCTAAGGGAAAAACTAGCGCGATGCAAAGTTGAAGGGGAATACGTAGATGTGGTACTGCGAGATGAACAGAAGGACCTTGATAAAGTTTTGCTGACAGGTCTGCAATACAAAATATTAGGCCCACATCTCAACTCGATCCTGGAAAATATCCTCTGTAGTTACACCATGAAGTGGAGATCCCGTCATGATCAAGGGCTAAGGATTCCCCGAGTTTAAAATCAAGCTCAGTGTTCCACAAAGTAACTGTCAGAGTCTACTGCTGTTCCTTGTGTACACACTTGACCTAGCATAGCAGCTACCATACGGCCGATGATACACTCAACTCGTCCGCAGTTCCTATATTAACGCTGCAGTTCAAGCAAAGGCGACACCTAAAGTAATCGATAACATCACTAGATAATAGAAGTGGAAAATTAAGACCAACCACTGAAAATTCCAGACCCTTTCATTAAACCGCCAGAAACTTCAAGACCTCATTTTCAATGACAAATTTACCAATATATCAACGAGGGTAAATTCCTGGGTTTGAGTGACACATGAACATGTTACAAGTCCCACATAAAAACAGAATCTCTCTAGCAAAAAAAGAGCTCGGCAAACTTTATAGGGTCATAAATCTCATCGCTAATAACCTCAAAAAGCTAGACACTGCCCTGATCTGGTTGAGACAAGTGTACACGGCAGTGTTGGTACAAATGCAGAGAATGTAGAACAAGGCTGCCCTGTAAATAACGGCAGAACTGCACACAAGATCTGGGCTGAAACCATTGACTATGGAACTCCGGATGATATGTAGAAAGAACTGGGGTAAAATTATATATAAAATAGAGCCGATACTAGAAAACGACATCGAAATTCCTCGAGCGGGCGAAAGGAATCGCCCCCTTGAAAACACAAACTGAATTCACACCTGACCCATAGTAAGAAAAAGAGAGAAAAGCCTACCAAAAATCCCTTAAAAAGAAACAAAACAAATAAGTAATGCGATAAAAAAGAGGCGAAGTGCCGAAAACCGAAATATAATTATAGAAAAAAAGATACAAATGAAGATAACAAGAGAGCAAACGCATAATTGGAAAGCCTCAATACCATGACGGAAGAAAGATATATATATATATATATATATATATATATATATATATATATATATATATATATATATATATATATATTGACGATAAATCCTAAAGCTACCAAAAACTACAAGTTTTCATTTTCAGCTAAAAGGACAATGTTACTTAAATTAATACATGAAAAAAAGTAATAAGACATTAAATTGCTTTAACGGGTGATACTTATAAAATATCAATAAAATCTATGAGTTATAAGTTACAAATTTAAAATATGACTTGGCATTATATCTTGTTGCATTACTTTCTGGTGGCTCTAAGGTTTACCCTCAATATGAAGTGCAGGCTTGACGGCCAAGCTCCCTACAAATATATTTATACCAAATATGGGCAGAAAGAAATCAAAATTCTTAACCATCTTCATAGATTCTTTCTCAAGATGGCGAAGGCCAGACAGGACATCGTCTTCCTTGAAGTTTTTATTAACTCAAAAACATATCTTAAATTTCTTTATTTTAAGCTACATCCAACTCTCTGTATAACTTAAATTTCTATAAAGATTCCTTGGATCAATGAATTAACCTACAAATAACTTCTAAAGCCAAAAAGTTTACTCTTCATCATCATAATACTTTCGAAGGACTTACCAATTTAAAGACGCATCTGTCCCTTTTAGACATTCTTCTCATAAGGTATTTTTTGCATAAACCAAAATATCTCACCGAAATGTATGTATAGAAAAATACGCCAGAAAATTGTTAAATTTGGGATTTTCCTTCCCAACATTTATAGATCCGGAAAAAGGGGTTATCAACCTGTCACGTAGTGTTTTAAGCTTTTGTGAAAAATTTATACTTACTTTGGGAATTGAATTGAAACTGCTATTTATATAATAGATAAACCTAAATTCTTACTGTATTTGGAAAACATGACACGCAGAGTTAAGGATCTACTTTAAAGCGCATTCATCTAGAACTTCAAACTTCATAATTAAGCCTAAGGAGTGAAAGATACTAAAAACACAAGCAGAAAAAGGATAGAGTAGTTACTAAACCTGATAAGGGTAAAAGTGTAGTAATCCTTGCTAGAGAAGAATATGTACAAAAAGGCCCAACTTATATTAAATGATAGTACGAAATTTCAACCTAAAAATGCTTTACCCCAAACTATTCTTCTACTATTCGAAGATAAAATTAATCGTTTTTTTAACACAACTTAAAAAGGCATCAACTATTCCTAAAGATACCTAAAATGAATTATTCATATCTTCCAGTTATTTAGTTAGCATCGATGTATTTTCTACCTATCATACCCCAAGAAGGAGTCCTTTGAGACCCAAACTTGACTCTTGTTCCATTATATTTTATAAACTGGCCAAATATCTAGTGAAACTCTTTTTACCTTTATCTAAAAATCAGTTCACTATACAAAACTCCCATAAGTTTAAAGAAGAATTACTCAGCAAGGTTAAGGATGGATATATTGTGAGATATGACGTTGAATCTTTATTTACTAACAGTACTCTCAATAATACAATAAATTCAATATTAAATTAGGTGTTCCATTCTAAACATACTTTTAATGAATTTTAAGGAAGCTAATTAAAAAAGGCGCTGGAACTAATTCTTTCTGAATCTTGGTTCACCTTTAACAATTAACTTTTTGGCCAGCTTGATGGTGTTGCAATGGGCTCCCCAATAGGACTACTTGCAGCTGAAATTTCGATGACACATATTGAAAATGAAATGTTTTCCATTAATTGAATTATAAACCCTCCTTCTATCCCCGTTTTGATAATGATTCCTTTGCAATTTTCGATAACCCGGCACATAGCCAACTTTTCTTAAATTTTTTGAACAGTGTGAACCCCCAACTTAAATTCACCATGTAAGTACAGTAAAATAAAAAATGCCTTTTCTCGATCTTCGAGGCACCCGTGATAATGAGCAGAGAAAAATTCAGACGACCATTTACGGAAAACATACTTTCACAGGACTAAGATTAAATTACTTTAGTTTCTGTGATTTCCAATATAAAATATTCACAATAAAAACCTTAATACAGAGAAGTTTCTCTCTAGCATCCACCTACCATTTAATTCATAATAAATTTATTTTTCTTAAAAAATATTTTCTAAAGAATTTATTTCCCTATGACCTGTACGATAAAATTGTAAAAAAGTTGCTTAATAAACTCATTGACCCTCCTTAACTCTCCATAAAAGTTCCTAAAGTGCCCATATATTTCTTAATTTCAGAGATGGGTTCTTTAAACGAAATTTTAAAAAGAAAAATCTTATTCATTTTCAAAAGATATTTTCCTCAACTTAACCCGCAAATATTTTTTATAAACAAATTATCAATAGGAAGCTTCTTCAGCACCAAAGATCCTATCTCTTTAGAGTTCCGCACTGATGCTGTTTATTTACTTAGATGTCGCAGTTGCACTGGAATCTCTTACATTGGCACCACTCTCAGGTCTCTCGGAGCTAGGTTCTCTGCTCATATGGTGATTAGTTGGCACACAGGTAAAATATTAAGTAAGAAGGAAAAGTCTTCCATTAGGAAACATGCCATAAATTGTAAAACTGACATTTCTATTGCGAATTTTAAAGTATTATGCTTTAATAACAACCGACAATGCCTTAGAACTTTAGAAACTTTATATATCAAACACTACAAACTTACACACTCAATGAAAAATTAAGTTCAATATCGTTATTAATTAACTAAATTTTAACTACTGTTTGGTTAGTTTGTTTTTTCCCTCTCTCTCAAGCTTCACTGTAACCTATAAATATGAGCCCCTTATTAAATCCACCTGAGTCTCTGAATGACCTTGATTTTTGTACTTTCGTATCCCCCCCTCCCTTAATTTCGTGTTGTGTATCCATTGTAGAATTACCTCTATTCACTATTTTTGTATATAATAAAGTATATATATATATATATATATATATATATATATATATATATATATATATATATATATATATATAGAGAGAGAGAGAGAGAGAGAGAGAGAGAGAGAGAGAAAGCGAGGGAGAGAGAATTATTGAAAATAAAATGGCAACCAGACACTCACGTACCTAAACAGTTAAAATAACAACAATACGAACGACATTCCAGAGAAACGAGCCCCTTCAAGCCTCACTATCTCATCCGATCGAATAACACAAATTAAACACCTTATATCGGTTTCTAACTCTTCCAATTCCCTTTTAAGTTTTTTCGGAGCATTTCATCAACGACTTCTTGATCTTCTTATGCTCATCACAGTTATCCCTCTTTGTTCTTTCTATACACACATTATCACATGATCGGCAAAGAAATAAGTTTGATTTACTTGATATATCCTTACAGCTTTGTATAAAGTATTTAAAAAAAAAAGATATACTGTTGAAGAGAAAATACTAGGAGGAAAGGAGAAATGCATTCCATGGGTGGCTGATTGGAGAGAACTCATGTTCCCAGGAACCAATTAAGACCTCAAAGCGGCATTATTTCTTCTTTCATAAGTTTCCGTCTGAACTTTAATCTTTTACGTTATTTTTCACCAACTGCACAAAAATAACTTCCATCACCAACAGAGTTTTAGATACAGTTGGAATATAAGTTGTAGTAAACTCTTGCAATAGACTCTGTTACTAGAGGAGAAAAGGATTATCGACCACGAGCCTGAAAACGACTGTGGACTGCTGTTAGCGCTAGGAATATTTCGGTAGGGTAATCGAGGTGTGTACAATTAATAATAGGTAAAATAGATAGAAATAGGCATAAATGTGGAAAGCTTCCCAAAAGCGGAAAAATAAATAATAATGGGGACACAGAATTTTTCAGAAAAAATAGAGTAAGAAATATTACATCTATCCCCAAAGTGGCACAAACTTTGTACTGGGAAGTGAAAGTAACGCTGATAAAACTAATAGAAAATGCAACAGGTTACATCTCAATATGCCATCAAGAAAAAGAGGTTAAACAATTGGTTTCGCATGAAGGAATCGAGACCCTTAGGAAAAAGCTCTTTCTTCAGAAATTATAGCGAATAGAAGTGTAACTTGCAGGAAAGTAGCCCTGTGGATTAGATTACATTCAGCGAAAGAGTTCAAACTAGAATTTGAGACTTGTAATAAAAAAAAAATGTTCAGCAAATTATCAAATTCGCACAAAACACCTACGTATTTAATGTGGTGTATAAATAGCGTCATTAAAAACGAGATTGCCACAAATGGGCAACTTGCTATTAATATGAGAATTCAACCGGAAAATATTGAAAATGAAAAATTTATAAACATACAAAAGTGTCATAACTGCTACCCACTTGAAATCCACATAACAAGATATTTTACAGTTACGGAAAAAAGATGTTTGGAATTATCTGGTTAACATGGATGGAGGGAATGTAACTTTCCAACTAATAAGTGTTTAAATTACGAGGATAACCATTCTACGTTAGCAATGAGGTGCCTGAAGAAAAAAGAGAGGAAAATGGAGAGGGATAATGGACGTGACTCTCGGCCGAATATCCTGACGGTGATGAGGATAAAGGGGAGGGGATCCAGAAGACGTGTTAACGATCCTCCTTGATTACGGACGATCGCACCTCTGCTCCGGAGAAGAGCGACCTCCATAAATCGAGACTCTGACGCGGCTCGGCGAAAAGTCTCATACGGGAAATTGGAGATCCTTAAGGAGAGGGCGTCGAAATGAGACGAGAGGAATCCCAGGCAATCCTTCGAGGACGAAAATGATTCGAGGCTTGCTCTGAACAGAGTAAGCCTTCACAAAGAGATGGATCCGCCTAGTGAGGCCTAACCTCGATGGTATAAGCAAATACCAGGCACTTGGGAAAAGAGACACACGATCTGAACCAATGCAACGGGTTCTCCAACTCAATCTGCCGATAATCGAAAACCCAGGGTAATTATATGACGGCCTTTTTTTTTTGTTTCTCCGCGTTGGCAGACTCAGACGACTGGTTGACCACTTCCGGCAGCTAGAGGAATTTGCATTTGTCACCTGACCCAAGTCTTAATGTCTTTTACGATGTAGGTGGCAAACTTTTGGCTAGCAGCTTCACGACTACGGAGATTAGCGCTTGCTCGGGGAGCTAAAAGCTTTTAGCACGCCCAAATTAATTAACTGCACCTGTGAGGCAGCTGACGGGTATTCAAATTCTTTCTTCTTTTTTTTCTTTGAGTTCACAGATTATTTACGTGGAGTTATACTAAGAAGACAGATAGAGGAAAAGAATTTATGAAACAAATCAAAGAGATATTCTTCTTGGCTTCCCTTTCCCTTACATACCTCCTTACCAAAGATTGCGTTTTTCCCGACACAAAGGGGAAGGAAAAAGGGCATATCGATCAAAACCCATCGTTATTTAAATTTCAGCCGACCCTGAGGCCGTTAAGGTACAGGATTTGCTCCGTTTGATCCCAAACGATAGATAAAACTTACACATACATTTAGGTTAATGAATAATTAACCTAATAATAGGTACAGTGCTACATCAAGCGGAGGGATCATACAGGAAATAATAATGAAATAAATAATGACAACAAGTATATTATTGCAATACACTAAAATACTGGCGTACGCACACATTCACAAAAATAAATTTTACATGGGTGAGCAACGAGCTCGAATATATTCATGAAGTTATAAGATATATGGAGTTCTACCTTGAGGGAAGAGGGTCCTCTACTGAATTCCTACTAAAACTGTCTGCTACAGTTTTCACTTCCTTTTAAATACAAAACTCAGAATTGATATTCCATCAGTAGCAAACTCCAGCGCATAAGCCTACCGTTTTGGCTTTTACAATTTCTTGAGTATGCTAGAGGACGGTGATCCATTTAGATTACGAATCCCTGACCTAACAGATATATTTTAAACTTCCGGACACCAAAAACTATTGTCAGAGCCTCAACCGATGCCATAGTTTCTGGCATTCGTATGAATTCCAAGCTCTTTGGTCGGATCGGGAGCCGCAATATTGAGGAAAATATTACCCTATCCTTCATCTTCAGGAAGTGGGAAATTGCGTTGGGGCTCCAAACGAGGGAATCTGGGAAGTTTTTCTTAAGGAGAGAGTTTGTCGCCTGGCCCAAGTCTTAATGGCCTTTACGATGTGAGCAGGAAACTTCCGGCTAGCAGCTCCCCGACTACGGAGATTAGCGCTTGCTTGGGGAGATACAAGTTTTTAGCACGCCCAACTTAATTAACTGCATCTGTGAGGCAGCTGACGAGTATTTAAATTCTTTCTTCTTTTTTCTCTTTGGTTTCCCTTTTCCTTACACTATATATAACGATTCCCAAATCCTGAGTCATGTGGCGTATCTCGGTTTTACAACTAATGGAATGTAGGCAACTTCGGAGATGTAAAAAACGGCATATTAGATGAAACCTGTTTTACTGGTATTTACTTTCATCATATATATATATATGTATATATATATATATATATATATATATATATATATATATATATATATATATATATATATAGTAAGATGAGAGTGGCTAAGAAAATACTTGCGCACTTCTTTCCTTTTCTAAGGGTGTCTCCTGCCTCTCTGCCCTGAAATTTATATATGAAAATGGGACTACACCTCATCTTACCTGGCTTCACGTTTCTATAATATATATCTACCTTCCTGCCAACTACAATTAGATAGATTGCGTAGTAAACGCTTAGGTACAGTGCTACATCTGCTTGACCCTTCCAAAGGTCAAAGAAAATCGTGAAAAAATGAGGCGCAATAACCTAATTCGTTTCATCTTTCAACAACAAATTTTCCCAAAATCACCTTAGATTAGAGAAGGAAAAGAAATACCTAGACACATGATAAATATACATACACACAAAAATGGTTTATGGACGAAAGAGGGAAGTGGAAAATCTACTACTTTAAAATATTTTTCTTACAAAACGCTCAAGTATAATTTTCAAATAATGAAAATGTTTGGAAATTTTATTTTGACTAAAATTTACCTTGTACCAAATATTAGATATTTGGTTCTAAAAATCTATTCTTGTTTCTCATATTATGATAAAACAGGAGAACGCTAAAACGAAAAGAGGCAGAGTTTTGAAGGCAGTAAATAACTTTGAATTTACTCGATCCTCGAGTAATGTCCACTTCACACAACATTTCTGCGTCAGAACAAAGTGATTCTCCTAGCATAGAGCTTGATAGGCTAATACATGCCTTTTATTTAGCCCTGTTACCAGAAAACTCCTACAGTACACAAATTCTAGTCACACACAGGCTTCTTGGAGGATTTTTAGAATTTTAAATAGATTGAACTGTTGGGGTAACAAATTCCGGGCAAGGCTGTCCTTGGATTCGAATCTTTCGTCGACCTTAGGTTCCGTATATGTGTACTTTCCAGTCAGCTTGACTTTACATACGTCTTTTTTGTTCATTACGACCTATTGCATGTTAGATTAGGCTCCCATTAGAATATCTTTTGAGATGAAGCTTTTTTGAGGAAATAGTGTCGAGTTTGATGGTTTAGAGAAGTATGGAGTCAGATAAGAAAATCCTTTCCTTCTTGAGTTGCCTCTTCATTCTTTATTCTATATTCTACCCATTTTCTCACCTGGGACATCATAGTTGTTTCCTGAATTAAAGCACAAAAAGAGAGGAAATGGCTTCAATCATCCCCATTTTTGTCATTTTAGGTGTATGACTAAATAGTCCGTGGGTTCCTTAAGGACCCAAAACGAACTCGGCCACCAAAAAAGACCATGCCTCAAATATTGAAATAATTAGAAACATCACGTCCTGGTTAACATCGACTCTGAGCAAGCAGTTTATTTCCCTAATTAGATTATTCAATTCCAATATATTGTAGAATACCCAATATTCGAGAGGGGTCTTATTATTCGTTATACCAGGCTTTGCACCTGGTAGTGAATCGACTAAAACTTAGCCGCTATTTCAAAGCTCCCTAGTCGAGAAAGGTCTTCCTTTTCCTAACATGAATGTTCTGATGTTTGGAAATGGGAATAATTTGATATGAAGTTTTGATAGAAAACTAGCAGGTCCGAAAATACTAAGCACTGCAAGGTCTAAAAATAAAGAAGGAAGTGGAGACTAGTTATTGATTTTACATAGAACTTTAGAATCCCTAATAAATTTAACCAAGGTCAATAACCACACCATTTTTGCATCCTTTGCTTCCTACATTTGACATATGATTTTTAATGTCAGTCGGCCTATGAGTGGCAACCTCAGAACAAAGTTTTAAGCAGACAAAGGAATTCTAGTCTCATACAAGCTTCTTGGATGATTTTTAGAATTATAAATAGATTAAACTGTTGCGAAGAGTTGAACTGTTGTGATTGAAGACATCCGTTAGTCGGGGAATTGGTAATTGAAATTTAAGAGCACCGTTACGGATATTAATATAGTTGTGTTAACAAATCGAAAAGAAAGTGTCGCTTCTGAAGAAACAGCAGGCAACGCATACGAATATGAATAGTGCTTGGGAGTTGTCTTTATATGTATTTTCTGACCATTGTTACCCATATTTCCATGATAGACCATTTTGAGGCTCCGGTGGAATTATTAAATTTATGCGGTGGTTTTAAGATTCCTCGAAAGTTCATTTAATTTAAATTTGACTTAAATATCTTAGTCAATTTGAAACGAGAATTATCATTCACCGTCCATGATTAGTGAAATATATATCTAATGCATAATTTATATATCTATTTTACATAAATGTAATTAATCCAAAACTTTAACATAGTCAAGATGGATTTTTTCCCCAAGCCAACTCTATTACCCAATTTAAGTTTAGAAATAGAACTAGAAATAACTATTTGTTGGAAAAAGAACATCAAGCAACCCCCTTTCGAGCCAACCGTAATGAGGCGGCGGCAGGCATAATAAACACGTCAGTAGAATACCACAGCTGACCAATCACTGAAAGTGTCCACAAAAATTCCCAAATGACAAAATCTGATTCTTAGAATGTTTAGGAGCACAAAGGCACGTGATAAATAGACAGACAAAGAGGAGTAGTAGATGATAAAAGTCAAGATAGCTGAAAGAGGGATTGAAAATCTGTAAGGCGAAAATATTTTTCTAATAGATTCCTTCCCAGCTCTTGCACCTCAAATATTCTTTTGACCATCTATCTTCACATCATTTTCTCATCCCCCAAATTCACTATTCCGATATGGATGCTCCTTTTTTAAAATTAAGGACGAGAATTTAACTTTTAAGTAATGATTTTAATCAAGCGGAGTTCTATGTATTCACATGGCGTTATTTTAATATAACCAGCAAATTATAAATGTCTAAATTTAATTTGGGGAAACGAGTTCCGATATAACTATAAGTAAAAACTCTCTTATATTTACAAGGAAAATATGCACATAAATAGATAGCTATCTATTATATTATATTAAAGAAAATGAACCTGATAGAATTAAACAATACCAATTAAGCATCCGGAATTCTTTTATCATTTATTAAAATAAATGAATGAGATGTCCAGTAGGAAAGTTTTCAAATATGTTTCAGAGAGAAATTAGTGAATTAATATGAGGTAAAAACTATGGCAAGCAGATCACCTAGAAGCAAGATTAAAAAAGTTTTTTGGTTGCAAGAAACGGAACGTCGCAAACTCCCGTAATCTTTTCAAACGTTCACAAATAAGGATATTTCTTTATTTGTGGGTACATGTCTTCATGTCCTCATGTACTGATCACAATTTTTAGCACTGCCGAAAACATTACGTCGCTCGCCCAGCCTTCTAAGTGTAGCCAACCAAATTGCGATATGAAAAATATCACATGATCCGAACAATGTAGCTACCACAGACCCTAGTGACAGCTTCACAATCTAAATCTTCAAAGTGAAAAATATTACGGGATCCGAACAATGTAGCTACAACAGACCATAATGACAGCTTCACAATTTAAATCTTGCGATATGAAAAATATTACATGATCCGAACAATGTAGCTACAACAGACCCTAGTGACAGCTTCACAATCTAAATCTTCGCTGTGAAAATTATTACATGATCCGAACAATGTAACTACAACAGACCCTAGTGACAGCTTCACAATCTAAATCTTCGATGTGAAAAATATTACAGGATACGAACAATGTAGCTACCACAGACCATAGTGACAGCTTCACAATCTAAATCTTCGATGTGAAAAATATCACATGATCCAAACAATGTAGCTACCACAGACCCTAGTGACAGCTTCACAATCTAAATCTTCGATGTAAAAAATATTACAGGATCCGAACGATGTAGCTACAACAGACCCTAGTGACAGCTTCACAATCTAAATCTTGCGATATGAAAAATATTACATGATCCGAACAATATAGCTACAACAGACCCTAGTGACAGCTTCACAATCTGAATCTTCGATATGAAAAATATTACAGGAACCGAACAATGTAGCTACAACAGGCCCTAGTGACGATTCACAATCTCAATCTTGCGATATAAAAAATATTACAGGATCCGAACAATGTAGCCACAAAAGACCCTAGTGACAGCTTCACAATCTAAATCTTCGATATGAAAAATATAACAGGATCCGAACAATGTAGCTACAAAAGACCCTAGTGACAGCTTCACAATCTAAATCTTCGATATGAAAAATATTACAGGATCCGAACAATGTAGCTAAAACAGACCCTAGTGACAGCTTCACAATCTGAATCTTTTGTTAGCAGCTCTTAAAATAACTCAAATTGGAGGAAAACAAACTCCCACATCATCCAGTCAAACACCAGACTCCCTGTAAATAAAACCATTATAGAGTTTGGTGTCAAACTGTATACATGATTCAATTTTAGACACGCAAGAGTCAGAAGAGCTAAAGCTTACACACAAATAAAACATTAGAACAACATTCCACCCACTTCCTTGTTGCCTTCAAGGGTGCCTTGATGACACCACCCCTATTAAGCAATTTCTTATTTAGAAGAGAGACCTTTTCATGGTCCCGGGCGTTTAAGCGCGTCTCCCCAAAAGAGAAGGGATGATTAATAATTATCTTTACACTTAAGTATTTATCTTACGTTGTGAATTTAGCGTTGCTTATCTTTAAATGAAAAATGGAGTGATGATTTTTATTTGGTCAATTAAAGGGAGTTCTTGTCCGTATTTGTTCAAACTACAGAATGCATTTCTTACCTGGTTGAATTGATCAAATGTTTATCTTAAATTAATTAATATAGCTAAAGCTTATGTTTAATTTCTAAAATTTCATAAGCGTTGACGTATTATTGTAGTAATCATCGTTCCTAGGTCAAATTAAGTAATAACTATAATTGGAGATATTTAAAGTATATACCTTTTACTGTGCTAAATTAAAGGAGTGCTTATCCTTAATTAATGAAACTTGGTCATGTTTAGAAAGAAATGATCTTTAAATTGGTACCATTTCAGGACGGCTTATCTTCTCATGATAAATTTATGGAGTTTATCTTTATTTACTTGCTCAAATTTCCAGAGGGTTTATCACTACGAGGTCAATCGTGGGAGTTCTTATCTATATTTTGGCTAGTAACGAACACTCCATCTATAATTATGGATATTGTATTTATCTTTACCTTATCATCCATCAGGATAAAAATATTTCAAATACCTCAGTGACATATCAGCCGTATGGAGATCCCAAATTATCCGAATCAATCAATCCACCTAATTCAGATTTGTTCTGTCCTTTCGTCAATATCATTAGCAAATTGTTAAATAGAGATATTCGATATTAATTCAAGTGAATTTAGTAGATAAATAAATCAATGCATTTATTAGCCAAATAGGTTAATTCACTGGATCAATACATACATTTGTTCTCCATTCAAATTACTTGAAGGATGCGTTAGAATTTTACCAAACATGCCATGCCGAGTAATAACACCTCCAACCATTTAAGCGAAACAATCCATATCAAGTCTGGTGAGTCATGGAATTAACTCCAAATTACGATAAACTCTGCAAACTGTTGTTCGAATTCTATTTAAGAATTCTATTTAACCACATCTAAAACAAAGCAAAAATTAAAAAGCAATTATTTGTTCCTATTCAATTTATAAGATAATCAATAAAGTGATCTTGGAAATTTATTTTTATTTTTCCAATATATATGTACATATAGGGCGCAGGAAAATGATCTCACATATTTGTAGATTTGTAGATAGCTAATAAACCTTTAACTACAAGGGCAAAAATATTTATAGCCCTTGAAACGAATAAAATAATTGATAGAACAAAAGAATTCCAACAAATTTGATAGAAATTAAAGGCAATAACACTCTGTAAAGGTTTACATTATAAAAGTATTCATACCGTATACAATTTTATGCCTAATAAGTCAAACGAATATTATAGTTTTATCTCTGTTCAACTTGCTCCAATTCATCGATTTTTTTAGGCTACCTTCATTTTATGCTATCATTTTCTTTCAGGTTGATGATATCTGCCCACTGTGATATCTATTTCACTATGCTTATTATAGCTTTCTTCAAACAGGAGTAATCCAATTTCATGTGTACATGTGGAATCGTTGTCTTTCTGAAACACCACGTTCTTCTTTGGCCAAACATGAGAGCATTGCTCTTTAGATTATCTTTAATAAACTTTCTGTAGTATTCTCAATTGATCATTTCCTGGATTAGATGAAAGTTTCCTTAATCTATTTCACATAAAGTAAAGTAATAGATCCACAACTATATAACTCAAAATTCATTTGCTCTAACCATAGCACATTGCTTAAAATTTTAAATCTTTCTCCAAATGATCATTGGTGCATTTCAGACTGGCTTTGATTTTGTTTTTAAGTGGGCATGCTTGGACGACGTTAATATATTTCCGCTTTATGCAACATACTAGATACTGTGTGAAAACAAACCTAAAATTATTCTTATTCTAACCTATCCTTTATATCCCTTTAGTAGTATTTCAGAGATAAATAACAAATCTAATAATCATCCAAAGAGGAGAGATTAAAATTTTATTAGGACATCCTAACCGCCCTTTAGATTCGGGGGAATATAGTTCTCCCGAAATCTTCTTGTAGCTCAATTTAGATTTAAATTTCATAATTATTATCGATTTGATTTTTGAAGACAGTTCACTAACATTTGAGATGAGGATTACTTTTATAATTAGACTGTTGAGTTGCATTGGCAAAGAAAGGGTTGATATAACATTCTAGATTATTTCTGACAAGGAGGGTGCAGCGAAAAACATTTTTTCACAAATATATTTTCCAAACACCAATTTTTTATGGGGCTATTTTTTATATAATCATTTTTAAAGGTTCCTAAACGCCATTGAGATTGAAAATAAGGCGATTTTCATCTAAATTTTGACTTTCGTGGATTATATCTGAAAATTATATTTGAATTTTAAATTGAAACCTACAAACAAATAATTATTGTATTTTAAAGAACAAGTAAACGAAATTTGAAAGTAATCGATTGATATTTAGAGATTCCTCAATGACATATTATAGTGGCGTACGTAACAATTATGTTTCAGTAGCGAGAAAGATCTCATGAAGAGTGGATGTGTGTATGCCTGTCTGTCTTGTGTCTATTGTTTTGATCACATTCTTCTATTTGTATTTAAGAAGTTATTTATAGTGTACAATAAATATCTATACACGTTTTATTATATTTCAGGGCAAAATAATATGTAAAAAAAAAAAGGAAAACAATATTTTATTATGGCATTTATACCTAGAACGCATCATGATATTGAAGCGCTTTGTTTTGCACACCCTGCACCATTAGTGAACGAGTGTCGCCAACTTATAAAGATGTTATAAAATATGTTTTGTTTGAGCGAGAAAAGGAAAAGAACCGCAATAGAAAAGACCCTCCATTTTAACAAATTATCACATCGGTAGCGGAAAAGTTATTTTTTATATTTGGAAAACGGTATCAATCCCAGGTGTGTCAATAGAGGCAGTTGGAAGAATAATTTTGAAATTATTATTCAAAATATCAGGCTTTAATGAGAAATATTAGCAGGAAAAACGTGACATCATTCAAACAGAACTGTGACGATTTTACAAAGAATGCAGAACAACTGTTTGATAATTCTTGTTGTAAATGCGATAGCTTTGAAAACTGTTGTTGTAGCAAAGAAAAGAAGGTGCTGCCATTAGACCAAACTATTCTAGAAGACCAACAAACAACTAGGAAAATGCCATTAGGTAATATCGATCAAATTCATATAGGAAGAATATTCAAAGTGCAGTTGGGAAGAATCTTAAGCATTGTCTCATAAATCAACTCTCTACTTCGACAGATAATATCGAAGTGATTCTTTCTTCATCCAGCACAGAAACAAAATCTGCTGACGGAGGTGGGCCATTATGAGATTCCTTCATCCGTGAAACGCAAAGAAGTAAACAAAAATAGTGGCATCCAAGACTCCATCTAAATGAATAAAATTGTCAGAATTTGCGTTGGCATGTGACCAAACTGGTGTGTCTGATCGAGCTGGTACTTTAATAACAAGTTGAATTATTAAGGATTTATCGTCAATTGAGAGCAAAGAAAATTCTGCAGTAGTTGACAGGTCAAAAGTTCGGAGAGAGCGAGTTAAAGAACGTACTACACAAGTATTTATTTTGATGGTAGAAAATATAGCACATTTGTTGTTGAGACGATGAAGAGAACCCATCACAAGAAGAAGATAAAGTACGAGCACATCTCTATGATAGAAGAACCTGGTTCAGATTACCTTGTACACCTGACATTAAATACAAGTTCTGCTAAAGCTATATGCGACGCAATATTCTCGTATCTAGAAGCAAATAACATCGCAACTGATGAACTCGTTGCTGTAGGATTAGATAGAACGGCAGTGAATACAGAAATATAAGGAGGTGTGATCAGCATGTTAAAAAAACACTTAATAGACCACTGTATTGATTTATTTGCTATCTCCATGTAAATGAGCTCCCAGTGTGCCACCTCGTCAACAATTTGGATAGGAAAACAACGGGGCCTCGTGGATTTGTCTGAACTATTGGGAAACAACTGAATAAATTGAGACTCTGACTGTTGTTGAATTCGAGCCATTCCCACTCACTTGCCATCTGCTGACAGAAGAAATCTGAGGACCGATAATAAGTGTCTGTTTGATATCCTTCTATCTATCTGCTGAAATGGCTCCTATTGTCCTAAAAAATGTTGCATGGACGATGGCTTACAATGTCAAATCGGATACTTCGATTATATGTTTCAACTTCCAACCGTTCTGACACGCTGAAATCCATTATCTTGTTGAACATGAATGTGAAAGGAACCAAGCTGATTTGAAATGAAAGCTAAATCTTTTTTACAACATGCAGCACTCAACCTCTTCAAGGCAGTGCAAACAATGCAAGGGATGAATGAACAGACTAAAGATATAGTTGCCCCAGTGATTCAAAAGAATGCGCATTTGCACATGCGGAAAATATACTTCTCTGTATGCTGCAAGATGAAAGATATTATATCCGGGAACTTGCACGGAAAAGAATTATGAAGGCACAAAAAGATTATTGTCGTGATATAGGACCAAGTATATACGTACGTTTGCTCCGTACATAAAAAATTTTGTTCCTTTTTTCTCTAAGAGTGCTATATTACTATTTATCATTTATCTTTTGATTTGATGCTCTAACCAAGGAGGATTCTCAATGTTATATATCTATTGCCATATTCAGCGTTTCGAGGATTTAATTGAACCGCTAGAGAAAAAATATACTTTTAATTATATAAAAAATGAAATATTCAAACTTTAAATCTACTAAGGATATAATAAGAGGGTCTAAATAAAAATTACTACTACCAATGAATACCACGCGAAGGTTGATGCAAAAATTTACTTTAGTACTGAATGTTAATTAAAGAACATAATTAAATCGGAATCCTTTTACCTTAAAACAAAGTGACGTCAGACAGGAACATCTGTCTTCGAGGTGATTGGAGAGTGGTGCTTGGTTATGTATCTTGACTTGACGATATACTCGGAAGCGAAGGGACATTGGATGTATGATTATTCCAATCCTTGGGTTACACTTGTGGGGCTTCTCAATGATAAGAGTTGGCCAAGAGGTGAATCCTTTCTCGAGTGGGACTTCACTTTGGTATTGCTCAATGGTATGAGAGTGATTCTCTATACCGATGGTCTACTCTTCGATGTGACTAAAAGGAACAGCCTCGGGAAGAATTTATTTGTCTTCTTAACTACTGTTCAATTCCACTTTAATGCCCGGACTGACGCCGGTATTCATCTTCTCTCGATCGCTAACTTGATTCCCCTATCATTTTTCCAGATCGACGTATATATATATCTCACTTATCCCCTGGGGGGAAGAGTGCCCATGTTAAAGCCTCTATCCTAGGGCCTCACTTTCCAGCGTGGGGACCCTTAGCCCTATTGGTGTTTTCTGGTTTTTGTCGGAGTGAATGAAATTTCGTCTATTTGGCGAAACTAGACTTAAACAATAGGAGAGGACAGTGAGCTTGTGTATTGAATTTTATTGGAAATGCTATACCACCCTCCTTTTTTTATACTAACGTGTTACGAAATCTGCTGAATATAATGATTCCTTGCGAGTGCTATAGCGGACTGTGGAGCCAGCGGTGCAAAAGCGGAGGGCGGGGAATAAAGTATCGGCCTATAGGCCATGTAGCTTTTGACGCTGTGTAACCGAACTAGCGTCTGTTTTATCCTCGCGATATTGATTTACCCACAATTGTAAAGAAAAACCTATACGCACTTTCAAGATCCCAGACATAAACTTTGAAGCTGACGACTACATTATCTAATTGATTGGCAGCAGACTGTTGTGACTGAACCACCTCTGACGAGGTCGCTCTCTGATGCTCAACTTGAAGAACTTATCAGTCGACAACCTAAATTGGATATTCCGAAGTTTCCTTGGAACACACAAGCGGTTGAGAGATGCATCAAACTGGTCACAGAAGCGTTACTAGCAGTTTGTGGAGAAGACAAACAGGACGTCTATATAAGGCGTAGAATTCAGTCGAGGAAAAAAATGCAGTCACTTAATACCAAGATGGACTTCGTAATGAAAGGTTTTAACACTACAAAAGTCTAACTGCATTGAATTAATGGATATTGAATAATAGTGAAAATTTAAAATTTTCGACTGTTAATTGTTCAATTTCTACTATTTCAGAGTGATTATGATAAAAATCCACAGGTTGCATGGAGTAGTTAATAGATTATTTTTATTGAATAAAATGGATGTAGAAATATTGATTGTAAAGTTTTATGGAAATAATATACCCCGTATAGGATATAAATGTTCATGTTACAACTTAAAGTTTGAAAACAAATCGATAGAATTTTGCCACAATTTTTGCTCTTTTTCAAGATTTCAATTGTGTTAGGAGCCTGAAAATATTAATTTAGAAGTCTGAAATTTCAACACGATAGTTTTGGCTGTTTGTTTCATCAAAAAATCCGGGGGGGAAAATGAATTTCAAAAATCTTTGCAGGACTTTGTCATTACTTAAACAATAAAAGTTAAACATATCGATGCGAAAATAGTATCGTATACATATTTTTTTCAATAAAGTTCGTAAAAAGTACTATTGTTCATCTTTTTTATTAAACCTCTTTAAAATTTATTGGTGTCTATTATTTCATTCTTCTCAATAGCAAATTTGTTTACCCTGCAATAAAATGTTCATGAAGTATCGCAAAAAGTTTTGGTATTAGTTTTTTTATGAATACCATTTGAATCAAGTGTAAATTCGGTAGAATTTCCAACGTGGTATGAAATTTGGGTAATTTGTTTATTTTCCAAATCATGCTGGAATTTTATGTTATTTATAACTTAGGATATATTTTAATCTTAATTTAAAGTCCTGTGTAGTTTTCGTATTTATAATGCGGTGTTTTATTAGTTTTGTTCGTACTTCACATCCGGAAAATTTTTCGTAATATGCTATTGATGAATTTCTTCGTAATTTAAAGCCAATGGAGTTCTTTCGTACTTTTAAATTAGTTGGATTTAGTTTGCTCTTATTTTAAAAAGATCAGGCTCTGTTCTACGCCTGGCACAAACACAAGGATGGGCAATTTTCCTAATTTTATCTCGCTTTCGGCAATGAATGAGGTTCTCCGTTAGGCAAATTTCAGTCAATTATGAGGGAAGAATAAGATTCTCTTTTAAATGATTTAACACCCCTCCTCATCCATACTTAGGTTTATCTTACAAATCGAGAAGAATAAAAAGAATACGAACAAACTAAAAACTTAAAAACAAATTTAAAATGCATACAAAGAATTTAGAATAGAAACTATTGCTAGATCACTTCTCACCAACTTTAGAAGCTTGGGTTAAGAGTTATATTGTCACTTTAATAAACAATTTCCAAAAATAAGCACAGACACTTATAGTGCAAACCTAACCCCATTAATTGAAAGGCAAGAGTAAGGAATAGGAAGGAAAAACAAAAAAAATTGATCAGACAAAGATAATTCATGCCAAGGATTCATTAAATCTCCATTGTATAATTTAGTAAAATTCAAAGCAACAAAAGAAACATTAGTGAATAAAGTGTTATTTACATTAAATTTTTAAGGGAAATTTAAGTCTCCAAATATTATCGTTAGCCCCAATTTTTTACATTTAGCTTGATATTAATCGGTACATAGTATAAAATCTCCATGTTTAACCAACACAATTCTTTTGCATAATTTTACATAATAAGAATTTATTTTGCCTAAATTTCTAGCTGTACTGTTTTGAGATCCTAATATATTTTATTTAGATAATTTATAAAATTAGAATACTTAATTAAGGTATCCTAGCAGAAAATCCTTGTTATTGGCATACACACCAAGCGACAAACGAAGTGACTCGGTTCAGAAACCATGAGTTAAATGTATACATAAATATAAAAATAACTATTCTGCATTCTCTCTTAGCCCTCTTTGGAGAAATACCCTGTCAAACTCATGTTCCTGATTTCTGCGTACATTCCACCGTCAGCTGACTTCGACGCGGGGGACTTCCGCCGCGTCGTGGCACGGTTGCCGAGGCCCTTTCTCTTGCTTGGAGATCTGAACCTAAGGCATCCTCTTTGGGCAGATTACTCAATAAATCCCAGGGGAAGGGTCCTTGCCGATCTGATCGAAGAGCTTGAGATAGGTGTCTTAAACGTGGATAGGTTTACGCATCACTGTCCAAGAACCGCTTCATTTTCTTGCCTTGATCTATCTTCGTGCTCTTCGGATGAACAGCCTGATTTTGATTGGGGGGTGGTCGATGACCTCCATGGTAGTGATCACTTTCCCATTCAAATATCATTTTAAGGGCAAACGCCGTCTGAGAGCCCACCTCGGGGGTGCTTGGCGTGGGCACGGTAGCCTGCATTTCAAGAAATGACTGAATTCTCTATCTAAGTTGAGGAGTTTAGGTCGGTAGTTGAGGCCGTTGAGTTCTTCTCCGGCAACCTCATCGCCGTGGGCCTGACTACTATTCCTAGGACGTCTGACTTTTTCGCACGCCTACGACTCCCATGGTGGTCGGCCGAGTGTGAGACAGCCCTCAAACAGAAGCGTTATGCCTACATGCGCAATAAGAGCCACCCGAACGATTTCACTGTCACTAAATTTCGTCGGGTTAGGGCTAGGTTCTGTTTATATTTCGAAGCACGCCCGCCGCTCTTCTTGGCGGTCATTCGTGTCTTCACTCAACGGGAAGACCCCTTTAGCTAAGGTGTGGAAGCGAGTCAAAAGGATTCTGGGCAAGTTCTCGTAGGATCCCCACCCCGTTCTCCAGGACAATAGGACCGCAATCTCAGACCCAGCGTCCGTGGTGGAATCCTTAGCGACCGCTTTTTCTGCATTCTCTAGCCGGGATGCTGCTCCGCCAGCATTCAATGGACGTCGTCATGTCCGACTGGAAATCGCCGTATGTGAGGCTTTCCTTCGTAGACAGCACTACGCTAAAGTGTTTTTCGAACTGGAGAAGGCCTATGATACCGCATGGCGATAAGATATCATGGAGACTCTCCAAACGATGGGGGCGAGGGGACGCCTCCCAGTGTTCATATCTGAATTTTTGCGAGATCGTCGATTCTGCGTACGGGTGGGGGGAGCTCTCTCCGGCCAAAAGGAGCAGGAAGAGGGTTTCCCGCAGGCAAGTGTCCTCAGTGTCACACTCTTTGCCCTAAGCATTAACGGCATCACCTCGGTACTGCCAGAAGATGTTCTCGCTACGCTCTACGTGGACGACCTTTTAATCTCTTTTGGCGCGGCCCAGATGCCAACTCTGGAGCGTCGACTCCAACAGACATTATCTTGCGTCTCTCGCTATGCCGAAGCGCACAGGTTTCGGTTTTGCTTTGACCAGGACTTCTGCTGCCATCCAAGGACAAACTTCCAACCCAGATTTGTTTTTTAATGGCGTGCACCTGGATGTGATTGAGTTGCACCGTTTCCTTGGTGTTGTATTTGACCGACGCCTCACCTGGGAGGCTCATATTCGCAGCCTTAGGGTCTCTTGTACCCGCGCCATGGATATTCTCCGTTCCGTGACGTTTAGCGGTTGGGGCGCTAATTGGGCTACTGCACTACTTTTTTATCGATCCTTTGTTCGTTCGAAGCTTTACCACGGATGCCAGTTTTATGCATCCGCAGCCGATCGTTTATTGCGGAAGGTGGATTCGATCCACCCCCCTGGCCTCCGCCTTGCGACCGATGCCTTTCGCACTTTCCCCATTGAGAGCCAGCTTGTCGATGCTGGGGAGATGCCACTCACGTTGCGCCACGTGCAGTGCATCACTGGCCTGTGCGCGCCAGCACTGCGCCTTCCTCAGTCGGCAACAGCTTTATCTGCATCCGTAGCTGGTGCCTATGCTGGCGAAAGACGCCAGTCATACCCTAAGCCCTTTGGGTTTAGGAACAGGAAACTCCTTTGAAAGCTAGATATAGCTCTCGGGCTGGTGGCGCCACTGGTTCTGCCCAGGACGCCACCCTGGAGGGTACCACATCTGGCTATTTTTCGCCACGCCTCTGCTTCCAAAGCTTATACGGCGCCAGGAGTATTGCGTTTAACCTTTTTGGAGCACACATCGTGTCACGCTGAAACTGTGCAAGTGTATACGGATGGCTCCAAGTCCCAAGACGGGGTTGGCCTTCACGTCGTATCCCCTTGGTTTGAAGTCAGCGGGGCTCTGCCAGGCGCTGCGTCTGTCTTCACGGCCGAGCTGATTGGCAATACACCACTCGGTACGGGAGATTACCCGACGTGCCAGGTTCGGAGACGGATTGTGATCTCTAGCGACTTACAAAGCGCCCTAAGTGCTCTCGGGGATTGGAATCTCCGCATCCCGTGGTTTGCAATATCCGTGACGCCATGGTTTTGGCGAGCCTAGGAGATGTCGAGATTATCTTCTGCTGGGTTCCTGGACATGTAGGAATTGCGTTAAATGAGCGCGCCGATGAGGACGCCAAAGAGTCGCGAGGACTCTGCGACCGGACCAGCGTTTCACTCTTCCTCACACATGGACCTATCCCTCAATACCGCGGCGGCGTCAGGTTGCTTTCTGGCGTCTCAGAATCGGACACACTCGTGTGACGCATCGCTATTTGATGGAGCGCTCGCCTGCGCCCTATTGCGACGACTGCATCGTTCCTCAGACTGTTCGGCACATTCTTGTCGAATGTCCCAGTCTGGGTGATCTTCGCGCACAATACCTTTCCCGATACCGGGATGGGAGGGGTCGCTACCGCCTGTCCCTTGTACTCGGGACGGATTCGTGCACATTGACTTGTGAACTTGTTGACTTTCTGGGGGAGGACGGGCTTCTCCCCTTTATTTTATGGTTACTTTTTGTTTTTTTGTTTGTTATTGCTTTGTTTGTAGGTTGCACTCTTCTGCACCGGATCAGGGGGACCCTCCCCCACTGCTGGAGATTGCTTCCTGATTGTTAAGTTTTTCCAATTTATATCATTGTTATGTTTTCATATTTTCATTTTAAAGTACCCTAGTTCTAGGCTGTCTTCTTTTTCGGCGACTTATGCCCAAGTGGGCAGTTGCCAGATGGGCTCTATAAAATTAAAAAAAAAATCCTGTTCCTGATGATGGTTCTCCTCTATTCTAATTTAAATATTTCATTATGAGAGATTAACGAATATGTATATTATACATAAAAATAAACAAATTCTCATCGAAACCTCGGAACAATAAAAATATAATGTATGTGGGGTCCATTTTTCTTTAGTTGCATTTAATTAACCTGGTCCTTTTGCTTAATTCCTAAGTATGTTCTAAACATTGTCTTTACAAATTTGGGGAATTGAGACTGCTAATATTGCATGGTCATCATCTCGAAGATATAACAAAAATAATCAGAATATTATTTACGTGCTCTTTCATCATGAACGAATTTATCTACACAACTGAAAATTAAAAGACTATATTTTGATGAAAGTGACTCAAGGAAAACAATTTCCAAATAGAGACAAGTGATGCCAGATAATTGTAATAAACATATTTACTCATGTAGTTACATATATCCGCATAACCTGAGGTGATTAGTAAAAGAAGAGTGTCTATTAGAAATCCGCAGGAGAAACCATATTAAAATCATGTGCCTAGTGGTTGAGAGCAAAATTGCCGGATAGCAGTGATTTCTTTACTAAGAAAACTTATAGAAGAACCTTTGAATGGGCTAGGAGAAAGTTAAAGATCTTTGACTATATATTTCTTTAGAATAATTTAATTTTTAAAGCAAATACATATAAGATAAATGAAAATAAAAACTTATACACTTGGTTTCTTAGATGTGAAATATATTTGCTATCAAATTGTGAAAAATTAAACTATCTACATGTTGTTCGGGCTAAATTTGACGATTATAATCTCTCCTTTATTTTAAGAAAATGTTGATATATCGGTGAACAATTAACCGCGTTGGATAGAATACAAAGTAGAGTTTTGCTTACGATAAAGCTAGCCAACAAGCACGAGAGAAAGCCATCTGAATATTGCAAAAGAGTTAGCAGCATCATTATTCTTTGCGCTATCAAAATGCCGAATTCGTGACTGAAGTTTAGTGATCTGTTACCAATGTAAATTCTGTAAAACTTGACATTAGCAGCTACACCGGAGAAGACAGAAGGCGTTCTGACTACGTTCGCTAGATGGAATTCATCCAACAAGTGCAGGAGAAAATTATGCAAGATCCAAACTTGGGGAGAAATATAGGTGATGGAGTAACTAACATGACGCTGCCCCTGAATGAGAACCTTCAATACCATTCGTACCAGAGGCAGAAGGGAGAAATTCTCACAGCTAAGGCCAAGGAAAACTGTATGAAGAAACTGAGGTATCCTGTTGGGCCTCGGGCATTCTGGTTCATCTAAATGAAAAGAACTTATGCCTAGGCTTGCTGCACAATATCCAAAGCAACAGGTGACTTGCCTTTAATCCATGAGACCTTCCACGTATCATGACAAGCAAGTTCCCCAAACTGTGATGGTATCTGGGTGTCTCTCCTCTGCATGATACCATGAGGACCCACCTGTTCGACCATGGTATTTGGCTCAATTCAGAAGGCTTTGTGGAGCTCCTGGATATTGTGGTCAAAACTGCCTGGAAATACCTGCGGAAAGAGTCGGTATTGGTTGTTTGAGAATTTCTCCGAATTCACCGCTCCATTTTTTGGCTTCCTAGATCCGTCTATTTTTAACCCATGGATTACCTTGTGTGGGGTGCAGTTGAGAAAAACACAGCACTCTGTCTGTAACCCTAAGGCAAGCTAGTGGCCAAAATCAAGGTTACAAAGATCTTCCCAAGAACACAGTGAAGAACACATGCACCTGGATTCGACCCGTCTTGAGGGAGCGGTAAAAGCTGAGAGATGTAACTTTAAGTAAAATATTATCTTCTAGCTATAATCTACTTTATTTTAAAAAATTTTAAAATACATTTACTTTTTGGCTGAGATATTGCGGGTGGCTTTTCGTGCAACCACAACGTCCAATTTATCCTGAAAAGCAAGTATACTTAAAATTATAATAGGAGATTCAATGGCCAGTTGAAACGATTATGAGGAAACTAGTCTGCCAAGGAGTCTTGTGATAGACATGAACTTCAGAAATCTACCCAAGATTCAATAAATTGGGCATGGCTGCTGGTTTATATATCTGGAGAAAATCTTTATCGCAATTCCCCTTAAAATAATTAAAACGATACATTCATTTAAATCAAGCCCTTGGGAAGTCGAAAACTGGTGCGATTAGCTAACCTCTGCACCAACATCAAAAGAAATGAACATAATATTTAGTCAAATGAGTGTCCTCTAACTTAGTATTGAATTGCTGTGTGTTAGGCCACGCAAAACATTGAATGATTACGAGAGAGGGATGTGGTTGTCCAATGTATTTATTTGAATTATGAAGCTTGCCATCTTCATGCGGACAGGTGAATTCATAAATTACATTGGAAGTTTTTAATTCTTTTTTCGTACTTGTGTCATTGATAATGAGGTGATTACTTACCTTTTTTAGTTTTATATATATTGTGACTTGTAGCGTTTCTTCTGGATTTGTGCATTTTGTATTTTGGTGTATAATATTCTTGATTGTTTTTTCGTCGATTTTATACGATTCACTCACGAAAAACTTTAGTACAAGCCACCATTATCAAAAGGAGAAGTGACCGCACACGCCTTCATATCCTGGAAGCAATCCTAATCCGCGAAGATAAACTGAAGATTAATGTCCAATTGAGCATCACCAAGCAAACCTTAAAACTCTTTACGGATATACGGTCAATAATGACCGAAATCCCATTCCCAAATGTATTTTTTCTAACTACTTCCTGTCGACCTCATTCTCCCTTCTTTTGATTATCTAAATTATCTTTAGTATATAAATGTAATGCCTTTAAATGTTTAACCAGTGTAAAATTAATTAGCTCCGAAGATGGACAAACGTGACTGATAAAATTTTTCATTTTCCTGTGGGATAATTTTCACATATATATATATATATATATATATATATGTATATATATATATATATATATATATATATACACATTCATATATATATATATATATATATATATATATATATATATATATATATATATATATATATATATATATATATATATGAGGGAATAGATATTCACCCCCCCCCTCCCAAGTGAGCCTCTGGTCGTTAACCACAACGTACTGGCAGTGTAGACGCCGTAGCCCTACCACTTAACCACCTTCATTCGCCCCTCATCTCAAAAAGAAACTAAACGGTTAAAACAGCAAGATTTTCCCTAAGAGCGGGTATCCAATTTCACCTCAGCTGTGAAATTGGAGGAGCGTCTCCCTAAAGCCAAAAGGTCCCTCAGGACCAGAGGATGACGTCCTGAGAAAAACCGTTGGAGGAGGAGACTTCATGCAGCATTTCCACGCATCCTACCCCCCACCCCCCTCCCCCACCTCCTGTCACTAGCCCGGTGGGGTGACGACATATAAAAGCAAATATCTTTGGAGAAACGGGGTTGATAGTAAGTTCAACTTACCCTCGTCAGAGAAACCCCAATATCCGCGTGTATCCCAAAGCACCGAGATAGTCCTCGCCCTTGAGGAATAGTGGAACTAAGAAGAAGCTCACCCTGGAGCCAGTTCCTGGTTGTCCCACCGAACTTTAAGTTAACTTGTTTTAAAAAGCAAGTTCAACTTACTCTCGTCAGAGAAACCCCCTATCCTGGTGTATCCCAAAACACAGAGATAGTCCTCGCCTTTTAGGAACACCTCAAGTGAACTCCCCCAGCACTCCTCTGAGTCAAATGATTCAAGAGAGATAAAACGTAATCGCGGAGTTTTGAAGTACGTAAACAACCCATACTTACGAACTCCTTCCATCACTCGGTCCTTCCTATACCACGACAATATATATATATATATATATATATATATATATATATATATATATATATAGAGAGAGAGAGAGAGAGATATATATATAATATATATATATATATATATATATATATATATATATATATATATATATATATATATAAATATACAAGCTATGGCTTTGCCATTCCCCCACGCTACGGTGGAAGCATGTGCTTCGCTTCGCTCGCTTTTAGCCGTTTGGGCTGATGGCCTCCAGCGGCTTTAGCCTTTCAAATCTCTATTTTCCATCCTCTTTGATTAGGGTTTTAATAATTTGTTCAAAAACCTCCTTCATCTCACTTAACAAATTAAAAAATACATATGTAAATACAATAAAGTTTTTTCAAAAATTGATATATATATATATATATATATATATAAAGTATTTGAATTGAGTTTTTGAAATACTTTAAACTATTGTCTTCCAAACCACTTTTTTTCAACCCTCTTTCATAAAGGTTTTAACTATTGTTCAAACACCCACTTTTTCACCTAAACTGACAGAAAATTTATAAATACACTAAAACTAAATAATCATAATCAAAAATTGAGAATTGATTTTGCGACTGTCTAAAACTAGGATCACGTTCTCCTGGTAGAACAGACGAACACTTTAGAGCAGGAGCGGGCAACCTCCGGCCCGCGAAGGCTTAGCGTTAGGGGCCGCTATCTTGATCTGCATTAATATTGCATTCCGGCCTGACAAACCCCAGCTACCCCGAAATAAACAAGTTCTGCTAAACAGTATACTCGTAAATGCAGACCGGAATGAGTCGTAGGTCGGGCAGTGAAAATAAGTAAAAAATGAGATAAATGCATTTCCCTTACAGATACGAAAACTTCATTGAAAACGAAGTTGTGGAGGAGGCAATTCTAGACAAAAAAATAAATGCTTATGACTTTTTCGGCTGGGATGAATTCTTCTTCCGTGACCTCATTCTTCCCTCTAGCAACTTTCCAAAATACATTGCGTATGTTCAACGCATCGTAGCTAGGTTTGGGTGCAATTTACTGTTACGAACAGCTCTTCTCCAAAATTTAGTACATGAAGTCTCACCTTTGCTCGTAACTATCGGACCGCCCCCTTGATGACTCTTTTGTTGTCTACCTCATCTATCGAGCCAGACATTGAAACAATTCTTCATGGCAAGCAGTATCAGCCGTCTCACTTTTTTCTATGTTTTTCAAAAAAATTCTTGCATAATGTATTCTAGTATATATATATATGTATATATATATATATATATATATATATATATATATATATATATATATGGTCACTTTTGTAATTCGTTTGTCACTCCGGCCAGTGGCCTGCTGTCAAAACTCACTATGAAAAATAGATATAGATGTAGTTAATAAATCTCTCTACGGCTTAAAACCAGCTCACGTTTCCCTGGACATTATAATTTCAGGACGATTTAGTCATTGAACAACGACTATCTTCAGCAAATGAGCATCTAATGAGAATACAAAGAAGGGCAAAGAATTACCATGACATAACATTGTAAAAGCAGGGCAGGAAGTTAAACATCAGTTAAAATACTAATTAAATTTTTAAAAATTATGAGTCAAAATCAATTGACCCTCAAGGGGTAAAGACGATTACAAAGCGATCGATAAATATTAGTTTAAAAGATAAATGCTGATTTAAACAAAATTGCCGATGTGAAACACTAAGAGAAAGCATAAATATGAAACTAGAGGAGCAAGTGTAAATGAAAAAATCCTTTCAATACAAAGGGTGACAAAATTTTTTATTTTTTAAAAAAAGGACATAATTTACAGGAAGGAAACAAAAGAAAAAGGCTGTGCTACTCTGTATGTAACAGCCTCTGATTCTTGTTACAACTAATAATGTTTGGATAAAATTCTCTTCTCGGCCAAGATTTTTGCGTCCCCGTTTGAGGGTGGAAAAAGTTCAACGCCACAAAATCTCTTACAAATTAGAAAGTATTCGATTTGGGAAAATTGTGATATAACTCTTAAATGAGCGCCTATTCCCGAAAATAGAATGAGTAAACTCTATTTAATGGAGTTTTTGAATAATTTGAAGTATTTCATTAGAATGTTGAAGTGATTCGAACTGGAGCCTCGTCGTTACAGAACTGTTATCTGAGAGATATTAAAAACATACCTTTTGATGAGGAAATCAATAAAAATTAATTGTACTCAAATTTTATTATATTTGATAATACAGTAATATTGAAAAATTAACAAATGTAGAAAAATCAAATTTAGGCAAAGTAGATGAATAGTTGATAAAAAAACGACAATCGTTGAAACATTTTAACCTTAAAATCTACTACTTAAAATAAATGGATTCCATGGACACTAGGCTACTTTGCTAACTTCTTGAGTCCCTGTAGACTCAAGTTGGGTGGGTAACTTGCCTTGCACATCCCTTTGGGCTGAAATTGAAGCAACTAAAAAGGTATTTTTTTGGTAAGCTTTAAGGTAAACAGCAAAAAAGGTAAGTGTTTGTGTGTGTGCTTTACTCTACGAAACTTTTATTTATTACCTTTACGTTGTGCACAGGCATATCAGATTGGATGCGAGTGCCAATCGTAGAATCTGTAGTGTGTCTTACTTTCTGCTCGTCCTTCACAGAAGTGGAACCTTGTTTGGGCTGTAGAGGTTTCTATTACCTATAGTCTTTCACGACCGACATGGCATCCGCATCAGCGGCAGATGTTGGCAGGTTGAAGGGGCTTGAAATACTCACCTTGAGATCCCAAGATAAATTTAGCTTATTCATTCTCCTGAATGCCCAAGGACTGATCAGCTCCACAGCTAGTGCCTGCATGTAATTCCTCCTAACCAGAGCATTTTTCTTCAGCCTTTTTATGTACTCAGTGTATATGATGAATGAGTTCAGTGTTACTAGGTTGAGCAAGCCATAAAATATGTAAAGTGTCCACCCTAATTTTCTGGTTTCTTTCTATCATATAATTTGGTATTTCTTCTTGATGGCCTTGTTTGTGCCACCAATTATCATACCCAAGTTTTGTAGGAGCTCTAGTGCCAAAGAGACGTGAAAAAATTGTCTGTTGCGACGTTGTGATTGGTGTGATGGAATGGCCTGGTTAGCTCTTTCCGATAGTAATGACCGAGGCCTTACTCCTTCTTTTGGTTTGCGTCTGTCTTCCCAGGGTACGGGATAGCATCAACCATGTACTTTGGTTTGTTGTCATCACAGAGAATCATCAGTTTCAATCAATGCTTTGTTGGTTTGCATAGGATATACATCCTAAAAGAACACCTCACATAAACGCCAACAGCAGTTCATCTACAGTCAGAATTTCTCCTGACACATACATGTCTCTTGACTTTGAATAAATGTCCCAGATTTGCCGTCTGTTGCTTTTCTCTCCTACCGAGTGTTGGAGTCATCAAACCGGAGATAATTTACGAGAAATTCAAACTTTTGTAGTGCAAGGCCTGTATGGTACTCACTGACAAGCAGCCACAATCAGCTGAGCTTTTCGAGTATATCTTCCTCTCAAATGGGGAAAGCCACAAACAATCCTCATTTGGGAGATGGTATTAAACTTCGCTTCTTCATGACAGGAAGAGACGAGTTAAACCAGACAAACTAGGAAGACCTTTAATTAGTACCTGTTTGTCCTAATCATATAAGATTGAAGGCAAAATACTGCTTCCTTCTTGGTACAACTTTGAGCAACAGGGAATTTAAAAGAATAGAGATGACTATCTCTATCCTAATTAATTTCTCATTTCGAAAGTTACACGCATTCCTTTCTGGGCCTCGTTACGCCCCAACTGCATCTCGCCTCGTTTATATAGGTAAAACCACTCGCCAAACCGCGCTGACTCTAAGGTTCACGTCCTACCTAAAAGCAATCGTCAAGAGGCTAAACTGGCACAACGAGGAAATTAAAATCGATGAGGGTTTACTTCCATCACTTGAGATTCACGGATGATGTTGCTTCTAGGCAGGATGATCGCGGATGCTACAACAACGTATGCACGGAAGCAAAATGTTCGGCCTGAAAAAAAATCTTTGCGGAAAAAAGTCATGATAAACCGACAGGGATCGAAATGAGACATATGACAATTGAAAACGAGAAAATTGAAATGGGAGAGCAATATATTTATCTAGGTCAACCTCAAAAGCGAAATTCCAGTGCCTGCAAAAAGTATACAACCAATGCATAATCCTAACTATGGCCTATGGAGCAGAATCTAAAAAACTGATCAAAAATTCACAGTAACATTTAAAACATCACAAAGATCCAATGAACGCATTATGATGGGAATAACGCGACACGACAGAAAATCAACCACTTGCATACGTAAAATAATATACTTCAGATTATTATGAGAGTTATAAGAAAGTTGAAATGGAACTTAACACTCCACTCAAGGTAATTAAACATAAAACCTCTGGGTTCACTCGCCTAGATGTGTGATTAGCCTGCATGAATATTATGAAACTATCTAGTTTCGCCCACAAGCTCGCCAGATCTGAACCTCATCAAAAATCTATGGAACTACCGCAAAAAAAGTGTCAAACGTCAAAGACGGCATACATGCAATTTAGCTGAACTGTACAATTATTTTATACAAATATAGCTGAACATTGATTTATTCTAAATCCTATTTTCGCTGACAACCAATTGCTACTAACCTGCTCTGGTAAAGTATGCCAACTTGCCCAAATCTTTTCATAAAGAAACAAATCATAAGAAATTTCAGCCGTTGCTGTAGGATCAGAGGATTTAAACTATGGTCCAAACACAGTGCTCTTTTATCGAGGAATGCTGCGAGTCAAAATGAGAATACATAAAATTATAATCTCAATGACAACAACAAAGTCCTAAATAAAGACTCGTATTTTGCAATCTACAACTGCTGAAAAATATCTGAAGAAATATATCCTACAGAACTCTTCACTGAAGTCAATGATATTAAATTAGATATAATTCATCTATTGGAAACTCAAAGGGACGTGGAACCTATCACTGAAACAATCACTTATCACCTATTTTACCACAAAAGAAAGAAAGACTAAAGACAGCATGGAGTTGGATTCCCTATGCATACTGTGCTCAAAGAAATGGTACTGGAGATTTGACGGAATATTGGGACGAGTAGCTTACTTAAACTCAAGAGTTTTAAAAGAAGTACAAACTCAAAATAGTCCACTTGTACGCAGCGACATCCGCTAGAATTAGTTAGTTCCAAGAAAAAATAGATAGATTCTATGATGAAATTAGCATAAGCCTAAACCAAAACAATGCCCATTTTAATATTGCCAGGGGAGACTAAGAAAATGTAGGCAAAGTAATGAGTCATACAATGAAAAGTTCTCAATGGGAGAACGGAATGAAAGACGAGAAAATATAGTTGGCTTTACACTGGCCCAAGACCTCAAAAATGACGGAGAAATGTTATAAAAGAAAGAACCAAAGATACACAAGAATAAGCTCAACCTATGAGATATATAATGAAATTGATTGCCTTCTGGTCGTCAATAAAATCATTCTTAATAAACTTTAAATCAGTAACCATAAGGTGATCAGTTATAATATAAGAATTAACATTTCAAATGATAAGAAAGCTAGTTCACTCAAATTATCGCTCTAGAATTCGGGCGCTATCTTCATAAAGCATTTCTGCCATGAAAATCTCATTGACCTCCGTAAAACCGATAATCAATAACTTGATTAAACACATGACAGACACTACGGAAAAATACATACAAAAAAACACAGAAGGATCCCTTAGCCAAATCACGAAGCGCTAAAACCTTAAGGCTACAAACACTAACCAACAAACTGAATTAGCAGTTTTTGGTGGCTCCTTCGCGTCCGCTTAAAGGTTAAAATTACATTAGGGTATTTGTCCAGATCTAGAAGGGAGACTCAATTGGATCGAAATGTTTTGATCGGACGGGAAAGGCTGGCAATGAGTATTATCGGTGGAGAATTAAGTCTCTTTATGCAGACTTCGTTTCACAACATTCCCTTTCATATGCCTCAATTTGGATCTTATAAAAGTCATGACAGATGTTATCTAGTGCATTCCAATAAGCTCACCGACAACTTGCTATAATTCTCTCATCTCTACCATACATCCCATTTCATAAGAACTGCAAACATGCCTTGCTTACTGGAACTAACAACGGCAAACAATTCTTTTCACCACGTTTATAAGAGATGTACATAGATGTAAATTCTTTTAAAATGCAAATTGAATTTCCGGTTTTTAAATTCCAGTCTCGAATATGTAAGTAAAACATTTCCTTTGTATTCTCGCAGGAGTTTTTCAATGTAGCAGAAAAGAGATAATTCAGTTGATAACGTCTTATTTGGAATTGATTTCAGCGTATTGGTGTTTACGAAGTTATCAAATAGTTTGAAACCATTTATAAGTGCATTTTAGCTAAATGCTACTGAATTTAAAGGGCTTTGAATTGGGTAATTAACTTCAAATCTTCCTTTAAGAGCCTTGTGCCTCGTTCCTCCGCTAACAATTATTTAATGCTCCCGGTCGGTAGAGGGAATTGGCGATTTATTCCTTTTAGAAGACATTTCGTAATCGATGACATATTTCTTTAAAGCCATAAAATTTTCAAGTTCGAACCTATAAAGGCCAAGATCAATGCCTTTTTAAGATGTCAACTGGGATCCGTCAAAGGGCAAAAGAATAAAAGTTTTATTTAGAAATAGGTGTGCCACATATGGTTCGCTCATGTCGCACAATGCCTTTTAAATGAGAGGAAAGTTTTTGATTAGGTTTATGAATCATACGGAGGAAATCATCCTTTTTTTATCGAATGACTTGAAGGAAAGGAGTAAAAGTAGAAAAATAAAAGAATTTACCGCCATGGAAACTCCAATGAAAGATCAAGCGAAAAATTGTTCTTTCGTGCTTTGAAAGTCAAACAAAAGAGTAGATCTTGAAAAGTCAAAGGCTGTGCGTATATAAAGGCAAGATTTCAGCACGCCTAGATGCGAACAAGCTATTAGAAGAAACGAAGGAATTATAACACTCTTAATTTGAAAGTAAAAATATCACACTGAACAAGTAAGGAACTCACATATATATCAGCCGAGGTTCAGTACACAGAAATGCGAACGAGTCACTTTCGACTCCTATTCCTTCTACTCGGAGTGAATGTTAAAACACGGTTTCATTTGATTATTTCAATAGTAACGAATTTTGTATGAGATATAAATATCAAAAGAGAATTTTGTACCAATGAAACGAGCTATGTAATTATCAGCTATAGAAAACAATTAGTTAGTAAGATTGCGATTCCTTTCCCAAATTAACACCATTGAGGAGTCAATTTAAACATTTAATCAAAGGTACCTCCTTTTGATAAGGCGCGATGAGCATTAAAAATCTTTCATCCTGTGTGCCATGCAAGTCATTTTAATCGAAACAGCTTTACTGTTCCTTTTCGGGGTCAGGAAAGAAAATTTAAGGGTGAAAGGAATTGAAAAAAGAAATAATTTGCCTGGCTTTTCTAAATTTTTATTTAGCTACAGACTTCCTTGGTCATTCTTTTATCCGAACGGTGGCAAGTCATGGCCAATTTTTTTTAGAATAATATATATATATATATATATTCGTTTTAAAATTTACGTGATGGGAATACTTATTTATTATCTAAATTATTGCAGCTTTATTAAAATTCAGCATTTTAAAAAATAATAAAAAAGGTCATTCCTCCGCTGAATTCAAGATTGCGCTCTTTTCCTTTTCTTGAATGAAGTGGGTATAAGTCCCTGGACCTTTGCTGTTCGTAATATTTTTATATAAAAATAATATTTGACTCTTTTTTTAATTCCAGTTATGGTTCTTTCCAAAGAAAAGTCTGCAATAAATTTGCTTTGTAAAAGCCTTCTGGAAGTCCAAAAGCTGCCAATGATACCCAAATTCTCCTGTTGGTAAGGTCTCAACTCGAGAAACGGGTTCACTATTAGAGAGTACCAGATTTGAACATTTTAGAGTTCAGACTGGAGCAAAGCCTTTTCCAAATATTTCTCAAGTCGAGCGTTAGAGCAATTGGGTTGGAGTCCCCTTTAAATCATGAGCGATCTAAAACTTATGACGTAGATGGAGAAGCACATGAGTTTGCTTCCCGCATCCCTTTTCATGGGTGTCTGCCCTCTCCCCTACACAAAAACATGCTACCCGATGTTCCCACCATTTCTTTGATGTTCTGAGTGCAGTATCACTACACATCTGTCTCAGCCAATAAAAGAAACACCATTAGTTCTGGAGGACATTAGTGATTACTCTAACTCGATCGATATTGCCAACATGACAAGGGGAAAAATCGACAACCTGAACAACTACGAGATGACAAAAAAAAATCGACTCTAATGATAATAAGTTCAAAGTTTTAACCATAAAGCTTATAAAAACCACGCTCATCTTAATGCAAGGGTATTATTAACCCTACCATCTAGAAGGCAGAGTTCTTGACCTCAAAAATGACTCAAGATTTTATACGATTAATCTTAATGAGAAGATTGAGAAGGAAAAGAGGACTCTACAGTCCCAATACCGTTTAACGGCATTGTAATCGACAAACAAGAAAAAAAATGTAATGACTCAGCTAATACCGAGTCTACTATCTCCTTCAAATGCCTACATCTCGTAAGCAAGACGCAACAAAAAAAAGAACAATAGTTTCAGAATCATTTGACTAGTTTTATTTTTAAAAGCTTCCACTAACACCGCGTTCTGCCAAGGATCGTCCACGATTTTAGCGATCTCGACGTGAAGAACGTAACTGTGAATGAGCGAATCAATTAAAGATGAGAAATATACGCATTTCTTCCTGAAGATGTGTAACAACACATAGTATACATGAAAATAGAGGCCCGGACATACACTTTCGATGAGGATATGAAAACAGCCAACTGTAACTGCGCCTCGGTGATGAACTAATATAGAATTAAAAGATAGAGGTAAAACCCGAATAAAACAAAAACTAATTATACCAACAGAATTATGAGTGACCGAATAATGTCTTTTTGATTGTAACAGGCAATATAGAAGTGAATATAATATATATATATATATATATATATATATATATATATATATATATATATATATATATAATACAAGAGAAAGAAGAATTGGACGCGAATCCCAATATGTAGAAAGTTAAGTTTAGTAAAAAAAAAATACGAGCTGGACAAAACAAAAAAGATAGCAAAAATGAAAAGATCTGAAGAGAACAAAAACAAAATCAAACTTAAAACCAAAATATAACAAAAACAAATAACATCAATAATCAATGTAAAAGCAAGATCAGCGGTTCTCGAACGCCTGACGGAGAAGCTTAAGATTTGTAAGCATATCTTCGGTCTGTGGCATACTGCCTATTTGGTTATAGGTAACGAGTTTTGGTCTCAAGAAAAATATTCTACTACACATATCCTAATAATTTACTCTTGGTTTAACTTTTCAGATCTATGCTTATTTCCTAGGCCTAAAAGCAAGACAAAGTTTATCGGAATTCTTTGGATTTTCGCAAAAAACCCCAATCCTCCCAGCTCTAATTTTTCATCTAAAACTGCTCTTGTATACGAATAAAATAACATGGTTTAAATTTAATGATTTTTCCTAACTTTAGGATTTGTTATTATGTTTTTTTTTAATTCTAAAACATTCGATAATCCTATGTAATTTTTCCGCACTCTAAGAAAGATCTGATTAAAGCTTCAAATTTCCAAAAATCCCGCTTTATTTTGATAATTTTTTCTTTCAAAAAAAATCTGAAACGATTTATAAGAGTGTTTAATTTTCCAAAGAATTCAAACAGTTCAAAAAATTGCCTTCCAAAAATATAGTGTTATGGATCACGATTTGTATTTTTTTATTTTTTTATTTTTTTATTTTCAAATCATTCTATAATATTTCTTTTTTTTAAATTCTTAGAAACAACTTTGAAAAAAGCCTCGATACACGAATTATTAGCATTCGTCCTAATAATTTTGGAAAACCTCTCTGAATCTCTCTTTTCCAATCATTTTTCTTTTAATAAACTCCAAAACACTCAATAAAACCCTTGAATTTAAAAAAGATTTATTCTTAAATTTTTTGACTAAAAATAAAGTAACATATAAAGTCTCACTTGAACTGGGGATTTTTTTTTAAATTCTGATAGTTTAAAAAAATTTCTTTAAAATTCTGACAGTTTAAAAAATTTTCTTGCTAAAATAGTGTGTTAGCTCATTTATTTGCAACTAGCAAATAAAAGAACTACGGAAATGGATTTCAGCATTATTACAGAAAAATAAGTATGATTACAGGTGAAAGGGCCAGTATGGATATAATATGCAGGGTGGTCTCTAAAGCATTTGAGAAAGGGTGTCAAATTGGAATCAAGCATATATTCTAAATCTAGGAATAAATAAAAATTTAGAAATAATTTTATGTGATGAATTAATGGAAAAATACGTATATATAGACAGGAAATTAGACACAGAAATGAAAAATCTGAATGACTATGAACGGAAATAAAAATAAAACTAATAAAGACAAAAACCAGCTAATACCGATGTATAGAAAGAAGATGTGGGACGTTTACATCGACGGCGCACGATGCAGATACAATAATGGGAGCGACTGTAGCATGATTCTTACCAGTAGATTTTTATTGTGGTATGAATCCTACGTAAAATACATGCTAAATGTCTGAAAAAAACAATTACCTATTTATTTAGTAAATATTCTTGCGTAGTTTAATCTTCTTTGCAATATCTTGTGTAATTTTATGGCCTACGTGGACTAGTAGGTTCAAGTTCGTATTTTTGATATTTTCATTAAGGGAGGATACAAACTTGTTGCCGGGAATTTATATTTTTCACTTGCTCGCATTCAGGATTCATGACATTATTATTTTAGTTTCTGTCACCCTTAACTATTTTTCACTCTTCCCTACCCTTTCTATCCCCCCTTTTCCACGATCTTTTAGTTTCTCCCCTCATTCTTTCTCGATTAAGTGAAAATGCCATCGTTGATTACAGTAACTGTGATTCATTTCTATTTTAAATTAAATAAAAATAATTAGGTTATGCATTTATTTCATAAGTTTGTGCCAGCCGAACTTTTTTAGAGGGAGGTAAATCTATATTCCTGTTAAATTCTTCCCTTGTAATTTCTTTGTCATTAGCATCGTTGGTCCATCAGATTTATTGCATGCATCAGGATACATCAGATGAGAGTAAAACTCACAGAGAAACATGACCAATGTTTTTTTTTGTTAATCGAATCCTATTCTTTACTTTTTTATTAAATTTAAAATAAATATATTGATTATCTTCTTTTTAATTAAATACTTATGGTAGGAATCAAGCCTATTGGTATTAATCATGCTACATAGCACCAAAAACAGAAGGCAAGAATTTAGACAAACGTGAACAACAAATAGTTATAAGAAACAAGTAACCAAAAGGATAAACAAAGCAAAGGGAAAATGTGATAATAAGTAAACAAGATTTATTAATACCCGAACATAAAAAAAAAGAAAATTAACTTAACTAGCCGATCAAGACAACCGATTTGAATAACAAACTCGAATGGATAAACGAAAAGGACCTAACATAAACGGAGGATTTGATTAAAGGAAAGGAACTTATAATAACATAGGAGTAACACTAAGTATACAGAAAGAGATGAAATTATGGGATGAAAAACAAACGATAAGAAACTTGAGGAAATAGATTTCTAGAAACAATAGAAAAAGCTAATAACGATTTGAACTTCTAACACAATAAACAAAAAAACTAAAACAGAGAAACATACTTTACCTATTTCGAGCTTAAATCTAAAATTAGTTTAGGTAACAAAGATTTGCGTGACCTAAAAGGAAACTTGAAATTACCTGCAAACTTCCAACTTTTTGCATTTCATTCTTTCATTTTTTACCGCTATCTATTCGTCAGGCCAACCGTTAACATATTGGACAATTGCCAGTGCACAAAACAATTAAATATGGCAAAAGATCATAAAATACCATGGTTTGGATCCCACGTTAAACTGTAGTTTCCTCGATCACCTATGTCAACATTTAGGCCTCCCTTCGCCCTTTCCGCTTCTTCTCCATAAACCAGGGCTCTTTTCTCCGGGGTCTTTTAATTCGTGGAGGACGAAAGCTTCTAATTACATGAGGAGAATTAAGGCCTGACCCATCCACCCCACCCCCACCCTGGCACCTCCTTGGAGGGCTAGGGTAGAGAAAAGGGGGCTTGGTCACGGTAATCTATTTCTTTCTCTCCCACTTTCCAATTTCATTTCATTTTATTTTCACCATTCTGCCCCGAATATGACCTACTATCAGGTCAAAAGACGTCTAGGCAAATAAAGTCATGCCTCTTCCGAAAAAATCTTCATCGTCGAGAGTCATGTATCATAATTATAGTTAGAGCTATAAAGAAACAGCAGTTCAAATTAAACAATGCAGCCTTTGCTGTGGACTTCACTGAATCCTGCATAAAAAATGGGATCCTTCTAATATATATATATATATATAGTTAGGAGGAATAAGAAGACCCATATGATCCCTCATGCGAATTATATGTCCAGTCCATTGCAGTTGTTTTTTGTGCAAGCATGGTCTGAATTGAGGTTGTGCTGGCGCGTCGAAGGATTTCTGCATGGGGAATTTTGTCACTTCATAATAGCTTGAGAATCTTCTGCAGAAATCTTTTATGAAATGCTTACAATTGTCTTATATGCCTTTTGTAAGCAGTCCATATTTCAGCGCTCTAGACCTCGTAAGGGGCGCGGCGATTTGCCATCCTGGCCGCCGTGCTGACGGGATCCAGCGCTCCGTCCGGCCCCAGCTTAGCTTCTCTTCCTTCCTTCAGATAGCCCGATTTCTCCCCTACCTCGTCGCTTTTCATACAACCTCTCCCACAACTTTCTCTGGTCAGCCTCTTATTTCACAGGGTAGAATGCTGACCTTCTTCTCAAGCCAACCATCCCGGATCGGGGCTGAGGGGGGAGGGACATTGTTGCCTAACCCCTCAGCTCCGGTTCGGGATGGGGGTTTTTTAACAACCTGCTTCATCCCCACCCATACCTTCCTCACATCCCTTTCCCTCTCCTCTTCAAAATCTATCTTTTTTACGCCGTGTTCAAGGTGGAGCCGCCATGCCGAAGGACTGCCAGGCCACCAGGCGGGAGGGGTGGTTCCAAATGGCGGCGCCTGGCTCTGCCGGGCCTGTAAGCACCTCTTGCAGTGCGGGCTACTGCAAGAGGTGGTGAGCGATTGCGTCCCGTAAAACAAAGAGGGTCACCATGCCCAATGATGAAAAAAAAACACATCTCCCCATAATTCCCCCTAAAACAACGGAGCAGAAAAAAATGGAGGTCCCCCCCCTGTGCTTGCGCAGGGGACCCTCCATACCTCTTTAACCGGAGAGGAAGCTTACTCCTCTCCTACGCCTACGGGTGTAGGGGACTCCTCCTCACCCCCTTCTCTGGAGATGCTTTCGGGCACCTCCCTATCTCCAGCAGCAGTCCCTCCTTTGCTTTCTAAGGGGACTGCCAAGAAAGCCAGCAGGCAGCCCATTGCCGACCGCCCCTCCTGCAAGCGGCTCGGTAGAGCAAACCCCCTTAGGGGGGAGAGGGAAGCCAGGCCCCTTCGGTCGCTTCCCTCAAAAGACCTGCTGGCAAAAATATTAAACCTTGCCGGGGTCAAGGCCTGTGCCTCCCCACTAAAGACTTATGACGCTGCCAAGGGGACCTGCAATGTCCTGGGAGGGGATTGCCAACTGGAGATTCCTCCTGTAATAGACATGGTCCTTGAGGAAAACCAGCCACAGACGGTAGGGGCTTCCATGGGGGGAAATCCGGGCTCGGCGCCAAGCACCGAACCCGAATCCGCCCCTATGCAAGGTCCTCATCAAACGGCTGTGGATTCTCAGGCACTACAAGGAGGGGAGGAATCTCCTCCGGATGATGCCCCTGCGACCACCAGGACCTTATCCATTTCAGAGAAGGACCTGGCTGAGGCCGGTCCATCTGGCCTGGAGGCCTCTACCGGCGGGGGTGAGAAGCGGGTTCATTCCCCGCCCTCCTCTCCAAAAAAGAAAAGGACGAAAAAGACCAAAAAGACGAAGAAGACTCAAGGCTCCTCTCCATCCGCGGGGGCTACGGGGACGGATGGGTCTGCTGCCACTTTGGCAAGCGACAGGACCAAGATCGGCACATCCGGCCCCTCTGCCCCCTCGGGTACGGAGCTCCTGACGATGACAAAGACCAAAAGTGCACAGGGTGGAGCGTCCATGACATCGGGTCCCCTCATTCAGAGGTTACCTGGCGTTTTCCAGCCCGCTGGCTTCAAACGCCTTCTCGTTATCGGCTCCAGTGATGGCACAATGTTGTCCAAGGGCAACATGATCCACCAGAGGAGAGGATTAGCTAGTGCAATTGGTAGAGAGATGAAGGTAACCCGTTTCTCGGACGGGAGCCTTCTGGCGAATGCGGCGAATCCCGCCGAGGCGGCCAAGATAAGTGCTCTTCAGACACTTCATGGCACCCCGGTGAGTGTGACGCCGCACTCTACCATGAACTTTGTGAAAGAAGTAGTTTATGCAAGGGAACTCGTTGACTACTCCATTGAGGACATCACCCTAGAGCTGGCCGACCATGGGGCGGTCAAGGTCGAACGTGTGATGAGAAAATAGGCAGGGTCTCGAGACCCACCCCTACACTCTTCATCACGTTCGACTGTGACAAGCTCCCTGAGTCGGTGTGTGCCGGTTGGTACGGCTACCGCGTGAAGGCATTCGTTCCACTGCCGCGGCGGTGCTATTACTGTCACCGCTTCGGCCATACGAATCGCTCATGTAGACGTGCACAGTCGGGGGCACCCGAAGTATGTGTAAATTGCTCCAAGGTCGCACACGATAAGTAGAAATCGTGTGTGGCCAAGTGTGTCAATTGCGGAGAGCCGCACCCTGCTTCTTCGAAGCAATGTGGTGCATATTTCCTCGAGAAAGAAATCCTGGCCGTTCAGGCCCAGGATCGAATCTCATTCCGAGAGGCAAAGGACTTGGTCCTGGCTCGCCCGGCTCTGCCTAGGACGTCATATGCCTCAATAGTTAGAAAGGCACCCTCTGCTCCTGGCCCATCCAGGCCAACGAGCACGGTTTTTTCCGCGCGCATTCGGAGCCCTTCTGCGGGCTCTACCCAACCTGGGCGCTCTCCTGGTTTAGCCCGGCTAAAACCAGGGCTCCTCCCTCTTCCCCCAGCGTGACCGTTTTCCGTAGGGCGAAACGGCCACGCGCCTCCACCGAGTCGTTAGACTTACAGGAGGCAACACTCCTGAAGATGGTCGCTAGGCCATCTTCCGGGGTTCTTAAAGCTGTTCCTCGAAAGGAGGTCAGCAACAAGGGAGCTTCGGCCCCTTGGCCCACGCCCCGAGGTTGAGCGAGTGGCTCGGAGACGGTGGTTCCTCGAATAGAGGGCCCCCCGCCTTCGAAGCCGCAACGCCCACCTAAGGTTTCGAGGCGGAGGGAGGAAAAGACTCGCATGGCGAGCCCAACCTGCCCCAATAAGTCCTCGAAGGCGACAGCGCCTTCAGCGCTTAGTCCGGCCAACAGCGCCCGGGGTTCTGCCCCGGGAAGCGTACGGCCATTCTCGTTAGGGGCGTCAGTTCTAGGAGGGCTCCGAGCTAGGCCTGGAGAGCATATTCCTCCAATGGAATGGCCGTGGACTTCAGGCCAACTGGGAGGAGCTACGGAGGCTTATCTCGTCCCGTTCTCCGTTAGCTATTTTTTTTGCAGGAGACCATGCTAGGCGCGTGCCCGCTGCCTGCCCTCCCGGGGTATAAGGGTCTTGCGACCAAACCACCGCGGGATGGCCGGGCTGGGGGATGCGCGGTTTACACCCGGCATGATGTCTCTGTTCTTCCTTTCTCTTTAGATACCTCCTTTCAGGCAATGGCTGTGCAGCTACACCTGGATAGAAGGTATAATATCATTTCTGCGTACATTTCACAGTCAGCTGACTTCAACCCGGGGGACTTCTGCCACGTCGTGGCACGGTTGCCAAGGCCCTATCTCTTGCTTGAAGACATGAACGGCAGGCATCCTCTCTGGAGAGATTACTCCATAAATCCCAGGGGACAAGTCCTCGCCGATCGGATACGAGAGCTTGAGATGGGTGTCCTAAACGTGGATAAATTTACGCATTACTGTCCGAGAACCGCTTCATTTTCTTGCCTTTACCTATCTCTAAGCTCTTCGGATGCACAGCCTGATTTTGATTGGAAGGTGATCGATGACCTCCATGGTAGTGATCACTTTCCCATTCAAAAAACATTTTCAGGGCAACTGCCGCCTGAGAGACCACCCCAGGGGTGCTTGGCACGGGCGCGGTGGCCTGCATTTCAGGAAATGACTGAATTCTCTATCTCAGTCGAGGAGTTTAGGTTGGTAGATGACGCCGTTGAGTTCTTCTCCGGCAACCTCATCGCCGTGGGCCTGACTACTATTCCTAGGACGTCTGGCCGTTTTGCACGCCGACCACTCCCATGGTGGTCGGCTGAGTGTGAGACGTCCCTCAAACAAAAGCGTTATGCCTACATGCGCTATAAGCGCCGCCCGAACGATTTCACTGTCGCTGAATTTCGTCGGGCTAGGGCTAGGTTCCGGTATATTTCGAAGCACGCCCGCGGCTCTTCTTGGCGGGCATACGTGTGTTCACTTAACGGGATGACCCCTTTAGCTGAGGTGTGGAGGCGAGTCAAAAGGATTCGGGGCCAGTTCTCTTGAGGACCCCCCTCCCGTTTTCCAGGAGAATAGGACTGCAATCTCGGACCCCGAGATTGCGGTGGAATCCTTAGTGACCGCTTTTTCCGCATTCTCTAGCCGGGATGCTGCTCCGCCAGCATTCAATGCACTTCGTTATGTCGCGGAAAGCCGCCGGCTGGACTTTACCTCCAGAGGCGGAGAACCCTTCAGCGACAAGTTTACTGTGAGTGAGTTGCGTTCCGCTTTCGCTTCGTGCGCGGACACCGCCCATGGTCCGGACGATGTCCCGTACGCCATGCTTCGACACCTGGGTGAGCGAGTCATGGCCTTTCTGTTAGATTTGTTTAACAGGATCTGGGTGGAAGGTCTACTTCCAGACTCCTGGCGTATCGCTACTGTGCTCGCCTTTCGCAAGCCGGGGAGAGATCACTCTACTCCGACCGGTTTCCGCCCAATCTCTCTAATCTCTTGCGTGTGAAAGTTGATGGAGAAATTGGTAAATGTTAGATTAGCCTATTTCCTGGACAGCGGAGGCCATCTGTCTTCTGCACAGTGCGGCTTCCGTAAGTTCCATTCCACGTCGGATGCTCTGCTCCGACTGGAAAACGCCGTCTGCGAGGCTTTCCTTTGTAGACAGCACTACGCCAAGGTGTTTTTTGATCTAGAGAAGGCCTATGATACCGCATGGCGATACGGTATCAAGGAGACTCTCCACACGATGGGGGCGAGGGGACGCCTCCCAATGTTTATATCTGAATTTTAGCGAGATCGTCGATTAGGCGTACGGGTGGGGGGAGCCCTTTCCGGCCCAAAGGAGCAGGAAGAGGGTATCTCGCAAGGAAGTGTCCTCAGTGTCACACTCTTTGCCGTGAGCATCAACGGCATCACCTCGGTGCTGCCAGAAGATGTTCTTGCTACGCTCTACGTGGATGACCTTTCGATCTCTTTTGGCACGCCCAGATTAAACCGCGTCTTTCGCTATGCCGAAGCGGACAGGTTTCGGTTTTCTTGGGCGAAGACTAAGGTGGTGCACTTCTGCCACCATCCACGGGTTTACCCCGACCCAGATTTGTTTCTTAATAGGGTGCGCCTGGATGTGGTTGAGTCGCACCGTTTCTTTGGTCTTATATTCGACCGACGCCTCACCTGGGAGGCTCATATTCGCAGCCTTAGGGTCTCTTGTACCCGCGCCATGGACATTCTCCGTTCCGTGACGTTCAGCGCTTGGGGCGCTGCCTTACTTTTTTATCGATCCTTTGTTCGCTCGAAGCTCGACCTCAGATGCGAGTTTTATGCATCGGCAGCCGAGCGTTTATTGCTGAAGGTGGATTCGATCCTCTACACCGGCCTTCGCCTTGCGACCGGTGCCTTCCGCACTTTCCCCATTAAGAGCCTGTTGGTCGATGGTGGGAAGATGCCACTCGCTCTGCGCCGCGTGCAGTGCATCACTCGCCTGTACGCGCGAGCTTGCGCCTCCCTCAGTCGCCAACAGCTCTCACTGGATCCGCGGCTGATCTCGATGGTGCCTATGCCACCTAGAGACGACAGTCATACCCTAAGCCCTTTAAGTTTAGGGCCAGGAAACTCCTTCGAGAGGTATATATAGCTCTCGGGCCAATGGCGCCCCTGGTTCTGCCCAGGACGCCACCCTGGAGGGTACCACATTTGGCTATTTGTCGCCACGCCTCTGCTCCCAAAGCTTGTACTGCGCCGGGAGTATTGCGTTCGACCTTTTTGGAGCACACATCGTGTCACACTGGTACCGTGCCAGTGTATACGGATGGCTCCAAGTCCCAAGAGGGGGTCGGCTTCCACGCCGTATCCCCTCTGTTTGAAGTCAGCGGGGCTCTACCAGGCACTGCGTCTGTCTTCACGGCCAAGCTGGTGGAAATACACCCCTCGGTACGGGAGATTACGCGACGTGCCCGGTTCGGAGACCGGATTGTGATCTATAGCGACTCACAAAGCGCCCTGAGTGCTCTCGGGGCATTGGAATCTCCGCATCCCCTGGTTCGCCAAATCCGTGACGCCATGGTTTTGGCGAGCCGGGCAGATGTAGGAATTGCGTTAAATGAGCCCGCCGATAAGGGCGCCAAAGAGTCCGCGAGGACTCTGTGACCGGACCAGCGTTTCGCTTTTTCTCACACTGACTACATGGCAGGAGTACGGGCAGCTCTTCGGACTGCTTGGCAAAGAAGATGGGAGACGGTCGAAGGGAACGTAAAGTGGCGTGCCATTGCGCCGCGACTGTTCCCATGGACCTATCCCCCAATGCCGCGTCGGCTTTAGGTTGCTTCCTGTCGTCTCCGAATCGGGCACACTCGTGTGACGCATCGCTATTTGATGGAGCGCTCGCCTGCGCTTTATTGCAACAACTGCGTCGTCCCCTAGACTGTTCGGCACATTCTTGTTGAATGTCCCAGTCTGGGTGATCTTCGCGTACGACACCTGTCTTGGTACCGGGATTGGCGGGGTCACTACCACCTGTCCCTTGTACTCGGGACGAGTGCGTGTACTTTGACTGGTGGACTTATTGACTTTTGGGGGGGAGGCCGGCCTTCTCCCTTTCATTTAACCCAGTTTAATTGTTGTTGTTGTTTTTGTTATTGTTTTTGTTATTGCTTTGTTATTGTTATTGTTATTTCTTTTTATTGTTTCCTGTTCAATTTATGAAAGTAGCCTAGAACTAGGCTGTTTGTTTACGGAAACTTATGCCTAAGTCGGCAGTCGCCAGATAGCCCCTTAAAAAAAAAAAAAAAAAAATCAGCGCTCTAGAGTAGATTATTTATACATACAGCGGTGTAGACAGCTCTCTTTGTTTTTTAGGCTAAGGTTATCGTTTTGGAAGACTCTTATGCGCAGTTTTCCCAAGGCTACAGATGCTTAATTTATTCTGTTGCAGAACTCTTCATCTATACTATACCTATCCGAGAGGATGATGCCTAGATATTTGCAACTTGTGACCTGTTTAATGAAATCAGATGGAGTTCTGGATTCTGTCGTTGCATTAGTATCTCTGTTTTATTGACATTCATCTTCAGACCCATTGCTTTGTAAAAACCGGCTAAGCAATGGAGGGATGTTTGTAGAACAAGTGGTGTGTGTGCAATCAGCACACAGTCGTCTGCAAATTGAAGTTCTAGAATTTGATTGGTCAGAGTTTTTATGCAGGCTTGAAGTCTTCTTAAATTAAATAGATTGCTATCATGTTGGTACTAAATAGCAACCCTGTCCGCTTGAAAAATTGTATTCTGACTGAGTAAGGTGATAGCAGGCATAAAGAGGTCGAATAACACAGGGGCTATGCCACATCTTTGCTTGACACCAACTGACACGCTAAAAGGTTCGGATCTTTCTACTGAGGCAAGAGTATATATATATATTATATATATATATATATATATATATATATATATATATATATATATATATATATATATATATATATATATATATAAGTAATATAAGCTCTCAAATCAAGAAACTTAGTCTTAATACAATGGCTTAAATGCTAGTACACAAGGCACAGAAATAGCAATGGCCAGACGTACTAGCGCACCAAATCTCGAACTCAAATATCACTTTTTCTATCTATACCTTCTCCTAATATCCTATTTACGTATTTCTTTAGCTTAAAACAATATTTATCGTTTAAACCACAATTCTTCCTGGATCCTACAACACAACAAATATAAATTTGACCTGGTTTGCTTACTCAAACTCAACCCAACATCTACCCTCTCACGCAGCTACAAGTCTTAGCGCACTGTCCAGAAGTCCCCTTTAACTACTAGTTTCTTCTCAAATGTAATTGGTTTGTTGGTGCTAAGTAATTCCCGAAATTCACGGGTAAGACTCTGCTGAAATATCAAGGTAAGGTCTTTTTCTTTCCTTTGCTACGGAGAGCCAACGTAGTATTTCAACTTCAAAATTCTTCTAATGTTCATTCAAACATCAACTACTTTAAATACTAATTAAATCAAAGAGCGTAAATCTAAATCTAGTCTTTTCTTAGAGATATCACCCTTTAATAAGAGAAAAATATCTTTCTTGACCTAACTCAAACTCTTTGGCTGACCCTTCTTGAACTCATTTTCCTTTTTCTCCATTCTTCTCCTATCTCACCTAAGATTTTGGTTTCACCTTTGATACAATGGCATCCGAAGTAACATAAAGCCCTCCCCCAAGGAAAAGCATAATATCACCAGAAGAACTTACTCATGGGCTTAACGTTTGTAAGAATTATCTAGAATGGACTGTTGAAGGCTATAACAAATTGATATTTTCTATTAAACCTCTCTTACACTTATTTAGAGCTTATGCATAATTCCTCGTTAGAGAGAAGAAAAGGGGGGTGCTTTCATGTCTCTTGTGTCCTTTCTACGGTGAAACAACGCGTAAAACTTTATGTCTGGGGCTGCTTCTCGTCTAAGGTAACTAGAACACTAATTATTTGCCCAAGAACATTGCCATTAACTCAAAATGGTAACAAAACGTGCCTTTTTCAGCACTATTTTCCCAAAGTTCATGAACTATTTGTGCACGTTCACCGTAAACTTCAGCATGATGACACCATGTCACAAAGTAAAATCAACAAAAAATCCTTGCCAAAAAATAACATTCAACTTTTGGGACCTCGCCCGGAAATTTGCCCTATTTTAACCCAATAGAGAATTTGTGGGCGATAATCCAACTGGTTCTTGATAAACAGAAGCCATAAAATTGGGACCAGTTGCAGGTACTTATTAAACAAAAATAGAGCAAAATCATTCTAGATATAATAACATATTTGGATTCAATCAATCTACACCAATTGAAGCATTCCTGAAGAACGAGAGACATCATTGTAAATATTGACCTTGGATATCAATTGAAGGTATTTATTAATAAAATAGCTTTAGGCTCTAATAGACTGGCTTTCCTCTTCCTGATGTTGATTGGCCTAAAGATAGAAGCTAATTACTTATGAAGGTAATACTTGAGTTTTTGAGCGCACGCCTGAGGCCGCTGTTTCTGGGCTACAATTCAGGCCTTATAACGTCAGAAAGTAGCTTCTGATGTGGCCAATCATGCGCTTTATTTGTTTTAGGTCTCTATTCTTTATTAGTTAGTAAGTGCCTGTACTTCTACTCGATTATATTAATTACTCATGTAATGAATTTGGCAATACTTCAGTGTATGAACGCTAGACCTTACTTACAATTTAGGCCTTATTGCGTCACTATGATAGCCTAATCTGGATATGGCCAATTACAGCATCAAATTTGTTGTTATTTTGTTTTTAGCCTCTATTCTTTATTATTTTGCAAATGCCTACACTTTTACTCAATTATATTATTTTTTTTTATCAATGCATTGATTTTTTTATGTTTAGAAATGTATAATTTTTTATGTTTCGTTTACCTAAAACAAACCATTATTTTCACACACTAGCAACCATTAATTCGACCTTATTTCAAACATTGGCAATCCCGGAGCCGAGCTATTATAAAAGCGAGATTCTTGTGGATTCGGTTTGCTGGACTCTGATAAGACTTTTTTTAATTCCTCGGTCAATTCAATAGACTTTTATATAGATCATGGCCTCATTTGTAAAGGGAAGATTTGTGTCAGGTGTGGAAAAGAAACGCGTCTTGATTATAATAGTGAAAGGTGCAGATGGTTTAGCTTTTGCCGTGAAGTAATTATTTATTAGGTAATTTATGACGACGATTGCAACGACGACATTTAGGAATCGCCTTTTGCATTCAAATGTGATTTTAGCCTTTCGTTAGGAATATTACTATTTTTTTAAGTTGTGGTGGATGTGATAGGTATGGGGAGCCAAGTTCTCCATTTCGAAATTAACTTAAAAATGTTAATTTTTTGCGGAAATAGCCTAAAGTAGGCGGCGCTAACGTCTATATTATTTCTATAAACCTGCAAGGCCATCGCATTAATTGTAGCCCAGAAATAGCACCCCCTAGCGTGTGCCCATAAACTCAAGTATTACTCTTATAAATAGAGTTAGATGAGGTTGTAATTTGAAATTTGGTTCTTATTAAATATTCCTCAACTGCAATTCTATATGTATACTTAGAAAGATCGTTATTGCGAAACGGGGCTGGCCTCAGGAACGTTGCGTAATCGCCCAAGTCTTACGTGCCAATATAATTAACCATTTTTAGTTCTCCTTGGAGGTTTCCGCCCCTTTCACCTTCCTAACTGCAATTGTATTTATCACTGAATATGCTCTTATTAGTTTTCAAATTTTTATAGCTAAATACGTATATAAATAATTGCCTCTCACCTATATTTTTCCTTACGATGCAGATTTAACCAATTTCCATTCTCATTTCCTTATCCTATTAAATTTATATTTAGTCTAAATGTGGAATTTAGCATACATTGATTTTATGCCATTTAGTAGTTATTTAAAAGTTGACTTAATGCTTGATTTAACCTTTTGTAAACCTCTTAACCTTATTATTGTATGAAATTTGTTTTCGACGAAAGATTTGAAGGGGTTTCCTAAATCTATACTTTCTTTGTTCGCGTCCCTTTTCATTTGCCGTTTTTGAGTGTAAAGGTTTCAAACTTGTCTTCGTTGGAGGAAAAGGTGTGTGCTCCTTTGTTCGATGAAAAGGTTCACGTGGGGAAAAATAAAATAAGGTCTTATAATCGGCATTTTGTTCATAATGACTAAGGGCCTCCATGTCTAAAATGAGAGTATAAATGGAAGTTAAAGGGCTGATAGAAGCCATTATCGATCCCTTTCTACTTGAATCCTGCATTTTGCATACAAAGCAAAGGTAACAATTCGAGGATTAAGCGAAAGGATATTTTGGTTGGGCAAAGCGTTTATTTAACACCATTACTAGGTGTCTATTTGGGAATAAAACTCAATGTTCTCTCTTTTCCATTGGAAAAAGAAGTAAGTTCATGAAAATTGTGGTGTCTCTGGGTCTCAAACTTTTAAAATTTACATGGAATAATTATCATCGATAAACTTTATGTACTTTAAAAAATTGTCCTTTAATTTATATGCATAAATGCGCGTGTTGGTTTCTGCTTTATTTCGTAATAAATTCAATCATGAGAGATTGCCAAACTGGCACTTATTACTACTTTTCTCCCGTTACTGAAAGTTGTTTCGAGTCATTGTGAGAGTCTGATTAGCCTCTTATTCACTACTAAGGTTCCAATCTGTATGTAATGACTCTTTATACGGCGCAAAATACCGGAAACTCTGCCTTTTACCTACATTCTCCTCTTCCAATCGGGTTTTATTTTCCTTTCGATAAAACCACTGTGTTTTGTTAGGTCTCAACATCGAAACCTTGCCTTTTCAGCTAGCTTGGTTTTGTTCATTTGCAGTAAACGTTATTTACGAGATGCTTATTCGGAGGTGGCTCCTTAACCGGGATTATAAGTAATAACGTATTGCAATAGAAAGTTGTTATACTTTGAGGGAAGCTGTTAGAAACAGAGGAGCTTTGTTTTGTGTTCATATTTTTCTTGTCTACGAAAATATGTGTATTATATAATAACGTCTACAATAAACAATACAAGAACTAAAAATAAATTCAAAGATATATTTAATAACTCTTTCTATGCTAGTAGATGAATTATTTTGATTAATAAACCGATCACTCATTTCTCTGAAAGTTTTATTCTTTCAAATATTCTCACTCCTAGAGACGCCGCAAGAGGACATGCCTTCCTTAGTAAATGGGGCTCTGTTCGGAAAAATTACTTACTGTTCCCTTGAATTTCATTTACATTCACACATTTCTGCCAGATACGCCCTCATTGTTTTTCATTTTTTTAAACTATCATTAAAAAATCAGGAGAGTATTATATTTTATTTCAATGCGAAACGGTGCATTTCATTGTAAGCAATTGTGTACATAGTGCAAAATAGCATTTAGGAATATAGGTCTTCTTCTATGAACGGCTGCTATTATTCCCAGCCTTATTTTCATGTATTTATGGATTCATATAGGGAAAATAAAGGCACCAACAAATCCACCAATTCGTGGTCCTCAGCAATAATCTACAAATCTCATTTCTTTATTTTCTCTCAAAAATTTAATCCTTTTGCTGACAATCAGCGACTCCCAGCACCCATTCTACCTTCTACCACAATCTGCTTCTTTCTCAAGCAATTCACGAAGGATTTTAGTTTTGAGTTAAAATGTTAGTAGTATCTGAAGATAAAAATACATTTTATTATTTTATTTATTGAGATAAAAATTTTACGTATTTGTGAGTAAAGGAATTTCTGAATTTGGTCCATGAGAAAATGATTTTTTGATTGCGAATATGAAAAATTTATTATAATTATATAAAATTAATTTACAACACAATAATTCAACTTTTGACCAATAATTGATAATAATATTCCTCTTTTAGTACAATATTCGCTCGACGAAATTTAGGTGTTGCGATTCATGAACTGAAGGCACTCAGCGAGCGCATACCTCGCGAAGGACATTGCTTCTTTTGCTTCCTCCGGAGAGGATTTGCTTTGCCGGTCACTTGCCTTTCGATTTTCGCGCTCTTCTGCGCTAAAAGTCCACATACACTCGAAAAATTGATTTCCGCTTATTAGAATCATTTTTTTATACTTGCGATTGCGATTTATTTATTATCCTTTCTTCTGTGTTACAAACTTCATGGTTTTTTATTGAGGAAAGATGGAAAAATTAATTAAAAGCGAAATGAAAATGGGAAACGAAGTTTATATTGAGACAACAATATCCTGGTTGATAGCCATAGCATTTGGAATCATATTTATAGAAAAGGAATATTACAGGAAAAAGCGATACCCACGGAAAATTCTAATTGCCTTATTAATTATTCATTCAAACAGAAAATACTTTGCTTCGTTTTGAATGACATGACAGCACTTTGAATTTGGGCCCCGCAGCGATAATATAGATTCCATTAAAATTTAGACAAATTTTAAACATTAAATTTTTGCCCAAGTTCTTAAGCAGAAGTGAGATTATGGATGCATTTTATAAGAGTTTGGAGACAATTCATCCCCGAAAGCATATTTTTTACGAATGGATAAATATATTTGTTGATGAAAGACGGAGATTGAAAACGACATTCGCAGTGGAAGACCGTCAACATCAGTAACAGAAAACAATATCACTCGTGTGCGGGCATTAATTGAAGAGAAGCGTAGAGTACTTGTGTAAATGATAGCACGCACATTTAACATATTGGCAAGTTCAGTATATTCCATCTTGACCGAAGTACTGAGGCTAAATAAGTTTTCTGTTCAATGTATGCCAAAGTTTTTGCTACTCTTTCATTGCAAGTTTTGAAGAAATAGTATAAAGATCACAAAGATTCTTTGCAAAGAACGGAACCGGAGAGGAAATTTAGATTTTACAATATGTTTCGGAAGAGAGAACATTATAAAAATGGTTACCAATATTTGGTTAAGGACCTAACAAAGCAAAGTCTGAACGAACAGGAGGAAAGGTATTACCCCTATTTTGAGGGGATTCCGAAAATATGATCGATACTTTTGACTTTCTCGAAGGACAAAGAACTATCACTACTACCGATTACAAAGTGCTTAGAGAAAAACAATTGGAGTCAAGAAGTGCCTCGGAAAACTTCAGAGAATGATTCTCTTTCATCATTATAACATCCGACACATCCGAATTTTTTGGTTTCCAAACCTTAAAAAGTTATTTAAAGCGCTCGTTTTTCTCTCTTGATGATGTTATATAGAACTCGTTTGAATATTTGGTATCATAGCTTCAAAAACTGTTTGACCTAAAAGGAACTTTAGATGAAAAATTAATTCAGGCTTATTTTTGTTTTAATTTCATTCCTTTTATCTACAAACCTTTTGAAGACCTCTTATAGACCTGGGAAGAAGAGAAGAAGAATTATCTGAGCAATCTAAACTCAAGTTGAGACGAATTAGAATGTCCCTGGATGAAAGTGACAACAAATCGGGCAAAGAAAGCGATAGAACGTCTTTCCCATTGGATTTGGACTTACGCCATAATATCGCTTACTGATCGCTATCTTAATAGAGCTTTTATCTACTGTATCCACTCATAGAAAGAATTTTATCATCTTTATTAAGGTTTTTGTACTCATATAGAGTCTTTTACGTTTTCATCTCCAACATTAACACTCGGTAAGAATTGCCATGATATGCACTACAAGCGAGGCTTGTAGTGACAAGGAAGCACGAGAGTTGTAGCCAGAGTGAGTGCTTGGCGTTTGGCACCCTGGTTCTATATAACCAAGTTGGGGGAACCAGACTCCTCTCTAGGATTGCGAGCATTGTTTCCATGAGAAGGTCGGTTCCTTACTAAAGAATGCCTATCAGTGGCAAACTCTTACCAAGTGCACTCTATCAGTGGTAAATTATAACAAAAGATGAATGTAGTAGGTAAAACCTTAAACAAGGTCTGCCGACCAAAGTCGCATGCTCTCACTTATAATGATAATAATAATAATAAATTTATTTTAACGCACTCTTTAAGGCCAGACTTTCAAAACTTTCAATGATTTCCGGGTTAACCTTGAGAGGCCCTTTGTAAATATATCATTCAAAAGAGAAAGTTTTACAACATAAGGGTTCCAAAGATATGCTGAAATCGGCTGAATAGTTATGATGTTATTGACAAAAAATAACCCCTGGGCTAACCTTTGGAAGACCTTAGAAATTATTATATCATTCAAAAGAGAATTTAAAAAACACACAAGGGTTTCAAATTTCGTTAGACTCCGCAGAATAGTTACAATGTTATTGCTAAAACTAGAAAAAGCAAAACGGGGACCAACCAACCTACAGAGTGAGAAATGGAGTCGCCCGCGACTAAAAACTGTATATTTATAGTAAAACTACTACCCAGAATAAATAACGGTAGTAAAACCCTTACAGAATTTGATAAAACTGTTTATTGGGGAGCATATCAGTGGCAAATCCCCTAGGTAAAGGGGAGTGCATAGTTTAAATTTTCTTCACTAGGGCGAAACTGTGGTAAAACCTAGAATAACTGTGCAAACCAGGGGTGTACATGAATATCAACTTTGAAGATCAGTAAAAAACTCCCTACGAAAACTGCGTATGAGTGGTGGAACTACTAAATTACAACTTCTCTTGGTATGAACTGGGAAGGGCAGCAGGGTTCCAATGGACAGGGTTTTCTTTGTGAACAGCTTTAAATTCTCTAAACGGAAAACCAGAGAGGGCATTTTCCAACGTATATTTGTATAAAGAGAGGTGTGAGGTAAGTGCCTAAAGAAAGAAAAAGTAAAAATATAAATCTACATAATATATATATAGCAGCAGATTTCCTACAGTCATTGGGTATGATAAGGTTGGCTACTGCGAGCATAAGGGGTAGAGGGAATGCAGTCTTCCAGATTACAGCTGTACCATAATAATATGAGAGAAGGATAAATAACGTTAGAAACAACCCTAGTTAAAATGGCTGTGAATTTGAAGTGGTTCGATATTTCAGACATTTGATTCGACAATTAGAAAATTAGTTGCCTCCCTTCACCATAACTCTAAATTATACGTCATCCTTGCTCCAACAAACCAAACTTTAGATCCATCTTCACCCATACCCAAAGTTGCGTGCTTTCTCTTCCTCAGTTCTAATTTAATAATCCGCGAACATATGTATATATATATATATGTCTCATACATTCTAACTTCACAAATTTTACCACTTGCTTAAACTGTGTACTAAGATACTGATTGAGATGCTATCGTTGCTTTATGCGTTAAATAAAAAAGTCGATATATAATTTATCTTTAACGGACAAATTAGCACTAATTATAGAGGTATAATAGGAGTTTAGTATATATATATATATATATATATATATATATATATATATATATATATCGATGCCGGTAACATAGAAGAACGGGCAAAAGGGTAAATGTTACGAGAGAGATTCCCACCTTCAGTGCAAAAGGCAGGCCCTTCGAGGGTGTAATTATAAACAATCCATTCAAAAGTGCACACCGCCAATCTCGTACTACCCACTCTCAGAGCTACAAGACGCCAAGCGCGGGAGACCAACCTGAGGTCTCACTTTGCGAGTCTCCCCTCCACCTCCTCATTAACACGTGAAAGTATTTTGGGCATATAACAGGTTGAGCCAAGGAACCGAGGCTTTTTTTTTGTTCTAACGGAAAAGACAAGGAATTCTTTGAGAGATTTTTCAAGTTTGAGAAGAAAAGAGAATAATCACCATTAGAAAATTTTCTGCAAGTTAAGGATAACTTGCAGTCGTTATATAAAACCAGATTGTACCAAATATGCTCAGCGCCGTTCGAGCCCCAAGATTATTGAGTATCAATCTACCCAGTTTGAGGACTCCAAATCTTACTTTATCTAAGTTGGAAAAACCCCAACTAGATAGAAAAAAAGAAGACACCGATTTTATCTCATCCGTAAGAAAACCAGGTCAAGGTCGCCCTAACCGACTACAAGTAGAAGGACTAAGCTTTCGCTTGAGCATCCCCCAAGCCAGATCCCTCGTGAGGTCACCCTTCAAATTGACAGGCAGGTCGACGAACGCCATCTATTGAGCCAACAATCAACTACTCGAGCTACGCCTCTCCGGAACAAATCTCCTAAGATAGTCTAACTGGTGTAGGGTATTTAATCTCCATTACGTTATGTAAGTAGAAAATAATCCTGTTGTTTATGTTCCCGTGCATAATAATTAGTTTAGTGGATGTCTGGCCAAGGACAAAGATATTCACTGTAAAATAGTTCCCCTAGTAATATTCAATCGCGTGTCGAGCCTTAAGCACTCACTCAGTAGTGATCCACATTTTGTTTTTTAACTGTATTAGATCTGTATTTTTTTTATTTAATGAGATTGTTTATGTTCATTAAAGTCTTATTATTTTTGTAAAAACACTGTTTTAATTATCCTCGAACGAGTTGAAGTTGCAATATTTGATGTTTCGTAAGTTATGAGGAAATAAATAAACTATCTTACAAATTCCAGCTTCTAAACGTTAATGGTCACTTAGAAAAAATCAATTACCTACCCACGTATTTGTGTTTATGAGACTGTTGATGGGCTAACAGTTACTTATTATGATCATACATGATTGGAACATTACTATATCAAGTCAACATACTGGCTTGTGAGGTACGACCAGTGTCCTGTGATATAAAATAAAGAATTGTGTGCCTCACCAAGAGGGCAACTCAACTTCTGTGATAGCAACTATTGTAGGAAGGTATAGAATTGTTTTACAACAATAGTACTGAAGGATAGATGTCGAGGTATGCCTGTGTAGACCCTTTCGGTGCTTGAGCGCGTACACTTGCGCGGGCAAATAGCCGACACGAGGCTGTCTGCGATAGGCTTTGAAGAAATGAAAGGAGTGGATGGCAGTCTCCTTGAGTGCATGCGACTACAATTGGCCGGGATTTATCTACTGACTTGCCAAGTTGCAGTTCAAGGATATATAAAGATCAAGACTCAAAATTATAATTTTAATATAAATAATAAACGGGGCAATATATATATACAAAAGGGAAACAAACTATGCTTTATAAGGCTAGTTAATTAAATCGTGACAATTTACAATGAGACAGATCTAAGCGGGGAGTGCAAAATGATCATTAATCCGAATAATGGATATTATTTAAGTTTGAGCCGGGAGTCAATTAAAAGGGGATGTTACAGAATCCAGGTGACGAATGACGGCGGGGGCAATTATGGGATTACAAAGTAAAATCACTTTATCTTAAAGCTTCGAGTTGTTTCTAGGGAAAAGACCAACGGCATGATTCTTAGAGGAGACACTTCGGAGAGCATTAACAAGAAGGACTCGTAGATAAGGGTTTGATAGTACTTCTGGCAGAAGGACGAGGTATTCTCTGCTCCAGAGAGATATGATCTCAAACACGAGAGACTGTTTTGCGGCAGTGCAGTGAGTTTTATACAAGGGGAACGGGAGTCTTAAGGGGGAGGGGGGCAGAATATAAGGAGGAACGTGAAATATAAAAGATGCCAGTGAATTCGACCTGTATAGTACGTGTAAACCTTTATGTCGTTTTACATTTACTTTGGAATGATATGATTGCCAAAGTCCTACCAAGGTTGTTCCTCGAATTAGTGAAAATCTTTAAGGTAGTAAAGTCATAAATCAGAATAAGTGAGAGCACACGACTTTTGGTCAGCAAAACTTGTTTACTAAAACACTAATTATCTGATCATTAGATGCGAGAAATGTAGCTTTTCTCACTAGAGACCCGCCGCTGCAATGGATATGTGAGCGTATCAATTATGTTTATATCGCAAGTTGTAAACATAAACTACAGGAAATAGCTTAGTTAAACATGAAATTTAATCGTAACTAGCTGCAACTTCCACCAAACAGGAATCGATTTCGTGAGAACTACATTTCGTATACAATATGTAGATTATTGGCCTTGAATTCCAGAAAACGAAATGAAAAATAATTCCGTAGAAAAGGTCAAAATCAGTTGCACACCAACGAAAAATTCCTTTAGAATTTTTTCTATCCTTTCTGTTTAGGTTTTTCACCTCATAAAGTTCACGTATGACCGAATTCATAAACAGGGTTCATTTATAAGTATATTTCTTTTCGTCAAATTGCCTAATTCGAGAAAATCAGTACTTTTGGGAATCGACCAACCCAGTAATTATTGTTAATTTCAATTCATATTAAATGGAACGCGTTTGATAATTTCGCCGTATTTGATACTCTCTTCGACGCTCTACTTGCCATAATTACTGTCGTAGATTAGCCGAGGTTTTATATATATATATATATATATATATATATATATATATATATATATATATATTTGTTTTATTAATTGTTACTAAACCAAATAAACGTTAACTTGACGCGTAGGTTCGTGCCTCGGTGATCGCTTGAGGATCGACATCTAAGAGTGCTAATCTTTATATTTATTCTAGGGAACGAATAAAAGGGGTTTCTTTTTGGACTTTATCAAATATTGCGGCTTCAACTCGTTCGAGGATAATTAAAACAGTGTTTTTACTAAAAAAAATAGACTTTAATGAACATGAACCCTCTCACAAAATAACATAAAAATATACAGATCTAATACACTTAAAAAACAAAAATGCGGATTACAACTGGGTAAGCGCTCAAGGCTCAAAACGAGATAGAATTTTACGAGGGGAACAATTTGTAAGATAATATCTTTGTCCTTGGCTAGACATCTACTAAACTAATTATTATGCATGGGGACATAAACAACAGGATTATTCTCTACTTACATAAAGTAATGGAGATTACATACCCGACAGCAGTTAAAGTATCTTCGGAGATTTGTTCCGGAGAGGAGTAGCTTGAGTAGTTGGTTTTTGGCTCAATAGATGGCGTTCGTCGACCTGCCTGTCGATTTGATGGGTGACGTTACGAGGGATCTGGGTTGGGGGATGCTCAAGCGAAAGCTTTGTCCTTCTACTTTTATTCATTTAGGGAAACCTTGACCTGGTTTTCTTTTGGATGAGATGAAATCGTTGTCTTCTTTTTTTGGCTATCTAGTTGGGGTTTGTCCAACTCAGATAGAGTAAGATTTGGAGTCCTCAAACTGAAAAAGATTGATACTCACTAATCTTGGGGCTTGAACGGCGCCGAGCTTCCTTGGGGGCAATCTGGTTTTATACAACGACTGCAAGTTCTCCTTAACTTGCACGTAACTTTCTACAGGTAATTTTTCTGTTATCTTCTCGAACTCGAAAAATCTCTCAACAGGTTACTTTCTTGTCTCTTCCGTTAGAACGAACAAAAAGCCTGGGTTCCTCAGCTTAACCTATCATATACCCAAAATACTCCCGCGGGGTAATAGGGAGGTGGAGGGGGGACTCGCAATGTGAGACCTTAGGTTGGTCTCCCGCGCTTTGCGTCTTGTAGTTCTGAGAGAAGGTAGTACGAGATAGGCAGTTTGCACTTTCGAATGGATTGTTTATAATTACACCCTCGAAGGGCCTGTCTTTTGCGTTTAGGTCAGGAATCTCTCTCGTTCAATTTAGCATTGTGCCCGTTCTCCTATGTTACCAAGCAACATCGGAGGGGCAAAGCTAAACCCAGATGTCTTTTGTTATAATTTCCTTGGCCTCGATACATATAAAAAAAAAATATATGTATATATATATATATATATATATATATATATATATATATATATATATATATATATCTGAACTAGGATTCAAAATTGGAAAAAAACGGTCTATCCACAAAACAAGGACGTTGGTTCGTAGGGACCGCCCCATGCTACCAAAAATTCATTCCACATAGCTTAGGCCAGTTGAAAACTTACGATGTCGGAAACAGCGTATGCTACTGGAGTACTGAAAGTATGAGCCATAATGGAATACCAGGTTAATATAGTTTACATACGGTAATTCTATTGGGGGGAGATAGAAATTTTTTTTGGGGGGTTTATTTTGTACGTATAATAAGATTTTAGTATATATATATATATATATATATATATATATATATATATATATATATATATATATATATATATATATATATATACTAAACTCTTATTATACCTCTACATTCCTCCACACTTTTGATGATCCTGGGGGGATGGGAATCGCCTGTGCTCTACGCAAAGTGCCCTACTAAAATATTTTTACAAAAGCTACTCAACCGATAGTGGGAACGCTCCATTCACATTACTCTTATTAATTGAATTATGTCCCCCGTGCGCCTAATGAACACTTATCGTAACCGATTCTACGAAATACACAGAAAAACTACAACAATAGAGATACAGGTATACGTACAAAATAACCCCCCCCAAAAAAATTTCTATCTCCCCCCAATAGAATTACCGTATGTAAACTATATTAACCTGGTATTCCATTATGGCTCATACTTTCAGTACTCCAGTAGCATACGCTGTTTCCGACATCGTGAGTTTTCGACTGGCCTAAGCTATGTGAAATGAATTTTTGGTAGCATGGGGTGGTCCCTACGAACCAACGTCCTTGTTTTGTGGTTTGGGGTAGCGGCATCTTTATTTTGGCATCTACCCTATTCTGTTATGTGGATAGACCGTTTTTTCCAATTTTGAGTCCTAGTTTAGAGATGACCTCACTAGCGAGGTAGCATTTTAAAGTTCCTACAGTGGGATCGCATTCGCGGTGTCGCTTTGGCATGGCGCTACGAGCTTGTAAGTGTCCTTCCTGTGTAGGGGTAGTCACGTACACGTGGTCAGGATAGAAGGATGCCTCCTTCCAACCAGCTACACATCTTCTTGCTTCTCCCTCTCTTTTAATCTTTATTTGTCTAATTACTATTGAGTTTTCATCTCGGGAACAGGGTTGATCTTCATCAGGGAGAGGAGATTGATGTTCCCGAAATTCTTCTTTGATCTCTTTTTCCATTAGACTCTCTTAAAAACCGTCCTTTTCTTGAAAGTAGCTTGGTACCTCCGTTTAAATGAATGCATTTGACATTGAGTTTTCAGTCACCATTTTTGTCTGAGGGCAAATTATTTTCTTCAGGGTTTTGCTCCGGTAGTGATTCTGCACTTATATTTTGATCTTGGGAAGATTTCTCAGTCAGAACTTTTTCTTGAAAATTTTCCTTGATTGCCCTTTGATCATGAGAAACTTGCTGGGTTACAGCTTGCTTATTAGGCGTATGTGTTACTCTTCTTATATTTATTCTTCTTTCTTCTTCTTCATTCTACTTCTTTGCTACCTTCCCCTCCCTAGGTGGGAGGGTCGGCAGCACATCCATCACCGTATTGACGACTCGTGAACATATCCCTTCGTCCACATGTCTCTCGGATGAAAACAAATGCGTCTAGACCGTGTGTCACTCATATATATATATATATATATATATATATATATATATATATATATATATATATATATATATATATGTATATATATATATATATAAGTATATATATATATATATATATATATATATATATATATATATATATATATATATATATATATATATAAATTTATTACGTATTTTTTAATTATTGTTAATTTTTTAAATTTAGACTTGTAAGCTGGTATACATTTGCAGTGCATTCTTTACCCCCTTCTTCCCTACATCCCTCTCACTTTCCCCCTCCCTCTACTCCCTCACTCCCTCCATCCCTATCACCTTTCTTCCTCCCTCTCTGGCTCCCCTCTTCACCCTCTCACTCTCCCTACACTTCCTTACCCCAATCTCACTTCCTTCCCCCTCCTCCTCCATCTTCCCTCCCTCGTACCCCCTAGGTAGACACTCTTACCTATCCCCGACGTTACCTTGTTCCCACTCCCTCCCCGTTCCTTTCTCGCCGGTATCTCTGTCTTCATCTTCTACCCTCTCCGTCGCTTTCCCGCTATCTCTACCCCAACTTTTCCGACTCAACCTCAGAACTATTTTTCCCCTTTCCCTCCCCCTCTCCCCCTCAACAACTATCTATCCCTCATGTTACCTCTCCGCACGCCCTCTCCCTCTTCCCCTTTACTCCTCTCCCGACCTTTCGCGCAATATTGTTTCCCCTTCTCTTTGCCCCTATCTCCCCCCCTCTCTCTCTCTCCCTCCATCTCCCCATCACTCTACCCCACCTCCCTCTTTGTCCTCCACCCTCTTCATCTTGCCCACCCCTCTCTTCCTCTTCCCTACTCCTCCTCACCCACTCCACCCTATCCACTGCCTCTCCCCCTGCTCCCTCTCCCCATCCCGTTTCCCAGTCTCCACCCGCTCTATTCCCCCTCTCTCTCCTATTTCCACCTTAATCTACCCCTCTCTCCTTATCTTTCTTACCATCTCTCTCCCTTCTTCTCCCCTTATAAAAGGATATTTAATACAAGAAAAATATTATCTTCTCCCCTTTCCCCTCTTTTTTTCCATCTCTCAACCATATTCCCTAGTAACTCCCACCCTCTTCCTCAATCTCTCTTCATCTCTCTCCCCATTTCTGCTTTATAAAATGACATCCTAATCAAGAGAAAAAAATATATCCCGTCCATAAAATATAGATTTATAGATAAGGTGGATGTGTTTTTGTTGCCACAACGTTGTTCGCTCTTAACTAATAGTCAGTGAGGCATAACCGTAAACTGCCTTGTATGCGAGGGGAAATGTTTACTTATACTATATACTATATGATAGGGAAAATGCGCACCTTTCATGAATCTGCCTTAAATCTAAATATAATAATAATCAACACGTAGAGATATTTTTCTGCGACAAGTGTTTTTCTAGTAGCGGGGGGTCGGGCCCCTCCTACTAAAAAAAACACTTGTTTGTAATAATTGAAAATCACATGACACGTTATATTTAGATGTATTTTAAAGGCCCAATGAAATAGAAATTAGTACACAACCCGAAAAGACGCTAGGGAGAATATGACGTAAACCAATGAAAGTTTAAGAAGGAAAATAGTATTTATAGAAAACGGAAAGCTAGGGCAAACTATTTAACCGTTTATTGAAAATAAATAAAGTTGGAGTTGAACCTGTGTCATTAAGCCCTCATCGTTTATATGAATGATCACGACGCTCATGACGAGAGCTACCATCCTCACAGGTTCAAATCCAACTTCTTTCTTTATTTTCATACAATGACTTTAAAAGGTTGGCCGAAAAGTTACTTCCCATCTTTAAAAATTAATTACAAAAAATAATTAACTTATAAAGAGGAATGATATATAAAACGAAATAGCCTATCTTGAAGTTTCATTATTTAAAAAAATCTCCTTCAATTGTTCTCCATTATTGTTAAAGCAGCTCCAAATTTTAGCAATATATTTTACAAGATATTTTACCAAACATTATTGGCGTAATATGCGGGAATTCTTCAATGATGCTTTATTTCAGTTGAAGAAGGTTATTAGGTTCATTTCCGTATACCTTTGGTTTAAGATATCGCCAAAGAAAAAAATCTTGATGGATAAATTGAGGTGACTGTGATGTACAAGTAGCATCACCTAAATCTGAAATTAACCAAACAGGGCAGGCTGCTATTTATTATTCATGGTTTTTCTCGCTGTGTATGGTCTCACAGCATTTTTTAACAAGCGCATTTTGTGGATAACTAAACCTTCTAATTTTTGAAATGAATAATCTTGCATCAATTCTCTTTAAGTGAGGCCTCTTAGTCTCACTGTTTTTTCGTAAGCACCCTCGAAGACGTTTGGACCGATGATTCTCGAAGTGGTTATGCCGCACCAGACAGTAACATTCTCTGCCTTATGAGGCTGCTCGCGAATTATCATGAGGCTTTAAGCACATCAGATTTTGTGCTTTTGTTTATTAACTCATCCAGTAAAGTCAAAATGGGCTTCATCTGACATGATTAGGCGCGAGGTAAAAGTTGGATCATTTCTTATTCTTAAAAATGCGCGTGCAATGTTTCTTTTTTTATATAGTCTGCAATATCTAATATTTGAGTTACTTGAATTTTGTATTGGTGAACTTTTCATTCTTTTATTATGATATTTTGCAATGATTTTCAAAAAATTCCTACTTGACTAAAAAGGATCCTAGTTGACGTTTGAGGATGTTGCTGAACACTTTAATAGCACGAATTTTGCAGAGATCTTGGTCAAACAGCGTTCGTTTTCACCTGTTAACCCGAATTCTCTGAACCTTGATATAAATGCTAGAATGCAATGGCACCAGGCACCATTTTCTCGATTAAATACTCTTGTAAAGTCCCTACGCCGAGTTACAATTAATATATTATGTTTGAAAATAAGTTGTCACATTTCTTGTTCTCTGTTTTTGTTGCATATTGATATTATGGAAAATGTCATGGAAAATATGGCGCTAAGAATCCGACTTTGTTTTTATAATAATGGAAAAAACTTGAAGGATATGGTATTTAAATAATAAAAGTTTAAGATCTTTTCTTTCAATAATATATTACTCACATTTCTAACTTAATTATTTGGGGGGTTATTCAATTTCGAAAATGTAAGTTAACCTTTGGGGCACCAATATAAATCACACACCAATTATAAATCTAGCAGGTCAAGGATGCTTTCGAATAAAATAAATATAATGCCTAATTTAACGGTATAAATTAATATTTTCCCCACTGACCCCCTTCAGGAGAAGTATGTACTCCCCATTTAATTTCAAAAGCATTTAGTCTAATGAAACAAAAAATACTCACTTAAGCCAGTTTTCCACTGCAAATATCCAAAAGTTGCGGTCATACTTCCTCTGTTAGAGGCACAAGAATTCGAAAATAAGGCAAAATTTAAACTTAGCATAAATGATATCGTACAGGACAATGATAATAAAACGCATGGTGTAAATGCTCTCCTTCCTCCCAAGTTGAACCTATGAAATATACACCGAGAAGGAGGAATCCTTCTGGCTCCTAGCGAAGTTCAAGTTCTTCGTCTGTTATTTCCATGGAAAATAAATACGCGGACACATCGGGAAAACTGAAATAATGATGTTACCTACTAGAAACCTCCTTTCCCATGTCACATTTTATAAGTTATATAACCAAAGGAGCAAATTACAGGAAAGTATAAATGCACCACGGTCAGGACGAAGATTTTCAAGAGAGCCCAAACTCACTGCAGCGAGACTCGGTTGCGCTTGGAGGAGGTGAAGCGTCATAAAGAAAACTTTAGGAACAATAATTAGCCAGACCGATTTGGCGACGCCTCGAAGACACCACCGCCACAAAGATCTGACGAAGGATAAGACCTAAGGAGTCACCCTTTCACATTTTCCTAAAACATCTGAGATCACGTCAAGTCTTTTCCGCTCTTTCGCCTTTGAAGTTTGCATAATCAATCCCTAGAAAAATTCGCGCTCTCCCTCCCAAGAGTTAAAGACAGGTTCCTTGGCCATAACAATTTGAAAGTAGTTTCGAACTCATTTGTGTTGGGTGTATGGACTAATATGTTGCATGCCGCTCCGAAAGAGCGATATCTAATCTTCGCTCTGGTCTCATTGTGTCAACCGCTGAAACGCGATGGATTGGACAGAAGCAAGCGTCTTGTCTCAAGCGGGAACAAAGAAAAGCTGGAAGTTCATATTTACCTCAGTCTCTGTCGCTATTTTTTTATTTCCTACCTATATGATCATTTTTTTATTTGATTTGTATATCCTTTTCTTTTTAATAAAACGGTTTCTAAATAAATTCCTTGCCCTCCAGTTTTTTTCTTCATTACAATTCCATTTGCAAGAAATGATTAACTAGGGCATACACTACGTCCTGACCAACCGAACATCAGCTATAAGTAGATTGGGAGTTCGACTTGAACTTTTCTTATCTCGGATATCAGACTGTGAAGATTTCTGAGGAATGCCCCTTGATTAAGTCAAAAATCTTAAAAATTACAAATGTGTAATAACGCAATTGTAATTAGGGGTTAAGAAGCCATCGGAAGGAGCTTTTCTTACAATCACGAGAAGAGAACGTATAATCCAGCTTTTATAAAAAATCTAAAAGATTGCTATCAATCAGCCTTTTTAAATTGTTATCCCTGCTTTTGAAGAGAATAGAAAAATCGCTTATAAATGGAGAATTATATTTGAAATAACGCAATTGTAATCATGCTGTTAAGAAGGCAATGTTTTGATAATATTATGGCTAGAATGGGTAAAGCAATATTTGCATTATCTTCGAAAGCAGGGATGACAATTTAAAAAGGCTGATTGATAGCAATATTTTTATATTGTGTAGAAAAGATGGATTATACGTTCTCCTTTCGTGATTGTGAAAAGAGCTCCTTCCGATGGCTTGATGAAGAGCTGAGTTAGCTATAGTATTTTCTTATTAACCGCATAATTACAATAGTGTTATTGCAAATATAACTCTCTATTTATATTTTTCAGGGTTTAACCAATAAAAAATAATAATAAAGAAATAAAAGTAATTGTGGTTTAATATTAAAAGCTCTAAATTTATAAAATTATAAAATTATAAAATTATAAAAATGAAAGTAAAATTAAATCTAAAATGTCCAGTCAACAGAAAAGTAACGGTATTCCTTCTCATAATGAAAACTTTTCCCCAGTTAATTCACTCAATAACCAGGATATCATTGATTAGCTGGTTGCAATAAGATCCTTCCGACTCCCGAAATTTGTTAGTGTGTATTTCTTGCTTTCATTTTCCATTTAAATTTTGTATGATTGTTATAATAGAGAAAGAATATGTCCAAAATGTGCTCAAATTTAAAAAATGTTAAAACAAGATTTATTGTTAAGTTTCTTATTCAAATGGAATCGCTTGACATTTATTTTTTTGATACTGGGTATCTCAAAAATATGTTTCCTTTAAAATAAAAAAAGGCCATTTTTATCATTACACACGGAAACAAGGGTGGCATTATTTGCCTTGACTCAAAATTCACTGGGAATAAATGTTAACCCGTTTAACTATCTACATAATTTTAACACTCTATGTATTTCTTTTGGTTTGTCTTGGATACACTATGCGTTTTTATACTAAAAGCCGAATCTAGAACATAACATCTTGAAGTGAAATTTAACATCTTGCGTGTAGTTTTAAAGAGAGAAAGAATGAAAAGGCCTTCCTCGATATGGCTGTAATTAAATAGACATTTTTATTCATTTGTTTTGCCAAATACTGCTAAAATCAAGGTCGCTGCCGCTAATTTGCTCCAAACTAAGTCCTCAGAATAAAGTTCAATAACATGTGTACTGTTTTTTTTAGCCTATGATTTTATTATCTTTTTACTCTAGTTATTACCCCCATTTCGTATATATTTAAATATAAATATTTGTGCTAAATGAAAGAGACAGTATATCCATCATTCGACTTTCAAATCATAACACCTTTAGTTATCTTATCTCTATCTTTCGAAGTTTCCTTCCTCTTTGTTTCTTCCAAATCAACTCTTATGTTTAGACTGTTGTCCAATTTAGTTAACTTTTTATGCAATTAAATGATTTCGTTTCTTTGCAAGGTTATCTTCAAGTCCGTATTAACAAAGTTGTCCCATTGTCTTAAAACAGGAATTCCCAATTTCAGAGAAGAGTTCCTTTAATTTTTTCGTACTTTCTTTTGAGCCAGCATTACACAAGCATGTGACGAGAAGAACATAGTGAAACTCATAAAGCTGCATTGATAAATGATAGATGCAGTAAAAGATAATTAAAAAAAAAATAATGGACATTACATACATATCTAATACGTGGTGTGTTAAGTGAGAAACTCCGTGTACGCTACTCATATAAATCAGGTTTTATTGCTAAACTTTATTTTTTAAAATAAGTATTAAATTTCCCTAAATACGAAGAATTTAAGACACCATGAATATATGCAGGAAACACGTCATTGTTTTTCTCTACCACTCGTCGAAGAAAGCAGGTGTTCATTCTTTAATTTATTATTCAATGCTATAATGAGAGCAATTGATTCAAACCTACACACATAAATACTCTCATAAAGAGTCTAAGTGGACGGTGGCTTGGAGTGGGATTTGGTTGGGTTGCTTTGCATCAAAATTTGTATGAGTGCTAGGATTGTGATGAGATAGGTCATGTTTTGGTTAAATTTGGGTTTGTATTTTGCTTGATTCAGATATTTAAGGAGTTTCATTTCGACCTAAAAGGGTGAGGTTACATTATAGTTGGATTAAGTTGATTTAAGTTAGATTGCATTTCAGCTGGTTGAGTTCCGTATGCGTTAAGCTAACACTATTTTACTTTGAGTTAATGGGCATTAATTACACAGGCCTGCGTTTGAAAAGAATTTTTATGTTCCCCAGGATTTCTTTGTGGTTTCTTAATGAATCAAACCTCGTGAGCTAAAAAATGAATGTATTTTTGTTCAATCAGGTCAGATTTTCTCAGTAAAGCATACACCATTTTCATTGAGATTACCTCATTTTTCCTGAATTTTTTTTCAGAAACCTTTCTCTATCTAATAATGCATTATTATTGTTAATCATAGAAACAGGAATAAACGCATGTAAACTATGATCCTTTTAATAAAACAAAAAATTAAAGAATTCAAAATAATAAAGAAAATAATTCTAATTTCCAAGAAAAGACCTTGACGATTTTCTTTTGTGTCTCTCATCACGCTTCAAACACTAAGAGTAGTCAGCAAGCATGTTTACGTCCCATTTACCCTGGTAACTGGATTCCATTGTTTTTATGTCCTAGTGGAATCTTTCCCCCTGTTCTTCACTGTAATCCTCGCAGATGTCCGGAAAATAATCGAGATGGGACGGTAAAAAGTATATCTTTATAGACATTCGAGCTCCCAAATGTTTGAGACTTATTTGGAGCTGATTGAACAGGGCAACATATTCTGGGCTTCTTTTGTTGCCTAGAAAATTGTTAACTAAAGCTTTGAAAGTTTTTCAGGCATCTTTTTCTATCTCCATCATGGATGCCTCAAACTGCTGTTTTGAGGTCCATCAAAAAATTCCCGCATGGAGCTCAGCGTCACTGATTTGTAAAAAAGATTTGAAGAAGAAATTTAAAAGCTTGGCATTCTTTATTAAGGGTTTTGACATATTTTTTCATCCTGCCAAGCTTTAAATGCAGTGGAAGAAGCAGTATTTTGTGAGGAGGCACTAAAGGTTCAACTATCACATTGTTTGATCCAATTCTAAATGCTTCTCATGGAGAAGCATAGTGCATACTCTCTGCACGACTCTCCGATAAGCATAGGCAACAGGGATGCTTCATGTAGCCTGTTTGCATCCTAAGTATAAGAGACACTACCTATGAAGAAATTTAGAAAGGTATGTAAATTAAAATTGTAATATTTCTAAAAACAAATTCAAAGTAATATTTCTTTAAACAATAAGAATATGAATATGTACTGAAAAATATTGTATGCCGATGCATTAAATCATTGTATTGGAACTAATTGGATATATGTACATCTTATTTTAAGTGTATTGAGTTATGTTGTATACCTTCTCAATTAGGATAAGTTTTTCATTAACCCCAAAAGATGCATTAACCTATAGGGACACACTTTAACACAAAAATCTAACAAAAAAATGACTCATGATTTCCAGATTTGCATTCTTGTAAAATGTAAGTTGACCAAAAGGTGTGTGTATACAAGTATTAAAAATCAAAAATGAAAATGTCAATATCAAAGAGCTTAGGAATGCCAAGTGTAAAATGATCTTTCCTTTAAGTCACTACATATCCTCCAATTGTGGGTAGAGTAATTTATTGCATCCAGCAATTTTTTTATATTTTCATAACTTTCAGTAAGTTGGATTGAATGGCCAATACGAACGAAAGCTTTCTTGTTACCAATATTCAGTAACATAGCTTTCAAACTTCTAATGGAGGAATCTATGAAAAGTCTCCATTCTAATGGGTTGTAGGGAATGCCAAGAGCCTTAACAGGTCCTTTAATATTGGCGCAGTATACTAAAGACCTGGAAGAATGCTGTAAAAAATAGCTTCGAAACTCTTGTTCTCTATTTCTGTACCCAAAAATGTTGTTTCTTTAGCGAGAAGATTACTTTTACGAAGACGTGAGCCAAGAAGTTGTGCATTCTCCCTTGAAACCCCCAGATTCCTGGTCAAGTCGTTTAAGTGAACTTGAGTGAATGGTCTTGCAACCATATCATGTGTGGAAACCTGATAAGACTCAGATGTTTAATAATCTTGATCAACTTCCATATTAATCTCTTCATGGAGCTCTATATGTTCAGGGGTAGAAGGTATAGGAATTCCTGGACCATGGGGCAGATGTTTGATGGCAAAAGAAACATCCGGATATGCCACACTATTTTTATTCTTTTTATTTATACCTGTAGAAAATATAATTGCATATTACATAAAAGAATTGATTTAGAGTTGCAGATAGTACATAAATGTTTAGTAAAAGATATGCTCATGCTGAAGTGAACTATGTTAGTTTTTTAATTTTATGCTAAGTCTATGCATAATAATGACATTTTAAGGAGGCAGTATAACACAGAAAGTTTAAATATTTGATACAATGCTCACCTTTAAGATTTTTTATGTAAAAATAGCAGTCTGTAGTGTGGTCGTTGCCCTCTCTTCAAATTATGCTTGATACAAAGATTTAATTACAGGAAATATTGTACATTGCTGCTCGGAAAAGGTCACTTTGCCACAAACATAGCAAAATCTGTCGGAGCTATTCTTACATTTTCTGTTAATTTTTAACTCAACCACTATTATTATTATTATTATTATTATTCTTATTATTATAATGCTGAGCAATTCCTAACCTACAAAAATATAAACTTATCAACATGATTACTTAAAATGTACACAAAATTGACTGTGAATACAGCAGTGCAAAAACTATTGAAATTTTGATGTACATAATATAGGACATGTATAAACTATAAAATTATTATCACTCCCTGTATAGCAAAACTGGACCTGATAGAAAAAAACGGATGCCAGATTCGGATTTAGGAGGTCAATTTTATTAAGAAACAGTACAGAATACCTAAGGTACATTTGTGACGCAGACCAGTGTTATTCATCTTTCAGCCACTGTTTCTTATGGTTTCGTTTGATTAGTTTGTCTTAAATGTGATTAGAGTTTAAACGAGGTGTTGTTAGTTGTTTGGTTTATCGTGGAGCTTTATAAAGTTATGTTTTGTTTAATTTGATTGCATAGATGACCTTTATACTCAAACCTCGTAACAAACGGTCAAAGAGCCAAAATATTCCTAAGGGGCCTGTATTCTTTACGTATATGGATAAAACTTAGTCCTTTTGTTTAGATACTGCCAATTTGTCTCATACAATCCGGGACATTTACTTTTCCAGGGCTACCCTTTGCAATATTTTAATGCTCTCTCTCCATCTCCATGTTCTCTACTTGCTCCACGTTGGTCTCTACTTCAACATAATTCAATAAATCAATCTAACCACTGCCTAAAACTAATTCTATGGCAAACTTCGGCTGTATTTAGCTATTATCTTGAATTATAGCAGAGGTGACTGTAACGTAAACGGATTTTTCCATTAATGGAATCGATGTAGTTTTTATTGCCAGCTGCCATTAAACCTAAATACAATAAATATATCATAAAAAAGTTATCATGCCAAAGATGCAGGGAAAATAATAAAACTGTTCAATATAATATTTCTAGTGAAATTATTTTAGAAGGTATTTGAAAATCTACTCTTTGTTGTCCTCAATCAAAATTTTACTTTATGACACATTAATTTTGAAGATGTGCTAGCAAGCAGTTATATTTAACTTATATTTGAAAGAGGTGAAGAAAACGGAAGGTGTATACTGATAGTCGAATGTTTGATTTTTATATTATAAAGGGGAAATGGAACTAACAAAAACTCTTAGTTCAGGAAAGGGGGTAAAGGCACATAGATAAGAACTGCCAAAAAGCAATCTAGTGACCTATGAACTTAAATGGTTCTTATTGGTGCAAAGGTCATTCATAGCCTTAAAGATTTAGGAGGCAACTATCACAACTAAAAAACTTTATTGCAAAGCAACTGGGAAATTGAGAGTTAATCAGAAATCAACGGATACTCCAGAAGAACCATATTAAGAGGAAAACTCAATTTTGGTTTAAATTCTACCCAATAGAAGGCAGTGGATTTTCAACGTAGATTACAATCACAGGAAAATAAAGTGATATTTTTACAGCTGGAATTTAATATCCACTGGATAATTCAGTCCAGTTATATAATTGCTAGTTTCGTTCTTCTTTCCGTATGTTTGGTAATCAAACGAAACTTCTGAAAGTGCAATTATCGCATGGCAACTAAACGTGTAAATGACAAAGAAAAGAAATTATTCAACTACCTGGAGTAACATTTATTTTCGTTTATCTGGAAAAAAACTTTTAGCAATTTGGGAAATTTTGTTGGTTTGGATTTGTCGCTCTGCGATTGTTTTACTTGCTTAAAGTGGTAAATTGAAAATAGACGAGAAAACTTGGGCATAGTAGGTGACAAGCGGTTTGCTATAATTTAATGAAAAACAGAGTTGATTATATAACAAAAAGTTCAAATCATCGAGATAATCTAGTTTTTATTAATTGGTGAATTAGACATAATATATTGCTTTAATGAAAATTTAAGAAATCCAAGAACTGCATAAGCAAAGAAACGAGGAATTTAAATATGAGTTAGACATTGGAAAAAGCACCAAATCTTTTGTACCAGGGACCTCTCTCAATCGAAGGCTGCTTCATTTATGGGTAAATCTTAGAGAAAAGAGAAGTCATAATATTTCAAGGTGCGGTGTTTCGAACATTTACTGTAGTTAAACATCATTGATATTATAATTACATTCAATTCCTGGTAAAAGATTTTATGGTTCTTTAAGAGAAAATATAGCTTCAATTGGGGATATTGATGTTACGCAACTTCCGTAGTCTAGTGGATAAGGCGGTTGAATTCCATGGATAGGTACCGGCATCGATTTCCCACATGAATGAACGCCAAAATTTCCCACTCGGAAGGATCTACTGCCATTCTTGTGACACATGTGTACTGGGAGATCCATCACAATACGTCGTCAAACACATATCCATTCACAACACCGGCTCTTCTTTTATACTGCTTACTTTCGCACACATAACACATACATCTACAGAACTCAATGAAAAGATTTTCTTTGAGTCACGAAGTTTATAAACAGCCTTTGTTTGGTAATCCTCCTTAATGAGGATAAGTCCTTGCTGCCCCTGGACTTGCCAGTGGTTCTCATTGTAGAGGAATAGTCACCCCCCCCTCCCGTTCACTCGTGATGCAGTCCCAAGGCGGTTACCGCAAAGACATCCGCCATAGGCATCGGCGGGTCCATTGCGTAACCGCAGCGTCGCCTATATTGGTGCCATGAAAGACCTTAAAGGTCAAAATGAAAGATCTCCCCCAGGCGAGTGAGATCCAGTTTCACGTCAAATAAGAAATTGGAGACGTGTTTCTCCCAATCTCGAAGGCTAACGAGGAGACGATGTAAGAATCGGTGGGAAAAACCGGTGGGAACAAAAACCTCTCCTGGGGCCGTCCTCAAGCCCCTCCCCCCCTTACCACTCCCCCAGTGGGGTGAGAAGGTATAAATGAGAAACACTGAGGAAAATCGTGGTAGTATACGTCAGTCTCTAGGTGACGAAGTCTGTGGATCAAACCGAACTACCGAGACTGGAGAGGTAGTGTACTTGGCTCGCCAGACCAAGAAGTACCCTGCAAGAGAGGCAGGGTTACCTACCTTAAGGGGCTAAGAAGAAGTTCATCCTCGAGCTAAGTCCCTGGTTATCAAACCAAACGATAAGTTAACTTTGTTAAGTTCAACTTACTCTCGCCAGAAAGACTCCTCCTATCCTGGTGCACCTTAAACACCAGGGGTATTCCTCTTCCTTGAAGAATTAAGAAAAGAAGAAGGAAAAAGCTCCCCCTCGAGCCCGTTATTCGGTGGCCACACCGTACTCTTAGTAAACTTGGTGAGGAACCAAGTTCAAATTATTCTCGCCAGAGAAACCCCCCTCCGTTATCCTCGACCTTGAAGAACACCCTCCCCTAGTTTAGTACTCGTCCATAAGGAAATAAGTAACGAAGGAGAAAAGCTCCCCCTCGAGCTCGTTACTCGGTGGTCACACCGCACTCCAAGTTAACTTGATTTAAGGACCAAGTTCGACTCACTCTCGCCAGAGAGACATCGACTGCCTAGGTGTTGCATAAAGCACCGGATTTGTTCTCATCCTTGAAGACCCCCTTCCCCATCCTGGAAGAACGTGTGGATCCCCCAGCTGCTGCCCTCACCAAAACAACCGTGTGATTTCGCCCAGCTACATCTGGCAAGACGGCACGCGTCGAGAGTCAATAACATTTTTGAGGCCTTTTAAACTCCACATGAGTCCGTAAGCCTAATTCTTATATTATTGTTGTGTGTAGAGAAAACGTTAACCAATTTTTGTGGGTAAACTAATTTAATTAATTCTTGTTTAGGATAATATTCAGTTTTATTGCTGTAATTAATGTTTAGATGTTGTGTATTCAATGGTTAAAGATAAAATATAAGTTTATTTGGGAATTCTACGACACTCATATTGATCTGATAATTATGATAAGTTAAAGCCATACACGAAAGGCCCCATTCAAATGCGTAAGCTTTCATCTATCAAAATATGGACCGTCTTCTGATATCTTTAGAACGAGAAAAGTAGAATATTTGTTTATGCAAATCTAGCTGTTTCTACACCGCCATGAATACGTGCTGATGCCTTCATGATAAGCCCATTAAAGCAAGAATTGAGAATAATGGATTTAGTTATATTGTTTAAATCGAAAAATTACAGATTTGTGCAAGGTAATAAATATTCAAGTTTTCCCTTTAAAAAATCTACAAAAATTCAACACTAACGCCCATTCACCAGATCTTTAAGATCTTATTAAAGGGATACAATTTGAAAATCTAACTAATTTTCCTCTATCTTCCTATCATTTAACTCAATTCGGATTGAATATGATTGAGTGACTATATTTATCGATGGCTAGTTGATTTTTGTATTATGCCCTTCATTTTTATATACATGGGTTTGTAGACGCTTTTCCTGAGAATAGTTTGCGTTTGTTCTAATCGGAGCCAGACTTAGGGAATGAATTCTTCCACAAAATTCCTGATCAAAGAACGTTAATATTTACTTCAATTATGGCTTTGTATTTCAATAACTTCATTACTTATTTTATTTTGAACCAAAAGTTTAATAAATAATAGGTTTAAATTATCATGTACCTATGTATTGGGTTTAGAAATTGTTTTTGCGGTTTTATCAAATTTATTCATTACCATTAACAATTTTAGAAAAACATCATTTATAATTGATAACAATATGCAATTTAATCAATAATGTATTCTCCGTTGTTATTTATGACTTCTTCCCAACGTTCAAATAGTTTTTCGATGCCTCTGCAATAAAAAACCTGGATTTTGACTCGAAGAATTCGTCTAACCAGGTTCTTAATTCCACATCAGTATTGAAAGAAACACCGCGCAAATTGATGGAGAGCGATCGAAACAGATGGAAATCCGATGGAGCTAATTCTGGCAAATATGGAAGGTGCGGCAGGATTTCGCAATTAAGCGTTTGGATGGCGTCTTTTGTCATATTGGCAACGTGAGGACAAGCATTGTCATATTGCAGAAGGACTCCATAACGTCGATGAGGTCGCTTTTCACGAATAGGTTCCGCGAGTCGATACAATTGTTGAACGTAGTGTTCTGCATTGACAATCTCGTTGTTCACAAGGAGCTCATAAAGAGTGATGCTTTCACAATCCCACACACACACAGCATCGTGTTTCGTGGATGAAGTCCTTGCTTTAATCGCGGAAGGGTTTTTTTAGGGAGGGGCTAAGCCATTGTTTTCGATGGTTCATGTTGACATAAACACACCACTTTTCGTCGTCAGTAATGATGCGGCACGAGTAACCTTGTGACGAGCAAGCAAACCTGCGGCAATCGTGGAGCGTTGAAGTTTTTTGCTTTTGCTTAGAGCGTGCGGAACCCATGTACCGAGTTTTTTAACTTTCTCCATCGAATGAAGGTGATTCACTACAATTTTCTGATCGTCGATTGACGAGGATTTTCATGAAGAAGGTCGTTAACCCAACTTAATGGGGCAACCAGAACGTTCTTTCGTCATTAAAAATGAAATGAACGTTTTAGAAAAGTGAAAACCACCATTAAGGTGTCGTTTCTGATAAAGCATTTTCTCCGTACACAGCACAAATATCGTGACGAGCTTTGGCTGCGTTTGCAATGATCCCGTCTCGATTGAAAATGAATAACAACAAGTGCCTAAATTCGTCTTTCTTTCAACTTGACATTCCATTTTGAGGGTACAAAACAAAAATAAATTAACACAACTTTTGAAATAAAACGCAATGACTTATAATTCAACTTCAAGACGTAGCCTACGCAAAAGCCTAATAGTCTACGCTGTTAAGAGACGTAGCCTAACCTTTGCAAATTTTGCTCTCATTATTTATTATCGTTTCTTAATATGTGCACAAATCACGTCAACAAAACCTAAATCAACACAATCTAAAACAAACGCAAGAACTTATTCCTCAACCTAATAATAGTGTTAGCGAGTTTATGTAATTGAACCATGGTTGTTCGACAGAGTCAGCATATCGTTGTTGATTCCGTGTTTTCCGATGCAGAAAAGATGCTTGGCATAGGATTTTGCAATTTATCTCTTGGGCTTCTTACAATGACTGCAAGAATGGTTTAACTCTATTAAATAACTGTATAAATATAAGACTTAATGCGCCTTACCTTAAAATATTCAAGAGATCATCTGAATAATATCTTTGATCACTAGAAGAAAGCCATTAGTAAGTTTGACCTAGTTTGGCTACCTCTTTGTAGTAGATCTATTATACTCTTTGCGATTGCAGTATTTGTTAATAGCATTTAATTTCACTCTGTAACAAAATTTCACTTTTCTCTCGTCCTTGAGGTAAAAGTGTTATTTCTCAATTATTTGTGGTTGTATTAAATAAAAAAGTCAACTTTATTCCCAAAACTTTGCTTTTGTGTCTGGGACATTGGATTTTTAATTTATCCTATTTATGGTAAATAACATTATTTTGATGCAAATAGTAAAAATATATAAAAAGTTTCAAGGGTTATGGTTTTTTCAGTTATGGTATAAAGATGATATACTGTATTTAAAATGTTATCAAAACAGTAATATAGTAGTAATAGCTAATATTTCCCTTATATTTTGAGTTTTGCGAACTGGAAAGTAATAACAACCTGGACATTTCACATAGCTTCAGCACTAATTTGGGTAAAAATAAACTGTAGAGCTTTCTAGAACTTTTGAGAATGTTTTATATAAACATAAAGAATATCTACTCAATAGAGAAGTTTAACTCTAGCTATCACAGCCAAGACATCGTCAATCGTCATTGATAGAAGTATTCGTTACACATGGCATCAAGAGGCTGTAAGCATCCGACAGACGCATTTTGTTATGTCTGCGGCGAATTCATTAAGACTAGAGCAAAAACGTACTCTGAAGAGAGATCTTCTAAAATGTGTGAGGCCTACAAGGCATATTTCGGCATGCCAGTCGGAGATCGAGACAAACCTTGGGCACCTCATTTCACCTGCGAGTTCTCTCTCTCTCTCTCTCTCTCTCTCTCTCTCTATATATATATATATATATATATATATATATATATATATATATTAGGGTGGTCCAAAAATATATGCAAAAAATTGAAATTAGTTGGAAATGTTTTCCACATGGCTAAAATTATGCTATAAGATGTTAAAAGGTCTGATGCAAAATATTGACTAAATTGGTGAAAATTTAGAGGTCGCTATGTGTCTCTATATTTTTAAATTTCAGTCAAAATATTGGAACTTTTTAATAGTAGGCATTTATTGGTTGTTACTTATATACTATCATATATTTGTCATTGATAACTCATTCCTTATGAATTACAATAATTCCCCGAAAGGGCAAGATATTGCATTATCTGAAAAGTGGAATGACATTCACATACTCGGCGTATGATGCAATAATAATTGTTGTTTCAGCTTGTTGATTTATGAGCCCATTTGTAAAGTGATGACGCAATAACGACCCCTAGTTTCAAATGGTGATGCAATCGCACCCTTTCCTATATCAGTCAGCGAGGATTGAGCCTATTTATTTATGTTAAATGAAAGCCTATTCTTTCATGAATATTGAATGTAGGGAAACTCTCGAGGTTGTATGAAGAATACCTTTCTTTGAAGAAGAATCGCAAAACCGAACTGTACTCATGTAGAATGAATGAGCCTAGTTTCGAATCTACTCTTTCAAAACTTTTTGACATAGCCTCACAAAATGCTTTAAATGTGGTAAAAAAATGAAGGAGACCGCTAATTTCTGTTAATGCAGAGAGAGAACATTTTCTCCTGCAGTATGTCGGGCCGTGATAAGATTAGTTCAGCCAAGGAATCCCGCAAAAGATATCGACATGAGAAGGCATTATAATACAAAGAAAAAGTATATACTTCTAAAAATCAAGCAGAGGCTGCTGCTCATGCAGATTTCGAGTCATCATCTTCTGAAGGAGAAAGTTTAATTGCGGCAGACAAAGAGTTTTGTCCACCTTCTTCAACTCAATAAAAGAATGCAGAATGTAGTCCTTCAAATTCAAAAATATCTTTACAACTTCAGGTTTGGCTGCTGTACTTGATCGTGCAAATATTACGGATAGAAAAGCAAAAATGGTTGCAGCTATGACACTTTGCAGGAGTTTTATACGATGTTCCAGAAAGCAAGTAAGAGAGGCAACATACAATGAAGACAAAGCTTCGTTGTCTGTTGAAAAACCGATCCTTCTCCACTGGGATGAAAAACTACTACTTGTCATTGATGGGGAAAAGGAAACAGTAGAACGAATTGGAATAATAGTTTTTGTAAATGGAATGTAAAAACTTCTTGGTGTGCAAAAAATAACACGAGCAACAGGAGAAGAACAGGCTATGGTATGCATTTCATCAAATAATGACTGGAATCTTCGTGACGAAGTTCAAGGCCTTGTATTTGACACAACTGCATCAAATACAGGCCTACAAAAAGGAGCCTGTACCATAATTGAGAAAGTATTAGGAAGGGAGATTGTTTGGATTGCGTGCCGTCATCATATATTCGAAATTATGTTGTCATGTGCTTGCAATATTTTGCTTGGGCCTTCAAGTGTCCAAAGAGGAGTCTCTTTGAACGTTTTGAAGAACAATGGTCGTCACTTAAAAAGGATACTTTTTTAGAGGCGGATAGCAATTTATTCATCAATCCAGAAATGTATAAACTTCGAGAAGAAATGGTCTGATATTTTCAGGAAGCTTTGAAATCTCGTCAGTTGCGTGACGATTATGAAGAATTGCTGCCACTCAGTCTCATCTTTTTGGGGGGCATTAATAAAACAGAAGTTACATTAAGAGCCCCAGGAGCAACTTATCATGCACGCTAGGCGGCAAAGGCTATACACGAGGGGCGGTCAATAAGTTTTGCGAATCGGTAGGACAAAACAGAGGAAAAGGGATGGCTGTTTGTGGGGGTGTTAAAACAAGTTATGACAAGTCAGAAACTGCAGCCGCACGCTCCTTCCTCGTCTAGTTAAGAATCAGTAGCTGATCGCAGATCGTCAGTCACAAATTTTTCAACAATAGAGAAGGTCGAACACCGCGCAGTGATAAAACTTTTGACCACGGAAGGCAAGAATGCAAAAGAGATCCATGAACGCATGGTTGCAGTGTACACCAACACCGCCCCTTCCTATGCAACCATTGTTTGCTGGAATAGAGAGTTCCGCCATGGTCGTGAGTCCCTTGAAGATGACCCCCGTCCAGGACGCCCGTTAGATGTGATCAACGAGGGCAATGTGGCCCGTGTGGAGAGGATGATCCTCGAAAATCGACGGGTGAAGGTGGAAGAAATCGAGTGAAAACTTGGAATATCACATGGAGGGGTTATCAACATCATTCACGACAATTTGGTCATCCCCAAGGTCTCTGCTCGTTGGGTCCCTTGAAACTTTACGCCCCATGATTGACTTCAACGTCGTTAAAGTCCACAAGGGCAGAGTTGCACAAGCTGCTCTGCGCGAGTGCGGATTCGAGGAGCTCAACCATCCCCCCTACAGTACAGATCCGGCCCCTAGCGACTACTTTTTATTCCGCCAGCTCACTGTTGCACTGCGTGAACGCCGGTTTGGGGACGATGAAGATGTCCAGCTCGCCGTCCAGGAGTGGATTGAACAACAGTCGGGAGATTTCTGATTGTCGGGAATTCGAAGCCTCAGGGACAAGTGGCGCAAGTGCATTGAAAAATAATAAAACACTTTTCCTCATATCTCATTTCCTTATATCCGACTTGCAAAACTTATTGACTGCCCCTCGTATGTCCTGAAAATATACATGTTTAAGCATCAACTGAAACTAACGGAACGTGTAAGGGCCAATATTAAAGAGTCCTCTCTTTTTATTTCTTTGATCTCCCCGCGTTTTTGGAATGAAGCCCATTTTAGAACTAATGTTCCTTTAAATGACATTCTGCTTCTTTGAACTTTTCAAAAGTACCCAAATCAGACAATATCTAAAGAAGCAACCACAGCCCTTCACAGACACCTTTAGTATCTTGGAGAAGATCTTATTCGTCATGCATTTTTCGATCATAGAATTAATGATGAGACCAAACAGAAGATGGTCTCCAATCTCCAACGTAATGAAAACACCAAAGTTGTTCGCCGATTGAATCGTACAAAAAACATCGAGGATTTGCACTTGCAGGAACTGGTAACTCAAAAAACTAAGCTAATCTTCAGTCTCCTAATAAAAGATGGATACAAGTTTGCAGAGGATACATTCTGGAAGACTAACTCAATTTCTTGGGAAGAGAATACGTTCTTTCAAGAATGGTTGTTAACGATCCAGAAAAAAAGAGGTATTGCACTTATCAAATCTTATCATGCATCTCTAACAAAAGATGAAAAACAGAAACAGTTGCTTCTCAGACTTGTGGCAAATCATCACAAAAGTTCTCCCTCATGCTCAAAAGGATCAATGTTTAATCAGCAATTTTATTTATAATTTGTGTCAAAAAGAAGTCATTTGCCATTTAACTATTTTCTTTTTACTTTAATATAAATATTTTAAAAAAAATTGCCTTTCAACACCAAGATCTGTTTTAAAAAAACTAGTATTTGCAAAGACTGTTCATTTCTATTCCAAAAATTAATTTACCAGCAGACTAAAAATTAAGATCCATATAGCAACCAGTAAATATTCTTCGATTTTGATGAAATTGAGTATGTGACCTACTGTTCACTGCGGTAATACAATCAGGCATGTGGAGATAAAAACTAAAAGAATATTTTGGGGGGACCACCCTAATATATATATATATATATATATATATATATATATATATATATATATATATATATATATATATATATATATATATATATATATATATATATATATATATATATATATATATATATATATATATAAATATAATGTGTTTTGTTTATTTTTATACTGAATTTATTTTTCTAACATTTCTATAACACTAAGTGAAAAGTATTTGTATATTTATACTTATGTTCTTATTTGTTTTTAAAACAGAATGGGACAGAGGAGAAAAGAGAGCTATGAATTTCGCATTCCAACGAATTTGAAGAGAACCAACTGATCATTCAAGCAATTATTTCTTCTACGTCGTTCAAACGTCGAACAAGCAAAAAAGCACCTGTTATCATGTATCTAGACCTTAAGTCATATATTGCGCCAGTGCCACACAGTTCTGAGCCCCCTGTACCCACTCCTTAATAAATAGAGCAGCAGTTTTTAGAAAAAAAAAGCACATCAGAATAGGATGACATCATTGATCCAGATTACAGATGCAACAAAGGATAAAAACCCATACTACCCCAACAAAAGAGATCTCAACGACCTTTTCAGAGATCTTGATCTCATAAATTCCAATACTTTGCTTTTAACTTCAAGACTCAAGTAATCGGATTTCTTAGATGATACTGCGAAAATATCAGATCAGAGAAAGCATCATCCATGTTTTTCAAGCTTTTTTACAGGTCAAGATGAGCTTTGCTTTTGTCATAATGTGATGAGTCTGTTTAAGGCAGCACTGCCTCAAGGCAGTGCTGCTTCATAACGGGAACATGTATCCATCTCTTTCCGTTGCTCACTCGTTTCAGCTCAAAGAGAAATAAAGCAGTGTCAAGATCTTGCTTGATCCATTGAAATATGAAAATTACGGTTAGGAGGAAATCGGAGACTTCAAAATCGTGGCCTACTTAATGGGTCTCCAAGGTGGCTTTACCAAGATTCTTTGTCATCTTTGCATTTGGGATAGTACGGACACCGCGACACACTACCTTCAGCGGGATTGGGCACAACAGACCGAGTTTAGTGTGGAGAGAAACAACATCAAATGGGAACCTTTGTTGGACTGTCGAAAAGTACAGCTTCCTCCTCTGCACTTAAATGTAAGTCTTTTGAAAGAATTTGTCAGAGCTCTAGATAAGGAGTCTGAAACTTTCAAGTATCTCCAAGATTTCTTTCGTAAGCTAGTTGTGGCAAAGGTGGAAGCCGTGGTCTTCGTTATTCCATATATAAAGTTTATGGAGTGCAATGAGTTTCCCGAGACGGAAAAAGCAGCTTGGGGCAGCTTTATCACAGTGGTTCTGGGCTTCCTAGGTAATAACAAAGCTGGAAACTATGAAGAGGTTGTTGAGAACTTGGTGAGAAAATACTGCAAGATGGTTTGCAAGATTTTCCTTAAAGTCCATATTCTTGATCTTCATCTTGATAAATTTAAAGAGGACATGGGAGCGTACTAAGATTAGTATGGCGTGCGTTTTCACCAGGAATTACTGGACTTCGAACTCAAATATCCAGCATCGTATAATGAAAATCTCATTTCAATTTTATAATTGTCTGACTTATGTATTTTTAGAATAGATAAAGGCCATTTTTGTATTATGTCGCTTTCTTTCTACTTTATGCAAATGAAAGTTCAAATTTGCCACTCCCTTCCAGAGGGAGAAGAGAAATTTCATATAAATATCATTATCCTGGACACAAAAGCAAAGTTTGAAATAAATAACAGTGTTCTTCATGTATTCTAGAAACAATTAAATAAAAAATAACAGTTCTACCCCAAAACAAAATCGTGTTACACACTGTTATGCCCCTGTTTGCTTCACTCTTCCTCATTTGACCAATATATCCAGAGTGATTGCAATAGTCTTCTTAGAGCAAAGAATCACGTGAAACCAATTTAAAATTCTCGGAAGAAAAAGAAATTAATATTTAACGTAGCTCATTAGAAAATTTAAATGGATTCCAAGTAGACAGAGTATACTTTTCTATAACCCCAATAACTCATAAATATTTTTCTTTGCTATATATAAAGCAATGGTGTGGTTTCACGACTCATTCGTGTATTTTCCCTTTCTCCATTTTACACTGATTAATTTCTTCAGTCTTAATATGTTTCCATACTTGCATTTTTTGATGGAAGTAGGCAAGGAAACTTATAGACCAGGAGGTATGAATACACTGTAAAAAAAATGAAGGGGCAGAAAAATAAAATAAATTGTTTGGGTGAAAAATAGGCAGTAAAATGTTAGTCAATACTTAGGTAACAAAAGACAGGGATAACTTCCAGGTCAGGAAAAATATTATGTAAAGTTCGAAGAACTCAGTCGTATAAAGGAAACAGACCACCTAAATTATGACCTTATCACGTTAACTGCGGTGGAAACCAAATATGCTTCATGAGTTTATTCGTCTTAAGTTGCGAGCTGTCGAAACTGGATGTTAGAAGCAAGAGAAGCGATGTTCATGTTAGGATTCTATGCAAGAAATGAGCTAGGCTTCTTTGTAAATATAATGAGTACGCTTTTTTGATCATTCATTTTACGCTAGATCAGTGATTTTCTTTCATTTGATAATATTTTATGTTAATTGTAGTGTTCTCATACTAACACACAATTTCTTACGCGAGCAAAGAACCAATACGTAAGTTTCAATGTAATATTTTAAAAATTACGTTATCAGACATATCTAATTTTGTGCCAAAGGTTTCGTGCACTCTCTTTAGCTCTACATTTCTTTTCTGTTTTGTATACACTGGCTATAACACCTTGGATAGATTTTATCTTTTATTCTTAAAGTTAGTTTAGCTGGGCACTTTTCATTTTATTTTTAGGTGTCTCGGTTAATTTTCATCGGTTCTATGAAAAGTGCAACAAGTAAAAATAAAATATGCCCAAAGGAAAGTCAATGTTACAGAAACAAATCACATTTACATATTTTGAATTAGTAGGTTTCGATAATTACAAACCTCTTTTGTCCCGTTCGCTGTCAAACACTTTCTTCTTGCCTTGTAAGCAAGCAGCCCCTGCTTGTCAGCACAAGGTTCTATGACGGAATAGTCGTCTGCAGAAGTGAATTTATTTTAACTTATTTATTCTTTACAGGCAGATAATTTTTTCCGCTTAAGTCCAGTCAATATATTAACTAGGTCTCTGTTACGTAATACCGTATATATTATTTCTCTTTTTGGCGGAGTAATACAGGCATCGGTTCGGTTGGCGCCACTTGTATAGCTGATAGCCGATTAAGCTAACGTGGTGCTTCAGTTCTAAGCAATCTAACATTGCTCTCTTTTTTTAAGGCAACCTTTCCCTTTTCCATTTCTTTCAGGAATATTTCGTTTATTTCTATTTCAGGTAAAATAAGTTGTTTCTTGGAGGGGGTCCCTTGCTCCTCTAGGTAAAATAACAGTTTCCTTTTTCCTGTCTGTCATAACACTTCTTCATTTCTTTCAGGAATACAACGCTCTTTCGTATTTCAGGAAAATTAACAGTTTTTTTTCTTCCACTTCGGGTTAAAATAATTATTGCTTACTTTTTTCAGATGGCTTAATACTTCTCCATTTCTTTCAGGAATATATCGCCTATTTATATTTCAGGTACAATAACAATTCTCTTTTTATTACTATATTAAACAAGCTTGTGTTTAAGATTACTACACACAAACGTGTCTGCGCGACGTGCGAAGGGCGGTTTTTACTGGCCCACTTCGTGGGCTAACGAACAAGTTGTTGAGGCTGTATCTCGGACTAGTTGTAAGTTGAGCTCCGTCGCCTAAACCTAGAGCTAGCAGCGGTAAGTGCCAGGGTTGAGGAGCTGGAGACGCGTATTGATGGGCGGCCTAGTTACTCACAGCACAGCCAGGCGCGACCAAAGAGTGTCCGAGCACGCAGCGGCGACTGCCGCAGCGTCTATCCCCCACGGACAACGAGGATCGGAGATACCTCCATCAGTTGGACTTCCCCATGGAAGTCAGCCAACACGGAAGCACAGAAGCAGCTCCCTGCCTCACGGACGCACAGGAATCGAGCTCGTGTGAACGAAGATTTACCTTAGGTAAAGCGGAGGCTATCGACAATAATGGCAAATAGATTTTCTGTTTTAGACGACTCGCAGGATGAGGAAATTGAGATTCGCCTGGTGGGAGACTCCATCGTCAGGCACCAACTGTGGAAGGCGACCAGCGAAGAGGAGGATATACTGCTATCCAGGAGGGAGAGTCGAAAATGGGATAGATTTGCTAGATGATTACACGAGAGGATCCACGCAGGAGACGTCTTTTGTGATCCACCTCGATACTAATAATATCTTTTCTACCAGATCTGAAGAGCTTCTGGCAAAGTACCGGCAGCTGATGCGGAAATTGGCAGGAAAGAGTAGGAATGTATCGTTTTCAGGCATTCTTCCAAGAATAACTGTGTAAAAGCTCTTTGTCAGAAGGAAGGAGTGCACTTTATCGAAACTTGGAATGACTTCCACGAGCGTGAAGACTTGTTCCAGCAAGTTGGACTCTATCTGAATCAGGTTGGAACTGTAAGACTTGGCAGAGTCTCAACTATTGCTGCACAGGTTTTTCTTGCAGGTCAGTCTCAGGACGCGGAGCCGGTGTAGCGGAATGCAGCGTTCAACGCTAGAATAAAACACCACGCTTCTTAAACGTTTATTATGCTAAAGAACGTAGTATTATAAATAAAATCGACGAATTTAAGCTTCTTGTAGAAAAGTAAAAATTCAATCTAATGGCAATTTCCGAGTGTTGGACGGATATTTTTAATTTGAATTCTCAGGTTAAAATCTCTTTTTCATGAAAAGGATTGGTTGAAGAGGGGGCGGCGTAATGTTGTACTGCAAATAAAATTTATATCACATCGAGGTTACCGTGGAGAAGCATAGAGATGCGGATATTGTATGCGCGGAATCATTAGCTGGAAGCATAATATTAAACACTGTCGTTGTCAATAGAGCTCCATCCAAGACGGAAGTGTCAGATCAGCTGATGTTCCGCTTGCTTCATTAAATGTATTGAACCAACATCTACAATAATAATCGGTGACCTTAACTTTGCATATGTAAACTTTGCGGATGCTACTGCTGACAGTGTTGGATAACAACTACTTCACTTCCTAGATTATAACTTCCTTATGCAACTTGTTGATCGACCTACGCAAGGAAACAATATTCTGAACATTATTTTTACGACAAATGAAAACTTGGTGAAAAATGTTAAAGTCGATGAACCGCTCGGAGACAGCGATCACATTTCTCTCAGATTTAAAATTGCTACAATTTCAAACACAGACTCAAATCGTATGTTGGTACCTAACTTTAACAAAGCAAATTTTAAAGACTTTGAGCCTGTGTTAAAGAACGCCTTTAGTTCTAGGACTAATAATAACAGCCCTATCACTACAATGTGGAATGATTTCATAAAAAATTCGGAAACGTTGACCATAAATATACGTCCCAATAAGTAATAACCAAAAGTCTACGCTCAAACCAAAGTGGTGGAACAACAAGATCAAGGATCTAATCAAAATAGGAAATCAGGCATATAAACATTGTAGAGATACTCACTGAGCAGGTCCAGACGAATATATAAAGCTAGGACGCGGTTTCAAAAAGCTAATTAGAAAATTAAAGAAGAATTACGAAATCGAGCTAGCTAGAAATGGAAAAGAAATTCCAAAGATGTTGTACCAGTATGGAAACAGCAGAAACGCGTAAAGGACTTAGTTGACACACTTAAAAAAATGGGGACTTAATATATGACCCAGGTGCCATTGCCGAGATTTTAAACGATTTTTATGAGTCAGTTTTTCAACGGAAAACATCGAAACCATCCTATACATGGATGCACCAATAGTTCCTGAAAAATAATAATTTATGACTAGTATTCAAGTAACAGAAGAAGACATAATCAAACATATCGAAAATTTAAAGATAAGCAAATCGCCAGGTCAGGATATGCTCCTTCCTCGCCACCTGGAAGAGTTGAAAGAAACGATAACCAAGCCACTCAGCATAATATTCAACAAATCACTCAAAGAAGGTGTCGTTCATGAAGACTCTAAAGTGCAAACATTACTCCGATCTTTAAAAGTGGTGACCGGCAAATCTTAAGCAACAATAAGCCTAACATCTCTAATCGGAAAATTTCTTGAATCTAATATAAAAAAGAAAATAGAATAGTCGAACATTTAGACAAACTGGCCATCATCCGCGAATCACAGCACGGTTTTACGAAAAATAAATCATGTTTAACAAATCTTTTAGAATTTTTTCAAACCATCATCGAATAGTATTACACAAATAGAGGCGGCAGATGTACTCTACTTAGATTTTAAAAAAGCTTTCGATACGATCCCCCACAAGCGTCTACTTACGAATATTGCCGCTCATAGAATCGGTGGAAACGATTGAAGTGGATCGAAGACTGGCTCAATGGAAGGAAACAACGTACAGTCATAAATGATCACCAATCAAGATGGCGAGATGTAACAAGCGGAGTGCCCCAGGGGTCCGTGGTGGGACCATTGTTTTTTCTAATATAGGTAAACGACCTCAGATGAAGGCATAGTGAGCCTATTCTTAAAATTTTCTGATGATACAAGGCTGGGTGGTAAATCAATAACACTTGCCGATCAACATAAAATCCAGAGAGACTTAAACAGCATTGTGGAATGGTCAGAAAATTGTCAGATTATACTCAACATTAATAAATGCAAGGTACTACACATTGGAGTAACAAACGAAGAATTTAACTAAACAATAAAAGGTCTGCCACTGAAAAAGGTATCAGAAGAAAAAGATCTTGGTGCTATAGTCTGCCAAGATTTGAAGTTGGAAGACAGTGCGAAGAGGCATGCAAGAAAGCAAACAGAGTGTTCGGTTTCATATATAGAAATTTTTCTCTACATATCGGAAAAATATAGTAATTCCCATGTATAAATCTTTGGTTCGACCTCATTTGGAGTACGCAGTTCAGTTCTGGAATCCATACTTGCGGAAAGATATAGAAATGTTGGAGAGAGTGCAACATCCTGCTGCAAAAACGATACCCAGACTAAGTTAAATGTCCTACAAAAACAAACTTAAAGTACTTGACCTGAAATCACTTAAGACGAGGAGAACTCATACACGTCTTTAAGATCCTAAACAATTTTGATAAAGTAACAATTAAAACCCTTTTCGAATTGGACGCTTAGTCAAGAACCCGAAACTATTGATAGAAACTTAAGAAACGAAGATTTAAAAACAAATATAGCAAAGAACCTTTCCTCAAACAAGCTGGTTTCTTTGTGGAACGAGTTGCCGGAGATCGTTGTTAAATCAAGAATCATAAACATGTTTAAGAAACGCTTAGATCCAAACTTTAAGTGCATCGGCAGGGTTTGAAGGAGAGCTGGCCCAGAAGTGGACCACACGCTCTTTGCCTACTCTGAGATCTTATAATCTTATATACAAACACTATCGAATGGTAAATAAGCAGCAAAATTTAGCACTAACGTTAATTCACTTTAATATATTTTTGAATTTACAAAGTTGTAATTCCATGCTTGTAATTTACCTATGCTGTGACTGTTCCCATTCCGTCGTTGCTGATGTGTTATTGAGGATTTGCGAAAGTGGGAACATCAAAGACCGACCTTGTGCTGGACCACTCAAGTTAAGTACACAACTTGAAGCCATATCTCTGCGTTGAGAGAGCATTTGAGATCGTAAGAGAACTGCGTTAATATATTCGTCAGAACAGTTGGTCTCATCCTGCTTACAAACGGTTTAAATATTTATAAAGGCAGCCAAAATCATTTGTTTGTTTTCAAAAGCTTATCTCAGCCTTCCAAAAGTTGTTTGAGCGTGTCGGGTCACCAATACACACTAGTGCATATTTCACATACTAATCGAGAAGCGTGTGCTTGCTCTGGTATAGTGGCCTAAACAACAATTGTAATTACCCTGGAAATAATCCGTGACTGGATTTGCCTCCTAAGACATAACAATTTGCAGTTCTTCAAATGCAGCATTTACATTCTCTCTGGGAACAAAAGCTAGAACAGGGAACATATGAATTATAAGAGAAAAGTTACAATTTGTCTAATACATTGCTTCTATTCTCTCCGATTGCACATTGTGACATACGTTATGAGACAAGTGTAAAATATATCCATTGATCGTTGTATTTGGAAAGACTTCTTCTACGTCACTCCTAGCAGCCTGTTCGTAATCGGTAAAAATAGTCTTTGGAATAGGCCTCTGGTTGATTGCAAAAAGTTGCAAGCTGTATTGTTTTTTGTTTGATAACAAAGCATAAACAGATGGAACTGTTCTACCATAGTTTAGACAATAAAACGTATAAAGGAGATTTATGCATTTTGAATGTTCCCTTCATAATAGGTTTCGATGAGTTTAATGGTTTAGCTTTAGAAAATACAAACAAACTTTGATTCCTTTTCGACCATCGTAAATAATAACGATCTTCATTAAGTTAGTTTGAATGCTTTGTGGGTCATTTTCAATTTGCTTTTCTTTTTATTATACGCCAAATATAGTAAATACGAAAGAAGCAGCAGAGGTCTATCCATATCACTAGCCTCCTTTTCGCGGCAGCACTTCTCCTGCTTCGCGACGCTATAGCAGCGATGTGCAACGCCCGGGAATTTTGTTGGGCCCAGACTCAATGATCAGGAATATTGCCACCTCTCTACCAAAAGAACTTATAAATATGCAAATTAAATTTTTCTTCATGTAACATCGACTTTCGTTTGTGTAAAATTGAATTTCATTACTGTGATAATGACGATGATGATGCTCACTAACGCCGTGTAGAGTGTACTGCTTGTAAGCATGGGTTTAACCTATTTCCCATTCAGCAACCTCTCTTATTATATCTGTGGCCGATCTCATTCTTGCCTAAAACGACACGAGTCTTCAATTTTTGCCTTTGTCTGCTGACGGTTTTCTTAGTCGCATCTGTTCGGACACAATTTTCATCAGGCAAAAAAGTTGTCCTAATTCTTACCACGTAGTCAGAGTGGGGAAGAGAAATACGTTGGTCCGTTCGTCCATCATATTCGGCAACCATAACGCCCAATTTTTCCTCAACTACTCAATGTCTCGAAATCCAGCAGAAGACATGTTCTGAATCATCCAGGCTCGGGGAAGCCATGTGATCAAGAATACTGAAAAATAGCAGTAGCAATGCCTCAAAAGCTCTGACCGCAATCTATGAATTGCTATAAATTACAATTCGGTCTCCAAAACAGGCATAGCGTTTTATCTCCAGTAACGAGCAATGTATATCAACCAGTTCGGTTATTATCACACTCCCCGCAACCGGAAGGTCTCCGCCCGTCTGAAAAAAGGCGATATATAATGGAAGTTTGAGATTAGAGAGACGTTGACAATCTTTCAAAGGTGGTAGCCTCCAGGTGGCGTCCTTAGCAAAACCAACGAATCTACCGAATCAAACCGCCTATAGATTCTACTAACCTATAAGCCTATAGTCTTTGGTAAAGATGGGCTTCAGATAGAGGGTAGTGACTGACGATACGCTAAACGCGCTCGTACATGCAGTATACTATACACATACTTAATGGGCAGCATCACCCAGTATAAAAAGAGAAGTTCTATATAGGGGAATGTGCGGAAGGCACCGTGTAAAATGGATACAGGTGTGGTGGTTTGAATTTACCAGTCACAATAATCTCTACGTTGCGGATGTGTGAAACTCAACTATATAGTTTAAGTAAGTACGAAGAAAGAAGAAGTAGTAAATTAGCTCTATCACGGCTCTAAGAGCCGAAGGCCATGATATAGTAAATAGCCATGGCATTGTTTAGCGGAAACTAAAGATGCAAATATGTTCCTTCAAACTGTGGCATGCAATTAAAACAAGACGAAGGAAATGTATGGCCTTCTGAAGTTCATCCCCTCATTTATTAAGCTCACTTCCTAACTCCATATTTCCAGGTGTCTTGTTATTCTTTGTTTTTTATTTATTCTTCACGGCAACTAATGTTTATAAAGAGGGTGAAGATCAACATAATGCCCATTTAAAGAATGTCTCCATAGGTGCTGCTCAGCCACATATTTGGTGGTCAGCACTTAAATCTACTTTGTTTGGTGTTGAGCCTTCTATTCCTCCCTTAATGAAGACTGATATAGCGTTACATATCATCGTCTTGATTAAGCCAGCATTCTTGCTACAGTTTTAATATTCCAAGCAAAGTATGGAAGAGATTCAGCTGCCCTTAAACTGTCACCCGCTACCTAGTTTTAATACATTTGCCTTCAGATCCTCTGGAATAATTTTTTTTTTTACCTAACTTGCACGAGTATGGGGTAACTGATCTTATTGCTCTGTTTCCATTGATTTTAAAAAGATTTAGCAGTCAGCTAGCTCGTATTTTAGTTCGTCGGGAATCATTTCCTGAATGCTGGCGTTCAAGCAACATACCCCAATTCCCAAAGGATCATCATCATCACCATTTCCGAGTAAATATAGGCCCATTTCTATCACGCTGATTTTATCTAAGACTTTTTAACGTCTGCTGTCCAAACGTCTTACTGTATATTTGCGACAGTTTCTTCCAGTGACAGAGTTTGGCTTTAGAAAGGAGCTAGGCACTCCTGATGCACTATTTTCAAAGTCCGCTCGCTTGCCGTTGTTCCTCAGCTGCGATGGTATTTGTATCGGGTTCCTGTTGATGGTCCTTTTAATTCCGTTTTTTCACTAGGAGGAAATTGGACTAGTACCATATAGTAGTTTTAAAGTACAAAGAACTTTGCTAAGCATATAATCTGGCTTGATGGCTATCCTTTCTAGAATGAAAGTGGGGAATTTGGGACCGAGGCGCTGGACGATGTTTTTGTCCAAAAGCGCATTGAGACATCTACCTATGCTATTGGGATTTTGGTAACTGGATTCTTCGCTTATTGCATTTAAGTCACCCATAAATATATTGGATAACCTCCCCACAAAATATGTTCATTAATGTTTTGAAATGTACGTAGTTGGGCCTTTAGACTTGGTCACCTTTTGCAATTAATATCATCCCCATGTCCATCTCGATTTCTATTGCTAAATAGGAGATTCTTATAATCCTCCTATTTCTTTATATTTTATCCTCTTTTTACCGCTGTGGCTACTTCATCGTTTCTATCGCGAGAAGTATTTACTGTTACCGCGCTACAATACCAGATTATCATTTCCTCTCCATTTGTGTTAATGTTTGTAACAAGAGTACGGAATATGTTGCAATATTACACTCCATTCCCGTTCCATCTATTAGTATTATTATTTAGTATCTTTAAGTTTATTCTGTGCATATTGAATTAGGAAGTTTGTCGATACATTCTTTTCTTTTGCTTGTAAAAGTTTATTTAGTTTCCATAATATTTTTATTCATTTGTTTCCGTATTTCTTGTTTGATTTGGGGAGAATGACTTACTCTTAGTAGAGCTTGTTTCGGTTCCTGAAATATTTGCATCTTTATATTTATCGAATGTATCACCTTCTTCTGCTTCTGGTTTGACAACTTTTTTAATCCTAGGCATTGTAATCCGTGGAAACTTGATAGTAAGGAAGAAATATTTTATCCATATCAATCAAAAGAATTCGGAGGATTCTGGATCTTTTTGTATTTATAATATCTGGTAAATACCAAACTCCCGCGTAGACACCTAGGTTGCATTTGTTGGCTAATAAACATGGAGTATAATTGAATTGGTACTTCAAGTCACACGCGCACACTCAAACTAAATGAACTAGCTTGTTCACCAAGCTATAGAAAATATAATGTCATTAATGATTAAACAAGTACACATAAACACGCGCACAATCTTTTCTTCCATGCATTTTTGGCTTTTAAAAATATGAAAAAGGAACAAAGCGAAAATTAAGTAGGTTTTTCATGGCTTAACAGTGTTATTTACGTATAATTTCCATTTCTATTGCAGATATTTTCCAAAAACATAATTTGCTCAACTAAAATCTTTTCCTTCTTTCTTTTTTGAGACAGACACCCGCTCTTTCTAATTAAGGAGCACTTCTTCATATTAAGTGACAAATCAATTTTTCAGGCAATCTGAAGTCGGTCGAATATAAATCGAAAAAACTGATTGGAAATTTAATTGATATATTCATAAATGCCGTTTTAAATGCTTGAACATTTTGCTAGGAAGAGAGTAAAGTACCGTTTGGTTTGTTTTTTGATGAATATAAATATGTAAACCTGAATCTTATGTGTTTCTTTCTCTAAGCTCTTAAATATACCAACGATTAAATCCATTTCATTTTGATAATCTCTTCAACTGTGAGATAATCGAGATTGTTTCTCGGTAAAGATAAATCTTAAAAACTCTCCAGCGCATTACCTAAAATAATTATAGCAGGGCTAACAGAAATTGATTACTTCATTAATCATCCTAATGATATTGCAAATTTTCCCATATTTGAATTAATTGCGCTAAGACATATTGAGTGAATTTTAAAAAAAGTAAAATTTTATTGATCAAGAAAGTATACAGGAACAAAAATAGTTAATGAGGGTAGCAGAATACCTCTTTTGATCACTCTACACAAGACACCTCTTTTGTCGTGGTATACTTTGTGGTAGTGATATACTTCTTTGATGAAGTAGGCTTTGTTCTAAGAGTGCTAATGTTGTTGTTTTAAGAAAGAGCCGCTTCAACACGTAAGGATATAAAGAAACGCACAGGAATTCCCAAAAGAAATTTCTATTTTAAATTTAACAATTTACTCCCCAAACACAAAACATCAACCACCAAAATATTACGAATATTAAAATACACAATAATTACTTCAATTAACTTGAGCCTCTAGTATTGGCTAAATTCGATACTCACTTTAATATACAAGAAATAGGCTAATTGTCTCTACTAAGGTTTAAATATCTCGAGAATGTTATTGACTCCAAGACGCGTGCCGACCGGCCAGATGGAGGTTACGGACGAATAACTTGAAAGCCACAACTAACTGGAGAGGGTGGCAGCTGGGGTCCAAACGTTTTCGGCAGAAAAAGATATCACCAAGGGATAGTGAAAGAAGGTTCCTTTCTCCTCTTTGGATTACTCTGCGGAGTAATTCGCACTAAGGCTTGAATACCTTTACTTTCAGGGGAGTGTTGAGGAAGTGTACTCTTAGGGGGGGTGTCTTTTTCTCAAAGAGCGAGAACTGTACTCGGGAGGGGGGGCTTCTTCAAGGGTTAGGATAGATGAGAGGGGTTTTCTCTGACGAGAATAAGTTAAACTTGAACAAGTTAACTTAAAGGTCAGTTTGGTAACCAGAAACTAGCTCAATGATGAGCTTCTCCTTAGTTCAAGTCTTCCTCAAGGGCGAGACCTATCTCGGTGTTTTGCGATACACCAGGATAGAAGGGAGGGTTTTCTGACGAGAATAAGTTGAGCTTGGTTCCTCAACCAAGTTAACTTATGAGTTTGGTGTGGCAACCGGGTAACTGGCTCGAAGGGGAGCCTTTTTCCTCTTCTTTTCGTAATTCCTCAAGGGCGAGGATTATCCCTGGGATTTACAATGCACCAGCCTTTAGAAATTACTAGAAAATGTAAAGAGATTCAAGGTTCAAGACGTTACATATGAAACTTTTCAATTTATCACCCCATTTTTATAGATGAGTAGGATCAAGACAATGAATAAGAACAGCGAAATGAAGTTTTTCAGGAAACTACATGACAAACATTGTGTTTTGGTTAAGAGTAAAGAAAAAGCAAGTAATCCGTGATGAAAATGAGGAGTAATTGGGTTGCAATTAGACAAAATATTCGATATAGGAGCTAACAATGTAACCTAGGAAAGATAAACCAAGAGAATCCTATTCAGAGAGAAGAAAAATGAGGGTATGAGTTTCTACGGAGACTTAAATACCTAGAGGAAAGGCACTATGTCCTGTGATAACAATAATTGTGACACAAGATCGAAATAGAAAGAAGCTGGGGATCAAAGACTGCAGCATAGAAAGAGACAAAGTAAAACTAATTGCTTTGAACGTCTTGAAAAGTTTTAAAATTTAATTTCATTGCGATATTTATCATAAAAATTTGTCTTAGCATGTTATACAAATATACAGCAGCAACAGAAGAAGAAGATGCAGTTGTTTATAGGGATTACTTTACCTGCGGTGATTCAACTGGCAACGACGTTGACACAGACGACATGGATTATCATCAGCCTCGTCCTGAATATTCCCACCATCAAAATGCTGTCACGGGTCTGACTTTGACTTTTCGAAGAAAGGTCATAGACTTTTATGTCCTATTGAATACAAGTATATCTATATTTTGATAAGATAAACAAGTTACTTCTATGGTTTCTGGCACCTTAAACGTTGGTGCAAGCTGATCCGGATAACCTTGTCATTTCAAGCTCAACAACAGGTTGTAACAGAATACGGCAGAATGCTCCCGAGTACTTTGTTTGCATTCTCTTTCTGAGATGCCACTCAGCTAGCATTTCAAACATGACGTGGTCTCGCTAAAGGTCGCCCATTGAGCTTTACATATAAAAGCGGCGAACGCTTCGACAATCTGTTTACTCCAAATGAGTTTGTCTCCCGTCTTGTTTCGTGCCTAGATATTCCCGCTTTCACGGGCAATTTTCACTACGCAATGCTTCAATGAATGAGTGAGAGGTTCATACTCGTACTATTTCTGACCTCCCTTCGAAAGGAAGTGGATTAATGCTATCGTCCCAGCTTCTTGGCGATTTTTAACCGGGCTTGGCTTTCACAAGCCTGGGAGTTATCATCTACTCCTGCTACGACTAACACTCCTGTCCTCCATTTTGAGAATCCACGATCTCGGTCACCACGTCCGTTACGGAATATTTTGCAAATACTATTTCTGCATTCCCTAGCCGTGATGCTATTATTCCAGCATTTAAAGCACTTGTACTCGATAAATGACGCCGACTGAACTTTTCCTGCAGATGAAAGAGATCATTCAACAACTTGTTTAGACTAGGTCTCACTTCTGTTTCTCTTCGTCTGCGAATGAGCCTTTTGGCACAATCGATATACCCTACGTCATGATTTAACTTCTGAGTCGCAGTGGCATGGCCTTTCTGTTTCCTCGTTTAACAGCATCTAGGCAGGTTCTATACGGCTAGCTTCATGGCGATTGGAAACCCTCCTTGCCTTTCGCAATCCTGGGTGTGATCATTCTACTACGGCTGATTTTCGCCCGCATTTCAAGAAAAAACTGATTTATATAATTCTTTCAAACTTAAGTGGGTAGATGAAGGCGTTAAGTTATTTTATGGCCCCGTCATTGCTACGGGCTTGACTATCATTGCTAGATTTTTGCCGTTTTGCACGCCATCTACTTTCTTGTTGTTCAAAGGTTTACTTTAGGCATCAATGACACGCTAAGTTCCTTATCAGCCCAAAATAATTAACGACGATTCTATTTTATATCTTTTTTAAGGATATAGGATTATAATGGGCTTTGCTTATGTCTAAAAAATGCAGTCAATTTCGCGGACTAAGATTTGGCCTTTTATTAGTTACCTGCTGACGGAATTGTCCTGGTGGCCGCCCTGGCCTGGAATTCTCTCTACCCGGAATCCGTTCCATTTCGGGATTCATTTCCGACATGACTACTTTCCTTCAAGGAGAGAGGGCGTGGGCATATAATGGTGATCCCACTAGTGGCTGTCAAATAACACATGGTAAGCCATGATGTTTTTTACTACATGACGATTGCGTGTCCTCCCTGCCTCAAAATACACATTTGAGTAATACAATGGCCAAAACACCTAAATGAAGAGCTACGGATATGTTTCAATTCATTTTAACTTCATTTTCTTTAACCACTTTCTTTATAGATCTCTCCCATTAAAATTTTAGCGGAAGATTATTTCATGTCTTTTCACCTTTTTTATTGTAACTTACACACCTTTTTACTTCCGTCCAGGAATATCTTGTGTAGTACGGAGATGGGGGAAAAATTGATTCAGTTAACTTCATCAAAAGAGCGTGCTCTTTTTTTCCACAACCCTTCACGGGTAATCATATTCAAGAAAATGGGGGAGGTTCTGTAGATTTTCCCAACCTCCCAGTCCCGAACGCTCTGATTTTTCGCCCCTTTTGGTTTTCTGACATTAAATCTTCTACCCATTTTCATCCTTTCTACCTCTACCAATCTTGACACAAATGTAATGGAGGCGATTGATTCGTTTGTTTACTTTTCTCACACTTAAATTACTGCTATAGCAAGCCTCGCAGTTTTGCCACAATGCTACTAATAATAATAACTACAATTATCTCTCGTATTGCCTAAAACAAAAAAGCAATTCAAATTTCAACTTCCAATCGAAAATACATGGCAACATTATATTCACCGAGTATTGATTGCGGTCGATAAAATTATTTCAGGTTTAAATTTAGCAAAGGTGTTTAGTCACATTTTTTCTCATAAGTTTATATTTTTAAATTACTCGGATGAAACCAATGACTTGGAAAGGATATCCTGGATGTAAAACATTTGAGACGAAATTGAGCGAAGCTTTCTGGTGTGTGATGAGAGCTGAAGGTCTCGGATAAGTTTTGCTAACGGAAAGAGGCTGTATTTTCGATAGGGTAACAAATTACAATGCTCATCCTAAATTTCCTTCATTAGAGAGGATGGAAATATTATATATGATCAATTTATGAGATGCCTTCCTTTAAGTACCCGAACAGCTGTTTGCTTGAAACAAATCGTTCAACTCCGTTTTATTCACTTCAATCTAGAATTGTATGTTGCACTGCTACTAATATAAAAACAAGACTATAGAGTATCTAGTTTCTTCCCATTGATAACATCCGACGTTCCTGATAGATTGATGTCACACTCGATTTATGGGCCTTTTGGATCACATATTCTTTCTTCCATTATAATATATATATATATATATATATATATATATATATATATATATATATATATATATATATTACTGTGGGTCACATAATTACTTATCAGTAACTTTCGAGATAAATCAATTTATATCGAACTGAATATATTTTGATCCATTATTACACTTAAAAGTTTTAGCCAAATAAGTTCATACAATTCGCTATAAAGGTAAGGCTAACTTGTATGCTTTTAAGAGACTTAGAAAATCTATAGAAAAGAGTTAAAAAATATGCAAAAAAAAAGTACTTGTAACTTAGATATGATATAGATCTTTTTTGTGACATATGATATTCTAATCGATACTTCGACTTTGATGCGTCTATACATCGTGTCAGAACATTCTTAGACAAGTATGAGAGCTTAGGTGGAAATGCCTGGGTTGCCAGTTTTCAGTATTCCAAGGGCAAGCACTGGATAAATATTTTTTCATACTTTACTCATATCAAATTCCTAATTGTTACAGTGTACAATGTTAACAAAGGTATTGGGAACATTTCTGAGCAGATTCACATGCCTATTTACTTTGTGCACTACATCATTTAGATTTGGTAGAGGGACGAGCTATAAGTAACAAATAAAGAACAGGTGCTCCGTAGGAAAAAGCGCCTCGGCCATCTCGAAGCTAGGGAAAATGATGGAAAAACTCAGATCAAAAGGGGAAGGATTGGGTAAATATATGGCGTCAATCTCTGTCAACGTCATTCGGAAGAGAGTGAGCATCAGTTTGCGAAAAGGACTCCGCAAGTACCTGGCAAGAAGATTTTCTTTTATTATTATTATTATTAAAGTTCCAAGCCACAACCCCAACTGGAAGAGCAAATAGCTATAAGCCCAAGGGCCCCAGCGGGGAAAGAAACCTGGTATGGAAAAAACGAAACAAAGATTAAGAAAAACATAATAAATAAATAGAAAATTAAAAAAAAAAAAAAAAAAAAAATTAAATGCTATAATGTTAAAAATATTATAATATTATATATGTGTGGATAATGAATAAAATATTAAAGTTATAAGTTTCTGTTAATTAAAAATGTATTAGCACCCACTTTAAATTTCTGAAGTTCCAAGGACTCAACAACAACACTAGGAAGTTCATTCCACAGTTTAGTTGTGTTAGGAATGAAACTTCTTGAAAACTGTGTTGTGTTGAATCTCATAGGCGTAAAGGCCCTACTATTGGCATTTAGTACACCTCTGGTAACTCGTTGAGGGGCATATAAATTGGGCAGATCGTGATGCAGTGGATGATCTGCATTGTTAAAAATTTTATATAAGATGCATAAGGAGCTTATTGCTCGCCTGTGCCACAGATCAACTTTGAGGTCAGGAATTAAAAATTTTATTGCTCTCAAATTTTTATCTAATAAATTAAGATAAGAGTTGGCTGCCGAACTCCAAACAGGGGCGCAATATTCAAAACACGGAAGAATAAAAGCATTAAAACAATTTTTAAGAACAGTCTGCTCTCCAAATACTTTGTAAGATTTCCTCAAAATGCCAATTTTTTGAGCAATAGAGGAGGAAATAGATCGAATGTGATTCTCAAAAGTAAACCTAGAGTCAAGCATAACTCCAAGCAACTTAAAAGAATCACATATGGAGATGGGAATGTTATTTATTAAAAGATCTGGATGGGGAGGATCTAGTGTTCTGGATCTGCTAACAATCATACTCTGGGTTTTCTTTGTATTTAACTTCATGCCCCATGAAGTGCACCAAACATTTATCTTAGCCAGATCTCTATTTAAAGACTCTGCAACCGATGCTCTCAACTCAGGAGATGGGACTGGGGCTATTAGAGTAGCATCATCAGCATAGGCTATAAGTCTATTTTCCAGTCCAAACCACATATCATGGGTATATAATATAAACAGTAGAGGACCAAGAACACTGCCTTGTGGTACACCAGATAGCACCTCTCTCTCATCACTAAAATTATTGTCAACATAAACCTTTTGATGTCGATTTGTTAAAAATTGTTCAATAATATTTAAAAATACACCACCTACTCCCAACTACTTCAACTTAAATATCAGGGCCTTATGATTGACACGGTCAAATGCGGCACTGAAATCCAGGCCAACTAAGCGAACTTCTTGACCAGAGTCTAATGATTTTTGGACAATGGTAGAGACTGTGAGAAGTGCATCACAAGTGCTCAGACCCTTACGAAATCCAAACTGTAAAAAGGGAAACAGACGATTAAGCTCGGCAAATGTACTTAAACGTTTAGCTAGTAAACGTTCAAAAATCTTAGATAGAACAGGAGTTATAGAAATGGGCCTATATTCAGTAGGGTTAAAACTACCACTTGCACTTTTACATAGTGGAGTGATGTTACCAATTCTCCAACATTCGCAAAAACTACCACTCCTCGCCAGCTTCCGAAGAATAACGGAAAGCTTGGGAGCCAAATACTCTGCAGTTTTCTTAAAGAATAAAGGGAATATACCATTTGGGTCAGTACCACCATAAGCATCCAGATCAAGAAGTAACTGTTTTACTTCACTTGAACGGAAAGCAATCTTGTTTAACCTTGGTTCAGGGAAACAAGTGTCAGGTAGAGTTAGATTCTCATTACTTTGTTTATTATCAAAAACATCAGCCAACAGTGTTGCCTTTTCTTCAGGACTAAGGGTAATGGAACCATCAGGTTTAAGAAGGGGTGGCATAGATGAATCATTCCCAAAAAGAGCAGACTTGAGAGTGGTCCAGAATTTGTGGGAATTTGCTGTGCGCTGAAGAGTTCCCTTTGTGGTAGTATTGAATACAACTTCAGCATTATTATATACCCTCTGAGCTGCTGTTCTGTAGTGCACATAATTATCCCATAGAAAGGCAGATCTACTCCCCTTCCACAGGTTGTAGGCCTCTTGTTTCTGCATATGAGCCCTCTTACAGTCATCATTAAACCAGGCTTTGTCCTTAGTGCGATATCTGATCATACGGAATGGAACATGTCTATCAATAATTGAAACAATTTTATCATTCAAAATACGAACTGCTTCAACCTCCTTATATATTAGTGGCCAGTTGATCCGGGAGATATCATTTAATATATTGCACCAGTCTACTTGAGATTTGATGAATACTTTGCTTGTATGAGCTATATTAGGAATAGATTGCTCAATACAGATAGTTATAGAAATTGCACAGTGGTCAGAAGTTCCCACAGGAGGATCAACAGCACCTGTAACGACTCCAGGGGAATCAGTGAAAACCAAGTCAAGGCAGTTCCCAGATGAATGGGTAGGCTCCCTAATGACTTGCTCACAACCCGACTCACACGCAAAATCATAAGCCCTGATACCATGACAGTCAGTAGGGGAGACAGAAGACAGCCATTGCCTATGATGAGCATTGAGGTCTCCCATAAATACAAAGCAGGCTTTCCGGTCATTTTCCTGTACCTTGGCCATGGCAAGGAGCAGACAATCAAAAATAGTATCATCTAAGTCTGGATTGCGATAGACAGAAAAAAGATAAAAATTATTTTGCTTACCACATACTTTCATAACTTGCATCTCATGGCAAGAACAAGCATAGGAGGTCTTTGAAGCAGAGTAACCATTCCTAATGTAAACTGCCATTCCTCTAGCCCTAGGAATGGCATCACGCCTAAGTAAAATTGGAAGAACCACATTGAAGTTCGAACAAGAGGAAAAGTCCTTTCAATGACCTGCGGCGTTTTGTGATAAGATGAAAATGGTTATTGCATTGATGGTTTCTTATGGTTCAAATCACATACCTCTCTCTCTATCTCTCTCTCTCATAAAGAAAGTAGAAAGAGGTGACGCCCCCTTGTCGCGGGAAGAGAGCTTGTGCGTACCCTTGACTTTTCGAACTATGACGGCGGGGGTAACAATCTTCTGGTACCCCTGGCATGGTTTCCCTTTTCGATTTGGTCGGAAATTAGGTTCCATACTAAGTGCGTCTTTCTTTATCCTACTCTATCCTTCCTCTTTTTTTTACATTAATTCTATTTCTTCTACTTATACCAAAAAGAAAAAAGCAACAAAAAAACAACCCCTATTCCTATCATGTCACTCTTACCCTTTTTTAATCTATCTACATATAAGGACCTGGTAGCTACCTCATGCCTCAGAAGAGAGGCTTTGGAACCTCTATCGACAACGCCAATCGACGCTCACTGGTTGCGAGAGACCATTCCCAGTGACCGTTGACGGTTGCCTCTGGTAGCATTGGTCCGTGGTGGAGGCCCTTTGTTCCCATATTGGTTGCCAGGCCAACAAAAAGCCTTGGGTCGAGTTTCTTGGTGTGGCGAGATATCCATTGAACGCTGCTCCGAGATCTTGGCCGTCGCGAAGGGAACTAGTAGGAGCTTAGTACGGGGCGGGCTTCGTTGTTGTTCACCTGGTGACAAATTAAGGGCCCTTGCGTGGACCGTCTGTGCTGCTTAGTTGGGAGCCACGGCACGACAAGGCTTGACGACTCGGTCGGACGAACAGCAGCATATGGAGCGTGCCTTTGAAAGATCCGAAACGTCTTCGATCGATATGCGGGAGCGACTCACGCGGGAAGAACTCACCAACCCCCTTTTTTCTATTGATTGGTCACAAAGTTTTAAAAGGGAGAAAGTGTTCAAGATGACAGGGAAAAAAAGGTCCAGCTGCACTCAAATATACATGTGCGATATCCTAGAAGGATAAGTGGTGCGTTGACTTCCCGGAAGGATGTTTTATGAAATGCCACCCGGGAAGTATATGCACAGACTGCATCCTTAAAGGAGAGGAGCAAGAGGCAGTGACATACTGCAATGAACTCAAGGATCTCTTCTCAACCTCTGAAGAAAAGTCTAGGGCACTGGAAAGTAGAATACATACCCTAGAAACGCAGCACGTGCTTCAGATTCGGCGTCTCGAGGAAAAAATCCTAGAGCTAGCCTCTAAACTAGAGGCCCAGTCAGCTCAAGCTCGAGACGATGTGACTCCAGCTCAAGGAGGTGAAACTGCATTGGCAGTCCCACTTCAGCCATGCGGAGAAGCAAATGAGAAGAAGAAAAAGAAAAAGAATAATCGGAAGAAAAACGACCTTAATGCAGCTCACCCCAGTGTAGAGGATTCGAGCGTGACTGGTGCGCAAGGGAAAGTGGAAAGAGAAGAAGAGACAAGAGAAACGGAAGAAGAAAAAACAAATGAAGACAAGAAAAATAAGAAGAAAAATAAAAATAAAAATGTAGAGATACAAGAGGAAAGCGGCAAGTCGCTTCCCAGAGGAAAGACTAAGTCGCCTGCAGACAAATGTGCAAAGGACACCCTTATTGGTGATTCTCAAGCAAGGGGCCTGCATTCCCTGCTAGCGGCCCGCCTTCGCACTAGTGTGAAGGTAAGCTGCCTGCCAGGATGTGGTAACCACAACGTCAGAGTAGAGGCTGAGAAATCACAGATTTCTGAGAGCTCAGTCGTTGCTCTGATGGTCAGTGGAAACGACCTCTATCTGAGAGGAGGTAGGGTAGACGCCTCAGATAAAATCCTCCACACAGTCATGGGTGCCATGGACGACTGTGGGCTGAAAACCCGCAAGCGTGTGGTGGTCGGATTCTCCCGAGGAGAGGTCCAACACGGACCGCTCACTCGATGAAATTCTCTTTAAGCTGGCGCCTGGCAGATTTGTGTACGGCAGAGGGGGTATTTTTTGTGGACCCGTACCGCACCTTTTATGGTAGAAATGATCTCTACCAAAGGGATGGGGTACATCTTATTTTTAAAGGAAAGGCATTTCTGTCGAACATTATCCAGGATGTCGTGGAGAGGACCCAAAGGAGTATCCGGCCCAAAGTGAGGGTAGACGTACGCCAGTACGCCCGTGTCCCTCCAGGAACGACCTTCTTAGAGGTCGCAAAGATGGGTGCCTCGCCAACAAACAAGCCAGGAAACGGAAGAGCGTAAGGAGTTCTACAGTCGGCGACTCCTTGAAAGTTCTTCTGTTCAATGCGAGGTCAATCAGGAACAGGTTTCCTGATCTCCGTGGCTTCGTAGCGACGGAAGAACCCGAAATGGTAGCCATAACAGAATCGTAGATAAAAACCTCAAACCGAGACTTTGAAGGCGAATTCACGGTTCCTGGCTACCAACTCTTCCACAAAGATAGGCCAGACAGAGAGGGTGGCGGTGTAATGTTGTATGTCAAGGATACAATCAAATCTACGAACTCCAACATTATATCCGATCACGAGCTCCTAGGCTTTGACCTAGAGATAGTTCCAGTCAGATACAGTACCCTGCTGCTTTACAGACCCCCTTCCTAACCCATTGAGAAGGACAGGCAACTGTACGAGCTGATGGGTGAGCTTGTTCAAGGCAGAGTGTGCATCGTTATAAGCAAATTCAACAGGCAAGTTGACTGGGAAATCAAAGCAGCCTGTGGCGAGAGCGCACAACTCCTGGAGTTCGCCAACAACGAGTTCCTCAACCAATGGGTCAGAAAACCGACGAGAGGAGACAATATCCTCGACTTGGTCTTCACCTCTGAGGATGATATCGTTGAGGATGTCTCTGTAGGCGAAGAGCTCGGTGTCAGTGATCACCAGCTAGATAGATTTACCGTCAAGATCCCGAAGGTAAGGTCTGTTGCAAGTCAATCAAGGAAACTTGACTTGAGAAGAGCAGACTTTGCAAGCCTTCGTGCTGGGCTGACTGATGTAAGGCTAGCGGTACGCGAAGAGGTTGAAGATTCGTGGAACAATTTGAAAAATAAGTTTATGAGTCTTCAATCAAGTTTAATCCCTCTGAAATGCCTCCGTCGGTCTTTTGTTCAACCAAAGTGGTTTAATCTAGAAATCAGCCAACTGCTTAAGGAGAAGAGAAATGCGTACCGGCGATCGAAGAAGATCCCGGGTGCCTTTGACAAGTACCGGAGGCTAGCAAGGAGAGTGAAGTCCAGCATAAGGGTGGCTAAGCGGTCTGAGGAACTCCGAGGGACGAAACTCTTTAAGGAGAATCCCAAGGAGTTCTTCGGCTATGTAAATAGCCGTAAACCAATCCATCGTAGGATTGGGCCCTTAGTGGACGAGAAGGGTGCATCAACTCACTCAGATGCAGACAATGCTAACCTTCTCAATGACTACTTCTCTTCAGTGTTTACTAAAGAGTGTGGTCCCACTCCCCAGCCCAAGGATTCCTACTCGGGGGAAAAGCTGGAGGCAATAGACTCCACCGAAGGAGAAATAAAGAAAAAGATCGCTGACCTAAAGACGAATAAGTCCCCTGGACCGGACGGGTTTCTATCCAAGGTGTTGAAGGAAGTGTGCGATCAAGTGTCACGACATCTGTGCGCTATCTTTAACATTTCAATCCGGACCGGATGCGTTCCTAGAGACTGGCGTGAGGTGGCGGTGACTCCAATCTTCCAGAAAGGAGACCCAAGCCATCCGTCAAACTACCGACCTATCAGTCTGACTTCGATAGTCGGTAAACTTTTGGAAAGCATCATTGTGTACAAAATGACGTCGTATTTAGAGTCAAACCTGCTACTGAGGAGTTTCCAGCACGGCTTCCGAAGGCAACGGTCTTCCTTGACGAACCTGGTGGAATTCTTACACTTCGTGTTTAGTGAACACGATCGGGACAAGGCGGTGGATGTGGTCTACTTAGACTTTCAGAAAGCCTTTGATAAGGTACCACACCGCCGCCTTCTCCGGAAAGTGCAAGCGCTGGGCATAGACGAAAAAGTAGCCGGCTGGTTTGAGAACTGGCTAAGTGGCAGACGGCAACGGGTGGTGGTGAATGGACAGGCTTCTGAGTGGGTGCCCGGTACTAGCGGGGTGCCTCGAGGTTCTGTCCTGGGACCACTACTATTCGTCATCTACGTCAACGACATGGACGGTGACATGGTTGCTAAGATTTTTAAGTTTGCCGACGATACCAATCTTGGTATGAACGTTGCAAAGAATGTCAATACTGCCCGCCTGCAGTAAGATCTTGTGAAGATTGGGGAGTGGTCGGACACGTGGCAAATGCCATTTAACGTGAATAAATGCAAAGTGGCGCATATCGGCCACATAAACCCCATAATCTCAGTATATCCTCAAGGGCACTGCTTTTGAATCGAGTGACACTGACTAGGACTTAGGTGTAACTATCACTAGCGACCTCAAGTTCTCGAAACAGTGCATCGAGGCAGAGAAGAAAGCCCAAAGGATGTAAGGATACATAAAGCGCCAGTTTGGATACGGTAACAAGCAGATAGTACTTTGACTGTACAACTTCCTCGTTCGGCCGCACCTGGAGTATGCCGTTCAATTTTAAAGTCCTTCGTTTGGAAAGGATATCGCAAGGTTGGAACGCGTACAAGCTAGGGCAACCAAACTGATTCCCTCTATCCGACATAAAAGTTATGAGGATAGACTAAGGGAATTAGATCTGTTCTTCCTGGAAACCCGTAGACTGCAGGGTCAGCTCATCGAGGTTTTCAATATACTTCGAGAGTTCGACAATGTTGACTACCAGGATATTTTCACACTGAGTGAGAACAGAACGCGCAATCACGGCTTCAAACTTGAACTGAAGCGTTACAACCGCAATCTGTGGGGAAATTTTTTCACCTACAGTATCTGCGGTAAGTGGAACGCACTTCTAGTGGAAGTTGTCAACAATGAATCTGTTGACCAGTTCAAGTCAAGACTAGACAAAGTTTTGAAAAGTGGCCGTTTAGGGACGCAAAACAATTGAGCAGCCATGTGCCCGCCAATTGCTAGTCGAAAAGTACCCTCTTTGAATGGACCGTAAGGTCTCCTAGGGTACTCTCTTTCCTTGTAACTCTTTGTAATTGCTTTTGAATGGCTAAATGAGGCTTCTTCCACTAGATGGTGCCAACTAGCGCAGAATCCGATGGCAGATTTGAAATCTCCAGTGTGAATAACCATATGACCAATGATTATATAAGTCATCTCATGGCTCTAAATGGGTACACTTGAACTTTACTATTTTCGAAAAAAAGCGACGCCTTGGCCTGGCGCTTCACTGCAGGTAAAAAGAGTAGCTACAGAGATGTTACCCAGAAATTGCACATATTGCAACAATATTATTCGGTAAGACGAAACTAAAGAGAAATATTCAACCTTTGAATTACCATTTAAACTTTCTCTATATTTCAATCCTTGTGAAGCACCTAGAACAGCAAGTATTAAAAGTTCGTCTAATGGTCGGAAGTTTGTTTTCGCGCATAGCCGACTCGACTACCGTATTGCTGCCTTAAGGTGATTGAATCGATCTTTAGGAAAAATTATATTTCCGAATAAAAAATTGTTCCGTTTATCGTCTCTTGATTGCGGTATGACGGATTCATTTAATCATTCCATCGCGTTCCAGTGAGATATACATTGTATATTCACTGTGCTTTTTTACTATATTTCTTGTTTAACATTTGAATTCCCAATTAAGTTTCTCTCTCATTTAGTCCTTCCGACCACCCTAGTGAATCAGACCTTGAAATCTCGTCTATTCGGGAGATTTTTATTCTAACGTGTAGACGAGTATAATAAATCATTGCTTTAACAAAGATCAAAGTGTTTGCTTGCTGTTTCAGTGGGGATCTTTCCTTATTAAGAAAAAGAAATATTTCCAAGAAAACAAAATTCCGATTAACTTCTCTTTCTCTGAGGGATTGTTGATTCATTTTATCACTCTTTTGTGTTCATCAGAGATATAATTGTATATTATCTGTGCGTTCAACTCTATTTCTCTTTTGTCCTTGAATTCGGGTCCCAACTAATTTTCTTAGTTTTTATTTCCTTTCAATCGACCTTAAGAAGCAGGGCATAAAAGCTATTCTATTTCTAATAATTTTGCTCTAAAGATTAATCTAGTAGACGAACGTATTACTTTAACTTAGATCAAAGTGTTTATTCGCTTTGTCTGTGTTTCCTTGCAAGAAATCTTTGCAAAGAGAAAACATACTATTTTCGGAAAACAAAACTATTCGGTTTAGATTCTTTTTACTTGAGTTATGACGTATTTATTTCATCATTTGATCGCTTTCATGAGAGATATTAATTGTAAATTCGATGGAATTTAACTCATTTCTCTTTTGCTATCCCAATAAATTTTTGCTTTTCTTTGGTCTCTCCTATTGACCGAATGAAACGTAAATTTGAGACAATTTTTGTTCTCACGAGTATTCGAGGGTGCTAACGAACTGCTTTAAACGAGAAAAAACGTTGCTTGCTGGTTCATGTTACGGGGTTAAATACTCAGGATTGTAGGATTCTTTCCTGATAAGTAATAAAAACAATTTTTCCAGCAAATTTATTCCGTTTATTTTAATTCTTTTCTCGATATAACGGATTCATTTCCAAATTCCCTCGACCCTATGAGTTATACATTGTATAATCGCTGCACTTTTAACTCTATTTCTTGTTTGTTCTTGGAATTTCTAACTACCTTTCTAATCTTTCTTTATTTCCGATCCAGGTTGCATACCAGTTCTTAAAAGCTAATCTTTTCGTAATTTACTTCTTTAAATAAAATCGAAGCGGTTGCTCGCTACCTCAATGTGATTGGTTCAATCCTCACCGCTGTATGGATTTTTATAATTGGGAAAAGGAATTTGACCAAAGAAATGATTATTCTATTTAGAATCTTTTTCTTTGCGGTATTGCGGATTCATTCCATCATTAGCTCGCGGTCATGAGAGATACGCACTGTATATTCACACCATCTAAAAAAGAATTCGTGTTTGTCCATTTAATTCCTAATTAATTTTCTCTCTTTCACTCCTTCCGATCGAACTAGAGAAGTAGGTTTGTTTTTCCTTTAGGAGACCTATTTTTTTGAAAAAAAAAAAATGATTCAGTTTATCATCTTATTTTCGGTATGACGGATTTATTTCATTTTTTCCATGCATTCAAGAGATATATACAATGTACGATACATCTTCAAAAAAACTATCGGAAATTTTAAAGTTAAAACACGTTTAGTCATATCTTTGTTTTGTGCTGATACCTGCAAAAACATCATTTAATTTTCTCACGTATTTCAGGTAGTAAGTGACTGCTTACAAGAAATAAGCATTTTTCATACATGGAATAGCAAACTTTTGATATGAAAGCTTTATCAAATTTTTAACAAAACCTGATTAGAAATCTCCTGTATTGTTAATTCTTTGCAGCGTGTTTATGGTGAATCTCCACCATATAGAAATACTGTTTTGTGGTCGAGGAAACGTTTAAAAGAAGAAAGAGAAGACCTTAATGACGAGGAGAGAAAAGGGAGACCAACAACAACAACCGATGCAAAAAGTTTGCCTACAATCAAAACCTTCTGGATGAATATTGCAGAAATAGCGTTTAATATATTGCGAAAGAAGTCCATATTTTTCCAGGTTCAGCATATGCAATTTAAACAGAGCATCTTGGTCTAAGCAAGGTATCTGCCAACTGGGTGCCAAAAGTGTTGCACATTCTTGTCGAATGTCCCAGTCTGGGTGATCTTCGCGCACGACACCTGTCCCGGTACAGGATGGGCGGGGTCGCTACCGCCTGTCCCTTGTACTCGGAATGAGTGCGTGCACATCGACTGGTGGACTTGTTGACTTTTTGGGGAAGGCCGGCCTTCTCCCTATTATTTAAGCAGGGTTTGTTTTATTTTTTGCATTTGTTTTTTTTGTTTGTTTTTTTCTTTCCTTTAGGTTGCACGCTCCTGCGCTGGGGGGACATCCCCCTGACGCAGGAGCTTGCTTCCTTTCCCCCATTTGGGGTGTTTTTTTCGTTTCTTTAATTTTATTTTAAAGTAGCCTAGAACTAGGCCAGTTTTAATACGGCGACCAATGCCCATGTAGGCAGTCGCCAGATGAGCTCTTAAAAAAAAAAAATGCAGGATGATCAGCTTGCATAAAGGAGTCATGTTCCATCGTGACAATGCTCTAGCCCACTCTTCACCCCTAAAGAGAGAAACTTTGTAGGAATTTTAATGGAAAATTATACCCCCTCCAACTTATAGCCGTGAACTTGGTCCCTCAGCTTATTTCCTATTTGCTAAGCTTAAGAAACATTTATAAGAAACAATATTTCAATCGAATAAAGAGGCAAAATGTGAAGTAAAGACATAGTGTAATTCTAAAAGCCAGGAGTTGTTCACAGAGGGACTTTTTGATGGAAACAATGCATTCAAAAGCGCACTGACCTAAATGGAAATTAGGTTAAGAAATATTAGTGACATTTGTGTTATTTTAATTTTGAATATATATATCTTTCATTTTTCAGCAAGTTTTTTCGATGATTCCTCATATATTCGTTGCCCGTTTTGCTCATTTTCTCGTTTGTTTTTTGAATTCCAAATTAATTTTCTTTTTCTATGTTTGTGAAAAAACTAGCGAAGTAGGTTTTAAAAATTAACGCATTCGTTAATTGAGATCAAAGCTGTTTCTAGCTGTCTCAGTCTTGTTAATTTGATCGTCACCGGTGCAAAGTTTGTTTAACATTTTGAAAAAAAACATTTTTCTCAAATAAAAAATTATTCTGTTTATCATCTCTGCCTTTTCGGCATGTTGGATTCATTTCATCCTCCCCCTGCATTCATGAGAGATATAGGTTCAATATTCACTGCTCGTTTAACTCTAATTCTACTTTGTTCTTTGAATTCCGAATAAATTTCCTCTCTATTTTATTCATTCAGTTCGACCTAGTGAAACAGCTTTAATAGCTCGTCTATTTTTCAGCAATTTTGTTAATACAAGTAGCTGAGTGGGATGATGCATTGGTGTAATTAAGATCAAAGTGTTTTCTTGCTGCGTCAGTCTCTTTGATTCGATTGTCACAGCTGAAAAGTTTGTTTTGCATTAAGGAACCATATTTTCCTGAAAGGGAAAGGATTCCGTTTATTTTCTCTTTGTTTTCTGTAGGAGAAATTCCATTTTATAATTCCTTTGCGTTCTTGAGAGCTATAGGTTGTATATTCACAGGATATTTACCTCAATTTCCTGTTTGTCCTTCGAATTACCAATTACTTTATTCTCCTTCAATCCTGCCTTTTGACCTAGCGAAGCAGCCTTAAATACTGGTTATTCGTAGAAATATTTTGTTCGCAAGCGTAGTCAAGTGGATTACTTCATTGCATTAACCAACATCAAAGCGGTAACTTGCTGCTTCACTGTGCTTGATTCCATCCTCACCCATGCAACAACTTTTCGTAATTAGGAATAAACAATTTTTCAAATGAAAAAATATCTCTTTCTTTGCGGTATGATAGAGTCATTTCAACAGCCTCTCGCTTTCATGAGATATATGTACTATATATTGAACTGGTATTTAACTCTATTTCTTGTTTTTCCTTTGAATTTGTAATTAATTTCTATCTCTTTCATAATTTCAGCACGTAGCTGCCCTTGAATAACACATTGCATTAACTGAGATCCAACAGATGCTCACTGCTTCATAACGACTAGGTTCGATCCTCACCCTTGTAAAACTTTTTCTCATTAACAAAAAAATCTCTCTTGCTGGAATAATTTATTCATTCTCTCGCAAAGCATGAGGTATGTGAATTGTATATTTGTCGGGCGTTTAACTCTATTAATTGTTTATCCTTTGAATTCTCAATTAATTTTATCTTTTTCTTTTAAATCAAACTAAAGAAACATGACTTGAAAGCTCGTTTATTGTGCTTGGTTCGATCCTCCCTACTTAAAAGATCTTCCCTCATTAACAAAAGAGCATCTTTTCCCCAAATCTATACAGTTCATCTTCGTTTTCTATGCAGTATGACGTATTGATTTCAGCATTCCCCGCCATCAAACGTGATATACAGTTAATATTCGCTGAGTGTTTAACTCTATTTCTCGCGTGTAATTTGAATTCCAAATTCATTTTCTCTCTTCAATTCCGTCCAATCAGGATGTTTTTTCTTACCCTTAGTTAAGTGGAATACCGCATTGCTTTAACTAGAATCAAAGATCTCGAACGATGCTCAAGTGTCCTTGGTTCGTTTATGAGCCCTACACGGGTTTTTGGCAATTAGGGAAACCTCTTTTTCCTGAAGAAATGTTATTCTGTTTATCTTTTCTTTCTTTCCCGCAGGTCGGATTTATTTCAATATTTTTTTGCGTTCATACGAGACATACAATGTATATTCGCTTCACTTTTATCTCTATTTCTATTTTGTCCTTTGAATTGCCAATTACTTTTTTATCTCTTTCAGTTCATCCAATAGAGCTATCGAGGCAGGCCTTGAAACCTCGTTTAAGTTGAGAATTTGGTTCTCACTCATAGGCGAGTGGAATAACTTATTGTGTTTCTTGAGATCAAAGGGGTAACTTGCTTACTCAGTATGCTGAGTTCGATCCTCCTCCTGTACAGATTTTTACTCATTAAAATAAATATCAAAACGATAATACATTATTTCGTTTATCATTTCTTTCTTTGTCTTATGAGGGATTCATTTATTTTTTCCCTATGTTTATCAGAGATATAAGTTGTAAAGTCACCTCGAGTTTAAATCCATTTCTCGTTCTTTAATTGAGATCAAAGCGGTTGCTTGCTTCCTCACTTCCCTTGGTCGATCGTAATCTTTGCACGGATTTTTTTGTAATTGGGTTAAAAATATTTTTCTAAAAAAAAATTGTTTCCCGTTTATCCTATCTATCGTTGAGGTATGACGGATTCATTTCATCATTACTTCGCTTTCGCGAGGAATATGAATTGTATTTTCGCCAGCCGTTTAACTCCTTTTCTCGTTCTCCTTTGAATTCTCATTTAATTTTCTCTCTATTTCATTCGTTCTAATCGACCTAGCGGAGCAACTTTAGATGCTCGTCTTTTCTTGATATTTTTTTATTTTCACGGGTATTTGAGTGAACTACAGTAATACTTTTTCCGAGATGAAACCGGTTGATCGGTGCATCAGAGTGCTTGGTTTCATCTTCTAAACTGTTCTGATTTTTTCTATCTTCGCCCTTCCGTTTGACATAACAAAGCATCCTTAAACGCTCATCTATCCGTGAGAATTTTTTATCAGGCGTAGTCGAGTAGATTACCATAATGCTTTAACTGAGATCAAAGTGCTTGTTTGCTTCTTCAGTTTACTTGCTTCGATCCTTACCTCTGCTCTTATTTTTCGCAATTTGCAGAACACATTTTTCCGAAGATAAAATTATTCTGTTTCTTTTCCCTTTATTTGTGGAATGACGGATTTATTTCATCATTCATTCTTTTTGATGTGCTATATGAATTCTATATTCATCGGTTGTTGAAATCGTTTCCTCGTTTGTCCTATCAAATTTTCAACTATTTTCTCTCTAGTTCAGTCCTTTCGATTCACCTTACGAAGCAGTTTTAAAAGCTCGTCTATGCGTGAGAATTTGGGTTACCCCACGTAGTCGAGTTAACTATCGGATTGCTTTAGCTGAGATCATAGCGGTTGAACTCTACTTTAGTGTGTTTTGTTCGATCGTTACTCTAATACGGACTTTTGTGCAAAGGTAGCAATAACCTCTCGCCTAGATGCTGTAGCTTTGTTTATGATTTGCTTTGATGTTAGATCAATACGCGGCAATCGGTAAGATTGCTTTCGCCAGACATAGGACGTATCTCCCCATCAATTTCAAGCGTTACCTTATAATCTTTTCTACATAATTTAGACGATATGTAGCAAAGAATATTAGACCCATATGGCCAAGGGCATTCATTTCAAGGACTACATTTGTCGTACACCTTCTGTTAATTTTTTCTTGCTTTATGGTCTCCTTAACCTGTTTTACCATCAATTTCTCATATTTTTCCAATAGATTGCTAATTTAAGCCAAACTCCTGAGAAATGGTAAGGATTCAGGGGTAACATTGGTAGCATACGGCTTAACAAAACAATGCATTCATCAAATATATCTCCCTGTAGGTTAATATACTGTTTAAACTAAGAAAAAATATATACATATGTAGGCTGCAAATAGGGAAAACAAACACTATCACCGGTTAAAATAATTTCCAACTAAGAATACCTGCACTGTACTAGATTTATACAGATCAGGATAACATAGTATCTCAGAAGAGCCCCTAAATTCTCCAATATAATTAAGCAACCAACATGTGCCAAGAAAATTTCCAAGGTACCGAAACAAATAAATACACTACTAAACGCATGGGACTTTTTTCATGTATAAGTAGCGCCAGCATTCAAATCGCAAGATCTTAGTCCCTAATGGCATATTTTTTACACAGACGTGCCCTTTTCAGAGATCATTTTTTACTTTCACTAACTATATCTATTGTAGTAGGAGATAGTACAATGTATTTCATGTAGCTCACTAGCTGGTTTGGTAAGTAGTAATTACTCTTTGTTTATCAAGAAATAACATCCATGCTTTGGAAACTGATAACAACCGTAGTGTGAAGATATTGTTAAAGGCAGATCGTCGTATTTGGCCGACCGATGTCAGTTGACTATCCTGGCTGTGGCATAGGTATTTTTTGTGTCAATCTCTGATATGTTTGATGCATTTTTAGTCTCAATTGCTTCTATAGTATTATAATATATTCTCCTCAAGGCAGTTAATACCACCAATTACATTTACATATGTTTGGATAGTTTTACTTTACTATTCTTCAAACTAACCAATATCCTGTGATGAAGATTATATCTGTCTATTTATCTCCTCAGTAAATATTACAAATTTACTTTTTGAGTACCTGGCGGAAAGATGCCAAGTAAATTTATCGGAATCTCTGGGTGTTAAATTTGCCCATTATGAAACTTATTTAGGCTCAATGAAGTTTGAAGTTCAGATGTATCATTAATGAATTCCCTTATGTTACATTGTAATATTCGAGCAGCTTCCAGTGCTGCAAATTACTCTGACTTGCTAGACTGTGCTGGCACCAGGAGCTAATTCCTTCGCTATAGTGATATAAATTTTACTCTAACACGAAGATGCTGGAAAATTATTATTCTTAAGCGTCAATAGTGAGAATGCCTTAGCCTTCAATCATTTTTTCATTTATTATCTTTGCAAAAATGTCACAGTACCGAAAATAGAGTGATGTTAATTATTCTGGCCGCTTATTATGTATGATATTCTTGTCGTGTGCTGACGTAACTCATTGTTACCGGTACATATACCCTTGTTTGCACTCTTAGGAGATTTTACTTATTTTGAGTAAGGAAAATGTCATGTACATACTTCAATCAATTTTAGACCATTATTTATTGCAAGAACTGCTTGTTTGTATTTCTTTCGGTACTGTCGAATTCACTAGCTACCAAAGAGTACTCACTCTATTTCATAAAAAGAATAATGACATTTAAACATTGATTGATTTAGTTATTTGCTGTACACCCTTATTTATTTGAAATTCTTGTAAGCTATTTTGAAATTCATACCTAAAAGAATGTAAGTACAAATGTCAATACATATATACCTATTGTAGGCAGATATATACAACACACCCTTAACTCTTTGAATATTATACTGAACCAACAAAGAAGAACATTTTAGACGCGTTAAATTTTATGATCCCCTTCGGGGGAGTGACCAGAGTTCTATAAGATTCACAATTGTTAGTAAAGCATCTAGTGACTAAAAATGTATCATTCTGCTTAGCTTCAAGTGGTACAATTTGGAAGAGTTTTGGTGTAGATTATAATCTAAGCCAAAATTCTTCCAAATTGTACCACTTGAAGTTAAGCAGCATGATAAATTTTTAGTCACTAGATGCTTTACTAACAATAGTGAATTTTATAGAACTCTTGTTACTCTACCTAAGGGGATCACGAAATTTAACACTTCTAAAATGTTCTTTTTTGTACCAAATGTACTACCTACAAAAATCAAATCAAAATGTAGCGGAGCCTTATAATGGGAAAGATTTTAAATGCCTTCAAAAGAACAGATATCAATGCTCACAATAGTAGTGCTGGGGAAATGAAATAAAAAAGCTACTCACTTAGAGCTCAGACATGTTGTTAAATAACCCTGAAGATTTTTTATTTGTACCGTGAAAATCGAAATCCAGCAAATAAAGCAAATGATCCTATGATGAATGGTAAGGAAAAATTGTCTTTCTATTTTAAATATATATTATAGAGCTTGAATAGCTATTTTGCATCTGTATTTACTAATAAAGATCCAAAATTACCTTATTGGCTGGGACAGGCGAAGGCACAATTCTAAGCATAATCTTGGCGAATAAGGTCGATATAAGAGGCTGCTGAAATAAGTTAAATTTATGTAAATCTCCAGGTGCGTACATGATTTATCCTAGCCACTTAAACGAGCTAAAATAAATGAGGCAAGAAAAGTTGCAACTATATTCAATAAGTCTCTCGAAGAAAGCTTTGATCCTGATGATCTCAAATTTGTAGATATTACACCCATCTTTAAGAAAGGCGATTTGCAATGGCGTACAAACTACAGATCTTTATTAGAAAACTGCTTGAGACTCTTGTCAAGGACTTAGTCGAACATTTCAATAGCCACAAACTTATCTGGAAAAATGTAATATGGTTTTATAAGAAAACAAGTCATGTCTGACAAAATTATCAATGAGTGTAACAGAAACGATTAGGCGAAAAAAGGGCTGCATGCGGAATTAGGGGTCAAGTATTAGAGTGGATAAAACCATGGTTAAGTAGAAGAAAATAGCAAACAGTCATATATTGATCCATTAAGAGTGGTGATGCGTTACTAGCAGTTAGCTATGGGTGTCTGTGTTGGATTTTTGAGAGTGATAATAAGAGAGAAAGGTTCATCGCCGGCACAGTCCCCTCCTCCCTTCTCCTGAATTGGAGAAGAGAGTTAAGAGTCGCCTCCGGTCGACCTTTCAACAAATCCCTTTTTCTCCACAAAATGTCCAAGTGAACACAGATCTGGAAGTGTAGGTGGGAGCCGGTGAAGGCGGAGAGGATAGGAGGACCAGTAAAAAATAATTGAAGTAAGAAAAGAAGTAATAGAGTGAAAGTTGATCTTTTTCTAGACCTTCTCCTTATAGCAGAAACATTTATTAGAAACATTACAATTATGGAAACCTAGTGAATTTATCGTGGATTTTAAATGACGCATCAATCTAGTGCTCGATTTCTTCCATCTCTTTTAGTTCCTTTATATCACTTTCGCAATTCATACAGGTGTCAGTTGAACCGCCTATTCTCCATTACCTTTTGTTGTTTTTCTTTTATTCATGTTTTAAATGTTGATTCATGCCGCTATGTGTTTTTAAGCTCTGATCTTGTTTATTGTTTATATAGTATGGTACTATATATATTTCATCTGTTTATTGTTATCTTAACTTTATTTCACTTTCTCTATAGTTGTTTAGTTTGGATTTTCCTTTTCCCTTTGCACTTAATTTACATGGGGCAATTCATTTAAGTTTTTTCATTGCTTTACACTATCGTTTTTGTATTACACTTATTTACAGTTTAGTTCACGTGTTATGCAATTTACTTTGCTTTGGAATGTTTCATTTTTCTTTTCCCTTAGTTCTTTTTTTATCATTTTTATAATGTCACTTACCGTCGGTTTATTTGTTGATAGTTTTAGTGAATTCGGTTGTCTTTTTTTGGTATAATTGAATTAATTGGTTCTGCTTTTTCATCGTTTCGGTAAATGTCCTTGCAGGTTTTGTTTTGTTTTAGTTTTCTTCGTTTTGTGGTTAAAAGGTTTAACTTAAGTAAACATGAGTGCCTCCTCATTACTCAGTGTTTTTATGTTCTGATGTTGCGTGTTTTTCAAATGTTGGAATGAGTTTTTCTACTTTCCTCCATATATTCTCACCGATTTTCTTGATGTTGATTTTGAACGCTTTGATCCATGCCTCTTGGTGCAGACTCTGCTAACTTCTCCTTTCTCTCCATCAAGTATTAGTAATTAGGTAGATAGCTTTATTTTGAATCCTCTGGGGTTACAACCTTTTAGTTTTTGACTTGCAGTTGATTTGGATGCGAGGTTACAGGAGAATCTCCCTTCATTTCGCCTTATAAATTTTTATTTTATTCTTCATACTTAACCCTCTTACGTTTTTCGTCTTCTCTGCTATATTTTGTTAGTAGCCTATTCATTTCATCTTTAATCTCAAGATTTTAGCCTCTCCCTGATAACTAGGGATCAGCTTGTCAATCTTGATATCTTCAGTTTTGTTTCTGGAGGTTGAGACTATTGTAATTTTTTCCTATTAGTTCTTATCTTCTATGCCGTTTCGTAAATCCTGCTCTCCAATGCTGTTGTTCTTGCCTGAAAACGTTTGTTCCTGTACAGGGTAACGATGAGCTGGCTTATGTCGTCCGCGAACTGTATGTTAATACAATTAGGAATTATTGAGGGTGCTAGGTCTACTATATATTTCAAATACATCATGGTAATGAGACACTCCCCTGGGACAGTCCAGTTTCCAGTTCAAATTCTGGTCCCAAATAATCGAGAGTCACCAGGTATACTTTCCTTTCTGTGATGCTGCGCCTACTGTCATTCCAATTATATACCAATAGCATAGATACGACCATTTTCAGAATGACGCTGAGTTGAGACAATATCAAATTAATTTAACATCTGGTAAAAGCAAAAGAATTCCCACCTTAGCTTTTGGCTATTTAAATTAGCACTTCGATGGGCATCGTCAGTTAAAATAAAAATGTACGCATCAGTGCATTGTTTTTGAATTGTCAATGATTAGCTAACTTTAACCTACTTTAGACATTCCTGGGGTACGCTTCCGCCTATTCCAAACAAGTGACTGTGTAGATAGATTAGAGTAGAGAAGGGGCGCAAAGAAAAATAAATGAAGAAAAGTAGCAAAAGTAGTTTCGAACGTGCTTCCCGCATCACGGGACAGCCGTGAGTGAGAGTCTTAAACCACTCACTCGGCCATCATGAGTCCCAAAACATACACATTCAAGCAAAGCATTTAAGCCGCTCGCCTGAACATCTCGCACGCTACACAAGCTCCTTCCTAGAAGCAGAGCGTATTTCAAGGATTGAGGAGAATAGGGTTTATAAATGTTATTCGAGAACTAAAGTTCTCCCTCCCTGGCCTCCCGGGTCTTCGGCACCATTGTAGATAGGTTAGAGTAGGAAAGAGCGCAAAGAAAAATAAATAATGAAAAGTAGAGAAACAAGTTTCCAACGCGCTTCCGGCGTCACGGGACAGCCGTTAGCGAGACTCCTAAACCACTCAGCCATCTTAAGTCACCAAAAAAGCTCATTCAAGCAAAGCATTTAAGCCGCTAGCCTTAACTTCTCGCACGCTACAACTTTATCAAATAACCTTAAAGAGCAGATCTTCATTTTACAGTCAAACTACAGTAGTTTTCGCCAGATCACGAGGTTTAAATCTACAAATTAGAAGAGGCTAAGCATTGTTATACTGCCTGCATATTAACTCTGCGTATATTGCTGGTTAACTAAAGATAGTAAGATATAGTTTTGTACGAGTTGAAAAATGCACAATGCACTCTAACAGCAAAAGGGACGTTTATAATATTTTGATTTGAAAAACTTCCGTTTTGAATTGTTAGATTACACGATTTAAAAAAGTAACTTTGAAGGACGAGATGAAAGCAGTGGCCAGGTATGCTCGATGTAGATTCAAGTAAGGAAACTTTGATACGTACTTAATTTCAAACCTTTCTAGTTTCACTTCCTGCTTTCTTTTTAAATGTAACTTTGACAACAACTTTCCTATGAAAAATTGTTGTTATTTTTCTATATTTAGTTATTTTTAGTTTTATTATTATTTATCTGGATCGCCTGTACTTTTAGGTGTTAATTTAATATATTTCCTTTACATTATTTGATTTTTGCTTGCTTCTTAAATTTATTTATTACTTCTAATTTCTTCTTTACATCTAAACTATCATTCAGCAACGAGCATGATAATTCTATAGGAATCTACCGCACTCACAAACTCTTTGCATTATATGCTAATACAATCGCTTAAACACCTAATCCAAAATATTTTCTGTTTTCCAATACCCTTACCAAAATTCTCTCTAATAGACTCTTTTAGGTAGAGTTCTCCTCTCTGCCAGCAGGCAGACAGGTCAAATTGTAGCGGTGAATGGAGATGGAGGGCTAATAGATCGAACTTTATAGACATGGAATATGCTAATTCGACTTAGGCCTGTCACCTGCTATTTGCATGAAGACTTCACTAAAGAGCGTGGGAGCTGAAGAGAAGACCAGCGGACCGAATCCGTCCTTTTTAATTTGACTGATTTATTTCGATGCTTTAACCTAGTTTTATTTGGAAAAGGAAGATTTATGTGTGGATCTGACCGGAGGTTTTTGTAGGATTAAGTTAAAATGCTGAAATAGACGCATTTATCTGTTCTTTCATATTTCTGTCTAATGGTTTTACTTTGTATTATATGAATCCATTCCAAACAAAAGTTTGTACATTTGAGCATATGTACATATTTCTCGAAATGTTACTGTAGATTTAATATTTAAATATATGTGTATATTCCCGATTGAATGTTTTAGGATATTGATCTCACTATTGAGCGATAAATCCTGTTTTAGACGTGTTTCGAGTTCGTGAAAAACGTCGAAAGTTAAATCCACAACAGTGACTTAAATCTTTGATATTGATTGTAAATCTATCAAGTTTTCACAGACTATAAGTGCACACTACTTTTCGAAAAAACCGTATAAGATTTTATTGAGGGCATTATGAGGTGTGGATAAATGTAATGATAAGTAAAATTTCCCTATAAATTTTTATTCTTTTTTAAGGCCAAATATAAATAGGGTTTATCGACTTTTGTGAAGAGATTACAAAAGAGCCTTGCGCTGGAGTTAGGACATGTGAGAAATTGTAGGCAAGTAGATACTTAAAGAAAGACGACTACGATGGGTAAAAGAATCGAGTGGTGGGAAGAAGTCTCCTAAACGTGGCCGCGACTTGATAAAGGGTATCAAGGGTATGCATGTCAACCTGCCTCCACTGACATCTGGAAGATTACGCGTCCTCTATACCTCAACACCTGCTGGATGAGATCCCGTAATTGTAGAAGTTCTTAAAGAGTCCTTTTTTAGTAAGGATTTTATCACTGATTCGCAGCCGACCAACATCGGAATTCCATCTTATAACTAATATATTTAATGTTGCTTAACTTTCCTCAACTGCTAAACAATATTTCCAGATTTAATCAAATTTGTAAAGAGATTTGCGACTTTACCTTCTGGAGAGTTCTAAATGAATATTCTTCTCAGATTACTCAGAGTATGTACCATTGACCCATTCTCACTTCCCTTACGTTCACCACTTTCTCTGCGAGACTCTCATAAAATACTTTCTGCCGGAGGTACTATCATTGGTACAGATTATTTTTTATCAAAGAAATATGAGAATAATTAGAAAATTAGCAATGATAATAAGAAATAAGGAACTGAGGTGCATTTCTGGTTGTCATAAAGAATTCAATTGTAGATGTATTGCTTCGAGAGTTACTCTATTTACCTGTATGTGAGAAGAATGAATGAGTTTATGAAGAAAATTTTAGTTATGTATGGAAGATCATGTAAAGTATGGAAGTACAAAAACACTTCTGACTATAATTCCTGTACCTCTTCTCTCATGCCAAGAGAAATTTAAAGAATTTTACCTTTGCAATGATAATAAGAAATAAGGAACTGAGGTGCATTTCTGGTTGTCATAAAGAATTCAATTGTAGATGTCTTGCTTCGAGAGTTACTCTATTTACCTGCATGTGAGAAGAATGAATGAGTTTATGAAGAAAATTTTAGTTATGTATGGAAGATCATGTAAAGTATGGAAGTACAAAAACACTTCTGACTATAATTCCTGTACCTCTTCTCTCATGCAAAGAGAAATTTAAAGAATTTCACCTTTGCAATTTTATCATCAGAATAGATATAAAAATTTAGAAATTGAAATCATTAGGTAAAGTGTACAGGAAATCAAATTTATCTATTTTAGGAGGGTGATTTAATTATGGAATGTAATAGTGAGATGCACGTGAGCAAAATAGAATGAGCGTCATGGTTTAGAAAGGGTAAACACCGAGTCATTAGAAAACGATCACAACTGTCAAATTGACCCAAGACAATGGTCAAACGAATGTATGCACACTACATATGTACCTCATCGAGGATGTGATGGGTTGCTAAATCTTATTGATCTTGATTGCGGTTTATACGTTGACGTGCGAGGATCGAAACTCCACCGAAATTTGACACTCCCACCTCTATTCAACCCTTTGAGGAAAAGAGGTTTTGACGATACACTATCAGATCAATTTTTTTAACTTGCCACCGCGCGATTATCGCGATATCTGTATTGAGCGAGGCTGCGGTGGGAAACCATTCCTTCTTGATCACATGCTGGCTATCTTTCAAAAAGACCCAAATGGATAAAGAGATATTTTGTAGAGTGGGTGTGCTGGAAGGTCATCATGCCTTAAAGTGGAAAAGCATTTCCCGTAGATTTGATGTGTGCCTTCCCTCATTTTGTAAGAGATTGGTTGGACACGTTTATTTTATTATTCTTTTCTATTTTTCTTATAAGAAATTATTTGATGCATAAAATGATACGTTCACACCTTTCGAACGATTAATAAGAATTAGAGACAAAAGACCCATGTTTATTCAAGGAAATAAAATTATGGGGATAAAAACGTAATGAAGAACAGGAGTTGCAAGCTTTGTGGTTGCAAAGTTTAAAGTATGTAAAGTATGTAAAAAAAACTAAAATTAGGTTAAAAAATTGATACTCTTACATTCTTCTAGGTAGTAAAGAATTTTCCACAGTAGTTCGAATTCTCATCGCAATCAAAATGCTTTTCATGACCACCATAGGCAGTAATAGGCTTCAGTGTATTGTTTCTAATCAAATTTACTTTGATAAAGTTTCGCGAAGAGGATAATTCAGTCAAAAACTAAAAATTTGAGTTTCTCTCTTGGACGACTTAAGAAAAAGTATAAAAATAATCTAAATAGCACTTTTTTATTGTTCAAAATTTTATGCGAAAACGAACGGTAGCATTTCTCGCAAAGCGTTTGTAATGAAAGATATGTGAAGAAAGTGATGAAAATAGAAGAAGCGGGAATGAATAAAAGATAGCCTCAGATATCCTGCGGGCTTAGGGCCAAGATGAAACATTCCTAATTTTGTTGGCGCCGAGATGGGACTCATTCATCTAGACGTAAGCTGTAGAATGGTTTCCTCCCTGCTTGAACACCTCCTTTGGTGCTGATTAGGAAAACAATTTTCAATTACCCATCATTCTTAAAAAAAAATTCCCGAAATCGAAGATTGAGAGGAAATTATAAACAAACATTCCCAAAAATGCGAAAGTCCGAAGATAAATAAATTCTGTGCATAAGTGAATCACAGGTAACAGATGATCAATGCCTTTTTCTGAATATGTGAAAAAAAATATACAATCTCAACATATTCCATGTTCTTTATTTCTTTGCACCATCTAAGTACTTTTTAGTTCCTATTAGTGACTCTGTTTGAAAAGAGAAATCTTATATTATTATTAACACAAAAGATTTAGAAATACGCGTCTTTTTTAAGTTTCTTTTTACCCATGGCTGCGTTGAAGGGCCATTAGAATGGAAAATTTTAAATTTTCCTTTCTTGGTTAAACTCGTATGTATCGATCGCTTTATCCCTTGCATTCAACTGTTTTTAACATATCTTTTCAATATCTTAATCCGTAAATTAACTTAAATTTAACTATTTGCTTATCATTTTAGTTTAATTTCTGTTTCGTCTTTTGTTGAGTTTGACTTATTTTTCATATCGTAACTAATATTGAATTGTTTGTGCTATTTTTGCAATTTTCTCATCTAATCCTTAAAAATTTCTTGTATTCGTATTAAAGTTCATTCCGCTAAAGATGGTCATTGTTAATGACCGAAAGCTCAGGAAAATCAATGTTTGTTGCTATCACATGGGTCTTCATATTCCTCCTGCGAATTAGGTTCCCAACGAACGACTCCATTACTGATATATATATATATATATATATATATATATATATATATATATATATATATATATATATATATATATATATATATATATATATATATATATATATATATATATAAATATATATATATATATATATATATATATATATATATATATATATATATATATATATATATATATATATATATATATATATATATATATATATGAGGAATTAAACCACATTCTCCGAAGACAATTTAATTCAGAACAGTTTCGGTGTAGCTCACACCCTTTTTCAACTGACGCTGCGTAGAAAATATAAGAGAAGTGTATATAAGCATAACACAAGATCCCCTCTTTTTTCCCCCAATCCCCTACTTGTGGCTAATCTGTGGGGGGGGGTTAGGCCTTAACATATTGAAGGGCTGATATTTAACTATTTTGTTCATATTTGGAAAAGCGGGTATTAATCTAGCCTTTAAATATAATAATTCCTTAAACCAATTGATGATGGCCAGGAAACCCAAAGAACATCATAACATAGGAGTATATGCAGTACCATGCAACGATTGCCATAAAGTTTATAAAGGGGAAACGGGGAGAAATCTATACAAGAGATTGTACGAACACAAAAGAGATATTAGAGTGGGCAGCGAAAGCAGTGGAATATTTTGCCATGTTAGAGACAAGAATCATACGATCGATTTCAATGGAAGTAAAATGGTATTTAAATCGGCTAACTATGTTAAGAGAAGAATCGTAGAATCGAGCTTGATATCGTCAGTTCCTAATTTAAATCTATCTGAGGGTCAATTTTCTTTTAATCCTGTAATAAGAAAGCATATAAGCAAAATAGTTAAATGTCAGCCCTTCAATATGTTTAGGCCTCCCCCCCCACAGATTAGCTACAAGTAAGGGATTGGGGGAAAAAAGAGGGGATCTTGTGTAAAGCTTATATGCACTTCTCCTATATTTTCTACGCAGTGTAAGTTGAAAAAGGGTGTGAGATTCACCGAAACTGTTCTGAATTAAATTGTCTTCGGAGAATGTGGTTTAATTCCTCATCTCTTCTTGCGATATTGCATTAATTTTCATATATATATATATATATATATATATATATATATATATATATAAAGGCAGGGAATGTGAAGCAATTCATTTTATCAGCACCCCCATATAAAGTAAATTGTCGGCAAAAAATGGGACTAGTTAAAATTAATTGCAGCAGCTTCACAGTTTTTGCCTGGTCTGAATTAACTCACGGCACGTGCCTGATATATATACACGAACAAAATGATGGCCACACTTTCAGAAAAAAAGTAAATTTCATAATTAAAAGATCTCATTATTCAAAATTTGATTCGTATGGAAAATCGTATCATTAGATTCTTATCCAAATATACCTATATCTAACGAAATATATAAAAAGTTACACGTATCAGGCTCTATTCCTGGCATACTATATCAGAAAACTAAAACCCATAAGTAAGGAGTTCCACTCTGCCCCATTTTTTATGCATGTATTGTACCCTCTTATGGTATATCAAAATTCCTACTGCCCGTCCTTTCTGAACTTACCAATAATGACTACACCATAGCTAATTCACGAAAACTTGTAGAAGAAGTGTTCATCCGTTCGGGCGCTGCTGACGTCATAATGGTGAGTTATGACGTCGAAAACTTAATCATAAATATTCCAGTGAATAAAACAATCCAAATTTGTACATTCTTTCCTTTGTAATTCTTGTCAAAAAGCAATAGGTATGACACAAAAACCTATTTAAGTCATTTTGGTAATTTGCTGTCTGTAAAAAAACAACCTCTGACCTCCTCACGTTATTTGGAGACCATGTGCCATTGTAACTGGCCATGAAAAACGTCACCTCCTGTTCGAGAACTGTCGAGAAGTTTCGACTCTTGAGCGTATTGGGGAATTATCGCCCAATCTTGCGAATTTGTCCAGAGCCTACCCTCGGCGACGAGGAGAGAACGAGCCCCTTGTTTTTTTTTCCCGCCTTGCCGTTAAAAGCTGCATTTTCGTCCACCTCACAGATTAAGAACACAGATTAAGAATTGACTGTTGTGGAAACATTGGGAAATAGTGACTATCAGATAGTTCGTTTGAACTTGTGAATTGAGAAGGGATAAATAACCGAGAATACTGTAAAAGTTCACAATTTTCATAAGGGAGATTATGAAAAACTCCGAAGCTTGCTAAATTTTGTAGACTGGGATGTAGAATTCAGAGGTAAAAATGCTTATGGTATGTAGGATACTTTCAAGCATATAATAAATGTAGTCCAAGAACAATGTATCCCAATGAAGGCCATTAGGAACAAAAGTAGGAAACCATTATGGTGGAATCAGGAGATAGCTAGAAAAATTTCAGAGAAGAAAAGGGCATATAAAAAATTACAGGTAGAAAATAACATTCAAAATTTAAGTGATTATAGAATGGCTAGGAATGAGTTAAATAAGATTATAAAGAAGAAAAAAAGGGTGTCATAAATTAAATTAGCTCAGGATAGCAACAAAGATCCTAGAAAGTTCTTTAGTTACTCTAAAATTAATAACAAGTCTGGCAGAGTTAAAATAGGACCTATCAAATATGAAGGGGTTGTGAGAGAAACTGATGAGGAAATAGTTGAGGAACTAAATGGTCATTTTGCATTAGTATTTACAAAGGAGAAACTAAATAGTCTTATGTATAGTACTCATGGGTCAGGGAAAGAGGTGTTTACTACCATTAGTGTGGATCAGAGGACGATAAAAGGACTAATAGGTGAGTTAGATACTACTAAGGCCTCCGGCCCTGATAATATTCATTCTAGGATACTTAAAGAAGGGGTAGAAAGTATCTCAATAGCTCTTTAGAAGTTATATACTAGGTCACTGGAATATGGAGAAATACCCGATGATTGGAAGAGAGCGAATGTAGTCCCCATTTTCAAGAAGGGTAGTAAAGAGGATCCAAATAACTTTTGACTGGTTAGCCTAACTCCTGTAGTCTGTAATATTCTTGATAAAATAGTTAAAAAAGGGATTTGCCAACATCTAGAGAGGGAGGGGTTAATCAGCGATGCTCAGCATGGGTTTAGATCAGGTAGATCATGTTTGACTAATTTACTAGACTTTCTGGAGTTTGTAACAGATCAAGTAGATAAGGGAGAGAATGTAAATATAATTTACTTAGATTTTATTAAAGCATTTGATAAGGTACCACATAGGAGACTAGTTTATAAATTAAAAATGATTGGGATATGTGGGGGTGTTTCAAATTGGATAGCTGAGTGGCTGAAAGACAGGAAGCAAAGGGTGGTGCTAAATGGTGTAAAGTCAGAGTGGAAGGATGTTATCAGTGGGGTTCCTTAGGGATCAGTTCTCGGTCCATTATTATTTTTCATCTATATAAACGATCTTGGGGAGGCAGTTAATAATAAAGTGTCAATTTTTGCGTATGATACAAAATTAGCAGCTGTAGTTAAAGATATTGAGGATAATTTTAAAGTGCAGGGGGATTTAAATAAATTGTTATCCTGGGCACATAAGTGGCAAATGACTTTCAACCTTGATAAGTGCAAAGTTATTAACATGGGAAAAGATAATAGAGAATTTAACTATAAAATGGATGGGCATTGGCTGAGCTCAGTTTAGGATGAGAAAGATCTAGAAGTAGTAATAGATAAGTCATTAAGGTTTTCTAAGCAGTGTATTGAAGCAAGAAATAGGGCAAATAGAGTGCTGGGATTCATTAAGAGAAATGTCTATTACAAAAGTAAGGAGGTTATTCTTGAACTCTATAGCTTTTATGTTAGGCCACATCTAGAGTACTGTATACAGGCATGGTCCCCACATTTTAGACACGATATTAACCTTCTCGAGTCAGTGCAACGGAGAGCAACAAAGATTATTCCTTCCCTGAGGCACCTTGAATATATAGATAGACTGAGGGTATTAAATATGTTTTCGTTCGAAAGGCGGTGTGTGAGAGGGGATGTGATTGAGCTCTTTAAAATTTTTTCCGGGATAGATAAATTGGATGTTAGCAAGTTTTTTTATTTTGGATGATAGAAATCGGACTAGAGGTCACCACTTAAAAATTAAAAAGCAAGGGTGTAGGTTGGATGTGAGAAAATATTTTTTCACCAATAGAGTGGTAGATTTCTGGAACAAATTGCCGCCGAGGGTAGTAGGTAGTCCAAATCTAATTGTATTTAAGAGTAGGTTGGATGAGTTTATGGGAAGGGAAGGTTGTGATGGTTCCTAAGTTTTGTATATATTAATATTGTTTGTATATATCTATAGCTGCATGATTTAGTTCTTGACAAGCCTTGATTGGTGATACCCTTGTTTCTGGACGCAATCCTCTGAATGTAGTTTTCCTGGGAGTTTGGGTGCCTTAAAAAAGAGGCCGTTTGACTCGGATGACCTATGATGAGCCCTTGTGGCTTTTCTCATCTGTTATATTATATTGTGGGGGAATTTAATTTTGTCTTCCCCTGGTGATGGTGCTTTTTGTGGGTGGGTTTTGACGGAGGCGGATGACCTTTGATAGGCCCTTGTGGCTTTTGTCATCCGTGAAATTATGTTATCTTGTGTTATGTTATGTTATGTTAAGATGTCTGGAGCTTCCTCACCTCCTGCTCCGAATCCCCCTTTTCTTCTTCCTGATCACTCGTTCAATTACCCGGTTTTTACTTGAGATCGGTGAGTCCCGCATGCACCCCAAAGTCGTCCTCATCGTCTCAAGTCTAACTCCTGTGAGCGTTCATCAGACAGCAAGACTTTCTCCACCTTGATTTACCACAGTAAATTAGTAGCTTGTGTGAACGGTAATCCTTCAAAGTTGCGGACAGTCTTCCTTCGTTTAATTAATCCGAAGAAAATCTCCATTGATTACCTTTGAGGAAAGAAGTTTCGTCTTCCAGTGGAATTACGAGTAATCCCACCTTTTGCCGTCGAGCCTCATCCTTTAAGATTGGCTATCTTTATCACTCTTCCTCGGAAGGTTGGCTCGGACCGTGCCCTACTTGCCTTATCACAAGCAGGACCTTCCTCGAAGCTACCGACTCGCAAGATCGAAACACACTCAATTATTCCTATTGTCAAGTTCCCACTAAAGATCTGAGCATAATAAGGTTAATTAATTAATTTTATTCGAGAATCCATCCTTATTATAATTATCAAGAGACTATTTCATTTTAAATCATTCAATTTGCCTGTTATATTCTTATTTTGATATTTGTAAAAAAAAATAATATTTTTGTTGTTTCATCTTTAACTAATCTTTAACGATACTCTCGGCCTATTCATATAAATCTCGCTAACCACTTTTGCTCTCTGCCTGATTTGTTAAGGATTTGAAACCCAATGCCTTGAGTTTGACCTCCCGATCGATCGTTAATCCCTGCGAACAATCCTTAAACGGTTCGCGTCGCATTAGATGATTAAGTCACCCCCTACATAATATAGGAGTAGTGTATGTTATAGAATAATGTACTTCTATGCGTATTATAAAAGTTGGTGTCATGTGTTTGAGGTATTACATAGTAAATCAGTTATAGATTTTTAAATCCCCTTTGAATTTTAGTAGTTCCCTTCCATTATTGAAGTTTCTTTATTTTTCTCATTTGATCAGTGGAACATTAGTCTATTTAACTATTAAAAAATTTAGATTATTAGTTGGGACCCGTTGCTTGTGTGTGTGTATTCCATTTACTGGAACTTTTGAGTTAATCCCCAGCCGGATTAGAGAGATTAACCCGTCCTAACCGTGTAGGAAGAATTTTAGTGTTCATTTCAGTGGGACATTTTTGAATATATATTTTTTGGTAAATTTAGGGTTCATGTATATTGCCGAGAAATTACATTACGTCAATAGCCCCGTTCGAGTGTTACGTTGCCCCAAGTAAGCCAACAAGATATCTTCTTTCTTTGACCATTTTAAGAGTCAAAGAGAATCGTTGGGCCTGTCGGGCCGAGAATTATTCACTTATATCTAGGAAGAAGAGAGAAATGAAAGAGAAGAGAGATGAAAAAGAACAGAGCAAAAATGGAAGAGCGTGAGAGAGTAGAGCAGCATGAACTGGAATTAAGCCATAATCAATTAGAGTCAATGGCAGTTAGCTCCCGGACCGGAACTCCACAGTCCCTGTCAGTAAAATTACCCATTTTTTAAAGGAGAAGATTTTGGATCATATCTTACGCATTTCGAGAAGATCTTCGAAATCAACAATTGGTAGATGGTGTCGCTAAATTGCTCCTGTTATAGTTTTCATAAAATACTAAATTTGAATAGTGAAATTAAGGATAAGCTTCTTAATTCAAAAATAAAAATTTCAATAATTCCTTAAATACTTGAACTCTAGTTTGATTTATATTTAAATTAGGTTTAGGTTTTAGGGTACAAAGTGATTCTAATATTCGTAGTTTGTTGGGATTGGTGCTATGGCTAGGTATTATAAAGTTATCCAGACTAATTTAAGAATTGCATATTTTAATGTGATATCGTATGGCGTAGGGTCTGGTTTGTTTGGAACTAGTCCTGTGCGTGTCGACTTTCCACGAATATTAGAATATTACTATCTAATTTATTAATTCCCTAGTGAGGCTTGGTCCTCGAAACGTTCAAACACAGATAAATAAAGCTCTTAGAAAAGAGAATTCTAAATGCAAACAGTCTGTATGAAGAACATATATTGTTGGATCAATGAGTAAGGGTTTTTATCGAGGATAACTTAAGATTTTTTGGCAAGAAACTAAAGAGGCTGGTGACTCAACCTGTTAATGTAGGATTCCAATAGACTTAAGTTTCACACTTTGTTCCTAAAGTTTTCATATTTATATTAAAAAATGAGAATCTACCATTTTTCTCGACCTCTTATTTATAATGAATATTTTTATGTCCAGCGTTCAAGTATTTAAGGAATTTTTCTGCTTGTTGTCGGGGATTTCATTAATACAAATGTATCATCGACATAACATATGTGAATAGATAGGTTTATATTCAATGCGACAGTTATTGAGCCAAAGTTGTTCTTAATGGAATAAGATGTTCCTGAAAGTTGGACCAAGTGGTAGGCCCATCTCCACTTTCCTTTTTTGCCATATTAGACTCAGACTCTTCAATCTTTATCTATTTTTCGAAAACTCAACCTCATTGGACGATATTTTTCATAGAACTTTATCCCTATTTTCATTATATTTTCAATTCATTTCCCTACGATGACATATTCATGATTTTCGAATTTCTTTATTCTCTCCTCTCCTCACACTCTTCCATTTTACAAGGAGAGCGTTTTGTACAGATTATTTCTTAATGCCATGTTTGTTCTTTTATCCTTTCTTTCCCCCTTTTAGATGCTCAAATCTTAAAGACAAGAACTTTTTAATTTTCACAGCTGAGATTCTTAAGCTCATTTCTCGTCATTTTTTTTTGTTGCTAAATGGTTTACGTTAAAACTTTGTATATATATATATATATATATATATATATATATATATATATATATATATATATATATATATATATGTATATATCTCTCAAAGTAGCACGAGAGAATGATGAAAATGAATCCATTAAACCACATTGAAAGAGAAAACGGAAAAATTTTTCCTTGCAGTAATATTTTTATTACCTTTTTTCGAAAAAATCCGTGCAGGAAAGCGATTCGAACCAGGCACACTGAGAAGGCGAGCACCGCTTTGATCACAGTTAAAAGTATGCCGTTAGAACACTACGCTAAGTAGTGTACTAACGGCATATTGTTCCAAGCGTTCTTATGTTCTCGTTGTAGAGAATTCAGGGACTTTCAATTTTAGGCGGCGGAGAACTTGGGAAACTTCGGAGTAGATGAGAATTTGACAGAGCGAAGCTTGATATTAGGTAGGATGGTTAAGAGGAAATCCCAAACGGAGGAATCTCAGAATCTTTATTAGAGCGTAGAACTCGGATAGCTTCGGCGTAAGAAAAATTCGAAACTGTTGTATAGTACGAGGGGCGGTCAATAAGTTTTGCAATTCGGATATAAGGAAACGAGGTATAAGGAAAAGTGTTTTATTATTTTTCAATATAACTACCCTCAACTTTAATGCACTTGCGCCACTTGTCCCTGAGGCTTCAAATTCCCGAGAACCAGAAATCTCCCGACTGCTGTTCAATCCACTCCTGGACGGGGAGCTGGACATCTTCATCGTCCTGAAACCGGCGTCCACGCAGTGCAGCCTTGAGCTGGCGGAATAAATAGTAATCGCTAGGTCCGAGATCTGGACTGTATGGGGGATGGTTGAGCTCCTTGAATCCGCACTCGCACAGGGCAGCTTCTGCAACTGTGGCCTTGTAGATTTTGAGGAAGATGAAGTCGATCATGGGGCGCAAGGTTTCTAGGGACCCAACGGGCCAAATTGTCGTGGATGATGTTGATAACACTTCCATGTGATATTCCAAGTTCTCGCTCGATTTCTTCAACCTTTACCAGTCGATTTTCGAGGATCATCCTCTGCACACGGGCCACATTGTACTCCTTGGTCACGTCTGACGGGCATCCTGGATGGGAGTCATCTTCAAGGGACTCACAACCATGGCCGAACTCCCTATTCCAGCGAGCAATGGTTTCATAGTAAGGGGCAGTGTTGGCGTACACTGCAACTATGCGTTCATGGATTTCTTTTGCATTCGTGCCTTCCGTGGTCAAAAATTTGATCACTGTGCGGTGCTCAACCTTCTCCATTGTTGAAAAATTTGTGACTGATGATCTGCGATCAGCTACTGCTTCTTTAATAGACGAGGCAGGAGCGTGCGGCTGCAGATCCTGACTTATCATAACTCGTCCTAACACCCCCACAAGTAGCCATCCCTCTTCCTCTGTTTTGCCCTACCGATTCGCAAAACATATTGACCACCCCTCGTAAATTTGTTTTTGCCCCACATACCAAAGATGCGATTTGCGTTTTAAAGTTCTTCGTTAGCAAATACAGTCCGTTGCTATCGTTTTTTACTGCACCTACTGCTAAGCCTGACCTTATATCGTGACTATGGAAACCACTTTTGCTTCGCTTTCCTGTGTAAGTATGGGTACATGTGCATATGTATGCTGACGTGTAAACATCTCGAAATCATTCTTCTTACCCCGAGCAAAATATATATTATTATTTACATAGACCAAAGCTATACATTATCATTTTACAAAGATGTTATATATTATTTACACAAATTATTATGATTTATGAAAACTGCTATATATATTTTAGGTTATTTGTATTTACATACTTATTTGCGTGCCTATTACAAGCCTTAATAGGATTCACATCATACCCATTTCTGAGGCTCCATTGATGAATCAATTCCACCTTGAAATGCACTTTTGTTTTATTTACACAAAGATTTACTCTTATTTATGAAAACTGCTATACATATTTCAGATTATTTGTATGTGCATATTTACTTGCGTGCCAGTTACAATAATTTATATGATTCACATGATACTCATTTGTAAAGCTTCATTTTTGAAGTATTTCACATTGCAATGCATTTTTGTCTATGTTTATAAATATACTGCATTTATCTTATTTATTGTTATAGTGTAGTGCACTTTCTATGTGCATGATTATTTGCGTGCCCATCTCAAGACTTCATAGGATTTATATGACACTCATTTGTTAGGATTCATTAATGATCCTAATTAACCTTGCATTGGGTGCTACATCTTCATACGAACCTTCTTATTTGGAACGAGATGACATGACTGTTAATATTTTTCCTTAGCAATTACACAAGTCAACAATTAGTTTGCTACTTGGGTATTAGTTTGAGATATATACTAAATCGAGTATGCTGATTCCTAATCTGTATTCAGAATTGTTCTAGCACGTATAGGTTCCTGAGTTACACACATACATTTTAGCTATAGATATAGCCAGTTCTTGCTTCGACTACCGTAGTGAGTCGGTGTGTTGTGTGTGTTTCTTTCTGCGTTACACTCCTGATTTATCACGTCGTCAAATTTAACTATTATTGTAGTGGTGTTGAAACGGTTTTACATGCAGTGACTAATTGCATTTTTCTTTCAGATTTATCTCTCAATTAATTTGTAAATGAAATAAGAATGTACAAAAGTATATAACAGGATATATACAAACTAGGTTGAAAACATGAATAGGCGAGGATGTATAAATAGCCCGGACAACTTTTGTTAAATCTATGGAAGATATACTACAAGCAACCAGAGGAAAAATTTAGCTAAAAGAGTGAAAGCTGAAGACAATTATTACTTTGGTTGTAAAGTTGGTGACCAAGACAAGCCCTGAGCACCTCACAAATCTTGTACTGTGTGTTATACGAGGCTTACACAATGGTTAAATAGCAAACGAAGGGTATGCCTATTGCTGAACCAATGGTATGGCGTGAGCTAACAAATCATGTTTTTGATTGCTACTTTTGTATGACAAATATTGCGTGATTCACAAACAAGAACGAGGCAAAAATTGTATATCCAGATTGAAAGTCAGCTATAAAACCAATTCCCCATAATATGGAGATGCCAATCCCAGTTCCTCGAACAGCTAGTGCAGTTAAAGAAGATAATTCATCGACTGATGAGGAGGATAACAATGACGATTGTCGTGGTATGACATTACATTATATCAATACAATATTATATCAATGGGGGAGGTACCAATAACTTAAAGGCGAACCAACAAGGAACGGAACGTTACGAGTTTCGACGCGCGGAACAATGAGATAAGATTGCAACGAGGTCAGATGAAATTTGGGCAATGGAAAAGCTCAAGGTTATTTAAAGAGGCATAACACAAAAATATAATTTATTCACATATAAAATAAGAGAATTAATGAGCAAAATTGCATCGGTAAACGAGGGGGGAAATTGTAGTTATGCGTCAGACTCAGAAGTTAGAAATTAATGTATTACAGAAGTAGACTATTCAAATGGGGAGGATTAACTCAATTGGGTTGCTGAAGGGGGAAAGGGGTTGGCTTACGGACGATTCCGGTTGAGGCATCAGGGTAAGGCTTCACGAATGTCTTCTGCAGCCCATAAACTTGAGGTAAGGGCGCTCTGAGCTTCTGAGCGGGAAGTTAACGTGATGACGGTTCTCCGAAATGGGGATGGGGGCAGTTACGTCCGGTCCAGGGGAGAGTATTTCGGCCTTCCGAAAACGAGAGGCCAACAAGCAGGGCTTCGACATGAGTTGATGAGTGGAGTCGAAAAAATCACTCGGTAGCGATCATCAAATGGAATTAACTTACTGGCTGCGGCTAATTCCAACACACAAAAAGTTCAGCTCTAACTTTGCTTTGTTGTTAGCACCTTACTTGGAACTAGGGGAATCTTCTTGGGTCCGGGCGAGACTCCCCAACTCTGTTTCTTCCACATGGAAGACGAGTCCTATATATATCCGAGGCTCTCCAGGCGGAAGTGAAGGAAACAGCGCTACTCTCAAATGGCCTCGAATCTTCTTGCCGAGGTGATTCTAACCCGCGTAAAGGTGGTCCGTGGTGGACGCAGTTCGAGGCTCCCGCTTATAGAAGGGGGGTAGGAGGCATTACCCATTTAAGCCTAACAAACTTCTAGAATCTTCTTCAGCGCAAGGACATCAATTCGATGCAATTTATGAGGATGATTCTAAGGAAAATGAGATCCAGTATATTAATAAAGAAAGATTGAATGATTTGGTGAGGGAATTGTCATTGTCAAAGAAAAACGCAGAACTGTTGGGATCCAGACTACAGCAATGGAATCTTCTAGAGGACGGTGTAAAAATATATACTTTTCTTAAACGCCATCAGGCCTTAGCTGCCTTCTATAAAGAAGAAGATGGTGTTTGTTTCTCTATTGATGTTAATAACCTCATGAACCAGCTAGGAAACGAGCATTTTTTTGATGAATGGAAACTATTCATCGATGCAATCACTGCTAGCCTTAAAGCTGTGTTGCTACACAATGGTAACAAAAAACCTTCAAATCTTGTCGCACTTATTGTTGGAATGATAGAGACATATAACTCAATGAAATATTTTTGGGAAGGTGTTCATTACTCGCATCATAAGTAGAATATCTGTGGTGATATAAAGGTAATTTATTTACTTATTGGAATGCATCTAGGATATACAAAGAATATGTGCTTCTTATACCTATGTAACAGCCGTAACGACAGGAATCATTATTTTGTCAAAAAGTTGCCCGAAAGTCAAGAACAAATAGTTAGCAGAAACAATGTGAAGCACGTGCCTTTGGTACATCCACAGAAGATCTACCTTCCACCACTTCATATCAAACTTGGCCTTATCATGAATTTTGTTAAAGCAAATGGCCCACGATTCTAATGGATTTCATTATCTCAAAGAGGAATTTGGTGCAAAGTAAACCGTTGCTAAACTTAAAGCTGGCGTTTTTGTAGGGCCAGAGATCAGAGAATTGATACGTGACAGGTAGTTCAGAAATAAACAAACTCCACTTGTTTTGGCAGCATGGGCTTCATTTGTCCATGGAGTGCAGAACTTCCTTGGTACTCATAGGGCTGAAAACTATGAAGAACTAGTGGAAAACATGTTAAAGGCTTATCAACGAATTTGGTGTCGAGTGTCTCTTAAGATGCATTTCTTGTATTCGCATCTAGATTTCTCTCCATCTAATATGGGTGATATTAGTGACGAACATGGGGAAAGGTTCCACCGAGATATCGCAATGATGGAAAGCAGGTATCAAGGCCGCTTCAACGAAAACATGATGGGTTACTACTGCGAGTTCCTACAAAGGGAGGATACTATTTTCACGTACAGGCGCAAGAGAAAGAGTCTCAAACATTTTTGAAAAAGTTTATAGTTAGGTGAGCACTACTTCTTTTATATGTAATGCATATCTCGTCTGGGTCTGCAAAAAGACGTACATAATGCAAAAATAGGGTGCCCCGATTCCAAATCTTTGCCCAGAAACGTCTCATTCTTCTCAAACTCGTAATAATTATATCATAAAATTGATCCAAGGTAACAAATTAAGCCATATATCTTAGTTGCATAACTCAGGAACCTTACGTGCTAGGACAAATCTGAGCACAGATTTGGAATAGCACACCAAAATTAGTTAGTCACAACAACATTTACCCAAGTAGCAGGGACAAAGTTAAAATTTGTTGGCTAGTGTTATGAAGGTCGTGTTAATGATATTTGATTATGCTTCTTTTTCTTCCATCAGCTTTTTCAAAACGTTTTTCCTGCCTCTGACTTCCCCATTTTAAGAACCTTTTAAAAAAAATACTAGCAGAAAAATCCTTTTTGGTATAATTTTAGTAGGTATTTAGTGATCTTTACCTCTTTCTTCCCGAACATGGAGAGTTAATACTCCGCGTTAGCAATCAGTCAGTCTAAGTCTACTTTCGTTATTTTGAGAGAAGGGAATAATAACGAGGTCATCACAAATTAATTTTGAAAGGAAATACCTCGTAAAATATGTGGAATTAGGAGAGGTGTAAATGTATAAATGATACTTAGAGTCAATATGCGCTTTGAGGAGCTATTCATTAAATAAGCGAACTGAAAGTAATTTGTACTCTCCACTAAAATAAAATTTATTTGTTACAAATATCAAAACATTCCAATTTATTAAATATATTGTTAAAAAATAGGAACAATAAGTTATAATTAGTGTATTTTAAATTACTGTAAATATAAATAGGCCAATTGATATGAATTGCTGAAGGAATTGAAGGGATGATCGTCTCCGACCTCGGTTCTCAAACTATATGAAACGCAGGAGACTACACCATTTTTTGACAATTAAATTGTAAAAAGGAAGAGTTTATCTTAAAGTTAAATATATATTATTTTTAGTAGAATATTTTTAGCCCAAATTAGATCTTAACTCATTCCTGACTTTTATTATGACGCCCTTTATTTGATTTTGTAAGCCTCTCTAAAGATATATGTGTAAAAAACCATTAACTTAACATAAAACTACCAAAGTATGACTTTTTGCAATTTGAGTAAATTTACTTATATGCATTGGAAATATCCTTCACTTTGGAATTTTAAATTTATTTCTCGTTTTCGTAGATGTTCTAGAGTTTAAAAGTGAAACATTTGCGATTTATTATTCTTCTATTAAAAATGTCTTAGTGGAGATTTTGCAGATCAAATGTGAGTTCGCCAGTTTTGGGGACTAGGTTATGCTCTTTTCCAACAAGAGAAGGAGTCTCAGATGAGAAAGGGAATTCAAGGAGCACCTCTATGGTAATAGAAAGAGAGAAACACAAAACTTATGAAAAATTATGGAAACGAGTGTAAAATACAGTTCATCCTGAAATCATTAGAGTTTAAGGGAGAAAAAGAAGATGACAAAAATATATTACTATCTTCAGGAAACACCATGCACTTCCACTACCCTCTTACTATGCTCGCATGACTCACAAAACAATCCAAACAATCCCACAGCAAGCCCTGTAATCGCGTAATAAATCCATTTTTTACAAACGGATCACACCACAAAATCCCCGAGTCGGTAATTGGTTCTCAACCTTAGCCTCCTGTTCTCCCCTATTTTGCTTGATTCAATTGTTGTATTAAAACATTCAATTCTCATTTTATATGTATTATTATTATTAATAAGTTAATGTTCCTTATCAGCTCTGCTACCGGTGTGACCTGCTCCTTCCGCTCATCTTCTTCCTTGATTGATTCATCTCTCCCGGCGCCCTGCGGCTTCCGGGGATGAGCCTTTCCAGGTCGACTAGTAGCAGGCTTCGGCTTGTCCCGCCGACTTCAGACCTTCCAGATCTTCGAGAATCAGCAACCGCGTCCGTTCCTGACACACAAGACTCCGGGACCTGTACGGGTGAGGGTGGATTCGGCGCTGGCTCGCAGGCAAGCAGCACGCGCTATTTCCTCCCCGACGCGTCCCGAAGCCTCGCCAACTCCCCGGCGAGTGAGAGGCGGGAGGCCCGCCACGACAGGGGTCCGTCGCCTCCTCCGGTTCAGGCTCTCCGTGATTTTCACCTAGAGCCCCTCTCCTACATGGTAAATCCTGAAACCCCTAGGTCACCTAGTCGTCCGCCGCCAGCGTACGACTCCACCACTGAAGAGACCACACGGGCCCAGCCGGTCGATATTGAGTGCTACGCGCACATCCGGTGGGAAGTGATCCTCACACACCTTCGACGTCACCTTTCATCGTCCTGCTTCAGACCGCGGGATAGAGTTGAGATTGAGCTGTTGCTGGCTCTTTTCCCCTTTCGGCTGAGTGTACCCGCTGCGACGTTCCACACGATTCATCAGCGCGTCCGCCTTTATTATACAGTGTCAATCCACGGTTGGTCCGCAGCCACCATTGACACGAGGCTCCAGGCCTCCAACGAGTCCGGCATAGAGTATGATTCCCGGATCCTGAACCGGTCTACAGCGGCCAGGCCGCCCCCCGCGTATGGCTCCTGGCACAGGGCCCCGGCGCCCCGACGCGTTGGTCGGCGACGCCCTGCAGCTCGGTCTCGAGCGGGCCCGCAGGTTCCTGCTAGACGTTAGGGCTAGCGTCGACTGGTGCACTGAACTTCGCATCGCCCGTCACCGCCGTCGTATGGGCTTTGATGTCCGCTCCCACTCGGACACTTCGGAGGAATTTCGTTCTCTGAGCCCTGGCTCTCCGCCCTATTTCCCTAGTCCCAGCCCTACCTTGAACTCTTCGGCTACGGGCTTCACCATCTCCAGCGCCTCATCCACGCCGGAGTGGATACCTTGCGACAGCGACAATCTCTTTGGAACCCCGCCGCGTTCAGTGCCCCCTGTGCCCATACCTCCCATCGTGTACGATGTGTTGAGGCCCCCCCTCGTGGCAAGCCCGACTTGCAGTGTTATTGAAGTGTTTGACGCCCCCTCTGGGCGTCGGGACGATGTCCCCTCGCCAGTGTTTGCGGATTTTGATGCCGCCCCTGTGCCTGAAGTTGTCGAGTTACTCGACCCTACCATCACTGTGTGTCCCCCTCTGCCTGTGCCCGAGGTTACCGCCTTCTTTGAGGCCGCCGCCCAGGAACTCGGCGCCCTTGTCCTCACGGACCCTCCGCGCGCCCCTGCTCCCTGTTACACCGTGTGTATCCCTCTCCATGGCTTGGCAGTCCCTACGGTGCTTCAGGGCCCTACTGCCACTCCTCCTCCTGCGTCCATAGCCTCTTCGGATACCCACCCTTCGGAAATGGGTGACGTCCTCGACGACCCCAACAGCGGCCCTCTGGACATCATGAGAGGCCGCAATGGGAACAACGAGGATGGACAGCAACAGGATGGAAATGACAACAACAACAACCAAAACAACCAGGGAAACAACGATGACCAGGGCAACCAGTGGGAAAGCCCCGGGCTCGATCCTCTCGAACATGAAACTCCCCGCGTGGGCTTCGACACCCCCTTGGATGTTGAGACCCCAGGGTCTTATGACTCCGTGACCCCTGTCTCCCACCTCCAGAAGGCTAATGCCCAGAATGGTGTGAAGATTTTTCTTAATAAATCTTACCGCAATTGGGCCCCTTCGGACGATCGCACCCTCCCTTGGATCTCCACCCTGGTAGAGCGTGGGGTGCTTGAAGAGGCCAGCATCCGCTGTGCTCACCGAATCTTCGGGGTAGCCAAGCCCAATGGCTCGGCTCGTCTTATTTACGACATGTCTCCTGCTGCGGAGGCTTACCACCCCCCGAAATTTAGCCTGCCGAGCATTAAAAAGATAATGCAGTCGGCCACGGAACATCTTTGGGCCATGAAGTTGGATCTCAAAGATGGTTTTTACCACATTCGCCTCCACCCGAAAGCTCGCCCCTGGTTCGGAATCCGATGCGACAGTCGATCGTTTCGATTCACCCGTCTCCCCATGGGCTTTAATGGAGCCCCCTTCTTAATGCAGAAGTTGACTGCAACCACCATGAACCAGCTCGCTTCGAATCACGGCATCAGGGTATACACGTATTTGGACGATGTACTCTGCATCGGCCAAAAGCGTGCCCTCCGGGCATTCATGAAGACCATCGCGCGCAGTTCCATCAATGCGAACTGGAGGAAGTCTCTCACCACTTCGGTGAAACAGATTTCTTATCTGGGTTTCAATATTGACTTGAAGCTCAAGCGCATTCGTCTCACTTCTTCTATGCGGGACAAGACCCGCAACGCCCTCCGCATCATGTCTACACGCCCGGTCTCCCGCAAGGCATGGTCGCGCCTCGCGGGTCTTCTGAACTTCATTCTTCCTGCACTCCGCCTTCCTTTCTGTTGGGTGCAGTTGTGCTACCTGCAGGACACGCACCCAAACCCGACGCCTTTCCTTCACCTCAGCCGCCTTATCCACGGCCGGTGGACTCGTTTTCGCCCCCCCAGAGGGATCGCCCCGGGGCTCTTCGTTGACGCCTCCCCCTGGGGGATTGGGTGGTGGTCACAGGGCGCCTCTATGGCCCTTGACTGCCGCCAATGGGACCTAAGGATCTTCGAGCTCGAGTCCTTGGGTCTCATCCTCTCTACCCTCTTCGCCCCCCGCGCCCTCACCTACGGGGACAACATCAGCGCGATCTGGAATGCGAAGAGAGGTAAACTTCCGGAGTCGATACTCCTCTGTCTCTCTACTACGTCTCTCCTGAACTTCTCTTCCGCCTTCAGGATTTCGTCGCGGAACTTCTCGTATATCCGCAGCAGGCACAACCCGGCAGACGTCCCGTCTCGGCACTTTGCAAGAACTCTCTAGGCGTGTGTGGGCCTTCGTCTTCTCTGGACTATATAAGGTCCCACACTCCCCGAGCCGGGACGGACGTTTATCAGCTCTGCTACCGGTGTGACCTGCTCCCGCCTTCCTCCCCTGGCTCCTCCAGGATTCTTTCCGCGCTTTCTTCGGCCCTCCGACATCTCTTTTCTCTCTTTCTCCGCTGGCACCATGGCGTAACTCTTGCGGTAATATCCAGCCTTGTGTTCTTTAGGGCCTTTTTTGAGGCCTTCTTGTCCTCATATTTGTTAACGAAAATCTCCTGATTTTCTTTTTGTACTTCCATAATTAAAATCTTGTTATTGAAAGTTTTCTGACTTTCCTTTTAGGTACTTTCACTAAAAATAATAAAAGGAAGGTCCTCCTCACCCTGCGGGGGGGGAGGACTAAATAATCCTTATCAGATTACTATCTTTTGAATAGTTTGGTAAATCACATGAACATAATGAATATTACTACATCGGAACATCTCGTAACATCCTTGAAGAAATTTTTTTAAAAATCAAACAAACAATTTTGCAAACATGGTTTTCAAATGTTAAATGTAGAGTGAATAGAATTTATAATGTTTTGCTTCTGGTACAAGAAATAGAAAAACCCTCATACCATCCATTATTCACCTCAAGCTTCTCTCTCCATCTTCTAAAAGAGTCCACTTTACTTTTCGTCCAATAATTGTCTTGTGAATAAATATCTGTTTGCTCGTTAGGCAAGTTCCGTATTTATTCAATGTATTGCTTATCTCTCTTACCTTTTCCATGATTTTGCCATATTGTATATACTTTTGTAACTTCAACTGGTTTCTGATCGCGGAAATATCGACATCCCATTAGGTATAATTAGAAACAATTATATGTCTTGGAGGGAAATATGAAAACGTATGCAAAGAACAACGAGAAATATCTCAAGGAAGAAAAATTTGACTTATGTAATCCTACCAAGAAAATTTTACATTATTTGATAAATTAAAATAAATGGAGGCTGAAACATTACTAATTGAAGCATCCTGAACACGAGCAAAATTTTAAATAATCTTACTCAACAGGTCTTACAATTTTAATAAATATATAGTCCAGAAACAACGCAAATTTTAACTAGCCAAATGTAAAGTCGAAATAAGTATCGCTATTCGTAGGTCATCAGCAACCCATGTCATATTTCAAGAAATTTGAGATAATTTTAATTATTCATATATCACCTCACCTCCTTCTTTTTTATGTCATTCCTTTCCTTATACTCTCACATTTATTTCCCATACTATATACCGAGAGTGAATAAACTAAGACAGAAGGAATACAGTACAGGCGACAAGCCAGGGTCCATATAAGCTCGAGCACTGATTATGGAAGGTGGCTACCAAAAATGGTTCATATATGAGATTATTCTCACACAACTAATTTCATATTGCCCTAATTTTAATCTAATACTTGTTTTGTTCTATCAGACTAGGTTATATAAAAAAACCAATAGGTACAAATATTCAATATTTCGTCACTTGTGTCGTAGAACCGATATTTAAACCCAAAACAGACCAGTTTGTCTCTTATGTGACTGTGCTTACATGACTAATTTCAAATTGGTGAGTATGATTTAAATGTTATATTCTACTTTCTTAAACAATCAGAAAAAAGTAAATATGATGGCATTAATTGCCTTACTTAATTTAACGATAAGCTCATAAGAAATTGTACCAGAAAGCATAAGTTCAAATCCTTTATAAGTGACAAAATATGAAGTTCTAAAAGTGCGTCTAAACTTTGCCCTTTGGTTTGGTCAGCTCACTCTCTTCTGGTGGCAGCGTCCAGCAATAGTCGCCCATCATGTTAGGACTGATTGTTCCTGATATCTGCTCTACATTATGGCGATATCTGGAAAAAAATAAATATAAGAGTGGAAAAAATACAATTTTAGGGACATCCTTGCTCCCAATGCATGATAATTCTGCAGCATGGTTCTAACGATTTCTTTGTAGTTGTCACAGGATAGATGCCAAGAAAAAGCTTTTACCCATTGACAAATAATTCCAATGAATTTTACTCCACTGGGTTAAAGGCCTTGGTGAATTCGCTATTATGAACTAGTATGCAAATCTGTGGTCCATTCAATACACCTGCTTTCAACTTCGCTTCGGAAACCACACCACCTAGATTCTGACATACGTATTGAAACCCAACACCAGAATGATCCATAGCCTTGATGGAACTTTTAGCCAAACTGATCTTTAGATGCAGTGAAGGCATAAATATATTTTCTAGATTTACAAGAGGATTGTGGACAGAGTTGAACCTTTCAGGCGCATCATTTGTTCTTGTCAGCCATTCTTTTCTCACATAGTGCTCTGTATCAGCTCTGCTATCCCACAAACAAAAAAAACACATCTGCTTTTTGTAGCCCATCCGAAGACCCAGTAGTAGACAGATAAGTTTGAGATCCCCACATATCTCCTACTGATGTTTCTCGTACTCTATAGTGGCTAAGAAAATCTTTATTGTTTCATAGCTCTCAGCCATCTTTGCTGCATGTGCAATTAGGACAAATGGAAACCGATTGCCATTGTGTAAAGTAAGAGCTTTCAGAGTCTTTTCCAGAGTCTATAAATAGCCTCCAATCATCTGACTTGTATGATTCAGACTTCCAAAATTGTTGCATGAGAGATACTGCGTCATCACATTAAAAAAAGGTTGTTTGCCATATTTAAACTACAGACAGTTCTCTATATTAGTAATGAGCTGTAGTGATACGCTCTCCAGCTTCCATTAGGTTACGCTGCTTTAGTCTACATCCCAGAACTTCTGCCTTTTCTTTGGAAAAGTCTAGGTGCCTGATGAGATCATGAAGCCCTCCTTGAGTAAAGAGTTTAGGCCTGGTACTTTTAGAGTCATCCTAGTAGACGTCTTCGTTTGAGGTAGAATTAGAATCGGAATCACTCAACAATTCTAGTTCAGTTGGTGGATTTGAGACTGTCAGTTCAGCGCTTGCGAAACTGATCGTATTACAGAAGGTATATTGGGGTACTCCACCTTGCCTCATGTTTTGATGGTTATTCCCTTAATGTTTGTGAGACAGATGTAGCAGTCACTGCTATGTTTTTTTAGTTCACGAAATTTAATTGGTAGAGTATATGACATTTCTGAGCTACGCTTACAACACATCCACTCGTTCAGGTGGCTGACACAAGACTTACAAGCTATATGATGTGCCCATTTCTTAAATGGCTCACCTGAAGGACATTTGAAGTAACTTTTGTAGTTCATTCCAACAGCTTTTGTGATTGATTTATTTACACTATCAGGAGTGAAGGCACCAAATATATGAAAAAAACGATGAGCATCGTTCACACACTTGCCACGTTTCCTTTATTGTTAAGTTCAGAGTAATTAGAAATAAGGCAGTTGTAGATATGCACTATCAGAAACCAGCAATCTGAAACAAACAAAAGAGCACAAATTAGGAAAGAATTATTGCATAAGGCGAACCAATGAACATATAAATTAGTGTATGAATAACATGGTGCAACAAATATATATATATATATATATAAATATATATATATGTATATATATATATATATATATATATATATATATATATATATATATATATATATATATATATGCTGGTTCTGGAAAACAGAGCCCGATACACTTATATGAATGTCATTATTGAATTCAACACATATGTACAATTACCCTAGAATCAGACTATTTTGATCCAAAACCATGAGAAAAAAATATTTTTGTTGACCAGTCTAATCTAACAAGAGGAGAGTTTCGACGTCAGCGTCTTATCTTTGAGGTGAAAGTTATCGTTTGTTTGAAATTATGTTTGTTATAGAGTCATAAATTTAAAACTTGATTCGATTTGAGGAACTTATTTATCTAGATATAGGGAGATGAAGCCTCTTTTATTTTCTCAATCATTCCCTTGTCCCAGAGCATTACCTTAAGTTATTGGTTGGCACATTCTCATATATTTTCATTGTTATATTGTATTTATTATGAAACTGTTGTGTTTTGATTACAAGATGTACTTCTTGGAAAAAATCAAAATGAAATATTTATTTCAAAGAGTGTAAACAATACTCTCCAGAAAGATAGGTACCTATTTACTATCCCTTATTTACAAGTGGTTATTTCCGATTTCAAATCTTCTCTTGCCTGTTTAAAATGATGTCCAAAAAAGCATTACCTCCTAATTTGCAACATGAAAGGCGTTGGGGAGGATGACATTAATGAAGAACTTACCATACAAGTCCATAAAGACTCTAACTATAATGATAAAATAGTTTCTGACGTAGCAACACTCTCATCCATTTGGCAGAAAGAAGTTTACCCCCTAAAACATCCAGTTTTGAGAGATGTATTAATTAAGTTAAATTATCAAGTGTTTCTTCCTGTGATAGAACGGGTTGAGGCAGCGTTAGTTTCAACTCCTATCACATATTATTTTAACAAACCACGATGCTCCCATGTGCATCTTCGCTTCGAAGCTTGGCGCCTTATCACAGCCACCGGATGTCAATGTTTAAACAAGGAAGTTATCGTTCCCCCGTTCGCCCCCATACGCCGACCTCGCCAGATTGAGTTAGGCTTATAGGCATATAGGGCATTGTTACCAGGCTCGGCTGTGCATTTCCTCGAAGCTCCCACTCCATTGTCCCCCACGCCAAGGGAGTGTCTCGACTATTTAGATTGAAACTTTACCACTAAGATCAGATTGGAGATCCAGATTTTCGTCGCAAAACATCACCAAGACCCTCTCTCCCTTTGTGCGCCAAGGGCCCTCGACCTCTAGATTCACCATCACTTGTCCAGAAGGAGGACAATATCCCTTGAGTGCCAAAGGTTAGAGCCTTTCGTGACGCCAAGTCCTCAAGGCTTTCCCCTCGTTGTTCAGAAAGAGAACAACGTTAGAACAGCCATTGTTCTTGAGCCCGTAGAAAAGAGACGGTTCTCACTCCCCCCCTTTGTTGTTCAGAAAAGAACAACGTAGAACAGCCATTGTTCTTTCAATTCCTTGGCCAAGAAATAGTTCGCACCCTTCCCCCTAGTTGTTCAGAGGAGAACCATTGTTCTTGAGCCCGTAGACAAGAAACGGTTCTCATTTCCAAGACGCCACGTCAGGATCATTTTATTCCCCCCTTCGGCTGGAACTCGCCAGCAGACCGAAAATTCCTTCACGTCGCCTTCCACTGCACCACTAGTATAAAGTTACGTAAGCCAAACGTCACCTTTGAGTACTTAACACTTTTGTCAATTCTATCCTGTGCTTTAAATGGTTTAGCGAACCATCCCATCCCTTTAACTCTATATTTGTTTTACCTTTTTAAATCCTTTAATCCTCGGAGTAGCCCGAGCCCCCACGACCCTTTCCATTCTCTGTTTATGTCAATATTTTCCGTCTTGTGTTTGTTGATAGTTATTATTAATAAAACTCTATTCTATTAATGATAACAATATTATTATCCTTGAGCTTAGTTCCACTTCTTAAGCATATCGAAGATACATAATATCGGCCCGCCAGACATTAACGCACTCTAAAGATAATTAAAGAAGTTCCCTTAATGAATAGTTATATATGGTATATCGTCGAGAGTCCATTCTACGACATATATATATATATATACAATTTAAATTTGGTATCAGGTGTGTAAGGTTTAACGCTATATCTTTGCAAACACTGGTCTCAGTCGAGTAAAGCATAGTGTTATTCGTTATAATAATAGAGTATAGTAGTTCCCTTTTGTTTTAACGATTGCTATCCTCTTTTTTAAAACTTAAGAAGCTGGAGTAGCTCAAGGAACTGTTATAATAATTTGTTTGTGTATTTTTTTGTGATTTTAGTCAGTGGTTATTTAGATCGAGAAACCAAGTAGGAATAGGTCAGTGCCCATATTTAGGTAGGCTAATTTCTCTAGAAGGCATAATTCTTGTTGCAAGGAATTTTAGTTGGTTGACTAGTGCGCCCCCAAGTGCAAAGATGACTCAGTTCGAAATCTTTATAGCGCAAGGAGAGTCCTTGGGACTTTCCGGAAAAGAACTAATTGAGTACATTCAAGAGAAGCAAAGAAAAGAGGAAGAAAGATAAATACAACGAGAAGAAGGAAAAAGAGAAATCCAAAGAGAAGAACCAGAAAGAGAAATCCAACGAGAAGAAAGAGAAAGAGAATTTCAACGAGAAGAAAGAGAGGAACGGATAAGACAATCTGAGCTTCACCATCAGATTGAATTAGCTCGTGTTGAAGCAGAGATACAGTCCGCCAGTTCCCGTTCCGAAGCCCCCTTCCCAATCTCTCACTAAAGCTCACAATTTCAAGGATGGAGAGGATTTCGGAGCATTTTTAGCCCACTTCGAAAAGATCCTCGAAATCAATACATGGATCTGGAGGCTGAAGGTGTAGTCAGATTACTTCCCCTGTTTAATTGTAAATTGCGCGAAATTTTTATATCTTTACCATCTGAGTGTACAATTAACTACAGCACCTTAAAAGCTGAGTTATTGGCTGCTCATAATATGACTCCCGATTTCTACCGCCAAGAATTTCGAGGAGGTCGTATTAAACCCGGACAGACGTTTCGTCAATTCGGATACATTCTTCAGAGGAATTTTAAATTTTGGTCAGAATCCTCAAAGGTTGATCCGAACTACGAGTCCTTAACAGACTTTGTGTTGAGAGATCAATTTTTGGCGTCTCTCCCGACGGAGATCCGCGCGTTCGTCAAGGATCGTCGGTGCCAGACCTGTAAAGAATGCACCGAAGAAGAGGATGTCTATGCCGCAAGCCATAATTTATACCCAAAGGAGAATCGAACTTCTCACCAACCCCCAAACCAAGAAAAAAAGAAGGATTCGCTCCCCTTCCCAGGAAAGCTGACAAAGTTTCCTGGCCCCGTAAAACCCCCAAACTTCTTTCCCCAAAACCAACAACGGGACTCCAAACCTCCCGTTAAGACGTTCTCCTCCATCTCTCTTCCCAAAGCGACAAATCATATGCTTCACCTATGGTGTAGAAATCCACATGAGCTGGAATTGCCCCCCAAATTCTAGGCTTAAAAGCGGACCAGCCCACCAAGTTCACCAGATTAATGCCACCCCCGGCTCCCCCGGTGGTGCAGACCCAAGCAGCAACTTCTCCCCCTCCGTCAGGCCACCAGGTAAATTTTATTTTTGATAAAAGTTCACCAGGAACTTTGAAATTTGAGGAGGGCGGCGTGAACGGCTGCCGAGTATTGACTCTCGTCAGGGACACAGGATGTACGTGTTTCATCGTGTCCGACGAACTCCTCCCTCCAGTGGACCCTAACCACGAAAAATTTTCGGTGGTACATGACTACCTTGGGCAGGCGAACCAGTTCCCCGGCGTTAGATGTTACCTGCAGTGTCAATATTATGATGGCTGGGCTGAAGTCATTTCAGCACACATACAATTCTGTTCCGTGCTTATAGGACAGAGCCTCCAAGTAAGTTTTGACCCTGTGTCTCAGGCCGCCCTTCCTCGAGGCTGAGCTAAGAAAGAAGCCCAGGAGCCCGTCCCCATCAGAACCCCGATACCGTCCGATTTCTCGGAGACCCCTAACCAGGACTTTAGGACGACACAAAAGGAGTGTGAATTACTAACACCCTTAGGCGATAAGGCCCAAGACAAGGACACGGAGACTGTCCGTTGACCCCAAGAAAAAAAGAACCCCCAACGCGCCCATGGAGATACCTTCGTAGAACTGGACGAAACATGGCGCTTGAAGAGGATTACCCCGCGGAGTCCCTTAAGGTAATACAGACTTAAATTAAGATTCTCTTGTAATATAATTAGTTAATGTATATGTCTGAATTTTGTAACGCTCAATGTCTATTTTTTTGGTATGTATATATATTTGCACCCATTAATTTACGTATAAATTATTTTGTCCCGTATGTACTAATTTTATATCATTTCATTGTTCCATGCCCCTTTTTGTTTATTAAGTTGTATTAAAGGTTATTTTCCCCTGTAATCTAAAGATCAAAATAATCATATGTATTGAGGTAATGCTAGTTAGGTGCAGGAAGGTACGGTTAGGACAAGAAAACGCGTTCCCCACAACGAAGCTCTATCGTTGTCCCTTCTCTCTTTTTTTTCGAAGTGACAACTTCCCCCGGAATGGAGGAGTGTGATAGAACGGTTTGAGGCAGCGTTAGTTTCAACTCCTATCACATATTATTTTAAAACCACGATTCTCCCACGTGCATCTTCGCTTCGAAGCTTGGCGCCTTATCACAGCCACCGGATGTCAATGTTTAAACAAGGAGGTTATTGTCCCCCCGTTCGCCCCCATACGCCGACCTCGCCAGATTGAGTTAGGCTTATAGGCATATAGGGCATTGTTCCCAGGCTCGGCTGTGCATTTCCTCGAAGCTCCCACTCCATTGTCCCCCACGCCAAGGGAGTGTCTCGACTATTTAGATTGAAACTTTACCACTAAGATCAGATTGGAGATCCAGATTTTCGTCGCGAAACATCACAACGACCCTCTCTCCCTTTGTGCGCCAAGGGACCTCGACCTCGAGATTCACCATCACTTGTCCAGAAGAAGAACAATATCCCTTGAGTGCCAAAGGTTCGAGCCTTTCGTGACGCCAAGTCCTCAAGGCTTTCCCCTCGTTGTTCAAAAAGAGAACAACGTTAGAACAGCCATTGTTCTTGAGCCCGTAGACAAGAGACGGTTCTCCCCCCCCCTTGTTGTTCAGAAGAGAACAACGTAGAACAGCTATTGTTCTTTTGAGCCCTTCGGCAAGAAACAGTTCTCACCCTTCCCCCTTGTTGTTCAGAGGAGAACAACTTTAGAACAGCTATTGTTCTTGAGCCCGTAGACAAGAGACCGTTCTCACCCTCCCCTGTTGTTCAGAAGAGAACAACGTAGAACAGCCATTGTTTTTTTGAGACCCTTCGCCAAGAAACGGTTCTCCCCCTTCTCCCTTGTTCTTCAGAGGAGAACAACATTAGAACAGCTATTGTTCTTGAGCCCGTAGACAAGAAACGGTTCTCATTCCCAAGACGCCACGTCAAGATCATTTTATTCTTCTTTTCGGCTGGAACTCGCCAGCGGACCGAAAATTCCTTCACGTCGCCTTCCACTGCACCACTAGTATAAAGTTACGTAAGCCAAACGTCACCTTTGAGTACTTAACCCTTTTGTGAATTCTATCCTGTGCTTTAAATGGTTTAGCGAACCATCCCATCCCTTTAACTCTATATTTGTTTTACCTTTTTAAATCCTTTAATCCTCGGATTAGCCCGAGCCCCCACGACCCTTTCCATTTTCTGTTTATGTCAATATTTTCCGTTTGTGTTTGTTGATAGTTATTATTAATAAAACTTTATTTTATTAATGATAGCAATATTATTATCCTTGAGCTCAGTTCCGCTTCTTAAGTATATCGAAGATACATAATATTGGCCCGCCAGACATTAACGCACTCTAAAGATAATTAAAGAAGTTCCCTCAACGAATAGTTATATATGGTATACCGTCGAGAGTCCATTCTACGACACTTCCTTTAATCTAAAACTATCCGAACTTAAAATAACAAAATTTTGTGATAACAATAAGGATTATTTCGCCTCTTTAGTCACGTGCGCGTCTAGTCGCGGACTATTCTATATCACACTACGTCTGTTTTAATAAAATTGTAATAATTCCTCCTATTTTAACGAAATTTGAAACCCTTATCTTCTTTTACATTTTCTTTCGAATGATATAATTGCCAAATTCATCCCAACCTTAGTTCAGAAATATTTTTATTTTGGCAATAACGAAATTTGAAACCCTTATGTTGTTTTACATTATCTTTTGTATGATATAATTCTCAAGGTACTTTCTAGGTCAGTCTGCGAATTTTTTAAAGTTTCTAATGTCGTAAGGTCATAAATCAGAATAAGTGAGAGCACGCAACTTTCTGCCCAACAGACTTCCTCCATGTTTAAGACAAGTTTCAAAAATGCTATAAATAGTATTTCCGATGTCACAAATTCTTTAAAATTAGTGTTTCTCAAATATTATATTCAAGGAAGAGCTCTTTCTTTAGCAGAAACCTTCCTGTAGATTATCAAAATTTGGGGGTGGCATGGAGGCTTTAGAGAGGGAATTTTTTTATAAGGACCTTTTAATCAATGAAACCTTAAGTAGTATAGTTAAGCGAATTCTTTGTTTACGTCTAATATGGAGTTAGAGAGGTTTAGGTTAGACTTTTTTACTGAAAATAACCCCGGAGAGCAGCTAAAAAGCAATGTTGTTCGATCTATATTGTTCTTACCCTTCTTAAAAGAATTATGCTGAAAACTTGCAGCAATTATCCCTCAGTCAAACTAATTATTAAAAATTTCACCGCAATTTATAAATTGCTCCAACATAGGGAAAACTTTCAGGCTCAGACTAGTAGGCAAAACCTGGTACCTTCAACTAAAGTTGAATATAAGAAAGAAGTTGGTTTTTCCTCAAAGTTTGATACTAAACAACAATGAATTAGTCTCCTTATGCAAGTTTGAAGGGTAGTAAACTACCACAGTCAAGGTGTAAGTTTTGTTATCTTCTAAATCATTCTTTTTTACACTCCTTAAAATATAACAATTATCAGGCCAGACAAACACGAGACATAGAATTACAGTTATGTACAAGATTTATGTCATCTCAACTTAGTGAAAGTGATTCAAAACAAGCTAATGTTGTATGAGCTTTCATGCCTCAGCTCATGTAACTCCCAGATTTCCTGAAATGATACTATCCCTTTCCGCTGCTTAATCTGTAAAAACAGAAGGAAGCAAAAAATGACTAGCAGTTAGCTCTTCAGCCGATATTGCCAACCCGGTCTTGTCATTGAACTGTTAAACGCCATCAAGTTATGTATCTTTACCATTTTTGCTAGATAGTGGAGGTCAAATTTCCATCTTAGACTATATTTACAGTAAATCAATATGAGTTAATGGCACACTTATCGAAAAACCCCTGATTACCTTAGGATTGATTGAATCAGTAAGTGGATATTCCTTTGATACCAATATTATTTTTCCCAAATTCAGAGATATCTAAAGTGTCTTTTTTAGTTTGTACTATCTTTCTAATTAGAACTGTCTGTTAGGGGAATTTCATCATCCTATGATAAACTTCAAAAGATGGGTATACCCCAGAGTCAGAATCTACCAAAATATACTAATGATAGTGTAAAAAATAGCACGAATTTTAGGTAATGATATTTCTCAATATTTTCAAGTGTTTGAATTGTAAGAAGTACTGGGTGACAAGATGCTGAGAACTTCATATAGGTTCATACCTATAGGGTCTATTCATTCTCTAACTGCTAAAATTTCTAATAAACCTATTCCTGTTGTTGATTTAGATAACTCTAAGATATCTTCTGATAACTCTGAGGTACATGTGCCGACTAATAATAGTTTATTTTTAGTACTTGTGAATAATAAATTTTATCCTTTGAAAAATTGTATAGATATACCCAAGAAACTGGGTCACGATACGGGATGCTCTGTTGACTTTCTCTCTTGTGTAACTTCCTCTCATTTTCCCTCTGTAGACCAACCTGCCCATAAAAGTAAAATATTTGTTAGAGCCAAACATAGTAATATGAAGCAACAGTTTAAAATTAAGCCTAGGAACAACAATGTGTTCACAATGATTTGGTGTTTATTCCAAAGCAATATATATACTAGGGCAGCAACCTATGTATTAAATCCAAAGCAAACTTATTTTAATCCTAGGAAAGATTTAGTTAGGCATTTTGATGTAGAATATATAGTTAACAATTTGTTTTCCCTCGAAATTATAGATTTATTAGAAGAAACTTCAAATTCTGATGAAGACGAAATTTAAAAGTTTAAGAACTCGATTGTAATAGGAGAGGGACATTACTATCTTGACATTCTGGATAAAGTCCCTTCTCAATATAAACTATCAAAATTATTGCAAAAAGGTAGCTCATACAAATGGTAACATAAATAGGAAATATTTCAAACTTTTTCAGGAACAGGAACAATTGGGCATAATTGAATCTATACCTGAGCCTATTATCCCGGAGAATCACAAGTTGATATCCCACTTCCCACTATTTGATCAGATCCGTTGGCACATAATACTAAAATAAGCCCATGATTTAATGCTTCCCTAAAGGTTGGAGGTTAACCTTAGTTAATTGAAGCACGAAAAATGATGGTTGTTCACAAAACAACTCAAATTTAAAATGATTGATTTGGGACCGAACGCTACTGAAATCCACTGACTAGTCTTAACAAGACAACCTATGACCTACCTTCCTTTAGGCTTTAATAATTTTGTTTTTGCCACCTTGCACCGAGTTTCTAAATAGAGTATCATGCTCTTACAAAAACCATCGCATCTCGCTTCATCTTGCTTGACATACAATGCGAACGATCCAAGGTGCAGTGTCATGCCATATCAACTATATAACTGCAATCCCGCCTCCAAACGTTTCAAGAAAATATCGAGGACCATCACCTCCCGACCTGGTGCATGGTACTTGATTACGGATGTTAGTTAATTTGGTTGGAGACGCTTCACCCCTTATCTCCTCGTTGGAATTCCTCCCTACTCTTAGACGCCAGTTGCAAGTTTCAATGACAGGTACATTTGTAAATAACCACTCTTTTATGACTTCAATCGATGTAGAGTCTTTATTTACAAATGGCCTGCCAGAGAAACTTGCAAAATCATAACCGATACCCTTTTTCAATCAAATGATAGCATTTTAGTTATAACCAAGTCTCTTTTTTGTACTTTATTAAAATTGTCCGTTGAAAATACAGTGTTCTTTTTTAATGAGATTTTGTACATTCAAGACGATGGAATGGCCATGGCCTTTCCATTGGGTCACAGCTTTGCTAATGCTTTTTTATCCTACCACGAAAAAAACTGGTTAAGGAACTGCCCCGTTGAATATATACCGTTAGTGTTTAAAAGATTTATCGATGACTGCTTCCTTATTTTTAAACACAAAGACCATGCCCCAGTATTTTTAAATTATTTAAATCAACAACACCCTAATATTAAATTTTCCATGGAGATAAAATTATACAATAAAATCTCTTTTCTGGATGTCACCGTTTCAAAATTGGTTCGAAATTTAACAAATCAGTTGACAGGAAACCCACTAACAACAAACTTGGCACCCACTTCTTTAGTTGTACTTCTACTAATTTTAAACATTCCACCATCATAAACAGTATACACAGAGCTTACAAAATCCGTTCAAATCGGTTTCACTTTCATTCCGAAATAGAATATCTCAGGAGCTTTTTTCATTATAACTTTTTCCTAGACCACTTTTTTGACAGACTTACTTCCAATTTCTTATCTAAAAAGTTCTCTCGCAAAAGCCCTCTAATAACTCTCCCTAAACAAAAAATATTCTTAAAACTGCCTTATATTCCACTTGATACCCCCCAATTCAACAAAGCTTTACTCTCGACTCTTAATAGATACTTTCCCCAATGCAAGTTTCTCCTAATTAATTCTAATCCACTTGGTGTCTATACTTTCCTTCGACACAAAGAATCACTTCCATTATGCCTGCGTTCCTCCATCATTTATGAATTCACTTGTGCGACCTGCCAAAGTCGCTATGTAGGCCAAACAAGTCTACAATTAAGATGTAGGATCACTAAGCATATCGTAGTATCATTCAGAACAAACATTCCTATCTCCAAACCCGAACACTCCTCTATACGAGAACATTCACTAAAACATAACCATTTGCTTAACCATGATTCCTTTAGTAAACTCTTTTCTGCCTCTTCTTCTCTGGATTTAAAAGTTCTTGAATCACTTTACATTGAACAAATAAACCCGGAACTCAATGATTATTCATCATCCCTCAAATTATTTACGATATAGACAAACGTACAACCAACCACATTCCCCTCAATAGTTTTCTTCCTGCCTAATTTTGTCCGTAATATTAGTTGATACTCCCACCTACACTGAAATAAGGTTAGTACTCGTGTAGAGAAATTTTAATTTTTATTTCAGTTTGTCACATTTATATCCAAATGATCTAGTTTATGATTGGCTTTTGCTTAATTTAATGTTTTAGTCGTCCTCTTTTGCCCCTTCATTATTGATTATTTAATATTTAAACTTTTTTGCCTTAGTCTACTCGTATTCATTTAATGTTCAATCACTTAAAATTTAACTTTATTGAATTACTTGCTTCGCTCCATCTATTAATATCCACTTTGATTACATACCCCCGATTTAACTTATTCTGGATTTTTTGCTCTGCCCTTATAATTCTTTCTTGCTGTGGTTTATAGTGAATTTCTTGTATTCCGCTTAAAAATCCGCTGATGATGGGCATCGTTAATGACCAAAACATCTGGAAATTTAAATGATCGTAAACATCGCATATGTCTTCACATTCCTGCTCCGAATAAGGTTCCCAAGGAATGACTCTATCAACAATATATATATATATATATATATATATATATATATATATATATATATATATATATACGTTAGCGTTCTTGCTGTTAAACAGTTGAATCCTAATTCAACACTTGGTATCAAATTACTGAGCAAACAACTACCGCAAACTATCTATCTGAAATTAATTCTTGCCTCTATAGAGACTTTTCGACTGAATTAACTAACTATTAGAAAGTAAAAAGATAAAACCTGAATCCTGTGCCTTTATCTGGAAGTGATTATAATTTGTGGTGTTTTGTGATCATTCCAATTCATATAAACTCTCAGTGATCTACTTTTATATTTTGAAAACCTTAATAATTTTATTGTGTTCAATGTTTCAGATTATCGAGAACCGATCTTTGTGTATTTTGTTATGTATATTTTGTAGCTTTGAAATACATGTTTGCTTCATAACTGCCTATAATAATATCTGATAAATGCATAAACTTGTATATATTATGAGTAATGAAGTTATAAATGCGATCCATAAAAGATTCGTTTATATTAATTCCTTATGAGTATTGAAAATTTTTATCAACAAGAAGAAATAAAAAGTAATTTCTACTGAAGATGTTAAATAATATGTTTGCCGCTTTGTGTATCTCACCATGTGCCAATTTTGAAAGAGTCGACTATTTCCAGATAAAGTGGTTTTAATCTGGATCGATTTTTCCACAAGTGATAAAATTGATTCAATTTTGGCTGTACGCAGAAGAAAGACTTCTATCATTTGTTTTTTTGAACTTAAAAATATCATAGTGAAATATTTATCAATTTATTTTTCAGGGGAGAAATATAACATATCTGGTTAAATTGCTTTGACTGTTTTATAAAATATATGGTGACCATTGCTTGAAAGCATATAAATCACATTCGTCATCATATCTGCTACCTTTGCATTCAACTAATCTGAGTTCATGCTCTTTCCTTTGTATCATATATATCACTGCTACTAGATTTATTACAAATCAACGGCTTTTATTTCTTCATGGTCCTGTTATCTGTCTTAAATATGATATGATTGTGAACATCAAAGTGCAGTAATTAAAGTTGAGTTTTCTTAGGCATTGCTCTTTGGGATTAGTCATATATCCATAGCTTGAAGTTTTGGTACAGGCAGGTTATGTGGGTCTGAACTGTTGTTGCTTTAAATTAATTAACTATTAAATTACCATGTTTTTTTCAATTTTACAAATCAAAATGATATTTATAAATAAGTAAGTTCATGATCCTTCTCTCGCAAAATAGATTTGCTCTGCCTAAATATTCTCTCTATGAGAAAATAATAATAGATGGTTCTCCTTTCTCGGTTTAATTACTGTAGGGAATTGTGATAAATTGCTCACTTCTGCTACTCAACCAGTTTTTGATATGATTAGACAAATTTTCTTCTTCTCCATCACCTAATTTATTTTACCCGATAATTGTGCGTTGGTGATGCTCCTAGGAAACATTTATCTTTCCATCTTGTAAATTTGGCATGGTTTTTTGTTTGCATCTTAATCATTTAGGTGTTATGAAGCTTTCTATCAATGATTGGGCTTAATTATCTATTGGTAGTGTGTATTTCTGGAGGGGAAGAATTGGTAAGGCAGCATAGAAGGTAAAAAATTAACATTTGAAAGCCTGTTTTATTTAAATGATCTTATTTTAAAGGCTTACGTCCTTACAACTATCATTTTTCTAGTGTACAACCCCTAATGTATGCTTTTATATATTTAAAATTTTATCATAATTTGTATCCACCCACCATGATCTTTTCTCTTCTTCCCTGTTTTTTTACAAAGAAATATAACTATTTTCATAGGTTAGAAGGTGTAATAGCAAAGATGCCTACTCATTATTTCTCCCTTAGTGAAATTTCTGCTCAACAAGAGTGGAAAGTTCCTCCAATGATCTGCGTTTTTTTGTGATAAGATGATAAATGGTTATTGCATTGATGTTTCCTATGGTCAAAATCAGTTACAAGTGCCTTTGAATGGCTAAATGAGTCTTCTACCACTAGATGGCGCCACCCAGCGCCAAATCCGATGGTTGATTTGAAGTCTTCATGGTGAATAACGATATGTCCCATGGTCATATGGGTCATTTCATGGCTCTACATTATACAATTAAACTTTACTCCTTTTAACAAACAAGCAACGACTTGACCTGGCGCTTCACCGGGGGTAAAAAGCCCTAATAAACATTACTCTACCAATAAACAGAAGAGGTTAAAATATGGAAACATGTTTGCGCTTATCATTTTCGGTACAGTTATCTTAAGATAACAGGAAATTTCTCTTTACCACGTGGCTGTTATTAGTTGATTTCAAGGAAGAACAGCGTATAGTAGAGAATAAAGAGGGAAGTATAAGGCCTCCGTGGAGGTTAAAAAATTTCTTAAAATGATAGCGAGAGATATACGCGGCTCAAAGGAAACATGATTAAATTAGAAACACAAAATAAAGATAATTTTACTCTGCCTTACATATCCACTTTCCTCTTACGAAACTCGAAACTCTCTTCATTGCCGAGGGGAGTGACAGCTTAAGGAGTGTTGAGTATTTTTCGTGTTTCGAGAAACCCCGATAATTCCTCTATAGACTACAGGGGCTATATACTGTTGAGAATGTTCGGGGTAAATTTGACGGTTTGCATAAAAGAAAACATCCGCAATATCTTTGACAAATTTAAATGTACTTGTAGAAATTTATGAAATATCAACTACATTATGGCTGGGAGTTAACAATATATTTAAAGTAGCCGCCTTTACTTCGACCACGGCTTCAAGATGGCTCCGGAACCTTGCGCATGCGTCCCTTGCTGTGTGTCTTGGGGGATCTTTTAATACCTTTTAGATCTTGAATACCAGCTCTGTGTCAGTTTTGCAGATAGATGGGTGGGTGTCTTTTTTAACATGCCCCACACATAGTAATTCATGATATTACAATTGGGGGATTAAGAGTCAAGAAAATTTGGAAGGTAAAGTCGTATAAATTCTCTGACAATTAATACTCTCTGGAGAGGTATTGCCTTCTGGGAAAAACTCACTCCAGCCAGTGTTTGACTACAATCTCCTGCAGCTCTTCATAACCATCTGAATTGAACCTTAAACTCTACTCAAACACGAGGGGAGACATGGCGTAACCCCCACTATAGGCTGCATGCAGAAAACATAAGACTTTGGGGCAAATTGGACGTCATGATACGTCGAACGTTGCATTGATTATAGGCAAGCCAACTGATGTTCTGGATGTTGGCAACTGGTCCTGGCAGAGGTTTCTTTCAGGAGCTACTTATAGCCTTTGTCTATCGGTAATCCTTGGCATTGATTATCAAAATCTTGCCCTAGCGCTCTGTGACGTGTAGTCGCAAATGTCTTTATTCAGACAAGATTCACGTTGGTGACTCCAAAACCCACCTCACTCGCCAAAGCCAGGATTCACTTGGTCCGTTCTTCCATTACATTATCCTGCAGTTGTTGACTGAATTTTGGCGTGCGCTTGCAGTCAGAACTACATAACTAGGAACAAAAAAGAACCTTGGGTCCGCTCAAGGTCAGTTGAGAGCTAATTAGTCATATACCACTTCAACCTTGTGAGGAAAATCTAGGCACTAAAAAGGTCTATACTGATCAGGTACATACTCCTCTACGTAGGTACCTTAATATGATGCATTTTATGTCTACCTTTCCTCTTATCATAAAATATACTTCCATATAATACAATTTTTCTATCTACTTAGACTCTTATCTACTTGTGCACCTGTTATTTTTTATATCTATTATCCATACTCATCGCACTCAGATAGCCGATAGGAACGATCCTTTCTCTCTCGCAGACAGTGGCTGCTAGTTTTAACAAAAACAAATATTGACAAAAAGTAAGAAAGGATTATGGAAAACATATTTCAATTCATGCTCTACCAAGACTTTTAACTGATATCATTAGTAGGGGACTAGGGACATTCTTGTGTAAAAATAACAACTCTCTCCTGATTTTGTTAGCGATAATTCTGCGTGTGCCTACTCAGTTACATTTAAACGCGAATATTACTCCTATAATCTGTTTAAATATATTAACCGACGTTCTTTCGAATACTCAGTCAGGTACTCATTCCATCTTTGAGTACTTTTATAAGGAAAAGACTTTTGCACTATGCCACTAGTGAATTGCTTGTTAAATAATTCTTACCTATGTCCACGGTTATTTGCTTCATGATCTAATTGTAATAATGGTTAGAAATTTATTTTCGGAAAATCCTTATATGATAAAGAGGGAGTTAGCGAGTGAAAAAAGGTTTTAGAGAGCGGACTCTTTCTTCATAAGGTTTGTTTCTAAGCTCGAGTATATACACATCTTTGCTAAGCTCGGAAACCATAATTGAACCATATACTATAATGTGGTCGAACTAATGACTTATATATGGGTAATATTTTGGCTCTTGACCTAGGGTAGAAATTTCGTGCGATGTATCATACCATTCTTTCTGCTTTTTTCTTGGTTTTCACGCATTGCTTGGACACTATGAAGTCAGCCGAAATTATGACTCCAAGAAACTTTTCCACTTCTTTAGTTTCCAAAGAATGGCCACTTATAAGATAATTTGTTTGGAGATTTCTGAATCCTACGTGTACAAATTTGTATTTAGGTATGTTGAACTTCATTTTCCATCTATCTGCCCAATTGACAATTTTGTTTAGATCTCGCTGTAGTCTTGCCACATCGGATCTAGCTGCAGCTCTATTTCCTATCATGCTGTCATCCGGCAACTTAAAATTTTACTAATTATCTAGTTTACGTGGTCGCGACTACAAAGTCTCCATTTCAGCTGCCCATGTCACATCTTACAGCCGCCTTTACAGTGTAACCGGAGAATTCAGAACAGGTTATGATGTCAGTATTTTGATACCCGGCGCAGAAATCTTTTTATTATTTATATGATTTCCAATCCTACATTACAGCTGATTCTTTCTCATATAAACATTGATCTGTATCCTATCCAACTCCGTTCACTGTTCACAGATACATCAACAATTTTCTGAAACAAGGAGAAATTAAAAATAATCAAGTTTAGCTTGAACACCCTGTATATAGCTTCCGCACAAGTTCATTTAACCCAGCTTCACCACTCTCGTGGTACTCTCTCCTCACTAGTTTCTTGTGGTGATCTCCTCGATAACTAATATTTCTTAGTTAAAGTAAATAATAAATAACTTTTAATATCATTATTCTTTCAACAATTACTAAACTTTGTTTTAGATTTATTTTTGCTTTCCATATCGTATTCAATTATCCTCCACGTCTTGCCTCTTCCCTATCACATTTCCCATCGCCTTTTTAAAATTGATGCTTTTATGAAAAAACTCTTTCTTAAAGAAATTAGATTTCACTTATGTTCCTAATTTTTCATTTTTTAACAATTTTCATTTTTCTGGGCAGCCCATGTTTCAATCTAATTTTTTCATTGATTTTCTACCAACATTATTTTATTCATCTTCCTCTCTCAGTGCTCCTCTTCCCTACGTATCTGCTTACTTCTCATGTCTCTCCTAATCTCCCTCTTTAGACTATCGCTTTATCCCTTAATCGTTTTAACCCTTTTGGCTCTGTTCTTGACTCTTTCTGCCTCTCGGTTTGACCTTGCTACCTGTGATAGCTAAATCTTAATGTGAATTTACCCATCCCTCTCCTACTTCCTCATTGGGGATATTTGTCTTAGAGGCGGTCCTTTATCTTTTACTAGCTTATATATGCACCCTTATTATAATATTTTCCCTTGTAATTATCCTTGATAAAGAACTGAATAAAGTTCAAAAGTAGTTTTTCATTTTTCCTGCGGGAGATTGATTTCCTTGCAAACCTCACGTGCTACTTTGTGAGTTATTAATTTCCTATATAAATATATATATATATATATGTAAAATATCCCGCAGGAAAATGAAATGCATATTTCAAGTACTTTCTAACTTGTTCAGTTCATTATCAAGGAATTCCTTGATAATTAACTGAACAAGTTCGAAAATACTTGGAATCCGCCTTTCATTTTCTTGTGCGATTTTTCGCATTTATTGCTCTACTCACGCGCTACTTTGTGAGTTTCTCATATCCATATATATATATATTGGTGAAAGAACTCCAAAGCGATTTATGCTATATGGCAGTGAAACCACTGTATATGCTCCTATACAGTGCGAAGACTATTTCTGGTGTTTATTGAAAACCGAGATAGGGGCTTTCTCTGAAGAAAGATGTATGAGGGTAAGCCTCGATACCAAAGGGGCTAACTTTTCGATGTGACGACCAGGAACTAGCTCAGAATGAACTTCTTCTCTATTCCTTTTTTTGATTGCCGGGCACTTCCGCCGGACTTCGTCGTGTCGATCTCTAACTCGTTCTCCTCGTTCTTCTCCATCCAGTTATCCGCCTATATACTTCACCGACCCACTAAGGGTAGGGAAAGGTGGGGGGTAAGGGCTTATGAATTAAGCATCGCTCCTCTAAGGACGCTTCTCCGATTGTCTTTCACTTAGCCCTAAAGGCATTTTCTGGCTTTTGGTCACAGCTCCTATAATTTCGTCTATTACGCAAAACTAGATCCCAAATCTCAAGGGAAATAGTGCCTGTTTAAACATTGTTCTTGCACCTGGTCTACTCCCCTTCGTATTGTTATGCTCGCTGGCACAGAAATCTGTTGATTTGTACTTCTCGTGGTTTAAGGGAGTGTTCTGGTGGCCGCGAGTCGAAGAGAGAGAGGGAAGGGGGTAAGTAATTGGGTTACACCTACTAGTGTAAAGATGTTGTGGTACCCGAACGAGGCATCTATTATTATGGTCGGTACCGATTTCCCTAAAACTTGATTATAACTGAAGAAAACGTGGGCTGCAGCAGTTTGACACCGTGGTAGAATTGAATATTGCCAATTAACCACGGCTTGCTATTGCCAGATCTCACTAAAACCCTGTTAAGGGTGGCAAACTAATTACTGAAATAATAGTTCTGTATAAATAATAGGAAATGAATCATTTGTCAATAAATAAATTCAGTTTATTTGACCTTCCTATATAAATAGACCAAAAATTGCAAAAGTCCATAATTATTTTTCCAGGGAAGGAACCCATCCCTTCCTTGATATCCTCATAAGTGCCCAGGAGTCCAAATTTGTGACCCAAGTAAACGTTAAGGCCACGAACTTGGACATCTGCTTATACAGTTCTTCTGAGTGTCCTGAATGCTACAAGAGATCAGTCATCAACGCCTTAGTTATCAGGGCAATTTCTTATTCACCTCGTAGATGGCTGTTGATCTCGAACTTATGAGGGATTCAAGAGTTCTCGTTAACAACGGCTACTCACAAGAATCCATTGACGCCACCATGAAAGAAAAAATGAACTTGGCTGCTGGTCCTGACGTCAGGTCTACTCCGAAGAAGAATAATATCGACCTTTATTACAAGGCCAATATGAGCACCCGCTATGGTAGGGACAGCAAGGCTTCCAAAGCCATTCTCCATCGTAACGTGACCTCAACCGACCGTCATACGGATATAAATCGAATTATATACTACAAGACCAAAAAAAACAAGTAGTTGCATCATGAATATTCGTGAAAAGTCGGTGACTGTGAACACCGCAATTCAAAGTACATCGGCGTAACCTTCACAACCCTGTCATGGTGACTTACAGCTCACCTTCAAGATGGTGCGATTAAAAAACACGCCCACTCTCATGGCACTACGCTAACACCTGAAAAGCTGAATAAGGACACCTCCATCATCCTGAGACTCCCAAACCACAGAAGATTGCGGATGGCCGAAGCCGTAAATATTCAAATGAAGAAACCGGCAAATAACGTGCAAATTCACCCGGAACCATTCCTCCAACATCTCGACGTCTCCGAGTTGACCGCCGTTAAAAAAAAACACATTTTCAAACTGTTATTTCCCTGTGCCTCTTCTGCTAAAGAACTAGATCGCAGCGACAAATAGTCAGAAATGAAATGAAATAAAAGGGAAAGTGGGAGAAAAGGTTTTAGATCTCCGTGCCCCTCCCCCATCCTGGTCGGGGGAGGGTGGTCCAGGCCCGGTTCTCCCAAGTTTTTCCGGCGCCCTCCTCCCTCAGGGCATGAAGGCACCAAGGGAAAAGAGCTCTGGAGAGGGGAAGAGAGGGAGGGGAAGAAGAAAGAAGTAAGGATAGGACAGACTGAAATCAGGTCAAAGGCTTGAAATTTGACCAAGTTGTCCTGTGGACCTGCTTAACGTGGGACCCGGACCACGGCGTTTTTATGTTTTCCTAGCTTTTATTTGTTACGATTTTACCTGTCCCTGGTGTTAGTGTTTGGCCTATCTTTGGATAGCGGTAAAGGAAGAAGATGATTGAAGTGGAAGGAAGTTGGAGGTTTGCCGAGAGGTGCAAGTTGCGTGGAGGTCAATCTAATCTCTGTACTATAAACTAATTTTAGAATTACGTTCGAAATAAGTTGGAGTAAAAGTGTGTCTGTTTGTTTATTTCTGTGGTTGTTTTGTTATTATGTTGTGTGTGTATGAAATAGGCGTTCAAACCGTTATTAGCGTTATTTGTTTTCCTGCTATGTTAATAACTCGAGTTTCTGTGATTTTTGTAGCATAATTCTCATATCTGTGTGTGGGCTCATGTCCCTTGGTTGTATATTTGTTTAATTCTTTTCTTTATTCATGTTGTTTTTCCTTTTTCATTCATTTGCACTTTTTGGTTAGTTTTGTCATTTATTGTGGGTATCAAGTCCAATCTGGTGAGTTTGACATTATTTGCGAAGTTTTGTCACAATTGAGTTTCCTTATTTGGTTTACACGTAAATCTCCGCCTCTTCCTTTGGTCCGCTTTGTTTTTAACAACAGGAAACAGCATATGTTGTCTCCATCCTGCCTCTCGTGCTATTTGATTACCTAGTTCCTCTCCTATGATGTTTTTTGCCTTTTTTTAATTATTTTCCTTAATGATTTTATTTTCGCTTCGATGTGTAAGTTTCTTTGTTGTTTCCTCTCTAATTGTCGCGTGTTCCTAATTATGTATACTGCCTTATTCTGTATACATTGCTTTCTTATTAGATTTCTTCTTGAAACCGTATATATATATGGCAATTGTTGGATATATCAAGGTAGGCTCTATCATGTCCTGGTAGATCTTTCTCTTATTTTTCACGTTTAGATTTCTTAATCTGTAGAGTAAAGTTAGCATGCATCGTGCTTTGTTTATTTTTTCGGTCACGTGTTTCTTGTAACCATTTTTGGTAATAGTTATGCCTAAAATCTTGCCTTCACTATTATACCTGTATCAGTCTCCATCTACGTAAACGTCGGATAGTTTTTTGCGATACATAGGTATAATTTTAAATTTATCTTTATTCGTTTTAATATTCCATTTGCTTTCATACTCATTTAGATTTTGTATTTCTGTTGCAGTTACTCTGGCCTGCATCTGAGGGTTTCAAAAAACACAGGGAATTAATTGAGTCAATTCATATGCGTATTGTATGTATGTTCACACCACCCTCGTTCCTGGGTGGGGAAATGTCTGAGGTATACGATGAGTATAGCGAAGGACTTAAACACCCTCCCTGAAGAAGGCCCGCATTAAGCTTAAATCTTCCATCTTGGCAATTCCCCGTGTCGATGTATGCATATCTTTCAATGACGTAGTAGCATAAAATTCTTTCCAAATAGTTGTTCATTTACATATTTAGAGTTTTAGGTTGCATGCCTATTTGCCAGACTTTATCGAATGCTTTCGATACGTCCTGGCATACAATAAATATCATTTTGGCTATCTTTAACTCATCGGGGACGTATCCCTTGTTTATATATGCGTTAAACACGTTCCTTATTCCTTCGAGTATATTTGTAGGGTCTGAGTCAGTTATGGTATTCTCTTTCTTTAGTTTTGCAGGCTGGGTTTAAGTGATCATCAACTTCCTTACGGGATGAAGGAAAAATATATAGTTATATCTGGATTCTTTATTCCTGTATATTATAGCCGGAATAAGCTTTTAAAATGGTGAACAAGGAATATAATTTTTCTTATTAAAATAACAATAAATTTTCAGATTCTGCCGGGATTTTTACTATTTACAATTTAGAATTTAGGTTAAAGTGGTGAAATTGTGTGGTAGGTATATAAAGGTGTGAATATGTTTCCTAGTTTGCCCTGGTGTTAGGGCATCACTAGCATTCTTCTTATTTGTGTTTTAAAAATAAAAATTACACCGTCAAAAAGAAGCTGACTGTCTTTGACAGCCAGTTTCCTCCGTTATAATATATATATTTATTTATGTATTAGGTTATTGTTGTTCCTCCTTCGAAGCATTCAAGCCTTTCAAGGTTGCTTTCATGCTGAATGAATCTCAAGTTTGGAGTTTTCGGTAATCTATTTAATTTGGGCACTTCGCCTCTTTTCATCGTTTGATTTTGGTTGACATTATTTTATTAGCTAATGGGTATTGGGAATTGGGCACTTCGTCTCTTTTTATTCAGAAATTTTGATTATTTGGATTGGGCACTTCGCCTCTTTTTATTCAGTAATTTTGATTATTTGGATTGGGCACTTCGCCTCTTTTATATTTGAATTTAGTTTTAATTTTTTGGTTTCTACTATGTTTATTTTGGGGGGGGGGGAGGGGAGGGGAGGGAACTTTAATTTGGGCACTTCGCCTCTTTTTTCAATTGTTATTTACAATTGTTGGATAGGTTGAACAATTGTCAAACTTTTGAGTTTCAAAATCAAAGTGCTTTAGAGTAGTGGACTATTACTACGTAAACATAAGTAGTACCACTTCTCTCGCGCAGGTTCTACTACTAGGAAACAGAGCAGTTCTACCTATAGCGTGTCTACGGTTTGCACGTATATTAATGTTAAGGTTCATGTTCGGGAGTATATATTGGTCTACCTTGTCCCAAGTCTTTCTTCCTAGCCTTTGGATCTCCGTATTGATCGGCTTTAGACCGACTCTTTGGTGAAGAGTCGATTGCCGAGTACGGTCGATCCTTCACGTGCCAGTAATCAGCAGCGTGGCTTTATTCTGTACTCTCTGCATCATTCTGAGAGAGGTACAGCTTGCCATCTGCGTGATCACGGCCGTGTACACCAGGACTGAGCGTACCAAGGCCATGTACAGCTTTTTGATGTTAGGCACGCTGAGGTCTCAGAAACGGTAAAGTTTCATCAGCTCTCTTTTGGCTAGGGAGACTGGTATTTATGTGCGTCTTGTATCCCGTTTTAAAGAGTTGTAAGCCCAGGAATTTACCCTCGTTGGAGTACGGATAGATCTCGTTATTGACTCCGACGTCGTCAACTTTCCGGCGGTTCATTGGAATGATAGTGAACTTCTGGCGGTTGGTCTTAATTTTCCACTTCTTCTCATATCTATTGATATTCTCAATTTCGACAGCTTTCACCCTCGCCTGACTTCCAGAGTTCCTGAATGGACTCAGGACGATTTGGGTTATGTCGTCTGCGTATTGCAGATACATCGAATCGTACGTCACTGGAGCAGGCAGGTCGATCGTGTACACGAGGTACAGCAGAGGGCTGAGACAGATGCCTTGTGGAACTCCCGCCTCGAGTTCGAATTCGGGTCCTTTGCAGCCATCGATTGCAATTCAGGCTCTCCTGTCGGAGACATAGTTGCAGAGGATCCTTTCCAGGAGTGGGTTAAGCTGGAGGTTGAGGATTTTGTACTGCAATCCTCTCAGCCAAACCTTATCGAAGGCCTTCTTCACATCACGCAGCACCACGTCTACGTACCTCCTCTCAGCTTTGATGCAAGCGAGTTTCTCTGCAAGGAGGGCAAGGGCAGTTTCCGTCCCTCGTCCCTTGCAGAACACGTGCTGCTGAGGGTTGTGGGATACCAGCTCGGCAAGTTGTTCTTGAAGTCTGTCAGCTAGGAGTCTCTCGTAGACTTTTGCAACGAACCCAGCAGGGCGATTGGCCTGTAGTTTACCAGTTGATCAGGGGGTTTACCTACCTTGGGTATGAAGATCACCTTCGCAATCTTAAAACCTTCCGGGAAGTAGCCCGTGTTCAGGAAAGCGTTGAGATGTTAACGATTCCCTGAATGATCTGCTGTGGGGCGTTAACCAAGTTATTTCTGGTGATACCCGTCCAGCCTGGTGCCTTTTGTCCAAAGGCTTTTACAGTGGCCATGACGTCCTCTGAAGTTATGGTACGTCCATGGCCCTCAATCTCCCTGCCTTCGTTGACTTGATGTAGTGGGTGCGTGCGATACATTTCCTGATTTTGTTCTTCAATCAGTTGGCTTTCGAATTCCTGGTCGAACTCATCGTTTTCCTCAGTGGTAATCCTGAAAACGTTTTTCCAGAAGTTCCTGAACATGTCTTCGAGAACCACTGGGTTCTCTATGTAGTTTCAGTTCTCCTTTATCCGTGCCTTAGGTCTTGGTGTAAGTCCCTTTAAGTTCTTGACTTGGCGCCAGAACTTAGCCAGGCTAAGTTCGCTGTCGACTTTGGCTATCAGGTTGTTCCAAATTTCCTCCTGTTGGAGGTTGATGGCCTCTTTAAGCTCTCAGCTTAGGCGTAGAAGCAACAAGCTTCTTTCCCGGTTGGGACCCTCTCGTCGTACTTCTTCGTACACTTCCCTGTGAACGCGAGCGATATCTCTCATCTCCTCTGTCCATCTGGGCTGAGGAGGTGTTTTATACCCTGTTATGGGTATGCTCTCGCGGTCCGCATTTAGTATGGACGTTGTAATCCTTTCCAACTTCCTATCAATCTCCTCTAATGACGCCGTGCTGAGGTCAGCTGGCGCATAGTCACTGAATCGTTGCTTGTAACGATCCCAGTTGGCCAGGGCAAAATTTTTCCGGAGAGGGGCTGGGAGCTGGATTGGTGCGAAAGATACTGTTGTGAGAATCGCTATGTGATCACTAGGAACTGCTGGGCCTGGCTCACTGTGGTAGTTGAAAGGAAAGCCTTCACTTGTTAAGATTATGTCAGGCTTGGTTGCTGATCTGGAAGTGATATAGGTCGGAAAATCCGGCCCTATCCTTTGAATGTTTTTTCTTCCCATAATCAGTTCCAAGTTTCGGCCTCTATCGTTGGTGCTACTATAGCCCGCCGCACGGCATCTGACATTGTGGTCTCCCCCTAAGAATGCCATTCTGCGGTGCCAGAACAGTGTGTAGAAGTTGCATAACGGGAGATATGCTCGTCGAGGGGGTTGATATGCTGCAGCTATCACGAGGTCTCCTACCAGGGTGTGTACTTCAATTGCCACAAAGGACTCATCGAGTTCTGGAAGTTGTTTAAAGGAGATGTTTCTCTTGACAGCTATTGCAGTACCATCGAACCTTTCCTGGGAATGGTTCTTCATGACTACTCTGTAGCCCGGTATTTTAATACGACCAGCTGTAGTGTCGATACCGTGCTCTGTAATGAGAATGATGTCGGGGTCAAGCACTCGGAATATGTTACCATATGCCGTGGCCTTCTCCTCCCATCCATTCACGTTGAGTGTCAGAATCCTCATTCTGTCGCTTAGTCTCTCCATCTCATGTCACTTAGTGTTTCTGGGTGACGTTCTTTTTCCTCCCATTCTTCTTCTTCCTAAGCTCAGCGTTCAAGATTTGCTCGCATGCACTGGGATTTAGAATCACATTTTGTGCGAGCAGGGCATCTTCCACTGTTCTGGGATCCACCTCGGAGTCGTATTCCCATTTGTAGATCTTAGACTTTATACCCTGGAATATACTCCTGGTTTCCATCTCCTCCGGGAAAGGAAATTGTTCACAGGCGTATATTCTCAGGTTAATATAATTCGCCCATAATCTTTTTACTCTCTTCTTCTGTTCCTTCTTTTCCTGGGGATTTGATGTCTCAGTGTCTGAGGAATCTGATGATTTCGAAGAACTGCTATTGTCAGAGTTATTGTTTACCGCCGAGTCTGTTTTGCTTTGGGTGGGATCAGGAGTTGTCGCCTCGAGTGCTACCTTTCGCACTTTCTTGTTTGTCTTCTTGATGGTTTTTGTTTGTTCTGTAGCTGCTGACTTCTGTTCCTTCGGGGTCATCTGCAGATGCAGCACATCCCCAGAAGGGGGGTTGTTCGGAAATCACATTTGCTCCATCAGGTTCGTGACGTGTGCATGAAGGATGCACGTCATTCTTTTGGTGGAGCCCTCGTTCTCGATTTTGAGGTAAGTCTTCTTGGCGTCCACCTCAGAGATGGCCGCCTTAGCTGCAAGGCCGTAGGTCGTGTTCGCTCTACGCGTCTCCTCGTTCCTCTTGGTTTCCTGTTTTTTACTCATGATTTCTTTTTTGGCAGGGCATGACATGGCCATCGTCCTATGACCCTGCCCGCAGCTTACGCACTTCACCGTGTTGCTGTCGCAATTGCGCCAATTGTGGCCCTTCTGGCTGCATGTGGAACACGTTTCTTGCGGCTCCTTGCAGGCCTTGGTGGCGTGAGACTCCATCTTAAAGCAGTTAAAGCAGAACTGGACTGGAGTATACTCTCCTTTTTCCACTTGCTCCCCGCAAATTTTGGCATTGAACATCAGCAGTCCCTGTTCTTTTGCCTTTTGTGCCATGGTAGTCTCCGAGAAGACCACCTTGAACACATGTGTGTACTCTCCACCGTCTTTCTGTTATTAAACTTCGGCTACCTTGGCCCAGGCTTGCCGAAGCTCTATTTCTGCTCGTATCTCCTCCGTGGTATTCTGCCCAATCCAAGGGTTGATTCGTCGACATACCACGCTCCTGTGGGCCAGGATCTGGGGAGGTACCGCTGGCTGCAGCACAATGACTCGCAGGGCTTCTAGTGACTTCGCCTTGGTTATATCCTCTATATTCCTCTCCTTCTCACATATAGCAATGTAACCTGAGGGAATGTCCAGGAGCCTAACCATTGCAATGCCCAATTTGCCGTACACGGCCTCGAATGTCGACTCTCTACTAGGCTTGATGTGCCCGTCGACAACCCGCAGTGGAATCCTGGTCGTGTTATCTTGGGCCATCTCTTCTTGAGAGTGGCTCTTCAGCACTGCTTTTTGATTTCGCACTGCTTTCTTTGTGGGTAACTTATTATTGCTCAATAAACTGCACCTCTTTCTCGTGGTCTTCTGTTTAGGGTTATTTGGAGACTCCCTCTACCTCGTCGCTAAGCTTACGTGAACGTGAACTGCCAAGTGGGGGGGATGAATGATGGTGGAAGAACCCGGGCGAGGCCCCTCAGATGGGTGAAGAGTGGCGGACTTGATGATGGGTGGTAAGAGAATCAACTACCACCACCCGGGGTGCCGCCCCATCTGGGGTTTGGATATCGATGCTGTTTCCAACTTACACAGGGACGGTTGTATGTCCCCCTGTGGTCTTGGCCGGAAGCTACCCTTAGAGACTAGAGCAAACTCTCCACCAAAGCTTTCAGCATCGCCTCGTAACCGGGCGGTCTCTTCCGTAGAGTTCCACAGTGGGCTAATCCTCAAACCTGTTTTCCTTTACGTCCCCAATTAAGTCTATCAAAGTGGACCGACATAGTTAAAGTGAGACTAGATGAGTGGCAGATCAGTTCATTTCAGCTTTGCGAATCCGTAGAGGGAGGGGGGAAGGGGTTGGCACGACATTGAGTCATCTTAGGGCTGATAAAGAATTCTGTGGCGAATTGTCCCCGTAGGGTTGATGAGCAAAACTTGGCGTTTTGAACCTCCCATTACTTCAACCTTTTCCTCCTTTATCAAAAGTGATTTCATCTAAACTTAACTCTATAACATTTCAACCAATCAGGCGCCAGGATAGATTTAAATGTTACTAACGCTTCAATCGTTTACACATAAACACGGCGTAGCATTGCCTTACTAAGTGACTGCGCTTCGCTTCAAGAGCTTTCCAACACTCATCCGAAGAGAGTAAAAGTCTTGCTTCATTTTTCATCTGTATTTCCACGTGAGATAGTAGGTGAAGAATCTTACGCGCTTTTCAAGACCGCTGACAACTAACGTCCCTGGCCCATTGAAGAAGTCACGGGCGCGCGCGCGCGCGCGTGCCTACCGGGGAAGCCCCGCACCGAACCACATTTCCGGACCAGCATTTTGTTCCTCCCCTAAGACCAGCAGCACATCTCGCGTCCTTATAACTTCTCTGCCACTTAAGACCTGTAGAGACCACCGGTACCTGACGTGTCCGAACCCTGGAAGGAAGCCCTACAGGAGGCGCGAAGAAATGGGCCCCATTAGGGGGCGGAGTGGTCAGTACCGGCAGGTGGGTCCTGCTAGACAAATTAATAGGGGTAGGGCAGAGAAGGGGGTCCGAGCTTATAATAGGAACACAATTAATAGCGGGCCGTCATGGACGACCCCAGGGGACAGAGAAGAATCCCCCTCTGGGTTAAAGAGAGTTGCCCAAAACCTACGAGGGAAACAGTGTTCTCGACCATTTTCAGCTCAATCGGGGTAGCACTATGCCGTCTAGTTGATCAAACCTACGGCTACCTAGCAATCTGCGACACAGATCTCGACGTGGACAAACTTCTCAGTGTCGATGCCTGAGCGAAACTCGACCAACTTAATTTGGCCCCAAAGATCCCTCCCCACGTCTCTGCTCAGAGATCTATTATCTGTCGCCGCCTAGACCCATGGGTCGGCTCCCATACCATCGAGGAGATTAGAAATGAAATTGAGGCTGGTCAAACTTGGGCGAGAGTCAAAGAGGTGTACAAGTTCAAAAATAGTGAAGGGGGTGACTATTCCCATCTGTTTAAAGCCACCTTCCAAACCTCTTAGATGGCCGCTAAAGCAGCTGAATCCGGTCTCGTCTTATTCTATACAAAGATTCCCGCATCATGTATCGAGAGAGAAACCTTTGTGTCGGTTCAGGTGTGTTTCTCCTGCTATGCCTTGGAGCAGCACGCCACTAAAGACTGTACCTTTCGCGAAAAGGTTTGTAGCGAATGCACCGGAGATGGCCACACTTGGCGTGAGTGTACGGGCGGGACTGCCAAAAAGTGCCTTAACTGCAGCGGCCCACACCGTACCCTGTCGATGTCGTGCCTTATGAAGAAGACATTGGTCACCAACAAAAAAAGAACATACAGGAGGAAAAGCACCGCAGGGCAACGACCTCCTACGCACAGGCAGCCCAGACTTAGGAAAAAGAGAAGACCCTCTTACAATTAGACCCCTCGATGAACTTGGACCTTGTGATGTGCGTCATACACGCTCCCTTTGTGAACATCGCACAACCAGGAAGCTACGCTACAGAGTTAAACCGCATGTTAACTCAGAATGGGATGAAGCCAATGTGGTTTCCGGACAATCCCCCCTCAACAGAGTTATACCAGACCCAAACAGGAATTAGACCTACCGCTGTGGCAAGGAGATGTTCGAAATCTTGGGATCCAAGACTTAACAAGCCCAGTACGTCAGACAGCCCTACAATAATGGAAACAGACCAACCTTCTCAAAAGGATGCTGACTCCCAGAGGACGACCCAAAGAACTAGGAGCCCCAAGAAGACCAAACAACCCTCCCTAGTTTACAAATCTACCGATATCAACTTACCTGTATATGCCTCCCCATCTGCCCCTCTCCCGAGATCGGCGAAGGTTAAAGACATTATTGATGGGATGATCAAGGGCAAGTTTAAATGGGACTACGACTTTGATATTAGCGAGGAGGAAATGAATTTGGCACTCAGACAAGGCAGAATCGAGATCTGTGGCAAATCATGTCTCAATCTTTCCCATGACCAATTCAAAAAGAAGAGATCTGCTAGAGTGAGGTCGCCCGCACAGGCGGAGCCAGCGAAAGTGTCGAATCTTCACGGGGAATAATATGGACAATGCGATCAAATATATCAACAAGCTAATGATCTTCTCCCTTAATGTTAATGGCTGGATGGGTAAAAAATTCGTCTACTACAATATAATCCGTGAGGTAGACCCTGATATCGCCCTTATTTCCGAACACGGACTTAACCCAGAAACAGACTTCATTAAACTGTTTAACTATACCACCATCACGGCTAGTCACTCTAATGAGAGGTATGATGGCGTCGCCCTTGCGGTTCGTAAGGGCATCAAATTTAAAGAGATAAGCAACCTAGAAGAATCGTATTTAGCAGTAAAAATTAGTACACTTGTCGAAGATTAAGTTATTGCAGTAGGGCACCAGCCACCAAGGAGACCGTATTTGCCCATACCCAATTTCCTGGACCTCTTCAGAAGAAACTGCTCTGTGATTCTCATCGGTGACTTAAACGCTCGCTGCAGGGACGCTGGCTACACCACGGCGTTCAATGGGGCGGGGCAACTCTTTGAGCCTTCTAATAGAACGCGGCGTGGTAAACAGAGCAGGTCCGGATTTCGCTACGTATTTGACGAGGAGGTCATCAACTACCCCTGACATAGTGCTGATGAATGATGGTTTCGCGCTGAACCATAATACCGTGCATGGCCCTTATTCTCCCTCTGACCACCTTAGCATGATTACCACAATCTCGATCTCACCTATCCAGGTCAAGGTCTCCTCCGGTAGATGTTTGCCCAAAGCTGACTGGCTCAAGTATAAGAGAGTCCTCCAAGACTTTCGCATAGAACCCTTGGACGGGTTTACCCTCGAGGACTTAGATCGGCACTTCGAGGACCTCACCACCAAGATTACGACAGCTGATAGAATAGCTAACCCGAGGGTCGAATATAAGACTCTCCCTGCTCCACGATGGAATGAAGAGATTACATCAAGGAAGGACCGACTGGAGGAGCTTATTGCGGAAATAAATGAGAATGGGAACACGGCGGTGCGATACCGTGAATTTCAGGACCTGCGCATGGAAATCAAAAATTTCATCTGCGAGGAGTCTAAGGCTATCTGGGATGGCATGATTGATAGGATGGATATTGAAACCAACCCCAGAAAATTTTGGTCTTAGATTAAAAGATTAAGTGGCACTCAGCAAAGCAAATCCAATATTACCATCACAGCTGAGGGAAGAACTATCACCGAGGACCGAGTTATAGAATCCCATTTCAGAGAGCCCTGAAAGAGGAAGTTCGATATAACGGAGGAGGAGAATGACGACTTTGATGGAAAATACGGGGAAGGAGTCTTGTCAAACCTGGAAGAGCGAGGACCATCCATAACGCCATATTACTTCGTCGATCACACCCGACGAACAGAAGCCAAGGGAGAACCGTTCACCCATGAGGAGTTCAAGACAGCCATTAAGAACTTTAAGCAGAGGGCCCCTGGCATATCGGGTATTACCAGGGCGCATTTGGTGAATGCCCCTCCACACATCAACGAAGCCTTACTTAGTCTCTTCAATGCCTGTTTGAACGTTGGCTACTTTCCGGATCTACTCAAAAGGGCCAGAATGGTCTTCATCCTGAAGCCAGGGAAACCAAAAAAGGAAGTCAAAAGTTACAGGCCCATCTCCCTTTTAGAATTTATTGGGAAACTTTTGGAGAAACTTCTTAACAACAGACTGAGAAATCTTCTAGAGATTAGGGGTGACTAAAAAGACAACAACATGGATTCCGTGGCACCTCGGTACGGAAACTGCCCTCGCTCTCATGACAGAGTACATTGCGAATGCAAAGGCCGAAAATAGGAGGGTGGACGTTGTGCTCAGAGACGTGGCCTCTGCGTTTGACAAGGTTTGGGTACCTGGGCTGAAGATCAAGCTATGTAACCTCAAGATGGAATCCAATATCATCAGGATCCTCTGTGATTACTTAGAAGATAGAGAGGCAACCATAAAAATTAATGACTACGAGGGGCAATCCTTCTTGTTAAACGCGGGAGTGCCTCAATGGGGGTGTCTGAGCCCGACGCTGTATACCATCTACACGAGCGATCTCCCTTTTCCTACTCAAGATTACGCCATATATGTTCAATTAGCCGACGACATTACGGAAATTATAACAAGCGATTATCAAGCTCCTATAGACGTCGCAAACAGGTCAGCCGGGAAAATCAGCAACCTCAACCTCTTCGAAAGAAGAAATCAAATTCGCGCCAATATGGATAAATTCAAAATCCTTCCGATCGGACGTGTCACAACGGCCGACATCATAGCTGATGGTGAGTACAATCCCTACACGCGAGAGGCCCGTGTTCTGGGATTACAGATAACATCAAATGGGTACAGTAATCACATCAAGGAGAAAGTCTCGCAAGCCAAGGTCAGACTTGGACAACTCTGCAGGTTCAGGAGACTCTCCTTCCGCAATAAGAGGAAGTTATATTTGGCCTTAGTTAGGCCAATCCTACTAAACCCCGCCGTTCCGTTACATTTGGCGAGCAAGACGCAAATTCACACGGCACAGGCAGTGCAAAATCAAGCTCTATGATTCATCCTTGATCTCACCAGGCTAGACATGGTCCCATCGATTACACTGCACGAACTCACATATATCGACCCCCTGAATGTGACGTTGCACAGAAGAGCTACGAAAATATGGAGGACAATGCACAGCTACTTACCAGTAAGGGTCATGCAAGACGTAGTAATTCCCGAAAATGACGACCCTAATAGACGTTACAAAGCAGGATTCGCCAGCAGCCAACAGTGGTTGCACGAAAACCTGGAACCGATTTACAAATAACTCTCTCACCGGAAAAAACAATTAAAATAAACAGCCGAAATTTGGCCCTTAGACTGAATATGAAAAGATAAAAAGATCCGTAGTGGACACACAAAAAAAAAAAAAAATCCGTAGTGGACAAATTGTTAAATGAATAAGGCACAATAAATTATCAGTTGAGGACAAACTGCATCGAATCAACAAAGTGATCGGAGAGTAATGAAAGCTCTCGCCACAAAAATGCAAAAGTACGAAAACAAAGGCTCAAATGCTTTAATAACATGCACGGAAGCATCGTACAAGCGCATGGAAAGCCATAGCCAGACGTACTGGCACAACATTCTCTTACTAAAATACCATTTTTTCTATCTTTTACCTCTCTTACTATCACACCCCATTTTTCTATTTTTTATGATCCTTGAATCCTTGAATCCCTACTACCTTCTGAAGAGCGTTGAGCCTCGCCATCTAAGAACGCGACTGTCCTGGGAGTCATTAGGATCCCAGTTGATCTGCAAAGATTTTCATATAATCTTTTCGCTGCGAGTGATGAAGTAAAATGATGGCCTAAACATCTCATTACTCCCGTCCACCGCCCTGCGTGGGAACCTGCTCGGATGACTGCCCTTCATTAATTTCGTCTTAAATATGTCGGCGGCTTGGACTGACATAATTAAGGGCTTGCGTGGGAACTGGTTTGAGGCCTATCCCACAGCAGAAGCACAAGTTCGAAATTTTCTCAAATCTGGGGCAAAAACTGCGAGTCCGGGACGGAGGAGAAATCCTCATCGCCCGGGGGACCCGGCCAGAATCATAGTGGGAAATACTCCCGTCTCTATGTAGTTGGATGCAGTTTTGGCGTACGTACCCGTGACGGGATGGCAAAAACTTAGCGGTCGTTGATTCAGCCGCTATGCATTAAGTCATCCAAGCTCAACTCTCTGAGGTCCCCACTCGAGAACCATCCTTCATCCATCATCAGCCCACCATCCCGGCACCATCCGAGCGGGAAAACAACAGGAAACTGGACGGGAGCGTTCTTCTCATATCGAAGTCAAATCCAAACCTTGACTCTACCTCCTTTACTACTTCTGACATCACTTTTTTCACCCATAACATATTAACTACACATTCTTTACAGAGGAAGAAAAGAACAACAATAAATAAGAAAGAAGACGCCCACAACGATGGAGGCCCTCCCTAAGAGGGTCCCCCTACGGAACATAACTGGAAAAAAGACTCCCGAGAAGAAAACCGTGTGCGAATCCTTATTTGCAAATTTAAAGATAACACTGATCAAGCTTATTGACATCTCAAATGGTTTCATCGCTATATGCGGTGAGACCAAGGGCATAGACCGGCTCCAATCTGATGAAGGAGCCGAAGTACTAAGGGAGATGAACTTGGAAGCCAAAAGCCCACTAGTGATCTCGGCAAACAGGAGTGGCATCTGCCAAAAGGTGGAGAGTTGCGTGGGTGAGAACTTCCCCACAGATCTGAAAACTGAAATCAAGAAGAATCACACTTGGGGAAAGATAAGGGAAGTGATCAAATTCCGTGATCACACCCATGTCTTTAAGGTGAATTTTCAGACCACCGAAATGGCCCACAAGGCGGCAATGGAGGGACTCCTCATTTTCAACATAAGGATCCCAGGCAGCAATATCGAGCATGAGAAGTACCATAGCATTCAGATGTGCTTCATTTGTTATGCTCTGGAACAGCATACCACCGCCAACTGACCCCAAAAAGGAACTATCTGGTGCAGCGAATGCGCCACACAGGGTCATAGATATGACTCCTGCAAAAGCACGGGAAAAATGTGCATGAACTGCAAGGGACCCCATCGAACGATGGACCTTAACCGCCCCAAGAGGAAAGACATCATAAAGAAAATGAAAGAAGAAGAAAAAAAGAGGAAAACAACCACATACGCGAGCACTGTGAAGAAAAGTGAAGGGATGGCCTCAACTCCCTCACCGATGATCTTCACCACCGACTTAAGTGCCAAAATCCTAATCTGCATCACTCATGCAAACGTGGCAAACGCGGTAAAATGTGGATGCTACAGCCAGGTTTTAAACGCGCTTCTAAAAGCCAGTAACTTGCCATCCATCATCGTGCCTGATGACCCCGAGTGCTCTAGGGCATTCGAGGATAGCGTTATTGGGAATAACAAAGAAAAAGCCACTGGATTGAAAGAGGTCATAGAGTCTCACTCATCGGAGGAATCCGAAGAAGAGGACAAGACTAAGGACAAAGAGGAAGTAGAATCTACATCTTCGGATAGTGACGAGGACCCATGCACTCACACAAGAGCGACGAAGAGTCGGTCTAAGACTCCTAGTCCTCCCCCGAAGAACGAAAGGCCTGGGCACTCCAGACCCGCTATACAGGCCAAGAAAAGTAAAGAGACGAAGAAGAAACACAGGTAAATACATCTCACAATGGAACGGAACCCACTAAGAATCATGAAAATTAATACCAACGGTTGGACAGCGAAATTTGTTCAGTGAAATTGATGCAGATGTCATCTTGATTTCTGAACATGGGATTGACACTCGCAGCTCAAAAATGAAGATCTGGAACTACGACATGTTAATCATGAATTACCCTCAAGAGCGGTACGAAGTTGCCGCCATCGCCATCAAAAAGGCATCAAGTATAAACCAATAAGAAACTTGGAAGAATCCTATCTTGCAATAGAGGTCGAACTCGATATAGGAAAGCTGGTCATCGCCACCGGGTACCAGCCGCCGAGTCAAGAATATTTGCCAATCCATTCTTTCTCTGGCCTATTTGACAGAAGGACCCCCACCATATTACTGAGGGATCTGAATGCCAGATGTCGGGAATCTGGGTACAGGACCTTCAATGGAAGGTGCCTTGGTACTATGATGGACCGAAATATGGTCCATAGAATAGGCCCGGACTTCCCAATCTATACTCAAGGAAGAAGTGCCACCAAACCAGACATTTGTCTGGCTAATCGTCAGCTGCCGTTCAATTACTACATGGAACCAGTCTAGGTACCATGTAGTGATCATAGAGGGATCCTACTTCTCATCAACAGGAACCCTATACAAGTCCCAGCTCCAGTCAGAAAAGACTACAGGAGAGCAAACTGGGCACGGTACGCGGGTCTCCTCGAGGCCTATCGCCTACCAAATCTAGACGAGGCAATTCTCAAGGAGATAGACGAGACACTTGACGACCTCACCGAACATCTTATGAATGCAGATAGGGCTTGAATCCCCAAAACCCAGTATAAAACCATCTTCTCCTTCAGGTGGACTGGGTACATGAAAGAACTCTACAGAGAATTGAGAGTCATGTACGAGTTAAATATCAGAAATGCATCAGTTGACTCACTACAACGAAGTGGAGAGATCAAGGAAGAGCTCAACCAGTTGATCCTCGAACAATAACAGAGACAATGGGACGATGCGATCGAGAACCTCGATCAAGATACATCTCCCAAAGACTTTTGGAAGAAAGTCAATAGTCTCAGAGGATCATCTGGGTAAAAGAAGAAAATGGAAATCCAAAAAGAAGATGGATCCATTGAAACAGAAAAGAGAAACATCGAATTAATACTCCGGTGTTATTGAGAAAAAATCTTCAGCATATCAGAAGAAGAAAACGAAGATTTTCATATAGAGTTCGAAAACAACATTGTAGACGAGCTTAACACGGAAATACACCGAACGCATCCTCAATACCAGGTGGATAGACTGCGTGACGGAGACGCCGAGATCACCGAAGAAGAGATCCTTGGCACACTCTGCTCATTCCAACAAAAAGCCCCAGGCTAATCGGGGCTTACGAAAAATAAACTTCGAAAAGGCACCATCTAACATCATCGAAGGAAGGAGACGTATTTTTAACGCATGTCTGAATACAGGGTACTTCCCAGATGCTTACAAAACGGCAAAGATGATCTTCTTACCCAAGCACGGAAAGGCCCTAACGTTGAAAGAGAGCTACCGCCCAATTTCACTCCTGGGATTTGGCGGGAAGCTCTTTGAGAAGATCCTCAACGGGAGACTGGTGTCTCACCTGAAAGAAAACTCCATCTGCAACCAATTTCAATTCGGGTTTAGAAAGAAGCAAAGTACTAAAATGGCAATCAATGTCATAACGGAAAAGCTTTCCCAAGCCAAACGGGACAGGAGTTATGTGGATATCGTTTGTCGGGATGTATCAAAGGCGTATGATAAGGTGTGGCAGCGGGGGATGCAGTATAAGATCTTACGGCTGGGTCTAAGTGAAAACTTAGAAAGAACTCTCTGTGACTATGCCATGGAGAGAGCGGCGTATGTCAGTCTAGGGTGCACAGACGGGCCAAAGTTTCCGCTCACTGCAGGCCTCCCGCAGGGGGGGTGTCTGTCCCCCAGCCTTTACTCGATATACACCGCGGATGTCCCAGCCCCTGTGTACCCCTCTTCCCTCAATATTCAGTACGCCGATGATTTCAGTCAGATAATCGAATCTCCATGAAGTAATGCGCCGTGGCAAGCTCGCATGACAGCGATGAAAATCGAGAACCTGAACAACTACGAGGCTCAGTGGAAGATAAGAACAAACCAAGAGAAATTCAAGGTGGTCCCCATTGCAGGCACCCTAAGGGCAGAGGTGTGTGTGGGAGATACGCGATGCCCCTACACCAACGAATGCAATGTACTCAGCATGAAAATCACCTCTACCGGGTACAATAAGCACGTCGAAGAAAGAATTTCTCGAGCCTCGGCCGCTGTCAGAACTCTATATACATTTAGAAATCTACGTGAAAGCAACAAGCAGAAGATCTACAATGCCCTTGTAAGGTCTACGTTGTTTTACCCCGCCTCCACCCTCTCATGTGTCTCAAAAACACAAAGGAGGTGACTTCAAGTGGTGCAAAATAAATGCATGTACCTAATCACGGGTACAAGCAGGCAAGAATGAAGACGGCAAGAAGATCTGCACAGAGAGGAGGGGATAATTCCCATTAACAAAGTAATAAAAGAACAGACCTGGAAAATGCAGGATCTGGTTAATCGGAAACTGAGTGATGAAATCACCCGGATGATTAACCAAAACAGAAGAGCTGACTGTCGCGCCAGATTTCCCAGCTCCGCCAACCAAGTGGCTGGCAGGGACGAAGTGCCGTTCTACACATAATGAGATGTATTACCTAAAAACATCAAAGAAGAAGAAAACCGAACTTGACAAATGAAACCACAACTCTCAAAGTTCACCGATGAAGACAACCGAAAATTAAGATTATGAAAAAACCCCGATTTCGACAATAATCACCAACTTAAAGAAACAAGAAAACTAAAAGACACACGCACACAAAAATACAAAACATTAAGCACGCACTTAAATGTATTAAAAAAACACATGCAAATAAGCAATGCATAACATACACCAAATAAACTAAAAAATTATTAAGACAAATGGCTTGAACGCCATAAATAATTATTTATAATTATTACAAATCTACAGTAACATCAAAGAATACACGCTACCCAAAAAAATATAATAAAAGTGATAGGTCTGATCACCAGACTCTAGGCATCTCTTTGCAACCTACCACACTTCTTTCTCTTTCCTCCGCTGGTCTATTTTCTCTATCTACACACACACCCTATCGTCCTCCCTTACATGCACCCACTTTAATTTAATCATAATCAAGACGGCGAAGAATTCTCGGTAAAATACAGATCCGACAGCATCTCAGATCTTGCAAAAGAGGGAAAGTTTTTGGTAAAGATTTCCCAAACGCCTCCGAAAACTTCCAAAAGAGATTTAATACTTATTTTTCATCACCACTCACCATCATACTAACCTTATCTTTCTTTTTAGCGGCCCCACTTAAGCAGATGACTGCCCAAGTCCCTGGCCCCGCCCACCCTGCGTGAACAGCCGTCAGATGTGAGAGGGATTTGCCATTCATGCTTCGTCCCAACTGAGCCTAGCAGTTGCATTGGCATAATTAGGGGCATTGTAGGAAGCTGGTTTGAGGATCAGCCCACAGTAGAGAACAATATCAGAAATATTCCGGACAAGGGACGGACTGCAACCTTCGGTGCCCATTACGGCGAAGGCCCCTTCCAGGACCATAGAGGGACATACAACCATCTCTATGGTATGTTGGGGAGTGGTCGCGATTCAAAACCCTCGGGGGGGGGAAAGCGGCGTTGTCAATAAATCCGCAATACAATCACACCCCAGAGAAGATCCCACCCGGATTCATCTCATCAATCTTTCATCATCCACCCAAAGGCAAACCCTTTTTACATCCAGGCTGCGGTTTTACGAGGGGTGGCCCTCTTCTCCCAAAAAGGAAAAACCGAATATTTTTTAGGAAAAATAACCACAATTCCCCCATAAATTAAAACACATAATAGAGAGTCCCGAATCAAGAAAAAGTCCAACTACTGAAGGAAAAGTGTGCCCCCTCTTCAAGGGGAGCCCACCCGGAATAATGACGTCACAGGATGCACCAAGGGTCCCGCTTAGGTGCATTAGCGGACAAGCGAAACCGGACAAGGGTATTGTATATAAGCCTCTATTCAGGAAGCTCAGCGTGGGCGGGCTCAGGCTGATCGACACTCCCGGTGGTTATGTCACTGTGTGCCAAAAAGAAAAATACATTGAAGCACTCACTAAAAAAGAAGGGGTAAGGCATCTAAAGGAGATAAACCTCCAACCAGCCACGCCGGCCCAAATACAGGCGCACAGGAGCGTCATGTGCAGAAGGCTGGACCCATGGGTCGGCCAGCACACAAAGGACAAAATAAAGGAGGAAGTAGAGAAGAACCAGAAGTGGGCAAAAGTGGCCAAAATCATAAAGTTTCGTGTCTTCACAGACACGGAAATGGCGTCGAAGGCGAAACAGAGAGGTTTACTTCTCCTCAACGCCAAAATCAGTGGGGAGCAGATCGAACGCGAGGAGTACATCTCCGTGTAGATCTGCTTTAATTGCTATCGCCTGGAGCATCACACGACCAAAGAGTGCAAGGAGCAGGAAGCAACCTGTTCCAGATGCAGCCAAAAAGGACACGGCTGTGGCGAATGCCAGGCCAAGGAGGAAAAGTGTCCAAACTGTGGACAAAGGCATGGGACAATGGCGATGTCATGCCCGAAGAAGAAGGACATTATCAGGAAAAAGACTGAAGCAAAGAGGGCGGAAGGTATTAGGAGGGCAAACACCTCATATGCCCAAACAGAAAAAAACACCCCCTCAGCAAGCGCTTCGAACAGCCAGGCCCCAAGAACTTACATCAATATAGATAAGAATGACAAAGACGTCACGAAAATACTTACGTGCATCCTCTATGCGCACGTAAGAAATCTGACCAGCCCAGGCTGCTTCGCAAGAGAGGTCAACAATATGTTAAAAAACAACGGCCTCGCAGAAATGTGGTTCCCGGAGAACCCCCCTTCAGGGGATGTCTTACAAGTGCAGACCGGAACACATAAAGAGGCGCCCACGACCCCCTTCCCAGGGGAGACCGAGGAGAGAAAGGAGAGCACCAAAGAAATGGAGAAGAAGCTCACCTCACAGAGGCCCCTTATCAAGGACCCAAGACTAGCTGCGATGAAAAAGAGGGATGAGAGTACTAAGAGAGCTGCCAGACGTCTCAAGCAGGTGGAAGGAAATATCATATGCTCGGCCTTGTCATCCGAGGACGAACGGGAGATCTCTCAACCCATTAATAAGAGAAGCAGAAGTAGGAATCTGAAGAAAGTAAGGAAATTTAATGGAGAAGAACTCAACATCAAATTCTTCAAAAAGGAAGAAACTTACTTTTCTAAAAGCCCCAAGGTAAGGGAAATCATTAAAGGAGTAAAGACGGGACTACGGAAATGGTCCTGTGATTCCCCAGACCGTGAAGCGCTGGTAGTGGCGGCGCTCATAGAGACCAGGATTAAAATATACAGGGACTCCTGCCCCGCCGTAAGCGAAGCAGATTTTAAAAGAATTCGGAATGGGAGAAACACACACAGCGAAAACCACTAATCGGGACAAACCAACACACACATACACAACATAACATAAACTAGGACAACACCAACAACACACTAAAGATTTTGACCATTAACGTCAACGGATGGGTAGGGAAACACATTCCTTACGGAAACATTTTTCGTAAAGTGGATCCCGACCTAATCCTCATCACAGAACACGGCGTTAACACAAACATGAACAGCATAAAAATACATCCCGATTCTCACAACCATCTCGCTAGCGCCAATACTCAAGCCCGTTACACTTAGGAAAAGTTACGCGTAAGCTCACTAGGAGGTATATAGAGAGATACTCAGTACATACCAACCAACTTATCTGGGAGACGCTAATTTCGAAGAAATTGATGAGGAGATCAACAAGATGTGTTCCCAGAATCTCCTATAAAATGCTCTCACAACCTGAGTGGACGGACGAGATGTGAGAAATCGTCCGAGAACATAGAGCAATCTATGATGAGATCGGCAGGACAAGTACCAATAGGGAAAGGACGGCCAGAATGAGGCATCTAGGCATGGAAATGAAATACATCATAATAGAAAAACAAAGAACGATATGGAATGACATCATTGGGAGACTGGACAGGGAGAGTGATCCCGTAAAATTCTGGAATAACATCAGGAGAATTAGGGGATTACCTCCCAGACCTAGAATCCAAATTAAGGAAGGAGACGACATCATAGAGGAACCGGAGTCTCTCGAAAGAAGATTGAGATCGCAGTGGCAAACGACTTTCGCTATATCAGCGGAGGAGAACGACGATTTCGACCAGGACTTCGAAGACCAACTGCTCGACGACCTCAGCAAAATTATACATATAACCCACCCCCATCCGCAAGTATCACAGGAAAGAGTGATGGCTGACCACGGATGCCCGATAACTACAGAAGAGACCTTGAACACCATAAGGTCCTTCAAGCAGAGGGCTCCAGGCTGGTCTGGGATTACGAAAAATAACCTCGTAAATGCCCCGAGGCAAATTATTCAGGGATTAGCAAATACGATGAATGCCGCCGTGAATACAGGCTACTTCCCGGATGGATAAAAGATGGCCAAAATAATCTTGATCCTAAAGGGGAACAAGCCCCCAGACCAGGTGGCAAGCTATCGCCCAATCTCTCTTCTTGGGATGCAGGGTAAAATCTCTGAAAAGATTTTAGCGAATAGGCTACAAGCTCAACTGAGCGAGTTAGGAGCGCACAACCCACAACAACACCTGTTCCGCAAAAAAGGGGCACAGACACCGCCCTGGCGCTCTTAACTGAGAAAGTAGCATACCCCAAGCGAACAAGTTCTATGTAGACATTGTGTTGAGGAACGTGCAAAAGGCCTTCGATACAGTCTGGCTGGAAGGACTTCAATACAAGATCCTAAACCTCCAGCTAGACCCAATCCTGGAAAGGATCCTCTGTGACTTTATCATGGACAGGAGGGCGTGTCTCATGATTGAAGGGCACAGAGGCACCGAATTCGAATCAAAGTCGGGCGTCCCTCAGGGAAGCGGCCTGAGTCCTCTGCTTTACTTGGTCTTCACCATCAACCTCCCAACTCCGGTGCACAGGGACACGATGTATCTGCAATACGCCGATGACGTCACACAAATTGTCCCCTGCTCGGAGAAGAAAGCAAGGGCGCATGCGGCTCGCACGATAGCGGAAATCAACAGCATCAGCCATTCCGAGAGACGATGGAAAATTAGGAACAACAGGGACAAGTTCAAAAATGTCCCGTTGAACCGCGAGTTGACATGGCCCATCATCATCCATGGGCCTTAAAATCACCGACCATGGATACTCGAGACACTACACGGAGAGGCGGAACCTGGCTAAAAGAGAAATCTCCAAGCTCTACTGGTTTAGAGATCTTAGCTCGGCCAACATCAGGAAATTATATATGATGTATGTCCGGGCCATGCTGATCTACCCCGTAGTGTCGTCCCAAGCGGCTAATAAAACCTCGATGAAAAGGCTCCAACGTATCCAGAACACTGCCACTCTGCTTATCAACAAAGTAAGATGGCGTGACCGAATCAGGCAAAGCGTCCTGCATCGGAGGAAATGCTTGGAGCCCATCAATGTCGTCACCCAGAAACTGGGCAAAAAGACCTGGTCCACTCTAACGGATGATTTCATTCCAGAACTGCAGGGAGCAGGCGGCAGGTTGAATATACCCGCGTGGCTACGGGCGAAAGCCTCACTCAGAAGCCGGTTCCCGTGCCCAAAACTCTGTTCACGAAATAATATCACTCCAATATACAGGTAAAAAGCGTCACAACACATCACATCTAGTTCCATACAGTTACTCAAGAAAAATGAGACTACAGACAACACGAAAATACCATTGTCGGCAAGAAAAGCTATAAAAGACTTGAATGCTACAAACAACACTATTACACTAAAAGTCAAAAGACAGAGAAGAAGAAACAAAATACAATAAGAAGAACATTACAAACACATGAAGATACAAATAGACATTAAAAAACACAAAATAAAACACAAATAAAGGAAAAATGAAATAGAATAAAAATAAAGTGATGCCCTCCCTAATAGGGCAAATTACCCCCCCCCCCTTCCATCTTCAATTTTTTTCACCCACTATATCTTCCACTATACCATCTTTCTTCGAAAAACTGAGTACATCATCATCATCGAAGTCAGTTTTCCGAATTTTTAGACTTGGAAAAAATCAACAAAAATTAAGCTCACAGAGAAGTTCACAGCCGACAAAGGAGGAAAAGTCGAGGGCTAGGAAGGTCGAGAACGCCATCGATTTTTACCTTTTCTTCACGGGACTTTATGAACAAGATCTATTTTTGTACGAAGCTACGTATGGCCGACACAAGATATCGTACTGCGTACTAGGGAGTCTAACTTCCTGTTTACGAAGGAGAAACACTTCAAAGGGGAAAGTTTCTCTTCCTATTTACAAAAAACGTTATTAACCACTGGAAGTTTATCTCACTATTTACAAAAGAGGGTTATTAATATTCTTGCTTTTGAAGGAAGTTTTTCTCTTATACATCTTCGTCGCACCCCTACACAGCCTCACCAGTTATGATGGGGGGGGGGGAGGTGCTTTCTTATATTTATTTATTTATTGACTTAATATACCCCTCGAAACATTGTCTTGAATTTATTTATTTATTTAAGTTGGCAGGGTTAATTCTTGATCTTCTCTTTCTTGATGTATCTTCCTTTTAACGAAGATGTGATGATTCCTTCTAATTCTAATGACGTGATGAATTCTTGATGCTTCTTGACGATTTTGATGGGATGAGATGAGTTGAGACGAGTTAGCCCTTGAAAGTTGATTTCATTCCGTTTTCCTTGACAGTGGTTTTCTCTTGAGTTGATTTCTTGAGTTGTCCTTAAAGCGTTATTTGCAGTTTCCGTTTTCTTCGAGAATTTTCTTCGTAAAAATTGTCCACCATTACGCTGCGGCGAAGTCCGTCTTGACTTGGTAATTTAATGGGCCATTTATATTCTCACTTTTTGGAAGGAAGTTTTTCTCTTATACATCTTCGCACCCCTGCATATTATTCAGTGCTTCTATATAGTTTTTTTTCTGGTGTGGCCCGATTTCCCAGGGGCCTTTTGTTTAAACTTTGAAATGGTATTCTTTAATTCCTCGAATGTGCTTTTGGCGTTAAACCCTTTGTTCGCATACCGTTCATCTTCTACGTAGTGATATGGGAAAGTCCTCTCAATCCGTTCTTTTAGTTCGTCAATTATTTGGTTTACGTAGTCTATATCGTAATTTTCGTTTGCTTCTTTGCCGATGTGAAACACTCCTTTCAGGTGTTCCCTGAACAATTTTTCAATCTCGCTTTCATCTTCGATTAATTTTCCCTTTCTGTCCTTAATCTTTATTTTTTCTTTACCTTTAGCTTTTCCCATTCTTTTTCTCTTTTTCCAAAATACTCGAGGCACTTGCTCGTTGTCAATATTTTGAACGGGTATGTTCCAGTATTCGCTTTGTTTTTCCGTTATTGTGATTAGTCGACCCCTCTCTTCTTCGTTCTCAGATTGCGGTATTTTTCCCTTGTCGTTCCGTTTATTATTTCTGCATTCTTAGCTTTCATTTCGTCAGTCCATATAAAGTATTTAACTGTTTTGTATGTGTTTCTGGGTATTTAAATCTCATCAGCTGTTTGTATTCGCGTCCTTATTTTTCCCAGCTCGCCGTCGATTTCTTCTCAAGTAGCTTCATTTAGTATGTTTGGTACGTAGTCATTCAATTCTTGTTTGTATTTTTCCCAGTCTGCTGTACGGTATGCCTTTAATTTTTTAGCGAGTATTTGTATTGGTTGGTGTTTCACGGTGAGTAGTGTTGCTGAGGGGTCGATGCAAATAACATCGACCGGTTCCATATGGTAGTTAAAAGGAATGTTATTGTTTGCTAGGCAAATGTCTGGAGTTGTCGCTGCTCTGTCTTTAATTAGCGTTGGGTACTCTGGTCCTAGTCTTCTTATTATCCGCCTGTCTATTCGAGCTTGTAGGTCTATTCCTGTTTGGTTTTTGTTCTTATATCCTGTGTGCGTGCATCTTGCGTTCAGGTCTCCTCCCAAAAGTTGGAAGTCAATTGTTAAATATTCTCACAAAGTTATTTAATGGGAGTCCCGGTCGTTGCAGTAGTTTATAGCCCGTAGCGATTATTATAATGGATAATTCAATTTTGACCTCAATTGCGAGGTAAGATTCGGTTAGTCCTTGCTTTGTTTTGTACTTTATTCCTTTCTTTATTGCTATTCCTGCTCCCTCGTGTGCTTCATTTATGTGATTAGTCGCTATTACTTCGAAGTTCAATATTTTTGGTTTGTGAGTCTCAAGGTTAATCCCGTAACCTGAAATTAAAATGATGTCAGGATTGTAGAAAAATGGCTACATTAAGCAACCTGGAGGAGTATAGGTACATTAAAGCCCCCCCCCCCTCTTTTATGAGGAGAAACGTGGGAAAGGTAGACGGCGAATAACCATAATTGCTTACCGTGTTTGATCTCCCCGCCGCTGTAGGCAGTTGGAGCTAACATCTGTTTTAAGGCGACCACCTAAGGTCATTAAACGACGCTCTAACGATCCAATTACCTACGAGACCCATAAACCCGTGGTTATGGAAAAAAAAGCGGTGCGAGTCACAAGGCACGCCAAGTAGCGGGGCGGGTGCGAGCCTCTAATTAGCGAGCTGACTTGGGCACCCCACTGCCACCTCAGCAATTCTCGCTCTCCCGAGAGGCTAACTCACCATTCGCGTCCCCCCCTCTCTTGCCTCTGTGGCCTGGTCACTTCCGCCTTTAGATGGGGCGGCAATCCGCCTATAAATAAGCCCCGCAAAAAAAGAGAGAGGATTATCAGAAGTCGATACGCCAGAGTAGGATTAGTTCGTGAAGATCGATCCTTCGGCCAGACAAGAAGATTATTATTAGAAGTCGATACGCCAGAGGAAAGAGTAGTTCGTGAAGATCAATCTTTCACCCAGAGAAGAAGATTAAAAGTCGATACGCCAGAAGAAATATTAGTTCGTGAAGATCGATCTTTCAGCCAGACAAGAAAATTAGAAGTCGATACGCCAGAAGAAGGGTTAGTTCGTGAAGATCGATCCTTCTGCCATACAAGACTATTTCTGTGAAAAACAATAGGATCAGATTGAGAAAATCAATCTACCCCTTTTCGGGCCGTATTAACCTAAATAGTCAAGCTTTATATCGGTGCCATACCGAAGAAGCCTTTACAGACTGTAAAAAAGTCTGACGGAAGAAAAGTTAAGCCGCTCACACTCGAGTGACTCTCACATATCAAGCTCCGTAAGAGTGAGACGAGAAGAACCCAGCCCCAACGAGCTCCCATTCTTTAATTACGTTGAAGAATCAGCTCCCTCTACGACGAAATTTCAACCATCGGACACAACCCTCCAAAGCAAGAGATAAGTCCGCCAGCGACATCCGGCAATCCCTAATACCTTCTGTCATGTGAGTTAGAAAGATCATTTATATTCATATTTCTATAGTAGAAGTTTAGTACGCCTCACGTTTTAAAGGATGGGTAAAAACCATTGTTCTTTGTAGACGAGAGTACGTTAATTTGCTGTTTAACGCTAATCAAATAGAGTCGCGATAAAAAATACTAATCGGCAATTGGTATGTTTACGGGAAGCCTATTTGTTTATTTTTGTCAGTTGTATCCATGCGAAAGGGTTTAGATGTCAAAGATAGAAATGTGTTAACTGTTGGTTTGTTATAGTTAAGTGTTTCATTTACAATACATGTTTATTTTGGTAGATATCTGGTGTTTCCTCTTATCCTTATGTGTTTAAAATAGCTCTTTCTTAAGAACAAGACTACTGAATTAGCACTCTTAGAACAAAGCCTACTTCATCATAGAAATAACTCACGCACCACAAAGCATACCGCTACTAAAAGGGTGTCAAAGAGTATAGTGATCAATACCAAGGGTCATTCTACGACATATTATAAAAGTGGTGTCAGGTATATAGGTTTTATATTAGAATGAACCCTGCAGTGTCTATTTAAGGAAGAGGTAACACGTAAAAGGAATAACAGGAATAATAGAATATTTGACGAGAGGAAAATTGGTAAAGTTAGAGGTGGAAACAATCTAAAAGTAATTGTTAGTCCAAGTGGTAAGTTTCGGTGGTGGAGTAGGTCAGGCTTGATTTACAACAAGGTAGATGACTGAAATAAGCGCGATGGCATTGTTTGACCTTTATCGGAAGCAAGGTCAAAGCCTCGGACTGGAAGGAGCCGATCTGAGCTTGTTTATTCAGGAGAAAAAGAGAAACGAAAGAGAAGAAAGAAGAGAGGAACTTAAAATGAAAATGTAGCTGATGAAAGAAGAGAAAAGACGAAAATGGAAGCTGATTAAAGAAAACAAAAGAAAAAAATAGAAGCTGATGAAAGAGAGAAGATAAGGACCAACGAAAGAGCTCTTAGCAAAGACGAGTTAGAGGTGCAGTCAATGCCATCCACAACAGGAGTGTCACCAGCGGCCAGCATGAAACTCCTGGAGTACAGGGACGAAGAATATTTATGCTCATATCTCTCCCATTTTGAGAAAATATTTGAAGTCAATAATTGGGACCTAGAAGAAGATGGGGTCGCCAGACTGTTATGCTACTCAATCGTAGGATAAGAGAGATATACGTATCTTTATCCTCAGAAGCGACTGTGGCAAATTCCACTCTCAAAGCCGAACTTCTCTCAGCAACAAACCTGAACCCAGAAGAATATAGGATGAAGTTCAGGCAGTCTCGTATAAGACCTGGACAAACATACAAACATTTTGGCTTTGAGCTTCGTCGAAGCCTACAGTTTTGGATGGAGTCAGAAGGGGTAGAGAACGAAGTCGCTATGGTCGTCGACTTCATGCTTAGAGATCAGTTACTAAGTACACTACCCCAGGAAATCCGTGCATTCGTTAAGGACCGAAAAGCTTCTACCTTCAACGAGTGTCTGGACGAGGCTGACCTCCACGCGGTAAATCATCGTTCATATCTGAGGGAGTACAAGAAAGAGAGAGCTCGCTCCCCAAAGAAAAATGGGCCGCCACCCAGGCATTTACAGAAGAAGCCCTTTAAGTTCTCAGCAGCAAAAGGAACTTATAAGCCAAATTTTGGAGGAGAAAAAATCAAAAAGAAGTTAGGATTCCACAAGGATCGTACCCTAATACCGGCACGTATCCCAGGAAGCCCGTCACTTGTTATACCTGCGGGATAAGGGGTCACCTGAGTTTCCAGTGCCCACAGAACTCCCGACTGAGGGAGACCTCGAGACAACAGGTGCAAAACCTGACTGCCGCGATCCCAGCAGGACAAGCTGATTCGTCCTACGTCCCAGCGCCAACATCCGAAGGGCCCCAGCAACAGGTAAACTTTCCATTCAACAAAAGTTCGCCAGGCGGCCTACAATTTGAAGAGGGCACTGTTAATAGGTGCCGAGTATCCACTTTAGTCAGAGACACCGGATGTACGTGCATAGGGGTATCCGACAAGTTACTGCCCCCAGTAAACCCTAACCATAAGAAATTTGCAATCGTCTACGACTATTTAGGACGCGACAATCGATTTCCCGTCGTGAGATGTCATATACAATGTAGATATTTCACTGGTTGGACGGACGTGGTAGTAGCCTCGATTAAGTTCTGCGCAGTACTAATAAGGCAAAACCCCTAATTCCCCAGCAAGAAGTGGACCAACAAGTAGTCACCGGGCACAAGAAGCCCAGAGGAAAGAGCAACCTGCTAAGTTGACCCCGAGGATTACCCTCGAAGACAATGGGTTCAAATTAACTTCCTTCGCCATTGCTCAGAAGAAATGCCCCACTCTTAAACCTTTATGGGAGAAAGCTATTACAGGTGAAACTCTCCGAGTGAAAGGTAAGAAGCCTATCCAGTATATCGTAGAAGACTCATTTCTCTACCTTACTATCAGCGAGGAGGATAAGGAGAACAAGAAACCACTGTGTGTACCTCAAGAATACACGCACAGAATTTTGAATACCGCGCATGAGGGAATATTAGCAGGACACTTTGGGCACAACAAAACGGCGCAGCATATATTCCGACACTTTTTATTGGCCCCAAGCCGCCAGGGAAATTGTGGCCTATTGCCGATCATGCAACGTGTGTCAGAAGGATCCCTCCAGAGGATGGGCCCCTCCCACACCCTTACAAAAGGTGCCCGTTATAACCGAACCATTTTTTCAAGTAGCTATTGATTTGGTGGGACCAATTCACCCCCCTTCAAGTGGAGGACACTCCTACATACTCACCCTAGTGGATTGTTCCACCCGCTTCCCAGATGCCGTGGCACTACGGAATATTGACACTATTTCCTGCACTGAAGCATTAATTTCAATATTTGAACGAGTAGGCCTGCCTAAAGAAATTTTATCGGATAGAGGGCGCCAATTCACCTCAGAATTGATGGAGTATTTTAATAAACTACTGTTAGTCAAGCCAATTTTAACGAGTCCACTTCATCCATCCGCTAACGGAATCTGCGAGAAATTAAACGGCACTATCAAAAATATATTAAAGAAGTTGTGTCAAAACAACCCTCCACAGGGCACAGATACCTGCAGCCCTTTTCGCCTGCCAAGAAATACCTCGTCGGACGTTGGGATTATCGCCCTTTGAGCTATTATACGAGAGAAATGTGCGAGGTCCTATGAGTATTCTTAAGGAATTATTTTCCAACGCGAAGCTCGACCAAGAAATCAAATCGTCTTACGCCTACGTGATGGATATGCGCGAGCGCCTAGAATACTGCTCTGGCTTAGCTCGAGAGAACGCCGTGAAAAATTTAGCCAAATACCAGGACTACTTCGATATGAAAGCAAAGGCGCGAAAATTAAAGGCAGGAGATGAAGTCTTATTATTACTCCTGACCGAAAATAATAAGTTATGGGCCCAGTGGAAGGGACCGTTTGAAGTAATCGAGGCACGGGGTCCTTTCGATTACTTGATAGATACCTCAACAGGGCGAAGAACCTATCACATAAACATGCTAAAAAGATATCACCGCCGCGCGTGCATAAAGAATATTCCCCTTCTAGACGAAGAAGAACCGATATAGGCCGTTCACCCTGGTACGCCCCTGCAAGTCATACACACCGTGTGTGTGGAACGAGACGAGGAATACAAACTTCCATCGCTCTCACCTACCCCGAAAGACCCTCGGGTGGATTCAAAGATAAATCCCCACTTAGAGATTCAACAGAAAGCGGAAATGTTGAACTTGCTCATGGAATTCCCAGAAGTCATTTCTGAAACCCCCGGATGTGCCAATGAATTCTTCAATGGAATAAAACTAAAAACTAATTCAGTGGTGTGAAGCAAATCATATCCTTTGCAGATCCACCTAGAGAAGCCTTCAATAAGGAAGTCCGGAATTTATCAAAATTGAGAATTTTAGAGCCATCGGAGTCCGATTATTGCTTCCCCATAGTAATGGTTAAGAAACCTGATCAATCATTTCGGATGTGCGTGGACTTCCGAAAATTGAATTTAGTGACCGTTTTCGACGCCGAGCCCATCCCACTAATACATCAAAATCTCCATTTATTTGAAGACGCTAAATTCATCACCGAATTGGATTTGTGTAAAGCGTACTATCAAATACCTCTCGCTAAGGAGTCCAAAAAATTGACGGCTTTTGCGACTGAGAGAGGTCTGTTACAGTTTACCAGGCTACCCTTCGGACTACTTACAGCCGGTAGCAATTATAATAGGATGATGAGGCGAATTATCGCTGGACTAAGTGACGTGTCGTTTTACTTCGACAACGTGTACGTAGCTATCCGTACATGGGAGTCACACTTACACGCCTTACGCTCATTGCTGGAGAAATTGAAGGAGCAAGGTCTAACCGCCGGGCGGACCAAGTGTTATTTTGCCTACGAATCCATTGACTACCTGGGATTCAAAATAGGACCAAAAACACTTGACTACCCAGCAAGAAAAAGTGGACGCCATAGTCAAGATGCCCCGGCCGAAAACAAAGAAACAACTCCGATCGTTTATGGGATCCGCCTCGTTCTATAGGCGTTTTGTACCACACATCGCTTCCATTGCGGCCCCACTGAATGATTTGTTAAAAAAGACAGCGTCAGTCCCTGTCACGTGGAACCCCCATGCAATAACTCAGTTGGAGGTTCTAAAAGGAAAACTCGTAACTGCGCCCATTCTTCGCTTACCAAATCGCAACAAGATCTTCGGCCTTCGCACGGACGCTAGTCGGGACGGGTTAGGCGGAGTATTGCTTCAATACGAAGATGCCGAAACAGCCTATCCCATAGCTTATGTCAGTAGGAAACTGTTGAGTAGAGAAAAAGCCTACGCTACTATCGAAATCGAAGCTTTGGCCATAATATGGTCCATAGGTAAATTCAAATATTATCTAATAGGGCGCGAGTTTAAGTTGGAATGCGACCATAAACCGTTGTCATACTTAAGTAAAAATAAGAGTAAGAATGGAAGACTCCTGAGATGGAGTTTACTCTTGATGGAGTACCAGTACTCAATTCACTATATAAAAGGGTCTAACAATTGTATGGCTGACTCTTTAAGTCGGAACCCTGTCGACGATTAAGGAGCAACTCAACTATTTTATTATAGCAAAGTTAAGTGTAAATCAGTAGAATTGTAATTAGATCCTAAGTTGGTACAGTAATATAGGAATTAATGTAAGGTGAGGTAAAATGTTATCGAGGCATTCCCGAGTGAACTAGAATTTATTGTATAATATAATGTTCCGTAAGTTACCCATGGATATTATTGTAAGCGTCGGATTGGAATAACCCCCCCCCCGTTAATTTCTTCAGGAGGGAGGTAAATGTAGAGAAATGGCTACCTTAAGCATCCTGGAGGAGTATAGGTACATTAAAGCCCCACCATCCTTTGATGAGGAGAAACGTGGGAAAGGTAGACGGCGAATAACCATAACTGCTTACCCTGTTGGAGCTAACATCTGTTTTAAGGCGACCACCTAAGGTCCTTAAACGACGCTCTAACAATCCAATTACCTACGAGACCCATAAACCCGTGGTTATGGAAAAAAAAGCGGTGCGAGTCACAAGGCACGCCAAGGAGCGGTGCGGTTGCGAGCCTCTAATTAGCGAGCTGACTTGGGCACCCCACTGCCACCTCAGCAATTCTCGCTCTCCCCAGATGCTAACTCACCATTCGCGTCCCTCCCCCCCTTGCCTCTGTGGCCGGGTCACTTCCCCCTTTAGATGGGGTGGCAATCCGCCTATAAATAAGCCCCGCAAAGAAAGAGAGAGGATTATCAGAAGTCGATACGCTAGAGTAGGATTAGTTCGTGAAGATCGATCCTTCTGCCAGACAAGAAGATTATTATTAGAAGTTGATACGCCAGAAGAAAGAGTAGTTCGTGAAGATCGATCTTTCAGCCAGTCGAGGAGATTAGAAGTCGATACGCCAGAGGAAATATTAGTTCGTGAAGATCGATCTTTCAGTTAGACAAGAAAATTAGAAGTCGATACGCCAGAAGAAGGGTTAGTTCGTGAAGATCGACCCTTCGGCCATACAAGACTATTTCCGTGAGAAACAATAGGATCAGATTGAGAAAATCAATCTACCCCTTTTCGGGCCGTATTAACCTAAATAGTCAAGCTTTATATCGGTGCCATACCGAAGAAGCCTTTACAGACTGTAAAAAAGTCTGACGGAAGAAAAGTTAAGCCGCTCACACTCGAGTGACTCTCACATATCAAGCTCCGTAAGAGTGAGACGAGAAGAACCCAGCCCCAACGAGCTCCCATTCTTTAATTACGTTGAAGAATCAGCTCCCTCTACGACGAAATTTCAACCATCGAACACAACCCTCCATATCAAGAGATAAGTCCTCCAGCGACATCCGGCAATCCCTCATACCTTCTGTCATGTGAGTTAAAAAGATCATTTATATTCATATTTCTATAGTACTGTAGAAGTTTAGTACGCCTCACGTTTAAAAGGGGAGTAGAAACCATTGTTTTTGAACCTAGGTCATATGTGTTTGTAGACGAGAGTACGTTAATTTAATGTTTAACGCTAATCAAATAGAGTCGCGATAAAAAAAATACTCATCGGCAATTGGTATGTTTACAAGAAGCCTATTTGTTTATTTTGTCAGTTGTATCCATGCGAAAGGGTTTAGATGTCAAAGATAGAAATGTGTTAACTGTTGGTTTGTTATAGTTAAGTGTTTCATTTAAAATACATGTTTATTTTGGTAGATATCTGGTGTTTCCTCTTATCCTTATGTGTTTAAAATAGCTCTTCCTTAAGAACAAGACTACTGAATTAGCACTCTTGGAACAAAGCCTACTTCATCATAGAAGTGATTCACGCACCACAAAGCATACCGCTACTAAAAGGGTGTCAAAGAGAATAGTGATCAATACCAAGGGTCATTCTACGACAAGGATCTATTTCTCTATAGTTATTTTAATATGTGCTTTCTTTATCCTTCCTGCCAATCGTTTTTATCTGTAGAATTCTTAATTTACTATTATCGATCTGTTATTATGTTCTTAAGCGGTTCTTCCTTTTGGGAGAGGAGTAGTGGTATTACGTAAATTTATTTGTATCTTTTCCTTCTATTTCTGCCGTTCATCTCTGTCCTTGCTGAATTCTGACTCTTATGAGTTTCTTCTTTCGCGGTTGGTATTTCCGGTCTTCGGTCGCATGGCGAGGTGTCCCTAGTCGAGTTTTTTTTGCTTTTGTTTTTGCGTGTTTCTTTTTACGTTTTTCTTATTATTTTCGTCGGTGCTGCTCTCAGATTCTTTTTCCTCGCTTTCTGTGTCTTCCTCTTGTTTAGATTCACTTTCCTTTCTTTGTGTTTCTTCCAAGAGTTTCTTATTTGTATCTTCTCAAATTTCTATGTTAAATATAGTCGATGAATTAATATTTTGCGTCTATTTCATTGGCTCAAGCCCAGTTTCCTTGAGAATGGAGTTCAACGTGAGGTCATATGTTCCGGTTTGGGCAATGTTTAAGACGTGTTATTGTAGAATCCATGTTAGTATTTTTACGATCAAAGTTCCGTCAAGCGTGATTTGAGTGGTTTCTTGTTACTTCTTTTCTTTGTTGTGTTTAAATTTCTTTTCTCTTTATTATTTCTTTACGCTTTGGATATGTCATGCCATTGTTCTCTGGCTCCCTCTGCAATTAACTTATTTTTTCGTGGAGTTTGTACAGTTCTTCCAATAATGTGGGCCACTGCATTCTGAACATATTTCCCCCTCTTTTCTTGGGCATTTTGCGGTGATGTGATCTTTGAATGTTACAAGTTGGGGTTCTCATACTGTATGCGAAGATTCCCTTGTGTAGTGCCTTGGTTGCAATCTCTGCTGACTCGCCCACTATTTTTCACACGTGTGTGTTCCTTAAATTTGATTATGTCGTGTATCTTCATCCAGGGTTGTTGTTCCATTATTTCATGTTTTAATTCTTATGGGAAGTGTTCCCCTATCCATGATTCTACCTTAGCGCATATGATGCTTCGGTTGGCAATAATCTGGAGTGGTACTTTAGCCTCTAAGTTGATTTTCCTTAAAGTGATGGTTCCTGCCGATAAAAATAACAGTTCAACATCGTTGTTTTGCGCACAGATGACAACAAATCCAGTAGCTGTTTCTATGCATTTAATCAGGGCGATTTGTAAATCCTTGAAAATAGTTTGTGCTACATCCTGTGGTTTTCGTTTTATCCCGCTCTTAATTAGCTGAAGTGGGAGCCTTTTGGTGAAGTCCTGTTGGTCCATGTTCAATTTTTCATGCCGTCCCCAATGGAGGGTTCTCAGTAAAAATAAGGAAGTAGATTATTTACCCCATTAAAATAGTAAAAGAAGCCCTCTATCTGTTCCTAATACTATCTCACCTGCCTGCTCCGGAGCGCACAGTTCCTGACCACCCTACGCAATTAGGCATAGCCCTATAAGCGGTCCTACAGTCAGATTCGTGCTCGTCACCGATAAGCAGGCTCCTTCTCTGGCCCCCTAACCGGGTATCCTTCAGGAGTTCACTACACGCTACTACCAACTGCTTCTGAGACCTTGCTGGTGGTCAGGTTATACTGTACCAGATAGAAATATTGTAGGAGACTTTCTGATATAAAAAAAGGTATAGTATGAGATAGGAAAAATTTAAAGAGATCACCGCATTGGGGTGATTCCCCACGAATCAGAAACAAGAGGTCTCTCCAATCAGTCCGATTCGCGCATATATTTCTTCTTTCTTCTCTATGGTATATACTTAAAAGTATATAGAAAAAGCTTTTTTTGCAAAGTTATTTCAGGTAAAAAAATTGATGTAATTTAGCATTGCTTAGATCACTGTGAGTTGTCAGATGAACTGAGTCGTCTCCAAATAGTCAGACAATCTGAGCCTTCCAATTTTATATTTTTCTTGTAGCGCTTAATTTTGCTCTAAATATTTCCAGTGCCATGATTGGGAAGTTTTTGTAATACTTGTGTTTGTGTAGAAATAATATTCATGATGTAGCAATTTGTGGATAAATTCATTTTTGTTCATTCCCTCAAGATGACCTAAAAATGATCGAAAGACGTCTAATAAAAAAAATGTCATTCACCGATGTTGTTTTTTCTCGCCTCGAAGACCCGGTTAAAAAACTTGTAAGAAATATTAAGAAAATACAAATAGAAATTAATAACGCTGCCACAGCTGTACACTTCAATAGGACCTGCATACAACATGGTCTTTTACCTAATTACGAGTACATATTACATATATATATACATATATTATATATATATATTATATATATATATATATATATATATATATATATATATATATATATATATATACATATATATATGAATAGTTATAGGACCAAAGAAATTAAAACCAGTAACACAACCCGGAAAAATGCTAAAGAAATTATGTGGACTATTAAAGCATAAGAAGGAAAATGGAAGATATAGAAACAGACAATAGGGCAAACTATTTTAACTGTTATATAAAGGTTAAAATAGTTGCCCTATTGTCCTTTCTATTTCTCCCATTTTCTTTCTTAAGCTTTAATGGTCCACGTAATTAATTTCCTGTTTTCATTTCTCTGGGCCTTTAAATAAATCTATTATATATTATGATGTCACGGGATTTTCGATTATTATAACCCCCAAAACCGTGCCCCTCCTACTCGAAAAACACTTAAATTAACGTTTGTGGAAGGGGGGGTGAAGATGGTAGCTCTGGTGATTAGCGTCGTGGTCATTTTAACAAAGAGCGCTGGATGACACAGGTTCAAACTAAACTCCTTTATCATTTTCATATAAGGTTTGTTAAAATAGTTTCCCATATTGTCCCTTTCTAAATCTCCCATTTTCTTTCTTAAGGTTAAATGGCCTACGTAATTAAATACCTTAGCGTTTTTCCGGGTTGTGTTACAGGTTTTAATTTCTTTCGGCCTTTAAATTTATATATATATATATATATATATATATATATATATATATATATATATATATATATATATATATATATATATATATATATATATATATATATATATTATATATATATAAATATATATATATATATATTATATATATATATATATATATATATATATATATATATATATCCATAAAGGTACAGTAGCGTACGTTTAACTATAAGTATCATACCACATTAAAAGGTCTTTAGTTTATTCTATGTTCCTGAGAGCATATCGCATTTGTGATGCTTGTTTCTTGGTTCATAGAAAAGTGTCACTATGAAGCCAGAACCATTATTACTCTCCAGCTAATTATAAGGAAAACAGATGTGACAAATATTATGTTACCTTCCCATACTCCCCACAGTTATTCAATTTTAAAAAGTTGGCACGGATTAACAACATCAATGTTGCCTTTCATTACGAGAATACGGTCAGAAATGGCTTATATCAAAATAGATCAATCGATAAAGAACAGGGAGTCTATTTGTTGCCTGCAAATCATGTAATGAAGTATATATCAGTAGAAGCAGCAATTTTCCCAGAGAATGAATGAACATTTGTAAATGTCATATCCGACGTGGTTCCCTCTCCTCGAGTTTATTTCTACATATGTCGAATGAATATCATCAAATTGATATTGATAATGCTAAAATAGTTTATAAGTCTCACATTTATATACATCGACGCTTAATTCAATTGGCACTTATAAAGAAATTCCTAACTTTAATACTTCCGACGGCCAATTTAATACTAATACCTTAATAAGCAAGAAATTCATACTTCCGCTTATAAAAAAATGCCGCTACAGTCCCTTATCATCCACCTTTGTGTTTTTTGTACGTTAGGCAACTTCTTTATTTCACTTGTCCACCAGCGACTGACGATGATGGATGTTTCCGTCGAAACCTGGTTTCGCATATAAAATTAGTCCTATTACTCTGGTTTTATCCATATAAATATATATATATATATATATTTATATATATATATATATATATATATATATATATATATATATATATATATATATATATATATATATATATATATATATACATATATATATATATATATTTATTTATATATATATATATATATATATATATATATATATATATATATATATATATATATATATATATATATATATATATATATATATATATATATATAATTTCAAACAAGATGCTTCTGAAAAGTTTCAATTTTTAAGATTGAGTAAGAAACCAATGAAAAGGTTGTGACTGAATTTCATCGTCTTGTGTTCTTCTATATTAAAGATGAATCAGCCTAAGGCTACGAACATAAGCTCATCAAATTTGATTCAAATAATATAAAATTAAAATTAATTAAACTAAAAATAGATTTTCGTGTATGAAAATGTTAAATAAAATCTTGTAATTGCTAATATTCTTCAACAAGTCGCTAAGATAGGAATGTTAAATAAAAAAATCAAGGTTATATTTAACCTTCTTTTCCAAATTGAAAACTAGTTTGAGTTTAATATAAGCACCATTCCATTAAGAATAAAATGTTTGATAAAATTCCAAATGACATTTAATCGATGCTGCACCTGATCTGTAGAAAAATAAATGATCCTGAGTGGACTCTAAGAAGTCCAACCTCAATATACACCATTACATCAAAATTTCCCTTTAGAAGGTTAAATTTGACAGATAGCCCCATTTAAAATCGTGGTGGAAAAATAAATTTCAGAAAAAAATGTTTTTCGCTTCACCCAACTGTGCAAGGTTCGACCCCAAACCTTTCATCCGTCACGTAATTAGACTTTCTAGTGAACAGCAGTTCTACCGTATCGATATTCCGGCATCAAATACAATACAGATATCGGCCTCAGATGGCTTCTGCGCTCTCGATGATCCCAGGTTATCCAATTCATGTCTATCATAAAAAACTAACTCTATCTTCAAATGGGTATTATTTCACAGTTATTCTTTGTTTCATATATAAAGTATAGATAAAAAAAAACTTACATCTTCGTCTAATTATCATGATCGCCCTGATATTGGTTCATTTGTCAACGATTGATCCACAGAGTAAAACTCTAAAAACCAATTTAGCACTTGGCGATAGGTAATGCAACTATAAATCTAAAAATTTTCTTTGCTGTTTCTGAAGTGTTTTTGTTTTTCTTAAGTTCCTCCATCATATGTGCGAATATGCACTTTTAGTCCCGCTATTTTAGGGCCAATTCTTTTAGTTTAAATTATGATGCACACTTGTCAACTGCTGATGGAAGAATAAGAGGTGGACATCCATTTTAAGCAGTTATTTTACGTTTAAGGTTAAAACACTGGAAGTTCGAAATGCGCCGTTACATTTTGTTTTCAATAAACGTAAAATTACTTATGACTCAACCTGATATTTTGATTATTAGTCCAGGATATTGTTCAAATAGCTATTTTCACATTCTTATCACAAAAAAGGTTTTAAACACGTCGTGGCATGACATAAATTAGTATCTTGCATAATTCCTTGCATTTTTCCTTCAATGTACACCAAAAACTCTCCATTGGTTTCATATCCATGTGAGCAGTTCGACAGCATTTTATGTACACCATTTATGTAGAGATTTGGCACTGTATGGGCCAGAAATCCTGTCGGAATATCTATGGCCTGTCACCATACCATTCTCTTATTTGAGATAGTACACATGTTCAGTTACATCTGTAATTTAGCAGGTTCATTGTTGCTTTTACAATAGGCGGGCGAGTTGTTCCGTGTGCGGAAAATTCACCTTCTTCTAAAACTGGATTAAATTATTCGGCAGACCTCCTTCTCACGCTTTGTGGTCAGCTCACTCCGACCCGACTACAACTGGACGAACCTTGGTTTCACTACGTGCTGCAAATGAGTGTCGTCACATAACGATGCCTCATTATTGACCTAAAACAGTAGAGCCCTGTATTGAACATAGCTAAATTCAAAGTCGGAGAATATAATATCGTAATTTTTCTCATTCAAAGGGCATTTTATACAAAATAGAATTCGTACGAATTTCATTTCATCCCCTCATTGTTTGGAATTTCAAGCTTTCGTGCATTTTTAACTCGAATTTCTTGTTCATCTCCATTTTGCTCTCACCATCATCGACGATATAGTTGTATATTCCCTGAAACATGACACGCATCTCTATTTTAAATAAGGTATTCAACCGTTTACTTCCCTATAAGTTAAAGCTAACTCCACACATATACCAATTAAGACGAAAGGGCAACTGAAATTAATTTAGCTCAAAAATAATAATAAAGATCCAAGAAAATTCTTTAGCTAGGGCATATTAGATATGAAAAAGTTTTGAAATAATCTAATGAGAAAATAGTAGATGTTCTAAATGGTAATTTTTCTTCAGTGTCTACAGAAGAGAATCCGGATGGATTAATTGATGATTAGTCGAGGTCAAGGGAAATAGTGTTGAATATCATTAATATAAACAAGGAAATAATTAAAGTGCTTATATTGGAGTTAAATACTTGTAAGTCACCTGGCCCAGACAACATTCATTCTAGGTTACTCAAAGAAGGTGTAGATAGTATTGTAGTAGATCTTAAGAAGATATATACTAGATTACTAGAGTTTGGAGAAATACCCAATGATGGAGATTAGCAAATGTAGTGCCAATTTTTAAAAAGAGGAGTAAACAGGACCCGAATAACTTTAGATCGGTAAGCTTAACTCTTATAGTTCGTAAAATTCTTGAGAAGATAGTCAAGAAGGGAATTTCTAACCATATAGAGAGTAGTAAGTTAATAAATGATGTTCTGCATGGGTTTAGAAGAAGTAGATCGTGTTTAACAAATTTAATGGATTTTATGTATTATTTAACTAATCAATTAGATAAAGGAGAGAATGTTGATGTAATTTACTTAGATTTTAGCAAAGACTTTGATAATGTTCTACATAGGATACTTGTTCACAAGTTAAAAATGCATGGGATATGTGGCAAAGTTTTGAATTGGATAGCTGAATGGTTGAAAGACAGAAAACAGGAGTTGTACTAAATGGGGTCAGCTCACAGTAGAGGGACGTTATCAGTGGCTTACCTCAGGGATCCGTTCTAGGCCCTTTGTTATTCATAGTTTATATAAATGATCTTGTGGAGGCTGTAAATAGCAAAGTTTCAATTTTGATGATGACACGAAATTGGCAACTGTAGTCAAAAAAGTTGAGGGCAGCTCTCAAAGGCAGAATGGCAGATAACTTTTAGCGTTAAAAATACAAAGTTATTAACATGGGAGGGATAATAGTGAATTAAGCTATGAGATGGATGGGCATTGGCTGATTCATTTGAGGTGAGAAGGACTTAGGCGTAGTAATAGATAGGTCAATGAAGTGTTCGAAGCAGTATATTGGCTGCTAGGATACATTAGGATACAAATTGGCTGCTAGGATACATTAAGAGGAATGTTAGCTACAAGAGTAAAGAGATTATACTTAAACTCTACAACTCGTATGTCAAGCCACATTTCCAAACGCAAATTATAGGATTATATTGGGAGGGAGGGTTAACTCTCTCTTGGGAGGGGGTATTCTGGACTCATTCCTGTGGATGCAGGATTTTTATTTTATATTATTATTTATTTGGATTTTGATGAGCTTTCATGATGATGCATTTTGTTTTAGACACATTTCTGTGTATGGTCCAAATTGCATATTGTAGATGCCTTATCTGACACAATCCTATCAATGCATTTTGTGGGTGGTTTTTGACAGATGCGGATGACCTTTAATAGGCCCTTGATTCTTCTGTTATCCGTGAAATTATGTTATCTTATGTAAGGAGTAGAGTGGCTCAATGAGTAAATTTTGCCGCTACCTGACAGAGTTGGCTACCTACAGAATTTTTCCACTCACACGAATTTTAAATCCCTTCAGGAATTTTTTATGGCAATTTAATTTCTATATAAAGCAGATCAAAGACGCGGCATTCATATAGGTAATATAAAATAGCTCCTCGAAGGATGCACATAAACCCAGAAAATTCACGCTCATTTGAAAACAGACGGCTGAAGTTCATTTTGGCGATAAAAACAGGTGTGTTCTCGCCAATAAATTGAGACAACCGGTGCGAGAAATCCCCTTCACTATTTTGTCAAAGATCTAAACTAAGAGCAGCTGAGAAAAACATATTGAGAGCATCAAGGACTTTAGCTGTCGTATGTCCTTGAAGATCACATCTGTAAGAAGCATTGTGATACATTCGATCAGGACACAGCAATAATGGAGATAAGATGCCAAAGAAGATGGCATACTGGCATGATGGGAGACTATTTATATAAGGACTCTAGTTTAAAAAGATAAAAACGTTCACAATAGAAGAACATGATCTTCAAATACTTCTAAATTAAGTATTCTTTATTTTTTTAATCTTAGCTTCTTACAGCTCCTGAATACTTGTTACTACGTGAAAAGACAACTGTTATCATCAAATTATTCTTATAAAATCATAATAGATTGAACAAGACATGACTCTAGGGGCAGAATACTTATATAAGGAAGAAATATAAAACTACGTAAATCTCTGAAATTACTGATGATACACCAAATCTGAGTTACAATTTGAAGTCAGCGAAAAAGATCTCATATATAAACATAAAAAACTGTATAAAAATGGAATCAATGTTAGGTAGTGTTATTTGTGATAAAACAAGTCAATGTACTGCCACACTATCCACATTTCCTAGATTGATTACTTTGTGATTTTTTCTTGATTTCATGTCCCCAGCACAATGTTAAAGGTGAGTGGCATTTTGCTATTCAAAAAAGCCAGAAATTAATAATAGAAAAAAATGAAATTTTCCATCATCTAGTATTGGTTTAAGTTTTTCCTTATTTCAGACCAAGCTAAACTGTGTAACACGATTTTTGTTTTTGGGTAGCAACTGTTATTTTGTATTTGCTTGTGTCTAGAATACATGAAAAACAGTTATTTATTTCAAAATTTGCTTTTGTGTCCAGGATAATGATATTTATTTGAAATTTACATATTCCCTCTGAAAGGATTGGCGAATTTGAACTTCCATTTTCATAAAGTAGAAACAAAGCGATATGATACCAAAATAGCATTTATTTATGATAGAATTACATAAGTGAGACAATTAAAATATATAAATGAGTATTTGTCCGAGATTTACGCTTATACTGTTAATTTCTTTCACAAATCTGCCTCCAAATATAGTCTCCCATTAGATTTTAATTATAGTGTGTTCCGATAACTTGGACCGATTTTAAATGTGAGTGAGGTTTAAGCATCCAATAATTTTGTTCTCTTTCTTACAGATTTAGCAAAATCAGTCTTGGCAATTTCAACGAAAGAAAGATTAACCATCGAACAACGTGTTAAAGTTATCGAAGCCTATTACGAAAATGGACGTTCAAGCAGAAACGCATTTCGGGCACTTCGCGATATTTGGGTCAACATAATCGACCAACCGAGAATGCAATTGGAAAAAATGTTCGTAAATTCAAAAAAACGGGGTCGGTGACAGATACGAGTATCAAAACGCCATTGCGTGCTCGTTTAAATCGTTAAACTGAAAACATTGCTGCAGTGCGCGAGAATGTGGCCAAAGATCCAAACACCTCTATTCCTCATCGCGCGCAGGAATTGATCCTCTCCACAACAACGTTACATCAAATTTTGACAAAAGATTTGTCTATACACGCTTATAAAGTTCAACTGACACAAAAACTGAAGACTGTTAACCATTTGAAGTGCCGTATATTTGTCAATTGGGTGCACGAGCAAAGCGAGCCGTTGATGATTTTTCCCCAAAAATCATCCTTAGTGATGAAGCACATTTTCATATTGGTGTAATCGGTAATAAGCAAAATTGTCGCATTTGGGCTGATAAAAATTCCAGAAATTTTTTTGAAAAGCCACTGCATCCACAAAAGGTCACTGTTTGGTGTGCATTTTGTGGTAACGATATCATTGGGCCGTATTTCTTCGAAAATGATTCCTGAAATTGGGTTACGGTGACAGGCGAGCGATACCATGCCATAATAACTAACTTTTTATGGCCTGAATTGAATTCTATGGATGTCAAAGATTTGTAGTTTCGACAGGACGTTACCACATGCTACACAGCCAATGCAATAATGCCTTTATTAAATGCGAAGTTGCCAGGTTGCATCATCTTTCAAAACAGCGAGGTCAATTGGCCACCACGATCGTGTGACAGGACGCCTTTAGATTTATTCCTTTGGGCTCATCTCATAAGTAAGGTTCTATGCCAACAAGCCAACAACAATCCACAGCTGAAGGATGAGATAATAAGGCATATTGGTGAGATCGAGGAGCAACTATGCAGAGAGGTCATAAAAAATTTTGACCATCGAGTGGAGGTATGCCGCTGAAGCTTTGGTCGACATTTAGGCGTTATTATTTTTCACACATAATTACCATGAGTCAAATAACATGATCCAATAGTGAAATCAATAAACTTTTACCAATAACATTGTTTTATTTACTGCTAACTTCGATCCATCTTAATGGAACACCCTTTATTATAGATATTAGTGTAGATTGGTATCAGTCTTTCTTGAATGCAAATTTTGTTGAAGACCATAGTATATTTCGCCTTTATCAATTTACTTTTGCAAGTTTTATTCTTCTAACTGTCATTTGTAGTCCATCTTGCAGATGGTAGATCACTTTTCCTATATTCATATCTCTTTTTAATAAATGCGTTTGGTAAAACCAACAATTGTAGCTATATCACAAAAGTATATAGAAAGTTACGGACATGGGAAGATGCCTCAACGCGGATAGTGAAGTGTAATTGGATCATACATCCGCCAAGCATTCAAATGCTGCTGTACGTGGTAACTTTTCATCAAGAGATCTAACGCGTAAAACAAACATTCGTGATCAACGGTTTCTCGAACAGCATGATTTAAAAACAACTCCAATCATTTTTAAATTTGCAATTCAATGATATGGATAAAACGTAAAGTAATCAAGAAGCAGTAAACAAGATCAAACTGTATTACAGAAATCAGATGCCTGCGGCCTATAAAATAGATTAAAAAACATCAAGGAGATTCTTAATCATAACATCAAGGTTAATAATCAAATGGTCAAAATTCAACTTATTATATACTATAAAACGACAAAACCAACAATCTTCTTATGAAAAACCACAGATGTCAAAACTCCAGGAATCTAAAGTCAACCAACATAGTTTACGAGTTTATGTGCCCCAAAGAAGACTTCAAGCATTATAATAACTCAAAATATATATATATATATATATATATATATATATATATATACACTTGTAATTGATTTGTTCCTTGGTAATCGGATATGTAATAGGAATAAGATGACCCAGGTGATTATACTAATCATTTATTGGCCGGATGTTTCGGACCTTCACTAGGACTATCTTCAGCGACTGTTTCTACTAATAAGAAGGGGAAGGAATATTAACGATAATAATTAAACAGTTAGAAGCATGCATTAAAATAATAAAATTGTCAATTATTGAGATTAAAGTAAAAACATGAATAACAATATATAGAATTAATTGATACTATCAACTGTAATTCAGAAAAATAATAGAAAGAAGTGAAGGGTGTTCCATTAAGACGGATCGAAGTTAGAAGTAAATAAAACAGTGTTATTGGTCGAAATTTATTGAATTAACTATTGGATCAAGTTATTTGGCTCATGGCAATTATGTGTAAAATATAATATCGCCTAAATGTCCGCCAAGGCTTCGGCGGCACACCTCTACTCGATGGTCAAAATCTTTGATGACTTCTCTGCATAGTTGCTCCTCGATCTTACTAATATGTCCATTTTCGTAATAGGCTTTGATAACTTTAACACGTTGTTCGATTGTTAATCTTTCGCTGGTTGAAATTGCCAAAGACTGAAGTTGTTAAATCTGAAAAAAAAATCATTAGACGCTTAAACATAACTCACATTTAAAATCGGTCCAAGTTATTGGAACACCCTATGTATATATATATATATATATATATATATATATATATGATGCAGAAAATAGTTGTCAACGTATTGCATTTAATTTTGTGTTAAACAATGTATAGAGATATGTTTCTTTCCCCATATGATAATTCTTAAAACATGTAAGAAAGTGAAATAATGGAAAGAAGGTAATAATGATGAAAGGTTTACAATGATGTATAGACAATATCTACCTTTGCGAAAACCTATGCCTGTTTTGATTTTCATAAACTTCAACACTTTATTTCACTTTTTACCCTTACCTCCAACCTTCAACTCTAACAATTTCAACAAAAATAATGCAGTTTATCCGACTCCTCTATGACCTATAATGTACCAAATAATAATTAATATATTAAATCGGCATAAAAATACAATTATTTTAGAATACGTAATGTGGTATCGACAATTTTTGGGAGTAATTTGTGAAGTTATTCTGGTTAGAAGATGTAAACTCACCTTGCTATTATGTAAAAGTGAGGAGATGATAATAAGAAACGAATAAATGATAAATTCTGCCGTCATTTCATTTTAGAATATAAGATGCGACAATTAGTAATTGTTTGACTTATTTTTTTTAGGACATACCTGGTTTTGCAAAAGTTCTGTTTCAAGGGTTTTACAGGTGAAAAATGAAAAATTATGCAAACAAATTTAATGTTCTACTTTTTCTGCTCGTGTATTTAAAATGTCTTATACATTGTCTACAGGTATGTCAATATATAAATTAAAAGATTTGAAATGTGTATTCTCCTGCGGTAAGGCTAAAACAAGTACGCATCGCCAAGCTCTTTAATCTCAGTCGGATGACCGGCTACAGTGACAAGGAGAGGCTAAAAAACGCGATAGTCTCAAAGATCGACATCATTTAGACAGACCTCAAGTTATTGACCATTTGGCTATATGAAAAACGCTTCAAAACGCTCCGAAGATTAAAATGAGAGCACCACTGGCGAAATTTAAGACATCTGGATGACCATGGTCGTCAAGGAGAACGGCAGCAAGAGATTAAGATACGGTGAATGGCATATGCTCAAAGACCGTGTGCGGGAACAATGTCAGTAGCGTTTTTGTTGCCTTGTTAGCAATAATTATTTGAAGAGTCATGGCAATCGAATTCTAAAATTTTCTCATGAAAAAAAGGTCCCGGTCGATCCGATCCTCAACAAGCAGACTGAGTGAGTAGAGAGCTTCGGTCAGGACTTCACCTAAATCTGCTGTGTCCACAACTAAGCACCCGTACTTCCTGATGATGCTTGGCGTCGTAACTTCAACTGGCGAAAAGATGCCACCGGTGTCGTTCGGGGCTGGTTTGAGGCTCACCACGGCCGATTATGGAACTCTTTTGCATTCTTGCCTTCCTTGGTCAAAAATTTGATCACTGCGCGGTGCTCAACCTTCTCCATTGTTGAAAAATTTGTGACTGACGATCTGCAATCAGCTATTGCTTCTTAAATAGACGAGGCAGGAGCGTGCGGCTGCAGGTCCTGAGTTGTCATAACTTTTGCTAACACCCCCACAAACAGCCGTCCCCCTTCCTCTGTTTTGCCCTACCGATTCGCAAAACTTATTGACTGCCCCTCGTAGCTGGACTAGAACAATTTCCAATACTAACATGTATATAGGGGCCTTAGTTAATCTGTTAGCCATTTTCATATTGAATGTATGTATTGTTCAAGGAGTTTTTTCCATGTAAGTAAATGCTTGTTTATTTTATTTTCATTTAATTATTCATATATACAAACCTAGGTATAGAGACCAAAATCGACATTATAGGTTCAATAGTACAAAAGTAATGAGGTGTAATTCGAAAAAAAGCTGGAAATATGCAGCGATCGTGGAGTTTGGCAGCCATTTTGAATTCTTTATCTAACTGCTTGACACTCGACCAAAATTGTTATATAGACCCTTTTTTTTCAAATTGGTACTGAAAACAAAACTTTTGCATCAATTAGAAATGACTGAGTGCCTGGGCGCCCTACTAATACGGTACATGTATATAGGGGCCTTAGTTAATCTGTTAGCCATTTTCATATTGAATGTATGTATTGTTCAAGGAGTTTTTCCATGTAAGTAAATGCTTGTTTATTTTATTTTCATTTAATTATTCATATATACAAACCTAGGTATAGAGACCAAAATCGCCATTATAGGTTCAATAGTACAAAAGTAATGAGGTGTAATTCGAAAAAAAGCTGGAAATATGCAGCGATCGTGGAGTTTAGCGGTTATTTTGAATTTTTTATCTGACTGCTTGACACTCGACCAAAATTGTTATATAGACCCTTTTTTTTCAAATTGGTAATGAAAACGAAACTTTTGCCTCAATTAGAAATGACTGAGTGCCTGGGCGCCCCACTAATACGGTACATCAACCGTACAGGCTGTATAAAAACATCACAATGTTTGTATTTCTACTACGACATACGTATTCCCTAACTTTTGCCAAAGAAAATTCAAAGTTCGAAGAATTGGTTAACGATTACCTAGCGTTATATATAAAGAAGGGGTAAAGTTTACACGAATTAGATGAGTATAAGGCAGGTTTTCAGCAGATACTCCTAATGGTTGTAACTTTGTGATGTTTCTCGTGGTAATTTTCTATGATTAGCTTATGAGCCATCGCAATTTCTATGATCTCAAGGGGTAGACGACTTTCATGTTTATCCATGAACATAATAGCTAGTTTGTCTCTTGAACAACCAATATTATTGATGAAGAGATTCCAAACTCGAAAGAAGTTATCACTATAAATACATACATTCATGGAGTTTTTTTTCTAATGAACTTTTTGAAGCAAACTCTAGAAAAAATCCTAGCTTTTTATAGTGCTCTCCCTACTGCCATCACGGAGCAGCCATTATTAGCTGCTGAATTTTTGAAATGGTTTTCACTATGATAATGCCTGTGTCATCTTGATTGTAAATAGACTTGGGCAAATTGTTTATCAGCCTCGGTTTTGCGCTTTAAATCAGAGAACTTTTCTATAGAGTTCCTGTTAAAACCGTGTAATCTTGCAATGGCGTTATCAGATTTTGTGATTAAGTATGATGTAACCTGCCATCCAGCCTTCGCCTGCCATAGAGCTGGTGTTCCATGATACCAGAAAATTTCACTTCTTTATTGCATATTGATTACTGCAAGAAACGTTTCTTCCATGTGGATGTCAGAAGACAGTAAAACCGCTTTGCTGTTGCCATATCCTCCAACATAGAACAGCTCTTTATGCCTACAGACTTTCCATCCATTGTCATCTTGATCTTTATTCAAATTTTATTCTGCTATTGGATAACCCTATCCATGATCGAGAGGAGGAGCAGGGGGCGTAATTGTGAAGCTTAGGCGTCGATGAATAGAGACTTTATAATTGTTTGAAGAAGAAACTCGGAGCCCTATTTAGAACCTCGATGAATCTCTTTCTTTCGCCAAAGTTTTCCTCCGATATTCGGCCTCCCGCCGATAGGACGAATCCAAATCATCTCTATTTACTATTATAATGTGTCAAGAAAAATTAATGACATTTATCTAATTAGCGCTGGTGCCTAATGCGTGTTCAAGCTTTTTGCGTTTGTATAATTTCTCGGGTGAGTTGATATAAAAACAAGCAGACATCAACAACATTTTACTAAGTGGACGAAATCTTTGTCAACCACTTAGGATAACTCTTCATTTATGGGCCTTTCTAAAGGAAATCTACCTTCGTTGTATATTAAGGAACATAAAGGTGAGTCTTGGGACCTTCAAGGTTTGTAGTAATTTGGGGTCTTCTCTCCGAAGTGAAACAACTCTATCGGCCCTCTTTTAAATCTGTATTGACCGAATACCTACTTTGGTTCCCTAGTGCCTTAATTAAATGATTTATCCCAACTCCCGCAAACCGCTGCGTTCTCATCCCACCGTTACGGAAACTGTGCCGTGTACAATTTGAAATTTAAGAGATGCAGCGTCCTTTTAATTTATGACTAGAGCCTTCATATGACCCTTGAGTACCCGATAGAGAAAGCAATTTTCTGAAACTAAAATAAGTTTGGATCCATAACTTTACTAACTCTCTATTTTCCACCCTTGATCCCTATCTAACTTCTGATGAACCAGTCTTAAGCTCAACTTTTCTTCGTTTGCTTTTGTGGTTGTGTGTATATGAGAAAGGGAATTGGTGAAAAGTTAGCGAAAAATGAGGATGAAATAAAGGCGTTGAAAATAGTTACCAATTTAATTCGGTTCGGATAGATTTGGTTAGTGTCTCTGGATGAGGTCAGATGTATGTGCACATTTTACTTTTCATTTGCAAATAAAGTGACTTAGAATATGTGATTGAAAATCATTATGCAATATGTAATTCCATTTTTGTGTATTTATATATGTGTGCTTGTGTTATTCACTTTAGGCAAGTGGTAGAAGTTCTGTTATTCGAGATATTTACTGTTGCGTTCACCGAAGAACAACAATTTTTGTCTCATTAATAAAAACTGAATTATTGAATTTCAAGTATTGATTGAAAGTGGGTATCCACTGCTAACAAATGAGTAAAAATTTCTGAACAGTTTTGTGAATTCTCACATCTTAGCATCCCAAGTAATATTCACTTTTGGCTAACCAGTTAATCTAACCTCGCTAATTTTTACTCGCGTGCGAATCTAGTTGCGAACGATTCTACATCTCAATATGTCGGTCGGTCGGTCCCCTTTTTTCTTTTTTTGTAATAACATTGTAATTATTCTGCCGATTCTAACAAAATTTGAAAGACTTATGTTGTTTTACATTCTCTTTCGAATGATATAATTACAAAAGTCCCCCTACTACTCAGAAAAGTCTGTAGATTTCTTCCAGATTTTAAGGTCCTACGTCACATCGGAGCATTCAAAGCAAATGGAACCGCAAGAAAAAAACGAGCTGGAAAAAGGCAAGCGATAAAATTTTTCTAGCTACCGATTTCTGCCAAAACTTTTTTTATTTAATAGCCAGTCCGAGGTACGGAATATCAGTAAAAACATCAACTGAAACATCCATGCATATAATTCATTAGTGTAAACACTGGGGAAAGCGAGGAAATAGCTCCAAAATGCGTCACGAAAGGAAAAAGTGGCCATCCATCGCAATGTAAACACACTTAACTAAGCCAAAAATAGGAAATAACCTCTTAAAACATACAAAGCCGCTGATAGCGGTGTTCAAAAAATTTTCTACCTTAGTTTGTAAATCGCTGTAATTACTTTACTAGCCCAAGCCCAGGTAGAAAACGATTAAGTACCCAACTAAATACAAATACCGCAAAAGTGACTAAGCAAAAAAAGGGAAAAACCTATAATAAATTAATCGTCGCTTATAGCGATTGCCAAATAATTTTAAACATTAGTCTACAAATCCCTAAAATTTTTTAACATCTCAAACCCAACGGGAAAATGATTAAATACCCAAATGAATAAAAAAATACAAACGTAACTAACCAAAATATATGAACTAACCTTAGAAATGACTATAGCATCTCATACTTCCAAATAATTTCAAACATTAATTACCTTAAATTACCTTTCTTCTTCCGCTATCACCTATCTCGTCCACTTTACTAACTCTCTTTTAGTCTACATCGTCCTCCAATCTACTGTTTTTACTCCGTCACTTTCTCTAGTCTTTCATCGGCCCCTTCACCTACCTTCTACAGTATAGTAATAATTGGTGATCACGCACCCGACCCTTTATTGGCCTGAGCTGTCTCTATTTCCCTTTTATACATTCCTTCCTAAGTAACATCTTAGAAACTTAGTCTTCTATCCACACATCCTCTCGTTGTCATGAGCACTTTCGTCCTATTATCAACCGTTTTCGAGTGACAGTGTATACCGTGAGGTCCCTAGCGGATACGCGGGCCGAAAGCCCGCTGGCTAAAGCAGGAATTAGGTACCAAGGGTGCTTGACCATCGACTCTGAACACCTTCTTCCAGTACCCATATACAGCTTGCTACACTGGCACCATCTTTTATAGATAAAGCTAGAGGACATTTTCGCCTGAATGGAGGGCCAGGCTGGCAATGCTCAATAAGGCAGGTCTCGTAAACCGAGTATGTGTAAATGATCACATTCTGAAATTTTATGATCCTATGGAGATTTTTCTCTTAAGCTACCAAGGAACTTGAAGTCATTCTATTTAATTTCTGTTATTTTTTCTTTACTACTATATTGACAAAAGAAGTTACTAATGCGATTAGGCATGCGGATCTGACTCCAAAGGCGTCATCACACTCCCTAGGTGTCGTAAAGAACGATGTAACACAAGACACCCCTTCAACCCGTAGAGGGGCTTCCCTCTTACCATCCGCTTGCAGCAAAGGGGCTTCCAATTTGCCATGCTTGGATACGCTTATGAGCAACTCCACTATATAAATTGATTTGTCCTACCCTATTCTTTCTTAGTGGCCACTCTAATCCTGTTTACCAACAAGGAAGTTTTCTCATCTCGCAAATCAACCCCCTTCTTAGGAGGAGCTCATGGATGACTCTTATTCAAAAACGGTGGTGCCCCCTTTTGTAGCACAGGTGTCCAAACAAACTGCAGGCAGGCGTCCTAAAATCGATCCCTCCAGGTAGGAGCCACTCGATAGAGCCAACCTTCTTTAGAAGGGCAAGGAATAGTGAGGCCGATATGCCCGTGCCACTACGGTCCGGCAGTCTTGCATTTCTACTTGGCCATTGGTCAGTGTGCCTAATCCACTCTCTTTCCAGAAGATGAAGCAAGAAATGGCAGAATCTTTAAATAGGATCCATGGTGTCTTGCGTGGTGAGGGCAACATAGATGCCTACCCTGAGATGAACACGTCCTGGAGGTGACCCAACCCCTGACGGCAGGGCCTTTCATGGGGTCGAACTCAGGCTCTGTGAAAAACACCAAATCTGAATCTGCCCCCGTCTAAACTTCTCCTCAGGTGGCTCTGGTCCGCAAGAACTCATAAAGAGAGGAGGGCTCTTCTCCCCTAGCAGCTGCCCTTTTTACAGCTAAGAAATTCTCCATATCGAAGAAGGATCTTGCTCAGGCCAGTCCGTGTAGCCTTTGATCTCCTTCCGGCGTGGAGAAGAACCGGATTCCTTCCGCACCCTGCTCTCCCCAAAAGAACAGGAATAATACCCAGAGAACTAAAGGTTCCTCTCCATCTGTGGGGCCTCCAGAGAAGGACGATTCCGCTGCCGTTTTGGCAAGCGGCTAGGCCAAAATGTCTACGTTCAGCCCCACGCACCATCGAGTGGGTAAAAAGAGCAGCATCAGACCAATGTCAAAAGTGCACTGAGCGAAGCCTATTCGTTTAAATATGGATGGTATTATCAGCTGTTAAGTAATTTTTCTTGAAATTTATTAACAGAAATCAATTGATATTGCAAGATATTTTAACTGCATTCAGACAGTATATCAAGAATCATATTTTTCATGCTTTAATAGTTACTTGCCACAAAACTTCATAGATGTTCTACAAAATATTTAAATTTGAAGTCATGATTTTCAACACATCTTCTTTCTTCTGGAATATTAATATATAATCATAACGAATATTTATTTATTTTAAAGGTGACCATTTCTTCAAAGTAAATTCGTAGTTAATTTATCATTTCAGTGACTTTCATAATATCAACTTGAGCAGTTTGTATTTTCTTCCTACTTGAATCAATATTTGATGTTTGTATAAGGATGTATACCGCTCTACATGTGAGATATCTGATTAAAATGTATTTGCTATTACAAAAAAATCTTCATAAAGAGGAGCAACTGAACAGCTTAGTAAAAGAGCCAAATATACGTTAAATAGGAAAGCAAAACAAAGTTTGTAGCGAGTTGGTAAGAAGGACGAATACAAAAAATAAAAAAATGAAGAGGTTGAGAGGGAAGACATTAAACCTTGTTATTCCATCAGCTATCTTGAAAGATCACTTTTCTGCAAAAGGATTGCATACAATCATGTTGACATTAACACAATTTTCACACCTGCTTTGATCAGAAAGCACTGTTCAACGCTTGCTGCCAACGGCTCTCTCATTAAATAAGGTCTGCTAAACAAAGGTCAGTGCTGTAACTTATTCTGATTTAATAGTATAATACGACATTCAAAACTTTCAATAATTTCCGGACTAACATCGTGCGGATCGTGTCAATTATATAATTCGAAAGAGAATGTAAAATAAATAAGGGATTCAAATTACGTTGAAATATAAGGGTTTTTAAATTTCCTTAGAATCGTGAGAATGGTCATGATGTCATTGCCCTATCAAAATAATTCCCGGGCTAACCTTGGGAGGACTTTGGCAATTATATCATTCAAAAGAGAATGCAAAACAACAAAAGGCTTTCAATTTTTTTAGAATCGGCAGAATAGTTAAGATGTTATTGCCAAAACATAATAATTCACGGACTAACCAAGGGAAAGACATTGTTAATTATATTTGAAAGAGAATCTAAAACAACATAAGGGTTTCAGGTTTCGTTAGAATGGACAGAATAGTTATTATGTTATCGCTGAAACAAAATAATTCCCTGGCTAACCTTGGGAGGATCTTGACAATTCGATTATTACACATGAAATGTAAAACAATATAATGGTTTCAAATTTCGTTAGAATCAGCCAAAAAGCTATGATGTTATTGTCGATACAAAATAATTCCCTGCCTAACTTTGGGAGTACTTTGGCAATTATATTATTTGAAAGAGGATGTAAAACAATATAAGGGTTTCAAATTTTATTAGAATCGTGAGAATAGATATGATGTTATTGCCCAAACAAAATAATTCTAGCGCTAACCTTGGGAGGACTTTGGCAATTATATTATTCCCAAGAGAATCTAAAACAACGTAAGGGTTTCATATTTCGTTAGACTACGTCGAATAGTTATGATGATATTTCCAGAACAAAATAATTCCCTGGAAAACCTCGGAAGATTTTGGCAATTTTATCATTCGAAAGAAAATCGAAAACAACATAAGGCTTTCAAATTTCATTATGATGAGCCAAAGAGTTAGGATGTTATTGCCAAAACAAAAATAATTCAAATTATATCATTCGAAAGACAATGCAAACAACATAAGCGTTTCAGATTTCGTTAGAATCGTGCTAATAGTTACAATGTTATTACCAAAAGAAAATAAAGAAAAACGGACCCCGACCGACCGCCATAAAGAGATATAGAATCGCCGGCGACTTGACTCATACGCGACTAAAAATACCTCTTCTCGATGCAAGGTAAATTAGGACATTAATAAATGCAGGAAACTTCGTTATAGTTTATACCAGCTAGGAAAACTATAGGTTACACGTCTCACAGTGCGCCCTATTTCAAGGCATGCTGTTTTAAAAGAACCATAAGAACTAAACAGGTATTTTAGTGTTTTTCCTGAGAGTAATTACTTTTCGCAATTGTTCTATCACCACGTGTAGTGTAGAATGGCTTGTTAATGCATCTATGACCCTACGCAACAGGGTCAATATCAGGAGAGTTGGTTGGACTTTTTGCGAGATTTCTGAGTAGTCTCCATTTTTAGATGTTATATTACATATCTTTAATAGATTTTCACTTTGCCTGAGTTAACCTGTCTCAGGATATATTAATTTCCATTGAATTAATGGTGTAAAGTGTATTGATTTGTCCATGTTAAAACTATAACATATCGATGTTGTTAACCTATGTTCCTAAGACTTTCTAGCTAATTTGTATTTGAATGATTTCGCATTTATTTGAATTTTTTTACAAAACGGTAAATTTTGTCTTTCAAATATAACTGGGATAATAATAAAGGAAATTTCTTAACTTTAAAATTTAGACAATTAAAAAATATATTTAGAAAATATTCGTCTGTTAATAAATTATTTACTTTAAACGGAAGATGATTATTTCTTTTTTATGTTTATGTTTCAGTTGTTGGAAAGATCTAAAAAATATGTCCAGTCCATTCTGTGATCTCGAAAATGAGGGTAACTAATTTGTACTTAGAAAGAACAAAGTGTTTCCTATCAATTTGTCCCGGGGAGCTTATGAATCACCAACACAGTTTCTAAAATGTTCTTGTGGTGCTGGTTTCAATTCATTATTCATTCCACCAACTAAATTTTTTTACTAGATTTTCTTTTTATTCGCCTCTCTAGCATCTCTTTTCCTTCAACTTTCACGCCTAAAGTTAAATAAGTATGATAAAAGCTGAACTTCGCAACAAAATTGGCATACGAGAAGGGTAGTCTTTATTTCTCCACGTCATTCTTGTCTCCCCCTTGCTTGGGTTTGATTTTTTATTCCACAATTGAATGAGAAAATCATTCCTGAGATGGAGGCAAAATATCAAAATGACAAGAAAAAAGTATTGGCCCCAGTTACAATCGAAAATAAAAATGGTCTCGAGTGACGTTTCCTTTTTCTATATCTTTAACATGGGTTACTTTAAAAATCTTAGTTTTTCTTTTATCACCATTTTACCTGTGTATTCAAGTTTATTTGTTAAAAACTAAAATTCTTTATTCTTTCTTGCTAGTGGTTTATGCTTGCAATGCTCATAATTATTCTAGGCGGCGTTCCCAGTTTTATGTTCTTCAGGAAGGACTCTTTACATTGTTATGTCCTCAGCTCCTATCTGCTCGTGCTGTGGTAAGTTTGCAGTGTAAGGCGAATGTGTTCGTTTCCACCAGCCCATAGGTTCAATCAACTTGGTTGGTAATGCCTCTGCTGCTAATTATTTAATAATTATTATTATTTTTGTATGCACTTTAGTTATTACATGTTCCTGTCGGAGTGCTTATCCAAGAATTGTTTTTACTTGACTTTTTATTCTTGCAGGAGGAAAATATTTGGCATAAAGAAGTGCTATATATGGAATAGAAGAAACGTTCATGGCAACTAGTGTTGAAGTGAAAGTGTTGGCATTTTAAAAAGAAAATAAAAGCTAAGAAAATAAAAGATATTGGAGCTCTTTTACGTGCCTACTATAAACTCAATATATTACTTTTTGGAGAGTAAAGAAACAACGATAGAAAAAGACCGATGAATTGGAAGAACACTATCTAGGAAAATTAATGAAAATGACACAAAGTAAAGTATTATATTCCGTCAACCCTTAAAACTTATATTTTCTTGAGCGAAATGACTAGAACGTTATTTATCATTTCTAAAAAATTGAATGGGCGAAGATCCGCAGGAAAATTCATATTCTCATTTTACTGTTAAAGCTAAACATTAATTTATACAGAAAGCTTCTTGATGGTTTCCTAGTCTTATATGTAACGCTCCTAAGAGGAACGAGGAAGTCCAGGACACTTTTCTAGCAAATTAAGGACTTCTTATTATGACCCTTACCTAATAGCATTGATTAGAACGTCATTGTTCATTAATTAATATATATATATATATATATATATATATATATATATATATATATATATATATATATATATATATATATATATATATATATATATGATTAAAGTTGATGCATTATCGCCAAGTTGATGATGAATTAAAACACATTTCGTGAAGACATAATAGTTTCAGTGTATCACACACCTTTGTCATCTGGCCTACTGGCTTGCTTAAGGGAACCCATCGTAATCCGTTGATGACCTTGTGTTTCAGTGTAAGCTTCTTTTAAGGTCACACGGTGGAGGCTGTGCAGCCCTCTCATGTCTCTCCTCTCGCCGTCTAATAAGTACATTCCTCCGTTGCTGTTCAAAGTTGTTTATCCCTTCACAGCATCTTGTCCTTCATAGTGTCCTATCCAAGGCTAATGTTTCCATTTCACTTGGGTTGATATTTCTGCTGCGCAAGGCCTGTTTTGCATTATCTTTATATCTCTTTTTCTAACCACTAGCACTTCTAACACCCTGTTCTAGCTGCCTGTACCTTATTTTAATGGCATTCTTTCATCTGGCATTCGAATTGCATGCCCGACCCATCTCATCTGGTTTTCCAACACTATGCATTCGAGACTTGTAATTCCATCACGTTTCAAGACCGTTGTATTTGGTATTCTATCTTGCAACGTTATTCCTAGAATTCTTATTAAACATTTCATATGGAATTTTTCAAGCATCCTCATATGTTCTCTGTACAATGGCCATGCCTCACAACCATATTTTAAATTAGGATTTGTTAGTGCGCGCACTCTCAGTCTTCCAAAAGCAGATGATGCCTGGTTTATTCTATTTTATATTTCTTTGTCTTTGGTGCAGTTTTCAGACAGAATACTGCCCAGGTACTTAAAATTGGGGACAACTTTTACAGGGTTTTCATTTAATGCAGTGACGGGCACCTTGTCGTGTAATTCATCCCACTGGGAAATAATTTTTTGTCTTGTTTCAAATTATTTCTAAACCTACGTGTATCTGCATTCATTGTAGTGACTGTTGTTCGTAGGCAACAAAAGCGCAATTATCTGCGTATTGGAGGTCTAGCACAGATTCTTGTTGTGTTCTTGTATGGGCCTGTAAGCGTCCCTGCCGTCAAGTCTATAAGAAATTTTTATCCCATCTTGAGGTTCGAGCGGATTGTGGTATAGTTGGGTGGCTGCTGCCATATAAATGTTAAATAATACCACAGCTATGACACAGCCTGTCGGACCCCAACATTTAATGAAAATAGATCTGAATATGTACCAGTCATCACCAAACTACTTATCATCCAATCATGAAAATCTTTGATGATCTTCAAGAATTTCTGAGGACATCCATATTTATGTAATATTCTCCAAAGCAAGTCCCTATTCATTGTATCAAATGCATTGGAGAGGTCGATAAATACAATACAGAGATTTTGTTGTTGCTCTCGGCTTTTCTCTTGAACTTGCCTCGCAGCAAAATCATATCAACTGTGCTCCTCTCCCTGCGGAAGCCACATTGAGACTCAGAGACAACTCTTTTAATCAGATGCTGATTAATTCTGAATAGTATGACTCTTAACAGAACCTTCCCTGCCACGGCCTTCAAAAATATTCCTCGGCTGTTCCCACAGTCTGCACCTTTGTTCTTATATATCGATAGGATATTAGCATCTTTCCAATCCTGTGGTAGGTCTTCTATTTTCCGGATGATGGGTATTAGATAGTGTAACTATCTCTTAATGCTCCTTCACCATTTTTATATATTTCTGACGGCCTTCCATCCAGGCTTGGTGATTTGTGGTTCCTTAAACTCTGGATTGCTCTATTAACTTCTTCTATTGTAGACTCAGCATCCAATTCCTTTTATTGTTAGGTAACCTTGTAGTATGTTTAGCGCTGTGGGGTTCGTATAATTGCATGTATTTAAGAGTTGGCTATAGTGTTATTTCTATCTTGCAACAATATCTTCTCTTCCAGTGTATAGTGTGCTATAATAATTTATGTTTGATTTCATTGTCATTTTAAATAATTTATATATTTTAATGATCATTAATTTAAAGATAAAATATTCAGTAATTTTCTAGAGAATGATAATTTGGCTAAGCTAAACTTTGATGTTAACCAGGTGTTACATTTGTCACTAAAATTTAATATCGCATGACTCATGACAAAGACTCCGGCGCAAAAGAAAAAGCGTCGGATCTCTCAGTTCTCTCAAAAAGGTCAACTTTATCGTATTGTTAACAAAAGGCGTTCTGGACGTCTTTTTCAGTAAATTCGTTGTTACAAGAGAAAGTTAATGATAGCTTACCCAAAATACTAACAAGAGGAATAAGCTACTCCAGACGGCAACGATATTCTCTGGAACGAAATATCATAAATCCCTGGATACAGTATTAGTCCTTTTCCCAAGGTTAGCCAATCATTTATCATTCTCTTTGCTCATGTTATGTTTAACTCATTAAAAGTTCTTATATTAAAACTTCCAGAGAATATCGAATTATTGATTCTTTTCCATTTGGTTATCAAACATATTTTATAATATTTTCTCCCTCTCCCTCTCACTTTTAATGAAACCCAGTGTTTGTTGATTGTTAAGATACCCATGTGCTAATTTTGTTTTTTTAAATTTATTAGTTTTCCTTGTATAATTCGAGGTAGAATAAAATTGATTTTGTTATATTGCATTTTGTTCTCAATCTAGTACGATATCGTATTAAAATATGTAAAAACCTAAAGCCTATCGTTTATACTTATAAGTGATCTATTTTATTTGTTCTTGACATGGATGTTACAAATTAGGAATAATTTACTGCCGAAATCGCTATCATTATTTGGATTTAACCTAGTTAATATAACTTAGTAAAAAGGTTAATGGGTAAGAGTCTATTTCTATATTTCGTTTTGATTATTACAAATGCTATAGATCGTACTATAGTGCATAATTTGTTTGTATTTTCATTGTTTAAACAGTTAGTTAGGACCTTTGTTTTCTTTTTTGCATCGGCTCGTTATAATTAATTAAGATTGCTCTGTGCATAATAGTGTGCCTAATTTATTTGTGGTATTTTTTAGTTACTTTATAGTAAATTGCATTGATATTTTTCACTATTTCATCTAAACCATAGTTAGCAACTCGACTCAATGCATTAATTAAGAAAAGAGCTGGATTAAAAAGTAGGATAACAGCTGCCTTAAAGAATTTAGAGACTATAGATATAGATGAAATTTCTCAAGATATCTTTGTTAGTAGAAAGGACGATTTGTTGAAATTTTTGGTTAAAGTTGATGAAGTCAATGATTTAATTATTGACTTGTTTGACGAAGGTGAATTGCCAGAAGATGATGAAAATAGAGTTAAGAAAATGGACAGTTCAGGTGCCTATAGGGTAGGTATAACAGATAAGTTAGCTAAAATTTCCACAGCTTCAAAAAGGGGTAAAAATCCTCATAAATCAGTTAATGTGCACAAATATTCGCAAGTTAAAATGCCTGAACTTAAATGCAAAACATTTAGTGGTAAATCCTGTGATAAATTTGAATTCAAGAACTTTTTACAACAGTTTCAAGATTGTATAGATGTTTGCGAATCTTTATCAGATGCTCGAAAACTCGCTTATCTAGGAAGCTTTCTTTCTGATTATGCCTTCAACACCATTTCTCATTTATCAATAACAGTTGATAACTATGAAATAGCACTTGAAATACTTAAAGAGGAGTTTTGGGATATTGAGTACATTGTAGATGAAATATTCAAACAATTAATTTGTAGATATCCTAAGTTTGATAATACATTTGCTAATGTTAAAATGTATATAAGTGAAAGTAGGGCTCTATTATATGATCTTAAAACTTATAATATAGATCTTTTGGAGGAAGATTCGTCTGGTTGCAAACTTATCAATCATATGTTATTCTCCAAGTTACCTGGCTCCATAAAGTGAGAATTAGTGCACAAAGTAAATTCTATTTAGCCTACAGTGGTGAATCTTTTTGATAATTATAACAACGACATAATCAAAACTCTACTTAGGACTTCTTCTTCTAGTAGTTATAAAATTGCTGCTGAAAGTAAAGATTTTCTGGCTAATTCCAAGGATAATTTCAATTGGAAACCAAACAAACCTTTCTTTAACTCTAACTCTGGGCAAAACAAGCCACCCTTTGACTTTAAATCAATAGAGAATCACCCTAAGTCATCTACTCTAGAAAATTTCAAAACATCAGTAACATTTGCCAAGGAAACGGATAAATTTTGTAAATTTTGTGCAGTTCAGGGACATTCTATGTTTCTTTGCTCCAAGTATGAGACTTTAGATTCGAGAAAGGCTTGATGTAAAGAATTAAAACTCTGCTATTTTTGTACTAGCAATAAACATTTAAGTGAGACATGTCCAGGAAAATATAATAAACTTAGTTTTCCATGTTATTACTGTAAATGTTATAGTCACATATCAGCACTTTGTCACAAATCCAAAAATGATACATCTCTGCATTCAAATCTTTGCATCAACATGACTGCTTCTACATATCAACCATATTTGGCCTTATAATTGAATTAAGATTTAAAAGGGGAGGAAATTCTTACTAAGTTAAATGTTTATTGGATGATGGCAGTCAGAGATCTTATTTAAGTCAGGAAGTAATGGATGTTCTTAAATGTGATACCTTTGATTGGGCATATTTGAATTATGATGTAAAAACTTTTCTCGGAACAAATAAGAGAAAATTCAAAGAATGTGTTATGGACGTTAGTATTCCTGGCTATAAAGATCTTGTATTGCCTATATTAATTAATATTGAATTTGATATCCATTTACATGTATCAGATCTCCCCATAGCTGTTAATGACATAATATCTGAAGGTTTGAAAATGGCAGATCAATCTCTAGCAGAACATGGTAAAAATATCACATAACAAGGACTTCTTGGAGTTGATGTGATTCAATTTATTCCTAAAAGGGAAAAAAATAAAATGTATAAAGGGAACAGCATGGCTTATGTCTACAGATATTGTGCCCTTTGGGAACATAATGCATTTTTGTAATCCATCTCAAGTAACGAGCCATGCAATTGTGGATAAATCTTCAGTAATAAATACTTCAATTAATTTCATGGATGCTGTTGAGCTTTATGGGGTTGAGGAGCCCTCTACTCATGTAAATTTTGTCTTGGAACCCATTAAAACGTATTTCAATCCATTTGATACTGCATTTACAGATTGTTCTGTAGAACAAGGATAAGAAAACATGTTTAGTTTAGAGTCAGTTGAATGCACTGAATTGGATGAAGATGAAAGTAAATACGACGCTAACGAAAATTGAAGATTTTAAATCCAAGATTGAGTTCAAGGACAATAAATATTTTGTAGCCCTGCCTTAGCATCATAATATCATAAAAGAATTCCATCAAATGAAGGCACTGCTATTACAATCCTCAACAAAGTAGTTGATAAACTTAAAAAAATGGACAATTGGAGGCCTATCAATAGGTCTTTAAAAGACAATTAGAGGATGGAATCATTGAAAAGATTGATGTCTCACCAGAAATGTATCACAATTATATATGGATTCCTCATAGACTAGTCATAAAATCTGAACCCAATGTGACTACCAAAATTCGTCTGGTTTTCAATTGTTCTGTTAAAGTTAACAACAAGCCATCTTTAAATGAAGCACCATATGCTGGAATAAATTTAATGAATAAGCTCACCCAACTAATGTTAAAATTCAGATCTAATAGGTACAACATGCTTAGTGATATAAAACAAGCATTTTTTCAAATTCAATTGGCAAATGAAGAAGATGAAAATTGTTTTTCATTTTTCCTGATGGAAGATGGCAAATTAGTTACATACAGATATAGAACTATTATTTTGGGGTTTAATGCCAGCCCATTCATTTTAACTTATGTAATTAAACATCATGTTAACCAATATCCCAAGGATTATTGCACAAGTATCTTGAACTCAAATTTTTATGTAGATAACTTGATACTCACTGGATATTCTAAAGAAGAACTACTTTATCTCTATAAGGAATCTGATGCGAAGATGAAGGAAGGTGGATTCCCGTTGCGTTTTTGGAACTCTAATTGCAAAGGGCTAAGAGATGCATTTACTAGAGACAACTGCATGGTCCAACATTATAATGATTGTAAGAAAGTTCTTGGTTATAAGTACTTAATAACTGAAGATGCTCTTCAGTTAGCAGATATTGATATCGATCAAGCTACAAACACCAAACGTAATATTTTATCTTAAATTTCAAAGTTATTTGATCCACTTGGATTGATTTTGCCTATAACAACTCAGGGGAAAATTCTAATGCAAAAGCTTTTGGCAGAGAAACTTTCATGGGATCAAGCCATTCCAGAACAATATAAAAAACTGTGGCAAGAACTTCAGGCTGATTTTAAGCAAATCTTTCATTAAACTTTTCCTAGAAGTTGCATCTCTGAAGATAACATTAATAATTTATTCATATTTTGTGATGAATCTAAGCTATGTTATGGTTTCACTGTATACAATATTAGCAATGGAAACTTACAACTTCTGTATGCAAAGGCTAAAGTGGCTCCATTCAAACCAAGAGCTCTGCCTATTTTGGAACTAATGGCGGTTTACTTGGCCTTAAAATGTCTTCCTACACTCTTGGATTACTTCCCTTCCATAAAGTTTAAAGATTTATGTATATCAGTTTATTCACAGATAGTACTATCTTGGTTACTTACGGAAAATGTGAAAACAAAAAGAGCATTTACTATGAACAGAATCAAAGATATTAGAGTTTTCAAGAAAGTTATCATAGAAAATTATCAAGTTAATATGAACTTTAAATTTGTTAATTCAGAAAATAATCCTGCAGATTTGCTTACCAGAGGATTAACTGTTAAAGAATTTGAAAATAAGGAAGAATTATGGTTCAAGGTACCGTCATGGCTCTCTACTGTTCCCATTTCATGTCCAGTCAATTCCTTAGGTTGTTTATCAAAAGAGAACAAACAATTTGTTAAGGTTTATCATACTACTAATATATTAAAAGTTAACTATAGTATAGAAAACCCTATTTTGGATATCAATAGGTTTTCTTCTCTAAATAAACTCTTCGGTGTAACTAAATATATTTTCCATTTTATCAACTTGAGCCAGAAAATTATTTTGGAACCTATGAAAACAGGAAAGATCTATTGGATTAAATATATGCAGAAATCTAAATTTCCCCAGGAATTGGAATATTTGAAAAATTTCAATCAAAATAAGAAGAAAGTGCCTGAACTAGTCAATAGATTTGATTTATTTTTAGATGAAAAGGGGGTTATAAGATCCAAAGGTAGAATTGGGAAAAAAGCTATGTATGATTACAACATTGTAAATTTTATTTTGCTGGCCAAGGATCACCATCGCACAACATTAATTGTAGAATCTTACCATCGCAGATGTAAACATCTTGGAATACAATCAACGTTGAATGCTGTTCGAATGGGAGGATTTTGGATTCCACGTATGAGACAGATTGTCAAAAAAATACTGTTTCAATGCATGATTTGTCATAAATTCAATTTACTATCTTTCAAATATCCTAAGATGACTAATCTTCCAAAACATAGAGTAAGTTTTGTTAAACTCTTTAATCATACAGGGATAGATTATACTGGTCATCTTTGGGTAAATGATTCAACTGGCAAGAATATCAAAATGTATTTATTAGTCTTAACGTGTTTTAATGTTAGAGCTGTTCACATTGAATTAGTCCCGGATATGTATACACGTAGTTTCATCCTAGCATTCTTTAGGTTTGTTAATTTGTATGGTGTCCCATCTACTCTGTATAGTGATAATGCTAGGTTATTCGTATCTGCTGGAAATATATTAGAAAGGGCAATGGGCACAGATGAATTTAATAATCAATTTAAAACTTTAATATCAAACATATTAGGATACCAGTTTACTCAGCTTGGGTTGGTTCTACCTGGGAACGTATCATCCGTACTATTAAGACTTGTTTTTATAAAAGCATAGGAAGAGCAAGACTTTATAATTTTGAGCTTTTGACTGTGATTGCAGATATTCAATCTGCTATTAACTCCAGACCATTGACATATAGGTCATCTGATAATAACTTAGAAATCATTCTCCATAATTCCTTTTGAAAATAAATACAAATACTTTCATATTATTAAGAGACTCTAATGATAATTGTATATGGGATGAAGATCCCCCGACCAGAGAGGGACTACTTGAGTCTCTTGAACTTCGCAATAATGTTTTTTTGAATTTTAAAGATTTATGGTATGAAAATGACCTATTAAGCCTTAGAGAGCATTATAGAGAACTTCATGAAAATAATTGGTTTAATAGAAAAAAAATCTGGTGATGAAGTTTTAATAAAATTTCCTAATAAACCACGCCCATACTGGTTATTGGGTAGAAAAATAGAACTAGTTGTCGGATGTGACAATAAAGTTAGAAGTGTTAAAGTCAAAAGAGGAGATAGACAAATTGTTCATCATTCCATTAATCATTTATATCCTCGGGAATTATCACTGACAGATGCTCACAATGACTTGTCAGGTGTCGGTGATGAATTCTGCGAGAAATTTGTTACTGGAGATGATGTAGTAGTTGATCGTGAAACAAGTAAGGATGATGTTCTTTCCGGTTATTCTGCAACAGATTCTTTAAATATTGTAAATCAAAGTCTATCTAATCAAAGTTCAGTAAATGATTTGGCTAATGTAACAATTAATATTAAGGATAACAATTCAAGAAACGTTAATGATACTTCCCCAGTTAATGCACTAGGTAGTCGATCTAAACGGTTAGCTGCTAAAGCATGCGTTAACAGAATGCACGAATGGTGCAAAACCTTGAGAGAGTATCTATAATGGAGTGGTCTTTAAATTCATTTTTTTTAACTTTAGCTTCCTTTAACATATGTTTATTTGTGCAATAGTTCATTGCACTTCTGTTGAGAGGAAAAATATAATAATTTATGTTTGATTTCATCGTCATTTTCATTAATTTATATATTTTAATGATCATTAATTTAAAGATAAAATATTCAGTAATTTTCTAGAGAATGATAATTTGGCTTAGCTAAACTTTGATGTTAACCAGGTGTTACATTTGTCACTAAAATTTAATATCGCATGACTCATGACAAAGACTCCGGCGCAAAAGAAAAAGCGTCGGATCTCTCAGTTCTCTCAAAAAGGTCAACTTCATCGTATTGTTGACAAAAGGCGTTCTGGACATCTTTTTCAGTAAATTTATTGCTACAAGAGAAAGTTAATGATAGCTTACCCAAAATACTAACAAAAGGAATAAGCTTCTCCAGACGGCAACGATATTCTCTGCAACAAAATATCATAAATCCCTGGATACAGTATCATTCTTTTTCCAAGATAAGCAAACCATTTATCATTCTCTTTGCTAATGTTATGTTTAACTGATTAAAAGTTCTTATAGTGCTTCCATCGGCTGATCTAAGTGGTGTTAATTTGTGTCCGAATGGGCCGTATACTTGTTTTAACGAATCATAGAAGTTGTAACTGTTTTCCACGTCGGCAAATTCTTGTATTTCCCTGGCTTTTTCAATCCACCACTTATTTTGCATTACTCTTAAGGCTCTCTATGTCTCACCACGAATTTGTCTTTATTTATGTAATAAAAACTAGGATCTCCTGTTATTTAAGTATGCAGAGTGGGCGTCATTTCTTCTTTTCATTAATATCTCCATTAATATCATATATCGGCAAATATGGCAACAGTTGTTTACTTAAATGGTCGTCTGCTATCAGCAAACATTGTAAAATAGTTCCGACAATATGAATTGCTTAACAAATTCTGAAATGGCAGATATGCACATGGCATATAGTTTGGCGAATGTCAAGGCTAGATTGGCTCTTCAAATGTAGGCAGAGCGTTTTCCCAACCGTGTATTTGGGTATTCAACGTCAAATGTGGTTTCAACATGACGGCGCTCCAGCACATGGCTCAAAGAATGTGTGACAATATCTAGATTGTACTTTTCCCAACAGAAGGATATGACGCTTTGAGCCAGTGCCATGGCCAGCGAAGTCTCAAGGTATGACACTTTTGGACATATACCTGTGGGGCCACATGAAAATTTTAATTTATGAAACCCCAGTGGAGACAAAGATGGATCTTGTTGGAAGGAAAGTGGACGTTGCAGGACTCATTACGGATAATCCACGATTGTTTGATCGTGTTCGGGAAACGCTTCTGCGTAAGTACCAGACCTGCATTGACGTACAGTGAGGACATTTCGAACACCTTTTGTAATTCCAATTCCATAATAAAGTATGTATTCAAATGTGTTACCTCACCTACTACTCTGTGGACTGATCTGGGGATCATTAATGACTTTTAAAAGACTGGTTACCTTGACATCAAAAGGTATTTTTGACACCCAAGGGATTTACATAAACGCCAATATCACATGCTGGTAAAGTAGTAACTCAGGCTTCGAATTGCCTTAAGTGGCAAGGTTGTTCGCGATTGGAAGGGTGCATTTGGGAACGTTTCAGCGCGCACAGTGAATGTGAGACTTTTCGAGAAGGTCACAATTTAATAAATGGGTATGAGGAAGGATCAAGTTACCAAGAACATCCTTACAATTATGCTTGCTTTTGCAGGAAATATAAGGAATGGACTTTTAAAGATTATTGGGAAGTTGAAGGGTTATTCTCTGATGATGCTCCCTCCCGCTTATTTGGAGCTTTTGGAAGACCATTCATTAGGAGGAGAATTGGGGATTGATTTTACGAATACTGTCTCGTTCTTCAGTTAAGCTGACAGATACCCTCCATGTCTAGGGCCGCTTCTTATTAAAAGACACTGGAGCAGTAACAATTTTACCTATGAGCACTGCCATTAATTCCAAATGGTACCAAAACTTGCTTCATCACCACCTTTTCTCAACAGTTCAGGATCAATTTGAATTTGTATAACTGCATTGTCCACCAGCATGCTCGGGCACCTTGTTACAAAGCAAAACCTATAATAAAGTTTTTATTCGAAAAAAAACATCGAATTTTTAGGATCTTTGACGGAAATTTTCAAGATTTGAACCCAAAATAGAATTAAAGGATTTAATCAATCTGCTGGCTGATAAACAGAAGCTATCCAATTGTAAACAGTTGCGAGTGCATATTGCACAAAAATGAGTCTTGATCTTATTACAAATTTAGACCTCAGTATCCAAAACGGATTGAAGCATTCCTTAAGAACAAAATAGAGCATTGTAAATATTGACTGCGTGAATCAATTGACTGCATTTATTAATTGAATGTGTTTGGCTGCTATTTTTTTATATTTCTCTTTTAAATTATGATAGAAACATACTAAAACAAAATGAAACGTCTAATTTTTACTATTACTTTTTAGTCGCGTGTGACACAATATCTCACTATGTCGTTCATTGATTGGTCTGTCGATGTTAGTTTTTAATTTTCTTTTACAATAACATTGTAACTGTTTGGCCGATTCTAACGGAATTTGAAACCCTCATGTTGTTTTCCATTCTCTTTCGAATTATATAATTGCCAAGGTCCTCAAGGGTGGGCCTGGGAATTATTTTGTTTTGGCAATAACATTGTAACTATTCCCCCGTTTCTAACAAAATTTAAACCTTTATGTTATTTTACATTCTTTTTCGAATGATATAATTATTGACAAGGTTCTCTTAAGGTTAGCCCGGGAATTATTTGTCAATTGCATCATAACTATTGGGTCAATTCTAATGAAATCTGAAGTCATTATGTTGTTTTACATTCTCTTTAAATCATATAATTACCACGGTCCACCCAAGTTAAGTACGGAAATTATTGAAAATTTTGAAGCTCGTAAGGTCATAAATCAGAATGAGGGAAAACACGCGCATTTGGTGGGCAGACTTGTTTTACATCTCATCGTCTCCTCTATCTCTCTTTCTTCTCTTTCTTAATCTGTCTATGTCTCATACTATTCGATTGTATACGGCTCTGTGTATTTTTACTTGGCTGTAATTATATTTATAGGGGCCTAAGTTTCTATTTAATACACGTACATGCGTTTATTTTATATTTAAATGGATGTAAGTGCCATGGGCGGATATTATTTATAGTTGTGTCTAACTATGTCAGTATTCTTATTCTTCCCCATTCGTATTTTTATAATATGCATTATCATTATTCTTATTTTAATACTATTAGTTTTAGTATACATTTTGAAAAATACTAACTTAACATTTAATTTTAATTCGTTCAATATTACCCATGTTAGAAATAAAAAAGTGGCAGTTGCTTATTAGATGAACTGATGAATGATTGTCATTTAAATATTTCTCTTTTGTAGAACATTTGGATTAAAGTTTGTTGTTTTGTTAATACCAATGAACTGGTATTTTATTATTAGTATTTCATAGGTGTCGTTTCATAACATTCTTTAGTGAATTCGCTTCGATATTACGTTTGTCGTGATTTTTACAATTATTAATAATAATATTGATAATAATAATAATAATAATGAGAAAAGATATCAGTTTTAGATTCTTTTTGAAATTTTGCTAAAATAATTTTTCGCATTAACTGTCAAATTCCTCATCATCAATTTTGAGACGAAATTACACGATGCTTTTATTGTGTAATTTGTTTTATTTTGACGTTTCGACAAACTCTTTGTCATCTCAGGTAGAAGGAAATAAATATATACCACTTGTTTTATAAAGACAGGATAGTTAGGGGTATTGGGAAGAGGTATGAAGCCTAAAATATATAGAAAATAATTTTTTTTAATTATGTCATATAGAATTGGTTTGTTTTATTTTTTTGTTAGCAAAGTGATACTGGGAGTTTCATATTTAGATTGTTTTGAGATTTTTAAAAGTTCATTCAACAACTTTTATGATATTCTAAATCAATTCTCTATAAATAATTCAATAAAAGTCCATGAAAGCTCTCATCTCGTCACAAACATTAAATCTTTTACTTTTATCTTTTTTGCTCATTTTTACTTTTTTTTAAAGTGCTTAAATCAGGTGCCGTGGATGAAATCCAAAATTTAAAAAGGCATAAATGATCGTAACTGAATCCGTAAATTTCAAAAACCTACAATAGTGGTGAGAATCGTAACCCATAAATTTATTATCTTCGTCTTGTCAAAGGCAAAATAAGAACAACAAAATGAAGTATGGAAAAGATATGGTGATACTCATAACCAATAAAATAGTGCAGCGGGTCACGATAAAATTTATCTGATCCACTTTACAGAATTGAAAATAAATCATTAAAACTTCTTTATACAATTTTACAAAGTCTATTAGCTAGGTAATAGCGCCAAAAGAACTAAATGATAAAAAGTAAAGATAATTTAGAAAAATATCGTGAATCATCTGGCGTTAAATAACTAAATAAATGGTACAAAACAATTCTTTCAACGCAGAGGCTCATAGTTAATTAATTTTGGTAGGTGTTTTTATCAATTTCAAAATTGCTTTAAACACTGTTTCTCATAAAAGACTAAATAGAGCTAAAGTCGCACGGATTCTGGGCACCATACCGAATTGGATTAAAGGGCATCTAGTCGCGTTCCCCAGTGTTGAGTTCTCGGTCTCTTGCTTTGGCTTATATATTTAAACTATTTTAGGACCAATATATTATGGAAAGTTTCAAAATTTGGAGATAGCATGATGTAAACTATCATTAGTGACTGAAATTTTGGAAAATGATTTTAAAGCAGTAATACAATAGTTAGATAGATGTCAGATGCAGTTCAACGTTACCAAGTGCAATATAAGATAATGCACATAGGTCATGTTAATTTTAGAAAACTTTGGGTAAAAATTCATTTTGACACAAATGTGCACAGTAATTTAAAAGTGTCATTTTCCTATGCAGTTTTATAGGTACCCTGCCCATAATCGACCGAAGGTCAATAATAGGAAAAAATATGAAATTCCAGCAAAAACGAGTTTCAGATATCAAAATTACACATAAACTGCATAATAAATACACATTATAGAAATCATTTAAAAAAATCCAGAACCAGTCAAGACCTAACTTAGTAATTTAAGACAACGATAGCGCCGCCTACTGTTGAATATTTCCTCTAAAAAATTAATATTTTTTTACCATACATACACTTAATTTTGGGGGGTTGCAAGCATCTTTAAAAAAAAACTTGTAATATTCCTTTTTCGAGAGCCTACCATCATATTTGAATGCAAAAGTCGATTGCGAAACGTCGTTTATAAATAAAAGGCTACTACTCTTTCGAATGCGGGCATTAGAAAGAAACGTGCTCTTAAACGCTCTAACTGAAAAATTGTACTGGGTTTTTGCCTTTTGTATCATCTAATCCTGACCTAGTACAGACACGGCACACCATTTTACCATATAAGAATAAACAAAAGATTGCCGCGAATCGTGCCAAATATAGGGCAAACGAGTCAAGTTGAAAATTAAAGGAATGAGCGAAAATGCCGCAGAAAGATTCAAATTTAACAACAAAAAAATATATATATTTTTGAAAAATTAATAATTACGTTAGTATTAAGTTCCGGAAGGTAAAGATAACATCGGCGAGCATCATTTTTAGAATTAAAAACGTTTATATCTTTGAAAATTACAAAATCGTATTTGTATAAAAACGAATCTCATCTAAATATTGTAATATATGCAGGTAGTTAAATTTTAAACATAGTTAATACAGAAAAAATAGTTGAAACATTCAACTGTAGCTTAAAAAACGTCAGTAGGTTTCTAAGATATATAGGTAGATATTTTTCATCTAATTCAAAAGACATTCTTTCCATATATTAAACACGTATATCATCTAATTTAGTATCTAAAATACTAAACTGAAAAATAATATGAATTATGACAAAGTAGTTGAGCGAAATAACCGAGGGAAAATAGAAAAACAATTTGATCTTAACAGACAAAAGAGTTAATACTGGAAAAGCACAAAATTTCATTTGTTTTAAAATAACACAGAGTTAGTTAGTACATGAATCTCGTCAAAAGCACATCAGTAAATATATTTAAGAAAAAAATGGCGAAAGATTATTTTGAAATATGATCTTCCAGAAATATGCATTGAGATACTAATTTGTAATCTATATCCTCTCTTACTTTATTTTACACTAAGTTGTTTGCTGGTTTGTAAGTCTGTAATATTCTTAAAAAAAATTCTTGAGATATTACCTTGAATCATTTATCCTTTCAGAACACCGAATCGAACATAAGTAAATTCCTTCAAAGGTTTTCTCTGCAGATATATCTCTACAGATTTAGCCAATTGTAGAATAGTTGAAACATTCAACTGTAGCTTAAAAAACGTCAGTAGGTTTCTAAGATATATAGGTAGATATTTTTCATCTAATTCAAAAGACATTCTTTCCATATATTAAACACGTATATCATCTAATTTAGTATCTAAAATACTAAACTGAAAAATAATATGAATTATGACAAAGTAGTTGAGCGAAATAACCGAGGGAAAATAGAAAAACAATTTGATCTTAACAGACAAAAGAGTTAATACTGGAAAAGCACAAAATTTCATTTGTTTTAAAATAACACAGAGTTAGTTAGTACATGAATCTCGTCAAAAGCACATCAGTAAATATATTTAAGAAAAAAATGGCGAAAGATTATTTTGAAATATGATCTTCCAGAAATATGCATTGAGATACTAATTTGTAATCTATATCCTCTCTTACTTTATTTTACACTAAGTTGTTTGCTGGTTTGTAAGTCTGTAATATTCTTAAAAAAAATTCTTGAGATATTACCTTGAATCATTTATCCTTTCAGAACACCGAATCGAACATAAGTAAATTCCTTCAAAGGTTTTCTCTGCAGATATATCTCTACAGATTTAGCCAATTGTAGTAAAATGGCCTACGGCTTAGCGAAAATGAAACGCCGCTTCTGATTTTATGGAAAGTCACATCGGGTGTGGTTAATGGCAAGATAGATTCCAATTCGGATAAACGTCCCTCGTTAATCACTGAGAATTACACAAATCTTAAATGAGTACAGATCCGTAGTAGTAAAGCGATAATCTCCCATATATGAAGAATTGTGCTCAATATGACTAAATAATGGAATTTGTACGTGTTAGTACATAACATGAGATTCAGTTACCTCAAAATATCACAATATTGATGATTTCAGACGACCTCATTTATTTTTGGACCGATTATCATGAGACTCGCGGAAAACCTGTAGAAACGAAAATAAAACACATTTTTTCCCGGTGATTTTGAAAATTGTAAAATTTGATGCTCCCTCAATTTTCATGATAGAAATAAATAAAGACAGATTTGAAATCGTAAGAGCATTTAGAAAAGAAATATGGATCTTTTCTTCAGGTCTTCTGTTAATGAATGCAGACTGTGATGACTGGTAGAAACAAAATTGTTGCTCATGTGTGCTGCAGAATCACTGCCTATGGTCGAAGATAAGATATAGATACCCCAGTTCTAATCATCACTATCTTTCTGCTCATTACTATCGTCCTAATCGTCACTATGACAAAGTGCCATAACCTTATAGACTCATTCCAACCCTCCCTCTCCAAACAATCAAGACCAACCCAAAGAACTAACTGGGACCTTTATATACTTTGCCAAGCAGAGACAGATGAAAATTTACAGTGCCCGCTAACCCCAGAGACCCAACTCAGCCTTCTATCTGCAAGCAATCACGGAGATTGGCATTTTAAAATTTCCTACTCATCTGTCAGTTTTCATCATACAAAAAATAAAGACAGATTTAGAATCGTGAAAGCTTTTAGAAAAGAACTTTGGATGGTTTCTTCAGTTATCCTCAACTTCTCGTCATTTTGTGTCGATCTTGTGTTGCAGGATCTCTGCCTGATTGTCGAAGCTAAGATATAAGCACCCCAGTCCTGGTCGTCACTATCGTCCTAATCGTCACTATTTTAAAGCGACATAACCTCATAGACTCCGCTGACCTCGTTTCCGTGCAAGCAATCAAAACCAACCCCAAGAAGAACTAACTGGGACCTTTGTATACTTTGCCAGGCAGGAACAGATGAAAATTTTCAGTGCCCATTAAGATCTACTATGAATTAGAGTGGTGTCAGCTATGCATCATTGAAATAAGGCCTCTTATAGTTACAGGGACTTCGCCACATACTAATGGAACTTAACTTGAGCAGATTGGAGGGTGGCGATGGCATAGCAGCTACCTAAGAAGAACAGTGCTCAGTGGCATGCATAAAAAAAATGGAGTCTGAAAGTTAACAAAAAATGTTTGATCAGCAGAGCAGAATCATTTTTAGGACAATCTAGTACTGGTACTCTAGCCATGCGCACTCAATCAGAAGCTGCCCAAAGACGTCCACTGTCAACCGATCATATATATTTTTTCAGCAACAAGCCACCTGGCACTACAGAATTGAACTAGTTAGCTACAAACGAAATTGACAATAACATTCGGAGATGTGCCTCTGAATTGGGGGAAACTGAACTGCTGGCCAAGCTCTCTGAAAGATACATGGTTGCCATCGAAACAAAGTATTATAGCAACCATAACTGTACATTATATAACAAAATAAGACCAGCTGCACTAAGGGATGGTGAAGCTGATCATTTGCATGGCATAGCCTTTGCTGAGTTGTTGGTATTCATGGAGGACTTACATTCAAATGAGGAGAATGCTCATGTATTTAAACACTCAAACCGGAATAACCTATACAATAAGACACTGGAGCATCTAGGTGCCACGGTATCCAATAGGGTACATACAACCAGACTGAAAGGCAGACTCCATTCTCTGCTTCCTGATCTTAGAACCAATTCTCAGGGTTGAGACACGCTTCTCTTGTTTGACATAGATATAGTTAGCACCCTGATGAAGGTTTTGATCATGAGAGTTATTCAGTACTGTAACAATATTTGCAACTCCAGAGCACAAAATATCATCGTAATTACGATCACTGCAAACATTTCATTATTAGCCAAACTTTACCCAACCCTTACTTCTCGTTTCTTCCATTATCGTTATTTTTTCTACCACTACTTTATTATCGTACATAGCACTATTATAATCATCGTCAGTACCACCTTTTTTTCTCCATTATTCATTTATATCTTGTTCATTCTAGACATTTTTTTAAAATTACCTTACCTTATTCTTCGTAAAAAAATTACATAATCTAGTCTAACCTAACTTATCTTATTGGTTTTGCTGAAGATTAGGGAATTAATAAAAAATATCGAACAGAATATTTAAAACACCAATAATTGAACATGTGGTGGTAAGAAAGATGGAAGACTCCTCTTTCACATATTTTCAATCACACTAAGCTCAGTATTTTCACTGTGTGTGCGATGACATACGTAATCGACCTCCCTGTGCGCATGCTCCACCTCAACGCACCAACTGATTATATTGGCAGCTCCGGTCTCTCTGAGGTCCTTTAACCTTGTCTCCGCGATGCCGACAGTCTGTTCAAATGAGCGGGGATTTTAAGGGAGTGGAAAGCGACCGTTGATTGTTCGTCGGTGGGATTATGGCGAACTCTCGATCTCGACTTTCATTCGGAAATAGAAAATTATTTAAAGATGCCTTTCTAGGGCCAGGTACTGGGGGGGAATAATTTAAAAATAGTGAAAAAGATTATTCGCGTTTCTTTCATTAATTTTAAATTACGAAATTTCTAGACATTTAAAATTTTAAAGAATAAAATCCCAAAGTAGATAATTTATTAGAATTTTATATTTGGGCGATAGGAAATTAGAAGTCTATTCCTCACGAGGTGAGGAATGGAGTAATGTGATGAGCATGAAAGTGTGAGCAAAGAGTTGGCTGTCTGATGTAGAAGAACAGAAATATGAAGCGATACAGTAAAAAAGGTGATAGATGGTAGGTAAGATGGAAAGAAGAATAGAAGAAGGAAGAATAATAGAAAGGAGTGAAGGAAGAGAAGTTAGAAGGAAAGAAGAAATAAAAGAAAGCAGGAAGGAATAAAGAAGCAAAGGAAGAAAGATGAATAAGAGAAAAGGGAAAAAGAAGAATATTAAATAAGGAAAGGAAGAAGGAAAAGCAGAGAATTAAAGGAAGATAATAGAAATATAGATAAAGAGGAAAGGAAGAGGTAAAGGCTGAAAATTAAGATGAGTAGAAAAAGAAGATAATAGAAAGAATGATAAGGAGAGAAAAGAAAGAAGGTAGGAAGAAAGGAAGGAAGTGAGACTAGGCAAAAAGTGAAAACACGAAAATAATAGAATATACGAGTGAAAATCAAAATTAAAATAAATGAAAAAAACAGCACAAACAAAAAAAAAATGTTTGTAACCACTCTCTCTCTTTCTCTCTCTCTCTCTCTCTCTCTCTCTCTCTCTCTCTCTCTCTCTCTCTCTCTATCTCTGTTCTCTATACATTTCAAGAAAATTCTAAGAGTGAGGGACGGTATTACATGGAACCACGAAAGCTTTTTCAGCATTGCTGAAATGACAACATATTTTTGCAATAGATCATAATTTTTTATCACATAATTTCGAAAATTATCCAATAACTCTTTTTCATTACAAGGAAATTCTCCCTCAGAGTATTCGCCCTGCTATTTGTTTTTTTTTTAATCTTTTTTATATTTTCCTCTGCGAATTTTGTTGAATCATAGCATTTATCCATTTTTTCTATTTGCCACTTCTGAAATTTCATCTACTTTTTCCATTTTTTTATTTACCTAACAATTCCACCTTCTACATTTTTTCCTTTAATTTCAAATTTCCTTTTTTCTAATATTCTCATTTATTCAATTTTACGATTTTGTCCAATTTTACCTAATGTTGTTGTTTTCCTCAATTTATTCTCATAGGGCGTCCTCTCTTTTTGGTTGTTCTCTCCTTCTTCCATAATACTTCTTTTTTTTTACTCTTGTCACCTTCGTTTGAGGTGAAATGTTTGAACTCTCCTAAAATCATAGAAATAAAGTCTAATGTGGCATTATGGGAGTGAAAAAGATATTATTTCCTCACTTTCCAGAATTTACAGAAAATGCTTTATCAAATATAAAGATAAACAAGAGAATTTCGTAATTCTGGAAATTTATTATTATTAGAGAAAACCCCAAGGGAGAGAGATATCTGGTAATTGGTTTTAAAAAGAGGTTTAATTGTAGATATTGGGGAGAAGGGAAAATGAACTGTCTGAAAGGTATCTCAATATGCTAAAAATGGTTACTTTATGGCATTGGACCTGGATTTTTTCATCTGGAATTATGGTTTTAACAGACGAGGGTCTTTGGTTTAAGGTTTTTCTGGATTCAAGAACAGACTTCCCAATTTCTTTGCTCCTATCTTCGTGATAACTACCTCTTTGTATAATATTACATCAAGAGGAATTAAAATATTAATACTAAGGTGCAAAATATTGAAAGTTAATTTACCTTTCTCTTAATATCTATATACATGAAGCATAATAGAACTGATTCTCTGGGATTTTAAATTTTATTGTAAAAGTATTTATGCGGTTACAATAGCAATGTTTCGCTTCATTGAAGCTACATCGGTTACGCCATTGGGACGCTCATCATTTACATTGAGCACCTAGCCTCCAGTGCCAAAATTGTCACGATGGGAAAGGAGAAGGTCTAAAACCTTCAGTGCGTATAGTGAGGCAAAGAGTTTTCCAAAAATGTCTGAAGTAAAGATGGGTTACGAAGAAGCCTCATCTCACCAAGAAGAACGTTACAGAATTATACAGAGTCGGCTATTGCTGATTGGAGCAAAGTGATATTCTCTTATGAAGCTCCTTTCTTCTTGTTTGGAGATTCTTGACGATCCCTCGTAAGAAGATAAATAGAGAGCGCTTTTACAAGTCCTCCTCTATCGTGCTCATGCCAGGAAATGCTCTCAAAGGACCACTGTGAGAATATGCCGTGCAATTTTAGAGTCCCCTATTTCGAAAGGATATCGCAAGGTTGGAACGCGTACAAGCCAGGGCAACTAAGCTGATTCCCTCTATCCGACATAAAAGTTATGAGGATAGACTTAGGGAATTAAATCTGTTCTCGCTGGAAACCCGTAGACTGCGTGGTAAGCTCATCGAAGTTTTAAAATACTTCGAGGGTTCGACAATATTGACTACCGGGATATTTTCACATTGAGTGAGAACAGAACGCGCAATCACCGCTTTAAACTTGAACTGAAGCGTTACAACCACAATATGTGTGGAAATTTTTCACTTACAGTACCTGCGGTAAGTGGAATGCACTTCCAGTGGAAGTTGTACATAGTAAATCTGTTGACCAGTTCAAGTCAAGACTAGATAAAGTCTTAAAAAGTGGCCGTTTAGGGACGCAAGACAATTGAGCAGCCATGTGCCCGCTCGATTCTAGTCCAAAGATACCCTCTTTGAATGGACCATAAGGTCTCCTAGGGTACTTCCTTTCCTTGATACTCCTTGTTACCCCTCTATTCTTTCAAGAATATCGCTATTCGAGTTTGATCGTCTGGAACGACGCGGTATCATGAATTGTGTTTTCGTAGACTAGCGCCAAGGATCCCTTGAGGACCGGAAGGCCCTGATGCTTCTAACAAGGCAGCCACCTGTGTATTTAATCAGAAGTTCACCATCTCTCGAGACGATTAAAAGCCCGCCATTCACACCGTCCAGACTGCCGTCTGTTTCCCGTGACTCCCCGTAACTCCTCATCCTACGTCATCGAAGATCTTTTCAGCAGATCTACCTTCGTTAAGCTTTGGCCCCGGTTCAGAAGAAAGCTATCGACCCCCCTTCTTCACAGAGGGTTGTGCGGCCCTTTCATCTCACCAACCCTTCAAGATTCTTGTTTTTTTGAATAGCAGAATCGTCTCGAGTTTCAATTACGTCTCTTTGGAGCAGATAAAATCTCATTCTTTATCACCAAGTTATCAAACTTCTTCTGTAAATCCTCTGAGTCAGGTTTCCTCAAAGTATCTTCTTGAAGACCTGCGTCGTTGTCTTCCACCCCTCATCCAATCTGCTCGCGCTTGAAGGTAAAGCGATCGTGTATGATCATCCCCAGATTACCTCGCTAATCTTCACATAATTTACCTAACTAACATAAGTAATTTGTTTCCCCTTTTATATATATATATATATATATATATATATATATATATATATATTTATATATATATATATATATATATATATATATATATATATATATATTTATATATATATATATATATATATATTATATATATATATATATATATATATATATATATATATATATATCAATTGCCCCCTTTTTGATTATATATATAAAAATTATATTTTGGGGTATTGTCTTTATATATCCTTTGAACTGAAACTCTGCCCGTACTTGGGTAAGACTCTGAGCGCCGAGCTAGTCTATACAGGTATACCTCAATAGTGTGTAAACTTGAAACCTAAAATATTTTGAAGTGGTACAAGCATGTTAATGAATGAAAATGGTCTTGTGAAGTGATTAGTTATACATTTTTAGTTGTTTAAGAGAAGAGATGTCCGACCACAGAAAAGATTGATGCACTTTAAGAACGAATATTTAAGAGTTCAATGATGACAGAGGGTGTTTTAGGGGGACGTGCTTGTGAACTTTCCCGCAGGGAAGAACCTTGACTTGGCGAGATATACGGCACATAGCACCCTGTCTCGAGTCAAAGCCATTCCTATCGATCAGTCATCTCGCAAGGTAAGCTCATGTTAAAACCACCCTTTAAATCGCTATCGCATTAAGTAGTTTCATCTTATCGCAGTTCTGCCGATGAATCTTTTATATATTTGCAGTTTCGTTAACATCCACATTTTTACGTAACTTTTGGGTGCGAAAAGTTACTGGGACGAAAAGCCTTTTCGATTTTCCTCGACATTTAAAGAGCTTTGGTTTTCAAGCCTTTAGTTTAGAGGTAGGTAAAAGAACGATGTGGTACTCGGAGTAGGAGAAAGCGAGAGAAATCGAGGATGAGAGAGAGAGAGAGATAGGGAGTGAGGAGCTTTTGACGGCAAGATCAGTTTGGAATAGTCAATATTTTTTTAGTTGGCTGCAAAATAATAAAAGACAACTGTTATTTTGTGAATCTACAACAAATTATAAATAATAGTATATATATACTGCGTAATTTCTCGCTTAAGTTCAATATAAAAGAATTTAAATTTTAAAGTCTTGAGGATTTTACTTTTCATTTAAAAAAAGGAATCGCCGTCGGTATACAGGCGGCATCGGAACCTGCCGCAGTCCTTCTTGACGATTACCCTGTTATCGTGTATGAATATAATAGGGACTTGTTAGTCTCTCTCTAACTCAATCACTCTCTACACATAATATTCTAGTCTCGGGAGTTAGCAGGTCAGATGTTAGGAGTTATGTGGTCAAAGAAAGTGTCTGATAACCATGAATGGGCCTTCCAACTTGTGTAGCGCACGTTCAGCCTTCCTAAGAAAACATCTTAGATCCAGAGCAACACCAACTTATCCATAGATTTTATATAGCCCGCCGTATAGACTGTGGGGACCTCCGTGAAGATAACAAGGCATGGCGTGACCCTCGCTACTGACCATACAAAACACTATGCTATTGCGTGGAACTATGGTCTTCACGAATCTGAGTGCATTTTTGGAAGACGCAAAAAGCCCTTCGTTCGGATACGTGTTCACCCCTTGTCGTAGGCTCAAATTATTGTTTTCTAAGCAGAACCAATGCTAACCAAGCTTAACTGGATGCTTCAGTTTGATCACAAGATTCGCAGCTCGTTTTATCTGCGTGCCCTTCAACTTATGCCACATCAGTTGGCCTTTTCTCGTCCTCTATTACACCTGATTGTCCCTATCTATGTACCTGATAGGTACTGCTTCCTTCCCAGACGAGGTCAAGCTAATTATACTATCACAAGAGGAAAGAGGATCGACGACATACATAATATTTACCGAGTTCATTCCCGTGAGTATACGCCGGTCTCTTCCCGTTTGAATGATTTAAAGTGTATCCTCTCTCCCGCCCCCATCAAATTTGCACTTTAACATTAGTTCTTTACTGACCTTTATGAGCAAGAGATTTAGCTGGCTCCCACTAATTTTTAGCACCCCACTAAGCTCCCTTTACGTAATATGACTTCCTCAAATTACATAAATTTCAATGCTTACTTTCCCTGAATATTTTGGCGTGTTATTTAGAATTTGTAGGGGTTAAGGTAATAAGGAATTGCTTTGAAATTAATTGATAATTAGCTTTATGGCAGTTTATACTAATTATCCATTCAATAGTTGTAATAACCTAACAGCTTTATGAGCTGTTTTTAAGGGCTCCAGTAACCTCTTGCAATGCTTCATTGGAGAGGGTTTGAACATTCATCGATTATTTAGACCAAAACATTTGAAATGATATATTAATTATGTTTGCAATGGTTTTAAAGAACTCAGTTGACCGGATGAAGTTTCCCCAAAGATACATAACTAGATTTATGTCCAGGTTGAGTTAGTTATGAGCATGTTATGAAAGTCTTTGATTGTCTCTTGTTACTGATAGATGAATGCGCGAGCGTATGAAATAATCAAGTGAGTAAATTACTGTACACAACTTAATTACCAAATAGGATATTAAAGGGAAGCTTATTTTCGAATTTATTCGTTATAACGCAAAATGGAGTCACCAAATAGAGGTCGCTTCACAAGTGGACGCCCATTCACACAATCTAACACCACTCATTACAAGTTGAACAGAAAATTCCTGCCTAGTTGTATGGCAGAAAGCCCGCAACAAATCATTTTAACAATCTTTCTTCCAATATATTTTTGGAAAGAGCGATCAATTTTTAGTTATATTTAGTAGAAGTACCTAAATTATTGCGGTCTATAAGTCATTTAATATTATTGCATCATTATTATTGTCCTTTATTTAAAAGTTTTGTTAATATATAACATACAGTTAGAAAACAGAAAAAATTCATAAATCGTTTCCTAGATGTTAATCGCTTAATTTAATTTAAACAAAGGATAGGGACAAGGCAGCGATGCTGAACATCGTGCAGAGGAAGAAGGGCAATATCAGACGGAGTTTACAACCAATAGATACCTTTCAAGTTTTGTACCACAAGTGAGAAACATTGAAGACAAGGAACGGATAAAGAAACTAGTACGAAGCTTACTTTCCCGTTCATTAGCACTATCTTCGAGATTACTACTCGTCACCTCCGAACGCCTGGACTGAAGGTGTTCCACAAACCCTCCAACATAATGCACAACACATAGACAAGGGTAAAAGATAAGTTGATACCAATGGATTCTTCTGCCTAAGTCCCGCGGACAATGATCATATTAGCATAGACATCGAAATTGATAACTATTACAAAGCCCTGAATTAACATCTCATTAGTCTTATTATTATTATTATTAGTTATTATATAATTTTTATTATTATTGTTATTAACAAAATATCTTATTCTGTTACTAAGAGCCTTAGTATTTTTTAATAGTAATATTATTACCATTCGTGTTATTACTACTATTTCAATTCATCACCTTATTCACAAATGTAAATAAAAATCAAAAAATACCATCCTTGTTATGCTGAAATAAAATTATCGCATTTCGTATATTTGTATTCAGAACAGTAAGCCACGTGTTACTTCTCATGCATAGCCCTCGCTCGTTTTTGTGCTCCAGCTCATATGGTCTCAGCAGTAAATCACATACAAAAGCTGAACGTACCTCTAGTATTTCATTGAGTTCTGAAGATGGGTAAAGCTTAACCCCCCTAAAAGGATCTCATAGTGACTCAAAGAGTACCTCGCAGAGTTTAAATCAATTTTTTATGCACGTTCACAACTGAAATTGTAACGAGCATTCCCGTTGCCCGCGATTCCATAGAATTTGTATACACAAATGCGCTAAATTATATTACAATATCCCAGACCAATTAAATTCTCTACATTTACAGGATAAAGTTGTCAAAATTGATTGTTCTTGGTGACATATGTACATTCCTGAGATTTAAAGGAATTTAAAAACCAGATCTTTGCTCCACTATCCGCTTTCTTCAATTAATCTTCATATCAACGTGTATAGTCCTAAAGAACTATAGCCCTATTAGCCTGAGGTCAGGGGACATGCTAATCTTTTGAAATCCAATATAGATGTTAGTTTAGTCAACAAGGTGGAAAATCAGTGCTTACTAAACAGTAAACAACATGGTTTTAGGAGACTGAATTCCTGCTTGACAAGCCTAGCTAAGTTCTTTCCCAATAATACCGCTACCTATGATCATTTTAAAATTCTTACGTGTAATTTGCCTGGACTTCAAAAAAAATTCGTATCGGTGCCTCACATAAGCATTCTAAAAAAATTATAAGCATGGGATTAGAGGAACTTTTTAACCTAACCACATGCAAAACAGTAAAGGTTGCGACTGATACAAATTTAAAGGATAAGCTCTACCAGAGATTGACAGGGAAGAAATACAGCACACTTTTAAGGAGGGAGAAGGAAGTTCTAACATGTAGCAGATTCCTTCTATATAAACAAGTGTAAGATGGTGCACATTAGATCGCACAAAATTCAGTTCCTATATACATTAGAAGATCACATAGAGCGCTACCTTGAGATAGTTAGTAGTTTCTTACAACTTGAAATTTTTTAAGTATTCTGCTCAAGATCAAATCAGGGAAAACCGAAAAACACTGCATAAAAGAGTAGAATTATAATTGTCTAACTGTTTAAGTAAGTAGATCGTCCTCTATAACTAGAGGATGCTGAATAACTATGGTCATCATTTTTCATAAAGATATTTACCTTTTAGAGAGCGTGGAACGGCGCGAGATAAGGTTTATTACAGAACATCTTATTCTATGGCACGAGGAAAGACTAAGGGCAGTAAACTTACTTTCTTCGGAAAGTCGATATAAAATGTAATTTTATCTTCGTTGAATGTGTTTTTTTACACAAACTGAAACAAGTACAGTAAACTTTTGCTGTCAATCTTTTTCACGTATAAAATAAGTTAAATGTTGAGTTAACTTAGTGAGATTGTCGTTGATAGTCCTGTGAAAGTTTTCTAAATAATTTATATTAGGTAAGCACCTCCTTAATCATTTGGATGGAGTAAAACACCTGAGAGAAAGAACAAAGAGTTATTATCAATGTAAAGAAATGAACAAATATTTCTCGAATAAAGTTCAACGATGCAGGAATTATAGCTAGATGAAAATTGACTAGCAGTGTTGTATATGTGTGGCATGCAGTGGTGAACGTAACATATTATTGCCGTATATTATTCTGACCCTCAAAAGAAAAACAATTACCCCATGCAGGAACTTATTTCTGATACCGCATTTCAGCAATTCTTCCTCAAATGTAGATATTGATTACGAAATTAGCCTTTACTTTTATGAGATAATTGCCCAAACTAGTTACATAATTGCACTTCACGCTAGATTTCGGTCAGTAAGTGACAACTAAATATAATATTATATGATGAAAAAAGATGAATTTTAGTGATATTTATTAAAAAGTAAACAGGATAAGTAATTTAAAAATAAATTGTATAAAATTTAGTGAAATTTTCTATCTTATTGCGTTATTTTTTTTTTAACCAGTACTGCCGAAAGATTTTGAAAAGTTTTGTCATAAAATTCTTGAAGAATTTTCCCCAATTTTTACCTTAACAAGCCCTTATTTGGACCTACATTGTCAGAGATTAACTGATATGACTGAACGAGGCTTGCGACAGCCTGTTCCATTGCCAGCATAAGTTATTGCGATTGCAGGAACAATACTTTCTGGTGCTTGGCTTTCCAAGCTAGTGCCAATATCTGAATTTAGTCTCCATCAAGCACACGCGCCGGAAGACGGTACTCCGATTTTCACTTTCAATACTGAAGGCAATTACCTCTTTAATCAAAGACAACGCAATAGTCTTGATAAACACCCTCATCTTACCCTCTTTCCGTGACCTGGTTTTATTTGACCATACTACTTTGCGAAGAGCAAAAGTAAAACAAATATGGATCGAAATATTAAGATAAGTTTCACAATATTTGATATGTGTATTTTGGAAATATTATCACTTCCTTATTTCATTACTGCGCTCAACAAGAAGAGGAACATCTCGGTTGCCACGGTATCTAGGGCCGTTAAAGAGGAGGGCAGCAAGAGCTCCAGGTAAATAAAAATGACTCTGCTCACTGACCATATGCGAGAACAACGTCAGGAGCGCTTAGGTGGACTTCCCAACCACATAAAAGTCATAATAATCTAATTCTCATTTTTTCTGGTGAAAAAGCCGTCCGAAGTCGCCAAATCTTAATCCCATTGACCACTGGTGTGCGGATATGATGAGGGCAATAATATCAACGTCTGTTACACCAAAGTCAACGAGCTGAAGTTCTCTTCCAATCGCGTGTCGGTAACTATGAAGAAGGACTTCGTCCGCAATGTGTGTGCGGCCGCTAGATCTCAGCGTGAAAGCATTTTCTCATTCAAAGGCAGCCACATTAATAAATATTACAATGTAAACACATATTAATATGTTAAAACAATAAACACTTGTTTAACTGCATCAAACTCTCATTGCGTCCTTTGTTGAAAACGTTGTAACGAGTGTAACTATAATTTTGCATTACCCGTTAGTAAGAGATCTGTCTCATTTAGGCTGCAGGATACTTAGGGATGTTCTACCAATATATATCTTCTGTCTTTGCAGTTATCGAATCGCCTAAAGGTCATTTGTTCAGACTTAGAACCCTTGTATATACATCCGAAGATTCTTCAAAATTGTACGTTTGGCTTGAGAAGGATCTATCGGCATTTGATGTTCGAATATATTTTTAACTTCAGTGGATACGAAGCCTCAACGCCCTAGTGTTACATACATCATTAAGGTTTCAAAATTTTTGATTCTGAGGTTCGTCATTTGATGATATGGTTTGTATCATCAATTCAAACCTTCGTATTTAGAAAAAAATATTTGCAAAATCCTTCTCGTTAAATGTTAAAACAATTATTAAAACAACTGAAGTCGTAAGTGATCCGGGAGAAAAACCATTCCCTCCATTACATTTTTTCGCAACTTTCAGTTAAATGTCGAAATCTTCCAAACTAACTCATTTATGATTATGATTCACTATTTAAGGGAATGAATATGCATTTCTCCATTAAAGCAAACAAAGTGCTTCAAATTATTTCCAAATTTTGAACCGATTTTACATCTAAATTTAGGTTTACTTTTTTGTGGGCGATAATTTATGAGCGTAGATCAAACTTGGAGCCTAGAGGCAGGATGTAAAATGCAGCTTCCTTGCCATTGCTCCAATACATTCCATTTACGATGGAATAAAAAAATTAAAACGTGATAACAGCGACACCCTGTTAGTCGAACCTTTTAAAAAGTTCGATAGGAAACAAATGAAATCTACACTCCAGAGCTCAAAAATTGAATCAATTATGAGAAAATTCGTATCAATTTACCCTTCTGCACTCACTCTCAGATCTAATACATATATAGATGCATATATTATATTGACCCGCTTAGGCGAGGTGACAATGTAGAATGGATGCATAAATGCAAGCCATGTGTTGTAGCTGAGGTAAATACACGAAGTATCTCCGAAGCTCTTCGCTGATTTACACGAATTTGGTAGAATTTAAATATTTTCTGGTATATAAAATATGAAGTACAATGTTGGCAAATAATTTCAAAGGATAATATCATGAATAATAATTGAATATTAATTTGAAGCTTTCATTTAATTATTTTTCTTAATGAATGTTAATTATAGTGTGTAGAATTAACCTAAAGTTTTCCTGATATGGTGCGCTGAATAAGTTGGTCTCGATATGGGCCACATCTTTTCTTTATTTAAATCCCTTTTGCATCAGAATTAGTATGACCATATATATATATATATATATATATATATATATATATCCATCAATCATAAGGGATAGAAAGAAAAGATAGTGAGAATGATTTTTCTTGAGAAAATGTTTTTTCATAATTACTCTCTTTCTTTCATAGTCCCGATCGATCAAACGATGTGTGCCTTGAATCTTGTCTATTCGAAGGAATTTTTGTTATTCCGAGTTAGTAAGCGTTCTAGAGTTTGTATTAATTGGGATAAAAGCAGTTGTTCGCTGCAGTTTTTTTGCAATTAAGAAAATAACATTTTATCCCCCAATTAATTTTCTTATCTTTTCTTTTATGTGAGATGATATATATATATATATATATATATATATATATATATATATATATATATATATATGGTGTCCCAGAAAAAAGTTAACCGTACTTTCAATTAGTATAACTCAAAATATATTAAAGATTTTTGAGTCTTGCAAAATAAAACAAATTTAATAACTATATATCTGTCGATTCTGTAAACTTCATTAAATTCCCTTTTACGATATCGATACACTAATGGGTTTGTGGAGGCTATCAAAATTATGTTTGCGCAAGAAAGTAAAATAATGAAACTTTGATATAAAAAATAAACAAATATATTCAAATCCATTTTTAACAAAAACACCTGTTCATATGGGTAATACAAATTCATTTTTTAATTTTCTAAGCACCGTTTCCTTACACATGTCCTCCATTTCTCTCCAAGTACAGTTGCGCCTTTGATCGCATTGATTGAACAACATTTTTGATTAACTTGTGATTTTCTTTAAGTCTATTGACTTCACGTGTGATACTATCTCTTAAATGGTTGATGCTTTGTGGTGGAGTAGAATGCCCTTTATTCTTTAGATATTCCTATAAGAAATAATCGCACGGTGTTAAGTCAGGGGATCTTGGGTGCCTTCAATTGCATGATTTAGCGCGACAGTGTGGTTGTCAAACGTTTCTCTTAATTTTGTTCTTATAGCAAGCTGTCTATGAGCTGGTGCGCCGTCCTGAATCGAGCAAAGCCTATTGAATTGTTTGCCGTAAATCTGGCGGAGTCGCGAGAAGATCCTTTCGTTTATCATGCTCAGGTAGGCAGCACCATTCAAGTTATTCTCGTAAAACAATGGGCCGACAAGAAAGCCATTCAAGCATATTCCGATCCACAGAGACACTTTCTTCTGACAAATACCGTGTGTCAAATTTGAGTGCTGGGGAGGTGGTCAGCGGCACATATTTCCGAATGTTATGGCTATTTACTTTTCCATTCATGAAAAAGGCTGCCTCGTCACCAATCACAATGTTTTCCAAGAAACGAACAGGTTTATGGAGAAGCCATTTGACAAATTGTCTACGACGAGGAGAATCAGTTTCAAGAAGCTGGTGTCTTGCATGTATCTCATAGGGATGTCATTTTAAGTCATGTTTAATTATGCGGTTAAATGATGACTTTGACAATTGTAACCCATTCTTTCTGACTGATACATGTGGATTTTGAAGAAGCGTCATCTGAACATTTTCGATATTTTCTGTTGTTCTTAAGGTTCTCATACGACCCAAACGACCTTTCTTTAGATTTAAGCATGTTCCTTCCTGTTGGTATTTGCGAACAAATTGTGGACTTGCTTTCGGGTGCTTACCTGAAAAAATTTGTTCAAATGAATCTTGTACTTGTTTAGTACTGCCAGTCTTAATAAAATTTGTGACTACAAATAAGCGTTAATCTTTTGTTAACTGCATGAGTAAAAAGGTTCTATGGAAGCAAACCTTTACACATAAACGATTTGATTTGCTTAGAAAGTAATAATGACGAGACAATACCACAGCGTGGCTGAAAAAACACTGTAAAATGGCCTAGGCTTGGCTTGAAGAATCGCACAGTGACCCTAGGCTACCTAGGCTCGCTACGCTTCTCTTGAAAATGCACGGTGGCCTAGCCTTCGTAAGCCTCGTTTCATTACTTTACTTCCTTGCGTAAACATATTTTTTATAACCTCCACTAAATCCATTAGTGTATCAACATCATAAAAGCGAATTTAGTGAAATTTCCAAACCCGAAAAAGATAAATAGTTGGTAAAAAAAAACACTTTTGCAGGATCCCAAAATCTTCAATAGTTTTTTAGTTATACTAATTCAAAGTACAGTTAACTTTTTTCTGGGACACCCGGTATATATAAATATATATATATATATATATATATATATATATATATATATATATATATTAAGAGAGCAGAGGGGTTACGCGTTGCCAGGCGTATACGTATCTTTAGGATAAATAAGCAGGTTAATTTAGGAAGTTCATTACTATATTATAATTTCTTGGTACCAACGTTTCGGTTAGGAACCCATTCTCAAGGATGTGAGAATATAAATATATAAGTTATCAGATATTTATAAATTAACTATATGGGAAATGGCAAGCAGCAGAGGGGGTAATATTCAAATTATAAAAATGCAGGGCTTTTAACTATTAGGGAATAGGAAATATGTTTTTGTTTTTAAGTAAAACTGAGATTAATTAGTTTTGGGTGTCTTCATTGTAAAAAGGGGGAGATAATAGAAATATTTGAAAGATTGGGGTTGTTTTGGGGAAGTGGATTTGGCGTGTGTAATTTGTGGAAGACTATAGTTGTAGTAAAAGTGGAAATGAGCTTGTGTCAGAGTTTAAAGTCGGGTTTTTAAATCTAATATAAAGAGATTCAAGTGTACGTAGTTGGTTTTCGTTGTTTGCTGTGTCTTTAATTGAAAAATTATTTAAGTTTGGTTTATGGTGTGGATGTCTGTTTTCGTAGTGTATTCGGATAGGGAAGAACTCGGGAGTAGTGAGTGGGGCTCCAGTTCTATTGCTGATGCCTAAATGTGCGCAAATACGTGTATGTAGTGTGCGCTGTGTCGATCCTAAATATACCTCGGAATTACATCTCGAGCAGTTGAATTCATATATGATAGAAGATTGAAGCAGCGTTGGTATTTTGTCTTTAATGTTGAAAAGATGTACTTTGCGTGTTTTTTGAAAAATTGGTATAAAATGTATTGCAGGAAATGAATTCTTAAGAAATGGTGAGAGTTTGGCCAAGAGAAGTAAATTCAGGGGTCCTATATATGGGAGAGGTACAAAAACCTTTTATTTAGGGACGTTGTATGATGGATCTTTCGGGGTGAATATTTTATTGATAAAATTTCGGAGAGTTCGGTCGTATAAGTTTGAAGGAGATAAGTTTTGTTGAAAATAGTTATTGAGGAAAAGTGCTCTCGTTGTGAAAATTGAGGTATGATGAGGAGAGATTGTAAGCGCGAGAAAGTAAGATTTTGATAGAATTTAATTTGATTTTGGTGAAACAATGACTAAGAAAATGGAGTCCAGAGTCCGTATGTGTAGGTTTTCGGTAAATGGAAGTGAAGAAACCGCCGGTCGTGCGTGTTATTAGTAGGTCTAAAAAAGGAATAGAGTCGTTGATTTTCTTTTCTTGAGTGAATTTAATATTTGGATGTAACTCGTTTATGTACTCTAGGAATTTATCAGATGAACTTTTAGAGTGGAAAAGGGCGATGGTGTGGTCTACGTATCTCCTGTAGAAGATAAGACGGAATTGTAAGTAGCATTTGTCAAGTGATTCTTCTTCTAAGTTACACATGAAGAGATTTGCAAGAGGGGCAGCAATAGGACTTCCCATTGCCAGGCCATCTATTTGGTGAAAAAGTTTCCATTAAGCGAGAAATAATTTCGTGAGAAACTGTAAGTAGTATTTTCTTTATTTGTTTCTCATTAAAACAGTCAAAGAGAAAATTGGGGAAAGGAAGCGCGCAAGAAAGAAAAATATTAATTGTTTCTAAAAGTGGGACACTAGTGTATAGGGATGATACGTCAAAACTAGCCATATATAGGTTGGAATTTTGTTTTGCAATTTCTTCTTTCAGGTGTAGAGAATTTTTGACAGTGTATTGGTTTGTGGCAAGGGGAGTAATAAGTGGGGCAATGAATTTGGCTGTTTTATAATTAGAGAGGTTATAGGTTTCTAGAATAGGTCGAAGGGGTACATTAGGTTTATGGATTTTGGGGAGACCGTAGAGTTGGCCGTAGGTGGAGCCTATACCAATTTTGTTAAAGTCGATGGTATATTTCGCCTTTAGTAAGTTTCTTTGGAAACTTTCTATTTTTCTTATTATCTTTTTTAGTTCATCTTTTAGATGGCAAACAACTACTCCTACATTCATCTCTTTGTTAAATAAAGTGTGTTTGGTAAAACCAAAGTTGACTTTAATTGTTGAGCAGTCGATCTATACGATCATCTTCAGATTGTCTTTTCTCCTTTTTACGGGGATGTAAAGATGAATTCAGAATGAAAAGAATTGATTGATTGATTGATCATAAAAGATAGAAAAATAATTGGGTGTAAGATAGTAGGAAAGGTTATAGTGAGAAAAATTGTTAAAGTAGAAGAAAATATGTGCCAGGTTGACTGGCAATGTCTTCACCTTGTTTTCTTCATTGCTTAGCGTAGCAGATGAAGAAGTTGAGCATTCAAGCCTTTGTACTTTAGTATACTTGAAGCTCTGGCTGTAGAGCATACTCATAATTCGAAGACATGTTACAGGTCAGTTCACTTTCCTTTAAACTTTATTTACAAAAAAACTTTTATTTTACCTTCTTTCCACTACGAATCTTTTAATTAACTTTGTTTATATTCTACTATTTTATTTTAATTTGATTAATTGTCGCCTATGGTTGTTTTTTGGGGGCCTAATTTGTCCATTCAAGATTTTTTTTCAAATATACATGAAAAGTTGTTTCCTTCTCCTATTTCCTTCGAGTTTTTTCGGATTGCTATCGAAAATGTGGCATCACATCTTCCTGCGTACGCAGGCGGCTGCTGTTAAACCCACCTCGATAAGGTCTGATTCGGTCGTCAAGATCAGGTGGTAGTAATCCTTAGACTGCTCTCTCTTGTAGGTGTTCGTGGACCTTCTTCCATATTGATTTTGCACGATAGTGTAAGGTTACGTTTACGGTGTCAATCTCTGCAAGAGCGTAGAATTTGATCTAGGGAGTTTGGTCCAGTTTAGATACATTTAAAATGAATCAAAGTTCCTGGTTCTGTACTGCTTGTGCATTTCTCAGTTGAAACATACTTACCAGGTCCATCGGAATGGCGGGGTATAGAAAAATTGGCCTCACTAGAGCCATGTACAATTTTCTTTTGGTCCCAGGGGAGACCCCCTTGAATCGCTACAGTTGACGTGTCTCTTGGCTAGCGCGACGTTTTCATTGAAATGTACGCCATATCCGCTTGATGTTATGTTCAGACCGAGGGCTCAAGCCTCACTGGTGTACGGGTAGAACTCGCCTCGCCCTTGAACGTCGACAGTTTTGTTGCGTCCGATGGGGAGGACTTCAAATTTCGCCACGTTGGTGCGGATCTTGTTGCGAGCCTCGTAATGATTGAGATTGGCTATTTCACCAGCTGTTCTAGTCCCGATGTCGATTCGATTGGGATAGTCGCTGGTGATCAGTTGTGAAATATCATAGGCAAGCTAGATATAGGCTGCGTAATCCTGGGTGGGAAAGGGGAGGTCGATTATATAAATCGTATACAACGTTGGACTCAAAAAGCCCCCTTTGGGCACAGCTTTCCTCATGTGAAATGGTTGACCCTCGACGTCGTTGATTTTTATGATCGCCTCGCAATCATCGAATTATTCGCAAAGAAGCCTATTGATGTTAGCACCATTCGTAGGTCGCAGAGCTTCTTCTTTAGTCCGGGGACGTTTCATCTGGATCTATACCGATAAAACGTCCCTGAGCACTATGTCTACCCTTTTATCCTCAGCCTTAGCAACAGCGATGTGCTTACTTAACAGGGCAAGGGCTGTCTCAGTTCTCAGGTTCTTCAGGAAACCATGTTGTTGCTCATTGTAGCATTCACTTACGTCAATATAGGTTCTCAGCCTATCATTGACCAGTTTTTCAAGCAGCTTTGCTATGAAGTCTAGGAGTGAAAGGGACCCCTAGCTTTTTACTTCCACTTTGGGTTTCCTGGCTTTATGAGCAAATCATTCTTGGTCTCTTGAGTTGGTTGAGAAAATACATGACGTTCAGGCAGGCATTAAACTGGTCAAATGTGCCTTAGTAATGCCTGAAATGCCCGGGACTTTTTGTTGGAAGCTTTTGAGCGCTGCATCAAACTCGTTGTGGGTGAATAGTCTACCATCCTCCTCTGTCTGTTTAGTGGCTTTCACGAAGTGGAATGGAGTTAAGACTGGCCGTCGTGCCTACAGGTCCGCGAAAATCTCTTCCTCATACTTCGTATCGAAGTCCTCGTTCTCCTCGTCTAGGATAGTGAGCTTTCTTCTCCAATGTTCTCTGAATTGGTGTTCTATTTTCTGTTCATCTCTGATTCCTCTCCCGTCCACTTTGATGTTAATGATGGTTTTGTCGGGGAAGGGGCCAATTAATCTCTTAATGTGGCTCCAAAACATCTATGATTCCATTCCAGATCTTTTTCAACTTTTCACCTATAAAGGAATTTTAGCTCCAAACTGAGTTTCCGGAGCTCCCGGAAGCGGTCTGCTGTATTTCCATGTCGACTTATCCCCAAGACCAGTTCGTCTAGCCTGTTCTTCTTTTGTAGGATAGTCTCGTCCCAACGTAGTACTGGGAGAGTCTTGTAACCGAACCTAAGTATGGCAACCCTGTCCCCCTCCTTTAGTCTCGCCGTATTGTCCTCCAGTTGACTGTCGAAGTCTTCTAATGTCGATCCTTCGAGTTGGTTTATTTGATAGTCCTGTAATAATCTTTGGTACTCTTCCCAGTCCACTTTAGGCAAGCACTTACGGGATGGAATCTTTAATTGTATATGAGACGTAAACACGGTAGTGACCTTTCTTACATGGTCCGCTGGGGTGTATGGGCCAGGATTTGTCGCCTGATTCAGGGTGAAGTTGGAGTTGATGAGGATGATGTCAGGAATCGTTGGGCAGCTTCTTGTCAGGTATGTGGAGAATTCTGGGCCGACTCTTTGCATCAGATAACGATCAATAAGCGGGCTCAGGAAGGTTCCTGATTCGTTGAGCACTGTTGAGTAACCTGTCTCTCTGTAGCGGGCATTGAAGTCTCTGATAAGGATAGTAGAGGTGTTCCAAATGAAGAGTCGGATAAGGTTGGGGATGGAGAGATATGGTCGACTTGGGGGTTGGTACTCACCAGCTAGGACAAGTAAATCAATGGTTGTGCTGATTTTATTGGCAAAATACGATTCTCCCAGGTCTGTTATTTCCCAGTAATTGATTCCCTTCCGTACAGCTATTGCAACCTCATCATATATCTCATTTGAATGGCAGGGCGAAATAGATTTTCAAGGGATTCAAATCTGTGTTAAAGCCATGTTCCGAGATTAGGAATATGTCCGGGTCTACTGTGTGGATAATGTTGTTATATGCAAATCTTTTGTTTCTCCAAAAAGTGACGTGTAGCAAAAAGATCTTATTTTCTTAATAAACCTTGTATTTCAAGCCATGTTATATGACTTGAATGTTCTCAACCTTTGCTGGTTATTCGCTTGCTTGCTACTATAATCTCCCTGACCTTTTCTTTTTAAATTATAGGTGCGAAAGGTTAAAGCATGACTCAGGGCAGATTTCGATGTTTTTTCCTTTGAGTGCCCAAATCATTTCCTCCGCGCTGGAATTGCAGTCGAAATCCTACTTGAACTTTTCTTTGATTACTTCGTCGAATATATCTTTGACTTTTGCCAGTCTTGGAAGTGGAACCGATGGCGAGGCATATATTCGCATGTTTAATTCTGGGGCCGACTTGTGCCAACTACTATTAGCTTGAGGAATAAGTTCTTGCGTTTTTTTTAATGTTGTGTTGATTTAAGTTTCGTTGACGTGATTTGTGAACATATTAAGAAACAATAATAAATAATGAGAGCAAAATTTGCAAAGGTTAGGCTACCTCTCTTAACAGCGTGGACTATTAGGCTTTTGCTTAGGCTACTTCATGAAGCTAAGTAATAAGTCTTTGCGGTTTATTTAAAAGTTGTGTTAATTTCATTTTTGTTATGTACCCTCAAAAGGGAATGTCAAGTTGAAAGAAAGGCGCAATTCGAAACTTGTTGTTATTCATTTTCAATCGAGTTGGGAACAATGCAAACCCAGTAAATAACATCAAACTGTATTTTATAAATCAGATACCTTTCGCCTACAAAATGGACTAAAAAAACATCGAGAAGATTATTAACCGTAACATCAAAGTTAAGATGCAAACGGACAAGATTTAGATGATTATATATTAGAAAACGACAAAACTCCTTGATTTTGAAGTCTACGAATATAATTTACGAGTTTACTTGCCCGAATGAGGACTGTAAGTTTCCAAAAACTTAAAATATCTTGGTATGACTATCACCACACTTTCGAGGCGTTTGAGAATGAACCTGCAACATAGATCCCCCCTCCCAAAACATAGGAAACTGTGCATAACATCAGCGTAACCAGAGACATATGTATAATAACACAACAATCAAAAGTAAAGAGGGAATTAGCTAGACTGAATACCTTAGAAGCCATCTTAATTAACGAAGAAAGTCCAGATATCAACATCCAAACTACGGTTAGGAGTGAACCGTTCCCTTGACATAATGTTTAACGAGGAGGAATAAATATCCCCTAAATTCCGTTTTCTTTTCATTTTCACTCTACCATTCGTCATCGATAAAGGAAGAAAGACACTGAAGATTTTATGTCAACATACGTTCCGAACTTAAAAATCTCGAATAGGATCATGAAATTTGGTGGCAACACCATGGTTCAACCACTCAATCTGAGGTAAAAAAATATGTTCAGTCTAAGAAGCACAAGAGCTTAAGACAAGAATTTCTGAAGGTGCAGATATTTTTACAAAGAAAACTGTTGAAACGGGGCATGGAAGGAGTTCTTCGTCACATGCGAGTATGTATGGATAAAATTGAAAGACGCCTTTAATATTCATTATTTTGATGGCTTATCTGCACGAAAAAGATGAGTTTGGAATAGACAATAGTATTGTTCATATTGAGTGTGCAATCACGTGTATCAATAGGTCTGTCTGCGTGCTCTCATCAGAGACGGTGCTTCCCTAATTGGTGATTAGCTCACTACAATCGCTCAAAATAATACCTCTCCTCAAACTGGGAATTGAGCACAATACTTGGAAACCGTCTATGGTCCGAAGGATGTCCCATATGCCATGTTTCGACAGTTTTGTGACTGTGGCATGACGTTTCTGTCAGAGATATTCAACAGGATCTAGACTAAGGGCATCATATCAGACTCTTGATGGATGCCTACGGTGCTCATTTTCGTAAACCTCGAGGTTTTCGGCCCATTTTTTTCAATCTTAATTTGTATGCAGGTTCATAGAGAAATTAGTATATGCTAGAGAAGCCTTTTCCTTGATGGCAAAGGCCACCTCCCTTCCAAACCGTGCGGCTTCCATAAGTTTCACTCACATAGAAAATGAAATCTGAAACGCATTCCTTGTACATAGCACTATGCCACGATTTTATTTATCTGGAGAAGGCCTATGATAGCATATGGTGATAGAGTATCAATGAAACTCTCCATCCGGTCAAGGAAAGAGGACTCCCCTCCCTCAATTTTATTCACGAATTACTGTGAGTTTGCTGAATCCGCTTTCGAGTGTAGGAGACCCTTTTAGTGCCCTTCTGGGCAGAAACAGGGCTTACCGCCTGGAAGTTTGATTACTGTCAGTAGTACTTTCCCTGAGCATCAAAGATATCACTTCGGTTCTACCGGAAGTATTGGACCACAACTCTCGCTATGCATAGGCGCACGGGATTGGGTTAAAGTGGCTAATACTAAGGTAGTACATTTCTGCCACCATACATGGCTTCACCACATCATGGACTAGTTCCTAAAAGGCTCGCTGGAAAAACGGGATTTGCATCGTTGCCATGGTCTTGTGATAGTGTTCTTTAATTCCTCCATTCTGATTATGTGTTAAATCCTTCGTTCGCATATCGTTCCTCTTTTACGTAGTGTTATGTAAAAGTCCTCTCGATCCGTTCATTTAGTTCGTCCATTATTTGGTTTTCAAATTCTACATAGTAGTTTTCGTTTTCCTTTTCATTGATGTTAAACAAAACTTTCCAGTCTTCCCTGAATATTTTTAAAATCTCGTATTCATCTTCGATTAAATTCCCATTTCTCTCCTTGATTTTTGTTTTCTTTTTCCCCTTAGTGCTTCCCATACGACTTATCTTTTTCCCAAATCCTTGGGACATTAGCTCGTTGTCGATATTTTTTAACGGCACTGTCCCACTATTCTCTTTGTTTATCCGATATTGCGCTTAATAGTTCCATCCTTTTTGTTCTCAGGTTACGGTACTTTTCTATTGTTTATCCATTTGTTATAATGTCCTCATTTATCGTTTCAATCTCTGCATTCTTATTTTTAATTTCGTTTGTCCATATAAAATATTTGTAGTTTTGTATGGGCTTCTGGGTATCGCGTTTTCTTCGCCGGCTGTCTCTATTCGTGTCCTTATTTTTTCCACTTCGTCGTCGACTTTTTTGAAGTGGCTTCATTAAATCCGTTCGGTGTGTAGTCGTTCAATTCTTGTTTGTATTTTTCCCAATCTGCTCTATGGTACGCTTTCCATTGTTTAGCGGGTATTTGTATAGGTTGTTGATTTATGGTTAGTAGTGTCGCTGAATAGTCGCTGCAGATAACGTCTTCAGGTTCCATATGGTAGTTAAATGGAATATTATAGTTTGCAAGGCAGATCTTTGGAGTCTTCGCAGTTCTGTTTTTAATTTGTGTTGGAAATTCTGATCCAAGTCTTCTTGTTATCCTTCAGTCAATTAGTGTAAGTAGGTCCTTTTCCGTTTGATTTCGGTTCCTGTATCCTATGTGCGTGCATCTTGCGTTCATGTCTTCCTACAAAAAAGTTGGGATTTTATTATTAAATATTCTCGCAAAATTATTTATTGAAAGGCTCGGTTGACTCGGTGGTTGGTATCCTGTAGCAATTATTATATTAGTTAATTGCATTTTGATCTAAATAACGAGGTAGGATTCAGTTAGTCCCTGATTTGACTTGTACTAAAATCCTCTTTTTTTATGCCTATTGCTGCTCCTTCGTGTTGTTCGTTTGTGTGTTTATTCGCTCTTTCGTCGTAGTCCCATATCTTTAGTTCCTGAGTCTCAAGGTTCATCCCGTGATCTGAAATTAGAATTATGTTGTGATCTACATATTTCTCTAAATATATTTCCGTATGTGTTTTCTTTATTCTTCCAACGATTCGTATTTGTATGTAGAATTCTTACTTTTATGCGGTTTTTCTTTAATGAGAGGTGGGGCTTTTACGATTATTTATTTTATTTTTTATGGCGGTTCTGCTTTTTTTTTGTCCGTGCTGACATCTGACTTTTCTTAGTTTCACATTCACAGTTGCTATATCCGGTATCCTGTCGGCGGCGAGGTGTCCCTGGTCAAATTCCTTTTTTGTTTCATGGTTAAGCGTGTGCTTCTTTTCATTTGTTTCATCGGTGGGGCTTTCAGTTTCTATTTCCTCGCTTTCTGTGTCTTCCCCTTGTTCTGATTCGCTTTTATTTCTTTTTGCCTCTTCGATGAGTGTCTCTTTTTGTGTATTCTGAAAATCTTATGTTAAATATGGCCGATGAGTCAATATTTTGCGGGAATTTCATTGTTTCTAGCCCGTTTGCCTTGAGCACGGAGTTAAACGTATTGGCATATTTCCTGGTTGTACAATATTCATGGAGTGTGAATGAAGAATACACGTCACTATCTTTACGTTCAACGTTCTGTCAATTGTCACTTGAGTAGTTTTCCGTTATTTTTATTTTTCGCTGCTACTGCCGCGTATAAGGAGTTTCTTTTTTTTGATATGTGTCCGCTTCTTTTCTCTTTATTATTTCTTTTCGCTTCAGACATGTCATTGCCATTGTTCTGTGGCTCCCTCTGCAAGTAAAACATTTTTTAGTGTAATTTGGGAAGCTCCTCCATGAGTGGGGGCCGCTGCATTCCGAGCATATTTCTTCCTCACTTGTACAGTTTGCTGTAATATGGTCTTCCATTTTATAGCATGCAAAACAAAGTTGTATATTATGATACTGGTCCCTTTGGATGTTGGAGGTAGAGATTCTCATACTGTATGCGAGAAGCCCATTTTCAAGTGCTTTTGTGTCAATCTCGGTTGACTCACACACGATTTTGAAAGCATGTGTGTGTTCCTTAAATTTTATGATATCATGTATCTTCAGCCAGGATTGTTGTTCCATAAGTTCCTTTTTTAGCTCATCTGGTGAGTGTTCCCCCATACATGATTCTACCTTCCAACATACAATGCTCCGGTTGGCAATGATCTGGAGAGGTACTTTAGCCTCTAAGTCAATTTTTCTTAAAGTGATGGTTCCTGCCGATGAAGGTAATAGTTGAACGACATTTATTTGGTGTTTCGATGCATTTGATCAGGGCAATTTGAAGATCCTTGAAAATGCTCTGTGTGACTTCCTGTGCTTCCGTTTTAATCTGTTCTGAATTAGCCAAAGTGGGAGCCTTTTAGTTAAATCTTGTGGACCCATGATCAATATTTCTCAGGCCTCCCCCAAAATGGGGAGGAGGTTCTATGGAAAATAAGTTTGTTGATTATTTACCCCACTCTACTAGTTGGAGAAGCACCCTTTCTGCTCTTATTACTACATATATTGACTGCCTGCTCAGGAGCGCACACTCCCCTACCACTCTACCTAATTAGGCCTAGGCATATAAGCGGTCCTTCAGTCAGATTTGGGCCCGTTACCGATAATCGGGCTCCTTCTCTGGCCTTCAAACGGGGTCTCCTTTGGGAGTTCACTACACCCTACTACTGAATGCTTCTGAGACCTTGCTGGTGGTCTAGTTATACTGTGCTAGATGGAAATAAAGCGGGAGAGTATCAAATATATACAAAAGGAATAGACTAAGAGAAGGAAATTTGAGAAGATCAGCGTTTGGGGGTGAAACCCCGTGGATCAGAAACAGGAGATCTCTCCAATCAGTATGATTCGCGTATAATATCTCTTCTATAAAAAAACCTCTTTCCCAAAGTTATTCAAAACAAATGGTTTTCGTAACCTAGCAGTTCGTAGGTCGCTGTGGTCGGTCAGATAAAGTGAGCAGGCAAATAGTCAGACGTTGGACTTAAAAAGTTGGTGAAATTTAGGAAGAGAAAGAGAGATAGTGAGAGTGTATAGTGTTAAAGTTGGGTGAGTTTAAAGAATAGAGGTGGTGTGCAAGACATAATGAATAGGTTTGTTTTGTTTTTATAACCTTAAAATTTATAGTTTATACTGATTAAATTAAACCTTTTCATTTAATTAATTTATGATCTTATGATCTTATTTGCATTCTAGCCTTTATTTGGGGCGTGGATTTTGTTCCCTCTATGGGTTTTTGAGAAAGTTTGGATTTTTCTTCGCAAAATTTGTAAAAATAGGGAATCTTAATGCTGGTATGTGAATTTATACTAAAGAAACCTGAGCATTACACTAGTCGTTAATTGTGATTTGTCGATTTTTCCATGTGTATTTTCGAGTCACGTCACTGTGGGTCTGTGCCTTACTAGTTTTAAATGATCTTACTTGTCGAGGTGTGTACGAGAGAACTCAGGGGACACGCGGGTGTTAATGGCGCGCCAGATCCTCTTAGCCCTTTCGTGGAGCGCCACGTTGATCAGAGATAATCGAACCGAGTCGTGGAGCTCCCTCTGCCGTTTTTAATCTTTTCTTCAGGTTTAGGGGATGATATGCACCGCTTTGTTCTGGATCTTTTATAGTTTCACAATGTGGGTCTCGGTACTCGTGTTCAGCACCACCGGGGGGTACAGGAACCTCGAGTGAATGCGCGCATTGAATATCTTGAGTTTATTTGAGGGATTTAGGTCATGGAACCTAGAAAATTCACTCGAATCTCTCTTGCTATTCGCGACTGTTCGTTCGATATGACTCGTGTAGCCCCTGGTGGTGATTTTAAGCACCAGAACCATCCCTTCCATGCAGTAGATGATTTTTTCATCGTCTACACGTATATCGTTGAAGGGTTTGCGAAACATGAGAATTATTTTGAATATTTTGGCATTGGTTGATATCTTCTATCTCCTCTCGGAAGAGTTAATGTTAGCTATCTCGCCATAAATTCTCTGTGAAGATAAGTGGTGGTACAAATTTGTGATATGTCGTCAGCGAACTGTACGTATATCGTACCCTCGAAGAGAGGTTTTGGTAGGTCACATGTATAAATGTTAAATAAAAGGGGACTGAGACAGCTCCCTTGAGGGACCCCTGTTTTGAGTTTGAATTCGGGGCCTTTATGTTCTTTGATTTATATGTATGCTCTCTTAATCATTATTTAGTTGCACAAAATATTCTCAAGAATGGGGTTGAGTTATACTTGAAGCATCTTAAATTGTAGGCCTCTCTTTCAAACCTTGTCAAATATTTTTGGGACATCGCGGAGCACCAGGTTGGCATGCCTTTTGTCTGTTTTAATCTTTGCAAGCTTTTCAGTAACAACGATTAGTGCGGTGTCAGTCCCTCTTTTCCCTCTGAAGCCGTGTTGCTAATAATTATGCAAGTTGGCTTCATCGAGAAAAGAGATGAATCTGTTAGCCAATATCTTCTCGAAGACTTTGTCATCAAATTCAAAGAGAGATATCGGTCGAAAGCTGGCAGGGCAGTCCGGTGGCTTCCCTGCTTTAGGGATGAAAATCATCTTGGCCAATGTCCCACTGGTCGGGGAAATATCCCGTGTTCAGAGCGTCGTTCATAATGTTGAGAAGGCCACTCCAAACATTAAGCGCGGCCTGGATGAAATTCTCGCGGGTCAGCCCCGTAATACCAGGGGCTCTTTGGCAAAATGACTTTAGGGTAACGGAGTGTTCTAGGGCAGTAATTTTATTTCCATATCCCTCCATCAATCTTCCCTCCGACACACAGTGGTGAGGAGAGGTTTTGTGTATTTGACTGTTGTATTACGTCAGTTTTGATTTCGAGGTCGTAATTTTCATTTTCTTCCAGGGTAATTTTGATGATTGAAGACCAGAAAATTCTAAAGTTTTCTTCATTCTCTTACGCCTCAGTAATTGTTTGGCCGCTGTGATTAATTGTGATTTTTGTTTGTGGAAGTTTTCCTTTAAGATGTTTAACCGTCTGCCAGAACGTGTCTGAGTCTTTTTCTATGTCGAGTATGTCTATTAGTCTGTCCAATAGTAGTATTTTCTGGTCCGTAATTAGTTTCTGGAGCAATCCTTAATTTGTCTTAGTCTTCTGTAGGCATTGTGGTTGGGGCTTATCAGTGCTACTACATTGGACAAGGCTCTCATGGGAGAGATCGAAGGGGAGCTGGAATGGTTTTATAATTGATACAAGGAATGCTATTTTGATTCGCTTTGATTAGGTAATCAGTAAGTTTATCCAGCTCTTCATCTATTTCATCTAGGTTAGCATCATATAAGTGGTCGGGGATGTAATTTAAGAGGTCATTTCTATAATTTTACCAATTCGCTTGCTTGTAGCCTTGGCGTTCTGGGATTTTAATTTGAATGGGATTTACTCCTACGTAAACTTTGATAACCTGATGGTCGTTCGGAATGATGGGGCCCCGGTTCAATGTATTAATTGTAAGGAAAACTGATACTACAAAAGAATATATCGGGTTTTGTGGCTGCTGTCACAGATATGTACGTCAGGAATTCGCGTCCGATCCCTGTCATGTATTATCTGTCGAGTAGTAGTTCAATGTTTCTACCTGCATTGTTGTAAGAGGTATAACCTGCCACTTCGCGTCTTGCGTTTAAATCCTCGGCGAAGATAACGTTCTTCTGGTGGCTAAATACCTGAAAGAGGTTGAGTATGGGCACATAACCGCGTCTTGAGGGTTAGTGCCCCATGGCCACGACTAGACAACTTAGGGTAGTACCTACTTCAATGGCAGGGTAGGATTCATATGTCTTCTAGGGTCCTTTATTTTAGTTCCTTTTTGACGGCTATTGCGCATCAGTCATACCGTTCCTGACTGTGATGTTTGCTAATGAAATCGTATTAAAAAAATTTTAAATGTTTTTTTTCGCGGACAGTCCGTGTTCAGAAATAAGTATTATGTTATGGTCATTCTGTTGCATAATATTGCCATAGATTAAACTTTTCCCTCTCACCCATTCAGATTCATATGTATTATCGTAAGTCTGTCTGCTATTTTGTGAAGTGTTGGTTGTTTAGGATGTGGGATTAAAGTAGACGTTTATTCGCGTTCTACTTTAGCCCCGTGTGGTGTATTGGCAGGGTGCGATCCCTGCTCTTATTTTATATTTATTTAGGGTCCGTAATCGTAATGTAACAGTCTGTGGTCGATTTCACCATGTTTTGAGCGAGGCCTCTTTGACCTGCCGCTCAGGAACCTCATCCGAGCATTCCCACTTGTACCTTCCGGTCTTGACACCTTCCGCTACTTCGCGGGAATCCAGCTTCTTTGGGAAATTAACCGACTCGAGGGCAAAGATATTTAGGTTGAATCCTCTCGCATGTTATTTAAGCTTGTGCTCTCTACCCGGCAAAAAAAAGAAGTTGAACTTGGGCGGCGGGTTTTGGAGGTTTTTCTCGACACTGAAGACCTGATGTCATTTGAATGCACTGCTTCAGTGTTGTTTGTATGTGTTTGTGTGTCGTTTGTAGTGGAGGTGTTTTTTTCTGGGTGTATCTGGCTTCTGTTTTGTTGTTTGCGTGTCTGCTGGTTCATTTAATCGCGGATCGCGTGTATTGGCTGTGTTTTGGGACGTGTGAACTTTTTGGCATACATCTTGGCACTGAGGGACTATGCTAATTCGCATAACCTCCTCCGAAGGTGGGTTATCTGGAAACTAAATCTCTTACATTCCGTTTTTTACGAGCATGCGGTTTACTTCTGTAGCAAGTGTACCTAGGCATAGTAAATGCAGCACATTATTTTGGTTGAATTCTCGTTTTCTATGTGTAGGAATGTCTTTTGGTTGTTAGTCTCGGCAATGGCGGCTTTGGCTACTTTTGCTCAGGTTGAGTTGGCCTTTTTCTCTTCGGATTCATGTTTTATTGAGATTTGTCTTTGAATTTCCTGCTTTTTACCCCAACATGCCATAAATATAGTCTGTTGGGTGCCCTCACAATTCAAGAGTTTGGGGGAGTTACTTTAGAAGTCACGCTAAAAAAGGTCACGGCCGGCGGAGATAGAGCACAAACTACGGTCTTATATCAAGGCAGTTGGACGTATTTTGTCTGCCGTACTTGTAGCAACGAAAGCACATTTGTAAGTCGACAGACTCCTCTATGTACATCTGCTCTGAGTAGACTTTTACATTTTGAGCAATAGCCATGTCCTCGAAAGCAAACTTGAACACGTGCGTGTAATATTTTAATTTGATAACCTGGGCTACCTTTGCCCATAGGGGGTTTCGTTCAAATTCAGTTTAAATCTCATCTGCCGAGTGCCACCTGACCCAAGAGTTGAGGCACTTGCAGATTAAGCTACGGTGTGATCTTATTTGTGATGGTGTGGTCGGTTTTAAGTTTATAGTCTTTAGCCATTCAACGACCTTCCTTGGGGTCAAGGCTTCACAGTCAGCCTTACTCGCTCAAATGGCCGAGTAACCATTTTGGATGTCGATCAGTCGAACTAATGCAATTCTCAGGGATCTGGAAACTTTTTCGAATACTTTACCCCTGGCTGGTTTTGGGCATTTCGAGAAGGACCGGAGAGTGATGCGGAGGGTCTCTCTAATTTCCCCTGCATACTATTGCGAGATAGCTGGCATTGAAAGGGGAGAAGGGGCTCCTGGTAATGGTGTTATGAGGGAATGAGTATGAGAAAATTTAGGAAAAGAGAGAAGGGGAGTGGAATGAGAGATTGAGGGGCTAAAGTCCAAGTATGTTTTTCACTTTACCTTTAACTTTCGTTAGTGCTAGCAGATAGGCTTGATAGGGCTCCGGGCCTTGTAACTAACAATGGTGAGAATATTTATTTCCCCCTTCATTTTCTTAAATCGAAAAGCTATTGGTCTAAATTTCGAACGAAATTGCGCCTTTTCACTTTTACCTTCACTAAAATTCACTTTCGTAAAAATCCGAAAAATGGGCACAATTCACAATGCTGTACACAAGCTGGAAAAACAGACTAGCACCGGCAACCAGAGTAGTCAAAAAGTCATATTTGTCTTGTAGCGCTTAGTTTGCCCTTAAAAATTTCACGCGCTATTATTGGCCAATTTTTGTAGTTCATGTAGGAAGACTATATATAGTGAAGCAATTTGTGAATAATTCCATTTCTCTTTATTCCATAAAGATGAGCTAACACGGTCGAAAGACGTCTAGAAATAAAAAATGTCATTCGCGGATGTATTTTCTCGCCTCGAAGACTCCGGTAAAAAACTTGTTTGAAATATTAAGAAAATACAAGTTACATAACGTTGCCACAGCTATCGACTTCAATAGTAGGTGCATATATATATATATATATATATATATATATATATATATATATATATATATATATATATATATATATTGTTAAAATAGGCCAAATAGTTACAACGTTATTACAAAATAAAAGAAAAACGGTGTCCGACCAACTTACATATTGAGTCGCGTGCGACTAAAAATATAACATTCATTTAACTTAAATTATTCGGTGACAAAAATTTTATATTTAAAATGTTTCAGTCATTTTTCTTAAAGTCAAGGAAATGCTATAATTAGTTCGACAAAATATTTTTGAATAGATATACTCGTAATAGGTCAATAAATTAGTTCAGGTTAGTAAATTAGGTTGAGGTTAATAACCTAAACTATATCAGGTCACTTTTGTATGGAGATATTTATGTAACTATAATTTTTTTTTGTTAACATAAAGCTTTTTTTTTAATTTGTACATGATTTGAACCGCGTTTACTGTTATTCAATCTTCCAGGACATTTGTAGAGCTATTTCTAATACAATTTTCCTAAAGCAAAGAATCGTACATAAGTGTTAATTGAAACTATCTAGACTCATTATTTGTACCACTAATCGGACTAAAAATCGAACTCTGATATTATCAAGACCGATAATGACTTCTTAGCCGCCTATATGCTGACCATCCTTATGCAATAGAAATATATTATATAATATCAATACTGTTCACGGACTATAGTAATAATCGCTGATTTTAGCTCCCATCTTGTGACAAACTGTACCCCTTTTGTAGATTATTTACCTCTCTTCATGAATAATTTATAGACTAATACTGGTTTCGGCAGAACTCTGTTATCTTAGAACATAATTTAAAACAAAATTTAAACAGATATTAAGAATTTTTTAAAAATAGTACATTTATTTTCCTTAGGCAAAAATGATGAAGGGCCAAGAAGGAATATCTGAAAAATATCTATCTGGAGGCTAAATAATGAGTGTACAGCATATAAATATGGCATGTGGGTGGAGTGGAAAGTGACCTACAATGGCTTTTAAAATTATGACAAGACTGGAGATATTCTCACATATGAGAAACTTAATTGGAAATCATAGAGTGTTGTTGCTCTTTAAACTCCCAATTCTGCGTGCCGTTCTCAAATATGGACTATTGCTCAGAGAACAAAGTATTGAGGATTTGAGAAACTACCCAGCAGCCATTTTTGCAAAGGACAATTACTCTAAATTACTTGAAAAGTGGGAGCGATCGAACAATTCATTTTTAGCCCTCGTTGTCAATTCAAGTGTCCCAATCTTAAACAAGGTCCAAAAGAACTGAGAACAGGCAAACCAAATCTTTTCATTGCAAAACTTGGCAAGCTTTTTGACATCTTAGGTTGCAATTGTAAAATTTTTATTTGCTATGAATTTTGCGCCTTGGTTTCAATAATGAAACTGCCATATATTGTAAATTCCCTAGGGATATAATGATCCATGTGAAGGAGCTTGATTTCTATAAAGGTCAGGGCTAAAAATATTTTTCATTTAGAACACATCACATTGGAATGCCAGATCGACCTGAACAAATAAAAAACAATTCAAAAGGTATAAGCGGCAGGGGGGCTAATGAAAGAGATGTGGTAATTATATGCACACAATTAAGGAGGCCAATGTTCCAATGCTCCTGTGTGCAGTAATTTTCGTTTCTGATGGAAATAAAGGACAAATAGATGATGATCCAGATGGAAAGGATGGAAGTTATGAAGTGACATTAAAAATACCAAGCGCATCTTCCCAACTGTACAACATATTTGAAATAGTTAAAATTGATATGAATAGTAACAGATATGCTGTTGGCCTGAAAGTCACAGCTCCCCTTACCACTGCTGCTTTTATAGATTCTGGCTTGATCAATGAAGAGGACAAGAGACTTACGGTTGTTAACAATAAATTCAAGAGGGCACAAGAACAAGTTATGATATCCCTAGATCAGGATTTTAATAAGGGCTGTAGTAAGGGTGAAATTGATTACATTTTCTAAAACGATTGTTCTAAGCGATTACTGAAATGCCTCTGCCCACGACCAAGAAGCAAATAAGATCCTTTATGGGTTCCGCATCCTTTTAACGGCGCTTTATTCATGATTTCGCCTCGTTGTTTGCTCCTTTGTGCGAACTTTTAAAAAGAGAGGCTCCCGAGCATCTCGTATGGAAACTGATGCTGATTATGAGTTCAGATCAACTCAAGGGAAAACTTGCGTCTGCAAGCACATTACGCTCGCCCAATCCCGTAGAACCATTTGGCATACGAACGGATGCAAGCAATGAGGGAATAGGCTGTGTTCTAGTTCAGTACGGGTAAGATGATGAGAGCTCTCCCATCGCATATGCAAGTCGGAAATTACTACCAAGAGAAAATAATTACTCTGTGATTGAACGAGAGGATCTCCCATAATCTGGGGGATAAAAAACAATGATGTTCTTCTAATGCGTTGGAGTTTGTTTTTATAAGAATTACAATTCAGGCTCCACGAATATTAAAGTCTCCGATAACTATATAGCCGATAGCTTAAGCCGGAATCCATTGAATTCTTCTGAAAAACTGATCCTGATTGAGAGTAAATTTTTCTAATTTTAAGAATGATTTTTTTATTTACATATGCTCATGCAATACATCCAATTAATTTTATGGAAGAATGTAACCTTTTCATTTATATACTCTGTATAAGGAAGTGATTTTTTAATCATTATTTTGCTCATTGATTCGAGAGAGGTGAGCCTCCTTCTCAAATAATTTATTGATGATTGTGATTATTGTTAATTATTTTCTTTTGTAATATTAATCTTTATACATGTGTACTCTCCAGTCTCTATATTTGCAAGCAAAAAATGTCCACGAATTTATTGCCATGCATTTTATAATTTTCTAAATTACGATGTCCTGTATACCCCTTGTTCGGCCTCGGTGCCATCTTAAGATTGAGTTATTATTAGATATTACTTTTATTCGGAAGTACCATCTTGAGGTGGCAGTAGATGTCAGAGAAAGAGAGAGAGAGAGAGAGAGAGAGAGACGTAGTACGGGATGCCACACATCAATTATAGCAGATTAGCTAATTTAATTACAGCACTCGGGTAAAATATGCTAATGAGATCGGGTTCTTTTGAAGACATTTATCTTTCGTCCGAATAAGATGCCCATATAGCGAGTCGAATTGTAACACTGGAAAGGTTCCGCGAGATTGTATGAACTGTCTACAATTCACTTCTGGTGGCTATGTATAAATAGCAGAGCATCGGCCTAGGAAAATTATTATTTTGCCAAAAAGGACATGACGCAGTAGGTAAAGCCTGCAGATGCTTATTGCTGGCTAAGTGTAGGCGGGAATTAAATTGTAATAAATTTTAAATATTGACTAAAACATACATTGTCCTCGACTAAATAAGACCCGGCCTTAACTATTGAAATATGACCCAGTGCCCTGATTGCTTGCATTGTCCTTACGAGTGTCTATTTTGTCTCTCCTTATAACCTCTTTCTCTCGGCTTCTCACACCCTAAAAGCCCGAAGACAAGAAAAAAATGAAAATAGAATTTCTCAATGTAAGTTTCCTAGAGAGGGGATAAACATCTATACTGCCATATTCAAGCCCATCTTCCCATCAGCAAAATAATCCCGCAATCCCTACTTTCGAGGCTGGAAGTGGTTACTGGAAGACAGGTTGTATCTTCCGTCAAACTTCGAACAGGCCGAGTACAAATCGGCCCTAACTGCAAACCCAACCTCTGCTATTGGAAAGTAAACAAGCTCGGCGCTCATACCCCTTCTCCCTCGAGAAAAAAAATGCCAGGGTGCCAGATCCACCTGGAATTGGAGTCCCATTTATCAGTCACATACGGCCTTTAGGGTATACTAACGGTTCCCACCTGGAGCCAACATTCAAAACCTCCTCATCCAGTTATTCCGTTGCATTTATCTTTCATGAGCATTCTAATATTATTGTTTGTACAGAATTAAAGATTATTTTGTTTCGCCTAGTTTGATATCCAGAAGTATAGCTGTTGTCATAAGGAAACTAGTCACTCTTACGAGATTTATTGTAACCTATAGTTAAATTGCATCATTCGAAGCATGGCCCAAAAGGCAGAGTTGCCTTGGCTGCTATTCGCTATCCTCCGCAGGACACGAGAAGCAAACGGAGGTCAGGAGATCTAACCTGACTTACGACAGTATATTGTTAGAGCAATTTAGCACCCTACGTTTTATTTAAAAGTAAACTTTACTTTTAAAATTGCTGGATTGTTTCCATGCCTCTAATTTTGATGATGTAAAGAACAGATTGGTTATTTGGGAGGGAGGGGCTCTGCAATTGCTTATGTTTCTGTAGTTTCCGCATCACTGTTATTTCACATTTTACACGAAACCCATTTTTTTACCAAAGATCTATTTTAAGTTTCATTCTGAACAATCTAATTCAAAGAATGCACTGACGAGGTGTTTATCGAGTAGGCCTAGAAGATAGAGGCAAATGTGAATTGCCGGCACACTCTTCTAAATTTTATTTATTTTTTAAGCTTGACTTTGGCCTGTTAGCCTATTGTAAAGAGATGGTCAATACCCCGTGTAACATTAGGAAAATAATGATATTTAATTGCACATTCTGCCGCAGTTAATAACCTACATTTGTATAAGCACCACAGATGGCAGTCCAATTTTATTTAGCGCCTGCCGATTACTTTCATTAGAAATTTTCGCCACGGCTCACAAAAGTTTCCCCACCCCTGTTTTACATGAAGATATGTACCTATTTGATATTACTCAAACCTTAATATTAATAATAATTGAATTGTGTAGTTAAATAAACCATACAAACATTTTGTTCAAAGGATCCAAGATATTTATGGAATATCTTCATATTTCCCCCACGGAGAGGGTTTGATTTTGTATCATCAATTTCTTTTAAACTCTTTATTTGATCTTGAATGAAATCGAACAAATTATGATATCACATCACTTGACCAAAACGTGACAACCAGAGCGCAACAATCAGACGCTGCCTGGTTCACGATCTGAAAGTTTTGTTCAAAATCCTAAGGCTAAATTTACTTAAAGTATATTATTGTGTTTTCTAAAATGTAAGTGTAACCTAATATTTTTCTCATAACAGTCCCCAAATGTATATATCCCATTTTTTGTGATCCTACTACTATTATAACAAACCCAATAATTCATTCCCATTTGACCATCTATATTACATTTAAATATATAATTTTAGCTATCTTATATTAACATTCCAAATTATTTGTTTGTATCTACCTTGTATAATTCCCGTAAACAAATTATTCATTTTTCAAGGGATCAGAGATAAATTAAATTAAAATTATTTCATTTATGTTTAATTTATGTTTTCTTTTGTATTCAATTTATAGTTTTATTCTTTATTCTTGTCTGGCTTCATCTTTGTCTTAATTTACCCATCCAGGTGTAATAACTATAGAAGTTTATCTTCTCTCATTCTCATTTATTCCATTAACAAAAAACTAAAGTGAAATATACTTTAATTTGTTTAAATAAGGACTCTGTTAAAGTTGTTATTTATCGAAATTTTCTCATAAAAAGTAAATCAAATACAAAAACCACGATATGTCGTGGAACCCCGAATATTTTTGGGTAGCCATCGGGTTCTGCGGAACACACTGCGAATAACTGCTCTAAGGCATTTAAGATGAATTTCGAGACAATTTGTCTAGTAACTCATCTTCTGGCTTAAGTTTCCACACCAAATTTCATGACGAATGTATCCTTGTAAGTAAATGTAGCGACAATATTTAAATAATAAATAATTGTTATCGTTTTATTATTGCTTCACTAATAGTAAACTCTATTGATTATTTAACGTTAAGAAACACACCAATAAAAATTTAAATCATTTTCACTTAGAGCACGATTTTTAAAATGTTAGCAAAACAAAAATCTAATCGGAACTGCTCATTATAATCTTAACTGAAAAATTAGTTGTTGTCATCTAGTGTTAATTATAAACCTTTTGAAACTTTCTTCCAGGCGATTTTACGTCGATTCAATGATTTGTTGTGAACGAGTTCTCGCATCACAACTTCTCTAAGCTCAAGCTCTTCTTGGCCACTATTGACGGATGATACTTTTGGGTGGAGCATCAATCGTCCCTCATCTTTAATCCTTCTCATCGTTTTGCTCTTCATTCCCTCCCGTCACTCACATCCTTTTTTACTGTCGAATTGGGGCATGAGTGAAAGATGGCGTCAGTTTATTTAAAAACATGTATTTATTTATTTATTTTAATAAAATAATAGAGGAGAATAAAGGGGTTCACCTCTGCTCGAAACTTTCGAAAATAGGTTCACAAAGGTGTGAAGTTAAAGTACGTCAAAAGTTTTATCCTCTTCTAAGCCTGAGTGTTTCGTGAGAGGAAGTAAGAAAAGGAGGTAGTGTAAATCTCCTCAATAGCTCATTTACGTTTTTTCCTTATTCTTATACATGTTGCAAGAGAGTCTTTGAATGAGGGCCTACTTCTATATTTTTTCCAGACTTCTGCCTTTATTGGAGATACTGCATAGGATTTGGAGAGTTGCGCAACCTTGTGTAAGCTGGTCTTTTTCTTCTTATGGCAGATGCTCTCGTTTGTTATTTTTCATGTTGAAGTACATTAAAACAGATTTCAGAATATAAAAGCTAGTTGTGTAACCAACGAGGGTATTTTTGTTTAAGATTTCAAAGAGAGCAGTCAGAAAACTTGCATAGATAGTTCAGCTCTCCCTTGCATCTTCCTAGAAATGGAATGATCGATTGAGGTAACACAAAAGAGCATATAATGGAAAAAGCTAGATACGATGAAGGATTTACTATGAACCGAACGTTATGGGAGAATAAAACGCTTGTCTACTGACCAAGATATATAAATCCTGAAATCAAAAGGATGATAGCAAAATCATACTTATGAATCAAACCAAACTAGAGCAACTTGAGTATCCCCCTAAAAATTAATGATTATGATGAAGATCAGTGTAACCGATAGTATCAAAGGATGATGATAGAATAATACCTGCTCAAATGTAAGGCTATGTAGCATTAGGTTGCTTAACGAAAGCGCCTAATTATATTAAGTAAATCAGATTCATTTCTTTCTTCAGCCTTGAATCACAAATGAAGGACTATATTCGTGTTGGTGGAGGACATTTAACAATAATCCGGACCGTAAAAGCTTCTCATGGGAGTAGGTTTCCGTGTTGTTTGGGTTCATTCATGGCTTCACTAGAATTAAATGAACAACAGCAGGTTTAACATCACATGGTAGGAAACTAGATAAATCGGGAGCAATAAAGATATGTAGGAGGTGAGGGTAGGGAACAGGGTGGGACAAACGATAGACAGTTCGAGAAAATGGGCCAAGTGGGAACAGGTAATTTTGAGTAGAGTAGGAGAGCAGTCACTTTCTGATGAGCATGATGGTGAGAGATAGAACGACGTTTGGGTCCAGGGGTAAGGGGAGATACTATATGCAAAGGTTAGGAGCAAAGGAAAATAACAATAACAAAAAGAAATTGGCAGACCAAGGAGTTAAAAGGAAAGGAGAGATGTTCAATGAGGCTAAACAATATGTTTGGACTTTCTTTTGTTATCACAGATAGTAGGGCAGGTTTAAGATATAAGAGTTGAGTTCAGAAACGTGCAATAGAAGTGACTGCAAAAGGAAAGAGAGGAAATCTGCATTCGTCTCAATACCACGAGGACTTCTCGCTATGGTGGTCCGAATATAATATTAATAATAAAATTCCTAAAATATAGTTCTTAACAAAGCAACTTATTGAATAAAGTAATCATACCTAGTCTAACTACGAAAATATTAATGCTCTTGGGGATGATGAAATATTTAAATAGGATAAATACAAGAATATAGAATAGCAAAGAAGAAGGGCAAGTACCGCAACAGAAAACCGCGTGTAGGTCTGTATTTGTAACAGTAATCGTCTGGCTCTTTAATTCTCAATGTACGATTGAGTGTGAGTGAACGACTGCAACTCGATTCAAGTAGCAAGTTGTGTACCCCTGATTAGTGAACGAATTGGCTCGTTTCGTCAGGTCAGTACAAGTTCTATATGGTAGTCAGTGTATGTCAAAGGCGGAAAGAGAGAAGGAGATTTAGTGGATGTATTCCCATAAGGGTTTAGGTTCTGTCATTAGAAATTGTGTTTAACTATCAGGTATTGAATGATTCGCTATTTCTTACCGTATTTAGATTTTAAGAATTCGTATGCTCGTTTTGATGATCCGCAGAACTTTTAAACCATCCAAAAAGGCAAACATCACAAGTTTTAGAATGAAATGTATGCTAGACATGAATGATAGCAAAATTTACTCAACCTTTAATGTTTGTTTGGTACAGAACTTATAATAAGTATATATTTTCCGGGGGTATTTTTGTTTAGTTGTTGCCTATGTTTAGCTAAATATCTGTACAGATTTAATATAAAGTCCACTCAAAAGATGAATTTTCCTTTATATCAGTTGGCCTTGAAATATTAGTGACTGAAATGGTTGAAGAAAAGGGTCATAGATCGATATTCCTAATGGATTAATAAATTGTAAGGGTAAATGCATTAGATCTTGAGCCTTAAAGTTTCCTTATTTCATTCTGTAATTTTTTCAATATTTATTGAATATTGAGGTTTTAGAAAATATTTTTCTTGAAAACAGAAAGAAAGGTGCAGAAACCTGGTGTAGCTGACTATAAATACATATAATACAAGAGAAAATAAGAATTGGACGCGAATGAGCAAATGAGACAAGAAACCGGAGTGGTATAAAAATTCCTTGCAGGTTCCTAGCTTAGGGAGATGCTAAGTTTGATGGGGTAACGCTTTGGGTGAAATATAGTTACTGTGCCTGGTAGCTTAGCGGTAAAGCATCTGACCGACAATCAGCAGACCTGGGTTCGAGTCCCGGCCAGGAATTCAAAACTTTTTTGCCTTGGCGTTATTTCTGTCTTCTCGGTAAAGGATCGCCTTCACTGTGCCTCCCTTTGATTCTGGATTCTTCTAATGTCCCTCTCTCTTGCCTTTAAAAACTCCGGTTTCTTGTCTCATTTGCTCATTCGCGTCCAATTCATATTTTCTCTTGTACTATATATATATATATATGTGTGTGTGTGTGTGTGTGTGTGGAAAACTCACAAAGTATCGCGTGAGTAAGCTTTGTTGCATATATATATATAGATATAGATATAGATATATAGTGATGTATGTTCACAAAAGTTGTACGCACTAATTTACTATTCATTTTACCACACTCAGGCGTCCAAACTAGCTATCATCCTAGGTCTCTTTGTTCAGTTTTCTTCTCTTATATCAACGAAATCCGTAGCCATAAAACCCTGGAAATCCTGCTTTCCAACTTTGTTATCTTGTCCTTTACCCCTCTGTTAGGTTTATTCGAATCACGATCTCTGCTCTATCTCTCTCTCTCTCTCTCTCTCTCTCTCTCTTTCTCTCTATCTATCTATCTCTTTCTCTCTCTCTCTATCTCTCTCTCTCTCGAACAGACATTTACTTCAAACAAAACTCCTTCCCCCAAAACGCAATTGGTCGCGCCAATGGGGAAAACAGACATTATTCTCATAAGTTTAGATACACATTACTAACCTATTCGATCAGATCATTTAGTTTTAACATTTATTCCCTCTACAGAAACAAAGTTATTTTATCAACCAGTGTGTAAATCAAATACGCAATTATTTGTTGAATACCCTCAAGGGAACTCAAATTCACGAAGTTGGAATCGTATAGCAAAGAAGTAATTGTTTTATCAATATTTGTTGCATCAACGGACAGAGCGACTTCAAGTAACTCACGTTAACTCAAAGGAAAAGTTAGCCCACAAACGACGTCAGCAAGTCACTCTCTTCGTAAATGGACAACACTGATAATTATTCCACTTTGGTAAGCACACTTTCCGCCATCTCCGTACCAGAGTTCAAATCCTTTTCCCCACAATCCTAGTTTACCCAAATTGACTTATTATTCAACCTCGACTTCATTATCACTGACGCCCACAAGCTAAAATAACTTATAAGACCAATTCCCTATTTGGTGATAGATGGCATTTCACTTATCTCGCCCTTCTCTTCGAGACACTATCCTGGGAAAGTATACCCCGACCACCGCACAAAAAATGGAGATGTTACCCATTGCTAACATCTGAGAGGCGCCCTTCTCTCAGATTTCCAGTATGAATGGAAGCAGCGCTAGCCCGTATAAAAGAGGGATTAGCAAACCTAGCTGCAAATATCATCCTTAGAACACTTTAGAGACCCGTCAAGAAGAAAAACGCCATCGCAGTGGCACAGTTCTCCTGCCCGCCCTCACACCGACTCCAATTACATACTCTCGCAACTCTCCTACATTTGGATACTGTATTTGTTGCTATCACAGGAATTTAGTTTAAATAGCACATCACCGTTATCCCAGGTGCTAACAAATCAGTGCCATGCCAGATTTCCCAGGCAGAAGTGATGGATAACGTTGCGTCATTGTGTGCTCCCTACCCATGTTTATACGTCATTGATACCAAAACGCGTAAGATGTTTTTAGTTGATACTGGTATACTGCTTCCATAATTAGTATTTTACCCGCTACCCAAGTGAAAAACCAGAAGGCCAAAAATCGCATATTCCACTCACCACATCTAATGGCACACTTGTTGGTACTTATGGCTCTCGAGCTTAAACTTCTCACTAGGAGTAAGGCGCAATCTTGTGTGGAAATTATTAAATTGTGGTGGGCAATATGATACACTAGCTGCTGAATTTCTGGCAGACTATAATCTTGTAGTATAATAAATTACATACCGAAACTATTCCCGTAAATTAAACTTTTGGCTCCTATACAGTGGTTTCACTATCATATAAATATATATAAATATATATATATATATATATATATATATATATATATATTTATATATATATATATATATATATATATATATATATATTTATATATATATATATATATATATATATTTATATATCTATACTACAAGAGGAATAAGAATTGGACGCGAATGAGCAAATAAGACACGAACCTGGAGGTTTTTTTTATTTTTTTCATTTATTTAAAGGCAAGAGAGAGGGACATTAGAAGAATCCAGAATCAAAGGGAGCAGAGGGCGGCACAGTGAAGGCGATCCTTTACCAAGAAGACAGAAATAACGCTAGGGGTAAAAGGTTTGAATTCCTGGCCGGGAATTCAGAACTAGAATAGTCACAATTCTTGTTTTCTTTTAAAGTTCCAACGCTTAACTCCAATAAAAGGCTTCTTGACATTTCTCTCTTTAAGGAAATGGCTGGTGGCGCTGTTGAGTATTTACAGAAGATTTTTCTAGCGGATTAAATTGGTTATCAGAGAATTTCTACGATTTTACCAGCTAAACTCTTCGGCCTCCATGATCCCCGATTGTAATCCCATGGACTACCTTGTGCAGGGCGCTTTTAAGAAAGACAGCAACCACTCTTATTACAACTCTAAGGCCGAGCTGGGGGTCAAGATTAAGTAAATTTGAAGATCTTCCCGGGAATACAGTGATGAATGCATAAGCCAAGTGTGATAGAACGAGTTGAATCTGTGTTAAATTCAACTCCTATCCCATATTAGTTAAAACCTCGAGGAGGCCCACGTGCATCTTCGATTCGAGGCTTGGAGTCTTATCAACAGCTACCGGACGCCAATGTTTAAACAAGGAGGTTATCGTCCCCCCCCGTTCGCCCCCATACGCCGACCTCGCCAGATCGAGTTAGGCTTATGGACAGATAAGGCATTTTTCCCCAGCCCAGCTGTGCGTTCCCTCGAAGCTTCCACCCCATTCTCCCCCACGCCAAGGAGATGTCGTGGCTATTTATATGGAAACTTTACCACTAAGATCAGATTGGAGATCCAGATTTTCGTCGCGAAACATCACCACGACCCTCTCTCCCTTTGTGCGCCAAGGGACCTCGACCTCGAGATTCACCATCACTTGTCCAGAAGGAGGACAATATTCCTTGAGTGCCAAAGGTTCGAGCCTTTAGTGACGCCAAGTCCCCAAGGCATCCCCCCCGCTGTTGTTCAAGGAGAACAGCATTAGAACAGCCATTGTTCGTTTTGAGCCCTTCGCCAAGAAACGGTTCTCATCCCCCCCCTGTTGTTCAAGGAGAACAGCATTAGAACAGCCATTGTTCGTTTTGAGCCCTTCGCCAAGAAACGGTTCTCATCCCCCCCCCCCTGTTGTTCAAGGAGAACAGCATTAGAACAGCCATTGTTCGTTTTGAGCCCTTCGCCAAGAAACGGTTCTCATCCCCCCCCCCTGTTGTTCAAGGAGAACAGCATTAGAACAGCCATTGTTCGTTTTGAGCCCTTCGCCAAGAAACGGTTCTCATCCCCCCCTGTTGTTCAAGGAGAACAACATTAGAACAGCAATTGTTCGTTTTGAGCCCTTCGCCAAGAAACGGTTCTCACCCCCCCTGTTGTTCAAAGGAGAACAACATTAGAACAGCCATTGTTCTTGAGCCCGTAGACAAGAGACGGTTCTCATCCCCCCCTTTGTTCAGTAGAGAACAACCTAGAACAGCCATTGTTCGTCAAGCCGTTCGTCGAGTAACGGTTCTCCTTTCCAAGACGCCACGTCAGGATCCTTTTATCCCCCCCCTTCGGCTGGAACTCGCCAGCGGACCGAATATTCCTTCAAGTACCTTCCACTGCACCCTAATGAAGTTACGTAAGCCAAGCGTCACCTTTTGAGTATTGATCCCTTATTTGTCAATTCTATCCTGTGCTTTAAATGGTTTATCGAACCATCCCATCTCTTTAACTCCATATTTGCTTTACCTTTTTTTGATCCCTTAAATCCTTGGATTAGCCCGAGTCTCCACGACCCTTTCCATTCTGTTTGTCAATATTTTCCGTTTTTGTGTTTGCTGATAGTTATTATTAATAAAACTCTATTTTATTAATGATAGCAATATTATTATCCTTGAGCTCAATTCCACTTCTTAAGCATTTTGAAGATACATAATATCGGCCGCCAGACAGTAAAAACGCACTCTAGAGATAATTAAGGAAGTTCCCTCAACGAATAGTGATATATGGTATATCGTCGGGAGTCATTCTACGACATATATATATATATATACTATTTAAATTTGGTATCAGGTGTGTAAGGTTTAACGCTATATCTTTGCAAACACTGGTCTCAGTCGAGTAAAGCATAGTGTTATTCGTTATAATAATAGAATATAGTAGTTCCCTTTTGTTTTAACGATTGCTATCCCCTTTTTTTTAAAACTTAAGAAGCTGGAGTAGCTCAAGGAACGGTTATAATAATTTGTTTTGTTTTTTTGTGATTTTAGTCAGTGGTTATTTAGATTGAGAAACCAAGTACGAATAGGTCAGTGCCCATATTTAGGTAGGCTAATTCTATAGAGGCATAATTCTTGTTGCAAGGAATTTTAGTTGGTTGACTAGTGCGCATCCAAGTGCAAAGATGACTCAGTTTGAAATCTTTAAAGCGCAAGGAGAGTCCTGTGGACTTTCCGGAAAAGAACTAACTGAGTACATTCAAGAGGAGCAAAGAAAAGAGGAAGAAAGAGAAAGAAAAAAACGGATAAGACAAGCTGACCATCAGATTGAATTAGCTCGGATTGAAGCAGAATTTCAAAGAAAAATGGAAGTAATAGAAAGGGAAAGAGTAATCCGACGAGAAGAACGCGAAAGAAAAATACAACGAGAAGAACGAGAAAGAAAAATACAACGAGAAGAACGAGAAAAAAAAATCCAACGAGAAGAAAGAAGGACGGACTCGCGCTCCTTCCCAGGAAAGCTGACGAAGTTTCCGAGCCCCGTAAAACCCCCAAACTTCTTTCCCCAAAACCAACAACGGGACTCCAAACCTCCCGTTAAGACTGCTCCTCCATCTCTCTTCCCGAAGCGACCAACCATATGCTTCACCTGTGGTGTAGAAAACCACATGAGCTGGAATTGCCCCCAAAATTCTAGGCTTAAAAGCGGACCAGCCCACCAAGTTCACCAGATTAATGCAACCCCGGCTCCCCCGGTGGTGCAGACCCAAGCAGAAACTTCTCCCCATCCGTCAGGCCACCAGGTAAATTTTTTTTTTGATAAAAGTTCAGCGGGAACTTTGAAATATAAGGAGGGCAGCGTGGACAACTGCCGAGTATCGACTCTCGTCAGGGACACAGGATGTACGTGCTTCATCGTGTCCGACGAACTCCTCCCAGTGGCCTCTAACCACGAAAAATTTGCGGTGGTACGTGACTACCTTGGGCGGGCGAACAGATTCCCCGTCGCTAGATGTTACCTGCAGTGTCAATATTATAATGGCTGGGCTGAAGTCATTGTAGCACCCATAAAATTCTGTTCCGTACTTATAGGACAGAGCCCCCAAGTAAGTTTCGACCCTGTGTTTCAGGCCGCCCTTCCTCAAGGCCGAGATAAGAAAGAAGCCCAGGAGCCCGTCCCCATCAGAACCCCGATACCGTCCGATTTCTCGGAGACCCCTAACCAGGACTTTAGGACGGAAAAAGAGGAATGTGATTCACTAAAACCCTTAGGTGATAAGGCCCCAGACAAGGACACGGAGACTGTCCCTGGACCCCAAGAAAAAAAGAACCCCCAACGCGCCCATGGAGATACCTTCGTAGAACTGGACGAAGCATCGGCGCTTGAAGAGGATTGCCCCGCGGAGTCCCTTAACGTAATCCAGACAGTGTGCATCCAACCTGATGCCGATTACCCTCCTCATTCCCTACCAGGCGAGTCTTTGGAACCCTCTGACCTGAAAAGTGACGCGCAGCTGACACCACGTCAGAAGAGTCGGATACAAGAACTAATTAAATGGAATCACCATTTACCCGCCCTATTAGCTCTTTTCGAGCAACTGCGTGAAAATGGCCTCACCATTGGCCCCAGCAAATACTATTTTTCTCACGAACCCATTAAATATTCGGGTTTCAAAATAGGACCAAGCCAGTTGGGTCCCCAAGAGGACAAGATTAAGGCAATCGCCGACATGCCCCTCCCGATTACAAAGAAGCCATTAAGATCGATCCTAGGATCAGCTTCTCCCTATCAGCGATTTGTTCCGAATTTCGCTGCAATTTCGGCCCCCCTATGCCCCCTTCAGGAAAAGAATTTCTCCGATCGTTTACGTTGGAATGATGTCGCTGTTTCCCATTTCAATCAGCTCAAAAGTAAGTTCATTTCTGCCCCCATTTTTAAGTTGCCCAACCCGGAAAAATCCTTTGGGGTTAAGACCGACGTGATTAACGAGGGCATTGGAGGTGTACTCCTTCAATACGTGGATGACAGAACGGGTCATCCAGTTGCATATGCTAGTCGTCAATTATTACCACGCGGAAAGAGATATGCCACTAGAGAAAAGATAGCTCTATCAATTATCTGGGTCATAGACAAATTCAAGCTGTACTTGATATGTAAAGAATTTCGAATAGGAACCGACCACCGTCCGTTAGCCTATATTAGGAATTTGAGACACTCAAACGGCCGCATCATGCGCTGGAGTTTACTCTTGCAAGAGTATCAATTTAAAATAAATTATATCAAAGGTTCCGATAACCAGGTCGCTGACGCACTCAGTAGGAATGCGTTACCGAATAGCGTAGAATAATTGTATTCATAGGATTAGTATCTCCATGTAGGTATATACCGTCTTGTACGACTTAATTTAAGATTCTTTTGTAATATAATTAATTAATGTATATGTCTGAATTTTGTAACAATCAATGTCTAATTTTTTGTATGTCTATATATTTGTTCTTATTAATTTACGTATAAATTATTTTGTCCCGTATGTCCTAAGTTTATATCATTTCATTGTTCCATGCCCTTTTTTTTTTTCTTTGATTAAGTTGTATTAAAGGTTATTTTCCCCTGTAATCTAAAGATCAAAATAATCATGTATTGAGGTAGTAGTAGTTAGGTGCAGGAAGATACGGTTGGTACAAGAAAACGAGTTCCCTACAACGGAGCTCTATCGTTGTCCCTTCTCTCTTTTTTTTTTCGAAGTGACAACTTCCCCTGGAATGGAGGGGTGTGATAGAACGAGTTGAATCTGTGTTAAATTCAACTCCTATCCCATATTAGTTAAAACCTCGAGGAGGCCCACGTGCATCTTCGATTCGAGGCTTGGAGTCTTATCAACAGCTACCGGACGCCAATGTTTAAACAAGGAGGTTATCGTCCCCCCCCCGTTCGCCCCCATACGCCGACCTCGCCAGATCAAGTTAGGCTTATGGACAGATAAGGCATTTTTCTCCGGCCCAGCTGTGCATTCCCTCGAAGCTTCCACCCCATTCTCCCCCACGCCAAGGAGATGTCCTGGCTATTTATATGGAAACTTTACCACTAAGATCAGATTGGAGATCCAGATTTTCGTCGCGAAACATCACCACGACCCTCTCTCCCTTTGTGCGCCAAGGGACCTCGACCTCGAGATTCACCATCACTTGTCCAGAAGGAGGACAATATTCCTTGAGTGCCAAAGGTTCGAGCCTTTAGTGACGCCAAGTCCCCAAGGCATCCCCCCCCTGTTGTTCAAGGAGAACAGCATTAGAACAGCCATTGTTCGTTTTGAGCCCTTCGCCAAGAAACGGTTCTCATCCCCCCCCCCTGTTGTTCAAGGAGAACAGCATTAGAACAGCCATTGTTCGTTTTGAGCCCTTCGCCAAGAAACGGTTCTCATCCCCATCCCCTGTTGTTCAAGGAGAACAGCATTAGAACAGCCATTGTTCGTTTTGAGCCCTTCGCCAAGAAACGGTTCTCATCCCCCCCCTGTTGTTCAAGGAGAACAACATTAGAACAGCCATTGTTCGTTTTGAGCCCTTCGCCAAGAAACGGTTCTCACCCCCCCTGTTGTTCAAAGGAGAACAACATTAGAACAGCCATTGTTCTTGAGCCCGTAGACAAGAGACGGTTCTCATCCCCCCCTTTGTTCAGAAGAGAACAACCTAGAACAGCCATTGTTCGTCAAGCCGTTCGTTGAGTAACGGTTCTCCTTTCCAAGACGCCACGTCAGGATCCTTTTATCCCCCTCCTTCGGCTGGAACTCGCCAGCGGACCGAATATTCCTTCAAGTACCTTCCACTGCACCCTAATGAAGTTACGTAAGCCAAGCGTCACCTTTTGAGTATTGATCCCTTATTTGTCAATTCTATCCTGTGCTTTAAATGGTTTATCGAACCATCCCATCTCTTTAACTCCATATTTGCTTTACCTTTTTTTGATCCCTTAAATCCTTGGATTAGCCCGAGTCTCCACGACCCTTTCCATTCTGTTTGTCAATATTTTCCGTTTTTGTGTTTGCTGATAGTTATTATTAATAAAACTCTATTTTATTAATGATAGCAATATTATTATCCTTGAGCTCAATTCCACTTCTTAAGCATTTTGAAGATACATAATATCGGCCGCCAGACAGTAAAAACGCACTCTAGAGATAATTAAGGAAGTTCCCTCAACGAATAGTGATATATGGTATATCGTCGGGAATCATTCTACGACACCAAGTTATGGAAGCGTGTTGAGGCCGTGGGGGAAGCTGAAGGCGACTACTTTGAGTAAACTTTCATCTCACATTAATAATTTAGTTGATGTTTCTTTTAAATTAAAAAACATTTATTTTAGTTTAAGATATTGCGGTGGTTTTTCTGTTATTAAAATCGTCCAATCTAGTCCCAACTCCCTGTAAATCATTACTTTGGCATATTGTTGACTTACACCTATTTAATTTTCCATTTTTAGTCTGCATCTACTACCTATGTTGAAACGACTGATAACAGATATGTCATTTTGGATTTTTTCTCTTAAAGGGAATATAATTTAGGACATTACTTTACCATGTTGTCCCCTCTATATTCATTTTCTGCCATGCCTACTCTTATAGAAGGAAGCTATAATCAAAGCTTTGCTTTGAGAATTTATATAAATCTGTTCTCATGTTCGTTTCTTTTCAATTTTCTTTCTCTGCAACCCATTTTTTCACTATATTTACCCATATTCAGCCCCAATAGGAAGGTTTCCTCTCGAAAGAGCATACATGAGTGTTGCAGTGACGTATTTAACTTACTCTACTCGGTAGGTTGTCCTTGGTTGGATTTGGATTTTAGATCATTTGTAGCAAATGCCTAATGGACATTTTAATTTCTAAAATTATCTACTAGATATTTCTATAATATAATTTTCAGAATTTGCTGTGTTAATATGTATATTTTATTATCTTGCTTATGTTATTTATAACTTAAAATAAATGGAAGGATCCCTTTTACTTTTCTCGTCTCTGCAGGTTTTCTTGTTTCTTACTGAGGCCATTATTGTTTTACTCTGTCCTCTTAAGTTATTCTAGTTCAATGACCTTATTACTATTACTGAGTGACCAAATGCCGAGCGTAGCCAGAATCATCAGCCATTGGTAGAAAGTTATGTAAGGCTTTATTAACACTCACTCCCGAACTTACCTACCCTCTAACCCTGGCAAAAACTCGTCTGCCTCTGCAGAATTTTATCTTAGGTTGGCACTATAGAGGCATTGTAACAGAACCTTTATGTTTTCACCCACTTAGGCACAAGAATTTGGACCAAGGTTCAATAGTGAACTCTATTTACTCACAACCTGATGAATATCTCATATATCGGAGAAATTTCTCTCGGCTATGTCTGGATGTGAGAAGTAGTTGAGATTTTTATCGTTGGTGATGCTTATACCTCTGATATTAATGCCCTTCATGGTTCTCATAAAATGCATAACAGTGGAGGCCACGGACGGTTTCTTGCCTGAGAAACAAATTTACCGCTCTTGTGTGCGTATAAACTTGCACTGAATTCCTCAAATGGTTTGACAAGAAATCAGTCTTCCCTATTTAGTTACAGATTACTACGTCTTAACTATCAACAAAATTGACGGTTTCCTAAGATTGAAAGTTATGAGAACGAGTTTCTTTGTTGTCTCAATATTTTATGCCTATTGGAGTTTAACAAAGTTTTCGAAATACTTCTTAGATATAAGAATTCGTCATTTGACAGAGTTTGGTGTTTTTATCACTTGTTTATGTTATAGTTCTACGACGTTGACTCTTAAATAGCTGTTGAAACGCGGTTTCTTTAGTTACCGGATTTTTTACTTTTTCTTAAACAATAGGAAGGAGTGGAATTTATAAGATGGACAGGGATGATAAAATGGGAGAAAAGTAAATAACAAAAACGTTTAGGGCTAAATTTCTATAAGAAAATTAAAGTAACTAGCAAGGAAAGAAGACATTCACTTTGGTGATAAAATTTAATGTGTTTCTCTATTTTTAAATTGGATTGTCTGTAAAAGATAGCAAATAAATGTCTAGGTGTGATTTCCATAAGCCTTAGTGCGAATCCAGTGTCCTTTTTTGTCTACTTGGATTAACCCGAGGCCACCTTGTAAGAAAACAGTTGAAGTCTTGTTATAACTTCACTACATGCTTTTTTCTGCATTTCCTACTACTAATAGTCTCTACTGCGCTTATTCCTCTCTACCGTCGGTTATTTCTTTTAAGTTAAGATTCCAAACCTTTTAACTTCCTTTAAATTTAACAAAGATAAACTTATTTTCAGTTAGTTTTAGAAATGTTCCCCCTATATTTCCTTTCGATAGACCCATTAATACTCGTAAAAGTTTCTTTACTATTTGTAATGCCTAAGAAAATCGCAGGGTGCCTGACAGCAGCCAAAACATGCGCGAGCCCTTCGTGTGTTTTAACTTCCCCAGAGTACAGGAGGCCATGTATGTATATTGGTTGGGGTGGAGGGAGGAGATCAAAATCCAGAGTTCAAGCATTTCTATCCCTTTTCTGAGCTCTCCAACTTTCTCTATCGTCGTGAATTCTTTACTATTCGACCTTGGAATTCCGTTACAACTTTCTCACTTTTCATATTATCTATCCATATCTTTCTCCATCCCTGTCTTAATATCTATCTATATATATATATGTATTGTTGTTTTATTGTGCTTATCAGTCATAAATAAGTTTTGCATATTTACGATAAAAGTCTTTTTACCTTTGGCGAAGCGCCAGGTCAAGGCGTCGCTTTTTTTCAATAGGAGCAAAGTTTAATTTTCCCCATTTAGAAACATGAAATAACCCATATAACCATGCGAAATATGGTTATTGACCCTGAAGATTTTAAATCTGCTATTATATTTGGCGCTGGGTGGCGTCATCTAGTGGCAGAAGACTCATTTAGCCATTTAAGTGATTTGAACCATGGGAAACCAATAACCATTTATCATCTTATCACCAAACACCACAGGTTATTGGAGGGACTTTCCCTTTTTTTAATGCCATATATAAATACCTTTTTCTTAATCCACCGTTTGTAAGATTATTAATATTTTCCTATCAATTTGTACTCAATGTTGGTCATTTCGGCACTTGGTAATAACCAATCGTCTCTCCGAGGCTTTCCTTATAATTTAATCGTTCTTTTTTATCTGCTATAACACAGTGTATTTCTTACCCGGCCGATTAAATGACTTCAATATAGTCCTCTTTCTCTACCGACCTAAGGCACAGATAATTATGTGAGGAAATGTTAGTTGTGTAAGTAAATACTTCATTAATCTATGCAAAATTGATGAGTAAACGAACAGATAAAAAAAATGGATAAATAGAAAGACTATAAAGAACCAAAATATTAAGACAAAGAATTACCGAATGAAATATGCATAGCTCGATTAATCAGGTGAAATATAATGCAATAGAACAAGTTCGGAAATCGACCATTGTAAATGACATTTGCGAAATTATCTTGTCGGTCTCTTATTAGAAGGATGGAATTCAGTACCATCTGTTATAAATCCTTTTCGACTATATAGATTTTTAGTAGCACACTCTTTTCTGCCATATTTACTACTGACAATAAGATTTTTTCGGCCATATTTACTACTGGCAATAAGACTTTTTCGGCCATAAGAAGCCCTAGCGAAACTTTTACGGCCCTATTGAATCTCAGGGTTACTTCTTTTTTATTATGTTAACTCAGGGTGGTAATCCTTCATTTTCCAGGCTGACTCCCAGGAATACTTAATTTTCGCGGCCCGAAAAAGGGTGTTATATTTATTTAGCATTGAGGAACGAAAGCTTGGGCTAAAATCTGGAAATTGCTTTTCCTCTTAGCCTTAACAAATGCAGTTTTGTGTTTTCCGGTCCTAATGCTCGCATGACGACCTGCGGGTATATATGTCATACATATTTTCAATTCTGATACATTCTGTACCTTCCTTACGAATCTCTCCTTTCGAATAATATACGAGTGATGTATTCCTTCTTTTTCTCTTTATTTTAAAAAATATATATTTTTAGCAATATTGAACATCGGCGGTACTCATTTTTCGGCCATACTGATTCATAACTATAATTTGTATTTTATGTCATATTGACTCCCAACAATACTACTTTTTCTGCCATACCGATGCCTATCAATAGTCCATTTTTGACCGATCAATACGCCATTTGGGTTACTTTGGAACACTGCGCTACTCTGTTTTCCACCATCTTGATTTTCAACCATACTCCCTTTTCAGTCATAATGACTAGGTAATACTTTCAAGTAATATTGAATATCTAAGATACTTCATTTTCGGTGACATGGAAATTCTGCCATACTTCCTTTTGGCTTTCATTGGGATTCTCCAATACATTTTTAGGTTATATTGAAAAGTATTGATTTTTCCTTTCCTATCATTTTCCATTCGATAAATACTTTATTTTCTGCTTTATAGATTCCATGCTAACCTTCTTTTTCGATCATATTGATTCTAAAGCATATTACTCCCTTTTTGTACATTCTAGTGATGCACCACTTTTTCTATATTAACTATTGATGAGACTCCATTTTCTCCTTATAGTCTCCCAGCGCTAAGCGCAATTATGGCCAATAAGATATCTAGAAATACTCCCTTTTTGGACATTAGATATTTATCTTTCTTTTTTCAATTAAATTGATCCCATGTGCTACTCATTTTTCGACCATGTTAAGTCTACTCGATGCTCTTCTTTTCTCCTCAATAATTACCAAAGATAGACCATTTTTGTAAATATAAACTCTAGGTAATGGTATTTTTTTATTATATTGCCTATACGGCGTACTTACTCCCAGTATACATATAACGTTGTGATATTACCATTTTTAGTCGTGAGCGACTCTAGATTTTACTAAGGCGAACGGTCGGTCCCCGTTTTGCTTTTTTTGTTGTTTTGTAATAACATTCTAACTATTTCACCGATTCTAAAAAAAAAGGAAACCATTATTGTATTTGATATTCTCTTTCGAAGGATATAATTGCCAAAATCCTCCCAAGCATGGTCTAGGAACTATTTTGTTTAAGCAATAACATCATAACTATTCGACTGCTTATAACGAAATTTAAATCTCTAATGTTATTTTACATTATCTTTCGAATGATATGATTGTCAAAGTCTTCCAAAGATTAGCTCATAAATTACTTGGTTTTTGCAATAAAATCCTAACTATTCGGTCGATTCTAACGAAATCGGCAACGCTTATGTTGTTTTAAATTCTCTCTCGAAAGATATATCTTTGCTAAACCTGTCCCATAACATCATAACTAGTCGGCCGATTCTAACGAAATTTGAAACCCTTATGTTTTATGTTTTTTACACTCTCTTTCGAAGGCTACAATTCCTAAATTTCCCCAATGCTGAGTCTGGCTGTTTTTTCGCTATAACATCATAAATATTCGGCTGATTCTAACAAAATTTTAAATCCTTATGTTGTTTTACATACTCTTACGAATGATATAATTGACAAGGTCCTCCCAAGGTTAACCCGGGTAATTATTTAGTTTTGGCTATAAAGTCATAACTATTCGGCCAATTCTAACGAAGTTTGAAACCTTCCTCTTGTTTTACCTTCTCTTTCGAATGCTATAATTGTTAAATTCCTCCCAAGATTAGCTAAGGAATTATTTTGTTTTGGCCATAACATCATAAATATTTGGCCAATTCTAACGAAATCTGAAAGCCCTATATTACTTCGCACTCTCTTTATAATAATATAATTGCCAAAGTCCTTCCAAGGCTAGCCTGGCAATTCTTTTGGGGGGTAATAACATCATAACTATTTGGCCGATTCTAACGAAATTTGAAAAAATTATGTTCCTTTGCATTCTCCTTTGAATTATATAATTGCCAAGATCCTTTCAATGTTATTCCAGGAATTTTTAAAAGTATTGAAGGTTGAAGGACTTAAATCAGAATAAGTGAGAGCACGCGACATTTTGTTTCGCAGAACTTTTTCATATATTAATTTGTCGCAATTTCATTTTCGGATATACCATAATATAAATTTGGTAGAGTTTTAATAGTCTTATCTGTGAATATGATCAGTTATTGATGTGGTTTAGTCGTAAAATCATATTGTTTTCGCCATTTCCGTGAAATGTTCACAATTTAAAGCTAGAACTCTCTTCCAGGGCCACAGATGTCCAAGCTGTTTCCAAAATGATATCTTTAATGTATATGTCATGTCATTGAATTAAAAAGAAAAGGTGGATAATTGTACTAGGAACTTATTCTCAACAATTTGTAAGGTAAATCTGTTTGGAATTTACACATATCTGGTTACCATAAAAGTCACTAATTTGAGTGTAAGGGACTGAGAGGAGATTCAACTCATTTCTGGTTCCTTTAGAAGCTGATTTTTAAGGTGAGTTGAGTGATGAAAATAAACAAAGTTAGATTGGCTTCGTACTGAAAGTGGTGAATTTAAAGGAATAAAAATTGTGTCTGTGTGTATGTACATACATGCATTCGTAATAATGCGTGTCTTTATGTTAACTTTTGTTTACCTTGAATTATTCTATAAAGTTGTTTACGTATATAAATGTTTTCCTATTTGATCATATTTCTAAAGTAATATAGATCTGCCCCAACGGAGCTCATTTTTAGTGTTTTTAATTACTTGTTTTTATACCAATTGGGTGGTTCTGTTTTGTTGATAGTTTATTTTTCTATTTACACGCAGGGAAATGCTGGCAAATTAATTCTTAGTGGTGTTTAAATAATTTGTATGTACTTTGACAAGAGTATTTTAGCCTCTTCCCAAATATAAGTACTAGTTGAGGAAATTAGGAATTATATTCTTTTCAGCCATAATATTTTTTTTAAATTTGGTCCATTGTATATTTAATTTATTCATCAATCTCTATTCTTCGCGCATTTGTAATCCGCTAAGATCCACTTCGTCGTGTTAACCACAGATAGAAGAGAAAATAAGAGTCTTAAGCGACTCTTATTTTCTCTCGTTTTTTAATTAGTGAAAACGGCCAAACAACATTGGTTAGACCTAGGTAATCATAGGTTAACCAAAACACATTGTTACCTCTAAAAGTCTCAACATCCCACTTTCATTTTACTACCTGGACATTGGATACATTCACTCTTCAAAAAGATATTCTTCATCTTTCGTTGATTTTTTAAAAAATTACGCCAATGGGTATTTTATGAGGTCCTGTCATTGCTATTATTCACTACCATCAATCTGGGATTAAACAGACCTTCACTCATTTACTTATATATATATATATATATATATATATATATATATATATATATAAATATTCAAACCTGAAATCTTCTGGAGGTTGGATCCTTATATTTACATGAATTTGAAAGACAAGTTAATAGTTTATTTCTATATTTCATCTAAAATAATAATTTGACAGAGAGGAGGCTTCCATTTGATCTAAAGTGTGCTTAGAAAGAAGTGTGCTCACTTGTCTTGCATTCCAACCTACTCTGGTAGGATGGGTAGGAAGAGCCTCTAAACGAGGTTATAATTCACTCAATTAATAAAGCAAAAGCATATGATCTATGTGGAAAGAAAAGAGAAAATTTTAGATTAGGGATTTGTGGTTATAGAAAGTTTCTTAGACAAGAGACACTCATGTGCAGCACACTAAAAACTTGCCTTAATTGGCAATAACACTAATATAATTTAAAGTGATAGAAAAAAAGGAATTTTGGAGGGTAGGGGCGTTAAAGTTGATTCTAAAACAACAAAAAACATATTGCTCCACTGAACTGATTTCCAACATTGACGTATCGGGGAAATGTCATATGTCGCAAAATTCGATACTTACTCAAAAAATAGAATGCCTAGAATAAGATATTTTATTTTTCATATTAAATCGATCTAAGTGCAATCTTAGCTGGGTGTTCTAGTGCAGCAAGCGACCGTTACGCGATCATATTTTAGTGCTACTTAATGTGATGCAAATTAAAGATCGTGTTTTCATTGGTTCGACATTCGCTTCCATCCTCACTCCTCGCCAAATGCCACTTTGACCGTATATCTATAAAATATGCATTCACGCAAACAATGAAGAAGATTTTCTACCTGACTTTGTAAACAATAAATAATATATTACATAATTTGAGTGGCTGTGTATAACTAAATGCTTCAAGACAGCTAATCTTGTTCATAGCCCCTATCTCACAATTTACAAAGGTTTCTTGGCATTGGATTTCAGAGGTATAGCAATATAAAATCTTTCTTCTTCATAAAATCAGAGAAAATACAAAGAAAGTGGGGATGATAGAGAGAATAAAGATGCATAAATGTTAGATATTCCACGTAGAAAACTCTTTATGCCAGAGAGAAAATGGCTGTAAAACTCACGTAAATTTTATTCCTTCTATAGCGAGTGATAATCTCTTCAGCGGAATTACTAAAACCAAAAAGTATCAAAGAATGGTTTGCGATTTTTAATCAAAACTGTTTTTAGAAAATTTGAGAAATTCGTGGGAACAAAGGAGCGAATTTTTTAAATAAGGTGAGTTAATGAAAGACTCTTCAGATCTCTGAGAATTAATTGAGAAAGTAAGTAAAGTAATGTCGAAAATACGTATTTGAGAATCAAAACAAAAGAAAGGAAACGAAAGGAACGAGGGAAAGAAAACAAATTCATTATAAATTAAGGAATAGAGAAAAGGTAAACCTCTAATTTCTCTTCATATAGGAAAACTACAATTTCTTTTAAATGATGAATGAAACTAGCTAAGCAACAATGAATTTTGAATAAGTGGAGAAATAAAATTAATGCCAAGAAATATATAAACGAAAACTGTGGATAAAGTGCATATAATTATGGCAAAAAATATACTCAACTGAAATAGTAATAACCTTCATCAACCAGAAAAAAACAGGATCTAGATAGTTGTTTAGAAATCTTTGTTTCGTTAGTTTTCCTTAGTTCTTTGTTCATCGTTAGCAGGATCAAGATAGTTGTTTATAAATCTTTGTTTCATTAGTTTTCCTCAGTTCTTTGTTCGCAAAAGGGAACATATTTTTAATCGTGATCAGCTCACATTGCAATTTGGTTTTCTCCGTCCCAGTAAATTCACCATAAATTTACACTCAACCCATTGTAAGGTTATTAAACGCATTCATGGGAGTCTTTTTCCTTTATAGATTCTAGATAAATCGTCTTCGCTTATTAATGCATAGTTTGCCAAAATTTTTGGTTGGCTTTGTAATACGCACTGCCCGTGCGACAAGAATAGGATTTTTCCTCTTTTACCACAAGGAGATAGGGGTGAAAAATGTTATAATGATGTGAACTTGGGCAGGGGTTATGATCGTTTACGCTTTTTTAATTACGTGCCATTTGACCACATTTTTGGTAGGAGGGGCTGAGGGTAAATATTTTTCATACATTTTTAATTTCTATATCTTGACCCCTCTCTTTGCAGATCTCTGTTTAAAAACTTTGGTCGTTAGAGAGGGACTTGTGGTTATCGCTGTCTCAAAACTTCAAGGATCAGTTTTATTTCTCAATGACTAAAGAATGAATTCGACATCTAAGCGTAATTTAATCCTTCAACCTTTTCTAATAGTTCATGCAATATCACGTTCTATCTTTTAAAGTATTTTTTTATTTTTAAAGATATCTCGGTTTTACAAGTGGCAAATTTTGGACCCTGGCAGTTTTTGGAAGATTCTTTTCCTTCCCAACAATACAACAGATTTAACTTCGGTAGCACTACGATAGTAACTTGTTTGATGTCGATCGATCATGGTGACTCATTCGAGTAGAAATTTTTTGAGCTGCATTATTCTTAAATATTCGGAGAAATTAAATTATATAAAAAGTTATTCATAATTTGTTTCTTGTTAGTTAACCAAATGTGAAGCTGGATTATGTACTTATAAGTTCGATTAATACTCTTAAGACGAATGAATATAACGAAGAGAAGCTGACGCTAGTTTATTTATACAGCGTCAACCGTTATGTTTCGCATGGGCCAAGACTTCTCCCCTCCCCTTTTCCCGCTTCCCCAAGACCCTTAGAAGTCACTCGCAAAAAAGGATTTCGGTCAGCAGATTTCGTAATTTACGAGATTGGTGGTGAATACTGTTAATATAAACATAGGAGGGTGAGAGGGCCTTTAGAATGAAAATCATGCTACCTAAGGCTTTATCGGAAAAAATTTAGGTATAAACTCATTTCCCCCTCCGATTGTTTATGTCTCTTTTTCGCCAATTAGACGAAATCTCACCTTCTCCGTGAGTAAAGCTGAAGGGGCGAAGTGTCACAGCACTGAAAGTTTATGCATTAAGAGAGGGGCTTAACTGTGGGCTAGTGAGGGTTCGCCCCTTCTAAAATCCTTCGTCTACCCTCCATCCAGGGGATAATCAACTTATATATAGTTCGATCTTAAGAAATTTAGAGAAGAAGCCGTGTAGCCATTGAGAGAAGGAGACTAGTCCCTGAGTAAAACAGAGAATCAAGAAAATAGTTGCAACCAAGCCGGACTTACCCTCCCGAGGCTGTTTTTTTGGTCGCCGCAGAAGAGCAGAGCATTGGTAGCCAGACCAAGTCTCCTATCATTCCTGTCCAGCGAAAATCCTCTATCTCAGTTTGCTTAATACGCAGAGATACCCCTCACCATTAAGAAAAACCAAAGTAAATTGCCATTCGAGATTAGATTCACATCTTGTTTAAGTCTCATCGTGGACAAGCCAGAATTGGTAACACAGAAATCGGGTTACTCGTAACTTCCATTCATCCAAGATCCACTTCGTACTCGGCCGTAAACCACGATATGCTCTTTAGAACAACATAAACTCCTAAAATTAGAAAGAAATTAACCTTGAATCTTTTGATCAATTATCTTCCAGTTTATTGAATTTCTTCTCATTTCCTTATATGTTGAAGTTTTTCCCACATATATCTCCAATGCAGATACACCCATGTGCACTTTGTCAGCTTTTTTAATATCTCCAATATGTTCACCTCTTATCTTGATTCTAGGTAGTTGAGAGAGCCAACTTTGATAAAGAGTAAAACGTAGCAGGATAGATAAGAGCAAAGTAAATGACTCTGGTGCGCACAAATTTTTAGCCTTTTAGTCAGGGGAATTTTGTAATTTGGTCTGTAGTTACCATACACCATTTATGATCGGACACCGGAATAAAAGACGTGTGCGTATGTGTGGATCTGCCAAGGGCCTGTCAGAAAATATTTAAAACGAGAAAACTATGTGGAGTGTCTGAATGAAACCTGTTAGGAAAAAAAACCTGCCTGTTAACGAATATTCTTAATCTAAATAATAGTTATTTTAATTCAATTTACAACTGGTAAGAAAATATATTTGTTTTTACTAAAAAACTTTAATAAAGTTCCTGAAGTAGTACCCTAGAGTTGATATATAAAACCTTTTAATTTAAACATTTGAAAAATTTTTCTGATGGCTTCCACTTGCATTTTAATCCCACAAGGGCCTTTGATCTAAATGACACTTTATTTATCCTCACGACTAATTACAATCTCGATCCAAAGTTTAAATACACTTAGTTTGCATTTATTTCTCAGCATAAAATTTCATTCAAAATGCTTTACACATAATAAATCAGCAGTAGCTACATTTTCCTTGTGTAGCAAAATATTGACCTAATTCAACAATGTTGTGAAGGTTTCTCTGATTTATGTATAAAATGCAAAAATATTTTATTTTGGGGAAGATCAGAGAGGTAATAGCATAAATGGGCTCTGTCTTTCAATCTCAGTATGTAAGCTACGCATAGTATTGGTGTAATCAAACCAGAACTTAAGGACCTTAAACAACACAGGGACGAAAATTATTAGAACATTTCAAACTGCTGGGTCCAGCAAGAAAGAGTGGTTGTGCAGCTGTACTACAACAAAAATGCTCTTTTGTTTCCCATATTTACTATTTTCTGTATCTAGTGAAATTTGTGGGTAAAAGAAGGATATTGCGATTTAAATAATTTACCTAATGCTTAAGGGAAAAACGAACGATCAGCAGCACATTAGGAAAGCCAAATATCATTAAAAACATTTAGATCTACACTAGTCAACTTTCGCTTAGATAAACAGAAGTCTGGCAGCATTGAAGTTTACAATAAAAAGTTTAAAAAAACAGAAAAATATTAAAAAGTTGATTAGTGCTACTTGTTTCTTGATTAACCAAGAACTTGCTTTTTGCGGAGATAATGAACCTAAATCATCATTAAATCGTGGAAACTATTTTGAGTTATTGAATTATACTGTAAAATTTTAGAAAAAATCAGTTTTTTTCTGAGCTATATAATAGGATACAGAATGACTTGATTGAAGCACTAGGTACGGTAGTAGAAAATAATATTAAAGAAAAAATCGTACAAGCTTCATTCATTGTTATAGAAGTGGATGATAAGATTGATATTTCATGTACAGCTCAGTGTTCCATCGTTTTGTGGTACGTGCTTAACTCTGATATCAAAGAAGTCTTTATATGATTTGGCATTCTTAAGGAAAAAAATGTTGGAGGTGGAACGGAGTGTATATTTAATAATTTGGATATATATGGCGGTGTTGATAAACGTGTAGCACAGACGTATGATGTGGTAATAGTGATGGCATCAAATTCAAATAGTGCTTAAGATATAGTAAGAGTAAGGCATCAGCAACTTTATATCCTCACTGCTATATCAGTCAGCAAATACATAGCTGAATGTGCAAGCCTTTTCAAGACCAGTGAGGCAAATGCATCATTTTCCATCACTCTTCAAAACGAACGCATTTTCTGAGAGATAGTGAGAAAACGCATTCCAAAGGCAGCACCAAAGACATGAACTCGAATTCAAAACTAATCCAGTCTATTTTACAATAATATGGCGACCCTGTATATAATTCCCAGCACGGGCATGAGAAATATAGTATTCTACAGTATTTGCTAGTATTCGCCAGAATCAGCCAAGCGACTCCCGCACCCTAAGGGCTGGCAGGCAAGAAACATTTATTCAGAATTAACGACAGTCAAGCAACATGAAGACTCGTGCTTCTGCAATAACCAGCTCAATTCCTTCTGGCGAGAATACTGCCTCGATCGAAACCCTCGAGGCTCACCAGGGAAATTGTAAAACAATTACGTTTTCTCTCTATCAACTTCAAAGACGCGCGACGCAATTCGACCTCGAAGATTCAACTAGGATCCTTTCCTTCCGTTTTCTTTCGGTTAGTCGTTTGTGCATGCTCGCAGCGGGTGCAGAAGCATCCATTGAAATCAATTAATCTGGTGTATTTCGCATAGTGTCTCCTTTGTCTTTAAATTTGATTGTTTATATAGTAGTAAATATTATATTTGTTTCCCCTGTTTGATTTCCAGATCCACATAGCTATTTGACCCACGCCATAAAGGGGCATTCCAGTCGCTTGCTTGTCGCCTCATTTCCCCGCATCCACGGAGGCAAGGGAAGGTCAGAGAGCTCATACTTGATCTACGACGCCCATACTTCCTTACTTCCTTTTATAACAACTTTAAACTTGATGGTTGCTTTTTAGACACCTTTGGCTTCATAACTGACGACAAGTTCTCTTTCTTGTTTAAATAGGGGCTGTTCCTGGGCCATTTAAGCACTTGAATATTCTTTTCCGACAGATAATCTGTCACTACTCGCGATCTATGACAAAGAACTCCATCGTGCAGGAAAATTGCTCACCTGTGCATTGTCATGTGAATATCCAACTTGTCTTTAAGCATCTCAAGTATCTTTCACCATTGATTGTAGCTTTTGTAGGTAAAAAGTACAGTCCAGTTGTTCCAGTATAACTAAACTCCCCCCATACCATCTGGCTGGGAGGATGTTTCATCATAGGAACCATGTAGTTTATTTCAAATCTTTTGCAGATTGGCTTCCGTTCATGCTGCTGACGTGATGTAAACTAGTGGGATGTATATTCATCGGAAAACATAACATTGCTCCTATCATCAGCCGTATAATGTCGATACCTTCGAGCAAAATGCAACCTTTTCTTTCTCATGGCTGCAGTTAGTTTGGATTCTTGGGCTGGTTTGTGACTTTTTAACTTAAATTCATTACACAACTGCTATGAAACAGTGCTAACACTTGCCTTACACCCTTATTGAAACAAATTACCCTGATTTTTTGGCAGGAACTATAGGGAGATCCTGAAACAATTAATTTCATCAGGTTGTCATCTCTCTTGAACGTTCTTTGGCCGCCCAGTTCTCTTCTTATATGAATAAGTGCTATCATTGTTAAATTTATTAATTGCTATATGCACAGCACTCTTGCTACAGCGCAGATTTTGACTAATCTTGCGTTCATTGTAACCTTCTTCGTGTAAAGTTTCGATTTGAGCACGACGAACACTAGAAAGTGAAGCTTTTTTGCCTATTTTTAAGAAAATCCTAAAGGCATATTAACGCACGCACAACCTCACCCTACATGCGTCAGTTGGCAACTGGCGTGTAAAATGGCGTTATTTACATATAACCAGCGAAACACATGCATACCTTTGTTAGGTTTTCTTAAAATGTTAAAAAGCTACTATTATTGAAATATATGAAATATCAGGGATGATCTTCAACATTTGCAAATGTCTGTGTTATTTTACAAACCATTATGATGTTTTACATTCTCTTTCGAATGAAGTAATTGCCAAAGTCCTGCCAAGTTTAGCCAGGGAATTATTTGGCAATAACATCATAACTATTTGGCCGATTCAAACGAAATTTGAAACCCTTATACCTTCGAAAGGTATAATTTACAACGTCCTATAAAGCTTACTCCGGTAACTATTGAAAGTTTTGAAAGTCGAAGGTCATAAGTCAGAATAAACGAGAGCCGCGAGTTCGGTCAGCTGACCTTGTTTATAATCTATTCACCATTAAAAAAATAAAATATCTTCTTCTAGCCGTAGCTACAGCGAGATTTTATGTAGGTTATAGAAAAATTTGTAAGCACAAAGTCTACACACCTATTTCCTGAATTTGCTCCCAGACCTGATTGGGATATCTCCTTTGGCACTATACCATAGGAAAAAGAACCATTTCTCAAAGCTTTCCCAGAAGTGATCAAGAACCAATCGGAGGGAAAGGAGAGCTAGAAGAATTATGTGCTCTTGCGGTTATTAACACGCCCTTTCACTTACTTTTGGGTATTCAGTCTTTTATAGTTCCATAATTTACCGCCTAGAAAACTAATTTTAAAAACAGTGTAACAGTCTCTGCCAATCTGATCTTTATGGTTGCTTCATTATATGGTCTGCGACCATAGTCCAAATATAACATGCTAGAACACAAGATCTTGGCAGAAAAGTCACCACTGATTACTCTCCTTTTCATTATAAAAAGGCAAGGGCAGCAGCTATTCATGGTACAAGTGAGTTTTACATTCGTGAATGATCGCGGTTAAAGCTTGCAACAGAGTGGCCACAATGATAAACTTCGAAGCTCGGCATCCGTTGAGATTCACTCCATAACTTCATGGCAACGATCCCTATAACATCACCGAGTCAGGCTCGATGCCAACATGAATCGATGTGCGCGCCGCATCAAGCTCGTTGCCGGTATGTATTGTTGCAAAACTCCTCACGCCATATCGGATAATAAAAACGTGCTAAAACTACATATTTACTCACTTTCGATTGTAGGAACCATGGAATGAAGTGTTAGGTAGGAAACACAATCTTTTGTCATTGCCGGCCCACTCTTTAAAATTACACTGTACAACAATGAAAACAACACGAAAATGAGAATAACCTTTTCTAGGGGTATTTTTTTCGTAAATCAAGAATCTAACATCCGTCTCTTTCTGAGACCCTCCAGTTTCTCATAAATTATTATCTTACTTACGTTATAAACGGAATTTGATATAATGGAGTGTTCCTGAGGTATTTGTTAACCTAACCTATGAAATTTATGAAAGAATACCCAATATTTTTTCAGTTATATGGTTCCAAATCCGTGGTAACTTAAACAAAACGCTTGATAATTTTGTAACTTAATATAAATGCTTCCTACTTTTACTTTTTTATTTATTATTTGTTGCTATTACTATTTATATTATTTTTCACATACTACACTGTTTTTTTCTTTAAAGGAGACAGAGCTAAAATGACTAGAGAATGAAAAAATGCCCCAGACAGTTTCTGTTATATATGTGGATCAGTTACATTAAGACAACTCAAGAGGCAGGTGACTAAACATGTGAATAAACTCCAGGAGCCATACGTTGGATGTAAACTGGGTGACCAGGACAATCGCTAGTCGCCTCATATATGTTGTGTCAGGTGTACAAGTTCAGTTTCTGCCTGGGTGAAAGACAAAGGGCCTGGCCTAATGTTTGGCGTATTAATGGTCTGGAAGGAGCAAAAGAACCATTAAACGATTTGTTACTTCTGCTTAATAGACATTAAAGTTGGATATTCAATCTTTTCTTTGCTGGTCTTTAATATATTTTCAATAGATGTATAAAGTAATCATTCAAAATACATAGTATCTTATTTCACTGCAGGTCACAATAGACAAGGCAAGAAATCTATCATGTATCCAGACCAATCATGTATCCAGATCAATCATTTTTCAACCACAGCATAAAAAACTAGGCTTAATGAAGCAATTTACAAAAGCCCTGCAACATAAAAAAACATGTTTCCAGTCCTACAAACCGATCTTCCCTAGAATAAGTAATGCAAAGATTAAAGAAGACATTTATTAGCCCTCAGATTCTCCATCATATAGCTGGTGAGGAATTACAGGCGATAATGGATAAAACTGAGCTATCGGCCTCGGGATGCATTCTGGTAAAGTACCAATGGGCCTTGCGAGAGCGTATAGTGGAGATCTTAATCAAGTCCTAACAAGATCTAGGATGTATTATGTCATTGAAGATACACCTTCTTCATTCTCATCTGCCCTTCTTCCCAAAGAATGCAGCAGATGTGAGTTATGAACATGGAGAGAGGTTCAATCAAAATATAGCGTCAATGGAAAACAGGTATAAGAGAAAATGAAGCCCAGCTATGCTGGCTAACTTCTGCTGGAACTTGAAGCGTAACACACTTGAGACGTCTTACAAAGTAAGAAGTAAATACTAAAATATAGGTTAATACATTGTATAATACTAAAAAACATGCTGATTCATTATATTTTCATGAATAATTGCAATAGACAGATTTAATCTGACATTGGGAGCGAAATACATTTATGGTATCGTGGAAATCGGTATCAATTGCATTATTATTAAATCGGCCATTTCCAATAAGATTTTACGCTATAGAAATTTTTTTTATAAAATTCGAATTCAGCACACTCAACTTCAAATAAAATGCACATGAAATCCATGTTATTTTCTTGAAACTGAGATTTGTCGTACAGTGTTATTAAACTGAAAATAAGATCAGCATGGCCATAACTAATGAGCCCGAAGTCACCAGGAGCCGGTACTATTTTGAAGATATGTAAAGGTTTCGCGGAGTATTTTGTATTATTGATGAAGACTAGCGATCGAGTAGTTTGTGTTAGTCGCCCTAGGGTGAAGAGGGGCACTTCTGCGTCAGGATTATGTGGATTAAACTACCTACCCATTGGCAGGTTCATTAAAATAAGGAGAGTGTGTTGTATTGTCAAGACGTGAGAAGAAACATCAGTCTTTTGTTGGCATGTGTGCGATAAACTTCCTGAAATGTCCTTACATCAAAGGGTTTAACTACAGGCTTTGCAGCAATAGGTGGCTGTAAGCAGATTTGTTCTATAGTGTTTAACCCTTTAAGTAAATGATTAAATTATAGCTTCCATATTATGAATGTTAAATTGAGGTCTTCAAAAACATAACATACACAGTCCCATTATCTCTAGTGGTATTTGTAGCATCAACGTTACTTGTGCCATTATCAAGGCTTCTGAATCTGGTGAGTGCGAGGTGACTAAGGTACAGAGTAAAAAGATTACCGTATTATGGTCGAAACAAAGCCACTACATAAATAAAAAATGTAATCAGCAATTTTCCTATAGCATCCATGTCAATGTGGGTAGGTAAGAGTAAAATATATTATTTGATAAAAGTCCTAACTCTAGTTTGAAAGTAAAAATTACATTTTCCTCAAACTTTATATTTTAACCAAACCTTATTTATTTGTGAAAATACATAGAAGTCTAAAAGAATTAAACTATTTTTACAAGACTTATTTTATGTGGAAAAGTATGAGGAGAGATTTAACCAAAACATATTAAATTTACCATCAAAAATGTATCTTTTTACTCTTTCCGAGCCATTCTATCTATACTGATCCAGGCAAAATATACAGTTCTTTTGTAAAAATTTGTGCTATGAGCCAAATTGTGACTGACTACAACAACAATAGGGCTCGTGTTAGTAAAGGTGTTATGAATCAAAATCCGACTGTCTAAAACAATATAAATCCCATCAACGACATCAAAACCCCTATATATAGTCTTGTAAATTGCAACCTACAACAGCAGAAGACTATATGATGAGGTACATCTCTCTTAAATCTGGACTGCATTAATTATATTAAATGGGATATAATTAGTCGATGTGAAAGGTAGAAGCTATCACTGAAACAGTTGATCGTCACCTAACCTACTAGAACTCCAAATAAGATCGAAGGCAACATAGAGTTGAATTCCTGATACATTGAGTCCTCATAGAAATGATAATAGTTTAAATGCCTATCAGATGGAGTAGCAAGCGTACACTTAATTCTTTAGGAAGCAAAGTTTTAAACCGTCCAATTACATATGAATAATTCCTAAACAGAATCAAAGCTCATTTTATGTCGATCATAGAGACTAATGAAAATGTCCGGAAAACTCTTTATGCGGAGACGTATGAAACGGAACAAGATCTGTTTGAGTTTACACCTGCATAAAAATTCAAAATTACAAATACTATGTTGATAAAGAAGCAATAGCATAGATGGACGTGGAAAAGGTCCAATGTATGAGATATTCATTGAAATGATTACATACAAGTAGAGAAAAAATATCACCGTCAATAATTTCATAGACATCAATTAAGTAAAAGTGAGTGACCATAGTGTAATCAGATGAAGTATATACATAATATTCAGTAAAAGAGAATAAAACTTGACATTATAAAATAAGCCCATTAAGATCCAGAAAGTTATTGTTTTAGAATTTCAGCGCGACTTTCATAAAGCATACCAAGAAAATGCCATTGGCCACAGTAATACTAGCAATATACAAGCGATGCATCATAACTTCATAAAACTCATGAGAGACAATGCTGAAATATATTGGAAAACAATAAATAAGAGCAACAACCTCACCCAAGAATAGCTAAACCTAATAAAGTGAAATATACGGAAGACAACACTAAAAAAATGAAAGGGATATAAAATGCCTAAAATAAGACTTCAAATATATAAATTCCGCATAGTAAATATAAAAGAGGAAACCGACACAATCATCCATGATCAAGAAAGAATAGCTAAAAGAACTAAGAAGTACTATGAAATGTACTCAAGCAATAACACCATCAAGCAACAAAACCAACCAACAACACCATGATAGCTCTTCCTTCCTCAAATCCGAATTGGATATTACAATCAATTAAATTAAGAGCCACAAAACACCACCTAGGTACAACATCACTTCTGACTGCCTCTTCACTGAATGTCTAAAACAAAGCAAGACTACGAAAGACTAGCACAATGCGATAATAATATAATAATACTTCTACACAAAAAGGTGATCAGACAGATCTAGAATTACAAAATAATCAAGCTTCTCTCGTGTGTGTGTATATATATATATATATATATATATATATATATATTCTTCAAAAAGTACACTACTAATAGACTGTAAAAAATCAAGCTAGATGACAAACAACCGAAAGAATAAGCTGCCTTATTAAAAGGCTTCTCAGTGATTTAACATATATGCTATCAATCAACCCATTAAAAAAACTTTAAAATACAATACAACTTTTTACCTTGTATTTGTATACTAACAGAACACATTTCTATTAAAGGAAACACCAGTGATTAAAACATCGTCGAAGATTGAAGGTTTAGGTCCGGTCTACATAAATATCATAAAATACTATGCAGATCCTACCTACATTAGATTACATAAGAATTCAGATATCTTTCACTTTCAGAAAAATGTAAGACTAAAAGAAAATTCTATCCGAAAAATTCTCTGGCATTTTCACCCTTGTATTTGTATACTAACAGAACACATTTCTATTAAAGGAAACACCAGTGATTAAAACATCGTCGAAGATTGAAGGTTTAGGTCCGGTCTCCATAAATATCATAAAATACTATGCAGATCCTACCTACATTAGATTACATAAGAATTCAGATATCTTTCACTTTCAGAAAAATGTAAGACTAAAAGAAAATTCTATCCGAAAAATTCTCTGGCATTTTCACCCAAATGAGTATACGAGGGGGAGTCAAAAAGTTCTCAGATAAATGGCATAAAATTTTTATTTGTAATAATACTGTAATCATTTTTCTACATAAGCTCCATTAACATCTATACACTTTCTTAATCTATGAATCCAACGGTAAAGACCATCTTTGTAGAATTCACGGGGTTGTCTCTGGCACCAAGTAATGACCTGCTTTTTTGCTTCATCTAATGATTGAAACCGGGTTCCTTTTAGGTGTCCCTTTAAATTTGGTTAGGTTAGGTAACCTAACCTAACCTAACCTAACCTAACCTAACCTAACCTAACCTAACCTAACCAAATTTAAAGGGACACCTAAAAGGAACCCGGTTTCAATCATTAGATGAAGCAAAAAAGCAGGTCATTACTTGGTGCCAGAGACAACCCCGTGAATTCTACAAAGATGGTCTTTACCGTTGGATTCATAGATTAAGAAAGTGTATAGATGTTAATGGAGCTTATGTAGAAAAATGATTACAGTATTATTACAAATAAAAATTTTATGCCATTTGTCTGAGAACTTTTTGACTCACCTACGTACAATTGGCGTGGCAAAAGTCATGGACTGGAACGTATATTTTCTTGTAGAAGGCGCTGAGCCATTTGTTCTCGTACGGTAAGCACACAAGTGATTACTGCGACAGTATATTTTGCTCCATCTGCCAGCCTCAGAAGCCCAACGCGAAATTTTCATACAGGAAAACGTCCTATTCCACAAAGCCAGTTCGGTGAAGACTTTCATGAACGACACGCTCCTTCCTGTTAAGAAATAATTACATTGACTCCTGTCCTAAATCTCATTGCAAATGTTTGGAAGAGACTCGGAAATAGATCTAAATCAGGGAAACAGAAAACATTTCAAGAACTTTGGGAAATTCAACAAAATGATATAAGCAAGAATCTCATAAATTTATTTTTTCCTATGGCCGGAAATATAAAATATATTCGAGAATAAAGACCTTTACAATAAATATTAATTACTTGTTCAAAGATTTGTATTAAAGATTTAATAATTATATTACAACAAAGTTTTTCAGCTTCCGTTCAGATCATTTTAGACTATAATTCTTTGAGTAAATTGCTTATCTGCTGATAACTTTAGTTTTATTCTACATATTTGCAAAATATTTACCCATACATAGTTTGTACCACTAGCTTTTCCAAACCTTAGGTTTTCTCTCTGAAAAGGAAAAGTTAAGGAACATATTGTGATAGAAATAGAGCGTTTAGATCTTTTTGGGTGGTACTGTACATTAATTTCTCAAGTCATTGGTTGTAATGTTTTAAGCTCTCTCCTTTACTCAATTATGACTCGGAAAATATTTCATGACCAAATATATATTTTGATCTAACAAGTCCCGGTTCAAATTGGATATGTTGGCAAGAATGCCAAAAAATTCCCTATCTGGAAATATGGAAGTAAGTGAATAATTGAGATCTGGATTTGCTCCAAAGTCTCAAGAAATTTTCTTGGTTTAAGTTCCACTTATTCACAAACTCTTATCTGAATGTGTCAATAATCTTTAGATATATCTTTTCTATGTCTAAAGAGCAGACAATTAGAAAAACATACACTGGTGATCACATATCCTTCACATAACTCTGTTAGCGGAGGTATGATTTTTTAAAATTTCAATGGTATTTTCCAAAGAGTTAATTAGGTCTGTTTAGTGTCTACTCAACAGCTAAAAATCTTGCCTAGTTATCTTTTAACAAGTAAAATATTCTCTCATTAAAATGTGAAAACATTTTGGGTTTGAAGTTGTTATATTTCATAAAGTGGTTCTCAACATTAACTTAGGCGAAGGTTTATATAATGGTCAAATTCTTCCTACCGCGACTTTCATCGAATTAGCCAATGTTACAAAACCGCATTAGATTTTCATTGGTTAGTTACTCTTAAATTCTGCGAATGAACACACTATGAGTTTGAATTTTTCCATCAATTTTCTTCGGTTCCTATGTTAAAATCTCTATTCAAAACCTTTAGATTTATATGACCTCAACCTTGGCCACGATGCTTAGCATTTCTTTCAAAGGTTCAGTATGGGGAGCAAAAATTTCTAGCTATCTTGTAACCCTCCGTGCTTGTATTGCGTAACCTCATTGTATATAATCCCGATATTTTCATGAAAATGTAGATGAGGGTATTTTCGTTCTGGTGTCAAAAAATACCTGTGTATACTAGCTCGGCCCTCAGTCATACACAAGCACGGGCAGACAGCTGACCACAGGCTGCTGGAGATATGTTTGGGTGAAACGAGTGCGAATTATGGTTGACCGGGTCTAGATTAATGGCTTGCCAAGTTGCAATTCAAAAGATATATAGAGACAATACTCCCAAATATAATTTTAATATATATGAAAAAAGGGCAATTTATATAAATATATATATATATATATATATATTTATATATATATGTATACATATATATATATATATATATATATATATATATATATATATATATATATATATACAAAAGGGGGAACTTCTGGTAGTTAAGTGACAATTAATGAGGCAAAGTAGGGATGACCATACACGATCGCTTCACCTGCAAGCGTGGGCGAATTGGATGGAGTGTAAAAGACAACGGCGCAGGTCTTCAAGAAGATACTTTGGGGAGTCCTGACTAGAAGGACTTGAAAATGGGGTTGGATTACTTGGTGATGAAGAATGAGATTTTCTCTGCTCCAAAGAGACGTAATCTCAACTCGAGATGATTCATCTAATCGGCATGGAGTCTCAGTCTTGAAAGAAAGGGGAACCTTGAAGGGGTGGTTAAGATGAATGGGCCGCACAACTCTCCGGGTAGAAGCGGGCTCGATAGCTTACCTCTGAACAGGGGCTAAAGCTTAACAAAGGTATATCTGCTGACCAGATCTTCGACGAAGTACGATGACAAGTTACGAGGGGTCACGGGAAACAAACGGCAGTCCAGACTGAGTGGATGGCAGGCTTTCAATCTTCTGGATAGATTATGAGCTTTGGCTTAAATAGACGCCTTGGGGCCTTGCGGTCCCCAAGGAATTCTTGGCACCAGTCTAAGCAAACACAATTCATGATAACGTGTCGTTCCAGACGATCAAACTTGCCTCGTGATATGCGGGTACGGTTACTATGGCCGCATACTGCGTTATCGTAGGGGACGGGGGACGATCGGCGTCGGAAAACAAACACAGCTGGGTCGGATGATTAAGCGAGTGACGGATTCTTTCTCGACGTTTTAAACTTCTCACGCTGGCTCACGTGGTCTTTAAAGAATAGAGGAGTATTATCAATAGGCTTTCCCTAACGGTGGTCCTTCGAGGGCATTCCCTCATACTTAGTATGAGACTACATTATAGCCACAGATACTCCTACCAGCATTAAAGGCGGGGCTGCAAATTGCGGGCCTCAATATGTGAAATGAAATCTCCTTGCCTGGAGGAAAGTGAAGATCGGTTCAGTAGAAGAGGAAAATGTGGGAAGAAAGAATGCAATCAAGTTAAAACCCATCACACTAACCTCAACTAAGAGGGAGGGGTGTAAAGCCCCCCCCCCTCTCATTTCAGCCTGCTGGTCTGACTATGGAGAGATAGTTCTCATATGATTAACGACTCGCCTAAAATAAAAGCCGTCCAAACTAAAATAGGTGAAAAGGGTCTTGTAAGATGTTCAAGAAAGAGTTTTATGGAAATATATAGAGGGAATAAAGCCGAGGCAATTTACATCAGGTTTGAGTCTATCGAGCTCTCTATGGGCGTGAGGGCGTTACGATTCTCCAGATACTAGGCTTAACAGTCTACACGGTCCAGCCTCTTGTGGGGTTAGATTTGATAGAAGTGTTTGGAATTTAATAATGGAAAGATAATAAGTAATTAAAAATAATGTGAAAAGAGGCAGAAACTAAAATATTGACAAAATCTCCCTTAATAAATTCAGCACACTAACCATAAGTGAATCGTTACAAATAGGCAAATACAAATCAGACACACAAACATTTCAATCCTTCAATTCGTCCCTCAATTCCTTCCTTTTTTCCAGCCTTGGCACTTCCATTACTGACCCATCTTTGAACTCTTTGTTGAATCTCTCCTTTTAAATTCTTCATTCTGCTACTTCCATATAGAACCCCCCCCCCCCCCTTTTTACCTCCAGTCTCTAAAGGCAGAGCAAAATGGCTCCTACAAATCCATTCGCATACTGGCTACTCGAAAATAGAAATTTAATGCGCTCATCATCCCCTAAAGAATATTTTTCCGAGGTACCACAACAAAAGAATGACCAATAAAAAATAGGGAGCGTAGACGCTAAGAAAAAACATGTTTATAGTCGAACATATGAGGTTGTAAGTCAAATTTAGTTGTAGTGGATGAAAGACAAATAGTCTGGGTTTCTTTATTATTTAACCCTGAAACACTCACCATCAGTTCACTACACACAATTACTAACCATGGGTATATCATACCCGATTTGAAAAAATATATATATTAAATTTAAAGCTTTAATGGAATAAATTTACATGAAGGCACTTCAAACTTTGAACTTTGATTGACATTAAAACGACTGAAAAATGTATTATTTCGGTATGAAAAACATGTACTAAAAAATATTGCTAAAAATAGGAATTTTTTTAAAAATTTCCCCCCCCAAAAAAATCAGATGGCTTTAATACTCTTCATACGGCCTCTCAGGTCCTGTGAGTAATTGCTGAAGGGGGTACTAGTCCCGAGCTGCTGCGGATTTTGTAGGGATGAGAGATGGAAAAAGGCCCTATTTTAAGTTTGCAAAAAAATGACTTTATTACAATTGACTATTTATTTGTCAGGTACAAGTAAATAAAGTCTTCAGGTGCATTTTTACCTACCTCAGCCTCAAACTCAGATGCCACAGTTGGTGTAGTAGTGGTTAGGACACACGGCTCGTTGACAAGAAAGACCGGAAGCGTGTTTTTTGTCTGCCTTCGAGGGACACACAACACAGCGCACCATGGCGTCCCTCATCTGTGGTGCAGGTGGTCTAGCATCTTGTTAATGTCCAGTGGGTATGGGCAGCTCAAAAACAGTATATATGTGGCTTTTGAGCTGCCTCAGCGCAGTTTGACTAACGAGCCGATGCACTGCCAAGGGGTGGACCAGTTCTATAGCCGACACCTGCATAAATTGCTTTGTCTGAATATGTGTGCCACATGTCTTCTGCATGTTTTCACCATGGATGATCCAGGAGTTGATGACCACAGCATTTAGCATGCTGAAGAACACGCAGAGTGGCCACATCTTGTTCTTCTTGCCACGAGAATAATGGCTACACATTTGGTCAAAAGGGTCCCCTCCCACTTTCGACCTGTTGTAGTCCTTAATGATGGTTGACTTCCCACTGGTGGCTAAAGCCTTATCTCCATGCATTGAAGAGAGGAGGAGGACAATTTTCTTGCTGACAGGGGTGTCAGGCACATACGACATCAGTGTTATGTCCTTTGTAAATAGGAAGGCACTGGAATCTGGTGTCCTTGTGGTCTTGTCCTTCATCTCTCCTGGCATCTCCAACTTGTTTCCCATGACTATCCCAATCAGCGACATCCCACAATTGTTCAGCAGATCATGGATGAGGGGTACAGAGGTATACCAATTGTCGGTTGTCACATTCCTGTTGGTGTTGTGGTAGCGTTGTATCAGGTCCTTGGTGAAGGAATAGCTAAGGTTTTGCCCGTCTCTCGGCCGTGTTCCCTACTTTCCAAGCTAGCGAATCACTGACAGCTTGTATTTACTCTTGACATCATTTGCATAACGATCTTGATGCTGTACTACGCTGGCTTATTTGAGATGTACATGCAAAAGGGACAGTTGCCTCGGAAGGCAAGCAACTGCTCGTCAACAGTCAGAAACTCGTGTGGGCTATAGTGGGTGCCACAGGCCTCAATGAAATCATCCTCCACCTTCCTGATTTGGGCAAATTTGCCGGTTTCTCTTCGCTGTTCTCGGGTAATGGAGTCATCAAACCGTATGCCGTTTAGGAGGAAAGTAAAGCGTCCCTCAGTCATAACTGCTATCTAGAAATTGGCACCAACTGTAGGGCTCCAGATATCCTTAGTGTAGAGGCAGTTGTCTCTCCTGTAGCCACTAAATATGAGTACCGCGAACATGGCACGTATCTTCTCACGTGCTGTGCGATGTACTGTGGCCTTCTGCTGCTTGTACTTTGCTGCATCAATGTCTATTTTCTGGTTGGTCCACTGCACAATTTCGCTGATGAGTTTATCACCAAAGGACAAAGAGAAACACTCCTCTGGGGTGTCAGTTGTTAAGCTGGTTAGGTTGGGCCAGGCCGTAAACCTTGCAATATATTTCTTGCAGGAGTACTTCCTGATGCTGCTACATATGGTCTAGTGCTCCACACATAGTCTTTTTTAGTTCTAATGGTAGCTATGTTGAAGTTTACAATCAGCTCATCAGGATTGGTTGCAGGTACACGGCGTCGTCGTCCACGGGGAGAAGCAGGGGCAAGAGCAGGTGGAGCAGCAGGGCCAGCAACATGGTAGTAGCAGGTGGATCAGCAGGGCCAGTAACAGGAGCACTAGCAGGTGGAGCAGAAAGGCCCGCCACAGGCAAGGTAGGGCTACCACGTACTACTTTCCTTCCTTTCTTTCTTGGTGGTTTATCATCCAAGTCACTATTGTCACTGCTGTCACTGTCACCCCGTTGTAGCACATATTCAGCATCAATGTCACTGTCATGAAAAATTTTACACTCCACATTGTCAGCTTCTTCAACAGAAGAGTGCAATTGATTTCATACGCAAAGCCATGTTCAATAAACCTGTAATCTGAAAGGGTAAAAATATTTGTAAGTAACACTGTTTACGCTGATCACTAAAATAGTGCGTAAACACTAACCCCGAATAGGTACCAGCCAATATGCACACGGGTATGTCGTACCCAAAGGTAGGCCTAAGGCACGGGGAAGTAGAGAAAGTGATACGACGTGACCTTTCCCTACACTGTCGAGCGGGCAACTGCAGGTACTGAGCACGCGGGCATCCTCGCAGCGCGGCAACCATACGCATTGACATTGACGTCGTTGCTCTGGGTACTTCCTACCCATGGCTAGCGTTCTAGGGTTAAATATGATTCACGGACGAAGGTATGGTATGCAGTTAAGATACCAATCTCTCTCCCAATTTATTCTGCATTTACCAAGGAAGTGGCTCTCTTTAATAGATTCGTCTATTGGATACAGCCACTTGTTTGGTGTGGATGAGAGGCGTCCTTTACTGTGCCCGATGCGCATAAATGAGGTGAAAGATTAGTATCTTAACGACAAATAGTGTGAAAGAAGGGAAACCAAAAACGTAACCGGCCAGGAATATATCATACATTTAAATATTTACGGATAAATTATGATATTTTAAATCATTAAAAGATATTATGAAGTTATTTAAAAAAATATTAAGGGTTTTGTGTAGGGAAGGCAAGAGAATATAATAAAGTAATTTTAAATTGGAATGTGTGGAGGGTACGCAACTATAGCGGGCAGATGGATTTCATAAAAGACACAAGAATTTTCGAAAAGCCTCCTATCTTGCTCCTCAAACCTAGAACATGTTCATAATTTTTAATACCTGAAATTACTAGAATTACATAAAATAAAGACACAAAACACAACGTCAAAAATGAAGTATGCTTGTTATAAAGACTTGAAACAAATCTAAAGAAAGCTTAGAGATTATATAAATATTGAAATTAGAGAGATATCTATTAAAAACGTACATTTTGCTGTTAACCTTATGGATTCCAAATATAACCATGAGGTTAGGCTCGAGGTCAGTCCACGTGAGCGAGAACCATGAGAACAGTCAGAATATCGAACTGGCCAACAAATTCGAACTTTTTTAAATCATTAGAGACCTGAGCAAACTTTTCTTATGGCATTTTCTTGCTGATTTCAAATCTGACTTTATTTTTTCTTTAGCACATCAGGTTTTAGAGACATTCGAAAATTCAATATGACCACCGCCGCTGATTCACTCTGATTTCTTTGCCGAAACTGTTGATATATGGTTGCATAGTGCCATTGCTAGAAAAAGATTGCATTCTCTATTTCTCCATGTGCATTAACAAGTTGAATTGACAAAAAATGATGCATTTAACATATAGAAACTCTAAAATTTATCATTCTTTTTTATGCGTAAGTAGTAGTATTGTAGGTGAAGGGTAGAGTGCACACAAACTCAGCCTCATATGTGCGTATCCAGATACGTACACACGCACATGGACTCGCACTCAAGATTCCTTTCCTCCCCCCTTCCCCCCTAGCATTGGTCACTACCAGCCTTGGTGAAATGTAAGTGTCCCCTCCCCCCTCCCCCTCCCAATACTTTGATCAGCGACCTTTTTTCGAAGGAATCAGAATCTACACACACATTCTAGATACGTATACACGCACATGGACTCGCACTTAAATCTCCTCCCGCCCTCCCCCCTAGCATTGGTCACTACCAGCCTTGGTGACATGCAAGTCTCTCCCCCCTCCCCCCACACATTCCCACAATACTTTGAGCGTTTTGAATTTTCTGGATTTTTCTTGTATTAACATAACCGTTGAGTTGCCATTAAACCTTTTACAATTCTATCATTGGCCCGTCTAGTTGTCATGTGTGTAAAGTATTTGTCGTTAAACCTCTTTGTGTGTCACACGTTCTAAAATGATTCTCCATCCACACCGTACCACACCTAGACTTAGTAAATATTTTGCAACTGAAAATGTGTGTGGATCGGATTATAAATTTAGCCCAGACTATTCATCTACGGTTGATTTCTTCGATCATCTTAGCCAACCTTTTCATGAACACCCAATTGATCGGATTGAATTTCTCTATAGTGTGTCAGTCTAACCAACTTTCAACTATAATAACGGAAAAGAAGTGATTGAAAATCTCCAGTTTATGGATTTAGAAGATTTAATCATCGGTGAAAAATTAAAAAACAAGTTTATCGACCAGTTTTTCTTTATAGGAGATCTATCCGATCGTCACAATACATGGGAGGATAGATTTTTCTGCATATTGCATTCTAACATTGAGAATGATGGGGAGAAAGTAGTGAACATTGCTATATTTGACACAAAACACTTATTATTTCGATCCCTCTCATGGTATTCCCATCAACTCACCGATACAATGAAAATCAAGATTGAAGAGGCAAGGATGAAAGAATTTCCCTTCTCACAAAGCCAAGAGAAGGTGATGAGTTATTTTTAGACAAAATATAACATTGGTAACATAACGCGTATTATTTCTTTTTTATTTTATTTATATAAATCAGAGAATATTATTAATAATTGAAAAAAATATAGATGCCCGAAAAGAAAGAGCTAATAATAACAGGTATTCAATGGACTTATTTTTTAAATATCTTGTAAGATCCCTTTAAACCCGAATGGTATTGTTTGGTAACTCCCCGGGAGCTCAACACGTTTCCGAAACGTCTTTCTTAAAACCATATACCCCCTCACCCTTTCCCTCCAGCGTGTTCCTCGGCTCTGAAACCCATATATGGTACAAGGATATGACTATCATCATTCTCTCTATCATCATCGGCTCCAGCTCTGCATTTCATAGTATCGTAGGTTATTATATCCTTCGTGTGAGTGTTAATGGTTAATCCTTTAGCACGAAGTATATATGTCACCCCACTCGGCGTTTGGATACGTAGCGAATAGGATTTTGGACCCGTAGAGCAGAATGAATCTCCATACGCATCAGCACCGTACACATCCTTGATTTCATCGATGAGATCACCTAGGAATTCTCCGAGTTGAGGTTGTAGATCATCTTTCCTATCAATGCAGATGACACTGTCTGTGTCACAGTACAACTACCTTTCACCCAACGAGTCTAAGAGACCATAGAGCTTGATTGGTGCATAGGCGGTTGTGAATGCTGCAATTAGAAGATTCGTCACGTGGGAGTAAACTTCTACATTTTCAGCATTCTCCACTTTCGCAATGTATGCATTGGCAAATACATCCAACGAGTTCACAATGTAATCGTCGTTTTTAATTAGGTCGATTACATGGTCAGAACCACAGATGACCGTTTGCATTCCACTAATCCTCTGAACGAGTTGTAGTATTATCTACTTTAAGTTTAGAAATTATTGACTCTATATTAGCTGTACAATGTCTTAACATTTCTAAATATGATAAGGATCAATGGAATCAATTTTTTATTTATTATTATAGTAGTATTTCGACTTAAGTTTAAAAATTATTGACTATATATTAGCTGTACAATGTCTTAACATTCCTAAATACGATCAGGATCAATGGGATGATTTTTGATATATTATTATAGTAGTATTAACGACTTTAAGTTTAGAAATTATTAACTTTATATTAGCTGTACAATGTCTTAACATTTCTAAATCACATCTTGAAAGTAATACATGGTGTTCCAGAAAAAAGTTAACCGAACTTTGAATTAGTTAACTCAAAACTAATTGGAGATTTTTGGGTCTTGTAAAAAGTATTTTATTTAACAACTATTTATCCCTTGATTCTAAAAATTTCATTAATTTTCCTTTTATGATATTGATACACTAATGGGTTTAGTGCAGGCTATCAAAAATATGTTTGCGCAAGGAAGTAAAATAATGAAACGAAGCCAAGGAATGCTAGGCCACCGTGTACTATCAAGAGAAGCGTAGGAAGCCTAGGTAGCCTAGGTCACTGCACGATTCTTCAAGCTAAGCTTAGGTCATTTTACAGTGGTTTTTCAGCCACACTGTGGTATGGTCTCGTCATTAATGCTTACTAAGCAAATCAAAGCGTTTTTGTGTAACTCTGTGTAAAGGTTTACTTCCATAGAACCTTTTTAATCATGCAGTTAACAAAAGATCAACTCGTATTTGTAGACACAAGCTTTATTAAGACTGTTAGTATTAAACAAGTACCAGATTCATTTGGACAGCGTTTTCCAGGTAGGTACCAACCAAGCTAGCCCATAATTAGGAAAATTTTTCGTAAGTACAAACGTGAAGGAACATTCTTAAATCTAAATAAAGATCGTTTGGGCCGTATAAGAACCATAATAACAGCAGAAAATATCGAAAATGTTCAGATGAAACTTCTTCAAAATCCACATGTATCAGTTAAAAAAGAATGGGTTACAATTGTCAAAGTCATCATTAAACATGACTTAAAATGGCATCCCTATAAGATGCATGCAAGACACCAGCTTCTTGAAACTGATTTTCCTCGTCTTAGAAAATTTGTCTTCTCCATAAACCTGTTCGTTTCTTGGAAAACATTTTGATTGGTGACGAGGCAGCCGTTTTCAAGAATGAAAAGGTAAATAACCATAACATTCGGCAATATACGCCGCTGAACCACCCCCTAGCTTTCAAAATTGACACACGTATTTGTCAGCATTATGTCAGTTATCTTGTCGGTCCATTGTATTACGAGACTAACTTGAGAGGTGCTGCCTACCTAAGCATAATCAACGGAAGCATTTTTCCGAAACTCCGTTAGATTTACAGCAACACTTTGGTGTATTCAGGACGGAGCACCAGCTCATAGACAGCTTGCTGTAAGGACAAAACTAAAAGAAATGTTTGACAACCATATTGTTGCACTAAATCATGCAATTGAATGGCCCCAAGATCCTCTGACTTAATGCCATGCGATTATTTCTTATTGGGATATCTAAAGAATAAATTGTATTCTATTCCACCACAAAGCATCAACCAATTAAGAGATAGTATCACACATGAAGTTAATAGACTTAAGGAAAATCACAATTTAATCAAAAAAGTTGTTCAATCAATGCGATTAAAGGCGCAACTTTGCTTGGAAAGAAATGGAGGACATGGGGAAGGAAACAGTTCTTAGAAAATTAGAAAATAAATTTTTATTACCTATATGAATAAGTGTTTTTGTTATAAATGAATTTAGAATATATTTTTTTGATTTTAAACTTCGGAGTTTCATTATTTTACTTCTTTGCGCAAACATAATTTTGATAGCCTCCGCTAAACCCATTAGTATATCAATATCGTAAAATAGAATTTAAGAAAATTTTCAGAATCAACAGATAAATAGTTGGTAAATTTGTTTTGCTTTACAGACTAAAAAATCTCTAAGAAATTTTAAGTTATACTAATTAAAAGTACTGTTAAATTTTTATGGGATACCTTGTTTATCAACACAGAAAAAATAATTTTAATAGCAGGAAGAAATCCTTACCTAGTTAGACGCTTTCCAGAATTCCTTTCAATGTTGTTTATTTGGATGTTTATCTCCTCAACATGATTCACCCTCTTTGCGTATTCTATTTTTTTAATTCTCAACAATTACTCCTCGTGAGAAGCCAGAAGCTTCTATTTTTTATTCTAGAAAGGTTTTTATATACTCTGGGAACAAATCATCTCTCTTTTCAAACTCCCAAAACTCGTAGATTTTCTTGATCTTATACATTTTTTCCAGTGCAAGTTTCAGTTCCGCGGTTGTGTACACTCCGGAAATCATACGTTGCTTCTTAGAGCGATCGCATTCGTGTGACTTTTGCTGAGCGCATGTGGTGCAGAGTGTGAAAGTAAGTTTGCCATCTCCGGATTAAGGGATAACTGGAATATACAGATCATTAGGAGAGAGAACATCAACTTTCACGATAGACGGAATTTCTCGTAAAGATACGCAACGTCTAGGTGATCCTACGGTAAAGGGATAATTTTTCACACAGTACGGATATAAGGCGCAAAAATCGACATAATTGATTTTCACACCTTTTGTTGGTGGGTAGTATAATATAAATGGGTTATATCTGCCCTCAAAAAGTGCACTCCCTACATCTAATACACCATTGATTACATCGGCAGATATTCATTAACCGCTTCACGGCCCCCTGGAATGGTTTGCATCATGGTTTCAAATTCACACTTCCAGAGAATGATAACCTTATATTTACTACTAAAAATACGATCATTCTCTACTGTCTGATAATATCGGTCCAACCACCCACGTCCACCAATGGAAACATCCTGTTTTAGTTCACAGTTTTCTTTCCGGCACCCCTGCTAATAACATCCATGAAAGAGAAACACAGTTTCTCCTCCTGGACAAAATACTCTTTCACCAACAGATATGCTTCGCTCACTACCGTTTCTTGCATGAAAAATCAGGATTCTTCTAACACGTTCTTCAAACATAAGCCAACGTATAGCCTCATAAGAAAAAGCTTTCGTTTCTTCCTGTCGATGACTGCAATAAAATTTTCTGGTAAGAAGACATCTTTATAAACCTTGTAACACAATGAGGCTATTGTGATACAAGACTTCATAGGATCAATGTTAAATCTTCTTATGAACGAACACCTAAACTTCTCAAAACACAGGCAAAGGATAGAAACATCTTGAATGCAATACTTAATACATTCTCTACGAATATTATATACTTGTTTCTGGTGATTGGAATAAAACTTACTCTCAAAGTGAAATTTTTCCTCGTTGTTCATATTTTTATAGTTAAAATACCTTTTTTTAGGAACAGATCCAGTATAATTCAAAGTTTCCTCTGAAAGAAAATCGTAAGGAAAATAACCTTTTTCCATTTCTGGGATTCCCATTGTTTTAGGCAGTTTTTTCAGCAAAAAGGCATGAATAGGAGTGTGTCCTTAAATATTATGTCCTGAACAAGCTCTATCTTAAAAATCTTTCTTTACCGCTTTATTGGATGCAAAATAAAGAGATTAGGATTAAAATGTTGAATCAGTTTGTCATAGATAAATTGGGCATCAAAGTTTTCATTGTTATGTGCCATCACAAATGTTGTCACATTTTCTCTCAATCCTCTTATTCGTATTAGCTCTTCTATAAAGGTTTACAAGGTGAGTTTTCAACATCTCTTAGAAAAATCTTTGTTCGTGTACCACAGTTCTTATATTTGTTATATATTTCATTCTCATTATCAAAACAGAGATCACATATTATTTGCATAACCATATATAAGGAAAAATGATACATTATCCCACTTCTTTATAGGTTTCAATATCATAATATACAGCATTCCATTTCTTAACCATCGAATTCTTCGATCTCTTCATCCAGCACGTATGCTCTGCTCCATTCGCTTTATAGTATGCATAACATTTAGAGCAGAACAACTTCTCACACTCGTGCCGTTTCATGACGTTTGCACCCTGGATGATTATATGATTACATCTAAGACATATGCTAATCTTCACACAAGTATAAAGCTTCCTTTGCATATTAAAACAAGATTGGCTGTAGATTGAGCGATTACACTTATTACATAAAATCCCTCGAATTCTTTCTCCATCACAATGCACAAGTCATTGACTACATACCCCTTCACATTTATTTAGATGGACTGTTACGTTGTCATGGAAGATATAGCAACTAATGTGGCTAATTGGATAGTAAGTTACACCTTCAAGACCAATGAATAGGAGTGGGGCTGTTTTTCAGGATAGGTTGGTCGATGGAGTAATTTGAGTTTACGTTCTTCACCTGTAGCCGTAAATATGAGGATCCTGCATCTCAGCTCTCGTCTTATTAAAGATAATTTATCTACAGTGACAAGCTCTTCGTATCCGAGATTCCTTTTCTTGCCAACTCTTGAGACTCTTTTATTATTGTTGGAAGCCAAATGCTTTTTGCGCCAACATTCTCCTTTATTTTTTTCGCGAGGACTGAAAAAATAATGCGCAGATTTAGAATTTATATGACCTCTATATATATTATGTCGATCAAATCTGACATTGGATGGTATTCCAGCATGCCCTGCAGGAATCCTATAAACACAAACTGTGAGATTGAAGGTACTAAACTCGATTGTGTCCACAGATTGGAATGCTGTCTCGAATCGTCTCATGATATAACCGAATAGTGTGACTCACGTAGTTGAACGAATGGAATGTGTAAATGTATTGTATGACCGGTTACATCCATAATTTGATAACTTATATTTACACGATAATTACCATCTAGAATCCATTAGTGATATAATATACGTCGAGAAAGCTCACGCACTACTCTATCAAGACAAGCTTCTTCTGGATTCTCCATGATTACATGATATATAATAATCAGAAGATTTCCATATCTGTTTTCTTGTATTGGCGTAATATTTGCAAAAGAACGATTTTCTTTCTGCTGTTCGTTTGGTAATCTAGAAAAGGGGAAAAAGGATGCATATATTTATCTGAAAGAAGTTTACCTATTCATTATACAGAAGAAAAGCATGACGGACAAATAAGTACTAGAACTCCACACCGACTACACCTTCGCTCGAAGAGATGTTGGAGAAAGAGGAGTGGGTTGGAGCCTTTTGGTGGATCTTTCGTTTTTTTTTTGCAGGGGGAGTAAACATCTTTTCCTTTTCTGATGATCTATAAAGAAAGAAAACCTTTTGTATATAGTTATCTGAAAGATGTTGGCTCATTCATTACAATGGGCGTTCCATTAAGACGGGTCGAAGTTAGCAGTGTTATTGGTAAAATATATTGATTTCACTATTGGATCATATTATTTCAGTGATGGCAATTATGGGTGAAAAATAATATCGCCTAAATTTCCACCAAGGCTTCGGCGGCACACCTCCACTCGATGGTCAAATTATTTGATGACGTCTCTGCATAGTTGCTCCCCGATCTCACCAATATGCCTTATCATCTAATCCTTCGGCTGTTAAATTGTTGTTGGCTTGTTGGCATATACCTTACTTTTGAGATGACCCCAAAAGAAGAAATATAAAGGCGTCAAGTCACACGATCTTGGTGGTCAATTGACCTCGCTGTTTCGAGAGATGATGCAACCTGAGAACTTCTCATTCAATAAAGCCATTGTTGCATTGGCTGTGTGGTATATGGTGCCTTCCTGTTGAAGTCACACATCTTTGACATCCATAGAATTTAATTCAGGCCATAAAAATTGGTTATCATGGCATGGTATCGCTCGCCTGTCACCGTAACAGAATTCCAGTCATCATTTTTGAAGAAATACGGCCTAATGTTCCTGCAATGGCTTTATCCCCCATTTCCTGGGATTTTCATCAGCTTAAATGCGACAATTCTGCTTATTAAGGAATCCACCAAGATGAAAATGGGCTTCATCACTAAAGATGATTTTTTGCGAAAAAATCATCATCGGCTTGTCTTTGTTTGTGCATCCAATTGACGAACGTACGGCGCTTCAAATGGTCAACAGTCTTCAGTTCTTGTGTCAATTGAATTTTGCAAGCGTGTAGAGACAAATCTTTGGTCAAAATCTGATGTAACATCGTTGTGGAGAGGTTCAATTCCTGCGCGCAATGACGAATAGAGGTGTCTGGATCTTCGGCCACATTCTCGCGCACTGCAGCAATGTTTTCAGCTGAACGGCGTAAACGAGCACGCAATGGCATTATTATATCTGCCACCGACCCTGTTTGTTTGAATTTACCAACAATTTTCCCGAAGGGATAGAGAGTGCAATTGGGAAAAAAAATCATGGGACACTTAAACTTGATTCACATTTAAAATTGGTCCAAGTTATTGGAACACCCTTTACAAAAGGAAAGCATGAGTGAAGGATGTATGAAAAATTATTTTTTTAGAGAGAGGCTTTTGTTCATATTTATCCGAAAGAAGCTGTATCATTCATTGTACATAAGAAAAGTATGAGTGAAGGAAGTGTCAAAAAATTCAAATTTGAATCCCCAGTACTTCATCGATCATTGGGCCGACGTCTTGCGAAAAAACGCACTTCTTATATCGTATACCCCGGAATAGTGATAAGATGTTTACTCACTGTATTTATAGAATCATCTCGTGTTTTACTGTGTGACAGAAAGATTATGAAGAATTTAAAAACGAAGTGATGTGTCATGAAGGGGTTTACGATGTTTCATCTTTAGATGGAAAAAATCATACACTCCTTATATTTGATGAATTAATGCAGAAGATAGATGCAAATATATCAGAGATATTTACAGTTACCTCCCACCATAAGAATATCTCCAAATTCCTAGTGTCTCAAAATTTATTTTAGAAAAATTCTTATATGCGCAATATAGTCTTAAATTGTTACAGGTTAGTTTTATTTAACCAGAGGACAGACATCTCTCTAGAAGATATATAAAGAAGCAGTCTCAAAACCTTATGGTTAATTGCTCTGCGACTTCAGTCCAAGAAACACTGTACGATTTACCTTACGGACGGGTATATTTCCAAACGAAATCGTAAACGTATATCTTTTAGAATGAATCATAAAATGAAAAGATACGCGTATCGCTTACATGCGTTCCCTACACTTTTTAACAAGATGAAAAAAACAGTCATAGTAAGCATGGATAGTGATGTTGCCGAATGTATATATGAAATGTGTCTTAATCTAATAAAAGGTAATGTTTTGATGACAGCATCACAGAAACAAATGATATCACGATTCAAAAGGTTGATACGTATGTTATGTCAGAAGCCAGGTCATATACGTCTGAAGAAAAAAAATAATAAATCAGCGTGAAGGATCGTTTTTATCAATCTTTTTCTCTGTTCTAACACCACTTCTCTCCAACCTTCTAAGATGAAAAAAATGATTGTTTATTCAAAAAAAGAGAGAGCGCTTTTATCTTTGGAGAAAGAATTGCCTACTATACTCAATTATTTACACATACCATTAGATAAACGTATTATACTTTATCAGAACACGTTGGAACATTATTTAAAACAGTATGATAAAGTTGTAAACTCACCTCCCGCTAATGTTAACCAGAATGATAACGATCAAATAAACGAATATGCAGATGAAGTACTAGGAACACTAAAGCCTAATGTTCGTGAAAGGAGTAGATTAATTTATCAGACATTAAAAATACAGAAGGATTCAGTTGGGATAATAATGGGGTGATTACATTCGATGGTAAAAGACTCCCACAATCTAACATTGTCGACATCCTTAATGATTCAACTAGAACGTGGAAAAGACCACCACTCCTCTTCTGGGAAGAAGAGCAAAGTTAATATCTTCCAATTTCGAAAATCTATTATAAAAAATTAGCAACGCTGGAAAGAATTAAAAAAATATTTCTCATGCATTAACTTCTTCCACTTCGACCTCAAGGCTTTGCACAAACACACGTCGTATTTCTCATAATCGCTAACAACCCAAAATAGGGAACTGGTTGAATTATTAATCAATTTCATTGATAGAAATGGCAACTAGACATTCCATTCAAATAATTGTAAAAAGCTAAGTGGCAACTTAACTGTTATGTTAATACAAGAAAAAACCTGAAAATTCAAACCACGACAAAGAAACCCTATCCTAATTGCTTTTTTCTCACTGTCTGTCCAAATTGACACAAATATTCCCGTGTAAGAAGCTATGTCTCAATTTCAGGTGAAGCAAATGATAAAACGAGAATATAAAATTGATATATTCAGTCTTTTAAAGATTACTAGAAATTTTTTTAATTATGTTAGAGTGATCTTTGAAAATACCTATGGAAGAACCCGCTATAACAATAAACTATTCCTTAGTGAGGATGAGTTTTGGCTTTTGTTTGCTGCAATACACAGGTTAAAACAAGAAAGTTTTCCCTATGTTGATCGTTTGGTGAAGGATTACGGTTTAAAACAGTTGAAGTGTGTAGGGGAGGCCAACTCTAACAGTCTATTTCCAAGTATCAATTTCGGTATTTACTGGAAAAGGGATGCAGAGTCCATTCCTACACGATTTAAAAATGTGCTGTACAATGAAGTCAACACTTTTCTAAATCTTGTAGATAAGTTTCATCAAAGCTTTCTTTAAAATAAATGCTTACAGAATGCGATTGATGGCTGTTATCTTACTTTCAACGATAGACTTAATGAATGGCGAAAACTTAAACCCACCATCACAGAAGTTGAGTATATAAAAAAAAACCTCGTTTGATGAGTTCCACCGTTTTTTCAACAAGAGGGGGAACAGTATCCAACTTGTGAAAGAATTTTTCCTCACGGATCTTTACGAATACGCCACCATTACGTATAAAGAAAATTTAAAAGAATTTCTATTTATTTACCAGTCTCACCATGAAAGTCCAAAGGGTGGAGTGTGACCAGCCTGCGTCATCAAGACTTGCAAGAAGAATATTTAAGTTTACCCAAGATAGAAATAATATTTTATCAGAGCACAATTCTCTAACAAATATGTTTATTCAAATCCTGGATCATATAAAAAACCCTTCTGATATTAATTTTAAAACATAAAAGGTTGGATTCAAAATAAACATTGATCATTTTTACCGGTTACATATCGAATACCGATTTCCCGATTCGATTAATCCAGCCTATTTGATTAAGAGAATAAGTAAATGTATACAAAGAAATGAGGTTGCGAACATCCAGGGAATTCTAATTGAAATTATGTATTTTAACCGAGATGTAAAATAAAATTGGATTTTAAGATAAGATGTCTTTTAATTGAATAGTCATATAAGAGTGTAAGCTAGTCATATATTCAGTTAGAAATGAACCGTCGATTGTTACGCTTATAAACATCCTCGAGTCTACCAACATAATTTGGTGGGGTAAATCGACTACACCAATCTGTAAAAAAGATTGCCAAAAGATCTGATGTGGAAAGCTTTATCTCGGGTTTGGATAGCTATACATTACATAAACCCGTTCGAAAAAGATTCAAGACCAAACACGTAAAAGCGCAAAGCTCTAACGAGATCTGGCAACTAGATTTAACTGTGATGTACAAATATGAAAGTTATAATTATGGTGTACGTTACATACTTTTTGTAATTAAGGTATATTCTAGATATCTCTGGTTAATTCCTTTAAAGCAGAAGACGGACTAGGTAGTGTCAAATTCTGTAATAAATCTCATGGAAGAATCCGGGTGGATTCCGGGTTATATATGTTCTGATGATGGAGGAGAGTTTAAGGGAAATAAGATAAAACGTTTATTAAGCGAATCTAATATCGGCATTTATCATGTTTACTCTCTAAACAAAGCTAGTCTTGTAGAGCGTGTACAAAGAACAATGAAATAAAGACTTTTTCAGATAATTTACTTTAAATAATACTTGGAAATACATCGACATATTAAGTAATTTTTCAAAGGCTTATAATAATTCTAGACATAGAATGATTGGGAACACACCGTTCAAAGTTATATACGATGTTGCTATACTGAAACAGAGAGCTGAAGGTAAAAAAGAGGTTTCTATATAACATCGGTGATTATGTTCGAATCTCAGCGTTTCGAGTAGATTTACAAAAGGGTACCAAATAGGGTGGAGTGAGGAAATCAACAAGATATATAAAATTTCAAATGTATTAGCCCCACCTTCATATTAGCCCCACATTCATTATGAAGGTGGGGTTTATGAAGAAGAAGTACAGAAAGTAAAATTTGACTTCGTAAGAAATATGTAGTGGAGAGGATAGTTAATGCAAAAGGGCATGGATAAAACAAGCTATATTTAGTAAAATGGCGAGGGGACCCAGTCTCGTTTAACTCATATATTAAGGTATGTGATATCACCTTAAAATCTTAAGCTAATACATTCATAAAGTTATTTAAAGGTGAAAGATGTGTAAGGTGTTATATCAGTTGTGAAGATAGAGCCAGAGAGTTTTTATGTCACCCTTCCTTCTTCCTCCTCCCTGGATTTTTGCCCTCAAAATACCATGTCTGACTATAAAATCTAGTTACACAAATCGATAAATAACAAACCACAGGCAGTATGAAGTAAGTCTTTGTGAGTTTCAATTTAGAGGGAATATCTATAATGTTACTAAGTCTACACACGCATTTACAGTCTATCGGAAAATCGCGAAAGTAAACGAGTATGCATCAAATACTATATTGGCAAGAGGAAAGGTAACAAAAATAAAAAGAAATTGACTATTACCTATGATGAAATATGCATAGACGCTGGATATTACAAAATAATAAAGCACTCATAGAGAAATTAATTTGAAAATGAAACAGAAATTATCGTCTCAAGATTTAGTGTTTCAATCTGATAGAAAGCAACGGAAAATTTCTACTGATTATATGTTAATACTCACTTCAGGTTCATTGCTCAATGTGAAAAGGAAAGAAAATCTATAAATTAATCTGTCAAAAGAATTTTCGACTATAATGAAAAGATCTATCAGAGATGATATCCCAAAATTAAATCAATGTATAGCGTTCAATATAGATTTCACTGCTCTTATATCTCATCCGATATCATGTTACATTTACTCTAACCTTGTAGACTATCAGTTAGTAGGCGGGACACAGTTGAGGCTGATAAGAATTATTCATCTTTCTTTCAATGATGGTTTATTCAGTATAACTTTTGATAATCCACAATATATGAATCTAAGCTCGTGGGACTTGAGATCATTTTATATATATATATAAGAACGGTCGAAGGAGAAATATTTCCATTCTTTGTTGGTCATTTGATGATAAAACTACACATTAATAGTAAACATTAAACGATAATTAAAAATGTTGAATGGACCACGCGTGTTTAAAGTGTTAAGAACCCAGAGAGGACATGGTCTTGGATCCCTGTTCTCTTCCCTATTCAGAAATGCAGTACCATATCTAAGGAGTGGTGCTCGTTATCTAGGAAAGAAGGATATTTCAGCCGGTTTCGATACTGTTCAGGATATTGTGCATGAAAAGAGTGCAAAGCAAGCTCTGTGAGACCAGCTGGGAAAGGTTAAAAATAATATCACTAAAGATACTAGACATTTTATTAGAAGAAAGTTAAAATCTGAGAGAGATAATGAGAGGAAATTATAAAAAAATAGGTGTAATAAATAAGCGAAAATGGATGGATCAGAAATTGAAGAATAGAAGAAAGTCTAAAATAGATGATGATGATGAGGTGATGAGGCTGGGGATGTTTTTTTCTCATAATATAAACCATCAGAGAAGCTTATAGATGTTCTCATAAAGATAGCAACGGCTTTAAATCTTACACGTGGAAAATGAATGCTCTTCATCCAACAAGTGGTATCTGTTCAAAGACAAACTCGACTTGTTTACTGTTCCACCAACCCAAACTTCCATCGTTGAAAGCAATTATCAGTCGTAATCTTCCCTCAGCAATATCTCTTCCGACCTCACACCGGTTGAATATTATGTATCTGGTAACGGACAGTATTAAGTATACCCTAGTGAAGTTCATCTTTATACTAAAGTAAGAATTGTGAAGTCAAACGGAAGCCAACTTCTAGATGGGGAGAATGTTTTTCCGGAAAATAATATTCCTCACACTTTCTTCAGCAATGTTGATATTTATTTAAATGAAACATATGTAAATTCGATTGGAAATAATTATCCCTATCCTGCATAATTAGAGACCCTGTTGAACTATACTGAAGAAGAAAATCTACTTTTTTTTCAACTGCAGGATATTACTCTAGTAAATAAAGTATAGAAAATAAATATAGCAGATCTCAGAAAAAAATAATTGATGTATATGAAAAACTACACGCTGATTTCTTCTCACAACATAAGCTGTTAATTAATGGAGTCTCAATAAAGATAAATTATCCAGAGCACCGCATTCTTTTACACTATTTAGAAGCCAGACCGGTTTAGAAGCTAAAATCGAATTATTAGAGTTATCTTTACATTAGAAAAGTCTGTCTTTCAGCATCAGCTTATCTAAAGATGGAAAATAAGTTGCTTAAATCAAACGTTAATTGCCCTATCACACAAGTTCACATGCGAAAATTTACAATTGTGAGTGGAATATCAATGAGGAGTGTGGATAATATCTTCATGGGACGAATACCTACACGCATGGTTATAGGAATGGTTGATCATTCTGCATTTTCTGGTAGTTTTGATGCATCACAGTTGGAATTTAAAGCTTATAATGTGAATTGCATCACTATCTATATCAACGGGAATGAAGTTGAAAAACTAGTTGAATTAGACTATTCGGAAGATGCAGATCCAGTTGCTTCAGGGGCTTTTTACTCGTTATATAACGGTATAGGGTGTAATGAAGGCGGGCAGATTATTGGACTTACGTATGAACAATTTCTAAAAAGTAAAAATATTTATTATATTAACCTAAATCAGGACAAGAGTACTACTTGTCTTGGAGAATGCTCCAATCTTATACAACAAGGAACATTATCAGTACAGATACAGTTTAAATCTCCATTAATAGAACTGGTCTCTCTTGTTATATATGCAGAGATCAGTCTGTTATTGAGATAGGTAAGTCTAGGAACGTATTAGTTTATTCTTAATAAAATGAATGCAGTAGAAATAGAAGAACTTTTGTTCAAGATAAAACTACAAAACGAGTTTTTCATGGCTGTTGTGCGAGAGACACTGATCTATGTTTACCTTTAAAACTGCTAGTAGCTTATATAATTAATCTGGATGGCAGCCATAGACCTGGTTCGCATTGGATCGCTTTGTTTGTTAACAAAAAAAGTTTGTATTCTTTCGCCAGCCTATCTCTAGGGTTCCAGAATGATGTTTATATTCGTGAAAACTTAGTAAAAAGTTATTATATTTTTTTCGTCAATCCATTCAGAGTTCAAAGTTACTTTTCAAACAGATGTAGCTTGTTTTGTGTCTATTTCATTCAGCAGATGACAAACGGTAAATCATATCCATATTTTATTGACAAATTATATTTATATGATCAAAGAAACGAAGAAATCGTTGTAAAGATTACTTTTAATAGAATGTAAAGAAAAAAGATTGATCCTGTAGACTCAATAAAATTAATTGTGTATCGTATTGACAAATTGTATATATATATATATATATATATATATATATATATATATATATATATATATATATATATATATATATATATATATATATATTATATATATATATATTATGTAACCTGGGTAGTATAAATTAAATATTTATTTTCAATTTATTAATCTAGAGAAAATATACGCATATATCTGTTTAAAAGTAAATATATCATTATATCAAGCTAGACTTTTTAAAAAACTTATTTAAAAAAGTGAATAAAATCACTTACTCCGTGAAAGAAGCTGTCAACTAACAAACGCTGAGATGTTCAAGAAAATCACAAATCTTCCCACAAGATTTCCACTCCTCTTCTGTGAGCTCTTTCATTTTATTATACTTAGTTAAAAAAAATTAAAATCCTGTACGAGGGAAAAGCTGTTTCCCAACAAGCTCTAATCTATAATAATTAAATGAAGAATGCCTAGAATACCCTTTTATATCTCTACAAATGGAGGGAGGGGAGTGGGGTAAGGGTTGGAAAAGTAAGATTGGTCGAAAATCTAGTTTAAACCAAAGATAGCTATCTCTTTACTTCATTGTGACTTCTTTAAGAAAAAACAAATGTGTTTATTCAAGTCGGATGAGGGAGCGGGATCAAGGTTGGAAAAAATAAGGTTTGATAGACGGTTCAGTTTAAACAAAAGATAGTTATCTCTTTTCCTTATTTTGATCTCTTAGAAAAAAGAAGCAAGATTTGTCTCCATATTTATCGATTGGAAAACATTTGGACCAATCAAAGATAACTATCTCTTTGATTCATTAAATCTTAGGCCCTGAAAATCAAAACAGAGGAGAGATAAACATCCAAAGAGAACAATATCGAAAGAAATCGTAGAAAGCGTTTTAGAGCGAAGGGCCAATCAAAGATAACTATCTCTTTGCCTCATTAAATCCTGTGCCCTGAAAATGAAAACAGAGGATGGATAAACAACCAAGTAAATTATCGATGCGATTCCATGCCTTAGAAATTATGAATCTTTCGAAGAAAAGGTCACTGACAAAATTATTGAGGGGACGGGGGAGACATGCATGTCACCAAAGCTGGTAGTGACTAATGTTAGGGGAAAAGGAGGACACCTGCACACCAGAAAAATCCTGAAAATTCAAAACGATTTCAAGTGTGTGTGTGTTGACTCTAAATCCTTCGAAAAAAGGTCATTGACCAAAGTATTGGGGGGAAGGGGACACCTGCATGCCACCAAGGCTAGTAGTGACGAATGTTAGGGGAGGAGGAAACTTGAGTGCGAGTCCATGTGCGTGTGTACGTATCTATATACGCACATAGGAGGCCAAGTTTGTGTGCATTTGACCCTTCACCTACAATACTACTGCTGGCGTAAATATATGATAAAGATAAATAGCCTTGTTTTGTTTATTCTACAAGTATCATAACGTTAATAGTACTTACATTGCATTTACGGAGTGGTAAACAATTATTGAAGGGCTAATGAGTCAAAACTCGAATTCCTAAACGTTGTGCATTAGATTTGCGTTTGAACTTTTTCTCAGGATATAAGGATAGAACATCCAGCAATGATCTCCCATCATGCTCTCATTACAAATTCCTTGATAGCTAGGGTCCATGGTCTTGATATCCTGGTAGGAACGTTCACCTTGCTCTTCACTTACGGCTCCAAGATTTTCCTCGAAAATGTCTAAGTGCGAATGCAGGAACTGGATTTTAAGTGAGATACGGCATCCTATTTCTTTATAAGATTGAAGAAGGTTTTCCACGCTATCTCTGTATGCAGGTGACTTGTTGATGCCCCAAAAGTTTATACATAACCACCTGAAGGCTAGCCATTCATTTAGTTTCGGAGTACCGGGGGTCTTCTCGAAGTTAGGGTCTGCTAACCCCTGATTTATGGTCCCACAAATATACCTTCTTTTAGTTTTGCCGCGCTCAGTTGTGGAATTTTTTTGGCACATATATTGGAATCTCTGAGAAATGTCCTTAGCCATTGCTTTAACGAAGATTTTCATTAGACCTAGTTTCAAATGAAGAGGTGTTAGATATATTTTTCTGAGGCTCTACTAGGCGGACAGACTGAACACTGCTTATTCCAGGCTTATATGTAGATCAAAGTGGTCAGTCACGCTTGTCATAATGTTTTGCAGTTGCACGGCTATCATACAGGCAGAAGAAGCAGCAGTACTTCGTGAATCCTCCTTACATACCCATTAGCATGCCTATGACTTTTAGATCACCACAGATGTACCACTGGTGGGCTTGGTAGTTTATGGCATTAAGAAGAATATCCATATTGTCATATGTCTCCTTAAGGTGGACATAATGGCCAACAGGAATCGAAGGCTTTACCTTGCTATTGTGCAAAGGACAGCTTTCAGACTTGTCTTAGAAGTATCAATAAAGAGACACCAGTCAGATGCCTCTTATATCTGTGACAAGACGTAGAACAATCCATTTATAACATAGCAGTAGCAGAGAGGTCCATTAAATGCGAAGAATGAAGTAAAAGCACGATTACGCTTTCTAAAGTAACTCACATGCACATTTTTCTCGAGTAAGAATTTTCCCTGTAGTTGAGATGCTAGAAGTTCTGCTTTCTCCGTTGACAGTTACATATCTTTCAAAGATCATTAGAATCTTCCTGAGTAAATAACTTTGGCTCAGATTTAGTATCTTCATATTCAACATCTGCATATAATGTGCATGCACCTTCAGTACTGCTATCATCACTGATATTATCAGGTACGAGGCCATCATCAGGTAGAACTGGAATTGGCAGAAATACATCATGTGGAACTGGTCTGTACACCGAATCCATGGTTGGATAATCAATTTGGTGCTTGTTCTTTGCAGAAAACCTTGTGGTTACAATGCAGAAATAGCAATCTTCGAGATGATCTCTGGGCTTTCTCCATATCACAGCAAGAGCGAAGGGCATTGAAGCTTTATTTGTTAATCCACTTACGTAATCCATTAGAGCAGAAAGTACAAATTTTTTGTGGTGTCCATGCTTTATCTTGGTCACCCAGAGGGCAACCAAATTAGAGTTTGTACCTTTTCTTTATATCATTTGTGATAGTACGCTGCTGATATTTTGTGTTAAAATGCGCACATACATAACAGAATTTACCTGGATGGACTTTGCACACTCAAGGCATTGTTACTTCTTTATGGAAATATTTGGAAGCATCTTATGATCAACGCAGAAGGAGCAGCTTAGAAGAAGCATATCACATGAGAAACCTGAAAGCATAAAACAGAATTCTAAATAATTGCGCAAAATATGCATGCGGATTACAAATTTAAAAGAATTTTTCTCTATACCCCTTTAACCAGCAATAACTTACGAAGCATATAGTTTACTCATCTTAGCAGTACAATAATTATGCATGCAATAGAGCAATACCAGTAATATACTACATTTTCTAATGGCGGGCGGCCATTTTAAATTTTTGGCATATCTTGAAAACGATACGTTTTAAACAGATCATTTGCCGTTTTTAAATTAGTATAAATACATAGAGTTTCAATCTTATTACATACACAAAAATATGATAACAAAGTTTTACAAGTTTAAAATAATATATAAAGTAATTATAAGAAATACAATGACATTAATTAATTGAACTTATTTTAAATATGAACTATTCAACAGCTACTGAACAAATGAACTTTCTTCTGAATACCTTTGAACTTTCAGTTTTCCACTGAGGAAGTAAAAGTTTTGAAAAAGGAAACAAACATTATTTGTCTCATCTTAGATTGCTTGTGTAGATGGCCCTATTAATTGATACGCGTACTCTCTCACAGATTACATTAACATAAAGGGTAATTTCGAATTTTTCATTTTTTTTTACAAGTCATGTGAGAAATACCAACTTTGTACATTGGAACTGATTAATTAAATTTATAACTAGAAAATACTAAATTATATTTGATAGAATGTAGAAAAGAGTAGATAAGATGACCCCTCTGTAAGCTTCCATAAAAACGGTAGCGTTAAAACTATAAAGAAGCAGCAAGTAGACTTAACAAACTTTATGTTCAGAAAATACGAAATAAACCTTAAAAATACACTCAAATGTACACTATGAAACGTCTTCTTCCTTTTTCTCCTAATCTGTAAGTTCTGATTACTAGGCATAAATTTTTATTTACTACAAGTTTAAGTTTAATGATATCATTTAATTTACGTGGCAATGTCCTTCTTCGCGCTTGTTTTAACTTAAAAAATATTAAAATATTTTTTAATAAATTCAAACTTTTTTAGATTCCTAAAAAGACAATTCTTATCCTCCAAAATTTCCTGAACATTAATTAGAGATAAAGGTGATTAGCAGAAGTATCTATTTTAGTAGGCTTATTCCTAGTAGGATATGAAAAATATTGAGATATATGTATTAGGCCATCTAGAATATTGAGACTTTTTTCTTAGATCGACCTAAGATTACTGAGCTTGTGTAAGTAGATTCCTAATAACGAATCCTTGGATCAACCAAATAGGTCATGGTTATAAGAGAGTGAAAACTTAGAATTTATAATATTTAATTTATGTTAATAGCATTAAGACACAAAAAGAGATTTTGCAGAAACTTATGAAAACAATTGGCGGAGAAAAGGAGAAAATTAGATGGAATGCCAGGAGTTGAGAATGTTTAAACAAATAGGAATTGGTAATACACTAAATTGTAATGAAAATTCGTAATTTTCGGCTGGTGAAACGATAGGACTAAACAGAAGTGATTGGTTTGATAATATTACACTTGATACTAAGAAAATCACTTATTTTAACGGTAAACATAGGAAAACTAGATTCTTCACAATAATCAAAGAAAGTCTCTGTCAATTTACTTTATTGAGACAATTCACAAATCAGAGACTTCTTATAAACCTATTTACCTGAATTCTCAAATCCGTCAAAGTTCACGGCAGTGAATCCTCAAATCTGCTTATCAACTCATCAAGAACTAGATCTTCCTGAATGCTTAAAAACGTCAGCCCCAAAACGGCAATTCCTGTAATCTGAGAATAATAAAATCCATTTTTAAATGCCATTCTTATTGTGGCTGCTACCAAACTAAAATCACTTTAGATGTCATTGGATGCTCTTTAAGTGATACTTTTGTCATATATTATGGAAAATAAAGAGATCATCTCTGGAAAATTTATTAAATATCTGTAAGATATTTAGACCAAATAGGTCCAATGGATAAAAGTCGGGGAGCTAAGAATTGTCTATGCCCAGAACAATCTCATCCTGTTCATGTTCCTTAAAAAAACTAGGTTCCCTTCTCGCGGATAATTAAAGTAAATTTCTCTGGTAATTGCCTAAAGATTTGATAAAACAAGGCATATTCTACAAAAGTAATCGAAATAAGATGCTCTTACACAAAAATTCCCCAAAGCTGCCTCAACATACAGAAAATACGAACGCTATGTCTTAATAAAAGAAATGATTCCACCCCCCAAAATATCCACTTTTCCTAAAGGCACCAGAAATATTTGGAAGGTAGTCTAAAAAAAAATAGAAGAATAAATAAAGAAAACTGAAAAGAAAGTCAGGAATGATATAAATCACTAAAAGAGACATTCTACATAATTTCTACTGTTTTGGAAGGTATTGTTCGTAGTTAAAATAGAAAAAGCTAAAGATATGAACACCCCTACAAATAATTTAATGACTAAAGTATATTATTATTATTTCTGCGAAATAAACAGGCAAAAACAAATGTTTTCTTCTCCCTTGGGGTATTAATAAATAATCTTGCAATCTCCAATAATAATTAAAATTAACAAAATGTCAACATATTGGAGAGAAAGTAAAAGTTAATACACATAAACACTTGATTGGAGGAAGAGGAATAAAAGAAGAGAGAGTCCAAGAAAATTTGTTGTCTGATCATATAATAAATTTATTAAATATTGACTCAGATAAAAAACTTATTCAAAATTTCCTAAGTAATTAACAAATTAAATTTCTCAATTTCCTTTGATTTTATGCCACATAACTCACTTAATTAGAACCAAACACGGAGAAATTCATTATATCAGAAACAAGGTCGTCTTACCAAAAACTCGCGCGCTCTCACTTATTCTTATTTATGACATTACAACCTTCAAAGCTTTCACTATTTTCCGGACTAACATTGGGTGGACCTTGGCAATTCGATAATTCGAAAGAAAATGAAAAACAAAATGAGGGTTTCAAATTTCGTAAGAATCGGCAAAATAGTTAGGATGTTATTGCCAAAACAATATAATATCCTGGCTAACCTTAGGAGGACTCTTGAAATTATATTATTCAGAAGAGGATGTAAAACAACATATGGGTTTCAAATTTCCTTAGAATCAGCTGAATAGATATAGTGGCAAAAAAAGCAAAACGGGGATCGACGGACATCGTAAGAGGTATGAGGAGTAGCCCGCGACTAGAATCGCACGCGACTTTTTATTCGAATAATGACAATACTAAAACCAATAAACAGCTTAAAAAATTGAAATGAGCCTTTAAAATAAATAGATAATAATGAAATTTGATAAAAAAGATAAATGTTAAAATCTAAATATAGCAAAACTTTTATAGTAATGAAAAATACAACTTGTTTGGGTTCAATGTGTTTGGGGAAGTTTTATTTTTTATGATTAAAAATAGGCAAAAACTGAGGGGTTATAACGTACTGAATGTTCTTTAAAATGTTTCGAGAGATGCAGTGAAGTTTCGAGAAGTAAAAACGAATGTAAGATTCATATAAAAAAGATATTCCCCCAGAGGAGAATAATGGAGTTAATCGGATCAGGAATGGCTCCTAATTCTCCTGAATAAGCCTTTGTCTGTAACGAGGGGGAAGGAGTGAAGAAATAGAGAGTTAACCTGGCCTTATCCAACGATGATATCCTTGAGCAGTGTGACAGGAGTTAGATGTAGAAAAGGGAAAGAAGCTCTTTTCTTTTGAAGGATCTTAATCCACCTTGGTTTCAAGTAGTCTTTTTTGTGCAGCACCACTTCAGGAAAACTGAACTATTTTTTGATGACACGTTAAAAGGGGGTTAAAACTCTAGCGAGATCTTGTCTAAATGATTTTCGTTTTAACTTAAAATTTAATAAGTATCAAAGTAGCAAATGATTGGGTATAAGACTTAGAGGAATCAATGATACATGTTCTGTGTTACAAGACTAGGAGGACGGAAAGTGAACATAATCATAAATTGATAATTTAAATTAAATCTGAAATACAAAGTTAGTCTACTCCCTCCATACAGCTTCCAATATAGTTTGACCAACGCAAGTCTATAGGGTCAAAGCCATATTCCATGAAAATATTTTCATATTAGTTTAAAATAAACATATTTAACATAAACATGAATTATTCATATTGAAATTTTCCACTAAACATAGACGTATATTCGTAAGTATAGGCGAATCATTATAAATTGTGCATCGGAAAAGAAACCATGTTGTATACCCAACGATTGGATATATTCTTTTGAAGATTTACAGACAAATAGAAAAATTTATATAGTTGAAAAATCATTAAAAATGGCCACCATCTGCCCACACTACCGTCTCAAAGCGGGGCTTGAACTGGGTTGCATGCTTTTTTTAGGAAGTCTTTTAATACATGACACTACCTTGTTGACATCCTTCTAAACAACATATCGCACGAAATACGCTATGGAACTGCAGTCTGGTTAGCTGGATAACCCCAATTCTAGGGAGCAGTGGTGCGGGACATAGTTTCACAAGCAATCCTGTATCTTCCCTGCTCTGTGTGCGAGAAAAAAGTCCTGCTGAAAACCCTTTCCGCTGATATTTGGTCCTATTAGGGCTTGAATACAGTCTTCAGGACCTCAATTTTAGCCACCGCATTGAACTTGAGCTCCGGCGGAAGATGTAAGGAAGCATAACGTGGTTTTTGCTTCTGACCACACCCAGAACCATCAAAGAGGCAAGAAATTTGCTATGTATGAACCTAAACATCTATTATGAATCTTCGCAATTATTCTGTCTGTTCATCGACCTATTTTGCAATAAATATTTCTCGTAGGAGTAAAACGAAAAACCCATTTTGCTTGACATAGTTGATTGGGCATTCAATTTATGAGTTTCCTTGGTAGCCTAAGGTAGGATGCTGGTGGCTCTTCAGCGCGGATGAATTGTAGCCCAGATGTAGTGCACTGCACTCTGAATGGTTGCCTTCCTGGCGCTATCTTTTTGGCAAGTTTGCTAATGTAATGACCAGGGTAATATGAGTGCTTCTGTCTGACATGGGTGGCGAGTTTCTCGTTCATTCTTGGATAAAAGTGACGCTTGTGACACTTTTATTCGGCAGGAACTTCCTCTTTATTTTCTTCCTCCCCAATACAATCATTTTATAAAGGAGGTTCCTAAGGTAGTTAGACTTATTCACAATTGCTTTCACGCTTCTACAGGCTCGAAAGACCACGAGTATGGCGTACCATTTTTAGACTTAGCCTCTCATTATTAGAAGAAACCCGATGAGCTGTTAGCCGCATAAAAGCCTCACTATTTGCGAGCGTGTGTAAGGTCAACTGAAATATATTGGTGCGGTCATTACCCCTTAGTCAGACTTTCAACTTTGTATCCATTTACATCAAACGTTGGCACAACATGCGTTGCTATATCAAGTACCAACTAATTTCGATGAGATGTTCGCTAAACAATGAGAAATATATACGCTTGGAATCCTACACTGGAAATAATCGGTCTAAGCGGATTGCCGTCCTAATGTGTTTTCGGTAAACCATACATGTACGGTAATCCTCTTAGACGGATTATTTCCAGAGATACTCCTAAATTAGTTGGGAGTATCTCTGAAGATCACATAATTCTTTCTGGTGATTTTGTTAATCAAATTAAAGAGGATGACTTATCCACTAAGCAGTTGCTAAGTTTTGAAGTTAGTAGCTTTTACACTAAACTTCTTGTTAATGAAGCACTTGATGGCATTATTAAAAACTTGCTTTTGTCTAACCTAAGATTTTCCTTACGGTTTAAATATATTGTCAAGTTTGTTCGTTTGTGCGTTACATACAATGTGTTTAAAGCTAAAGATTGACTTATAAACAGAAATATGGCCTGGGTATAGGTGTCCCCCTTTTCCCAATCCTATGAAATCATTTCCTGGAAAATTTTAAGAAACACCTCCTCCCGCCTATCTTACCTAATCCGATAATATTGTTCCGCAATGTTGATTACATATGTACCACATAGTCTATTAATGATAACACACTTGATTTATTCTTTAAACAATTAAATAACATTCATCCCACCATTACATTTAAAGTAGAATGGTAACAAAACAACTTAGTGCCTTTTCTTGATGTCAAATTATATAAAGTAAATAACAAAGCATATTGTTCTGTTTACTGGAAACCAACCAACTCTAATGCCTATATTCACTATTTATCTCTCCATGACGAATCTGTTAAAAGTTTCGTAGTTTTTTCCTTTATCTCGAGAGTATATCGCATATGGTTTCCATGTTTCCGGCAGAATAAAATTAACACGATAGTCTAAACATTCATTGAGCTGCAGTATCCCCTTTAGTTCATAAGAAAGTCATTATATGGCCACAACCAACTTTTTATCACCAGCTAATACTAAGGAAAAAGTATGTAATATTAATTATATTATATTCAAATGCTCGCCACAATTAATTAATTTTAAAAAGCTAGCAGAGGTCAACAACATCAATATTGCCTTTCAATACAAAAAAAATCCGAAATATTCTGTCTAAAAAAAGATCTAACGATAAAGAACATGGGATTTATTATAATTCAGGCAAAATTTGTGATCAAGTAGACATTGGCGAAAGCAGCAGATTCTCAAAGAGAAACCTATCATCCAGGCGGTGCCAGCTCATATCAAATTAAACCTATTCAACTGCCATTGATAATTAAAAAAACAATTTATAATTTCCAAACATTAATACTACCCATGAGCAATTCAACACTAATCCCTTGATAAGCAGAAGACTCACCGAGCCTTGGCTAAAAAATGACGAAGCTGCATAACGCCCCCTCTGCCACCCCTAATTACAGTTCAACTTATAAATTTGTGTGTCCTTAGGCTAAGCAACTCTCTTTATTCATTAGTTTTCCAGCGATTGATGATGAGGGATTTCTCCCTCCAAACCTGATTTCGCAAACATGTACGGTACGGTACTTCTTTAGATATATATATATATATATAAAGGCATAGTTTATGTGTTTGCTTATGTATTTTTCTTTTGTGATGGAACAATTCTACTATTTTAAAATAGGTTAAGAGAATGCAAGAGAACATTAGGCCTCATAATAATATTCGTTTCCTGTTCCTTCCTTTTCGTTTAAGTAAAAATGGACACAATGTTCTCTCCAATTTCTTTCATTTACTCAAATATGTAAAATCGCTTTTATTGAAGAAGAGGGAGTGGCTAGATCAAAGGAGTTATCACAATTCTAGAGAAATGACACGATGTAGGATTCAATTATAATGAAACTAAAAATAAATGTAGTTTTATTTTTATTTTCACTTCTAATTGGAGAAAATAATCAAAACTTCTGAAAACAGGTATTATTTTTATTATATGAGAAGGAAAAATAACCAGATTACCTTATGAAGAATGATTTTGAAGAACTCATAGTGAGAATGGCGAAGTTAAAGGAAGGGAAGAGGAGCAGGGCATGAAAGAGAAGCGAATTTATTAGAGGATAATCCATTTCTCAATATAGGCACGTTTTTGCTGGGTGTAAACAAGTATGTATCGATCTTTTTGAAAATATATGAAACATAAAAATTCTGAACAACTCTAGGTACTCATGAAATAAACTTGAAAATCAATATCTTTCCAAAATAGGAATGCAACCCATTTTTTTTATCCGAAAATGGAAATTTACGAGTAAACAAATATTAACACACTAATTTATAATACCCCACTTCTAATATAAAAATATTTAGCAAATTTTTCAACAAATACACTGCACTCGTATTTAATTTTTCACATCATTTGTTCTACAAAAAGAGAAGTGAGAAAACTTGTATTTATTAAATGACTTTCATTAATTAAAAAAAATAATTGATTTAAGTTTTAATTTAGAAAGTAATATATTCATTCCCGAGGAACTCAGCTCGAGTATAACCTAAAAAGATGGAATAGTATATAATGCATTGGCATAAAGTTTATATTGGCAATTTCTGGCAACTCACAATACTATGGTAAAAACAATCAATAACTCTATTAAATTTTACTTCTCGTCCTATCAAAATAAACTCTTGAGGAAATTTGATGGGGCAACATAAAAGGAAGAATCAATATGACGATTGATTGACCAGGAATTCAGGAAGAGAAGTTGAATCGAATCGAAATTGAAAAGAAGTCATTCTATTCCTGCAGAAGGATTGAAATTATTGAGAATTTAGAAATATTTTATTGGTCAAAGGGTTAATTCTAGATATGATTACCCCATTAGGGGGATAGTTCCTCACTTCTAGAAATTTTGAGTCCTCCTATAGTTGCTACTAGAACTCATCAGGCGAGTTACGAAATAAAGAAGAGAATGTGAGTGTTTTGCTTTAAAAATATTAAGGGAATGATAGCGGTGTTATAATTCGCTATTCCGCCGTTGATGTAAGGGGAACTATGTAACTCCTAGAGTGGTAGGCTTCGGCGCCTCTGCATGTGAGGGTTGGGGGGGGGGTGTAACTTCTTACCACGGTGAATGTTTTTTTTTCCTTGAATGTTGGGATTCTACCACAGACTTGACGCTAGAAGACCAACTTACCTTTTATTCCATTATATTAATTCGCATTTATAAACATTTAATATGTTGGTAGGACTTTATTTTTACGGACTAACGATAGATAACCGATTAATTTGTCCTTATTATTTTATGAGAATGCTTAAAAGACAATTTGCATTGGAAACAAGCATATATCGGAAAGCGAACGAGAGCAGTTACTTAAAATATATATAACCAACGAAAAATATTCTCATGTAGGCATTGGGAAAACGATCACAAACCTGGAAAACAAGGGGCGATCAAATAGGCTGCTATAAAAAGTTCTCCCTACATAATTCTTTTCTTTGCTAACAATTATTCGAAGCATTTCCTGCAACACTCCGTTGAGAATGGGGCATTTTAAAATCATATCCTCGAGTCAATTTTATATTACAAACAATGCACAGGAAGAAGATAAGCTTTGTAATGTCAACGAAATCCCTCATAAGATTTCAATGGGCAACAAGAGTACTTTAATTCAACACCATAAACAGAACAGTTTAAACGTGAGTCCCACGAGCAAGATCACCTTTCTCATAGCGAATTAATAAAGACTTGGTCTATTGGTGGGAAAAGAGGGAGATATAGGACCAAAGTGACTAACAGAAAAAGCAAAACAACTACCAGGACCTTTGTTAACACTGTTACTCCATCTATGTTGCACATGAGAGGGTAATTTTGAAAAAAAGATGAAATTCTTGCAAAGATTTAAAACAATCGAAATTTTTCACCATGAAAATCAGTAGAATAAATATATTTAAATATCATTGCATGATACAGGAACTTTATAGTTACATAACCTTTAATTAAACACAACTCAATATTTGTGTCAAATTAATATTCCAACCAGCTGGAAATCCAAAATATATATGCCTGTTCACAACTAAGAGTGGAACAATCAGACAAATCTGTTATATTTAGTGGATCTTTTTCGATCAAAGGGCACTATTACATGGTTAATTATATCATTTAACAATGTATTTTAAGCAGGTGTAAAGATCTATGCGTATGTTTACAAGTAATTAAATAATAAGAGAGATCTGCACTTCATTAAAGAAGCAACTGCCTGACACACTACGAACAAGACAAAGAAGGAGGGTTAAAATAGGGTGAAACTAACGAAATTTCTTTGTTGAAACAGAACACGAAAGTTTTCAACTCCGGCTTGCAATCTGAACTAATGAATAAATGCTATGTTGAAGGGCAATAATTTCTCAAGATATAATATCTAAACTTATACTACTGTAGTAGGCAAAGAAAAGTGGCTATTCCTTAAAAAGCTAATCACTCCCAAAAATCTATATCAACACGTTTAAACAACTAGAGTGCTAAATATTCACGGATATTCTAGCGCATCAGTTCCTCTCAACTGCATCTCCCATCGTCTTATATACTATTAATTACAAGCCGTCTCTCATTTCAATGTTAGAACACCACTATAGGGGAGGTAAAGATATTTATTAATTTTTTTAGAAAGTTTACTGCCCTTTTTCACCCTTTAATGGGTTTTACAGGCACGGAAAAGATTGTGTGACGATATAAACCGAGAAAGAGAGGACCAGTTTCTGTTAAGGACTGATTAAAAGATGTAGCAAATCGAATCTTTGATCATCCTTGAGCTGAAGAGCGCAAGCCCACCCCTCACACCGAACCTCTATGCACCTATCGTATATCCAACATTTGTTCCATTGTCTCTTAAACACTAATTACATTATCACTTCACTTTATATACATTGCTCCAACCATCATTACAAACCAAAATTATTATATGCTTGTCGCAAACTTGCAAGAAAACAAGGCTTATCCTAATAATTGTTTATTATTCTAAATGAATATCCGCACACGCGCATAACTTTGCCAGCACTAAAAGGAGCCAATGAAATGGCCCTAGATCTAAAAAAATGCGCAACCCATTAAAGGATACTTAAAAATATCAAAATTCAGATTTATCAAATTTAGGTTTCTTTAATTATAGGTCATCTTTCCTACTTGGAAGTTGGTGTCTGGCGCTTGGTTTAAATTTAGGGTTATAAAATCATTTGACAATATTTTTTTAGCTAATATTTCGTCAGTTGCAATTACAGGTATTTCCTGCAAGAATACCTGTGGGAAAACGAAAAAAAATGAACGCTAGGGCTCATTATCCTTCTGCATTCTATTTTTGTTACCTCTTCCTTCAAATTTCATCTAAGTTTTATTAATGGATATTTACAGAATCAGAAAAATGTCTCTCTTTTCCATATCGTTTATGTCCTAATCTACCTTTCATGCGTGAGTGTAAAAAGAATTTAAGTTTCTTAAACCATGACCGGGATCTATAGTAGAAATCAGATTAAGATTATTGGCTTAAACAATTAACAAATGACTAGTATGAAAGTAGCAGAGGAAAATTCGAAGTGACATTAAGAAAATTCTCTCCTAATAGGAACCGCATACCATATTTGGCATATAGGAATAGAGAAGGTAGGGTAAAGGTCCCCGTAGGCTTTTTACTTAGCAAAAAAATTGTTCTTATTATTTTCGGATTTTTGCGCTTTTAATCTATATTATATAAAAAGATGAGATCATGTTTCCTTCAGTCTCAGATTTCGTACATAGAAGTAGCGTGTTAATTGGGAGAGAAATAGTCTACATAGGAGTAGATAGAGATGTACGTCAATAAGAATATCTACTGTATTTTATAAATTAAAAGCATTAAAAAAGACTATAGTTTACTTTTCTCTTAGAACTTTCTTATTAGGCCAAAGTGTTTCTCCAATCTTGTTTTCACTGGCGGATGTAAAGATGATATGAGTTTATTCTGCCACTTCACATTTGCTTTGAAACTTATAAGATACGACTGTAAAGAGGGAATAAATTCAAATAAATCGTTAATATTCGACACATTAATTATTTAAAAGATTAATGTTCAATCTAACACACTTAATGGCATCTCCACCCATAAGTGGAGAATGAAGCGGAGGGCGGTGGATCGTTTATCTTCAATCAGAATCTACCTATGGAGTTTCATATCCGGAACACCACACACTTAAAATGAGTAGCTCTCCCTTGTCTCCCACATGGTTTACATAATCACTCTTTGGTGGAAAGATTTTGTTATGGTTTTTCATGAACCTTTTTCTACAAAGGCGATTAGCACTTGATCCCTTTAGGCAAGCTCAAAAGCCCTCATCCGCAAGTAAAAGGAACCTGAGGCCAAATATAATAAGGAACCATCCGGCAGAAGGGACTCCGAGTCTTATGTTTGAGCTCCTTTGTTCCATCGTACGTATTCACTCCCAAAAGCTTCAAATACTTTTCTTGGGAAAAACTAGATATCATTTGTTTGTTTTTTCGATTTCTTTTCTCTTCTTTTCTCATCACACGATCAGGTTTCATTTAATTCTTTTTTTTAATTAACAATTCTCTTCTAAGTATTAATCACCCAAAATGCAGAAAAAAGTGCGCTAAATTTGCTTAAATAATGATCACTAATTACTAAAGTGTCACTGATTGAGCCTTTCAGTCAATAGTTCATGTGAAGGAAGAAGAGAAATTCCAACGCCATAAGATTTTTTTTTTAGAAAGTTGAAAATTTCAGACTTTGCAATAATGTGTTGTTTTTCTTTTTCAATACAGTATTTACTATTAATGTTATTAAACCTCCGACTTCTCAATCATTTGATATTAAATTCTTGTATTTCATTGTGTCTGTCCTTTCAAGTATTCCTCTCTTTACCCGCTTTCCTAGGTTTCCTATAAAAGAAACCTTATAAGGAATTTTAAAAAAACACCTTATCACAACTAACCAGTTATTTAAAGACAGCAAACATATATTGAGATAAAATTGGTAATATTCTCATTCAAATAAGAAACACTGAATGAAAAAAATAATTTTCCAAAATTAACTCTCAAAAAGAGGAGAAAGTAAGCCTAAAATTAAACATATTTTAAGACAGTTAGTTTGCCTAGTTATTTCATTTCTAATTTATGAGTCACAAAGTTAACCAACTTCATCCAACATTAACACAAGATAATCTTGCAACGAAATAAAGTTTACATTTCTGAGTAATTGCTGGTAATATAAAAATCATCCTTAATCATTTTTACTAATTCTTCTTCCAATGTATTAATACTTCTGTCTGCTTCATTTCCTTGTCCATTATAATCTATTATCGCTTATTAAAATTTATCAACTTCTAGTTAAATATAGCGTCCCAAGTAGAAACTTCATCGTTCCCATTATATTTTCAAAGTCATCAGTTACACCTACCAACTCACCCTAATATTTGTATGTTCTTTAGAAAAAGACGATCCACATGTATAATTCAACGTGAACATGTTGTATAGAACAGTACCCACACTTGCACGTGGCTTAGAGTGTCGTCATTTAAAGGGTAAATATGCTTCAGCTGGCAGCTGAATGACGATATTCTACCTCCACCACACCCTTCCGACAAGACTGACCTAGTTGCAGAGATGGGCAAGATTCTGAAGAGTTAAAAGCCAATTGTGTCTAGAACACATATTGTGTAATCTCTTCAAAAGACTGCAGGTATATCATATTTGCATTTTCACTGCATACAGTGTTTGACCGAGTTTCTCTAGTTGGCTTTTTCCTCTTAGTTATATTTCAATAACGAGAGTAAGCCTGAAATTGCACAAAAAGATTTTACAGAATTCTCATGAATTATGTACAAACGCGTTGATTTGTGAGGTGTACATCTGTCACACCAAAATGTCATTTTTTAGTCGCGTGCGAGTCTAGTTGCGAACGACTCTACAGCTCATTATGTCGGTCGGTCCCTGTTTTTTTTGGTAATAACATTGTATCTATTCGGACTATTCTGACGAAATTTGAAACCCTATATGATGCTGTACATTCTCTTTCGAATGATATAATTGCCAAAGTCCTCCCGAGGTTAGCCCTTAAATTATTTTATTTTGGCAATAACATCATAACTCTTCAGCCGATTCTAACGAAATTTAAACTCCTTATGTTCTTGTACATTATATTTCGAATAATAGAATTGTCAAAGTTCTCCCGAGGTTATTCCTGGAATTATTAAAAGTTTGGCATGTCTTAAGGTCATAAATCAGAATAAGTGAGATTACCCCACTTTTTGGTTAGGAGACCTTGTTCTTTGTCTCCTCTCACATGCGCTTAATCGGGCGAACGCTCTTTGAATTGTTTGATCTCTCGCATTTATGTCATGGGCAAATAATTCAAACTAATGGAAGAAAGCTTTTTGCTGAGACTGTTTTTATTTTGAGGTTATTCATAGTTATCTTATAAGATCGGAATAGATTTTAAAATATAAGGCGATGAAGAGGGACAAATTATTGTTATTTACTGGAAATTTAAAGCGAAAACGAAGGACGACATTTTCGTCAACTTTCCGAGGAGAGGTTCATAATAAAATTGATTTGTATGTAATAACTGAAAAAGTGTGCATTGTAGCAGAATGAGGTCAAAGGGTGACCACGTTATCTTCTGTACCTACCTGGATCATGAGATCCCCTCATGGAGCTATGAAAGCAGGGCTGATCCGGGATAAGGATGCAGCCTACGCCGTTATCACACGCCTCAGCTGTACTTTCCTAGAGACCGATTTCATCATCTTCCACGGCCACCTCTCAGCAAACATTCTGGTCTTCGGTCCGAAGATCGAATTCCGTTGGACATTCCCAGCCAGGGTTATCATAATTCTCCCCCTTCCCCTGAAGAAATCGCCGATTTTTCCCCAAAAGTCGCACGCGCGTCTGGGGGTCCATCAGTGCCATCTCACCAGGCGCTTATATAATCCTTCGAATCAGTTTAGTCAGCAACACTGTTAGACTTCCCACCTACTCCAGCGAACGAGCTGATGTACGCTCGTCACCCCCGTCCCCCTTAGCGGCGATTTAGGTTCGAGTCGAAGGCTAAATCAATCCGTGAACTTTGCCATAGTCAATCGCCAAAAATCACCATCCGTGAACTCTGCCATAGTCAAGCGGCAAGTACCTGAGGAGGATTTCCAGCTCTGAAGGCTCTAGAAGTGCTTCCTCATCTGAAGCAACAGGTAACCTGACTTCTTCCGTCGCTTTCATCGTACCCCAACTGGGCCCTTTTCGGCAACGAGCACGTGAGAAAGTGTAACCGTTGCCGCCTGCAGATTGATCTTGAATCTGGCTTACTACATTGCTCCATTATTTGTATGAGCATCCCGGCTTAAAATCCACCTTTAAATCCCTATACTGAATATGAGTTTTTTAGTCCTTAAATTCACCTACCTTTATCCCGGGTGTGCATTTAACCCCGTATGTGTGATTATTCCCTTTAAATCCAATATTTGTGTAAATATAAATATAATTTTTGTTGTTAGTAAAGATATATTTGCGTCATTATCTTTCTTTTGCAACCCCAACGCGTACCAGCTACCTGTTAATCTTTGGCCAACTTGCACTCTGAAATATTTGTTTAAAAAGGACCCCGCAAAGTTACTAATAAACAAAACCCACTAGCACTGGCCTCATAACAATTACCTCTTTCACTAATGGTCTTCAACCAACTTCGACCCAAAGCCACAAAGTACCTACGTATACATATATAGTCTGGCCATTCCACGACGTGGATATTACATCGCTCTATTTTTATATAGATAAACCTAATTAATTGAAAAGACAAAGGGGTAGCGGGTGACGTGTTGATGCTTACCGCCTATCCAATTAAAATAGGACCCTCACCAGACGTTGAATTCAAAGAGAACTGGTATCCTCCAAATACCAAATTAAGCATGGTTGTTCATAATTAATAGGATACTCCTTATCAAACCAGTACTATAAGATTTAAAATAAATTAAAACGGTCGTAAGGGACAGAAGTGATAGCAAAGAGTTAGGAATTGAAAGTGAATTCCATTAATACCTATTAATTAGAATTCGCTAAGAAATTTTTTCATAGACGATAACTAAACTAAATTGTTGCTACTTTAAAATTACAGCAAGAGTTAAAGCAAAAGCGGTAAGTGAAACTAGCGTACAGTGAGGATGATATTGGACAAACGGCAAAGTATTAAAGATATAGTCGCTTTCAGTGGAGCGGACACCACGGCAAAAGAATAGTAATTTTAAACATCGAATTAAGATATTCAGGCCATTAATGAATTGAATATAAAAGATTACGATCCCATCAACATTAGTGCTTGAGTCTTAGACAAAGAAATCGTCAGAAAGTAGACCTCGGTCCGATACCAGTCTCCTCGTATTTTTCTAAAAAGGGGTACCTTTTCTGCATATATATATATATATATATATATATATATATATATATATATATATATATATATATATATATATATATAGTCTCTCTAGTTCTTAGACCATTGCTATTTTCGGTAACAAGAGATTAATGTAAACACATTTCCATCAGCCTGTGCAGCAAGATGATGCAAGTAGGCATTGTATCGATTACTTACGTTAAACTTGGGGTGTCTTGTACAATAAAATGGTTTTCTTCCACCCATATATTGAATAAAAAACAAAACATGTATATGCATTTAGGTTACTATTAAATACCGTTTTCTGCTTACACTTACTCGAAACTATTATCCTTGGTTTAATTTTTTTCGAACCTAATATCTATCCTTAAACTTCTTCGGTGTAGATGGTTTATTAGATTTGGGAAAAATAAAACTATGAAATTTTGGTATTAAGACATTTCTTTGCATTCAAATAAAGATCATTTACATAGTATTTACTTGAGAGGCTACAAAAGGCATGTTACTAAGAAGGATTCTCATTACACGCCCGCCAAACAACGTTACAATAAAAGATGAAACTAAAAATAAAAGTTACAGTCACATAACATGTAGAGGATATTCTGATGACTTCCTGCAGAAGCCTCACTTAAAGTCTCAATAAATTAATAGATCTGACTTATAAACGACTATTTCATGTAAATAAGCATCAACCTACATGAAGGGCTTAACCTTAGTAGGGAATATTATGGTCTCTGCTGTTTATATACTCGATAGGCGATACAACGTGAAATTTGCTAAACGTCCTATCTTCCTTATAATCGTTTTTATAATCGTTTCTCTCAATGCAAAAAGACCTATTACTACCAATTGCTCCCTCAATATATGTCTGGTGAACATAGCAAATAAAGGCTACTTAGAAGCAATCAACTAGAACAGGACTCTCAGTAATGTAGGTAATAAGAAATAGTAATTTGGTATCTTTATAGAAATTGTGGTAAAAGTCCTGCGCTTATCCTTGTCATCAAATATCACCAATCTTATTTATCAGTATATTTAACCTGAATTAAAGGAAAATTCCCCCGATATTTTGCATAAAGGAATCATCATCATTTAAATAAAAAAACTACCTATTCTTTTATTCAATGATTTATTTACGCTAAAAAATTGTTTTAGCATAAATTATTCCTAATAAACTTAACATACCTTTGACTCTCTAACCACATATAATGTTGGTAAAATATCTGTTAATACTCTCTGTATAGAAATATGTGAGGGAATTGATAGTCGCTCCCTCATAATTGAGCCACTGGTCTTTAACCACATCGTCCTGGCATTTTGGGTTGGTGGCGTAGTCCGACCACTTAACCTTCCCTCTCGCCTCTCGTCTCAAAGAGAATATGAAGGGCCGTCCCAGACCACATAATGCATTAATCAGCTCAGGTCAGACCCGAGACCTTTAACATCGGTTAAAACAGCACGATTTCCTCTAAGAGCTGGTATTCAATTTGACTGCATAGGCGAAATTAAAGGAACGTCGTCCTAAAGCACGGAGCTCCCCTTTAAGGTTAGTTAGAAGCTGCGCTGAGAAAAATCGTTAGAGGAGGAGACGAAATGCAGCCTGTCCACGTATCCTCCCCCTTCTTGCCCTACCCCCAGTGGGGTGGCGAAGAATAAAATCAAATAACTTGGGAAAAACGAGGTAGATTAGGTTAGTCATTAAGGCGAGGAAGACCGGCAAGATACCCAGCTACCAACAGAAGGGACTAAGAAGAAGCTCATCAGGAGCCGGTTCTTGGTGGTCACACCGAACTGTAAGTTAACTTGAATTAAGAGGCCAGTTTAACTAACCCTCCTCAGAGAAACCCCTCTATCTTGGGGTATCTCAAAGCACAGAGATAGTTCTCGCCGTTTAGGAATACCGGAACTAAGAAGAAGCTCATCCTCGAGCCAGTTGTTGGGGTTACACCGAACTTTGAGTTAACTTGATTTAAGAAGCAAGTTCCATTTACTCTTGTCAGAGAAACCCTCCTTCTTAGTGTATCCCGGGGCGCAGAGGTAGTCTTTGCCCTTGAGGAATACCGCTCAGTGAACTCCTTCCAGCAATCCCCTGAGTCAAAGTATTCACTCATTGACTCATCGCTCGCCAGTGCGAATTATTCTCAGAGCATCCCAAAGAGAAGAAGAAACATTCTTTCCCTCTCGTGTGGCGAGATCATTTCTTTCACTAGGCGTGCCTCCCTCCATCTCCCCCACGCTCCAAAGTACTCTGTGGCTTTAAAGTATTTCTCCCGCCCGAGCACATCTGGACGCTGATTTACGCGTCGGCCTGGAAACAACATTCTTGAAGTGTCAACTATTGAGTTCAAGGTTAGACTCCAATGCGATTCTCGAGGAATCGCGTAAGGTATTCAAACTCCTGGAATGTGTTTCATTGAGCTCAGTTGAATTTAAGATTAAAGTGAGTTGCGGGTCAACCATTACTATAAATTAAAGTAAGTCATTTATAAAGACTCCCTTAAATATGTTGAATTCATTTATGTGTATTGTGTGTGTTAAATTTCTTTGGTTCATGTTTTTTAATTAAAGTTCTAGTTTTTTTTAATTTATTTAATCCTTGAAACGCTAAGCAAGGCACTAAGAACCCTCAAAGATTAAAGAAGTAATAATCAGATAATAATAATAACCATAATAATAAAAAAAGCTATATAGCACTCTTAAAGATAAAACTTAATCGCGGAGTTTTATAGTACGTAAACAACCCATACGTACCACCAGGTATCACTCGGTCCTTCCTATACCACGATACTCGCTGATTATACTTTTTGAGATAATGTCGCAATTTCTTTTATATGAGGAGACGTTCACCTCTTTACAATGCCACATTAAATTAATGAAGGTTTCAGCTGTTGAGTCCAGAAAGGATCGTGAATAATGATTATTGTGAAAAACCTTTTAAATAAACTTTAGTGAATCGAATTTGTGTATTAAGTATACATATATCTTTACTTTCCAACTACGTGCCTTGAAAAGTGACACCCGAATATTACATTGTATTTTATTTGAAATACAAGAACGACTAAGAACCTCCAAACAGACGCAGGATAGTAGAAAAAAAAGAAGTTCACAATTATCACTTTAAAGTTAGAATTTACCTAGTAAATGAACAAGAATTGAACGTGGTCCCTTTGTAAGAGTTTGTATGTTTGAAGAATATAATACTTCCCTTCAATTTTACAAAATGTTTTAATTCCTTTTTTTACGCAAAACGTGTTCTTAGCAAGAATGTGGAAGTATAGAAATAAAATAATTCAGAAAACCATATTGGAAAACAAAAACATTTAAAATATTGCAAAGCTCATTCTGAGCTGTTTTCAAGGGATCGGTAGATGCCATCTCTTCTGCCGAAGAGATTTCTATAAAAAGGTGAGGATCAAAAAGGAAAAATCTGACCTACTGGCCTCTTAACAACTGCCTGTCGGGATATATTAGGTAATATATAAAAACTACCTTATCGAATAGCGTCATTTATATTATATTAAATTATTTAGCCAATTTAAGAATATAATCTTTCTATTAGGTTAATAATAGCGTAAAATTACCCATTTAAAATCTTTTAGAAGTTGGAAAACAAAACTTTCCTCATTCCATCTAAAAGGTTTGGGAAAGGTTTAATGGAAACCTAGTAAATAAATGCCAAAAAATAATCAATAATAGTAATTGTGAGTTTTACGATCAATGCACAAATTATTTCCATATGTATCGTAAGTGTGAATCTCACTCTTTAGCTTGAAAAATCTCGACCTATCCAAGTTGTCAAATCCATGCATTATTTTGTACACTTCAATCAGATCACCTCTACGTCTTTGGTCCTCCAAAGTTGTACGACCTAAATTAGCCAACCGTTGCTCGTAACTTAGTCCACTGAGTTTAGGGACAAGCCTGTTAGCCCTCCTTTGAGTTTGAATCCAACTCTCAAAACCAACACTCCAGGCAGCTATACGCAGCGCTCCAATATAAATACATCTACTGCAGATCTGTAAGCCGAGTAATATTTCGAGGCCTACTATTATTATTGTATCTTTCTGTATTCTCTCCGGGACTTTTCAAGATACTTATTTTGTCCATTAGACGTGGTAGAAGGTTTCATAATAATCCTCGTTCACGGGTTGCAATGAATCAATATGGCGTCAACTCCAAAATACCACGCTTTGTATCTCCAAACTCCACTTCTGTTACTTCTGCGCACCATTCGCCTAGAGATATTCTTACTAGTGTGGTCCATGATTCAGTCCTTCGCACCATTAAAATCATGAAATATTTTTCCTACATGTAATATTAAAAGTAATAAACCTTGTATGATTGAGTATTCAGGGTATAACCAATGGTACCACTACTGTTTGAGAAGTTAACGCCACAAATTTAAAATGATCGTAGTAAGGATTCTATGTATTGATTCTAATACAAAAATGTTAACTTCGTTGAAGCCTATGCAGAGGTAGCTTTCTAATATGTCCACACATAGTAGTAAAGACATGACTGAACTTAAGGTAGCTGCATATTGTCTCAAAGAGAAACATAAAAGTCTTGACACTAAATTATGTGATTTGGGTGGCCTTTTGGATTTAGTTTCACAGAAAGTTGACAGCCTAGAAGCCAGGCCACTTCACAATGATAGAGATGAATTTTATACATTTTAAGCAAATAAGATAAAAGCTATGGAAGAGAAAATTATGGTTTGTGAAAAATAGCTTAATTATATGGCTAAAGATGTCAAAATTAACGTTAAAGCTGAGATTCTAGATATGTTTAGGAGAAAAGGTACCTTCTGGATTTAAACCTATTGATCTTTGAGGGAATAGATGAATAAAATATTTGTTATTCGCATGAGTCTACAACTAAACCTATCTCAGGTACCCACAAGGAATTTGATGTGTATTGAGTTTAAAAAGAGGGAGATAAATTTAAGTTCTTGAATAAGAGTACAAGAGAGAAACTGGACAGCTTTGATTCAGATTACAGCTTCTATGGTACTCAAATTTATCCAGAATCATACAACCAAGCGTTCAATATTCCATTCGATGAGAATCAGCCTGTTTAGATACAAAAAGTAGCAAAATATTTCCATTTGCTTTCCTATTTAAATTCGCAACATGATATATATATTTGTCACAACCCTTTATCTCTTCCTTAAACAATGGTAAACATTATCTGTTACACAAACACAATTGCGTGTGGGAACACTTTGCCCTACAATTAATCTAACAAGGATTTTCAAAGTTGATATCTTGAGGTGTTTTTTTGGTGGAAAGAAAGTAGTGAATTTCGGCAAAACAAAAGCGTTAAAAGGCAGTCAGCTCGATTAGCAACCAGAGGCTACAAGTTAGAGTGATGTGGCCCCCTACGCCAATTAAATTATATAAACTTTAGTGGCTTGAAAGTCTTTTAAGATTCTACCTGATAACATCTCTGGCTTTGGTCAGAAAGATCTTATTGTTGAAACAACATAAGGCCCATTTCTAGGCCTAGCTAATTCTAAAACAACTTATTAAACAAAACGAAGAATAATAAAATGGAATCACATGGAAAGAAATTGGCAAGAATCAACAACGAACAAAGATCCATATAGCACACCCAAGAACCTAGGGAAAGGCCACCTCCTCTATCGTTCTGAATATTCAATCAACAGTTTAAATAATTTAATTGTTTGGAGGATCTCCCGCCTTATGTAAAATATCAAGCACACTACAATCCTATGTGCATGTTTCTCAAACTCTCGAATTGTTTATTCAAAATCTAACCTAAAAGCATGAGAGCCGTGGGCAAATGAGACTAATGATGAACTCACAGATACAAGCTCAGAATATAGTATATGGAGGGTAAGGCGAGTGCCATCTTCCCATATTGGCAAGAAGCCTCTCGTGCTAAGACCAAGAGAAGGCAGCAGTCACCAAAGGAGACTAGTGTGGAAGATCGCATTCACCCGACACACTAGACTTGAGGAGGTGGTAGAATAAAGTGCGCACCCCTAGTGTAGTTTGGAGCATACAAAAACTAGTAAATCTTTATAATTAAAGCTATAACAGTACACTTACATAGCAAACGCAACAAAGCGAAGAATTGGCATGGCACTGGTACAATAAAACCTACGGCTACGAAGTGGTGCATACCCAGTTATACCTCGGTCAAAACGAGCACAAGGAAACCTTCAGGAGAACATCATTTAGAAAAAAGTTCTGATCAGGGTGATGACTATGTTATCAGCAGAAGTGTCCCTGATTGTTTCTGGATAAAGAAAAACGTCATGTGTTATATTGTTTTAACGTCTAGCGTAGCTAGTCTTTAAGAAGCAAAGAAAGGATAACGTTGATTATCCACTTATTCTATTGCTATACGTACTGCAGAGAGCCGTATCAACCTTACATTTAATAACTATCTCATTGAAACTCTGAGAAAGCTTAAGAGATGCTCTTCCTCCCTCAGAGTGGAGAGACTTCATAATGAGAGGATCATAGGTGGAGTGAAACTTGCGTTTGCCGTACAATAATCGAGAATCGTAATATCTAGGGCCCAGCGTATAAGCTAACCTAATATTTACAAAATTATACATTAGCTTATGGCCACAAGATGCAGGGAAATTTGTGCGAAAACATGTCGGGATTGATTGTTCTCTTACTAGTTTGTGAAATACAAGGAAAGTGCCCATTCAGCAGACTTCTGAGAAAGTCACGCTGAACATATGAGTATCATGTTGTAAAGACCCAAAAGAATAACCCTACCTCACTCACCTAGGTGTTGATGCACTTGTCATGGATATCATAAAGCCCAAGTGGATACGCGCATGGAGTGAGTTTAGAGCGGTACTTACAGTGCCCAAAGAGGTCATTTAAGGGTTTTCCTTCACTGGGTGTGACTTTTACTCGGCGGCCCTTAGCAATCGTAAGACTTACTTTTTGTAAATACTTTTAGAGTAATATTTAGTATAAATAATTCAGAGAAACTGGTCACGAACACTCCTCCACGGGAAGAATTTCATTTATGTTAAGCTTATCTTCCCGAAGACCTAGAGGGACTACTTTAAACTGCCAGAGTAAACGGGTTGATGAGCTGGAGTGTTAAATGTTTGTCATAAGTGCACGAAATATCGTATTTCTAGAACTGGAGGGGCTAGCTGCGAAGGGTGCTTTTACTTTATATGCATTTGAGTTGTCTGGCAGGGCAGAGCATGGCAGAACTTTCTCTTTGATTTCTAGATACTAAGTAAAATCCGAGCAACAAATGAGATACTACAACCTCTTTTCCAACAAATAGCAATCGCATGAGAGTTTCTTCGCGTATTAATAGTTCTTATTTTTATAGCAGAATTGGTCTTAGTATCAACCCTTATGCAGTAACAGCACGAATGCTTTCACGCAGTAGGGAAACTATCAACCTACAGCAACTATGGAGCCTGTCTTGTTCAAATATGATTAAGAGCATAGGCATATGTACTAGACTCTCGCCTGATTCTTCATCACTTTGTCTAACTTATCCCCTTTTGGTTGGCCAAATATTCTGTCAGGTCTTATATTGAATAGTCCAGCTTCTTGATTAAATGTTCTATCCAATGGGAAAGATTTCATGGTGAAGAATAGTATCAGCTACACACCTCTGACAGGTTCGTGCTCTTTAGGGCTCCAAGTTGAGGATTAGCATCGTTAACACGAAGCCTCCCCTACGACCGACGGGAGATTCGCGGTTCTTTATCGAGAGGCCTACCTAAAGTATGGCATTGATGCAGCATACGTCCATTAGACAGGCTTGCTTGAGCAGTCCTACAAGTAACGAGGAAACGTTAGAACACGTAAATTCAAAAGAGATAGGTTTCCTCTTGCTGATGGGCACCACATCTTCGGGGCTCTATTCAGCTTCTTTCTTACTATGAAAAGATTTGAAAGATAGAGAGTTGGTCCCTGTATCTCATCGTTACTAGCGCTTTCTGAGGGTAGAAAGACCAGATTTAACCTGGTCACTCACCAGCTTAGATTGATACTGCATCTCCCCCCCCCCAAAAACACGTTGGTGTAAAAAAATAGAGATCCTATTCATCACCCGAATGACGGGCGGGTCTGATTCTGGCTGTTGCTTCGCCTCGATGTCTTGACAAAGGACCCATATACTCTCGGACCACCACTGAAATAGGTGAATTCCTCTATTACTTTTCTAATACGCCTCCTTTCCCCTGCCCAGAGGTAAACTCCAGAGAGTTGTCACCATGATGCAATTAATATCGATCGAGGAATACGCTTTGGGAGGGGATTTCGTTGTGTCCATAACTATGTAAGCATCTGATACCCACCAACGAGTCAAATGCATGCTGTCGTACTCCTCTCTCTTTACCTGGTACCAAATGGGTATGACGCCAGATTGGCTGTGCCACTTCATTTATTATCATAAATGGTACCAATTATATTTGTGGTTATCATACATGAATAATAATATAAATACGTGCATGGAAATAATATATCCTCACAATCTTTCGCGAGTTATAGAAGTCCCCAAAGAATACAGAACATTCAGACTATGAATATTTACACATACGTAGCCTTGGTTCTGAGCTAGAATCTGACTCTGTAGACATCCTGTATGGCGCACCGAAAATGGTTTAAATAATCGGTATCGAAACTCACTTTACCTTATACATTAACTAATGAATGCGAATTCGTTTCTCACTGTGAGTAGGTACCTCACGGTTCACCTCCCATTGGAAAAATTCAAATACATGTCCGAAATTACGTCGTACCACGAAAGCCTTTTAACTAGTAATAGAAAAAGTTAGATGTACTTCTCTAGTAAGCTAGATAATAAGAAAGAATAGGGTAGAACGTGTATACTAACAAATAGGGTGGATGATCAATTATCTATTATCTAACCTGTTAGACATTGGAAGCAGAATGTGTGTCTGTTCTCCAGGTAGGAGTCAGAGTTTTATGCATGCAGCCGCCTTTCACCGTCTATAAAACAAAATAGAAGGAAAAAATGGTAGATGGAAAGGATGCTAAGAAATGAGGACCAGAGAAAAGCACCATATTCTTTTAAATGTGGCTGTAGTGGTATGGTTACCACTAATATTTAGGCTATATTTTGGAGGTTGTGGTAGAGATTATATGAATTATACCCTACTAATATGTAGCGCATGAAATAGGATATTGAGGAGAGTTTAAGATAGAAAGTGGAGAAATATGTTAAAATCGAGAATTATCGAAGTAATACCCTACCCTACCGGGTATTGCAAAATTCATGTTGCAATCGTTACGACGATATTAGCAAAGGCCACAATTATAAATTTGATGAAGTTAGACACGTTTAAATCGTTTTAACATATAAAATGTGTTTAAATAGTAATATTAATCACTACAGCCACCCTTGGCTGTGAAAAAGTACTCCATACGACAACTGAAACCAAACAAACGTTACGGACAAAGTTCTTCCACACACGGTTCACAAAGGACTTCTGCTTGTCCACATTGATGTTTGGGAACGTAGAGGCATTCCCCTCGACCATTCAGAGACGCTGTACTCGACGAGATTGAGGTCGGGAGACTGCGAGCGCTAAAACTCATTCGACGAGAAGTTCATGTTCGACCCCAACCACTTTTGCACGATCTTGCACGTGTGGGCCAGGCCATGCAGAAAAACATATTCCGCCTTCTTCGTGATCTTTCTCACAATGGCCAGGATGTTCGTAGCGAAGATGTCCTTGTTAATCAACTATGCTAAGCCTATAACAGGCCGTAAACCAGACCGGCACCATCTTCTTGCTATTCGAAACTACCACGCTGATCTTTATCACGAAGGCCGGGTCTTGGTCATGCATACGTAGCTGACCTCGAAGAAGTCAAACCTAAGCTTACCAGGCAGCATTCTGCTTGCTGATAAGCGGATTGATCGTAAATGTGGTTTTACCCGAAAAAAATGACAATTCAATTGCTATGAATCTTCAGGTCGTTGAGAAGACGACAACACCACTCACGACGTTTTTCACGCACATACGCCCTCCTCCTTAAAAGCCACGAACACCGTGGAGACCAAAATATTGTTTTTCTTCGTGAGCTCTGTAATTTAGAGCTTCTGATATCATTCGAAGGACTTTCTCACAGCCAAACGATTGACAACTTCATATCTGCCTGAACAAGGTCAATCTTTGAAGGCTTCCTAAAAATTTAGCCAATAAACAACATGTAATTCTGTACCTGACTAATGTTGAAGAAGATTAGAAAGGAAAGTGGTAAAGATAAGGAGACTAAACCTACGAGAAAATTACAAAGCTTTGGTAAATATTTATAGCCACTAATGTTGAAGAAGATTAGAAAGGAAAGTGGTAAAGATAAGGAGACTAAACCTACGAGAAAATTACAAAGCTTTGGTTAATATTTAGAGCCACTTAAGATCAGAAGGTCGTGTTTTTTGGCGAGGAATACATATTCAACCCCTTAAAGCGCAGTGACACGCCTCTGTCTCATGCCTTTAAATCGCTGTATAAAATATTGATTAATATTTTGGGGAATTATTTGTACTAAATGAGTAACTCTAAAATTTTTAATAATATGTATACGGCACACATATGGGTCAACGAATATTAGAGATAATTTTATATATTTAGTTCTGTCGATTATATTTCGTATTGTCATTTTACACTTATTTTATATATATTGTGACGTGAATGGATAATTACCCCCAAGTTATGAGCCATAATTGGGGGAGGGGGGAGGGGTTATGACCGTTGTCCAGAGCCGATCCTTGAAACAAAAGAGGGTGATTTTGGAAGTATGGCTGTGTAGATTAACTCTCCGAACAGAGTCGTACATAAGAAGAGGCAGATAGTTGACCACAGACCACTTGAGATAGTTCTGGGGCGATTAATAAAGAGTGAAATTTACGGTTGACCGGGATTTGACTAATGGCTTTCCAAGCTGCAGTTTCAAGGATATTTAAAGACACTACCCCAAAATATAATTTTAATATATATAATAAAAGGGGACAATTAATATATATATATATATATATATATATATATATATATATATATATATACAAAAGGGGTAAGAAAATTACTTATGGTAGTTTCATGAATTAAGTGAAGAGAACAAGATAATCTTACGATGACCATACAAGATCACTTTATATTTAAGCGCGGGCGAATTGGAGTGAAGGGTGGGGGGTGGAAGACAACGGCGAAGGTCTTCAAGAAGATACTTCGTGGAGTGATGACCAGAAGGACTCGAAGATGGGTTTAGATTACTTAATGATGAAGAATGAGATTGTCTCTGCTCCAGAAAGATGTAATCTCCACTCGAGACGATTCTGTAAATCGGCAGGGAGTCTCAGTCTCGAGAGAACGGGAGGCTTGGAGGGATGGTGCAGATGAGACGGCCGCACAATCTGCAAAGAACAAGTGGGCTCGATAGCTTTCCTATAAACAGGGGCCAAAGCATGACGAAGGGAGGTCTGCTAGCGAGATTTTTGACGATGTACAACGATGGGTTACAGGGGTTCACCGGAAACAGACGGCAGTTGGAACGAAGGGGATGGCGGGCTTTCAATCTCTTCGAGAGATGGTGAACTCAGGGTTAGATATCCGAGTGGCTGATCTGATAGAAGATTCGTGGCTTTGCGGCACCTAGGGGATTCTTGCCGCCATTCTAAGCAAACACATTTCATGATAAAGCGTCAACTTGCCTCGTGATATAGTGGTAGGGTTAATGTGGCTGAGCACGGTGTTATCGCAGGGTAGGGAGGGGAACCCTACGCATTCGGATGCAAACACAGCTGTTACAGTTTATTAAGCGAGTGACTGGTTCTTTCTAAAAATTTCTAAAATTCTCACTCACGCTTGGTGCACGTGGTTTTCCTCTCAAGGGAGTCCTTCACGGACATTCCATCATAGTGATATTTATTGTAAAACAATTACAGGAGAATGGCAGGTATTAAAGGAATTGCCGAAAGTGAAAGATTGATGTACTATAATTCGCCTCAGATGGGCGTTTGTAAAAACAGTTACAGTTTATGGGTATGATTGGGAGATACATTATGGAAAAAGACACGTGAGAGTGAGAGAGCGAGCGATAAAGAGAGTGAAAGAGGACTAGAGAGGTTCCTCTTTTTGTGAGATATGGACGTTTGGAGTCATGGCAAGAGGGGCGGCTGAGAGGGAGGAGGTGGACATTCCACCAAGTTAAATAAATAAAAAGCCCCAAACAGCATCAGTGGTTCCCTAACTACATAAAAATAAGACACTGCAAAAAAGAATATGTGCTTTTAAACCTCATAGAATAATAAAATTATAAATATCATTTGACACAACTATTACAAACATAGCACCGTCAAAAAAAAGCCAAACACTTGCGTTCAGGCTCAAGAAGACGCCTACAAAATTCCCCCTTTTCTCCAGCACACACTCGCAAAGCATGACAACACCACACCAAACAACTTAATAAGTTACTATAAGGCACCATCTCCTTATACGGAACACAAAACTCTTATGGTTGACATTTCCACCCATTGAACTCGTCACTCAACTCAGGCATGGTTCCGGAGAGGAGGCCATCAAAAAACTTTATTTTAACGTCACCAAGCAATCGTGGTTAGCCTGCCTTTAGAAGAATACTACAAACACACGCTGCTAGACCAGGGCATCGAGGCCTGCGCCACACTCACATACGCACAAAAAAATGTTAACATAGCTAATCATATGACCCAAATAGTGTCACTGCTGCTATAAGACGGTACACAACACTCACACACGTCAGGCAGAATTTGCCTTTCCAGATGCAGTACCGAAGGGCCCAAACTGGCTGCAAAAGCACCACCTCTCTCAGCATTAACTCTGTCAGATTTTATTTCTCCGTTGCGGAGATGAGAAAAACACAACAAGTCATCACCTAACCCATCTTCTTCACTTCTGCCCCTGCACCACCCATCCCACCATTCACAAGAACATTCGCCGCCACTGCCGGTGCTGCTTGGACCACAAAAGCATTGACAAAACTCTCTACAGCCCCCGCCTTCAACACTAGCTATGAAACTCCCACCAAACCCAATACACAGACCAAACAAGCCCCAAAGCAAACAAAAAAAACACCAGCCCTCAAAGTTAATTGGACACCGTGCCCTCCCTAATAGCAAAAAACATGTCTGGGAATGATCCTCGCCTATAGGCCAACATCCTAAATGCGCTATATGCCGCAAACGGACTGAGGCAAATAACACTTCCCAGAGAAGGTGTTCGTCATAATAAACGAAAATAAACAAAAGAGACCCGAGGTTCTCCTAAGGGGCTGAGCACGCACACGCTGCACTCCAGACTAGCCGCCGCCACAGACACAGCTCCCCACGACCCTGGTTCTTTACCCCTGCTCTACCACGCCCCTCTGCTCCCACTTTCTTCCGCTGAACCTAACCTCCTCTTAAGTGCATTCTCCCTCCCTACTATTCCTCCCACTACTCGCCTTACTCTCAACTCCCCTTACCCAACCTCCTACTGTCCCCGCCCCTCTGCCCACTGTATTTGACTCTCTTCCTGCTGTCCCGTCCCCTCTTTACACTTTTCCTGTCTAAACATCTTCCCTCTGCACCCATTCCACCTTACACCGTCTCAAACACCCTTTTACTTTTCAAAACACTCCCTTCCACAGTTTCCATAAGCTGTTTCACAGTCTCCACCTCAAAAAAACACCACCCGCCATCAAGATGTGTGGATGTAGTCTACCCTGCCCCCACTCTCTTGGTCCAATGACAAGAGATCAAGGAAAGAAAGTGGCTATCTCTAACACAGCTTCGCAAGGACTTCGTTCTCCACTATAGGTTAACTTATTCTCGTGCAACTAAACGTCTTTGTGATTTAAACAGCCAAAGACCAGATATCATACTCGATAAGAAGACCTCTTGTATATGATGAGAGAATAGTTAATGCATTTTTTGTCATTTATTGTTCTTCATTTTTCAATTTTACTTTCTGTTGTTATTAGTAATATACGTTTTATATTTCTATTCGATTTTTTTAACAGTATTTTGTCCACTACGGATCTTTTATATAATATTTAGTTATTTTTCTAACGCGTTTTTCCACTATAGATAATTTGTTATCATCTTATTTAGTTGTCCACTTAGGATCTCTTAGTTATTAGTTTGTTTTAGGTTTTGGTTTATTTATACTTCTTTAATCTTCTGTTGTTTTCACATATATATATATATATATATATATATATATATATATATATATATATATATATATATATATATATATATATATATATATATATATATATATATAGGATGAAATTATTCTAGGGTTTGTAGCTTGCTGACTGCTTTTAAAAGCTCGTCTAAATTGTAGCTTGGGTAGGTTCTCGTTCCGTAAGCTTATTTGGTGTTGCACATCTTCAGGTAGGTTTTGGTAGATTTTTTTCCATATCTCATTGGCCTTTCTGTGTATGGTTACACTAATAGTATCGATGTCTGTTACTTTATGTAATATCTCGACTGGGATGCGGTCCAAAAATGGTTTGCAATAAATCTTGATGCTCTATCTTTCCCTACCTGTGGCCACGGCGATCTTCTCTCTTAATTTTAGGCTAAGTACCCGGCTTGCCCTGGATTAAGCGCAATATTCATCTCGCACTAGTACGTCCACTGACTTCCGACGCCCCAGTAGTATCATTTTTAACTTGTTAACGTTGGTTTTAATTCTATTCATTTTTTCGAACTTATTGATGTTTTCTATTTTTCCATCTGTCCTGTTGGCAGCGCCGTCAGGGTTTTTATATACGATAATGATGACCTCTGTGATGTCATCTGTCTACTGGGCGTACTGAGCAAGATCTTAATTGGGGTAAAGCATATCTCCGGTGTATACCGCATACAACGTAGGGCTGAGACAGCCTCTCTGTGCCACCCCTGCTTCCAGGTTAAATGGCTCTTCTTAGGTGCCGTTTACTCTTACGACTGCCTTCCGATCATCTATTTAGTCACAGAGTATCTTTGTCATATTCTCCTCCATACCAAGGGTGGTGCTTTTCTTTTAAGTTTTGATATCCACAGCTTATGAAAGGCCGAGGCCACATTTCTCAGTACCACGTTAACATTACCATTTCTAGCCTTGCCAATCGCAATCTTTTCTGTTATCAATGCCAATGCCGTCTCGGTGCCAAGTCTCTTACGGAGGCCGTGTTGCTGGTTATTGTATAGATTATTATTATCTAGGTAGGACCTCAGTCTGTTGTCGAGGAGTTTTTCTAGTAGCTTGCCGATATATTCTAGCTGTGAGATGGGTATGTAGCTACTAATCTCTTACTTTGGCTCACCAGGTTTTGGTATGAATATCATCCTGGCCCTTATAAATGGGTTAGGAAAATAACCGACATTAGGGCAGGAATTAAATATCTTTAATAGAGTTTCGTTAATGTTTTGAGGAGCATCTAACGAGTGCATTTTTGTGATGCAAGTTATCTCTGGCGCCTTTTGCTTGAAGCTCTTCAAAGCTGATGAATATCATTCATTGGTGAAAGGTCTTCCTTCTCTTCTCGCGAGACATACCTCATCCACGATTTGATACGTTATGAGGTCAACCCCCAGCTCTTTAATTCTTAGGAGGCTTTTATCTTAGTACATTGCATCAAAGAAGTCATTCTCTCCATCACTTATTGGGAAACCGTTTTGCCAGTATCCTCTGAATTCTTGCCTAATATCTTGATCTCTGATTTCTACGACTTTGATTGTGATACTTATTCTACTTTTAGAGGGTGTCTCCCGCAATCTATTTAATTGACTCGAGAATTACATATAGTTTCTTTCAGCCTCAATACTGGCTATTATGCCGTCCCATTTCACTATATATTTTTCCATTATGAGCTACTTAATCTCGCTCCTCGACCCTTTCAGTTTCTGCTCTCGAAGCGCCATATTCCCATATATATATATAAATTTCTAACATTAACAAGTGCTTCCAGCTAATCCATTTTATCTTGAATATTTAAGTCCCACCTTGGAGCCGGGAGCGCTCTTTGTTCCGTCCAAGGGACAGTTAGGTGGTGAGCGTCCATGATTTTTGTTGTCAGGTGTTCGAGTGTTTCGTTAATTCCTTCCAGTGAGGCGCCTTCTATTTGGTTTAGTTGCACATTATACAGATGTTCAATGTATGTCGCCCAGTTAGCTTTCACCAAGTACCTGCGTCTAGAAATTTGAACCAAAGTTGGGGAGGTAGAGATGTATGTAACCATACTGATGTGATCCAGCGAGCGAAAGAGACCACAGCTGTCGCTTGATTCAGGGAAAAGTTTCTATTGGTAAATATTATATCTAGTGTGGTAGACGGAAAGTGGCAAAATCAGGTCCTTCTCTTTGCACTATACTTATGTTGATTTAAAAGCTCAGCGTGTTGCCGGCTCCGATGGCTGTTGTAGTGTATCCTGCCTCTCTTCAGCGGTCATTTAAATCACCGATCAAAATGGTTGAGGCGTCTCTCCTGAAGAGTCGTAGAAAATTGCGGATTGGGAGCTATGGATGCCTAGGAGGTTCGTACTCAACTGCAACCAAATCCAAGGAAAGATTTCAATATAGACCCTTTACAAATCAAAGCAAGTGAGGCAGTAGAGTCCGAAAAAAAAGGGTGGGGTCGGGGTGGGTACAGTATGCAATCAGGATGGCGATCTACTCGGCGCGCATGGCATGGGTGGCAGTACCTAAAATAAAACTCGCCGGCTCCTGATTGAGAAGGACCCATCCAAGGGCGTGTGGGATGGCGCTGGAGAAGATCTGGCCGGCCTTGGAGGGGAGGAACCAGGGTACCCATTCTGAGGAGAGTAGGGCCCCAGGAGGGAGACCCTGTTGGACCTGGCATAGGCCAGCTGAGCCTAGGCCCTTGGTAAAGTGGCCGCCTCACAGATGAAGTTAAGGAGGCCTCCGAGACTGTTCCAGAGTAGGGGGAAGAATTAGGGACCCTGAGGGCCCACTCTAGGGCCCGGCGGACCTTGCCGGCTATCTTCTCGGAGAGGCGGGTAGCCCGCTGGCGGAGGTCAATCTCCACGTTGAGGTAAGTCAGGGACTTTGTGAGGAACAGGGTACTTTTAGGGAAGTTGATCTCAAGGGAAGAGGCGTCCAAATCCTCCAACTAGACGAAGGTTTCTCTTGGAGCTTAACAGAAGGATATCGTCCAGGTACGTAAAAGTCAGGCAGTCTCTTGCCTGGGACATAGCCTAAAAGATGGGGGCCATACACTGTTGCATGATGTAGGGGCTCCCACTGAACCCCATGGGCAGTCTTCTAAACCTGTACTTCCGGGCTCCACAACTAACTACGAACCAACCCCTGGCGTTGGGGTGGAGAGGGATATGGTAAAACCCATGGCACATATCAATTTTCACCGCCCATAAGCCTCTGGGAGCGCCCTTGAGGGCCTTCTCTAAGGATGGAAGCTGGATAGGGGGGAGGGGGCTGTAGAAGGAAGAATTATTAAGGGGGGACATAACGTATGCAAGGCGGTCCTCCGTGGCGTTCTTCTGGACCAGGAAGACTCGGTGAGAACATTGCATCTCGGAGGACTCCTCCAGAATACCTGTTCTCACCAGGGTCTGGGGAGCTGTTGGCAAAATGTTTGTATTGATTTAGGTATACCTTGTTTCCATTACCCACTGATGCTTTAGCGATGTTGGACGGGTGGGGTAGCCCACAACACAAGTTGCCGGGGGTAAAATCTCAGATGTGACGTTGCAGGGGATCCACTCTGTGTTTTGCAAGGGGATCAAAGACGCTACCTTGCTGCCCTTCCTCGTCACCCGCCTCGGTGCCCGCGTTCTCCCGTGACTCGAGTTAAGGCTTTGGAGGCGCGTCCTGAACAGGAACATCCTCTGGATGAGTAGCAGCGGATGGGGAAGGGGCATGGACCTCTAATGCCTCTAAGGCGGCGCGAAGACCCGGGTCCTCTTTGATGAGTCGCTCCTGACTTTCAGATATTGCGGAACAGCAATGTTAAGGGCCTCGCCCGCTGCCGCTAGGTCGGTGTCGACGGCCAGGAGGCGTTCCTGGTCGTCCAACTGAAAGTCGTCCAAATCAGACTCTGACGACATAGGGCTGAGTGGACGGGGCTGACGCAGGCGTGAATCTGGGAAATTGACGTCGATCCTTCGTGGAGGGTGGGAATGAGGGCACAACCACTCACTTACCACCGATATCCCTGTCGGATCGTCCGCGCTGACCTCAACCGCGAGGGGGGGGGGTACCCCTCAGGGCTCACAATAGAGAACCTAGGAAGGAAAAGGGAGGAAGAAAGGGAGGAGTTGGGCCACAAAGAACTTCTTGTATCACCCAGTTCTCCTCCTTCCACTCATTAACGTTTAAGGGATCTAGATCCAACCCACCGTCCCTTAGCGTGCGACCGGGTTCGTGGTGGCCGTTGCTGCTGCTGCCGTTGGGCGCCCTGTCGCTGGGGCTGCCTCTGCTGTCTGTTGGCATAGCTGTTATAGCTTGAGGCCAACACGGACCTATTGTATAGAACCGAGGCTATCTCTATTTCCACCCCTGGGGTCGCCTAGAGTCTCGATTCCTCCGAGGCATAGGCCCAATCTGGGACAGCTATCCTCGTCTGGACAATTTGGGGCACCCCGTGGGCGTGCTGGAAGATGGCCTAAGGAAAGTCAAGTTGTGGACCTGGGCTTCTGCGTGGCTGCAGAATTGACTCGTTAGCAGTGCTTTTGCGAGGCTGGGGCGGTACCTCCCCAGTGTCGATTGAGTCGAGCGTCTGACGCCTTAAAGTGTCCTCGTCCTCGGACTCGTAAATGGAAGAATTACGAGTCGATTCACGGGGCAGGGGAACCGGGGGAGGTGGAAAGGGTCACGGAGGGAACGTAACCTACCCAGAAGTTTCAGCGTCAGAAATTACTGTTAATCTAGCGTGAGCTTGAGCCATAGTAGCTGGCTGAGCCCCCTTCTTAGGGGACTTCTTCGGCTACTGATTTACAGGCATGTAGAGGTGTCTTATAACGGATCCTCCCGGGACGATTAATTAATGTTAATCAATTAAAATGGTAAAGAGAAACACGCAATAAAAGAAAGCACTTACTGACGTCATGGCTATCATAGCTACGTCACGACTCTGGCGTAGCTACGTCATCAATATTAATAACCTCGCCTCAGCTCCGTATATAACGGGGGCTCGGTCCGCTGATTTCAGACGTGGTCTTCCGCAACGACCACGATACACGATTCTAAACGCACATTTCACCGGGTTCCCACGTACTCTCTGACAACATACCTATATGCCTTATAATATCCAATCTCCCATACTCATACCTACACCACCTCTCTTCGACTACAGATACACGAACTGAGAAGAGTTCAAGAGACACATAAGAGACAACACGCCACAAACCCTCGACCTGGACTACACCAATCCAGACCTGTTAGACGACCACTGGTGCTCAATCATGAACACTATAACCACCAGACGCAACCTAAACTCACCACAAAAAACCTATACTTGCATAGAACATTTCACATTTTCCTTACACACTCAGAGAATGATTACACAGTACAATAATCACTACACTTGAGACCCACGACAACACAACATCAATCACATATGTGCCCACATCCTACAGTGCGTGCAGCTAGATAGGAACCGGCAGTGGCGAGAGGTCGTCCGCACTGCGGACGATACCCGTTGCACTAACCTCTCCTTCTGTTGGTGGCACGTAAAAAGGATGATAGGAACTGATCCACGCAAACAAATCACCCTCCAAGTAAACAACCAAACACTCACAGACACTAATGTCATCGTTTACACATTTAAGTCCCACTGGGACACAGTACATAAAACACAACCTACCCAAACCAAACGCGCGGAGCACTTCCAGGAAGTCCAGGAGTGGTGCCGCGTCCACGCTCACGAGCTAAGGCCCGCCCCACTGATATGAATGGCGCTGCTCGACTACTCATCCACACTGACCACTCCTATCACCGTCGAAGAAACAAAACACTACATTAAAACGGCACCAAAACGTGCTTTCAGCCTCTCCGAGCTACCAGCTACCCTAATACACAAACTCCCTGCAAAAATATTCCCGACACTTACACACCTATTCAACGCCTCACTATCCTCAGGGCACTTCCCTAAAATATTCAAAGTCTCTCGCAACATACTTCTACACAAAACGAACAAAGTCCCCAAACAGCCAAACAACATAATGCCTATTGCTATATTACATTGAGCACCTAGGCAAAATACTCGAACGCATGATCAACTGCCGCCTACAGGAATATCTGGAAGAGAGGGACTGGTTCTACCCCCCACCAATATGGGTTAGGAGAGGCTGGTCCACTCAGGCAGCCGTGACCATTGTTCATGACAGAATACAAAAAAACGCCAGGTATATCAAAAGCCACTATCCGTCAGCAAGGACGTAGAGAAGGCCTTTGACAAAGTGAGGCAATAGGGAGTCCGTTAGAAACTTGCCAACAGTGCGGAGTTACCAATCTGCACCAGAAGGCTCCTCTCACACTACCTCAGTGAACGGAGATGGCGCATAAAATAAAACTATACCCTCTTACAACCTTTCACGCCATGCTCAGGTATTCCTCAAGAAAGCATACTGGCACCCACACTATACATCATGTATACAAACGACACCACACGCCCACCTGAAAACTGCTGTCACACATACACAGTGGCCTACGCCGATAACGAGACCATTCTCGTCAGCGGCGGTCGACCAGAAGAAATCACGCTCCATGCACAAACAATACTAGACGATAAGACAGATTACGAGGATAAATGGCTGATTGCCACGAATCCTCAGAAGGAACAGATGACACTCTACGGCGCAAGAGATCACTTCATGCACAACCTACAAATCTTCTCACACACACCAGACATTAACCACCTAAACCCAACAAGGCTCGAATATACACAACGTACAAAAATCCTTGGGGTAACTTATGACAAGAGCCTCAGGTTCAATATACACCAGAACATAATACAAAACAACTCTTGAAACTCGCCAGAGACCCATTATACACAGCACTACATGTAAGAAGGTATGCGAATACACCGCGATACCCTGCGGTCCATGACCACCCGCAACCCATACCGTTCTTCGCATAAACTAAAGGCATCATGAATAACGCATTTCCGACTGAGCAGACTCGCTCTCCTTTCTGACCAACCTCAAACCGTCAACCTAACCAAACCATGCCTCAGTGTCTAGCCACCGACCTATCAACTCTGCCTATCTCTTCTCAAGTTATTCCGGCAACCTTTCCTCTATGACTGCCTGTTTACTTCACGTTCTATACAGATGGCAGAGTTTTGGAGTGGAACATGATTAGCAGGATATCAGTTGCCTTCGAGGCAATCTTCGTTGTCTGAATTGTCACTTTAAACACGTGCGTGCGTTCCTCACTTTCACGGTTTTTAAATTTACACGCCTCATTAATTTTAGCTCATTTCTGTTTTATCTCGATTTACTTTTTATTTCCTCTTTAGTGTGCGTTCCATCGTAGGAGTCACTGCGTGGACAGATGAATGATCGTTGTGCGGCTACATGCGGGGGAACTTTAGGTAGGAAGCTGATTTCTTCAAGTCTTTCTCTCGCTTTTGCACTCAGTAATTTGGCCAGGTCTTGATTTGTTTCGCAGAAAGCTATGTACCTGTATGCTTGATCTCTTAGTCTACAAGGTGCGATTTCTAGTTTGGAGTAGACGACTTCAAAGTCTATTTCGCACGCGGGTTTGTCCTATCGCACCTTGACCTGGAGCGGGACACACTTCTCGCCCTTGGTGTCATTCATGATGGTTCGAATCGGGGGGATTCCTATTCCGAACCTAGCAGGCCCTTATCGTGAGGGCGTGTACCTGAATCTTCTCTTGTTTCTTCTTATATGCTCTACTGCAGATACGTTGAAGAAATCTGCATCACTCTCCAAAACGAAGAACAAATTAGAAACATCAAACAACAATTCAGGGAGAAATAGGTCTTAAAATTTACTTACGAATTAAGCACGGAAATAAACTCTCTTTTCTGGATTTAGAAGTACAAAATGTCAAGGGAAAATATATCGCAAAATTCTATAGAAAATGTACAGACTTGGGAAGATACCTCAATGGTTTTTCCCCCAAAACATGGAACACTAAATTAGAACATTTTTACAAAAGCACAGATCAAACTGCCATCAACCAAGATAGAAATAATAACATCAAGCACTTCTATAGAAATCAAATATCTACGGCCTACAAAGTAGATGAAAGAGCCATCAAATAGCTCGTAATAACAAAGTCGAAAGTTTAACAAACAAAATACAACTCGACATATATTACAAAACAACAAGAGTCAACAATGTCCTTATGAAAAATAACGTCTGTAAAGACTCCTCGGAACTCAATTCTACTAAAATATCCTACGCGTTTAATTGCCCACACCAAGACTGCAAGCTTTATAACAACTCTAAGTATGTTGGCACAACAACTACCACTCTTTCGTATTTCGACGCATTTAACAATGCATCTTCAAAACCGAGCGCCTAAAAATCATATGGAGAGCATTCATAAGACCAGACTAAGAAGAGATATATTGGTTGAGAACACCATGTAAAAAATAAAAGAGAATTTCATCTAGACTAAACATCTTAAAAACCATCAAATTCAATGAAGAAAAGCCAACCATCAACACTCAAACTACAACATGGATTTGAACATTAAAAGTGTTCTAAAAATTCTATCTTCCTGAATGGCCCGTTCCCTTTGACCTTACGTTCAAGCTTGGACTAATAAATATCCCTTCAAAACTGGACTTCTCTCCAACTACCTCACAGACCGGAGATGTATTATTACATAGAACAACAAATCAACACACCGATTCTCACCACGCGCAGAAGTGCCCCAGTGTAGGTGCTTGCCCTGACACTCTACATTATGTAAACTGACGACACCCCATGCCCACCAGAAGACTACATACACACATACACTCTGTTCTATGCCGATGAAGAGAGAATTTTCGTCTGCAGATGTGGACTTGACATGGTTGCCTGCCATGCACAAAGGATAATCGATGATAAGACAGAATACGAAGATGAGTGGCTCATTGCTACAAATCCTCAGAAGTCACAGGTGGCATTCTTTGGCGCCAGCGATCATTACATGAACAACTTACAAATATACGCTCACAAAACAGACCACAGCCATGCAAATCCAACGAAATTCACCTAATCACCCACACGAAAACCTTAGGGGCAACATTTGACAAGTTTTTAAGATTCTACACGCACCAAATTCATCACGCATGCAAGGCCGAAAAACACCGATACAAGACCCTTGACAGACCAATATTAACACGCTCACCAATCCCACTTCTAGCTAGGAGTCACACAAGGCAGAGGGAAGCACAACACATCCAGGACTCCACTCTGAGGCCTGCTTGTCGCTCCCCGATGTATACTAGAATGTTCACATTACATCAAAACCAAAGGCTCGGACCGCTTAATAAAAACACTCCAACAGGACTGACCAGACATTTGGAGAAAGTAGAAAGAGACCCCTTATACAATACATGTACATTCACAGGCATAATGCTGCGTGGGCACTCAGGGACTCTGAGGCTAGAAACTATCAGGAACCTATACACACAAAATGTGACAGTATTACGAGTATACGTGTTTCTATGAGTGTCGGCCCCTACCCGGCCTGCCTCCCCTCCTCTCGCTTCAGTAATATAAAAACACTCGCAGTAACAGAATTTTCTTAACACCCCGCATCTGTGTATAGCCACTGACCATTTACTCTCCTCCTATCCCATCCTGAGGAATTTTCGTACCACTTCTCTGTGACTAAACGATCTCCTGTATACCCACAGGAATCCCTATCTTTTCTTTCTATACAAAAATTAATTGATTGATTCATCATTCTATTCTGAAGGCCGATTATTCGACGCACTGCATCTGCTATGACATATATCGGTTTCATTTTTCCTTTTGCTTAGTAACGGACGCTTAGCAACGCTGACTATAAAACAGCCTAACCGGAAAGTCTTATGGTGAATTTTAATTCACTTTTAAGAAATAATACTTTTATTCGGAGATAAACATGAATAAATGATGGCTTATAAACCTCATTGCTCCCGTCCATCGACCAGCGTGGAAACTTGCCCTCGGATGTCTGCTATGGAAGTAAATGCTAACCTGAGAGCAGCAGGATATTCCAGGACTAACAAAAGGGTAAGGCACCTGCAAATCTCACTGGACGGCGACAGTCCTGAAAGAGTTGTAACTGACTTCTCCACATACGTGACATCACGTGATGTAAGAGGCCATATATAATCCTAACTAGTTGCAACTTCCAATTGAACCATCATAGCACTCCGGGACCGCCTGTTCCGAGTGACCACATCCCTATACCTACAACTCTTTCCCTCGCGCCAATTCAGATCTCGATAGTGCCGAGGAAATCCTTCCGCCAAGCCAAATGGCAAAGGTACCAAGAACTTCTGAACGAATACCAGCCAGCAGAGCTGAGTGAGGGAAAACTCGAAGAGATAGATTTTAACAAACTTCATCATAAGAGCAGAGAGGGAGAGTGTCCCCACAACATCTCACAGAAAGCTTTCACAGCCCAGATAGACCAACGAGATAAAGGACTTAGTTGGAAAACATATGGAGCTATATGATCAGTTGAGACCGAGATGAACGACCAGAGAAATAGTCACCAGGTTCCTTCGCCTCCAAGCTGAGCTGATAGTTATAGTGAAAAATTGACTGAGATGTGGGACCATCTTATAGACAAAATTGAAGACGAAGACAATCCTAATAAATTTTGGAGACATGCAGAGACTCAGGGGAACAAACACAAGAAAAAAACACGAATCAAGGAGGAAGAATCATACATTCAAGAACCAGAAGAGGTTGAGGTACGATTCAGGAAGTACTCGAGAGAAGTTTTCTCAATAACATCATCGGACAAATAACACGTCAACCTAGAGTTTGAGGGTGAGATCAATAACAAACTGATTGAAGTTATTGAGCGGACATACCCAAGCCCATGCGTCTCCGAAGAAAGAGAGAAGTCGCCCCAATGTAAGGCAATAACTACTCAAAAACTTAGCGATGCAACCAGAAACTTAAAACAAAAGACTCCAAGTTGGTCAGAAAGTACAAAATCAAATATAAACAACGCACCACCGTACATGCATTGGGGAATCTTGAACATCATAAACGCAGCCCTGAAAACCAGGTACTTCTCCAATGCGTTTAAACAAAGGTTATATACCTCCCAAAGGGAAACAGGCCACCCGACCAGCTCCTAAATTACAGGCCTATCTCCCTCCTGGAATTCATTGGCGAGATCTTCGAAATGATAATTGCTAACAAGCTACAAAGCCAGCTAGCTGAAAATGAAGCGCTTTACTACCAAAAACCCGGTTTCCGTAGAGATAGAGGAACCGACACCACGCCCACTCGCCTCACTGAAAAGCTAGGCAAATCCAGGCTGGGGAGAAAGAACGTCGACGTGGTCCTCAGAGACACACAAAAGGCATTTGACAAGGTTTGGCTGAGGGGACTGCAATACACGATTTTAAGCCTTTGGTTGAACCCTGTCACCAAAGGATACTCTGCGACTACCTGATAGAAAGAAGAGTAGAAATACAGATAAAATGACACATGGGGTGGTAATTCAGCCTTGAGGCTGGCCGGCCTCAAGAAAGCTGTCTCAGACCTCTACTGTATAGCATTGTCAAATTAGATCTACCATCAACAGTCAAGGGTGAAGAGTTGTATCTGCAATTTGATGATGACAGATTGTTCCGAGTACATACAATAACGGCCTATTGCAGGCTGCTGAGATGGCGAGGGGGTTCAAAATCATAAACTCGTTCGAGCGAAAGTGGAAGAAAAAGACGGACGCACAAGAGTTCGTCATTATTACCCATGAACCGCCATCTACACGGCGAAATTTATGTGGTCATCAACGTCACCATTAATTACTGGAGGGTACAGTACTTAGGCTTAAGCTGACTAACAGAGGGTATAAACAGCACATCGAGAACCGGATGAATATGGCGAAGGTAGAGTTGGGAAAACTGTTCCGCTTCCGCAAGCTGAGCAGGAATACCTTAAGGAATCTTTACTTTTGCTACGTGAAGTCTGAGCTAATATCCCTAGAGGTAATCACCCAGACCTCTGGCCTCCACGTACCGCGGTCAATACAGAGGTTTCAAAACAAATCCTCCTTGAAAATAGACCACACAAGAAGACGGAATCACATATCACAGGAAACCCTACACAGAAGAGCAGAGTTACAACCACTCAAGCACCTGAAAAGAAGACCTGGGACAAGATAGAGACAAAGATACTACCACGACTGGACCTTAACTTGGATATAGACATGACGAGACTAAAGCGAAAGATATCAAAACAGACCAACTTCCCAAGCGGCAGTCGAACTGCTGCTGAGGCAATGACAGAGATTTTTAAATAGGCTAATTTGATTATGCTATTGATTTTTGGTTTTGATAAAAAGTATGTTATATAAATCTGTCAATCCTTTTAGCTAATATTGTAAAACATAAAGATGAATTTTGTTTTGTCAACTCTCATTTAAAATTTAAATACCGCAACATAGATTAATCAATTTAAGGTTACTTAAATTAGGGTTACTTTAAAAAATCTTCTGTTTATTTACTTTCCCTTTACCAATAACAAAGATGAATCCTTTGATTTGTCAGTTTTCTCTTATAAAAGTTTATATCAATAAGTTCAGGAAAAGCAGGAAAATAAAGGCTTGAATGCCTAATACTGTATTGATTATATATATAAATGTATGTATGAATGTATGTGTATAGGTATATATATATATATATATATATATATATATATATATATATATATATATATATATATATATATATATATATAAATATGTATAATTATACGCGTATGTATTTAAGTATGTATGTATGTATGTCTTCTCTAAAATAAATAAAGAAAAATAAAATAAAACAAATGAATAAATAAAAAAATAAGATATAAAAGGAAAAATATAATATATAAATAAATAAAAATAAAGTTTATATAAATAGAGAAACCTTATCAAAATGCAAGAATTGTTAACGTATAAAGATAAAACAAAGAAGATTGCAAGAGATGTCCTCATCACCTGGCTAAACAATAAGTGCGTTTTTTTACCTAACCTTTGGCGAAATAAATTTAGATAAGGTAGATGTGGCCTATTTCTCTCTTTTGCTGCCAGAAGTGGACTTTTGCTTACCCACCAGTTCGAGTCACAGCCTTAGTGAAAAAGTTGTAGAAGATACATAGTATCCTACCACATCAATTTTGGCCCCCAAATACAGACTCGAAGGTTAGGAGACTGCAGCAAGGAGGATTACAAGTGTTTTATTTCCTCCACTACTACTAACGGAGAATGGCGAACGAGAATGAGATGAGAGAGGAGATCGCAAGCTTGAGGAATGAATTCAAAAAGAAAAGGAACAATGCGAGTTCCTAAGTGAGACAGTAAGAGGTATGAAAGAGGAAAGGCAAATGTAAAAGACAGGATTTAAGAAGAGAATAGAACAACTGGAGGCCAGAATGGGAAACAATATCATAGGACTCTACACAAAACTGAGAATGGGCAAGAGAAGGGAAAAAACAAGTGGGTCATATGAAAAAATAACTAAGATAACAGATGTGACTGACCGATCAGGCACACAAGATTGCAAGGAGACTAAAGGGGATAGGACTACAAAAGGTAGCAAAAGAAAGACCCTGGTGAAGCATACAAAGACTTTTCGCAAGAAAGTGCATATGACTGAAGATGTACGAAAGAGAGAAAATGTGACTGAAGGAGTGGATGACAGTGAAAATGAAGGTTGGAATAGAGTGAACAATAAGAAAGCAATGATAGCGAAAATGGGTGTAAAAGCGAGAAAAAATGAAGGTAGTGATTCTAGGTCTATGATTGAAGAGGATGATGACTGGTCAGGAAGTCCGAATGAAAGGGGGAGTGAAAGTAAGCTGAATGACATGAGTGGCATGTACATCATCGGGATGTGGAGGATTGGTAAGTTTGATGTTTACGGTACATAAACCGAAAGAGAGTTTTTCTGGGAATTTGAAAATAATGGGCAAATGAAGTCCCAGAATAACAAGAGGTATTGGGGGAAGGAGTTGGGAGAATATTCGGAAGGAAGAATGAAGGAATTTGACGATGTGTTTGCCATTATGGGATCGCTCATGTACGAAGTTTTAAAGGAACGAATGATAGAACAAGTGGAGTAAAGTACTGAAATTTGAATAAATTTGGAAAGGCTATGATGACTAAGAATAAAAGGGTAGAAATGTTTGCACATAGATTAGAAAGCATGGCAAGAAAGCGCTATGGGTATGATAACATAAACCTGTCTATGCCCTTGATACAAAAGTTTTTAGATACAGTACCATGTTACGTAGGGGAATGCGTGAAGGAGAAGAGCAAACAGAAAAGGAGATGGGCTGGTGAGAGATTAATGTGGAATGATGTGCTTGAGGTGTGGAAGATAGACAATATGAGTAGTATGAGGGAAGAATTGATGATAACAATGACAATAGGGAATAATTAACCAAAGGGGCCTCGACAACCTCAGTTAAGCAGTTACCCCGATGCCTTGCAGGTCAACCCGATGTAGGTTGGAAAGATGACTGGTATAAATGGAGGATGACTGAGAAATGTTCAGGTGCTGAAACTGGTGTGTTAGGCCATTGCTGTAAAAATGCAGAATATATGTTGGCACAGTGTATTTGGACGACGGGTGCATGTTTTGGATATAGTTTGAATAGGCATATTATTAAGGATTGTTGAGCATCTAGGATTAGTTGTTAAGGCTGTGGTGAGAACGGTGATATGGAGAGAAAATACCCAAAGAAAGAGGCAGGTATGAATACTATAGGATTGAATGACGCCGGTATGTGTGTAATAATTGCGGGTATAATACGCATCATGCAAGAATATTTACGGAAACGAGGCAGATATGTGGACACTGTGACAGTAGTCACCATAAGAGACAGGTTTGGTGGTATGCAAGACAGGCTACGACCAACAAGCTTGGAAGCAGTTGAAACGAAGGCACTGTTGTCTCGGGAAACTAGAATTGAGAGGATGCATGATGATGGGTTATCTGTGAGTGTAAGTGAATGTATGTAACGAGTGAATGTTTTTACATAAGTGAGGTAGCATGAGTGTTATGATTAAACTGAAAGGATTGGAGTGTTTGACTTTGATTGATTCAGGATGTAGAAAAGATGTATGTATCAAGATGGGTATGACAGCATGAAGGATTGTGTCACTGTTAAAGAGAGTGGGGTAGTTTTGTAGGTTTTGGGAATCTGAAAGTTCAGGTAATTGAAGTAGTCTATTTGACAGTTAGAATGCATGGAATGCCGATAAGTAAATCTGAGTCTTATATGATTGACAAGATGAGTTGGGATTACGGAATGATTCTTGGGTATGAGCTTATGAAAGAGAATAGAGTGGTTGTGCATCCCAGAGGCTGTGAGATTTAGATAAAGCTTGCTAAGAATGGATGTTGGGATTTGTATGTAGGTGATGATGTAGTGAAAATAGAATACGATGATTGTTCGGGATTGGTTTGTATGGTAGTACTGTGTATTTGGATTAAAAAAAACCTTCATTTAAGATACGACGATTGCCCGGTGTGTCTGGAGGATTGATGATTGTGACGGACTCTTTTGTTTGTTTATGCAAATGTGTACTGGTTTGAAGAACCAGTCTAGATTAATAGCAGTGCCGGATAATGATGTTTTGGGCTACTTGTACACAGATATTGATAATAATATTCAATTAAGATGAGTGTTAATGTGGAAAATGAAATTGAAAGAGCATTTGAATGAAAGCGAGATAGACGCTGTGTATAGAATGTTGTAGGAATGAAAAGGTGTGCTCAGTAAACTTGATTTGGATTTTGCAAGAGCTCAGGTACCGAAGGTTAGGATTTTCCTGAAGGATGACAGTCCACTTCTCACGTCCGCTAGCTAAATAGATTAAAGAGCAGTGTGAGGAATTTGAGCAGTTTGGTGTGATTAAGGAGAGTGAGAGTCCAAGGACTAGTTCGATTTTCCCGATACAAAATACAGATGGAAGATTGAGGCTAGGTGTGGATTATTGGAAGGTAAATGAAAGGACTGTGAACGAGCGTTTTCTGATTTCTGCGATCTCAGAATGTGTGTACAGTATGCAGCGAATGCATCTGTTTATCAAGTTATACCTTGACAGGGGGCTATACTAGATGCCCATTGCTGAGGATAGCAAGCCGGTGACTGTTTTCTCTACCGCAAGGAAGCTCTACCAGTTTTGTTAATTCAGCTTTGGGCTGGTAAATGCTCCTCAGTCTTCCAAGGTGCTATGAATGTGGTCTTGCTAGAAGAAATGTGATTGTATTAATTGAAGTTATTTTTATTAGGAATGGAACTTTTGAGAACACAAGGAGTTAGTAAATAAGGTGTTGTGCGCTTTAAAATCAATTGAAGTGTAAGTGAAGTGAAGCAATTGTTAATGATTTGCAATAGAAGTAGAGTTTTTTCGTCATAAAATTAATGAGAATGGGATACCAAAGTTGAATAAATTTATTGAGAAACTGCGGTCTTTTCCTAATCCCGTGACAGTAAGGGAACTTAAGGCCTTCTTAGGCTTCATCGAATTTCTGCGGAAATTCATCATTAACTGCTCTGGCATTATGAAACCACTGACTTAAATGATGGGTAAGAGAGGAAGTGTAGTGATTAGGTGGACAGATTGTATGAATAGGGTGTATGAAGTACCGAAGGAGGCTGTAGCTGTTAGGATGTTGAGTTAGCATACCCGGATTAGAGCGAGAATGCCAGAACGCTCAGGTTGTACATGGGTGCAAGTGGGTATTGCATGGGTGGTTGCCTGGTGCAAGAGCAGTATATGAATGGATATTATGGAAGAAGAATATTTGGGCATGTGTTAAAGGATTTAAATGAAGTGATGCGAAACTATTCGACTGGTAAGCGAAAGTTAGTGGCTATAAAATATTGTGTAAAAGTGTTGCGACCATTTTTTTAAGGGGCGACGTTTGTGAGCAATACTGATTACCAGCCATTAATGTATCAGCAGCAAATGAGATTGGTGGATAGTCGGGTGGCAAGAATTTGAAACATATAAGTCATTTTAAAAATGTGATTTACTATCTGCCGGAGAAAAGGAATGGTGCAGCTGATTTAATATCTCCTTTCCCTGGTGCGGCAGAAGTGAGAAAAGTTGTTGTGAGGGATCCAGAATACTTGCCAAAATTAATTATGAAAGTGAGAGATAGTAAGGCTGGAGGTGATTCTTTGTTTGAAAGTCTGTGGAATGGACTGCAAGATTTGAAAGCAGATGGGTTAAAAGTTAGAGTGCTTGAGACAATGGATAAGTTAAGGAACCAGGTGATGACTGAGGTATGTAAAAGGCCTCATTTAATTGGTGTGGCCAAGGTGCGTAACTACATGAAGGATTTGAAAGAAATGCTTATGCCTATATTTCCGCAATTCCAGGAAGTTCTGATTGTAATGAATATAATGTATTGTGTGGTTGTATATGGGAATTATGGGTCTGATAAACCGTTAGTGTATAAGGAATTGAGAGATGGCATGATTGATGAGTATAGACTGCATACGCAATGTTTGAGTGGGATTAATTACAATTAGGTTTTTTAGAAAAAGTCACATTAAAAAAATGAGTATGACAGCATAGAAGAAACTAAAGAATGTATCGGAGAGAATGAAGTGAATGAATTTGGCAAAGAGGATATATAAACTTTGACAAATGAGATCCGTGCGATAACAAAGGTGCATTGTGACATGGATTCCCTGGGATGATGGAAGTTAGAGTGAAAGTGGGTGAAAGTATCTTCTGTGGACTAATATACACATACCTATCTCATTAGTAAATACAACAATAGTAGGTAAATATGAAGCGTTGATGAATGGGCTAGGAATGCCATGGAAGTTAAAAATAAGTGGTTTGGGGGAAGGCAGTGTTTGCATAGGAGAAAGTACGCTTGCATGTTAGCCTTTGGAATGACTTGAATGTAAAGCATGAATTTGTGATGTTGAAGGATGAGCAAATGATGTGTTGGAAATGAAGGAGATGTTTCTGATAATTCGTGAGCTAAGGATATGTATTAAGGAGAGGATTGGCTTGAATGAATGTCCTGAATATTTGAATGAGTTTAAGAAGTATGCAAAGGATTTGCATACCATAAGGATGGAAGAGATGTGTTTGTGCAGGTGATGTCTTCAGCTGCTATATTAGGGGTAGTCGAAGTTATGCATAAGAATCTTAGACACAGGGGTGAGTTTAAGTTATGGGACTGTATGAAAGAACGTGTAAGTAATTAATGACTGGTAACTGTTGTAAAGGAGGCTGCAATTACATTTGAAAGTTTCCGCGGGGATAATTTCAGGGTGTTGGGCGAAAGCTTCGTTGTTGAAAATTGATGTGAATGAGCGGTATGAGATGGTAGTGATAAACTCGGTGTTTTTGCTGCGAACAAGTGCTGGGAATGTTGGTATGATTGTGATGATGGACCATATGTGTAAGTTTTCATCATATACTGCAACTATAAAGGAGAAGAGGAGTGCGACTGTTGCACCAGTGGAGAGCATTTGTTTTTTCCGATGTCGATATGGAAGTCAAAGAAGTGTCTTATTGATAGTGGTCCAGAGTTTTGAAGGGAGGAAGCCCTTGGATGGATGTTTCGGTAGAATGGGGTTGGACACATAGGAATGACTCCGTATATGCCCTCCTCGAATGGTTAGCAAAGAGGGCGGTTTGTACATTATGAGATGTTGTGAATGATGGGTAAGATTGATTGGGATGTATGGTGGGGAAGGGTGTTATTGGCATACAACTCGACAATTAATAGTGCGATACATATATCTTAATTTCAGTATATATTAAGTTATGAAAGAAGAGTGAAAGAATATTTGTGTCCTGGATAAAAAGAATATGATGTATTGCGTGAGACAAGTGAAAGATTTTGGCCATTTGAAGTGGGTGACAAAGTTTTGAAATGAAGGTGAAAAAGGCAGAGTGAATGTAGATAAGTTAATTGATAAGTTTGGGGATCGATATGTGGCTAAAAAAGTGTAGAAAAATGGGGTGACGTATGTTATAGAAACAGAGGGTGTGAATGGTAATGAAGAAGTATGAGCACACCAATTTCAGTTGAGAAAATGGAAAGATCCTCCTGAATACCTGATGTTGCATCCAATGTATGGATTATGTCAGGAGAGATTTAGTGTGGCTGAAGAAAAGAATAAAGATGGACTGATTGACTTGGTTTGGAAAGAATTGGTAATAATGGTTTCTAAAGAAGCCATCAAAGAAGTTTGCAGTTAGTGAAACGAAAGAAGGTAAGAATGATATAAGTGCAGATTTCCATGGATTTAAAAAACGTGTGAAGGATAAATGTATGACTGTTTTCTGGAAGTAACCAGAGAGCGATTGAATTTTCTGAGTTTAGTCCGATTGAGAGTGATAGAACGAGTTTTCCTGAAGTGGGAGATAGTGTGAAAGAGTTGTGAATTGCAACCGAAAATGCCGTAAATTCGATGGAAGCTTGCCATTAAAGGGTGGAATATGAATTAGAGCTTAAATTGAATGCGCTGCGCATGACGTTTCTGAAGCAAGAGAGATGATGTTCGAGTGGTTGATGGAATGATGAGTACTGACTTTGTAGAGGGCAGAGAGAGCAGTAAAACTAGTTCTGGCGAGAAGTCTGATCCAGACAACTCTACAGATCCAACGAATCGACCAGATCTGCGTAGTCAAGGACATGTGGGTGATTATGTATGGGATCGGAGTGATGTATTAGCGTATCGAAAGTGGTGAGGATCAAAGTGCGTGATGAGTTTATTGTAGAATGATTGTGACATCGTAAAATGGATCAACTGGTTTAAGGAAGGAGGAGTGTGGTGGATGGCTAGTGTGTGAATAGAGATTATATTTGGGAGCCATTCTCACCGTTTTGTCCACTACGGGATTTTCCCCACTTTGACTTAGTCTGTCCTTTTATCCTACTTTTCCTTGTTAATGAGGGAGGAACCTTTACGTTTCACTGGGAATTCGGAAGGGGAGAGACTAGGTCGTAGGAATAGAAATAATTTGTTTGAGTTTTGCATACAAATTATGTTTAAAATACTTTACTTGTTACAGGATATAGGACTTTGTCTGATTTACCTTTTACAGAGAGGTAGTACTTTTTTAGATTACATTATACAAACAAAGGATTATAGTTTAGATTGATGAATTAACAAAGATCTCCTCCTGATACAAAAGAAAAGCATTCATAGATTTGAAAGAAAGGAAGAACTACTGCCATGTCGAAAATAAAAGCTATTTTGCACTAGGCGGCTCAAAAGCCCAGTCGGACCATTTCATTTGGGTTCCCACTTCCAGAAAATCTTTTAGAGAAGCGGTCCCTCTATTAAACTCATTGGCTAATTTTTGGAGGTGCCATGGAGTGCATTCTTGGCTATGGCACTCACAATCCAAAATTGTGCTAACCATTTGGGTAAATTTGGCTCCACCTACCTCCCAGCCAACTGTGTAAAGGGGACGTCCTGAGACACTTGAGTGGAAGCCAGAGGCAGTTTGGAAAAGGTCTTATCCTCTAAATTACCTCCCTTTTCCCCACCCCTTTCCTTGGATTGAAGGTTTTTTTTTGTATAAATCAAATCTGTGTGGTATTTATATTTTGGTGGAACATAGCACTGTCACCATATATATATATATATATATATATATATATATATATATATATATATATATATATATATATATATATATATATATATATATATATATATATATATATATATATATATATAATATATATATATAGTAGGAATATGAAGACATATACGATGGTTACGAACATTTAATTTTCCGGAAGTTTCGGTCATTAACGATGACCATCATCAGCGAATTCTAAATACAAAGAATTATTTTTATAAGAATAACTAAACACAGCAATAAAAAAACAGGACAGGAGTTGAAAATCATGACCGAAAGCAAGAAATTAAAATGAAATATATAATCCTAAACCGTTGAAAGCAAATGGGTGAAAATCTATTAATAAGAATTTGATTAATATCGTAAAAAATAACTAAATTAACTAATAATCCAATGAGTTTAAAATATGCATAATAAACATGAATTAAATTTCTATTGAAATACAAAAATTATAAATTATAGCAATAAAATCGAACGCAAGGGATGAAGAAATAGATTAATAAGACTGACAAAAGATGAATACGAGTAGACTAAGGCAAGAAAGTTTAAATATTTAATAATCAATAATGGAGGGGCCAAAGAGGACGACTAAAACATTAAATTAAGGAAATTGAATAATAAACATGAATCAAGCATTAAGCGGAATATAAGAAATTCACTATAAACCACAGCAAGAAAGAATTATAAGAGCAGGGCGAACAATCCAAAATAAGTTAGATCAGGGGGTATGCAATCAAAGTGGATATTAATACATGGAGGGATGCAAGTAATTTTACAAAGTTAAAATTTAAGTGATTGAACGTTAAATGAATACGAGTAGACTAAGGCACGAAAATTTAAATATTAAATAATCAATAATGGAGGGGCCAAAGAGGACGACTAAAACATTAAATTAAGGAAAGGTAATTTGTAAAATTGATAATTTGGATATAAATGGGACAAACTAAAATGAAAATAAAAATTTTCTCTGAACATTCACTAACCTTATTTCGGTGTAGCTGGGAGTATCAACTGATATTACGGACAGAATTAGGCAGAAAGAAAAATATTAAGGGCGATGTGGTTGGTTGTACGATTGTCTATATGGTGAATAATTTGAGGGATGATGAATAATCATTGAGTTCCGGATTTATTTGTTTAATGTAAAGTGATTCAAGGATTTTTAAATCCAGAGAAGAGGAGACAGAAGAGAGTATACTAAAGAAATCAGGGTCAAGCGGGTGGTTATGTTTTAGTGAATGTTCACGTATAGAAGAGTGTTCGGGTTTGGAAATCGGAATGTTAGTTCTGTATGATACTCTGATATGCTTATCGATCCTACATCATAATTGTAGACTTGTTTGGCAAACATAGCGACTTTGGCGGGTCGCACAAATGAATTCATAAATGATGGAGGAACGCAGACATAATGGGAACGATTCTTTGTGTCGAAGGAAAGTCTAAACACCAAGGGGATTAGAATTAATTAGGAGAAACTTGCATTGTGGAAAGTATCTATTAGGAGTCGAGAGTAAAGCTTTGTTGATTTATTGCTATAGTAAATAATTTTTGTATTTCAATAAGAATTTAATTCATGTTTATTATGCATATTTTAAACTCATGGGATTATTATTTAATTTAGTTATTTTTTTACGATATTAATCAAATTCTTATTAATAGATTTTCACCCATTTGCTTTTAACGGTTTAGGATTATATATTTCATTTTAACTTCTTGCTTTCGGTTATCCTTTTCAACTCCTGTCCTGTTTTTTTATTGCTGTGTTTAGTTATTCTTATAAAAATAATTATTTGTACGAGGGGCGGTCAATAAGTTTTGCTATTCGGATATAAGGAAACGAGATATGAGGAAAAGTGTTTTATTATTTTTTAATATAACTACCCTCGACTTCAATGCACTTGCGCCACTTGTCCCTGAGGCTTCGAATTCCCGACAACCAGAAATCTCCCGACTGCTGTTCAATCCACTCTTGGACGGCGAACTGGACATCTTCATCGTCCCCAAATCGGCGTCCAAACAGTGCAGACTTGAGCTGGCGGAATTAAAAGTAGTCGCTAGGGGCCAGATCTGGACTGTACGGGGGATGGTTGAGCTCCTCGAATCCGCACTCGCGCACGGCAGCTTGTGCAACTCTGGCCTTGTGGACTTTGACGACGTTGAAGTCGATCATGGGGCTTGAGGTTTCTAGGGACCCAACGGGCATAAACCATGGTCATGGCCAAATTGTCGTCAATGATATTGATAACCCCTCCATGTGATTTTCTAAGTTCTCGCTCAATTTCTTCGACCTTCAGCAGTCGATTTTCGAGGATCATCCTCTTCACACGGGCCACATTGCCCTCGTTGATCACATCTGACGGGCGTCCTGGACGGGGGTCATCTTCAAGGGACTCACGACCATGGCGGAACTCTCTATTCCAGCAAACAATGGTTGCATAGGAAGGGGCGGTTTCAGTGTACATTGTAACCATGCGTTCATGGATCTCTTTTGCATTCTTGCCTTCCTTGGTCAAAAATTTGATCATTGCGTGGTGCTCAACCTTCTCCATTGATGAAAAACTTGTGACTGACGATCTGCGATCAGCTACTGCTTCTTAAATAGACGAGGCAGGAGCGTGCGGCTGAAGGTCCTGACTTGTCATAACTTGTCCTAACACCCTCACAACCATCCCTCTTCCTCTGTTTTGCCCTACCGATTCGCCAAACTTATTGACCGCCCCTCGTATTTAGAATTCGCTGATGATGGTCATTGTTAATGACCGATACGTCCGGAAAATTAAATGTTCGTAACCATCGCATATGTATTCATATTCCTACTACGAATAAGTTTTCCAAGGAACGACTCCATCTCCAATATATATATATATATATATATATATACACACAAATTCATATTTGCTGTCAACGAGTCAGGGAAATGACTAAGAAATTTACCCCAAATCGGACACGATTATGGGTAGTTTGTTGTCGGTAGAATATTAACAGGTCTGAAGCTGGTTGATTGTGGTTATAACCGATAATGGGTGGCAGGTCAAGTCTGAATTTAACGTGGGGGAATGTGTTTTTATGAAGAGAGATTCCAGAATTCTGAACTGGGTGATGATAGGATTAGAGCCCCGAATCTCTAAAGTTTTTTAACGGGCTCTTCGAGGCAAGAAAAAACATCCGCGAATGACATTCTTTATTTCTAGACTTATTTCGACCATATTAGGTCATCGTCAGGGAATGAACAGAGATGGTATTATTCAAAAATTGCTACATTATATATATTAATTTTACGCGAACATATGTATTACAAAAACCACCGTATAGGAGCATATAATTTAATTATATGCTCCTGTACAGTGGTTTCACTATCATATACCTTAACTTGCTATTGAGTTTTTTCTCTTATATATATATATATATATATATATATATATATATATATATATATATATATATGTACCTGTGATTTTTATTTCCATATAGTGACGGCTTCAACCATACACACTCGTTAACGATAACTCTCCCGGGAAAAGATAGTTGTATTTTTATTTAACATTTCTCAGATGAGTGTCGTCCGATGTTTTGCAGTGTAAGTTTGACTTCTCTGTCTTGGAGATGCGCTGATGGTCGCTTACAGATTGTAGAACTCATTCCAATGTACGAGGATATATATATATATATATATATATATATATATATATATATATATATATATATATGCGAAAGCATCAGATTCTCCATGAGAATGAAGGAACGCAAATTCGACATGCGCCTGTTCCTACACATGCCAAATGGGGGCAATTAATTGCAATGATAATGCAAATATAATTTATAATTTCCACAACTATATGATGTGAATGGGCGTCTAATATAATCCGTGCTTTCAAAGTAAATTCCAAACTTTCGAACTTCCAATGGCAATGCAACACTGATCCCTTGATAAGTAAAAGACTTGTTTAGCCTCTGATAATATGCCGCTGCCTTATACCACTCGACGTAATTACATTCTAACTTGTAGCTTTATTTGTCCTTAGGTTAGGCATCTTTTTGTATTCATTAGTTTACCAGCGATTGAAAATGACGGATGTTTCCGTCGAAACCTGGTTTCGCAATAAATCGGTCCTAACACTGGGGTTTCGTTCCTGCATCTAAGAGGATGCGGCAATAAGACCTCCTCAATTTGGAACCGCAATTAAAAAAAAGAACGATTCCAAAAATTAAAAAATAGTTATTCAAGAATAGTATATTACATGTCATTGTGACATGACCTGCAGATCATGTCGCTTGGAATCGCAGCGATTTTGGGAGTAATTGCTGCATTCAAGTTTGGTACATTTAATGGCCGGTGTTGCTATATTCTTAATTTCAGGTGCCAATGCAGAAAAGAATCATCGCGGCACAAATTCCGCGAATGTGCGGGCCACCCCATGACACCCCGTAGAGATACAAGATGATCTAGAAACAATTCTCTTAGAAATTTGATTGAATGCCGAGCCGAACCCTACATCTTCCGGATCATGATTGATGAGTAACACGTTAAGTTGAAAGGAGGAAATTCTCTATCAGTTCACAATAACGATCTGACGTTACCGTCTCCGTAACTCATGCCTTCTCGAAAAATAAGGACCCTAGACACTGAAATCACCCCAGACAGTAAGTTTCGGACTGTGGAGTGGTCACTAGTCGAGATCTTGAGGGTTAATGTTAGACGAGTACCTATGTTATGTTTGTTGACCATCCAAGCTAAGCAGATGTTGGCCAATCAGAAGCAGTTTAACGCAAAACCTTTACCGAAAACATGGATTGCAAAATAAGGTAAAATATTATTGCAATTTAATAAAAAGGTTGTCAAGAAAATATATTGTTAACACGAGCTGTTTGACACAAGACCCATTCAATGCCAAACCATGTAAACATAGAAGATGTGGTCAACTGAATCTCTTTTAGTCCAAATGACCAGCAAGCTCAAATCATTTAAACGCGAAATTCAATCCACGCGAAACCTCGTTTCCACACAACATGTTCCATTTGAAAATCATCAATGCAAAATTTATCAATGCAAAACCACCACAACACAAAATTCCTTTCACGAAAATCTCGGTTAACACGAGCCCTAGTCAACAAGAAAGACCAGACAACACATTCTCCAGTAGTATTTAGAAAACGTACTTAATTAAGATCGTGCCACAAATGAAGGCCTAACACAAGTAATTAAGAGGCAGGAAGTAGTGCTTGCGCCCTAAAACCTAGGAGAGAATCCTCGAGAGATGAGTTAGGGAAGAAACATCTATAGGATAGGAGCAGTTTGGCTTTATGCCAGGGAGAGGGAAGAATGATGCAATATTTGCATTGAGGCAGTTTATAGAAAAGCATCGTAAAAAAGAGAAGGGACTGCATGTTCTGCTTATAGACATGGAGAAGGAATATAATCGAGTTCCACGACAGGAGATTTTGAAATACATGAGGGAGAAAAATATGTAAGAACAATACAGGATATGTATGCAGAAACGAGAAGAGCCTAAGATTGATGCATTGAATTTCAGCTGGAGTAGGTTTACATAAGGGATTATCTTCAAAATTATATCTCTTTTATCTTATCATGGACGTATTACCTCAAGGAATGTCTTCCGAGTGCATTCATTTTCCGGATAATCTCGTTCTTCGGAGACCAACTAGAGAAGTGGGGGAGAGAAAAATAGAACAATGGAGAATGAATGGCTTTGTTGATGTTATTTTCTAAAAAAACCGACAGCTGCTTTGTTCTTCATTCGCAAGATGCACTATTATCATTATTGAAGTAACATATAAGATTCACTGTCATCATGGTTGATTTCAATTCTAAATGTTGATCTCTAGTAGAGTGTGGAGAAAGAAATATGTAAACAAGGTCAGCTAATGATTGTCATAACTTAGTTTAAAAATATATCTTCAAAATGGGTTTTCTCACAGTTTAGTTTTGTTCTCAACAAATAAATACTAACCGAATATGATATTACAAATGCCATTGAAACCCACGGTAACATTTGTCCCAACTTGTGAATGCATTTCAAAACGCATCAGCTAATGCGTCATAAACTTTTCCCACTTTACCGTAATGGCCAAAATCTTTCACTTGTCTCACGCAATACATCATATTCTTTTTATCCAGGACACAAATATTCTTTCACTCTTCTTTCATAACTTAATATATACTGAAATTAAGATATATGTATCGCACTATTAATTGTCGAGTTGTATGCCAATAACACCCTTCCCCACCATACATCCCAATCAATCTTACCCATCATTCACAACATCTCATAATGTACAAACCGCCCTCTTTGCTAACCCATTCGAGGAGGGCATATACGGAGTCATTCCTATGTGTCCAACCCCATTCTACCGAAACATCCATCCAAGGGCTTCCTCCCTTCAAAACTCTGGACCACTATCAATAAGACACTTCTTTGACTTCCATAAGGTGTTCCAGTGTACAACTCGTGTGCTAGAAATTGCCTCTTTTTTTTACCAGGCCCTTGAAATCAAAATATGTGTTTACAGAGGCTTGGAACGCGTGTGTTAAATTATGATATAGATCGCCTTTCTTCTCTTTTTTCCAACACCATCAAAGTTTTCCCATTGTGCTTCTTAAAAGGACTTAAAAGCTTTTGAAAGACAGAAGGTTTTGCTCGGCTTGCATAAACTACCTCGCGAAACTTGCATTCAAAAGGAGTAGCTCTGTGAAATTGTTCAGGTTACTTTTACTGTGGTTACAATCTAACTACTCCCTGTCCTCGTATCTACTTAGCTAACTAAATTCATCTACCTGACAATAAAAGGTGATCGAATTAATGTAGTCCCATGGTTCATTTATTATTTTACTAAGTTTGGTTGCAACACCATTTACCACCCTTAATTTTTATCAGTGTTTTAGATTTTACCCATATGCTTGCCTTTTATTTCTTCTTTCTTTCATTCTATTCTACACCAGAATACATTCGATTACTGTTGTCATACTTAAAACACTCCATATTGGTTTACCAACCTTTATCAGTTAATTTTACGTAACTATTTACATTAGCCAAGGTATATAAAGCGATGTTATATAATTTTCGAAAGATTTCATACTTTTTCTCGAAACCAAAATAAAAAAATATTTCCGATTGCCGGTAACAAAAACAAGATCTGCTGACCAAAAGTCACGTGCTCTCACTAATTATGATTTATACGGGGCAAAACTTTCAATAATTCCCGGAATAACTTTATGAAGACCTGGGCAATTATATCATTCGAAAGGGAATGTAAAATAACACTAAGTTTTGAATTTGGTTATAATCGGCCGAATAGTTATGAAGTTATTGCCAAATAATTTCCCGGAAAACCTTTGGTAATAATTAGTGCATTGATAAGAGAATGTAAAACAACATAAGGGATTCAAATTTCGTTACAATGGGTTAGATAGTAACAATGTTATTACCAAAAAAAACAAAAAAAAATGGAGACCCACCGACCGACCGATCGACCGACTTACATATTGATGAGATATAAAGTAGCCCGCCCCTAAAAATCTTCGATATGATATTTAACTCATGAAATTAGGTCATTATTCGTGCTCGTATATATCTATATCTATATATATATATCTATATATATATATACATATAAAAAAATATATATATTTATATATATACATATATATATATATATATATATATATATATATATATATATATATATATATATATATATATTTATATATAGATATGGTGAAAAATACAATTATTAGAGAAACAGTCCCAAACATGGAAGTGTTCGAATGCCTTACCATGGGTACGACATAAGACACGTGACATCGATGTTTTTATGCCTTCTTACAAGTGATCGTTCAGAAGTTCTAAACAACCAATTTAAAAAATAAACCCATTAAGATCCTCAAAAAATACTCCTTCCGTAATTCCAGCGCGATCTTCATACAGCATAATAAGAAATCCCCCTATACCTTCACCCCAGCAATATACAAGTGATGAACAATAGTTTAATGAAACACATGACAGAGATTGATGAAAAATAAAAGAAAGCAGACAAAAACCTCTCTCAAGAACCCTAAACGTAATGAAGAACCGCAAACACTATAAAGCAACAAATACAACAACAAATTGAATTGGCAGAACTAAATAAGGTCATTAAAAAAGAAAGATAGAGCTGACTGACATCATAAAATATAATAGTACTATTGCTGACGACACCATTAAATAAAGGTGTCCGCTTTTCTAAAGATGGCATAAGTTCAAACGCCACATATTCATCAGTTGGCTTTGAATAGACTAATTATTTACTTGATTTTACTGACGCAATTTTTAAATGCAGGAGAGAAATGAAAAATTAATCCCGGTAAATCCATATATTTAATAATTGTATATTTTATTTGACCATGAGCTTTTGTTTTTCTCAAGGCATGTTATGACGGGATTCTTTTAGTTGCTAGAGGCAGGTTTAGCTTTGTCATTTCCTGTTTCTTTGCATCCTTTAAAGGAGGAACAGCGGAATTTTAGAGTAAATATTCGGCAGGGGTACACAGGAATGATGTATTGGGTCTTTATGAAATAGTTATACAGGGTTCAGTGGTTAGTTTTCCATTGAGTGCAACTCTGAGTTCCCGCGTGCGTTTTGCTTTGTGTATGTTTTCTCTTCTTCCTATCATATTAGACTCAGGTGTGCATCTTCTGTGAAGAAAGAATACCATGGCTGAATTCAATCCTCCACAAATTTGGAAAATTTAAGACGATGTGCTTGGGATTCATGCCGGGTGGCGAACTCGAAAACAATCTTCGGCTTGTTGTGCCCCTAAAGATATACCGAGAGTCATGAGAACCTCGATGGGAGTCCATATTATTGTCTTTGTGCTGCTCAGTAGCAAAGGCTAAGTTAAGCGCCGGTTTATCTTCTCAGATTACCTCCGACTCAATGCAGAGGGCTACATCAAGTGCCTAGAAAGTTGATGTTACCCTTGATCCAGGAGGTGGCCGATTGAAGTCCTTACGTGCGCCACACTAACAGGAAAACCAAGTTTTTGCTATCAGACAATTTTTGGACGACAGCACTCCGAGCATCTGGCTTCCAAACTCGACTTACTCGCAATCCCTGGAGTAGTACATATGCATCGGAAGTGTTTGAAAGAGAGACCAAAATGTCCCCATGAATCACCAAAGTGGAGCTTAGGTTCAGGAACGTCACAATTAAACGGGTCTACCTTCGAGAAGGCCTGCAGCAGGTTCATCTGCCGTCTGAAGGCTGTGGTTGAGACCGACAGCGATTTCATTGAATGAAGTGAATAATACAACTAATCAAGTGTTTAACATGGAACGTTGGTGAATAAATCTGCATATTGAACTTAGGCGACAAATTACCCACCGCACCCTGTATAAGTGGCGATGATGTTAATATTCAGATTTTGTAATGGAAATTATATGCTTACTCTTTGATGAGTAAGTCTTTGAAGAGCATATTCAATCATCGGCATAGGGTAGTTGCTGACATGCCAGTTAAGATTTTTTAGTCGGGTGCGTGTCTAGTTGCGGAGGACTCTACGTCTCACTATGTCTATGAGTGGGTTGGTCTGTAGGTAGATCGATCAGTAGGTCGGTCGGTTGGTCAGTTGGTCGGTCGGTCAGTTGATCGGTCGGTCAGTTGGTTGGTCGAGCGATCGGTACCTTTTTTTTATAATAACATTGTAACTACTATGCCGATTGTAACAAAATTTGGAATCCCTAAGTTGTTTTGCATTCTCTTTCGAATGATATAATTGCCAAAGTCCTCCTAAGCCGAGCGAAGGAATTATTTGTTTTAGCAATAATATCATAACTATTCTGCCAATTGTAACGAAATTTAAGACCCTTATGTTGTTTTACATTCTCTTTTGAATGATATAATTTTTTTAATTTCTACCAAGGTTAGCCCGGGAATTATTTTGTTTTGGCAATAACATCATAACTATTCAGTCGATTCTATGTTGTTTTAGTTTCTCTTGACAAAGTTTAGCCATGTCCAACCCTGGAATTATTTTACTTTGGCAATAACATCATAATTTTTCAGCCGATTCTAACGAAATTAGAAAAGATTATGTTGATTTACATTCTCTTTCGAACGATATATTGCCAAATTCTTCCTAAGTATAGCCGGAGAATTATTTTGTTTTGGCAATAATATCATAGCTATTCTGTCAATTTGAACGAAATCCAAAAACCTTATGTTGTTTTACATTCTATTTCGAATGTTATTGCGAAAATCCTCCCAATTATAGCCTGAGAATTAATTTTGGGGGAAATAACATCATAACTATTCAGCTGATTCTAACGAAATTAGAAAATCTTATTTTGTTTTACATTCTCTTTCGAAGGATATAATTGCCAAGGTGATCACAATTTTAGCTCGAGAATATATTTTATGGGCAATAACCTCATTGTCCTATAATGCTCCTTTTGATCACCCCACACCGGACACCACTTTTGTCGTGGTATACAATGTGGAACGTGATGTACTTCTTTGCTGAAGTAGGCTTTGATCTAAGGGTGCCTATTTTTGTTGTGTTAAGGAAGAGCCGCTTTAAACACGTAAGGATAAAGAGAAACGCACAGGAATTCCAAAAAAAAACTTATATTTTAAATTTAACAATTTACTACACAAAAACAAAACATGAACCACAGAAATACTACGAATATTAAAATACACAAAAATGACTCCAATTAACTTCACCCTCTCATATTGGCTAATTCGCTATTTACTTCAATATACAAGAAATAGGCTAATTGTCTCTACTGGAGTTTAAATACCTTGGTTGCTATGGCGGCCGTTTTGAGTTTGACCTTGAATTCAATGAGCCCCAGACACCACAGGAATCTGGTAGGTCCTTTGACGCGTGCTTCGACCAGATTGTCGGAAGTGGTCAAGATCATAAGGTACTTTGGCGAGTGTAGCCGATGGGGGTCCACACAGTATTCAATGGGAGGGGTCTTCAAAGGTGAGAACAATCACGGTGCTTTAGGAGGTACCAGGGTAGGCGGGGTCTCTCTGGCGAGAGTAAGTTGAACTTGGTTCTTAAACCAAGTTAACTTAGAGTTCGGTGTGACCACCGGGTAACGGGCTCGAGGGGGAGCTTTTTCTCCTTCGTTACGTAATTTATCATGAGTGAGGACTATTCCTGCGCTTTAGGATCCACCTGGATAGTGTGTGGAGGGGGGGGGGGTCTCTGATGAGAATGAGTTGAACTTGGTTCTTAAACCAAGTTAACATAGAGTTTGGTGTGCCCACCAGGTAACGGGCTCGAGGGGGACCCTTTTTCTTCTTCTTTTCGTAATTCCTTAAGGGCGAGGACTATCCCTGGGCTTTAGGATGCATCTGGAGAGGAGGAGTCTCTCTGACGAGAGTAAGTTGAACTTGAACAACTTAACTTAACGTTTGGTTTGATAACCAGGGACTAGCTCAAGCATGAGCTACTTCTAAACCCCTTTGGTAGCCCTGCCTCTCTTGCAGGGGACTTCGTAGTCTGGTGACTCGCGTATTCTACCTCTCCAGTCATAGTAGCCCGGCCTCTATAGTCGGGGATTTCGTAGCCTGGAGAATCACGTATTCTACCACGTTTTTTTCCGTGTTTGTTATTTATACCTCGTCACACCACTGGGGTAGGGGTAGGAGGGGGGACGCTTGTGCACGGGTCACAGGAGGGTTCTTATTCCAATGGTTTTTCTCAGCATGTCTTAACTCGGCTCCTGCCACCCTTCAAGCTCGAGAGAAACGCGTCTTCAATTTCTTACTTGAGGTGAAATTGAATATACTCTCGTAGGGAAGATCTTGCAGTTTAAAACCGTTAGACTTTTCATAGAGACGAGTGGCAAGGGGCTCTGGTTAGGAGTTTTCCCCACGGTGCCGTGCCCAGACGTTCTTGCGGTCACCGTCCCGTATCTCCACTGGGAAAGAAAGGGGGAGTGACGATTCCTCTACACTCATAACTATTTAGCCGATTCTAACGAAATTAGAAAACCTCATGTTGTTTTACATTCTCTTTCGAATGTTATAATTGCGAAAGTCCTCCCAATTGTAGCCAGGGAATTACTATGGGAGGGGGGAGGGCAATAACACCATAACTATTCAGCAAATTTTAACTAAATTCGAAACCATTATGTTGTTTTATATTCACTTTCGAATGGTAGAATTGACAAGCTCCTCCCAATATTAGCACAAAAATTATTTTGTTTTAGTTATAACATCATAACTATTTGTCCAAATCTAACGAAATTGGAAAACCTTATGTTCTTTTACATTCTCTTTTGAACGTTCTAATTGTTAAAGTCCTCCCAAGCTTAGCAATTATTCTTTAGGGCAATAACAGAACTATTCTGCCCATTACATTTTTAATGATACAATTGACAAGGTCCTCACAATGTTCGCCCGGAATTACTTTGTTTTGAAAATAACATTATAACTTTTCTAACGAAATTTGAAACCCTTAATTTGGTTTACATTCTATTTCGAATGTTATTGCGAAAATCCTCCCAATTATAGCCTGAGAATTAATTTTGGGGGAAATAACATCATAACTATTCAGCTGATTCTAACGAAATTAGAAAATCTTATTTTGTTTTACATTCTCTTTCGAAGGATATAATTGCCAAGGTGATCACAATTTTAGCTCGAGAATATATTTTATGGGCAATAACCTCATTGTCCTATAATGCTCCTTTTGATCACCCCACACCGGACACCACTTTTGTCGTGGTATACAATGTGGAACGTGATGTACTTCTTTGCTGAAGTAGGCTTTGATCTAAGGGTGCCTATTTTTGTTGTGTTAAGGAAGAGCCGCTTTAAACACGTAAGGATATAGAGAAACGCACAGGAATTCCAAAAAAAAACTTATATTTTAAATTTAACAATTTACTACACAAAAACAAAACATGAACCACAGAAATACTACGAATATTAAAATACACAAAAATGACTCCAATTAACTTCACCCTCTCATATTGGCTAATTCGCTATTTACTTCAATATACAAGAAATAGGCTAATTGTCTCTACTGGAGTTTAAATACCTTGGTTGCTATGGCGGCCGTTTTGAGTTTGACCTTGAATTCAATGAGCCCCAGACACCACAGGAATCTGGTAGGTCCTTTGACGCGTGCTTCGACCAGATTGTCGGAAGTGGTCAAGATCATAAGGTACTTTGGCGAGTGTAGCCGATGGGGGTCCACACAGTATTCAATGGGAGGGGTCTTCAAAGGTGAGAACAATCCCGGTGCTTTAGGAGGTACCAGGGTAGGCGGGGTCTCTCTGGCGAGAGTAAGTTGAACTTGGTTCTTAAACCAAGTTAACTTAGAGTTCGGTGTGACCACCGGGTAACGGGCTCGAGGGGGAGCTTTTTCTCCTTCGTTACGTAATTTATCATGAGTGAGGACTATTCCTGCGCTTTAGGATCCACCTGGATAGTGTGTGGAGGGGGGGGGGGGTCTCTGATGAGAATGAGTTGAACTTGGTTCTTAAACTAAGTTAACATAGAGTTTGGTGTGCCCACCGGGTAACGGGCTCGAGGGGGACCCTTTTTCTTCTTCTTTTCGTAATTCCTTAAGGGCGAGGACTATCCCTGGGCTTTAGGATGCATCTGGAGAGGAGGAGTCTCTCTGACGAGAGTAAGTTGAACTTGAACAACTTAACTTAACGTTTGGTTTGATAACCAGGGACTAGCTCAAGCATGAGCTACTTCTAAACCCCTTTGGTAGCCCTGCCTCTCTTGCAGGGGACTTTGTAGTCTGGTGACTCGCGTATTCTACCTCTCCAGTCATAGTAGCCCGGCCTCTATAGTCGGGGATTTCGTAGCCTGGAGAATCACGTATTCTACCACGTTTTTTTCCGTGTTTGTTATTTATACCTCGTCACACCACTGGGGTAGGGGTAGGAGGGGGGACGCTTGTGCACGGGTCGCAGGAGGGTTCTTATTCCAATGGTTTTTCTCAGCATGTCTTAACTCGGCTCCTGCCACCCTTCAAGCTCGAGAGAAACGCGTCTTCAATTTCTTACTTGAGGTGAAATTGAATATACTCTCGTAGGGAAGATCTTGCAGTTTAAAACCGTTAGGCTTTTCATAGAGACGAGTGGCAAGGGGCTCTGGTTAGGAGTTTTCCCCACGGTGCCGTGCCCAGACGTTCTTGCGGTCACCGTCCCGTATCTCCACTGGGAAAGAAAGGGGGAGTGACGATTCCTCTACACTCATAACTATTTAGCCGATTCTAACGAAATTAGAAAACCTCATGTTGTTTTACATTCTCTTTCGAATGTTATAATTGCGAAAGTCCTCCCAATTGTAGCCAGGGAATTACTATGGGAGGGGGGAGGGCAATAACACCATAACTATTCAGCAAATTTTAACTAAATTCGAAACCATTATGTTGTTTTATATTCACTTTCGAATGGTAGAATTGACAAGCTCCTCCCAATATTAGCACAAAAATTATTTTGTTTTAGTTATAACATCATAACTATTTGTCCAAATCTAACGAAATTGGAAAACCTTATGTTCTTTTACATTCTCTTTTGAACGTTCTAATTGTTAAAGTCCTCCCAAGCTTAGCAATTATTCTTTAGGGCAATAACAGAACTATTCTGCCCATTACATTTTTAATGATACAATTGACAAGGTCCTCACAATGTTCGCCCGGAATTACTTTGTTTTGAAAATAACATTATAACTTACATTCCCTTTCGAATGTTATAATTGATAAAGTCCCCCTAATTTTAGCCAGGGAATTATATTGTTTTGGCAATTACATCCTAACTATTCCCCAGATTCTAATAAAATTTGAAAACCTTATGTTGTTTTACATTCTCTTTCGAACTTTATAATTGTCAAAGTCCTGTCAAGCTTAGCAATTATTCTTTTGGGGCAATAACAGAACTCTTCTGCCTATTCCATTTTGAATGATATAATTGACGAGGTCCCCGCAATGTTAGCCCGGGATTACTTTGCTTTGAAAATTACATCATAACTTTTCGTCTGCTGATTCTAACAAAATTTGAAACCCTTATGTTGTTTTACATTCACTTTTGTATGATATAATTGATAATGTCCTTCTAATGTTATCCAGGGAATTATTTTGTTTTGGCAATAACATCCTAAATATTAGGCAGATTCTAATGAAATTTGAAAACCTTCTGTTTTTTTACATTTTCTTTCGAATGATATAATTCACGAAGTTCTCCAAGGTTATTCCAGGAATTAATTTGTTTTGGCAATAACATAATAACTAGTGAGCCGATTCTAACCCAATTCGAAAACCTTATTTTCTTTTACATTCTCTTTTGAATGATATAATTGTCAAGGTCCTCCCAATGTTAGTTCCCGAAATTATTTTGTTTTGGCCATTTATCATAAATTTCTGGCTGATTCTAACGAAATTTAAAACCCTTATGTTGTTTTACATTCTCTTTCAAATGACTATATTGACAAAGTCATCCCAAGGTTAGCCAGGCCATTATTTTGTTTTGGCAATAATATCCTAACTATTCGGCCCATTCTAACAAAATTTGAAACCGCTCTGTTGTTTTACCTTCTCTCCTAAATGATATAATTTACAAGGTCTGCTCATTGTTAGCCAGGGATTTATTTATCTATTTAGCTGATTTTAATAAAATTTGAAACCTTTATGTTATTTTACATTCTCTTTCGAATGATAGAATTGGCAAAGTCTTCCCGAAGTTAGTCCAGGAATTATTGAAAGTTTTCAATCTTCTATTTTCAGTGAGAGTATGCAAACATTTGCTCGGGAGACCTTGTTTATTAGCTGCCTTCTAACAACCCTCTTTTTTATATAAATGTATTATATTTCATAGAAAGCAGTAAAACCAAATTTTATTTAATTAATTTAATGAGACTTTTCTAAAAACGCATGAATAATATGCATAATTAAATCATTCTCTTAATAGGGCAACAGGCATCAGTGGGTCAAATTATTTATTGACGATAATTTGTTCATAACTCTTAATTATAAGACCGTAGGCGTTACAGCGTTAAAACTAATCTAATGGCATTTAACACTTTGGTTTATTGTATCCAGGAGAGTGTCCATCCAGCATTACCTTTTCTCACCTCAAGCAAAAATACAATTCCATCACGTTTCCTGCGACAACTCTATTACTGCACTGGAGTTGCCTAGGTACTTTCTATTGCATTAAACTTCTTCTGTTCCTTAAAGTTTTTTTCCATTAACTTAGCGAGTGCGATATCTTTTTCCTCTCACTCCTACCTACTTGAGTTAGTGGCTGAGGGAGGAGTACTAAAAGAGAGCGCCGTAAATTTGCTCTCTTCTACAATATCTCATCTTAGAAATTCTACAAATGAGCTATTTTTAATAAGCCGCTTTTTTGGGGGGAAAACCATGAAATTGCAATCGTTTACAATTATCTTCAATGGCCTCTGTTACTCTAATTAAAAATAAATATTTTAACATCGAAGTAAAACAGTATATCTAATAAATTATAAATATATATCTATTTTTACACTGGGCTATGCTTCTAAGTTTGTAGATAACTATGATTTGAGACCAAATATTGTTAATTCTCTATCCCATTTTTATGATTTTTCGGGATAAGTAAGTTTTTTGCTATTATTTTGTCAGTGTTTCAAAGCGATAATAAACGAAAAAGTAAGAGTATTAAGCTAATTAATTATGATAAAATCATTAATAGTCCACACCTTTTTAAACAAAACAACAGATGCTATAATATTTCAAGTCCATTCTATCATTTTATGCAAGGTACTTTACTACAACAACCCTAATGCTATAATGTTATTCTCATTTTACGAATAACAATGGTTACTTGTTCACAATTTTCCCAATCATATCTAGGTTGTTTAACTTTTAGACTACAAACAGTTTTTTAGTCATTTCAGCTAAAATAATGAATGGATGGATTTTGAAGTTAGTGGCCCTGACATTTTTTACGTTTGAGGTGGCGTTTTAAAAGTTCATACGGGAGAATGTATTAATAAAAATCTTATGGAATTTAAAGCCAGAGATAAAATAGCATTTAAATTACTTTACCGCTCATCAATAACATATGAAGCTGAAATTACTTTTTTTTAGCAAATCAGACTAACTAATAATTATAATAAAATGAGATCTTTTTCCCAATCGCTATATTCGATGATAATTGCCTCATTTATTCTAAAATGTCCACCCTTAGTTGCATATCATTTATTTTTATTTACTAAAACTTATAAAGCAGTAACGAACAATAGAAAATCCGACAAAACTTGGCAAAACATTAGTAAAGAAATGAGCGAAATTTCTAATAAAACCTTGTAGAAATTTTATAGGTCGAGTAGGCTATAGAGGATATTTGGGGCTCTCAGAACCTGAGGAGAGCCATTTCTCTCGACCCGAGTAACCGCACCAATTAAGGTAGATACTTTTTCGGGCGGTAGCGCTGGATGGATTCGCAATCCTCAAGCTTAAGTCGTAGCTTGTTGCCCTTGATACACCACACACTGATATGTGGAGATAGACTCCTATGTAAATGAATACAAGTAAGTAAATGTAAATGCCGCTTCAGTCCATACCTATATAATGCAAAATAATATATATGTTTATGGCTTTAATTATTGGTCTGTCATCACTTATAGTTTCATTAATTTTGCATGGGGGGATTAAAATAATGTCCACTAAGTTTACCTGAATATTTCTTAATTGATCACGTCCAAATGATGCATTAAATTTACTAAGATTTCTTATATATTAAATTTTCCCTTAAAATGTGAAACCCCTTTACTTAGGATCTCCCTTCAAAACGCATTGCTTGTAATGGTTGTTGCAGGGAAAAGAATTTAACCTTTAACTCACTAAGAATTACATACCCCCTATAGCAGTCACTCATTCCATCGAAGTGAGATAGCAGGAAAATGAAAAGCACATTTTGTAGATGAAAACTTGAAGAGTAAATAAACACAGGCTAACCTGGAGATTGAGGGCTTTGCAACACCACCACCACGGGATTGAGGTCGGGCAGGAGGTGCCGGAGTTACACCTGATATAATATCTTCGATCACTTTCTGTCTAAAACAGCTCTTTCGACGTAGTGGTAGTTTAACTACACATGGATAGAGCGGTATAATTTTATTTTTGCTTACATTATATTATTACCTAGCTTCAACTCCAGGTTGTGGCGAGGTTGCCGAGTCCTTTGCTTCTCATCGGGGATTTAAACGGTAAGCAACCCATCTGGGGAAGTACGCGACCAATTCTCGGGTTCAGCTCCTTACTGACCTGATCGAAATGTTAGAGATAAGTGTCTTTAACTTCAATGAGCTTACACCTCATTTCCCGAGAACCATTTATTTTTTTGTCCCGAACGTCCCTCTGTGTTCTCCAGAAAAACAGCCCAACTTTGGGTTGAGGTTGGTCAATGAGGTTCGGCCTTTTTATATTGTATGGCTTGCGGGACAACCTGTATGTATCTAGGTTATGTACACACATGCAGAAAGTAAATTGAAACTAGTAATACTGTGAAAACTTTATTTCTAATTTTATAAAATAAAATACGATTTGAACAATAAAACTACACCATTAATATTAAGGGACTTCTTTTTTTTGTGGGGCTTAGAGCTTTAAATAGCCTAGGCATAGAGTTAATAATTTAAGAAATTAGAGTTTATGGTATTTTTGACTATGTTATGGCCTAAGTCTGTTGTATTCGTATTTTACTTTAGATTCTTGTCTAATAGTCCCCACACATGTAAGAAGAGTGACTTGAACAAGGAGGTCATTTAATGCCGCTTTGATCCTCACATTGTTTTGTTTTTTTCAAGCAGCCCATTTGAGAGGATTGGTAAAATTACCTCTTTAATAATAGAAGAGTGTTTTTTGAGTTGATATTGCAAATAAACTCAATAGACTCTATCCATCTTTCCTTTATTCCGATTTTCTCCCCACACAAAAACAAAAAAGACACTGATCTTTGACCATTGGTTGTAACATGCTTATCAAACTCCTTTCCTCTCTCTGAAAATTGGTATGCGGGTGCTATTTTCATATGCAGACCCCCTGGCCCCTTTTCAAAATTGGAGGTACTCCCACGGCTGACGAGTATGTACGGATTCTGGATGAAGTATTACTTCGCACTTTAAAGGCCGTCTTCAGAGAAAGAGTGGAAATCATTTCGATCGTACAGGATCACTCGCTAATTCACATGTAAAGAATATTAGGCAGATAACAAACCTCAAAATAATCATCGTTTTACAAAGTTAGTTTTAAAGTACACACAACTCCATTTACTTATAAATCATAGGACGTCAGATGAAATGCCTAAACAATAATTAAAAATCACTAGTCATAGTAGAGAATTTCATATGATTAAAGACTTAATAATGAAACAATTTTATGAGCAAGTAGGTCCAAGTTAATTGGTTACTAGTTTTAAATACATGTCGAACACAAAGACAGGATTTGCGATTAATTACCTGATCTAGGCTTCACTGAGCTCTAAATTTTCTAATAAGTCAAAATGTAATTTATAAACTAGTTGAACAATTAAATTTCTTTAAATATCATTTGAAGGCAGGGGGTAGGTGTCGTGCAATAACAATGTCGTTAATAATATGGAACATTCTTTTGTAACTGTCACACTGTTTATTTGGTAAGAGTACGTATAGTATCGGACGAACACCTCCATGTTTTCTCACAATTACGATGTAAACTTGATAAAATTGATTTGGGCCATCGTCAACTAAACAATAAGTTTCTTATTTTTCTGTTGTTGGTTTGTCCACCTTAATTTATTGAAGTATTCTTAATTCATAATTAAAATTAGGACTGTCAGGGACTTTGTTTATTTCCTTCCGCGTTCGTCGAATCATTTTCCTGAATTCTGCTCTATTTGGAATCTATGCAATAATACCTTGAGTCATGCTGCTTAACAATAATTAATATATACACTTTGAGGTTCACAGGTTGATGCAGCTTTATCTATTGCTTCATATTTTTCCCTTTCTAATTCGATGTCAACAGCTGATGGAGGATGCGTATGGTCACTGCTAGCCCGTATGACTTCGTATTCAAAAGTGAGAATTCTAGCGTTTCAGTTCCTATCCTGGTATCGCCAAATCTTTAAATCCGTCTTGGTCTTACTAACTCTATCAAACCGATATATGTATCTCTCATGACAAATATTTTATTTCCTCTCTTATTGCTCACAAAATTAGTTATGTTTTAAGGTTAAAATTTTGAAAGAGAACACAAGAATCGTTCGAATCAAAGCTAACCTTGGAGAAGAAATGCCCATATATAGGAAGTTAAGCCTTTATATATAGAGAGAAAGTAGTAGACAAAGATGAACACAATTTCCAAGTGAGCTTAAAATAGACTTTTAAGGAATTCACCAGAATTGTTCAAGGATAAATCTTAACAGAGCCAGCAGATGTATCCATATAATATTCCTTTAAATATCTCCTGCTAGGAATAGTTGGATTTGCTTTGGGTTCTTCCCAATATAGAGTCAATAATCCAGCTGATTTTAAACTTGATGTGAATTTAGAAATAGTTGCTATCATAAAATGGGCCACTCTGCCAAAATCCTTCAGATAAAGAAATAGCTCAACCCTTTTTTTGAATACAATATTTAACAAAATTTCACTCTTATCATGTCCTTGGGTTAAAAGTGTTATTTCCAAATTGTTTGTAGCTCTATTAAATAAAAAAGTCAATTTTAATCTCCAAACTGCTTTTGTGGCTAGGACATTAAATTTTTAAATTAGCCCATTTATGGTAAATTACATTATTTTTATGTAAATAGTAAAAATATATAAAAAGTTTCAAGTTTTATATTTTTTAGCAATTATTGTAGAAACATGATATATTGTATTTAAAAAGTGATAAAAGCAGTAGTTCAGTAGTAATAGCTATTATTTCCATTATACTTTGTTTTTTGCGACCTGCACAACAAGACAGTTCTCTTACATTCCGCATAGATTCAGCACTAATTAGTGAAAAATATACCCTAGAGCTTTCTTGAACTTTAGTGAACTTTTTATATGTTTGAAGAACTTTTAGAACATTCTGGCAACGTAGATGACTGTACAAATGTAAAGAATATATTCTCAATATATCAGTTTAAGTCTAGCGGTCACAGCGCAGACATCGTCACTTGTCATTGATAGAAGTATTCGTCACACATGACATCGAGAGGATGTAAGCTTCTGACAGACGCATTTTGCTATGTCTGCGGCGAATTTATTAAGACAAGACCGAAAAGGTACTCTGTCGAGGGATTTGCTAAAATATGTTAGGCAGACAAGACATATTTCGGCATGCTAGTCGGAGATCAAGACAAACCTTGGGCACCTCATTTCACCTACGAGGCCTGTAAAAGGACTCTGGAAGGTAATATATATTTATATAAATAAAGAATTTGTATATTTATAATTATGTTTTCATTTTGTTTATTTTACAGGATCGCACAGAGGCGAAAAGTGACCCATGAATTTCATAATTCCACAAATTTGGAGGGAACCAACTTACCACTCAAGCATTTGTTTCTTCTGCATGGTGAATGCCCCTAACGTCGAGCAGGTAAAATTGCGCTTATTATCATTTATCCAGACCTTCAGGCATCTATTGCGCCAGTGCTGACAGTTTTGAGCTTCCCGTACCCACTCCTCCAAAACGAGAACAACACTTTTTAGAAAGGAAAAGCAGTCAAAAAGAGGATGAAGTCATTGCTCAGATTACAGAGGTGCAACTGAGGAGAGAAACCCATACTACTTATTTATAAAGTGTTTGCATCATTGTGAGGTTTCGATTGGGGAAGGCCAGTGATCTGTCCTATCGAAGCGGACATCTGCAACTGGTGTTGCTGATATAAGTTTTCTCTTTTGCGGCTGTGCACTTTCCTTTGATGGTCTTCCTCTTTTCTTGGACTGCCTCAAGTTATCTCCATTGAAAAGTGCCTGTGCAATCTCATCTCGTAAACTTGCAGCTTTTTGTAAAAGGCTTCTTTTCTTTGAGCACTGGACGTCGGTAAAGAAGACAGCGTTGTCATTGCACATCTCCAACATATGATAAAAGTTCTAAGATAATAGTGTTTAACCCCAATAATCAATTTATATAATTACACTAGCATATCATTAAGATCTATTCCTCCCACAAATTTGTTGTAGTCTTTCACCATTGCGAACTGGAGTTTTACAAATACACGAAGATTTTAAATGAAAAAATTTACTATCATACCATTTCACCTCGCAGAAGTTTTAATTGCATTTTGTTCGATAGTCACATGAGAATCTTCTTTTAGATCTTTATGACTTTGGAAAAAACAGCTATTCAGTCTATTATACCTTACAGTTCCCGCTGCCATGCTCCCAGAACATTTTAGATATTCTGTCCGTCCATATTTTGTCAGTGGCATGCAGTTATCCATAAAACGTTTGTAGTTTTGTTTCTCTGGTAAACCTCCTGCCAGCCTTACTAGTATATTTCCACTTACTCCCAGCATATATCCTTTACTACAGTTTCCTTCCCAATATAAATTTCGGAATCGTAAACAATACCAGTGACACCCACCCTAGTGAAATTCTTTATACCCCATTTATGTAGCTTACCTTTGACATACTGCTTTAAAGAACTACGATTTTTGAAAGGAATCATGATTTCATCCACTAAATAGTACGCTTTTTGCTCCCTTTTTTAAAGTTATTCCTTATTTCATCTATAAAGGTCAAATCGCGAATAACCACTCGAACTGAGAGTCTTCACACGCCTTTATTTTGTCATTATCATTTATGTGAATGTAAGATTTTTCACACCTGTCAGGAGAGAGTTTCTGCAATTTTTTCATTCCTATTTGAAAGAGACCAATAATCTCGATAGCTAGGCTTTTTTACAAGTCCTGCAAGAATGTAGATACTTAAAAATTGGCGAATTCCTTTCTTATCGACATCTAAAGATGTGCCCGTTCTTTGGAATGAATAAAGATTTGTCTGAAAAAATAGATTTCTATTATGGAATCATCCCCAAAATGTTTGAAATAAGAAAGAGGTGTCATCGCTTGTTGGATCCGAGAATTGAACACTTGATTCAGTGGCAACCGCGTTAAGGTCCTTTATTCTCCAACGTACTACTTTATTCTTATTTGACATATGAGATACATCACATGTTGAAGTTCGTTGAAGAAACGAAGCTAATGCAACATCATCATCAGATCAATTAGAACAAACTTCAGTTTCAACTTAAATATCTGACACTGTATCTCCAGATATTGGAGAAATCTAGTGTGTGGATGTATGTTTGTGTGTGCGTGTATGTGTATATGTGCGGGAATATAAACAGAGCTAACTAAAACTAGCATGTGGAAAAAAAATTGCAAAAATACTTTTATTTTAGGTCTATACTTTCCCTTGATGCTACCTCAAGAAGCTATGCAAATAGGCCTAAGAAAACAGACTGCCTCCTTATATCACTAGTCTAGCCTATTTACTAAAATTTTCATCATTGATTATCATTTTTAAGCCTAACTATTTATAAATAATAGGAATTATTATAATTATTTGCATTCAACTGATAGGGGTAAATTTATTTTGTAAGCTAACATCCCCCCAAAAAAGAAAGATAACTTCTTTCCTTTGTTACTGACAAGCATAAACAAACACCTTCCCATCAAAACTTCCAATAACCTGAAGAGCAGTATTCAGCAGACCATAAAAGGCAAACTATAGGAACGAGACCAACGAAAGCTTTCAAAATTGGTACTTAGAATCCGTAAACAGAATCCTGATATTAATTCATGAGTCATTTGAAGGATTTAAAATACGATATATATAAACATGATCAAAGTTTTATCAGAGGGAAGGAAAAGGTTAACGTCAAGACTCATGCAGAGGTATTTGTTAGATGACAGCGTGCAAATATCAGGTCAGAGAAAGCGTCACTAGTAATTTCAAGATATTTTATACGTCAAGATAAGCTTTGCTTTTGTCAAAATGTGACTCGTCTGTCTGAGGCAATCGGAATCGCCCGTAACCACAAGGAGTGGCTTCTCTTCATTGACAGCTCGTCCAGGAGCCTCAACAGTTTCTGCCTCATAACGGAAAAATGTCTCCATCTCTCCTTCCTGCTTACTTGGTTCAGGTCAAAAAGGATTACAACGGTGTCAAGATTGTAAGGTTATGGAGACGTCAAAATAATAGACTGTTTTATGGATCTCCAAGGCAGCTTTACAAAGTTTCCTTGTTATCTTTGTCTTTGGGACAGCAGAAACACCGTAGCACACTACCATCAGCGGGATTGGCCAAAATGGACCGAGTTGAGTGTTGGAGCCTTTGTTGGACCACCAAAAAGTACTGTTTCCGTCTTTGCACTTAAAATTAGGCCTTATAAAACAATTCGTCAGAACTCTAGATAAAGCGTCTGCAGCTTTCAAGTATCTCCAAAATTTCTCTCCTAAGCTCTCTCTGGTAAAAATGGAAGCCGGGGTCTTCGTCGGTCCAAAAATAAAATAGATCATGGGGTGCAAAGAGTTTCGCGAGAAGCTCACTAGGAGGGGAAAGGCAGCGTGGGACAGCTTTATCGCAGTAGTTCTGGGCTTCCTAGGTAACCATAAAGCTGAAAACTATGTAGAGCTTGTTGAGAACTTGGTGAGAAACTACAGCAAGATGGGTTGCAGAATGTCTCTAAAAGTTCATATTTTATACGCTCATCTTAAGAAATTTGAGAAAAACATAGGAGCGTACTCTTTTGGAGCATGGCGAGCGCTTTCACAAGGATCTACTGGACTTTGAACGCCGCTCTCAAGGATCGTATAATGAAAATCTAATGGGAGACTATATTTGGGGGCTGATCCGTGAAAGTAACTTACAGTATAAACGTAAATCACGGGAAACTCTTTATTTCTAATATATTAAATCTCACTTATGTAATTCTAGAATAAATAAATGCTATTTTTGTATCATGTCGTTTTGTTTCTACTTTATGTAAATGAAAGTTCAAATTTGCCACTTCTTTCAAGAGGGAATATGTAAAGTCCATATAAATATTATCCTGGTCACAAAAGCAAAGTATGAAATAAAAACCAGTGTTTTATCATGTATTATAGACACAAGCAAATATAAAATAACAGTTGCTACCAAAATACAAAAATCGTGTTACACAGTGATATTTAAAAATAAAAAGATTACCTATATTTTCATAGGGATTGGTAAGCAAGAAAGCAGCAAAACGCTTTTAAATATTTTTATTATTCTGAAAGAGATAAAATTTAGATGTTGTCAAATACTCGCATGCAGGTAAAATAATTATACTAAATTATATTTTCATTTAAAAGAAGCTCATGAATCAGAAGTTGATTTCTTTTGTCAGGATTTTAAAAAGGATCGCTAGATGGACTAATGACTCTTTTGTTAGATGATCTCTAGACAATATTTCAGGAACGCCAGTCTAATGTATGTTTCATCATAAATGAACTACCCTACCCTCCAAAGATTAATATTAAAGCTATAAATATTTTTGCACGTGCATGATAAAAGCTCTCGTCTCACAGTACTTATAATACGGAAATATGGGAAACATTTCCGCAAACAAATTTTTCCATCCTTTTATAATTTTTAAATATGTTACAAATACAATAATGTAGCACTGGGACATTTTTGGACTAAACAGCTAGGCCAGGGGTGACCAAATTTTATTTTGGGCACCCGCCTTAGACAGCTAAAGGCTTGTCAAGCCTCAATGAATGAATTAAATTTAGTTTAACTACAATAACGCAGCAACAAATAAGTAAAATGTCAAAATTAAAATATCAAATTCCAAATGGGCATTAGAAAAATAAGAAAGACAATTATGTGAAATTTTTTGTGTTCATAATTTAAAATGTTCAATTTCCTTATTAAGGCCGCATTGATACCTTTCGAGTGCACGCTGAAATGTCTTGGCACTGGAACGGAAAGTCGTTGAAAGAGGAAGGCGCTGAAATGGCAAGGCGTTGAAAATGTGGCGCTGAAACGGCAAGGCGCTGAATTGGTGGCGCTAAAATGTCCCATCCCCTGCTACCCGATATTTTTCTGCATCGTCTTAGGCTAAATACACACGGTTATGCAGAGGTGCTGGAGAGAGTTGCTGCTGGAAAGAGTTGTGTATTACAGACGAATTCGCCTCCTTACTTAGCTCCAGAAACGATCAAAAGTGGTTGGTGGAAAATCTTAACTTCACCATCCCCAATTTCTGTCCTCTTATTTCCGTAGACTTTAACCCACAAGATTTCTAGAGTGGGACACAGTTGAGCAAGACACCAAGTGCTCTGCCCATCACACTAAGGCCAAGCTAGTGGCCAAGATCAAGTGGATGTTAGAAGATATTCCCAATGACACAGTAAGGAAAGCATGCACCAGATTCTGGAGCGATCTTTAGCTTGTTGAGAAAGCTGAGGGCGGCTAATTTGAGTACTTATCACCCACCCATAATCTAGTTGATCTTTTAAACAATTAAAATACATTTAATTATAGTGAGATATTGAAGTTTTTTCCTTGAAGCAAATAGTAAAATTTAGCTAGAACACCCTGTTATATATGTTTTGAGACTTTAATTACTTATATTTAATCATTAAAATTCAAGGGTTGTTACAGTTCCTAAGTGCAGTTGTTGAAGCAGACATTTGTTTTAATATTAGTTTGTCATATTTGAGTAACTTATTACGTTTAATGAAACCATTTGTCTCCTAATGAATTTCAAGAGCTATCTTTAGAATTAAGAGAATTTATGCTTTTTTCTGAGAGAGAATAATTTTTTCTGTGGTTTCCTCAATCACATTTGGAAAGTATGCCACTAATATTGGACTAAATTTAACAAAATCACTGTAAAAGTTAGACAACAGGAATGTTTAAAATGAGAAAGTCTTGAAGGTACGTAGGCGTAGGGTTTGAAACTAAACCTGAGTTGCTTTTTCGTTTAAATGATTGAGTAAAAAGTAAAGGCCTATCAGTATCGGTCAATGTATGTGTTTCTTATTTTAATTCTGAATGTCGAAGGAGGGATAAATACGTCGACAAATTTAAGGGATAACTTCGAAAATATTGGAGAATTTGAGGAAGGTGTTTTAATAATATAGAGATAAAGTATTATATTTCAAAGTTCATTATTATCATCATCATCATCATCATCATCACCACTCGACTAATTCTATAATTTAAGAAGGGGATTCTATTGAGTAGTTGAATAATAAATTCAACTTAGTTTGGTTATGACTTATGTTTTTCATCAGTTATTTCTAATAATTATTTTATAAAATAAAAAACAAAATGGAGAAATTCAGTTATAAATATGATATCGAAATTTTGTGATTTTTTTAAAACCCCCAAAAATACAAATGATGAAGATTGAAATTTTTTTTTATTTATGCTTGTGGAGGTTATCCCAAGAGAGGTCAAATATGCAAACATTCCCAGTCATAGTTTGGCCATATCACCTTAGTTTATGGCCCCCAGAACGTTAAAATCAATTCCAAACCCTGTCATTCCCCCCCTTTCTCCCTCTATTGTGTTCGGTTATCATCCCCCAGTGGAAAGTCGAAATCGAGATCAATCACTTGCCCCCCTTCCCTAGCCGCTGTCAGGCGCCAGTGACTTGGGGCTGTTTACACGTCTACATTTCAAGTCTCCCATGGGATGCCAGGTGTCTTACGCCTCACTCGCCAACCCCGTCCTTGGCAGAAACACGCCCTATTTATACAAGCAACTCCATTCAATGGCAGCGAGAGTTCTTCCGAAGTCCGTCCGTAACGTTGCCCGTCGAGTCACCGTGTTGACGCCTGTGATTCTGTACGCGGATCTTACCTTCGTAATCACTCTGGTCAGAGACCGATTACTTTCCTTCGTTATTCCCAATTCCCGAGGGCTAACGGGAATCAACACTCCGCTCATTCTCTCCACTCACATGGTCCGTGTACCTTAACCACAACCGTGAGACAAGAGCAAGGAAGTCCGAGAAGTCCTTCCGTGCAGATTCTCATCCGGTAGCCGAGCCGACACCAGTCCTTGGAACGGACTCTGTCTCCTCCCACTTCGTGATTCCTATTTGGAAGAAAACTTGGAACCTGATCTACGCTCACCTTCTGCTCTACGAAGTCCTTCCAAAGCTCCATAGGATTACTCTCTGTTGAGGCAAAACCGAAGTCTCAGTCCCATGATTTTTCCTCCATTTATTTCCCTCCTCAAAAATCTCCGTAATTCCCGGCACTTAATTAATATTATCTCAACCCGCGTTTAAAAACTGTCTTTCAATTTAGTGTTACAATTTTCGGGCTATTCCCATTTATTCCTTCCCCGCCTGTATTAACAACTGGTCAATAATTCATAATTATTTTAGTTTGCTTAGAATTTGTGACCAATAATAATTCTATTATTTACTTGTATATTAGAAGTTATTTTTGCAAGAGGTTTTTCTTTCAATAACTTCTGAGCTGAAACGGCAATCTCTATTCCCCCCTTTTATTGGCCAACCTTGGATTAACGCACTCGAATATACATTTGGCACAAGCCCTTAGCCGGGACTTGCTGGCCCTGTTGAATACCCGTGGGCTCGACTTTGTATAAAGCGTGACACCGCCGTGTCGTTCATATATATATATATATATATATATATATATATATATATATATATATATATATATATATATATATATATATATATATATATATATATATATATATATATATATATATATATATATATATATATATATATATATATATATATATATATATATATATATATATATATATATATATATATATATATATATGCGAATAATTAAAATTCCGGTATCAGGGGTTAGCAGTCAAACTATTAAACTTTCACCCCTCCCCCCCGTATTGTGTTATTGTCAAGTTTTCCTAATTCACTCAGGGTTATGTATAATCTTTCAATCTAAATAGGTTAATTCTTTTCAGAGAGTTGTCGTTTTTCTCTGATTTACGCTTTCCTGTGTGGGTCTGTGTATTGTTCGGGCTAAACTCTCAATGGGTCATTTTGTTGTGAGAATTGCTACGTGAGAGCCCCGATACGGTAGTCAAGTATTTTTGTGTACGTGCGAGCACTATCCGTGTACGACGTCAATATGTCGTCTTTGGAAATATTTTCAAACAAATGAAAAATCCTCGGTCTAGTGGACAAGGAGCAAATCACTTGTGTCCAGGATCAAGAAGGAGCAAAAGGGAAGAAAGAAGAAAGAGTGAAGAAAGAAAAGAGTGAGAAAAAAGAAAAAATAAAGAAAGAATTTAGAGAAGAAAAAGAGAGAGTGAATAAAGCAAAGAAAAAAAAGAGAGTGAAGAAAGCAAAGGAAAAAGAGAGAGTGAAGAATGAGAAAGAATAAGAGTACATAAGGGGGAGCTGAACCAGTACTTATTTGAGAAGCTTTCCGTAAGTTTGCGCAACGAACCTTCCCAGAATCCGCTGTTAAGCTACCGGCGTATATGGATGGTGAGAATTCCTGCGCCTACCTCACCCACTTCGAGAAGATCTTCGAGGTGAATTCTTGGGACATTGAAGAACATGGTATTCCCTGCCTTCTCCCACTTTTGAATTTCCAATTGCTGGATATTTTCATATCTCTTCCTAGTGAGCCAACCAATGATTATTCTACCTTTAAGGCAGTATTACTAGCAGCTATTAATATGAACCCGGACTTTTACCAGGCCAGATTTAGGCAAGCCGGGATCTTAGCTAACCTAGAAATAACGAGAGTTCGGATTTCTCCTCCAACGAAACCTACTGTTTTGGCTCGATAAATCCCAAATAAGTCTGGACTAACACTCTTTAGTGGACTTTGTCTTGAGAGACTATCTGATGCATGCGCTGCCGTCGGAAATCCGCTCATTTTTTAAAGATATACGAGCATCTACCTTAAAAAATGTTTAGAAAAGACTGATGTGTACGACTCAAGCCATGAGCTCTACCCTAATGCCCTAAAAAGTTCAGTCCGCCGTCGTCTAAGGGGAATATTTCAGCTAAGTTTGCTAACCACAATAAATCCCAGTCTGTTAAGGTTAATGGTCCTCAAAAAAAACAAGTTTTTACCCCAAAAGCAAAGGGATGTCAAATCCTCAATTTTACCTCCTCTCCGAACTACTATCTAAGGAGTCCTAGTGTCTGTTTTACTTGTGGCGTGCCCATGGTGCAACAAATTAACCAAATAAATGTCTCTCTCTCTCTCAGTCTCCTGTTAACCCGGCTGTTTTGGCTTCTGTCTCAGAAAACAACCCCCCGGGACATGAGATAACTTCTTCTTTAACAAATGCTCCCCTGGTAGGCTTGAATATGAGGAAGGGACGGTAAATGGGTGCCGTGTTTCCACCCTGGTACGCGATAAAGGATGTACCTCTATCGTGGTATCTGAAAAATTACTTCCCGAGTAGGCTCCGATCATTAGAATATGCGGTGGTCCATGATTACTTGGAATGCGCTAATGGGTTCCCTGTAATCCTCTGTTTCCTAGAATGCCCGTACATTACAGAATAGGTAGAATCAGTCTCAGCCCCTATAAAGTTCTGCTCGGTACTAATAGACAAGAGTCCCCAGGTCTCCCCTGATACGATTGCCCAGCCTGTCGTAACGAGAACTCAGCCAAGAAAAGATGTAGCCATCCCTGAACCCTTGACAAATCCTTATTCGTCGCCCGAATTTAATTCTCTTCTAAGCGAAGAATTAGCGAAAGAGCAAAAAAAATGCCATTCCCTTCAACCCCTTTGGAAAAAAGCATTCGTTGCTCATCCCAGTTCGGCCACAATAAGACCGCGCAGAGGTTTTTATATATTTCTTTTGGCCCGGCCTGCCAGAGAAATAGTCGACTTCTGTCGTTCTTGCGACATCAGCCAGAAGATGACGACCAGAAGGAGAATCACCCCGTCCCCCTTCAGAAGACACCCATTGTCTCTGAACCATTTTTTTAGAGTGACCATTGACCTCATTGGATCGATACATCCCCCGTCCAGTGCCGGGCATTCATATATCTTCACTGTGGGGGATTTTGCCACCAGATTTCCCGACGCTGTCCCACTCAGATAGATAGACAGTATCGCATGCGCTGAGGGGCTAAGAACCATTTTTTTCTGGGGTGGTAGGCATCCCCAAAGTGATTCTGGCTGATCGTGGCAGACAGTTTACTTCGGAACTAATGGCGTATGTAGGTAAACTCCTACTAATTAAACCCATTTTTCAGACCACCTTTCACTCTGCCGCAAACGGTGCGTGTGAGAAGCTAAACGGAACACTAAAAAGCGTTTTTAAGAAGCTGTACCACGCTCACCCTCAAAAGTGGCACTGGTACTTTCCCGTGGCATTGTTTTCCAACCCCCGTCTCGCTAAGGAGGTTAAATCGAGTTATGCTTATGTCCTCGATTTGCGAAGCCGACTCGATGAACGAGCTAAAATCTCACATAGAAATAGTGACGTTAACCTTGAAAACGAAAGATCATCGCCTTCATCCCGGATATGAGGTTTTGCTCCTCCTCCCTTCCCCGTTTTAGAAGCTCGAGGTCCGGTAGAGTACCTCATCAAGACCCCCTCTGATGATAAATTATATCACATAAACATGCACAAGAAATATCTTCGACGAGCATGCGACAATAATATCGTCGCTCTTGAAGAAGAGGAGACTCTAAGTGCATCATATCCTTCGGAGCCTCTTAAAATAATACAGACTACCTGTGTGGAAAAATACACCGAGTTTTCACTTCTCGTCCTCCCCTGTTTCCTTATCGAAGCTACCCCAGAATTAGATATTTACCCCCAGTTGGAGCCCCACAAAAGGTCCAACTTTCGTCCCTGCTCACCAAATTCGCAAGCTTAATTTCTGAAATACCTGGGTGTGCGCATTATTTTATACATGACATCCAACTGACAACTCAACAGCCTTTTAGGTCAAAAACCTATCCTTTACCCGTTCACCTCCGCCTCGCCTTTAATACGGAGGTGAAAAAATGGAAGAGATGGGGATAATCGAACCCTCAATTTCCGAGTATTGTTCCCCCGTTGTTATGTTTCGAAAACCCCACCAGTCGTTCTGCCTCTGTGTTGACTTCCGTAAATTAACTTCTATTACAGCCTTTGATTCCGAACCAATGCCGTTTCTCGACCCAAACTTGCACATGTTTGAGGAAGCCAAATTCCTCACCGAAATCAATCTGTGTAAGGGGTATTACCAGACCCCCTGAAGGATAATGTGGAAAAATATGCATCCTTCATCACCGAGAAATGCCTTATGCAGTTTAGGTGTCTGCCTTTCGGTTTGGTTACTGTTTGCATTAACTACAACCGCTCGATGAGGAGAATTCTCGACCAAATCCAGAACGTTTCGTTCTAATTTCATATCGTATACGTAGCCACGCGTACATGGGACGAACACTTGGATTCCCTTCGAGCTCTCCTCATGTAACTGCTTGATCATGGGCTGACTATTGCGCCATCAAAATGCCGCTTCACGTATAAAAAGATACGCTAATTTGTGTTTAATATTGGTGATATCCAAATAACCCCACAAAAGGAAAAGGTTGAGGCCATCGCTAAGACGTCCCTCCCCGTACGAAGAAACAACTGCGCTCCTTCCTCGGTTCCGCCTCCTTCTATAGGGGCTTCATCTCTAATTTCGCCGCCGTGGCTTGCCCTCTAAATCCCTGCTGCGAAAGCAATCCCCAGACCTGGTAGCCTGGAGTCATAAGGCTGCTGCCCACTTCGAGCCACTTAAAGCGAAGCTAGTATCTGTCTGCATTCTCCGCCTTCCGACCCCGTCTAAGAGCTTTGATATTCGTAACGACGCATCAAATGATGTAATAGGCTGCGTCTTGCTGCAGTATCATGACGAAATTAGTTACCCTGTGGCATACGCCAATCGGAAACTCTCGTCGCATGAAGAAAACTACGCAACTATTAAATTGGACGCTCTCGCTATGTTTGGGGGGTCCTAAATTTAAGATGTATTTGCTGGGAAAAGATTCATTATTTTTGTGACTGAACACAAACTTCTGTCATATTTAAAAAAAAAATGTAACTCATAAGGGTAGGTTAATGCGATGAAGCCTGATCCTAATGGAATATCAGTTTCGAATATTCTATATAAAACGGACACTCAAAAACATGGCTGATTCCCTCTTTCGAAATTCTGTATAATGCAATTCCAGTCCCCATAACACGAAAAACTCCACTTTGTTTATATATAATTGCTGTCATTGATTTTTTTGCGTTTATGCATTTGTATATATTACTGTTAATTATTAATTTCTCTTTGCCTTTAATCATGTATTCTATTGATGTATGATTATTAATTTTGTCGTTAATTGGTTATCTTATTTGCCTTCATTTTTTGTCATATTGAGTTCCACACCTGACGTGCATTATGAGAAAATAAAAAAAAATATCACTGAGGCCACTTATTAGTGCCTGTTACGGGAGATACGCATTTCTTCCCCATCTCCCTGTCTAATACCTTTTCCCTGATGGGAGAGATGGGGAAAGTTCTTCGAGTCTCTTCGCTCCTAAAAGAATATTCCTTTAGGCAGGGAGGCGTGTGGAGGTTAGCTCAAGAGAGGTCAAATATGCAAACATTCCTAGACATAGTCTAGCAATATCACTTTAGTTTATGGCCCCCAGAACGTTTAATCAATTCGAAAACCTGTCGGGCCCCCCCCCCCTTCCATTGTGCTCGGTTATCATCCCCCAGTGGAAAGTCGAGTACGAAATCTATCACCCCCCCCCCAGTCGATGTGAGGCGCCAGTGACTTGGGGCTGTTTATACGGCTACATTCCAGGTGTCCCATCGGACGCCAGGAGTCTTATGCCTCCCTTCATAATCCAGGCCCTCGCAGAAACACGCCGTTTTTATGCGAGCAACTCCATTCATTGGCAACGATAGCTTTTCTGAAAGTCGCCGTGTCGACGCCTGTGATCCCTTGCGCGGACCTTACCTTCGTAATCTCTCTGGTCAGAGACCGATTACTCTCCTCCGTTATTTCCAATTCCGAGGGCTAACCTGTATCACCACTCCGCTCATTCCCTCCACTCTAAAAGGTCCGTGTTCCTTAACCTCAACCGTGAGACAAGAACAACTAAGTCCAAGAAGTCCTGCCGTGCAGAGTCCCATCTGATCGCCGACCCGACACCAGTCCTTGGAGCAGACTGTGTCTCCCCCTCTTTGTGATTCCCATTTGGAGGACAACTTAAACTTGATCTACGCTCTTCTTTTGCTCTACGAAGTCTTTCCGAGGCTTCATTGGATTCCCCGCCGCTGAGTTAAAACCAAGTTCCCAATCCTGTGATTTTTCTCCAATTAATTCACTCCCAGAAAACCCCTGTAATTTCCCGCATTTAATTAATATTACCTCAAACTGCGTCTAATAAATGTCTTCCAAGTGATTGTTACAATTTCCGAGCTATTACCATTTTATTACCAATTGGTCACTTATTCATAATTATTTTAGTTTGCTTAGTTTTCGTGACCTATAATAATTATATTATTTACTTGTATATTAGAAGTTATTTTTGTAAGAGGTTTTTCTTTCAATAACTCCTGAGCTGAAAGGGCAATCTCTATTCCCGCTTTTTATTGGACAACCTTGGATTAACGCACTCGAATACAAATTAGGCACAAGCCCTTAACCGGGACTTGCCGGCCCTGTTGATTACCCTGAGGTCCGACTCTGTATGTAGCGTGACACCACCGTGTCGTTATCCGACAATCTTCTATAACTCCATATTTTAGCAACGTGATATTTTGAAACAGGGGAAATTTAGCTTAGAGTGGCGACGCCATTGCATGTTTTTCATAATAAATTTAGAAGGCATCATCTACATATCTCCACCGATTGGTTCCCTGAATCAAATTACCTCACCTCAAAGGATTGCATTTTACTTAAATTGTGGCTAATGAGAGCTACGACGAGGAGGCTAGAGTTCAATTTATGAAACGATTAGACAAAGGAACCGTATCCTTTTCGCATATACTTCAATTAGTTTGATGATGAACCCAGGGAGAAGAAGAGAAGTGTGTTATATTTTATGAAACCTCCTAGCAAACCTTGTAGTATCCTATAAGGGTAGGTTTGTGAATGATGTCGTAAAATCCAGCCAGATTTTAGGTAGGCAGAATAGATCGTTCCATTTAACTGCTTTTGGTTCAGTTCAAGCCACCTAGCTAAATTGTGCAGCTTCTAACATAAAAAATAATGGGTTTTCTTGATACTCTCTTAAGGAGTATTTGGGAAAATCGAGAGATATATTTTAAAGTATGAGCAATTATATGGGGATTCATACTTTACCATAAATCTCTGGATTGTCCCAAATTCTCCTAAAGAGAGTATCAAGGAAGCCCATTATTTCTTATGTTAGAAGCTGCACAAATTAGCTAGGTGGCTTGAACTGAACCAAAAGCAGTTAAATGGAACGATCTATTCTGCCTACCTAAAAATCTGGCTGGATTTTACGACATCATTCACAAACGTACGATTTTAAAGTATCGGTGAAGCAGACTTGCTTAAATCTTATAAATGAATTGAAAATAAGACTATTACCATTATATATAAGAGGTTTTCTCGAATATAGGATTAAAGTACGATTGCCTTTGTCTCTGAAGAGGGAAATTGATCCCTCACCCCCGTTCTCTCTCTCCTTGTCTCTTCGCCCCCTGTCTCTCTTTTCTGAATCCATCCTTGTGGTTTTAAATTATTTCCTCAGAATGTAAGAATTCCGGCCTCTATGACACAGTATTTTGGATTAATAAGATTTTTATTATATTATTTAAAAATAAATTACTATCAATAGTTTTACACTTATTTTTCTATTTCGTCTTTTCTTATTTTCATATTCCACTTCAATTTGATAATAAACTTTCCTTTTCCCGTTGTATTACAAAGATTTCCTTTTTTACGCAATAGTGGCAAGGTCATTAACCGCCTTTGGGAAGTATGATCTCCTAATATCCCTCCATGCGTATTTTTTGCGAGTCTAAATCTCACATGTCAGTCGGTCCTGGTTTTGTTTTTGCTTTGTTTATAAAAACATTGTAACTATTCGGCCGATTCGAACGAAATTCGAAAACTTTATGTTGTTTTACATTTTCTTTTGAATGATATAATTGCCAAAGTTCTCCTGATGTTAGTTCGGGTATTATATTGTTTTGGCAATAACATCCTAACCCATTTGGCTGATTCTATCGAAATTTGAAACCCTTATGTTATTTCACATTCTCTTCCAAATGCTATAGTTGCCAAACTCCTCCCAAGTTTAGCCATATTTTTCTTCTTTTTTCAATAACAACATAACTATTCAGCTGATTCTAACGAAATTTTGAGGCCTTATGTTGTTTTTCATTCTTTTTAGAATGATATAATTGCCAACGTCCTCCCAATGTTATCCCCGGAACTATTTTGTTTTGGCAATAACATCATAACTGTTCTGCCAATTCTGACAAGATTTGAAACCCTTATGTTGATTTACATTTTATTTCGAATAATACAATAGTCAAAGGCCCTTGAAGCTAAGTCTAGGAATTATTGAAGTTCTGATGCTCGTAAGGTCATAAATAATAATAAGTGAGAGCAAGCGACTTTGTGGCCATCAGACCTTGTTTTATTACATGATATATTATATAAACTAAGTGTATCTAACATGAAAATTACTTGCATAAATCTTTAAGGAGATAGTCTTAGATATGGTAAAGTTGGGTGAGAAACGAGGTTATTTGTTGGGAACGAAACTGAGAGTATAAGCAACCCTTCTGAACGTGACAGTTTTTCCTTTTGCTACCAGTACTAACTGCAAGTATTTATTACTTTTAATTTAATACATGAGTATATGCTAAAAAATTCTAATCTTTTCTATATAGCGACTTTTTCCTTTCAAAAAAAACAAAGGCATAAAAATGTCTAGGAATGATCTGTTAATTATACTCATACCACATTCCTGAGCTTATCTCTGCTGATTGCAAAGGGCAAATGGCATTTGGCATATACGGAGCTTTAAATTGTAAATCTGTATTTAGCGCAACAATGAAGGATCGACATTGGAATACAAATGAAGAGGAATATATGCATGAATATTCATTAAGGTAAGGAGTTATAATGCAAGGTGAGTAAGGATTTAGGGGAGATTTGAATATAGTATTTTAAGTTTAGCGCGACCAAAAATATGTCGCTAACATTTCAAAAACTTGACGATACTCTATATTGCAAACATTTATATGTGAACACCAAAAATTGGTTCATGGACTGAGGAGGGGATGTTTCTGTTATCGGAAAGGAAATATTAATTTACTAAGATTAGTGAAGACCAACGTGGACAGTTGGTTCTAGTTTCAGAGGAAGTTCCTAAACTGATAAAGTTAGGGAAAGTAGAATTCTGTGGAAAATGGAACCGTAGGGAATTTGGAGGGTACAAAACTCTTGTCCAAATTAACCCCTTCCCGAAAAGGGCAGGTTCTATATTTAGAGTATAATATTAATCTGTAAACGAAATTAATGGAATCAAACGGAAAAAAAAGGGCACGCAACTCTGTCAAATTTTCTTCTCTTGAAACAACCTACATCCTTTATGGCAAGGAAACATGCCCTTTTAATCCAATGAAGTAATTTGAATACAGAATAAAAAGAATACGGAACTAAGAGTAAGAATAAGAAGACTATCAGATAAATGAACAAAGATAAAAACTGAAAAAGACTCAAGGTTTATAAGAAATGCTAATTCCTGTAACTTGATTATGAAACTGAAAATCTAGGCAAGAATAAAGAAAACAGAAATTGTAGTCTTAGATGTGAATGGATGTATAGAAATTGCAACCCACTCACAAAGGAAAGCTTGAGTTCATTCACACATAAATATAGTCCTAAGTTCAAATCCTTGATTATATATACTAAGATTATTGTTTTAATGCCTGACGTTCTCCTTACATTTTCGTAACCAATTGTTCATAAAGGTTAAGTTATAATAATCTTGTTCTTGTATATTTTCTTCTTTTTGCCGTATACAGTAGTTATATAACAATCAGAACATCTCCGGTAAATTATTTTGAAGATAAGATCGCGAAGAACTGTACAAAATGAGCGAAAGTGTGAATGGATAAAAGGAGTATATATCCCCATATTATTCAAAAGTAGGAACTACTTCGTGTTTAAGGTAACCGAGGGTAATAGAACTTTCCTGAACGTGGCTCCATTCCCTAATGACAGCAAGTCTTTTTATAAGGAAGGAAAATGCGTTCGGTTACTTAACCTTGTCTCTTGAGACGTTTTAAGCAAGGGATGTTAAATCAAGGGCATGAAGAGGGTATTCAGTACTAGTTTGTTCAGTGTGTGCTAGTCTGATTTAAGTAATACTTAATATTTAGGTTCTGAAATAGGTTTTCCAATAGTCTTCAACTTATTGAGAGTATTCTATGAATAGCCTTTGGTAAGCCTTTGGAGATATAAATTACAATTAACTTTTATAACTTTAAATATCATTAATGACGAAATATAAAGTCATATAGAATGTAAAATCTAGAAAATATATGAGTTGGATAGTTTAAACCAAAGTATGATAAAAATTTCCACAAAAACCTGAAGTATTACTTGAGTAAGAACCTGGTTGGTCGGCTGTTATAGACACACCTTATGTAAGGAAGGAAGAAGAGGAAAAAGGCTTGGGTTTTAGGCCTAGTGTGGATCCGGGTTTGGGTGATTGCTCATATTGATAGTGAAAATATAATCGTGAGGAAGTTTCTGTCAGGAGTAGTCAGATCGCATCAACTCTCAACTATTCAAAAGGCTATAGAGATTCATTAAATTAATTTGGATGAAAAGAGTTAAGTAGAGTGCGAAGCTCCAGAGAAGAAATTTATCGAGTTTTATGTCGCCAGACTGCATGTGGTTTATTAATTAAGTTTCAAAATCAGTGAATTTGTAGCCAAAATGTTTAGTGATTTAGATATGTATTGCCCAAAAAGATTTGCAATGTATTTGTTTAAATCGTTACATGCAAATATCCTCTACTCATTGCTTCTATTATCCCTTGCAGTAAAATGGATAATGACATGGTAGGAGCTTTTCCCTGCTACAACTAAAACCTGGAGCAGCGGCCCTCTCTCTCAGCGGAAATACTCTACTTTTTTAAGGATTTGTGATCTTATTCTTCGCTATCAAAGACGGTTGGTGACAATGAAAATTCTGATAAATGTGAAAAATTTGGTGAAGTGGTTAACATACAAAAGCGTGAATAAGTGTTGGCAACAACAAATTGATTCATATCTTACAAATATTATTTGGCTTAAATTTAACTTGCGTAGTCTATCGGTACTAGATAAAATTCCGACTCTATTGCGACTAATTCTAAATACACAAGAATAGAATATAAGCGGATGTAACGGTGACAAAAATTTATATATCAGAAAACATGAAAAACCTATATAATTTTAACATGAAATTAATATCTAGTATTACCTCTTTTTTTGCTTCAATAATAGGCATGAGGTGTTTTTAAGAATGTACAAAATTCCTGGATGGATTTTATTCTACTTATTCCACTCTTGCTCAGCGCAAGTTTCCAACTCACCAATATTCAGAGGCTTTCTCGTTTGCACGCGCTTCTTCAGCTGCAAGTAATGGCTTTCAAACCTGTACTTTGAGAATAAACACTTGAGTACAGTTATTTGGTGTTTTGCGAAGTATGTCTGGATTTATTTAGGATGGTTGTTTTTAGAAAGGTAAAGTGTCTTCCAAATCCGAATTTCTTTGTTGATTGCTCCACATGTTCATCAAGTATGCGCTCATAGTTTCCTGGCTTATTGGTGCCATCTATCACTTTTAATGTTTCAGTGGCAGCAACAGCGAATCATATCAATGATTAATTCGGATATCTTTCGTGTTTGAATGTAGAGATGGTGTTCTTATCTATGAGGTATTGCCTAGATCTCCGCCAAACCTACCCTTCGTCGTTTCAACCAAAGAGATAGGTACTTTTCTCATATGATATAAGTATTTCAACAAATTTAACTTGGCTCCCAGATGCTGTTTAGTGAACAACAAACGTGTCTCTGTATGAGCTATTTTCAACAGAGGGGTTTCCTTCTAGTGACACGTACATGAATAATACACGGTGTAAATACCATTATGTTGTTGAAGCGAGCTGCATGATTTGCTTGTATCTCATTCGATAATGTCTTTGGATGCTTTGGTCTTCATCATAGATCGAAGATTTCTAGTGATTACTTTCTTTTTCCGTATTTTACGCGGAGAATTCACTGCGCATGATAAGATTTATACGTCACAATAAAGTTCATTACAAAAGAAATTTGAGTTTTCACAATGGAGCAAACTTTTCTATTTCCACAACCAGGGTTATGCAGTTTAATAATATGATTATTGCAGAATTTGAATGATCAGCAGTCTTCATTATTGTCCTCTTGGAAAATTTTTCCTGCAAATCGTGACAACTTATCCTTCTCCAACGTTCTAGTTTACTCTAGAGTCGTTTCAAAAATGTTTTAAAACTAACGTAGTGTAAGTTTATATCAGCAAAATATAAGAACTATGTTGCTTATACTTATGCGCTAGCGTAATATTTACTCCTCTATGAAACCATCATTTACTTAATATAATCTCTTGTTCTAAATGATTTAAATATACCATGCAAGGAAGAATATGTTTCTGCTACAAAACATTATCTTTGTTTTTCTTTAGCTCTACATACTGTATGATAAGAATTTTAATTTGGATTGAGAAATGATAAAAATAATGATAATATATGAAAAAGATGCATAATGGAAGATAGGGAGTGATTTTTATGATTCCAAAGTCATAGTTTCATTCTATAATTGCTACGTGTCATGGTATGCCCAGTTGTACGCTGTTATACGCACACTGGACTAGGGGTCGACCGAAACTAAGGCTCCACCTGTGGATGGCTCTAAGAGTGCTTTAAATATACAGTTGCTACAAAAATATTTAGAGATTACATACACATATTAGGCAAGTTAAATGGCAATGCAATTAAATATTTACGTTTCACGGCTAAGATGATTGACACTATCAATTAAGTTTGAAACGAGGGATAAATAATTAAGAAATGATCTTACAATTATGTAAGTTTTAGAGCAAAGGGAATCCTTGAGGTTCGATGCAGTAAAGGTGGGAGGAGCGTGACGAAGCGTGGGTTAAATCCCTTTTACCTTGAGTGCGGCGAGTAGGACCAGAGAGGTAGGGTTCGACCTTGAACTTGTGGGTGTCTCAGGAGACGCAAATCCAACTTCGGACAATTGAAGATGGGGGCCTCTTATCCTTACGAGGAAAACGGAAGATGCTTCGGGGATAGCTGTTCCGATTCTTAAAATCCGAAGACGTGCTGAGAAGGGTTGAAGCGCGCCTAAAACTATCTTCCCGTACAACACTGAGTGGTGACTAGCTCTTCCTTAGCTATTCAAAAAATCACTCAATTCTTCTTTGGACGATGATGTAGTCGATCGCCTTTCGACTAATGAAGACGTTAACGGCTAACGTACTGGACGGTGGGTTCAGACACAATCTGCCTGTGAACTTCTTTAGACGGGAAGAGAGTTTCATCGCCAACAGACTTCCTTAATTGCCTTGGATCGCGATAATGGTATATAGCGGGAAGTCACGATGCCCCCTTAATGGTCTTTCCATTGTTCTAATTTTCGCAGTATATTGGGCAGAAGAATTTAGAGCGGTCAACGGCAAATTGGATAAGTCAGGGAGGCGAGATGTAATTCCTTTTCTCTCTCCTTATTCTTTTACACTACGCAATCAATTGAATTCATCCTTGGCACTTGGTCTTTTAGAAACTTGACCTACATTCTGATTACAAAACTAACAAAATTTATTACAATATTAGTATTCACTTTAATATTTACTTCAGGAAAATCGTTGAGACGAAGTTAGATTCTCTCTTTCCATGAAAATCTTTGGCCAACATATTGTTCTTTTAATTTATTTGATTTTTCTATGGCAAGAAGAATTGTATCTAGTGACAGGAAATTACGCTTTGACATATTTTTGATAATTCAGTTCTACTAAGACATGATTTAATTTTTATAGAGAAATTTGTTACGATAGGTGTGTTAACTGTTGATGATAATGCTTTGAAAGTGGATCGTTAGATCCAACCTACTTAAGAAAATCTAGTAGGAATTATAGTTAATAATTATTACTTGTATAGCAAAATATGGGAAGAAGCACCATACTTCATTAAACGGTGTAAAACTATATAGTTTTGATAAAAGGATTTTACTTGAAATTTGCTCTTCTCAGTAACTGATCTAAAAAATACTCTCTATAGAGTTCTCATTGAAGTTACAAGATCTCGTAACTGATTCACATTTTATCTTAGGATCCAAAGTTTAGGATTTTGTAAAAGTTTAAGGCTTTAAGACAACTGAATCACATGTGTGAGGTTGACTATTCCACCAAGCCAAGTTTTTAAAGACTTCCCACAAAGTGAGATTGCCACGCGTTAATGCAACTAAATCTATCACCCATTTTTCACCTACTAAACAAAGGACACCTATCATTTTGTCAACTTCATATTTATTGGGTGCATCTCGTCCAATCAGGGTTCATCGCTGGGAGAGGGACCCTAGCGCTGTCCCTTGCACACCACATCCATCTACACCTAGGTTGCACAATTTAATCCACTTATTTCTCGGTCACAAAAGTTCATTCCCACCACACACCCACCATTTACCCGCTTTTCCAATCTTTCTAAAATCTTTACACTCACTCTAGTATATGCTCATAACCAATTATATTTCTACTTACATGTCTATACCCTCTCAGAACCCTTTCCATTTTAACCTCATTCTACTTTTCTTGACATCATGAGCATCTTTTAACCAGTTGTTATCCACTTTGTCTACCTTTCGCCCACCAGGCATTACTTTCAATTTGTCCATTTGCACTGGTCTCGCTCGAGATCTTTCTACTTTTTCCAAACTATACACTCATGAAGCTTCCTGACATTTCAATCTTTTGCTATCGCTAACGCTCTAATCGCCCCAGGGCCTTTCAAATACTATTTAAAACATTGTGGTCTCAATCTACTTCATCTGACCCACTATCATTTACAATAAATACTTCCTAGATCGTTAAAACTTCGCACTTGTTCAAGAGTCATCCCCTAAAATTTGTCATTATCCACCAGCCTACTCTCACTCCTACATATCTTACTAATTTTCCATTTATTTGGAGACCTCTCCTTATAGACTCTCTCAAAGGCTTCGATCAAAATTTACAAAATCCTCTCACTCTCACCCACCAAAACTTCTTTATTAGCAGTCCTCATCAAACTCATACCTCTTTACCTTATTCGCATACGCACTTCTCTCATTACACCACCCCTAAAGATACAAAACAATCATGGAGATATCACATAGGTTTTTATTAAACTCTCTTCCTATGACAAATAACTCACTCCCGCAGTCTTTCAAACTATGGCATGCCACAATTCCTAAACAAATACACTTCAATTCATCTTAAAGTTTGCTCCTCACTCAATACATTGATAACACCTGCCATAATGCTTCTCTATCTGCACGTTCATAAGCTTTTTTCCGATTTATTAATACCTGAACCACACATCCCTGCACGCTTAGTTCCCGTGTTCTATTACCTATCATACCCTCAATTAGCCTTCTTATATGCCTAATGAGAATTTTTACAGAAATTTTACCCCCAAAATCAAGAATATATCCATATTATACAACTAATAAATTAATTTCGCCATCTTTTTTTGACCTTGCTGCTCAAAATTACCCTGCCATTCTAACCAATGATATTCACACAACTATTATTCTCTTGGTTCCTTTTCCTTACAACTTGAAGCATAGCTTCCTCTTCCCATCAGAATCATCGTTCATATTTATCAAAATGTTTCATTTGCTTCTTTCTTACTCTGTTGAGGCACTCGTTTGACTTTCATTTTAAATCCTTGTATGTTTTTAACCGCATCTCCCTCTCATCCCCATCTGTTAAACATTTGTAGTTATCCGTCCTTTTTGCTTTACACCACACGCTTCAGGTCAACATGCCACCATTCCGCTTCTTCCTGCAAATCAAACAGACTCTACGTTTCATACTGAGTAAAAATATGAACACTATAAATTATGTTTAATCCTAATATATGAAATTACGCCTCAACCTTTCCTACCATTACATATTATGTTGTTAATAAACACCAAAAAACTAAGGCGCCGAATATTTTCTTTTCCAAACATCTAGAATTATATCATATTTGGACATATGCTCATTATTGACATGAACAGAATTGAGATGATGATTGATATCTTTTCTAGCTAGACAAAGATTTTAGTTTCTACTTTTTACATTATAAAACAAATTAACCCACTATATTAGCATCTTAACATAATTTCCATATCATTCCATTTTTTAACCCAAAATATATTTCTTGCAATTGAACAGGAATATTACTGAAGGACTTTGGAGTAGCTTCTTTCTGCTTATTTCTCCAACCATTGAATCTCAAATATTCTTTTGTAAATCAATCGAGAGATCGACTAAGTGAAGTAGCTTACATTCTATATCCCACAACGACGTGATTTACAAGCATACCCCCTCCCCTTTTCCCAGGCAGCAACCTTTGTTGCATAACAGAGTATATTAAGAAGAATTGCATCCAATACTAAAAATCTCATTCCTTCATACCGTTCATATTAGAGTCACAATATATTCGAGGTAGTAACACTTTCTCTAACTCCATTAGTTTCATATAAAATTTAAATTTGAGCTTTAAAAATAAGTCTCCCCCATTAATCAATAAGCAGCCCCAAATTCAAATGTATATTCCAGGTGAGGTTAAAGTTTGATTTATAAGGAAGTACTATTTCTCTACTAGATTGAAATTTTCTTGCTAAAAATCTGATTGCTCTATTAGCTTGTTTTCCAAGGTTGAAAAAAATAGAAAAACGACGAAAGCTAAATTTGGTATCCGTAATCACTCCCTGATATCCGCGGGCAAATGTTTTTTGCGTCCTCAAAAATTTTATGATATTATATAAATGCAGAGTTTCAAAGCTTTTATTTGCATATTAATATAAATACAACAGTGAAATATGGCTTAATTAGAACCATAAATATATATATACCCTAGGCAATAAAAATAATTAACAAAATTTTACAAATTTAAAACATATAACATTAATTAGAGATAAACAGATGAAGCTCTTAAAATTATCGCAACAGAATACGGATACAGGAAGCTCAGTAGCGTGTTTGACTCCCTTTGCAGTGATGAGCGCACTTATCTTTCGAGTCATGTTCTCCACGATGGTGCGTCAACTGAGGGGTGTGATGCTGGCTCACCTCTCGGTGATGGCTCCTTAAGCTGGTCATTGGAGGCTGGCTGACGACGTCTTACGGCCTCGTTGAGGTGTTTTCCGAGGTTTTCTATTGGATTCATATCTTGAGACTGAGGAGGCTAGTCCATCATTGTAATATTGTTGTTCCAGAACAACTATATGATCCTGCAGAGTTGTGAAATGGAACATTGTCCTGTTGTACAGGTCTCGAGCTGTGGACCGCAACAAGAGGTACTTCTATATCATTTTGGGCAATGTGGTGTTTTCATTTCCTAATACAATTCATTTAGTACCTCAGTGTTTGCTGTTGCTACTACTATTTTTGTAAGCTTATTCTCATGCTTCCAGAGCTGCTCCTTTTCCTTTGTTCTGTCCTTATTTCCAGCTCTTTTGGCTCTCCATTTCTTCTTGACTTTCAATTAAGTTTTTGCATTCCATCACCTCGTTTATTTTCCATTTTGGCGAATCCATTCCTTAGGACTTACTCAACACCTCCTCAAATTTCAACATAATCTTGCTTTTCTCTACTGATCTATTTTTAGTCGCGGGGTCCCCTACCTTTCACTGTGTTGGTCGGTCGGTCCCCGTTTTGGGGGTTTCTTTTTAATAACATTGTAACTATTAGACCGATTCTAACGAAGTTTAAAATCCTCATTTTGTTTTACATTCTTTTTCTGATCATAAATTGTGAAAGTCCTCCCAAGGTTAGCCCAGGAATTATACTGTTTTAGCAATTACATCATAACTATGCGGCCGATTCAAACCGAGATTTAAAACCCTTATGTTCTTTTACATTATCTTTCGAATGATATAAATGTCAATGTCCTCCCAAGGATATCCCATGAATTATTGAAATCTTTTAAGGTTGTAAAATCCTAAATCAGAATAATTGAGAGCACGCGACCTTTGGTCAGCAGACCTTGTTTTCTCCCATAAAACTTTTTATCATAACTGTTTCCTTTTTCTGATCTCTTAATCTACAAAATTTGAGCTTTACTTTAGTTGGGGCTCTCATATTCTTTTTCTCCGTCTCAAAAGGTCTACGGCTACCAATTTGTTTTTCATGGACACATTTACCCTATTTATCCACGTACAAACTTTCACTTTTTAGATGTTTAATTTTAAGCTGAAGCGGGTAATCCGCCCCTCTCTTCTTCCACTTTTATAAGTTTTATAGTTTTAGTTTTTAAAGAGGGTAGCATAAATTGGCATCTCAAAAGCTACTACGAAATCTGTGATACTCTCCCTCTCTCTTACTCATTTCTCTTTTTTACATGTTTTTTAGATGTTATTTTCTCAACTTCACACACACATGTCCATTTAAATGTCACCTCATCATGTGTTCCTCTTGTTTTCCAAATTCTTCCTTTTCTTCTGAAAATTTAAATTCTTTTGTCTGCGGACATGCCAAAAGTTGTTGACAGTCGAAATTTTCTGTTGTGTTTGTTTTTCAGCTCTCTAATGCCAGCAAAGTAAAATAAATTACTAGCTGAATGAGGAGTTTTTTTATGGCTCTCTTCAGATAATTCATAATATTCTTAATCAATAACCGCTATTTGATACCCCAAATTCTTTGGGTGGCATTCTATGATATGTGGAATATTCTAATAAGTTAAAGACCTTGAAAACCATATGTCGTAACCATATGTTGCAAACTACTTCCAATGAACAATCCCTGAATCACATATCGCACTTCAAGAGGTGAGCTAAAACTGGCACTTAATGCCATAAGTGTCAATTCAAACTTTGAATGTCTCCATGTTTCTTGCATAAATTGAGTGCCAACTAACTCCGTAGCCTAAAAATAAAGCTAGGCCATATTCTCCTTAAACGTGAATAATTAAAGAGGATTGGGGAGCAAACATGAACGCTATAACTGTCTTACTAATTAATTCTTGTTTTTCGTTCCAAATTATTTTATAGTAGGTGTTCGTGAGTAGTTCTTAGGAAATTATTGCAGTAGTAACAAATTAGTTATTATTTTTCATCGACAGATTGCAAATGAAGCTACCACAATTGTTTATATGTCTAGGTACATTCCAAAACATCTTTACTTCCCTTAAACCCATATCTTTTTAACATCGTTTCCTACCTTTCCCTTTTGTGACATTTCTTAAGTTTTTTGACTGAAAAAAATTAATTCGTTGCTATGAATAAACTGTATTTTTTCGTATATAAATTATGTCCCCAACAGACAATGCTAGTGTCCACGGAGCTGTTTCTTTTGGCCCCCCAAAATCGATTTCATGCTGGATTCCTGTGAATCCTGTGACACATTTCCCCACTAGAACTCGCTTTTATCACATATTCCATTGATTTTTTCTCATCCATCCATCAAGCTACTTTCTTCAGGGAATCACGCTGGGATCTGTGAATTGGTAGAATTTGCTAATTCCTCTTTTCCTTTTCTTTCTATATGAAACTTTATCCATCCGTATCATTCTTTCTCTCTTGAAAGAAAAGGCTCTCATTATAAAGATTAACATCTTTTCGCTATAAAAAGAAACAAATTATTTGTTGAAGACTGGAATTAGTAATAGAAACTACCCACAAATGTTAGCAATTAATGGTTTAGCCAGCAATGTGGGTGAAATTTGTACTTTTGAGTGCATGTATTGTATATATATATATATTTTAAGGCTTTAAATATGCCTCTTAGCCCCCAAATTAATGGTTGTTGTGGTTTGTTGTATGTATACTTTTAGTCTGCAAACTTAGATTGCTTTTAACAGTTCTCTTAATTTTTATTTCTTTTGGCTATTTCCCTGTTTCGCACGTTTGGACAAACCAAACTAGGAGAGAGAGAGAAAGAGAGAGAGAGAGAGAGAGAGTGAGCGTTAAAACCCCCTTTACAAATACTAATCGTTTCATATAATGCAAAGTGTACTTTGACATGTAATAAATTTAATCATATGAAGTAAAAGGGAGAAAACCTCCAGAGAGCTATGTAACAAAGCTTTGTAGAGTGATGAAGTTAAGGGAGGTGAAAATGAGTAGAAGATAGAGAGTGCGAATTAGCTAAAGAAGGACAGTCGGGCGCAGAACTTTACATACTTAAGTCGGTCTCCCTCTGCAAGGAAGGCGAACGGGTCTTTGATAATCAGGTATTGACGACGGATTTAACAATCACCCCCTTCCCTTCCACAATCCTCCTTGCCATTGATATGACAAAACCTTCGAAACAGTATCAAAACACATACCTGACAAAAAAATCCTAAAATCTACCTTCGCCCAAAACGAAACAAAATATGGTTGAAAAACGTTATCTTCGGCAAACAAGGCAAAGTGAAACACAAATCACATCACACACACTGCCACTTCACTATGGCCTTTTCAAAGGAGTTATATTCTCACCCCTACTTTTTAACCTATTCAAAAATATCATCCCACAATCAGAACCCTCAATCATCAAAACCAACACCTATGGAGATAAAAATCACAAATACTGCACAAAACCCAATATACACCTTGGAACACTGGTCCACACAAAAACGAAGGGCAACCTCATCATTCTATTTATACCAGAATACCACAAATCCACCAAAACCCCTAAAATCAGAGTAAATAAAAAACACCTTCACCTAAATAAAATATCCCATCTCGTGGGGCTCAAACTATAGTCCAACCTGACAATTAAAACTGCCGTCATCGACATCACAAACGATGCAATTAAGAGAACCAGCAAGCTTAAAATAATATTAAACATCACATTCGGACAAGAGAAAAAGACGCCCACTACACGACACATGCAATTTATCCTCACCACTTTGAAATAGGCAGCACCACCATGGCACCAAAGTCTCGCCAAATCTCACGCAAAGCCGCTCAAAATAACGACCTCAGAGTCATGACGATATGAACTCGAACTGCGTTAACCCAAAACATACAAGACGAAACCAAAATCTTTCTACTCAACGTTCACTTGGACATGATCGCAATCCAACAGTTAACAAGATTTTGAAATCATCACAACCTGACCACCACCTCAACGAATTCCCCACCTGCTAGACACCTAAAGTAGCCACAGCACACTACTACCAACATCTGTTCGGCAACTACCCACTCCGCCCTTACCAGACCACAAGACAATAAAACACATAGACACAGCTCTCACCCATAGATATCTGTATACTTCTTCGTCAAACAATATCCTAATCACGCCCTACCCTAATAACGCAATCGAAGAAATCACTACACAAGACCCAGAGTCAGCTTCTCCCAGGTTAGGTAAGGCTATTCTATATTGCTCCAAATGTATAAATATTGCTCCATTAACAGCATGCCATATATACAACCAACTCACTGGCATAACCAAATAACTTCTGCAAGGAAGTTATTTAGTAACCTGAGAAATAAAAAAAAAACACCCACAACATCTCCTACGTCAAAGACTTGCGTCCGCCTATAAGACATGGCGGGCTTCCTATGTGGTACCTATCTCGCAAAAGAGAGGCAATAGGAAGGAGGCTAGGCAGTAACTTAAGTTGGGTTAGCTTTTCTTAACACGATCCATTACTTTCAAAACGATCTATAATCCACCCTTCCCAGTGTGGGGGAGGGAATTCCAAAACTCATTACACATGCTCGTAATCCGAGAAAAAAGGATGAGGTATTTAGATAATTATTTATTGGGTGTATACAGGATGAGTGGATGATATGGGATTCAGTTCTCTCTTATTCTTATCATATTAGAATCAATTGTCCACCATCTGTGAACTAAGCGATACCCTGGCTGAATTTAATCTTCCAACTATGTAGAAAAGGCAGCTGTGATGCTGGAGATTTTTGCCAGGAGCTCTAATGAGAAGATTTCCGAGTGATTGGGTGTTAATCTGAGGAGGGTGAAGGTTATCATGAAAAATTTAGACGAGCCAGGCTATATTCACAATCATGGCAAGTCAATGTGGTCCATATCCATGGAGAAGAGAGTATCAGAGTCTCTTTTTATGCAGTTATTCTATGATAACATCCGCTACTGATCATAGAAGAGGAGAAAGGTCTAGCCTCTGTCAAAGAAGATGAAGGAGAGACGGAAAGAACTTACTGTGAACTTGTGAACAAACTGAAGCATCCACTCAAGCCTAGTATGATTTGGTTCTTCGTGGAGAGGGCAGCGTTAAGCTCCCGTTTATTTTCCTGCAGATTCTTACAATGAATGAGGAAGGTTTCATCAGGTGACTGGACGAGTTGCCGTTGCCGTGGATCATAGAACTTTGCCGCTGGAAGGCTGTACTTGTGAAAGCAGGACTCTACACCATGCCATGCAAGACAGAGGACATAGTCTTAGCTGTCAGAAAATTTCTTTGGCCACATCACTCAAAACATATGGACTCCCAACTGCCCAGATGGCAACCCCTAGACTATTATGTGTGGGCGTGGTTAAGAGAGAAACCAAGAAGTATCCCTGCACTACCAATGTGGAGGTTAGGTGCAAGATCACCACAGTGGTGGTTGAGGTCGTCGGCAATTTCATTGAATGAAATTTATGGTATAATCCTTTTTGTCCTTTATATGTAACTTTCGAATATATATATATATATATATATATATATATATATATATATATATATATATATATATATAATTAGGTTAAAGGCCCTGTTCCATGCATGCAGGTTCTATTGAAGTCCACAGCTGTGGCAGCGTTATTAAATATTAACTTGTATTTTATTAATATTTCTTACAAGTTTTTTAACGTGGTCTTGGAGGCGAGAAAAAACTAGATCGGTGCGACAAATAGTCAGACAATCTGAGCCTTCCAATTTTATATGTTTCTTGTAGCGCTTAGTTTCCCCTTAAAAATTTCCCCCGCAATGATTGGTCAATTTTTTTAATACTTATGTTTGCGTAGAAATACGATATATAATGTAGCAATTTTTGAATAAATAATAACTCACTCCTGGAAAAGATCCTTGTGATCATCATGGACAGAAGGGCGCGTATCATGATCGAAGAGCACAGGTGACCAGAATTCGAGGTCAAAGCGGGCGTTTCCCAGCGGAGCTGCCTGAGTTCTTGGCTTTACCTGGTCTTCACCATCGGCCCATCTACTCCAATACACAGGGATACGATGTATCTGCAGTACGCAGATGACGTCACGCAGATCTTCCCCAGTAGGGTTGGAAAGAAAGGGATCAGGCGACCAACACTATTTCAGAGATCTCGAACATCAATCAATATCAGAGAAGATGGAAAATGCGGACAAATAGGGAGAAATTTAAGATCTTTCCGCTGTGCCGCAAGTTGACGTGGCTTATTGTAATAGATGGGAGGAGATATGGATACTCCACCGAAGGCACCATCCTGGGCCTAAAAATCTCCGACCACGGATACTCGAGTCACTACACGGAGAGGCAGAATATGGCGAAGAGAGAAATCTCCAAGCTATATAGGTTCAGAAATTTTAGCTCGGTGAATATCAAGAAAATATACCTGATGTTTCTCCGGGCTAAGTTCATCTATCCTGCAGTAGTGACTCAAACGGCTAGCAAGACCGCTATGAGGAGGCTCCAGCGAGTGCAGAACTCTGCATCCCTCTGCCTAAAAAAAAGACAAAGAGAGTATCTTCGGCAGAGAGACATGCATCCCAGAAAGCGTCTGGAGCATATTAATGTCGCAACTCAGAAACTAGCCAAAAAAGGGTGGTCTACCATGGCCAATGATATCATCCCAGACCTAAGAAGAACTGGTGGCAGAATAAACATCCCTGCCAGATTGCGCGCGAAGGTCGCTCGAAACTTGCGTTTCCCAAGCACTAAACTTTTTCCCGAGCAAAACACAATACCAATCTACACATAGACATAAACAACACAGAGTACGACACATAAAACTATGAGACAGAAATTAAACTCACAATTAATGACGAATAAGCAAATATAACAGATCAAAACCTGAGGTATTATACTGAATTTGAGCACAAATAAAGGCCCGAAATCTCAACATTGCAGGAAAATTAAGTAAACAAAATGAGGAGACAAATACAGAGAAGAACACAAAGAAGAACGCACACAGAGACAAACACAAGTCAACATTAACAAAACAAAAATAAAAAATAAATAATTAGAGAATAAAAATGCCTGCGATGCCCCTCAAACAAGGGCAACCCTACCTTACTTTCACCATATATCTTCTACCACTATCTAAATCTTCCACTATTGGTACACCAGAAACAAAAATAACTCCATTTCTGTTCACCCCCTGAAGATGACCTAACATGGTAGCAACACGTCTAGGAATAAAGAATGTCATTGGCGGATTTTTTTTTCTCACTTCGAAAACCCGTTAAAAAACTTGTTAGAAATATTAAGAAAATACAAGATAAAATTAATGATGCTGCACAGCTGTGGACTTCAATAGAACCTGCATATATATATATATATATATATATATATATATATATATATATATATATATATATATATATATATATATATATATATATATGTATATAATAGTGAAACCATAGTATAAGAGCATGGAATTTATTTACGAGACTAGTCATATGATGCAGGTGTATATGTAATCCCGTGTGAATCCACTAACTGTCTCTCGTTCTAAGTCATGGGAGAGACTGGGAGAATATTAGAAAAACAAATATATGAATAGAAATTTAATGTCAGGCGAGGCAGTATTATATCCAGTATTTTTAAAAACATTAGCAATTACACCTACCAAATTTATTATTCTAATTCCCAAATAATATACAATGTAAAGATTTCCCTAAAAGAAAAATTGTAGAATCGATACTAATAGGAGAAATTCCGAATTTTATTCTTTCTGACGCTCAATTGAAATGTAGCTCATATTCCTGCAAACTGATCGTAAAAGTATTGTTAATCATCTCCGAACCACACACTCTGTTTAATGACCCCCAATCTCTGTTTCTTTTGTTCTGTCGCGATTTTGAGTTTGTGTAGCGACTTTTGAAGAGGGTACGGTAAACTTCAAACCGAAACTAGTCTCGTAAATAAATTTCATACTTCTATACAGTGTTTTCACTATCATATACCATAACTTACTTATATATATATATATATATATATATATATATATATATATATATATATATATATATATATATATATATATATGTATATATATATTAAGCTCTGTCATTTTCTTTTATATTGAAGTTAGACGATAAATTACCGCCCGCATTAAGTATACATATAATGCGTAGCATAATCAACCACGATGCAGTGAGCCTCTAGACGATTGTTTGCCTACTTATTGGTCTCAATTCACGAAGAAGGACTTGCCGCTGTATTGTATGTCCAAAAGTAACTGGATAGTGAAGGAGGGATGAAGCCCATGCTAGAAGTGAAACTTAAAAAAGTGGCATGCTACCCATGCCCTTTGCCTTTGGTAGTTATTAAACTACCTGGGCCATTTTTCTTACACGCATTTCCCTTTCACTCAGCTGGCACTATGATTTGCAGGCTAGTCACCGACCTGCTTCAATCCACTTTCTATTAGTCTGGGTTATGAGGGGGAGGTCTTCTTCGTTTCTGCTCCCGTTGCAGAGGAGGGGGAGTTAACATGCATGCATTCTTCCTACTCTTCACATTCAAGTGCCCTCCCGTAGTTTTATGCTTTTTCGCCCATGTCTCGTTGGCACGCCAAACGTCGGAATGTTTGGTCAGGGAGAATAGGGGACGTGTGATGCGTTACTCCATGCCAAACCATTTAATTAACAAAGCTAGGCTACTGACAGGTTTTATTTCCTACTCAGGAGCTATAATCCCTTTACTTTATCTCCACCAATGTCATCGTTTAGTACCCTTCAATCACAAATCCCGTTAACTAAGCCCTCCTCTTCCAACCAGAATCCCCCCTCCCTTGAACAAAATATTCGCCGCTAGAAGCTCGCTAAACATCCATTTCCGGTTCTCGAGCAAAGCCTCCATCTAGCAGTTTTATGGTCCTAAAAAGAAGATCGCTATCGGTCCCCATGTCCACTAACCCCTGTACCAAGATCTTACCCAGATCCTAGTCACAGTCGTGCTTCTGTTGATTCTCTTTGTCACCTATTCATTCAGGTGCTACGATATGATATCCTATCATTTATGGAATACAAACATTTTCACGTAAAAATCTTGGCTATCCCGCCTATTGTTATCCTTCTACCAACACTCTCATATCTTGGGCTTTCAACATCTCTAGAGATTCCTTCGAATGAAATTTAAGCGAATTTTGGTCTCATTGCTAAACTGACAGTATAGACTAGGCTTATTCCTATACCAGCACAGCCTTCTCCAATAGGAAGTATGATTCTTCACGGTTAGTGGGGCCCTAATCTTTCTCAAATCACTAGTACTCACTTTTGCCCACTTATGGATTCACCAATCTTTCGACATAGCTAATTCTCGGCTTGTTCTCGAGTTTCATTTTCTTTCCTCATAGTGCAAAGTTGGTTTCCACTAATTCCACAATCTTCTCGATCCCCTACTCTATTTTGCTGCCTAAGTTTAGGATAAAATTTCGCGCTATAGTGTAAAGCCGCGACCAAAAGCGTCGGTTACATCAGATACTTTAGGAAATTATACAAACGCAGGTTGGTAGAGTTTTATTTTTATTCTAATATGAATATAACAGTGAAATGATGAGAAATAAAGCGTACTAAGTTATATATGTTCCAAACAATCAACAAGAATTTAATAATACAAAATTTGGCAAAACATGCAACATCAGCAACAGATAATGAAGCTCTGTGATAATTACAGCAACATCAAACTGATACAAGAAGCTCAATATCGTTTCGAGAGTCACTTGAGAGTGATGAGAGAATTTTTATTTCGATCCCAGCTCTTCATGAGGTTGATACTTGAAACGGGTGATGCTGGTCAACTCCCTAGGTAATTAATGAATTTTTCAGTTGCTCTTTGGATGCTGGCTGACGTCCTGAACGAGGTTGCGCTTGGATGTTCCCACTTTATCGGTTCCTCTTCAACACTTCAGAAATAACGAAATGTGATCCACCGACCATCCAGGTGATGGTATAGTTACAAGTATGTGATTTTGCCATTATCATATAATTATCAGTTCCTATTGACATGGAATATCATATTAATCCACAAATATGATGTTTAATATGAAGTCATTTTTCACCCTTTGTCACGACATGATGTCCTATCAGTCATACATTTCTATTCATACATTTATATTGCATCGCCACTTTAGATTAGGCCTTAATGATTATTCTTCTGTAATTTGCAGTTTTCGGCCTACATTATTTTTATAGTTCTAGGGCGACCAAATTTTATACGATCGTGTGCAGTATTTTTATCTTACTCTAAGCTTTTTCTGACGGGGAGATATATGCATTATTTTAGGTCAACTCTACTGATCCCCCAAATATCTTGCAGATATTTCGCTTCTTCCAGCTTCATCACTTATCTCATCAGTCTTTCCTTAAAATTTGAAATGCACTCGCGTTTTCACTTTAAATAAAAAAAATCCTTAGTTAATATAATAAAATCTAATAACACTATAGTTGAATTTAATTTCGACAGTTATGATAAGTACAGTTGCGTGCGGTTGCTCATAGACACTCAAATTTTACCCCAATATTCGGCAAATATCTTTTTTTATAAATGTGAAGCAATGAGTGTGTTTAAGCAATTACTAATATTTTTCAGTCCAATTAATGAGAGGCGGGATTGTCTAAGATAAAATTTCTTTTTTGATTGATTATTTGCTTTAAAAAAATATGAAGAGAATTCTTTTCAATAGCAAATGTTGCTGACATAATACATTGAAATGCCCAAACTCATTGCATTGGTAACTATTATCGCGTAGGACCACTCTAATCCGGCAAAATACAGCAACTCGTCGTGGTATCGATTTCTTAAGGTGACGGAAGACCTTTAGAGAGTTGCAAACTTTTCGTCGCTCGCGACTAGAAATAACGGTATTGGAATGCAAAACATACCCTTGGAGGGATATTAAGAGATCACACTTCTCAAAGGCGGTAAATTACCTTGACACTATTGCGTAAAAAAAGGAAATCTTTATAATCCAACGAGAAAAGGAAAGTTTATTATCAAATTGAAGTCAAATATGAAAATAAGAAAAGACGAAATAAAAAAATAAGTGTAAAACTATTGATAGTAATTTATTTTTAAATAATATAATAAAAATCTTCTTACATTCTGAGGAACTGATTTAAAACCACAAGGATGGATTCAGAAAAGAGAGATAGGGGGCGAAGAGACAGGGAGAAAGAGAAAGGGGGCGAGGGACCAATTTCCTTCTTCAGAGGCAAAGGCAATCGTACTTTTATCCTATCTTCGAGAAAATCTCTTATATCTAATAGTAATAGTCTATTTTCAATCCATTTATAAGATTTAAACAAGTCTGCTCCACCGATACTTTAAAATCGTCCTGCCGGATCAGGACTGGAGACTCATACTTTACCATCAATCTCTGGATTGCTTTCAATTCTCCTAAAGAGAGTATCAATGAAACCCATTATTTCTTATGTTAGAAGCTGCAAAAATTAGCTATAGAACGATCTAATTTGCCTGCCGAAAAATTTGTCTGGATTTTAGATCATCACAAATGTACCCATATAGGATACTACAAGGTTTGCTAGAAGTTTTCATAAAAATAAAACACACTTCTCTCCTTCTTCCTGTGTTCATCATCAAACTACTTGAAGTATATGCGAAAAGGATACTGTTCATTTGTCTAATAGTTTCATAAATAGAACTCTAGCCTCCTTGTCGTATCTCTCGTTAGCAGCAATTTATGTAAAATGCAATTCTTTGATGTCAGACATGATTCAGTGAACCAATCGATGGAGATGGGTAAATGATGCCTGCTAAATTTATTATGAAAACCAGCCAATGGCTTCGCTACCCTCCCTTTTTAACTAAATTTCCCCCCCTTTCAAAATATCATGTTGCTAAAAATATAGAGAAATAGAAGATATATAAAAATACATTTTTTGAACTTCACTATTTGTAATTCTTTGGATTTTAAAAAATTCACAAAGTTTCGATACTTATTTTTATTTCGGAACATCACCATTTTGACTTTTGATATTATAAAAGAATTATTAGAAATAACTTTGATAAAAAAAACATAAGTCCCAACCAAACTAAGATGAAATTATTATTCAAATACTCAATAGAATCCCCTTCTTAAATTATAGAATTAGTCGAGTGGTGATGATGATGATGATGATGATAATAATGAACTTCGAAATATAATACTTTATCTCTATATTATTAAAACACCTTCCTCAAATTCTCCAATATTTTCGAAGTTATCCCTTAAATTTGTCGACGTATTTATCCCTCCTTCGACATTCAGAATTAAAATAAGAAACACATACATTGACCGATACTGATAGGCCTTTACTTTTCACTCAATCATTTAAACGAAAAAGCAACTCAGGTTTAGTTGCAAACCCTACGCCTACGTACCTTCAAAACTTTCTCATTTTAAACATTCCTGTTGTCTAACTTTTACAGTGATTTTGCTAAATTTAGCCCAATATTAGTGGCATACTTTCCAAATGTGATTGAGAAAACCACAGAAAAAATTATTCTCTCTCAGAGAAAAGCATAAATTCTCTTAATTCTAAAGATAGCTCTCGAAATTCATTAGGAGACAAATGGTTTCATTAAACGTAATAAGTTACGCAAATATGACAAACTAATATTCAAACAAATGCCTGCTTCAACAACTGCACTTAGGAACTGTAACAACCCTTGAATTTTAATGATTAAATATAAGTAATTAAAGTCTCAAAACATATATAACAGGGTGTTCTAGCTAAATTTGACTATTTGGTTTAAGGAAAAAACTTTAATGTCTCATTATAATTAAATGTATTTTAATTTTTTTAAAGATCAACTAGATTATGGGTGGGTGATAGGTACTCAAATTAGCCGCCCTCAGCTTTCTCAACAAGCTAACGACGGCTCCAAAATCTGGTGCATGCTTTCCTTACTGTGTCATTGGGAATATCTTCTAACATCCACTTGATCTTGGCCACTAGCTCGGCCCTAGTGTGACGGGCAGAGCACTTGGTGTCTTGCTCAACTGTGTCCCACTATAGAAATCCAGTGGATCAAAATCTACGGAAATAAGAGGACAGAAATTGGGGATGGTGAAGTTAAGATTTTCCACCAACCACTTTTGATCGTTTCTGGAGCTAAGCAAGGAGGCGAATTCGTCTGTAATACACAACTCTTTCCAGCAGCAACTCTCTCCAGCACCTCCGCATAACCGTGTGTATTTAGCCTAAGACGATGCAGAAAAATATCGGGTAGCAGGGGATGGGACATTTTAGCGCCACCAATTCAGCGCCTTGCCGTTTCAGCGCCACATTTTCAACGCCTTGCCATTTCAGCGCCTTCCTCTTTTAACGACTTTCCGTTTCAGTGCCAAGACATTTCAGCGCGCACTCGAAGGGTATCAATGCGGCCTTAATAAGGAAATTAAAAATTATAAATTATGAACACAATTAATCTCACGTAAAAGTCTTTCTTATTTTTCTAATGCCAATTTGTAAATTGCGATTTTAATTTTAACATTTTACTTATTTGTCGCTGCGTTATTGTAGTTAAACTAAATTTAATTCATTCATTGAGGCTTGACAAGCCTTTAGCTGTCTAAGGCGGGTGCCCAAAATAAAATTTGGTCATCCCTGGCCTAGCCGTTTAGTCCAAAAATGTCCCAGTGCTAAATTATTGTAATTGTAAAATATTTAAAATGTATAAAAGGATGGAAAAATTTGTTTGCGGAAATGTTTCCCATATTTCCGTATTATAAGTACTGTGAGACGAGAGCTTTTATCATGCACGTGAAAAATATTTATAGCTTTAATGTTAATCTTTGGAGAAGAGGGGAGTTCATTTATGATGAAACATTCACTAGACTGGCCAATTCCTGAAATATAGTCTCGAGATCATCTAACAAAAGAGTCATTAGTCCATCTAGCGATCCTTTTTAAAATCCTGACAAAAGAAATCAACTTCTGATTCATGAGCATCTTTTAAATCAAAATATAATTTAGTATAATTATTTTACCTGCATGCGACTATTTGACAACATCCAAATTTTATATATAATAATATAATATACATATTTAAAAGTGTTTTTACTGCTTCCTTGATAAAGGAATCTGTCTAGGTATAGGAAGGACCGAGTGGATGGTATTACTACTTAAGGGTGGGTACGTACTCAAAAACTCCGTGATAACGTTTTCTCTATAAGAGTGCTATATTTTATTATATTCTGATCAATATTTTTATTATTATTATTATTATGTTAATCTTTGAGGGTTCATAGTACCTTGCTTAGCATAACGAGGATTGAATAAAAAAATTGTTTATAGGAAAACAAGAACTTTAATTAGAAACATGTACTAATGAAATTTAACAAAATAAATAAACAGAAATGAATAAACAATTTTTTAAGTGAGCCTTTCTAAATTACATACTTGAATTTATAGTAATGGTTCATCCACAACTCATTTTAATATTAATGCAACTGACCTGAACGAAAGAGATACCAAAGGGTTTAAATACCTTACGAGATTCCACGATAATCGGATTCGAGTGTGACTTTGAACTCAATTTTTATCACCTCACGAATGTTGTTTCTGGGCCGACGCGAGGATCAGCGTCTAGATGGGGCTGAAGGAGGAGTTTTTACCACTGCAGTAGACCTCAAAGCATGTGGAAGAGGGAGATATGCACGCCTTCTGGAGGAAATGATCTAACTACGGGACAGGGTATGAATGTTTCTTCTACTCTTCGGGTTACTCTGGGAAAAATTCGCACTGGCGAGCGATGAGCCATTGCGCGAAACCTTTGACTCGGGGGTATTCCTTAAGGGCGAAGACTTTCTCTGTGTTTTGGTTTTCATCAGGATAGGGAATTTCTCTGACGAGGGTTAGTTAACTTAAAGTTCGATGTGACTGACCACCAGGAACTGGCTCGAGGAGGAGCTTCTTCTTAGTTTCTCTCGTTGGTTTGCCGGGCACTTATGGCGGTCTTCGATGTCTAGATCTCTCTGAAGATTTACCTCTGAAAGGCTTCAAAATTCTGTGTGACCACCAAGAACTGCTTTTTATTGGTAGCCCTGCCTCTTGCCGGTCTTCGTCGCGTTGATGACTAACGCAATCTACCTCGTTTTTCCAAAGTTATTTGATTTTATACTTCGCGACGCCACTGGGGCTAGGGACAGGAGGGGGAAGGGATGCGTGGCCAGGCTGTATTACGTCTCCTCGTCTAACGGTTTTTCTCACAGCATCATTTAGCTAGCAGTGTAATTGAATACAAACTCTTAGGGGAAATCTTGCTGTTTTATCCCATGTTAGGTTCACGGGTCTGACCTGAGCTGATTAGCGTATTATGTGGTCTTGGGCGGCCGTTCAGCTTCCTTTCAAGCCGATGGGCGAGAGGGGAAGAGGTTAAGTGGTCGGGCTATCCTGCCTCCACTTCCAGGACGTTGTGGTTAGAGATCACTGGCTCAATTGTGAAGGTGTGGTATCGATTCCCTTCCATACCTCCCTTAGAAGAACTTAATGCGGGGGACTCACGTGAAAAACAAAAACAAATAACTAAACATAGTCGACAAAAGCAAACTTGCATGTCTTTGAACTTACTACTGCTCATCACGGCTAACTGAGGTCAACTTCACTCTTACCTTAAGTTTCTTTGAACTTAGGCGCACACGCGCGCGCGTACAAAGGCGGGGGATAGAAATTGGCTTCGCGAGCCTACTGGGGTTATGTTTCACAACACCAATTTAATATACAAACAAAGAAAAACATAATTCATTGATTACACCCCTACCCCCCCAAAAAAGGAGCCTGGCTCGAATACCGTGTCTAACCAGCTACTTCCTTACATTTCTAAGCTTTTAAGAACTTAAATCCAAACACACAAAAAAATGGAAACATAGTTTTATGATTACGGGGTTTTGAAATAACCCCCGATGGGATTTCAACTAAGGTTATGCAGCGGCTTTACCTTATCGGCACCTTTAAAATAGTTAATATTAAAGTGGTGTTCGATGATCATTACATTACAGTGCATGAGTCGGCTGGTCGCTTTATGGGGTCTACCCAATTATGTCCCAAATTGGTAATGGTATTCCAACCTACGTGTACTACCCTTTTTATAGTAACTAAATAATTTTAACCTACCCTTAGGGCTAGACCGGCTTGTTGCAGGGTTGCATAAATGATGGGAGCGAAAGTCCCATAGTCATCCTTTAACAAGGTACACTGGGAAATCGTGTGTGGGTTCAATCTAGCGGGGTCGGGAAAAATTTTCCTTACAGTTTTGCTAATGAGCTCACGGCGACTTGGGTTTTCAATGGAAACTCCGGGGATGTTTTGTTCTGGGAGAAGACTACTGGGGGTAGGGGATAACCCTTATTGGCTTCTAACATCTGACCCTTTCTCGAAGCCCTTTCATGTGCGAGCCTTCTTTCTTTTTCTTCTCTCACTTCGCTTTCCGCTTATGTTTGTTCTCTTTCGATCTGTATTCTTCTTTCTTCCTCCTCACTTCTTGTCTGTATTCTTCTTTCTTCGTTTTCTCTCTTTATTGGTATTCTTCTTTCTTCTATCTTTCTGTCGGTCATTATTCTCCTTTTTCACTTTCTTTTTTTTCTTCGCTGCCTTCCCTTCTGGGGTGGGTTCGTAAGAACTACTTCCAGTGCCCTATTGAAGGCTTGATAACTCAACTCTTCTTATACGTGTTTCTCACGAGGAGCAAAATGTGTCGGGACCGTGGACCTTTTAATCGCCGGCATCCGGATGACTACGAGCTAAGCCACTGGATTTAGGGAGAGCTGCGCGCTCTGGCCTATTAATACTGAGCAGAATCTAATAGGCGCAGCCACTACATCGGTCCAGCAATTAAAATACTTCGACTGAATGTGGCATCGGACGCCAGCAAACTTGGTCTACCTAGCAAATTCTGGACAACTACGAACTTCGTCTTCTGGTGGCTGATAGGGGGAGCAATTTGTTTCATACCACGATACGGGAGCACCCCGTATCGCGTGACAAGGTTGAGACTCGGCGACCATTTATGGCCCAGTCTCCAATTTTTGTCCTTTGGGAGAATTTTTGTTGTACACAAATGGCACCTGCTAGTCAGGAGAATTCGATATGGTCAATGGAGGAGCGGGATTAGAAGGTTGTTCTTGGTGAAGCGTTGCCGCAAGGTTATGTAGCTACTGGTTCGAGAGATACTTAAGCCTCGAATTTCGGGGCGATTATAACTAAGGTGGCCTTGGGTGCCATAACTAAAGCAGGTTTATGGGTTTTCTGTGGTTTACTGAGTTCCTGACGAACATAGAGGGTTATTTTAAAGTTGTTTCTGGGCATACCCCGTTTCTTTGGGGAAAAGGGTTTCTGAAGATACCTACCTTTCTTGGGAGACAATGGCTGGGTCTTTCTGACCTCTTGAGGGAATAACCTATGGTTGAAAGCGTGAAGATCTACTTCCTCCACAGAGTCCATGAAGGACGCGGCTTGCCTTTCCTTGGCAAAGGCGCGTATCTGTAGGGGAAGGTTACCTAGAAATTGGTCCCTAACAATAAAATCGGCGAAAGAGTCGAATTCATTCCCCACTTGTTCCAACTCTAGTCAGAATTGGAGCTTTCTTCTGAGAATAAATCAAAACTTTTTAAACTTGATCCAATACTCTTCGGTGTTTAGGTTGACAGCGATGAGTAGCTCGTGCTTGCACGTGGTATAGTCCACAGAAGCCTCGGAAGGTAATGAGATGAATACGTCCAGAAGCCGGGTACTAAGCAGAGGCACTAATCTGGCGATTCCCTCTGTCTCTATGTCCCAGTGATTCAAATCAAATATCTTCTCAAACTGTGTCGGGTACGAACACAGGTCTTCGTTTTCTTTATAATCTGGGAATTCCACTGCGTTTATCTGTGTAGCCGCCGCTCGTGATCCTATGGAATGGGCTTCTGCCTGATCCTTGATCATTTTTCTTTTATGGGTGCGTAATGTTCTTTCTATCTTCTGCTTCCATTTGTAATTTCTTTCTTCCGCTTCCCTTTCTAATTTTAATTTTCTTTCTTACGCTTCCCTTTCTAATTTTAATTTTCTTTCTTACGCTTCCCTTTCTAATATTCTTTCTTTGCTTCTTGGACGTAGGCAATTAGTTCCTTGCCTCTTAATCCCAACGCGTGGGCTTGTTGGTGGACTTTTTCGAACGCTTACATTTTATCCCTGTTTGCTAGTCCACAAACTCACCGACCTGCAAAGGTACTTATGCAGCACCACACTAGGTAGTGCGCTGCCCCACTTACCCTTAATCCCACTACTTTGCTAATTGGAATACCACTCCACCAAAAAAAATCTTAATAACCTTAACAGGCTAATCGAAACAAATTTATACAACGACCTTGTTATGTTTAACCTTTCCTCGAACGCTTGCCACACATTTACTATTCCTGAAATGAACACAAGTCAAACAACTTTTAGTGAGTTCTTCGAATACCCATAAAACATGATACCAAATATTTATGTCGTGGTATTGGAAGGACCGAGTGGATGGTGCTCCTAGATATGGGTTGGTTACGTATTACAAAACTCCGTGATTACGTTTTCTTTCTAAGAGTGTTATATTTGATTATATTCTGCTAATTATTATTATTACGTTAATATTTGAGGGTTCCTAGTGCCTTGCTCAATGTTTCGAGGATTGAATAAGAAAGAGCTTACACGAAAACCAGAACTTTAATTAAAAACATAAACCAATGAAATTTAACAAACTAAATACACACAATTGAATTTAACAAATTTTTAAGTGAGCCTTTATAAATTACATACTTGAATTTATAGTAATGGTTGAGCACAGCTCACTTTAATATTAAATGCAACTGACCTCAACGAAAGAGATACCAGGGGTTTAAATACCTTACGAGATTCCACGAGAATCGGATTTGAGTGTGACCCTGAACTCAATTGTTGCCACTTCAAGAAAGTTGTATCTGGGCCGACGCGTGGATCAGCGGCCAAATGGGGCAGAAGAAAGAATTCTTTACAGCGGAAGAGGACCTCAAGCGTGTGGCGGATGGAGAGACGCACGCCTTCTGGAGGAAATGATCTTACCACTGGACAGGGAAAGAATGTTTATTCTACTATTCGGGTTACTCTGGGAAAAGTTCGCACTGGCGAGCGATGAGCTAATGCGTGAATCCTTTGACACAGGGGAATCCTGAGGCAGTTCACTTAGGGGTATTCCTCAAGTGCGAGGACTATCTTTGTGTTTTGGGATACACCAGGATAGGGGGTTTCGCTGACGAGAGTTAGTTAACTTGAAGTTCGGTGTGACCACCAGGAACCGGCTCGAGGAGGAGTTTCTTCTTAGTACCTCTCGTTGGTTTGCTGAGCCCTTATGCCGTTCTTCGCTGTCTAGATCTCTTTAATGATCTACCTATGACACGCTTCTAAATTTTGTGTGACCAGCAGGAACTGCCTTTGGATGAGCTTCTTCAGTTTCTCGTTTGTTTTTAGCAGGGCCTCTTGCCGGTCTTTGTCGCGTTGATGAGTAACGTAATCTACCTCGTTTTTCCAAAGTTATTTGATTTTATACTTCGTGACCCCACTGGGGGTAGGAGCAGGAGGGGGGGGCATGTGTGGACAGGCTGCATTTCGTTTTGTCTCCTTCTTCAACTGTTTTTCTCAGGCTGTCATTCAGCTAGCCCTGATAAGCTTCTGCCTTTAGGATGACGCTCCTCTAATTTCGCATATGCGGTGAAATTAAATACCAACTCTTAGGGGAAATCTTGCTGTTTTAACCCATGTTAGGGTTACGGGTCTGACCTGAGCTAATTAGAGTATTATGTGGTCTTGAGAGGCTGTTCAGCTTCTCTTCAAGCCGAGGAGCAAGAGGGAGAGAGGTTAAGTGGTCGTGCTATCCTTCCTCCACTGCTAGGACGCTGTGGTTACAGAGCAGTGGCTCATTTGTGAGGGTGAGTTATCAATTCCCTTACAGAATCCTTATGAAAATATAGGCAATTTTTTAAATTTTTAAATATTACTGTGTAACACGATTTTTGTATTTGTGTAGCAACTGTTTTTTTTTATATTTGCTTGTGTCTAGAATACATGATAAATCACCTTAATATATTTCATACTTCGCTTCTGTGACCAAGATAAGGATTGCTATATGAAATTAACATACAAAAATGGCATTTATTTATTATAGAATTACATGAGTCAGATATTTAAATTATTAGAAATGAAGAGTATTCCGTGATTTACGTTTATACTGTAAATTACTTTCACAAATCAGCCATCCAAATATATTCTCCCATAAGATTTTCATTATAAGATCCTTGAACGCGGCGTTCAAAGTCCAGTAGATCGTGTTGAAAGCGCTCGCCATGCTCCTCGGAGTACGCTCTCATGTTCTTCTTAAATTTATCAAAATGAGCGTCAAAAATATGGACTTTCAGAGACATTCTGCAACCCATCTTGCCATAGTTTCTCAGCAAGTTCTCAACAAGCACTACATAGCTTTCGGCTTTGTGTTTACTTAGGAAGGCCAGAATCACTGCGATAAAAATGTCGCATGCTGTCTTTTCCCTCCTAGTGAGCATCTCGGGAAACTCTTTGAATTGCTTGATCTTTTTTATTTCTGGACCGATGAAGACCCGGGCTTCCACCTTTCCCGCACAGAGCTTAGGAAAGAAATCTTGGAAATACTTGAAACTGCCTCCTTTTTATCTATAGTTCTGACAAATTGTTTCATAAGGCCTAATTGTAAGTGCAGAGAAGGAAACAGTACTTTTCGGTGGTCCAACAAAGGCTCATTTCTGACGTTGATTCTGTCCACACTAAACTTGATCCGTTGTGGCTAATCCCACTGATAATAATGTGCACGGTGTGCTGGCTGTCCCAAAGAGAAAGATAACAAGGAGACTTGGTAAATCTGCCTTGAAGATCCATCAAGAAGGCAACTATTATGAAGTCTCCATAACCTCTTAATCGTACACTTCATATTTCAGTGCATCTAACAAGATCTTGATACTGTTGTAATCCTCTTTGACCTGGACCGAGTGAACAGGAGATAGAGATGGTTACATGTTTTCATTAGGAGGCAACACTGCTTTGAGGCTCCTGGACGAGCTGTCAATGAAGAGGTTCCACTCGTTGGGGTTACGGGCGTTTCCTATTGTCTCAGACAGACGGGTCACATTTTGACAAAAGCAAACTTTCTTGACGTGTAAAATATCTTGAAATAACTGGTGACGCTTTCTTTGAGCTGATATTTGCACAATGTCATCCAACAAATACCTCTGCTTGAGTCTCGAAGTTAACCCTTTCCTTCCTTCTGATAAAACTTTGATCATGTTTATATATATCGTATTTTAAATACTTCAAATGACTCATGAATTAATATCAAGATTCTGTTTACGGATTCTAAGTACTAATTTTGACAGCTTTCGTTGGTCTCGTTCCTATAGTTTGCCTTTTGTGGTCTGCTGAATACTGCTCTTCAGTTCATTGGAAGTTTTGATGGGAAGGTGTTTGTTTGTGCTTGTCAGTAACAAAGGTAAGAAGTTATCTTTCTTCTTTTTTGGATGTTAGCTTACAAAATAAATTTACCCCTATAAGTTGAATGCAAATAATTATAATAATACAAATTATTTATGAATATGTAAGCTTAAAGATTATAATTAATGATGAAAATTTCGGTAATTAGGCTAGATTAGTGATATAAGGAGGCAGTCTGTTTTCTTAGGCTTATTTGCATAGCTTATTGAGGTAGCATCAAGGGAAAGTATAGACCTAAAATAAAAGTATTTTTGCAATTTTTTTTAACATGCTAGTTTTAGTTAGCTCTGTTTATATTCCCGCACATATGCACATACACGCACATACACAAACGTACATGCACTCACTAGATTTCTCTAATATCTGGAGATACAGTGTCAGATATTTAAGTTGAAACTGAAGTTTGTTCTAATTGATCTGATGATGATGTTGCATTAGCTTCGTTTCTTCAACGAACTTCAACATGTGATGTATCTCATATGTTAAATAAGAATAAAGTAGTACGTTGAAGAATAAAGGACCTTTACGTGGTTGCCACTAAATCAAGTGTTCAATTCTTGGATCCAACAAGCGATGACACCTCTTTCTTATTTCAAACATTTTGGGGATGATTCCATAATAGAAAATCTATTTTTTCAGACAAATCTTTATTCATTCCAAAGAACGGGCACATCTTTAGATGTCAATAAGAAAGGAATTCGCCAATTTTTAAGTATCTACATTCTTGCAGGACTTGTAAAAAGGCCTAGCTATCGAGATTATTGGTCTCTTTCAAATAGGAATGAAAAAATTGCAGAAACTCTCTCCTGACAGGTGTGAAAAATCTTACATTCACATAAATGATAATGACAAAATAAAGGCGTGTGAAGACTCTCAGTTCGAGTGGTTATTCGCGATTTGACCTTTATAGATGAAATAAGGAATAACTTTAAAAAAGGGAGCAAAAAGCGTACTATTTAGTGGATGAAATCATGATTCCTTTCAAAAATCGTAGTTCTTTAAAGCAGTATGTCAAAGGTAAGCTACAGAAATGGGGTATAAAGAATTTCGCTAGGGCGGGTGTCGCTGGTATTGTATACGATTCCGAAATTTATATAGGAAAGGAAACTGTAGTAAAGGATATATGCTTGGAAGTAAGGGGAAATATAGTAGTAAGGCTGTCAGAAGATTCATAAGAGAAACCGAACTCCCAACTCTTCATGGATAACTGCATGCCACTGACAAAATATGAACTGACAAAATATCTAAAAGGTTTTGGGATCATGGCAGAAGGAACTGTAAGGTATAATAGACTGAATAGTTGTTCTTTCAAAAGTGCTAAAGAGCTAAAAAAGAGGCTCATGTGATTATTAAATAAAATGCAATGAAAATATCTGCGCAGTGAAATGGTTTGATAGTAAATTTGTTCATTTAGTATCTTCGTATATTTGTAAAACTCCAGTTGGTCAAGTCAGACGTTGGTCAGTTGCCGAAAAGAAGCATATTGATGTAAACATTCCTGCAATGGTGAAAGAGTACATCTAATTCGTTAGAGGAGTAGATCTCAATTATATACTAGTGTAATTATATATATTTATTATCGGGGTAAAATGATATTATCTTAGAATATTTTACCATTTGTTGGAGATGTGCATTGTCAACGGCTGGCTTTTTTACCAACGCCACTGGGCTCAAAGAAAAGAAACTCTTTACAAAAAGCTGCAAGTTTACGAGATGAGATTGCAGAGGTATTTTCAAATGGAGATAACTTGAGGCAGTCCAAGAAAAGAGGAAGACCATCAAAGGAAAGCGCACAGCCGCAAAAGAGAAAATTCATATCAGCAAGACCAGTTGCAGATATCCGCTTCGATAGGACAGATCACTGGCCTTCCCCAATCGAAACTTCACAAAGATGCAAACACTGCATAAAGAAGTACAGTACAGTAAAATAAAATGTAACCTTCCACTGGCATGAATAAATGTACAAATTGTTTCATAGAGTATTACCATAAATAAAGTAGTGTCAAAGATTAAAATACATTCCTATGTCCTAATGCTATTTTTTTATTCACATCAAAATTTACATGTACGATTTATAATGATCAATTTTTTTGTCATCTCAAATCTTAAACTATTTTAATAAATCGCATTTTGTGAAAGATTTATTACAGCCTCTTTAACATCCACACAAATTATAAAAGTTTTTCTCAAATAATTAACAAATTCAGGAGTGAGAGAGGTAAATGCTCGGCATTGGACTTTGTCAGACCAAGATCTCAGGCATGGTCGTTGAGATCTTTTTGGTTGGGGTAGTATGGGTTTCTCCTTAGTTGCACCTCTGTAATCTGGAGCAATAACTTCATCCTCTTCTTTACTGCTTTTCATTTCTAAAAATTGCTGCTCTCGTTTTGGAGGAGTGGGTACGGGGAGCTTAGAACTGTGTGGCACTGGCGCAATAGATGACTGAAGGGCTGGATACATGATCACAAGCGCATTCTTTCCTTCTCGACGTTAGAAAGCATTCACCATGCAGAAGAAACAATTGCTTGAGTGGTCAGTTGGTTCCCTCCAAATTCGTGGGATTACGAATTTCATAGCTCTCCTTTTGCCTCTGTACCATCTTGTAAAATAAAATGAAAGCATAAGTATAAATATACAAATACTTTTCACTTAGTGTTATTGGAAATGTTAAAAAAAATCCGGTATCCAAATAAACAAAACACATTATATTTATGTATATATATTGCCCTCCAACATCTAAATAAACAAAACAAATTATATTTATATAAATATATCTTATTTCCAAGGTTCTTTTGCAGAACTCGCAGGTGAAATGAGGTGCCCAAGGATTGTCTTGATCTCCGACTGGCATGCCGGCCTCACACATGTTAGCAAATCTCTCTCCAGAATACTATTTTGCTCTTATCTTAATAAATTCGCCGCAGAAATAGCAAAATGCGTCTGTCGGATGCTTAAAACCTCTCGATGCCAAGTGTGACAGAATCTTCCATCAATGAGGAGTGACGATGTCTGCGCTGTAATAGCTAGAGTTAAACCGATCTATTGAGTAGATATTCTTGACATTTGTACAGTCATCTACGTTGCCAAAATGTTCTAGACATTCTTCAAACATATAAAATTTCTCTAAAGTTCGAGAAAGCTCTAGAGTTTATTTTTTACAAAATTAGACTTGTTGTGCAGGTCGCAACTTACAAAGTATAATGGAAATAATAGCTATTACTACTGAACTACTGCTTCTATCACTTTTTAAATAGAGTATATCATGTTTCTACGATAAATGATAAAAAAATAAACCTTGAAACTTTTTATATATTTTTACTATTTGCATAAAAATAATGTAATTTTCCATAATTTAAAAATTTAAAAATTCATTGTCTTAGCCACAAAAGCAGTTTGTGGATTAAAATTGACTTTTCATATAATAGAGTCACAAACAATTTGGAAATAACACTTTTAACCCAAAGATAAGACAAAAGTGAAATTTTGGCAGAGTAGCCCACTTTATGATAGCAACTAATTCGAAATTCACATCAAGTGTAAAATCAGCTGGATTACTGACTCATTATTTAGATAATACACAAGCCATAGTCTAACGATACACAAATGTACATAAAGTTTAATAGAAACTAGATATTGACTATTTGTAGGTAATTTTCAGGCCATATTCCAACGTCAAATCCACATAAAGTTTGATATCAGATGGATTATTAGCTATTTCTTGACCATCTCCACGCCTCATTTTTAAGAATGAACCCCAAAGAAATTCTCTCAATTTTAACCTTATAACATACCTCATTTTGTAAGCAATAAGAGAAGAAAAGAAAGATTTGCCATGATTTGCATAGATTCCAAATAGAGCAGCATTCAGGAAAATGATTCGACGAACGCGGAAGGAAATAAACAAAGTCTCTGACAGTCCTAATTCTATTTAAGAATTAGGAATATTCCAAGAAATTAAGGTAGACAAACCAAAAACAGAAAGAGAAGAAAGATATTGTTTATTTCACAATGGCGCTAGCATGATAGAATTATTAATTTTTGAAGAGAGAGACCTGGTTGAAACATTTAGCTACTTCTAATACTTGGTATGTTGATGGAACTATTGCGTGTGCTGCAAATCAATTTTATCAAGTTTACATCGTAATTGTGAAAAGGCATGGAGGTGTTCATCCGATACTATACGTACTCTTACCAAAAAAACAGTGCGACACCTACAAAGAATATTCAATATTATTAAATACATTGTTCTAAATGCAGAGCCAAGTGCAATCAATTGTGATTTTGAGCGAGCATGCATTTTGGCTCTGAAGGAATCGTTCACGAGGATGCTTTTTTCACTTGGCCCAAATGTGTTAAATAAAAAAATACCAGATGGGCTACATGATTTAGTTTAGTAATAATCCTGATTTTGATTTATTCGTTAAAATGGTCATTGTTCTGGCCTTTGCGCCAATAGAAAATTTAGATTGTTATGCGGACGCTTAGGAGCTGCTTTACCTGACCAGTTATCCAGATTCTTTAATTGGCTCGGGAATTATTACATTGCTCGTACTAATAGAAGATGAAATGGACAAAAAAGATCATTATTTCGTCAAGAGGTTATAAATGTCTGTCATCAGATTATTGGAAGGGTAGACAGAACAAATAATCATAATAAAGCAGCAAATAGGAGATTAAGATGGGAATTAGGAATGAATAAACCAACTATATGGAAAATTCATCCAGGCTCTCGGCCAAATTCAAAAGGACGAGACGAGTATATGGAAAAACTTGTGTCTGACCATGAACGTTCAGTGAAATTGTTAACATACAGAAAAGCAGACGATAGAATTTTAAGAATTATTTTGCAGTATGAAGAAGGAAAAACTTGTCTACGCAATGTTTTAAATTCTTGGCTACTTTTAGAATATATTATATTCAAGAATAGTTAAAAAGCATAAATATGAACCAAATATAAATAGTATTTAAAATCTTGGGATATTTTGTTTATCTTATTTTCTTCGCCAATTCAAATTAATTTTTCGCTAAATATTGATTGTTGCCAAAATATTTTATCATTTTTTTACTTTTGCACTGATATTTCCTTTGTTAGTATGTAACTCTCAAGTGTGTTCCTTATCTAAACATATACAAAAGAGTCTAAGTTGTACTTTATAAAAAATAAACGAATTTAAATAATGGTTGTTTTTTTATAAATTACAGCATTAGTTATAATACAAAACTTAATAATTATATTTGCGCTAAAATGTTACAGCGTTATATTCGCGATTAAATAATCAAACGCTGAAATGACTTGGCACTCAAATGTCTCGGCGCAGAAAAGACAACCTGCGTTGAAATGTCTTTGCGCTGAAATGGCAAGGCGCTAGAAAGGCGGCGCTGAACTGGTGGTGCTGAAACAGTGGTAAAAAAACGGGCGGCGCTGAACTGCACCTAACTCGGGGTTGTATGACCTCACACTCACTGGACATACACAAAGACCATCACAGTTTGTGGAACTCAGACTTTATCATACGTTGAACATTGCATGGTTTGTAGGAAAACCACCGTTCTTCCGGGCGTTGTAAAACTGGTACTGGCATAAGTTCTTTTCATCTCAGAAGAACCAGTTCTTTCCCTGTTCAACAGAATGCTTCAGCTTATTTAGGAGCTTCTTTGCCTCCGTAAAGCGGTTCTCTTCAGACTTAGCTGTCAGAATTTGTCCCTTACGCCTCTTGTACAAGTGGCAGCGAAGTTCATACTCATTCAGAGTCAGCTTCATGGTGGTGACTCTAAGGCCCATCTGTCTCGCCAAAGCCAGGATTTCCTTGCTCGGGTCTTTAATCTCATTGTATTGCCTTTTGGATCAATTTCAGCGTAGGGACGCATTCAGAACACCTTTAGGGCCGTTTTTGATGGCCACGGTTTCTTAGTCTACATTGCAAATGTCTATCTCACGTCTTACAGCATTTAAAATCTTCATAGAGCATTGAGATTCCAGCATGAAGTCGCCATTTTGATAATCGGGGTGAATCATTATGATGAAGATAAATTTTTTCAATATTTAGATGGCTTCCTATCTTCCATGTTAAATAACTTTGTCTCCCCTATTTCTTTACTTTGAATACTCTCTAATTACATTTAATGTTCAGCGATACATCAACATGTTCCTAAACAAGGTCTTCTAACCAGAATGTCGCGGGCTCACATATTCTGATTTATGACCTTAAGACCTTCAAAACTTAATATAATTATCAGAATAACCTTGGTAGGACCTTGCCAATTCTATCATTCAAAGGATAATGTGAAACAACATAAGGGTTACAATTATAGTTAGAATCGGCCGAATAGTTATGATGTTATAGCCAAAAAATATAACTCCTGGGCTAACCTTGGGAGAACCTTAGCAACTATATCTTTCAAAAGTGAATGTAAAACAACATAAAGGTTTTAAATTTCGTTAAAATCGGCCGAATAGTTATGATTTTATTGCCAAAATAAAATAATTCGTGGGCTAAACTGGGGAGGCCTTTGGCAATTTTATCATTCAAAAGAGAATCTAAAAAACATAAGAGTTTCAAATTTCGTTATAATTCCTGGATAGTTACAATGTTATTACAAAAATAATAAAAAGCAAAACTTTGACCGACCAACCGAACGACCGAAAAACAGAACGACCGTCATAGTAAGATGTTAGTGTTCAGTTTTTTGGAGAATGTTCTCATCTGCCTGACTCCTCTGACTTACCTTTTTCCTTTATCTTCAATCTATTAGATCATTTGCTTTTAGATAGTTCCTCATAATAAATCCTCTTAGCTTAAATATAGTTGTTTTGTCTTTCGACTTCTAACTTTTTCTGGGTCTACTGAGATGAACAACTGAGAGTTACTTGGTGTGGGTGGGCTTCTTTTCAATGTGTAGCTTAGATAAATATCAATAGTGCGGAGGATCTTTGCGAATATTTTCTATATTTTTCTCCAATATCCCCTTGTTTCACTAGCGCTTTGAGCTTCCGACCTGTACCCTTAAAACGGCTCGGTCATCCTGAGAAGCGTTTTCTTGCGTCTAAATCGCCTAGTATCATATTACCATTCTTCTCTACTGAACGAAGAGGCTATTTTTTCTTTTTAAATAACTTCTTTTCTATTTTATTGATTCTTGCGCTATTATACGTGTCGCTCGGGCATTTGTAACAAATATTTTGTCTTTTTTGGAGTATTATCTGGTTGTTTTTAAGTGTGACGCAAGTAATTCAAGTGAGAAGGGTCAAATCTTCACTCTCTCTCTTTCCTTGGCTGATTTTAAGGTTCCTCTTATCGTGCCCTTTAAATATGGCATTCATTAAATGTGTTTATTCTATGTTTAAGATCTTTTCTTTAAACATATTCACTCCTTTTGCTTTTATTCTTGCCCAAAAGTAGGCTCTCTCAATCTCATTTTTCAGTTAAAGGAACGTGAGCCTCAATATTCTGGATTGGATCTTGTCTCTAATGTGATCCTTCTTATTGCTATCTCTTCGTTTTGTGAATGCAATCAGTAAACAACTGCATCTCCAATATTACAATGAGATTTGTGGAATAATAGAGGAGCCTCTCGTGTATCATCTCTAGCAAACCATATAACTTGCTGTTTATTTGGTTTCTTCGAACCCCGAAAGACGCGCAATGGGTCTCGTTTGGACGTTTCCATAATGAAGATATAGGGATTGAACTGGCCTATTCTCGCGGTAGTTGCGCCAAAACTCTTTTACTCATGTTTAGGAAAGAGCTCCGTGAAGACTTTGTTTTCCAAATCATCCCCATTTAAAGAGTTAAAGAGGTGAGAACAAAGTTCTTTTCTGTAGTCAATCTTGGAAATTCATTGCCTGTTCAATCTGCAGAAGTACAAATTATCGCTCAAATATACATTTAATCGTAGATCATGCAAGGAAGGCCGAATCAAGCAAAATTTCATAAAAAATTACTTTCTCCTCATAAATATCGAAAAAACAATTTATTTAAAAAATAATGAGAGAATACGATAATACAAATAAAAGGATAAATTTTCAAAATTAAATTTTACTTCGAATTACAAAACTCCTAAAAGATGAATGAGAAAAGCATCTCAAATCATCCGAGATTCCTATAGGAAAATAACTGTCAAATGATATTACAAAAAAGCAAAACTTTGTTTAAACTTTTTTATAAAGTCAAAAACTAAAAGTGAGAATCATATTGTATATCAATTTAATGTTCAGGTAATAACTTACCTGGTGATATATTAGATATACTACTACCATCTTACAAACAAGAGCACAACAGCATCGATTTAAAACCCATCAAAATACACATGCACCTTAAAATAATACAACAATAGTCTAAAATAGGATATAAACTATATTAAAAAATTTCAATATCAATTACAAATCTAATGATAAACAAAACCTTAAGTTAGTCAAAGCCGTTCTAATTAATTTCGAGCCACCATTTTTACATTGAATCCTATGTTTCATGCAAAATCCTGAAAAATATTGATGATCTGGGTAGACATAGAAATATATACATTCTGAGCTTTGTAGACAGTATTGTATGTCGATTAACCACAAAGAAAGCAAATGAATCTTAAATATGCTTCATGATAAAACAAAGTAAAGTCCTCGTGCTTGAGTCTAAGTACATAGAACTTCTAGGAAAGAACTCGAGATGAACAAAAGTACTCATTCGAAACATTCATAAATTGATCATTTGGGTTGATCTCGAGTAAAATAAAAAACATATGATTAATTAGTGTCGTAGAATGGACTCCCAACGATATACTATATATCATTATTCGTTGAGGGAACTTCCTTAATTATCTTTAGAGTGCGTTAATGTCTGGCGGCCGATATTATGTATCTTCGATATGCTTAAGAAGTGGAACTGAGCTCAAGGATAATAATATTGCTATCATTAATAAAATAGAGTTTTATTAATAATAACTATCAACAAACACAAGGCGGAAAATATTGACATAAACAGAGAATGGAAAGGGTCGTGGGGGCTCGGGCTAATCCAAGGATTTAAATGATTTAAAAAGGTAAAACAAATATAGAGTTAAAGAGATGGGATGGTTCGCTAAACCATTTAAAGCACAGGATAGAATTGACAAAAGGGTTAAGTACTCAAAGGTGACGTTTGGCTTACGTAACTTAACACTAGTGGTGCAGTGGAAGGTGGCTTGAAGGAATTTTTGGTCCGCTGGTGAGTTCCAGCTGAAGGGGGGGAATAAAAGGATCCTGACGTGGCGTCTTGGGAAGGAGAACCGTTTCTCGACGAACGGCTTGAAGAACAATGGCTGTTCTACGTTGTTCTCTTCTGAACAAAGGGGGGGTGAGAACCGTCTCTTTTCTACGGGCTCAAGAACAATGGCTGTTCTAATGCTGTTCTCCTCTGAACAACAAGTGGGAAGGGTGAGAACCGTTTCTTGTCAACGGGCCTCGAACGAACAATGGCTGTTCTACGTTGTTCTCTTCCTGAACAACGAGGGGGAAGCCTTGAGGACTTGACGTCATGAAAGGCTCGAACCTTTGGCACTCGAGGGATATTGTCCTCCTTCTGGACAAGGGATGGTGAATCTCGAGGTCGAGGTCCCTTGGCGCACAAAGGGAGAGAGGGTCGTGGTGATGTTTCGCGACGAAAATCTGGATTTCCAATCTGATCTTAGTGGTAAAGTTTCCATATAAATAGCCAGGAGACTCCCTTGGCGTGGGGGACAATGGAGTTGGAGCTTCGAGGGAATGCACAGCCGAGCCTGCGAACAATGCCTTATCTGCCCATAAGCCTAACTCAATCTGGCGAGGTCGGCGTATGGGGGCGAACGGGGGTGACGGTAACCTCCTTGTTTAAACATTGACATCCGGTAACTGTGATAAGGCGCCAAGCTTCGAATCGAAGATGCACGTGGGCAACATCGTGGTTTTAATTAATATGTGATAGAAGTTGAAATTAACGCAGCTATAACTCGTTCTATCACACCCCTCCATTCCGGGGGAAGTTGTCACTTCGAAAAAAAAAGAGAGAAGGGACAACGATAGAGCTCCGTTGTGGGGAACTCGTTTTCTTGTACCAACCGTACCTTTCTGCACCTAACTAGTATTACCTCAATACATATGATTATTTTGATCTTTAGATTACAGGGGAAAATAACCTTTAATACAACTTAATCAAAGAAAAAAAAGGGCATAGAACAATGAAATGATATAAAATTAGTACATACGGGACAAAATTATTTATACGTAAATTAATGGGTACAAATATATATACATACAAAAAATTAGACATTGAGCGTTACAAAAGTCAGACATATACCTTAATTAATTATATTACAAGAGAATCTTAATTTAAGTCGTACAAGACGGTATATACCTACATGGAGATACTAATCCTATGAATACACTTACTCTACGCTATTCGGTAACGCATTCATACTGACAGCGTCGGCGACCTGATTATCGGAACCTTTTATATAATTTATTTTAAACTGATACTCTTGCAAGAGTAAACTCCAGCGCTTGATGCGGCCGTTTGAGTGTTTTACATTCCTAATATAGGCTAACGGACGGTGGTCGGTTCCTATCTGAAATTCTTTACCTATCAAGTACATCTTGAATTTGTCTATGACCCAGATAATTGATAGAGCTTCCTTTTCCATAGTGGCATATCTCTTTTTGGGTAATAATAATTGACGACTAGCATATGCAACTGGATGACTCGTTCTGTCATCCTCGTATTGAAGGGGTACACCTCCAATGCCCTCGTTGGACGCGTCTGTCTTAATCCCAAAGGATTTTCCCGGGTTGGCAATTTTAAAATGGGGGCAGAAATGAACTTACTCTTGAGCTGATTAAAATGGGAAATAGCGACATCATTCCAACGTAAACGATCGGGGGAATTATTTTTATGAAGGGGGCTGAGGGGGGCCAAAATTGCAGCGATATTCGGAACAAATCGCTGATAGGGAGAAACTGATCCTAGGAACGATCTTAATTGCTTCTTTGTAATCGGGAGGGGCATGTCGGCGATTGCCTTGATTTTGTTCTCTTGGAGACCTAACTTGCTTTGTCCTATTTTGAAACCCAAATATGTTATGGGGTCGTGGGCAAAATGGCATTTGCGGGGGCCAATGGTGAGGCCATTTTAGCGCAGTCGCTCGAAAAGAACTAAAAGGGTGGTTAAATGGTGACTCCATTTAAATAGTTTTTGTAGCTGACTTTTCTGAAGTGGTGTCAGCTTTGCGTCACTATCCAGGTCAGAGGGTTCCAAAGACTCGCCTGGTAGGGAAGGAGGAGGGTAATCGGCATCAGGTTGGGTGCACACTGTCTGGATTACATTAAGGGACTCCGCTGGGTAATCTTCTTCAAGCGCCGATGTTTCGTCCAGTTCTACGAAGGTATATCCATGGGCGCGTAGGTGGTTCTTTTTTTCTTGGGGTCCACGGACAGTCTCCGTGTCCTTGTTTTGGGCCTTATCGCCTAAGGGTGTTAGTGATTCACACTTCTTTTGTGCCGTCCTAAAGTCCTGTTTAGGGGTCTCCGAAAAATCGGAGGGTATCGGGGTTCTGATGGGGACGGGCTCCTGGACTTCTTTCTTAGCTCGGCCTCGAGGAAGGGCGTCCTGAGACACAGGGTCGGAACTTACTTGGGGGCTCTGTCCTATAAGTATGGAACAGAATTGTGAGGGTGCTGGAATGACTTCAGCCCAGCCATCATAATATTGACACTGCAGGTAACATCTAACGACAGGGAATTGGTTCGCCCGCCCAAGGTAGTCATGTACCACCGCAAATTTTTCGTGGTTAGGGTCCACTGGGGGGAGGAGTTCGTCGGACACGATGAAACACGTACATCCTGTGTCCCTGACGAGAGTCGATACTCGGCAACCGTTCACGCTGCCCTCCTCAAATTTCAAAGTTCCCGATGAACTTTTATCAAAAACAAAATTTACCTGGTGGCCTGACGGAGGGGGAGAAGTTTCTGCTTGGGTCTGCACCACCGGGGGAGCCGGGGGTGCATTAATCTGGTGAACTTGGTGGGCTGGTCCGCTTTTAAGCCTAGAATTTTTGGGGCAATTCCAGCTCATGTGGTTTTCTACACCACAGGTGAAGCATATGATTGGTCGCTTCGGGAAGAGAGATGGAGGAGAAATCTTAACGGGAGGTTTGGAGTCCTGTTGTTGGTTTTGGGGAAAGAAGTTTTGGGGTTTTACGGGGCTCGGAAACTTCGTCGATTTTCCTTCAAAGTGGCGCGAATCCTTCCTTCTTTCCTTGTAAGGGGATTGCTGAGAAGTTCGATTCTCCTTTGGGTATAAATTATGGCTTGCGGCATAGACATCCGCTTCTTCGGTACATTCTTTAAAGGTCTGGCACTGACGATCCTTGACGAACGCGCGGATCTCCGTCGAAAGAGACGCCAAAAATTGATCTCGCAACACGAAGTCTGTTAAGGACTCGTAGTTCGGACCAACCTTTGAGGATTCTAACCAAAATTTAAAATTCCTCTGAAGAATGAATCCGAATTGACGAAACGTCTGTCCGAGTTTAATACGACCTCCTCGAAATTCTTGGCGGTAGAAATCGGGAGTCATATTATGAGCGGCAAATAACTCAGCTTTTAAGGTGCTGTAGTTAATTGTACACTCAGATGGTAAAGATATAAAAATTACGCACAACTTGCAATTTAACAGGGGAAGTAATCTGGCTACACCTTCAGCCTCCAGATCCATGTTATTGATTTCGAGGATCTTTTCGAAGTTGGCTAAAAATGCTCCAAAATCCTCTCCATCCTTAAAATTGGGGAGCTTTAGTGAGAGATTGGGGGGAGGCTTCGGAACGGGAACTGGCGGACTGTATCTCTGCTTCAACACGAGCTAATTCAATCTGATGGTAAAGCTCAGCTTATCTTATCCGTTTCTCTCTTCTCTTTCTTCTCGTTGGATTTCTCTTTCTCGTTCTTCTCGTTGGATTTTTCTTTCTTCTCGTTGGATTTCTTTTTCCCTTTCTCTTTCTTCTCTTTGGATTTCTCTTTCTCGTTCTTCTCGTTGTATTTCTCTCTCTCGTTCTTTTTCTTCACGCTCTTTTCTTTGCTCCTTAGAATGTACTCAATTAGTTCTTTTCCGGAGAGTCCCAAGGATTCTCCTTGCGCTTTAAAGATTTCGAACTGAGTCATCTTTGCACTTGGGGGCGCACTAGTCAACCAACTAAAATTCCTTGCAACAAGAATTATGCCTCTATAGAATTAGCCTATCTAAATATGGGCACTGACCTATTCGTACTTGGTTTCTTACTCTAAATAACCACTGACTAAAATCACACAAAAAAACACACAAACAAATTATTATAACAGTTCCTTGAGCTACTCCAGGTCTTAAGTTTCAAAAACAAGGGGATAGCAATCGTTAAAACAAAAGGGAACTACTATATTCTATTATTATAACGAATAACACTATGCTTTACTCGAATGAGACCAGTGTTTGCAAAGATATAGCGTTAAACCTTACACACCTGATACCAAATTTAAATAGTATATATATATATATATATATGTCGTAGAATGGACTCCAGACGATATAACATATATCACTATTCGTTAGGGGAACTTCCTTAATTATCTTTAGAGTGCGTTAATGTCTGGCGGCCGATATTATGTATCTTCGATATGCTTAAGAAGTGGAACTGAGCTCAAGGAAAATAATATTGCTATCATTAATAAAATAGAGTTTTATTAATAATAACTATCAACAAACACAAGACGGAAAATATTGACATAAACAGAGAATGGAAAGGGTCGTGGGGGCTCGGGCTAATCCGAGGATTTACAGGATTTAAAAAGGTAAAACAAATATAGAGTTAAAGAGATGGGATGGTTCGATAAACCATTTAAAGCACAGGATAGAATTTACAAAAGGGTTAAGTACTCAAAGGTGACGTTTGGCTTACGTAACTTTACATTATGTAGTGGTGCAGTGGAAGGTGGCTTGAAGGAATTTTCGGTCCGCTGGTGAGTTCCAGCCGAAGGGATGGAATAAAAGGATCCTGACGTGGCGTCTTGGGAAGGAGAACCGTTTCTCGACGAACGGCTTGAAGAACAATGGCTGTTCTACGTTGTTCTCTTCTGAACAACAAGGAGGGAGAGAACCGTCTTTTGTCTACGGGCTCAAGAACAATGGCTGTTCTAATGCTGTTCTCCTCTGAACAACAAGGGGGGAGGGTGAGAACCGTTTCTTGTCAACGGGCCTCGAACGAACAATGGCTGTTCTACGTTGTTCTCCTCTGAACAACAAGGGGGAAGGGTGAGAACCGTTTCTTGGCGAAGGCCTCAAAAGAACAATGGCTGTTCTACGTTGTTCTCTTCCTGAACAACAAGGGGGAAGCCTTTTGAGGACTTGACGTCACGAAAGGCTCGAACCTTTGGCACTTAAGGGATATTGTCCTCTTTCTGGACAAGTGATGGTGAATCTCGAGGTCGAGGTCCCTTGGCACACAAAGGGAGAGGGGGTCGTGGTGATGTTTCGCGACGAAAATCTGGATTTCCAATCTGATCTTAGTGGTAAAGTTTCCATATAAATAGCCAGGTCACTCCCTTTGCGTGGGGGACAATGGAGTGGGAGCTTCGAGGGAATGCACAGCCGAGCCTGTGAACAATGCCTTATCTGCCCATAAGCTTAACTCATTCTGGCGAGGTCGGCGTATGGGGGTGAACGGGGGTGACGGTAACCTCCTTGTTTAAACATTGACATCCGGTAACTGTGATAAGGCGCCAAGCTTCGAATCGAAGATGCACGTGGGCAACATCGTGGTTTTAATTAATATGTGATAGAAGTTGAAATTAACGCACCTTCAACTCGTTCTATCACAATTAGTAGAAATTTATTGCAAAAATACAATCTGTGTAATTTCTTCTTAAATCTATTTTTAACATTAAAAAAAACAAAATGATAAATTTATCTATGAAATTTCTTAAAAATATATATAATTATTTCTAAATACTCGTACTATGGAAAGAGTACATCAGACATTTATATCAAGATTAATAAAATAATCGAACTGAATGGAATTGTATAACTAGTCTTGTACTAATTTCCTTTTGAATAGAGTTACTCTACTGTTTTACTGGTCCTATATTCTTCTACTGGTCTTTACCTGATTTTCGTTGAAATATATCCTACTATGTCCCTTGTGAATGGTTATCTACTACCCTTCTATTGTTTATTACCAGAATTCAACTAGTTATCTTCAGGAGAGTTTTTGTGCTTCTTTGAAGACTATTCTGAAATAAGAATAGTCTTCAGAGGAGCACGAAAACTCTCCTGAATTTTAGCTGGATTCTAAATTACTTTACCTCCTTCTTTGAACAACTCTTCTAAAGCGTTTCTTGTGCATTTAACCTATCCCTTACATTCACCACTTTCTATAGTGAACCTTTTCGACTAATACCTCCATCATCATTCGTCCTTATCATGAAGCCCCTTTCTTTCAATGAGAAAAATATATATATATATATATATATATATATATATATATATATATCTAAATCAAATGTCCTGCAAGAAAAATAAAAAAGGGGCTTCCAAGTACTTTCGAACTTTATTCAGTTCAATCTTGAGAATGAACTGAATAAAGTTCGAAAGTACTTGGAAGCACCTTTTCATTTTTCTTGCTGGACATTACATTCATTGCAAACCTCACGTGAGTTATTAATTTCATATATATATATATATATATATATATATATATATATATATATATATATATATATATGGAGGAATCAATAGAACGAGGAGAAGCAGACGCTATTTTATTGTTAGACCGTCAACCGTTACGCTCCACATGAGCCAAGACTTTACCCAGTTCCCCCTTTTTTCCCGATGACGAAAGACCCTTAGATGTCGCTCGCAAAGAAGGATATCGGTCAGCAGATTTCGGAGTCCGTTAATATAAACATAGGAGGGTGCGAGAGCTTTTATAATGAGAGCCTTTAGAATGAAAATCTTCTGAGTCCTGGCATCAATTTGCTTACTTCACTATTTGCAGAGCCTGATTTATTATTAAAATATTAAATGGCCAAAAATAATAGAAAATTGTATCAGAATGGGGGAAATTACCCCAGTGGTGCCAGACCTTATTTCTTATGTAGATTGTGTAAGGATCAAGTTGGCGAGGACTTCATTTGTTGCGATAAGTGCGATGTTTGGTTTCATTCCAGATGTCAAAAATTCCCCAAAAGTGAATTAAAAACTTTAACAAAGAAAAATGTAAGATGGTATTACGGCCAGTGGGAAAAGGCGGACGATAAGTTGTCCGTTTCTTCCGGTGCCTCAGATGGTAATGACTTGATTTCCAATCTGTTAAAACAATCGCAAGCGCAGACTAAACAAATTTAGTTACTAAGAAATGAAAAAAAATTTAAAAGAAAATCTGCTTTTTCTAAAAGAAAATTTACTCACTAAATATGAAGTAGAAAGAATGATTTTTGACGATAATGAGAGAAAGAGAAGGAAAGAAAAATTAATTTTCTATGGCATTCCGGAAAGTAATAACGACTCCGTAGAGAATCGTGTCGAACATATCGGAAAAATAAATGAAATATTAACCAATGCTTTTGATAAACGAGTAGTGTAGAGCTCAACAGGGCAATTTGCATCTGACTAGATTCGAAAGTTATTAAAGGTGCTAAAAGAACTGAAATTGCTAGAACAACACCAAGATTATTGAGAGTAAAGTGTGGAAGTGTGGACTTAAAGAGGAAGATATTGAAAAGCGCAAAGGTATTGAGAAATCATAGTACGAGGGGCGGTCAATATGTTTTGCGAATCGGTAGGGCAAAACAGAGGAAGGGTGATGGCTGTTTGTGGGGGTGTTAGAACAAGTTAGGACAAGTCAAGACCTGCAGCCGCACGCTCCTGACTCGTCTATTTAAGAAGCAGTAGCTGATCGCAGATGGTCAGTCACAAATCTTTTAACAATGGAGAAGGTTGAGCACCGCGCAGTGATCATATTTTTGACCAAGGAACGCAAGAAGTCAGAAGAGATCCATGAACGCATGGTTGCAGTGTACACAAACACTGCCCCTTCCTATGCAACCATTGCTCTCTGGAATAGGGAGTTCCGCCATGGTTGTGAGTCCCTTGAAGATGACATCCGTCCAAGACGCCCGTCGGACGTGACTAACGAGGACAATGTGGCCCATGTGGAGAGAATGATCCTCGAAAATCAACGGGTGAAGGTTGAAGAAATCGCCCAAGGTATCTGCCCGTTGGGTCCTTGGAAACCTCACGCCCCATGATAGACTTCAACGTCATCAAAGTTTGGAGGAGCTGCTGCTATTGTACACCTAAAACCCAGCGGGATTCGAGTCACGCATAGTGACAGGTGATGAAACGTGGGTCCATCACTGGGATCCCGAGACCAAGCTCGAAAGCATGGCCTGGAAGCACAGGGTCTCTCCGACCCACATGAAGTTCTGGACCCAACTATCTGCCGGGAAGATCATGGCCATTATCTTCTAGGATTCTTAGGGAGTGATGATGGTGGACTATGCGCCTCGTGGAAGGATAATTAAAGGTCAATATTACGCCGAGGAACTGGCTGGGTTGAAGAAGTGCAGCCGTCAGAAGCGGCGCGGCAAGTTGACACGCGGTGTTCTGCTCCTCCACGACAATGCCCGGGTCAACAAGGCCAGATTTGCACAAGCTTCCCCGCGCGAGTGCTGATTTGAGGAGCTTAACCATTCCCCCTACAGTCCAGATCTGGTCCCTAGGGACTACCTTTTATTTCGCCAGCTCAAGGCTGCACTGTCTGGACGCCGTTTTGGGGACGATGAAGATGTTCAACTCGCCGTCCAAAGCTGGATTGAACAGCAGTCGGGTGATTTCTCGTTGTGGGGAATTCAAAGCATCAGGGACAATTGGCGCAAGTGCATTGAAGTCGAGGGTAGTTATATTGAAAAATAATAAAACACTTTTCCTCATATCTCGTTTCCTTATATCCGAATTGCAAAACTTATTCACCGCCCCTTGTATATATAAAGATATTTATATCAAGCCGGATCTGATCCCTGCACAAAGAGATAAAAAATAACAAACTTCGAGATGAATTGAAGGAAAAAGGTTGACTGATCTGCATGGTATTTATATAATTGAGAATGATGAAATAGTGGCATTTCAGGCCGGGGTATCAAGTGACGAATAACGTCTGAGGAATGTAAATAACGCCTTTAGTAACGTAACTAATAGTATTAATTTAATTAATGAAAACAAAATTAATCTAATTAATAATACTAGTAGTAATTTAATTAATTTGTAATTTAAGTAATAATGTGAGTAGTTTTAGTCATTTAAAAAATTGTAAATTAAACGAAAACAAGAACAATATTGAAAACCCGAACATGAACTTGAACAAACCTGATAAAGAGTTTGTTTGCAATAGAGTTTCATAAGATTACAGTGTTTTATACAAATGTAGAAAGTATATTAAATAAGTGGCCGAAATTTACAACTATAATAAGCATTGCGAAGCCTGATCTAATTGAGATTGTGGAAAAGTGGCTTTAAGATGAAAGTACCAGTAGTAATTATGCAAGCAATGAATGAATTCCTCAATATATGTGGTTCTAAATTATTTAGAAAGGATAATGTAGATTTAAGAAGTGGCATTATAGTTTATATAAGAGATTTCTTAGTGGCAAATATCGCAACAAATATAGAGACTGATTTGGGGGAAAATTTATCATTGGAATTATCTTATAATTCAAAAAGGTTCCTTATTTCTTTTATTTATAGGAAAGGTACATGTAGTGCAAACAACAATAATAAAATTATACAATTTATTAATCAGGCGAAGATTACATATGAAAATATCCTAATCGTTGCAGATTTTAACTTACCCAATATTAATTGGAAAACCGATGAAATTGTAAACAATATCCACCCATTTGCCATTGAATTCTTAAATGGTATATAAGAAAATACGCTATATCAGCATATTAATGAACCGACACGTCACCGCAGGAGAACGTCCTAAGTGTGCTGGATTTGGTTATTTCATAAAATGTTAGTGATATTAGTGAAATGCATTATGAGAGCCCCCTGGGGATGAGTGATCATTGTATCTTGTTTTTTGATTATAAACTGAGTATATCTTATAAGAGCAGCAATACACTTATAAAATACTACTATAGTAAAATGAACATTGAATTAGTGAAATCAAATCTCAGAGAATTGCAGTAGTTTGGAAATTGTAATATGAATAGTGCAAATGATATGCATGATAATTTCCTGGAAAATATTGGAAAGGAAGTAGATATAGCAGTAACTAAAAGGTTTTTGACCCTTAATGGAATAAAGAAAAACACATGGTTTAATAGAAAAGCTAGGAAATTGATGAGAGATAAAGATTGTGCCTTCAAATGATATAGAAAGAACAAGTCATTCATAAATCAACAAAACTATATCAAAGACAGAGATAAGTCTAAAATAGGGAATAGAAAAATAAAAAGTGCGGTGAAGATAAACTGACACAAGATATTAAGCATAATTAAAAATGTTTCTATAGATATGTAAATAACAAAAACAATATTAGAACTCCAATTTCTATGCCAGTGGATAACACTAGTGGAAGACAGGTCTCCGGAGAGCGACGTAGATAATGCTAAACTGTTGAACAAGTATTTCAACAGTGTGTTTACTGTTGAAAATGAGAAAGATGTGATTTACTTTCAGCGGGCCAACCTTATGTTTGGTGAAAGTAGTAACTCTGAAAACGATATGGGGCGGGAATTGTACGTGGATATATTGTCAGATGAAGAGGTATTTAAAGAACTGTACGCTTGCAATACAAATAAGTCACCGGGCCCAGATGGATTACATCCGGCAATCCTTAAAGAAGCTGCAACAGAACTAACCAAACCAATTGCTGCCTTATTTAACTAGTCATTGAGTAGTTTGAGAGTATCTGTTAGTTGGAAAGAAGCGAATGTTACCCATATATAAAAAAGGAAGTCACTCTGATCTGGGTAATTATAGACCTGTGCCATTAACATCGCAACTATGTAAACTGCTTGAAAATTGATTAAAAGAAGAATTGTTAGATTTGTAGAGGAATTCGGTGTTCTTTCATATTATCAACATAGCTTTACTAAGGGTAGAAGCTGCTTGACCAATTTTTAAGAAACCATGAATGATTGGACAATATATAATGACATTGATCAACCATTTGCTGCAATATACTTGAATTTCAAAAAGGCCTTTGACTCTTTTCTAGATGCTAGACTTAGTAATCTGCTTAGGAATGTCGGAATTTCAGGAAAGCTGTTGTGATGGATTAAAGATTTTCTGAATGGAAGGAAACAAAGGGTATGTGTTAATGGGGCAGTCAGTGGCTGGCTACCATTCATTAGTGGAGTGCCTTAAGGGAGTGTTTTAAGACCGATATTATTTTTGTTATATAGAAATGATTTGCCAAATGAAATTGAAACCAAATGTAGTATTTTTGCTGACGACACCAAAGTGTATAATTATGCCAGTAATCAGCAAGATAGCGAAGTTCTACAAAAGTGAGTTGGATAGATTATGTTCCTGGTACTAGGAGAGATTGCTCTTTTTTAATGAAAAAAAGTATATAGTAATGCATTTTGGAAAGAATAATGCTAATTCTGATTATATTATGAATGAGGGAGTATTAAGTAAATCAACTAGTGAAAAAGACCTGGGCATCACTATATAATCAGATATGAAATGCGAAGAACATATTAAAAAAATCACTGGGCAGACCTATGGTATTCTAAATGTAATTGGTAGGACCTTTGAAACTCTGGATGAAGTAAAATTTACTAATCTTTACAAAACTCTCGTTAGACCAATCTTGGAATATAATAGCCAGCTCTGGTCCTCGTAATTACAAAAGAATATTCGTAAAATAGAGAAAGTACAAGAAGTGGCAACAAAACTGGTGCCCAGCATCAAACACCATAATTATCAAGATAGACTAAGGAGATTAGATTTATTCTTCTAATCATATAGAAGATATAGGGAACAATTAATAGAAACTTTCAAAACTTTGAATATATACGATAAGATTGATGCAGCTAAATTCTTCCAAAGAAGTGAAACCGACAATTTGAGAGGTAATGACCTTAAACTGTTTGTGAAAATAATGCAACACTACTATCAGAGCAAACTTTTTTGTAATAGAGTTGTCTCAAAATGGAACAAACTACCCAATTCTGTGATCAACAGTGAGAACATCAATATGTTAAAAATTAAGTTGGATAAATCCACTATAGTGGAATTGTACATTCCGACTTAATATACATGGTAAGTTTAAGGCCCTGTCGGCAGAAAATCTATCAGAGGTTCACTGTCCCCTCCGATTGCTTATGTCTATTTTCGCCAAATAGACGAAATTTAACTTCCCCGTGCGTAAACCATATGGGGCGAAGTGTCACAGCGTTAAAAGTTTAGGCCCTAGGAGAGAGGCTTAACTATGGGCTAGTGAGGGTTCGCCACTGCTAAACTCCCTCGTCTCCCCTGCCCCCAGGGGATAATGGACGTATATATAGTTCGATCTTAAGAAATTAGAAGAGAATCCGCGTAGTTATCAAGGGAAGAAGACGAGTCCCTGAATCAAACAGGGAATCAAGAAGATAGTTGGAACCGAGCGGAACCTTTGCTCCCTAGGCCGTTCCTTTTGTCGCTTAGGAGAGCAGACCAGTGGTATCGAGACTAACTCTCATACCATTCTCGTCCAGAGAAAATCCCTTATCTCAGTTATCTGAAAAAAAACAGTAATAGCTCTTAAAATTAAGGAATACCAACGTAAATTCCCATTCGAGAAAAGATTCACCTCTTGGTTGTCTAATCATTGAGAAGCTCGAATTTGTAACACAGGGATCCGAATAACTTCCATTCATCCAAGATCCCCTCACTTACATCTTCAAGTGGATAAGCCTTGCCACGACCCTCCACCATCCAGTGAGAAACATCAGCTGTTTTTCCCGAATAGCCTCGCCATGCGCCTCCACTCCTCGACTAAAAGCATTAGCTGTTTTCCCAACCCTCCTCACGTCAGTGAGGTGGTCTTCAGTACAACTCGCACCAAATCACCTCAACAAAAAGGATCACTTTCAAGGTCACCAAACTGTCGACTACCTCTGAGGTAAAGGTAAAACAAATCCAAAACCTATTAATTTTTTTGTAATTTCCCATATCGTCCGAAATTGTATTTAAAGATTTAAAATTTCATTCTTTAATGAAATTTAAAGTATATTTTTGTCTGAGTTGTTTAATTAGATCCACGAACGCTGCAAATAGCAATAGATATATCATAATACGAATCATCCCTGGTTAAAGAATTCAATTTGAGCACTCTTAGAGAAAAGTGGAACGGATTTAATCATGTACATAGCAGATGTACATACATACTCGGCCGTAAACCACGACAATATTTTTATTAATAAGCCTTCAACCATACCAATAATGGGTTACGAGCTCTACCTCGATGTTATATACAGAGCATCTGATAACGCGAGTCGTTAGTGTCCAGCAAAACAATAAATGAGGTTGGAACTTTAGCCAGTTTATACAAAATGTTAAGAATTTTACGTGATACATTTTATTTCATCGCGTATTCTAAACATAAGAGAAAGTATTAAATTCAAGATAACAATTTGTCACGCATTTTCACTCATTAATTTCTTAGGACAAATAATTTCTCTGTTAAAATTGAAATGAATACCTTTCACAATCTTTACTATATTTCGATAAACTATGCTCTAAATTAATATTCTTGTAGCGTTGATAATTATTATGGCCTAAAACTTGTCAGAATAAATTGGTAACCGACAACTATTAAACAATGACAATTTGACGAGAATTCTCGGAATTTTATTTTCAGAATTCACAATTCTTTTGTGGAATTGGATAAGTTTGTTAGATAAAATATTAAACAATTAAGATTTAAAATTTTAAGTTCGACATTTATAAGCTATTTCAGTCTCGGAGCAATTTTATAGTTGTAAAACAGCTACTTTTCTAGAACACCAAATAGTTTTCTACCATTTTTAAATCCAACAAGATTCTACTGAATTACCTGAGCTAAACTCAAGAAAAATACGAGAAAATAAAGGCGCTCATCGGTATATTTTGTTTCTAGGATAGCCTTATCGAGTTAAGTAAGTATATACGTGTTTTCAAATTTATATCATAATTTTCTGAACAGTTTGTTATAACACCAATTAAGTGCGTCTCGAAATATTTTTTTGTGCAATTACCTTTGCGGTTCATTTTTTTTAGTATTCTTATTGGTTCTCTCCTTTCAGTTTTTTAATTTGTTTTGTATTAAGGAAACTCTTAAAGTTTATTGCCCAACGATATAATCAATTAGAATTCGTGAAACGTATATTTGCTTGACTTGTTCACACAAATGTTTCCTAATATTTATAACTATATAAAAACAACATTTTCCCGCTATTCAGTGAAATTGAATTCCACTAATTAAGGCTATCGATCCTACTCCGCCTGCCGTCTAAATCTATCTTGAGTGCAATTAAGTACATAATTAATGGACTCTCCTCTTAACGAAGCTCTTATGGCGAGTTATTTGGAGCTAAAGGCTTTGATTCCAAGCCCTTTGACATATGCCATAAAATATAGACGTCATGATTCGACCTTCTATTATCGATAATAATGGTAAAGGGATAGAGGAAGAGTCGAGGTCAGATTATGATGTATGGAATTAATGGAATTTAAAATAACACGAAGAAAAGTGTAGCCAACGAGGGAACGAGACATTACTAAACTAAATAAAGAGGAAACGAATCTTCCATAGTTTATTTAGGTCAAAATTGAAAACTACGCATAGGTGAATGGCAAAAAACAGGAGTAGCGGCCTCGCCACACCTCTTTACAGGATGAACTTGCGCTTCGTAGACAGACCCTCGATCTGTGACCTACGGCCCATCATGCCCTTCACGCAGTTTTGGTCTAAGAAAATTAAATATTTCCATTTCTATTTTTTCATATTTGTACTTATTTCTAGGCATAATTTCAAAGAAAAGCCTTTATCTGAAGTCTTTTTATATAGCTTAAAAGCAATCCTCATCTTTTTCTCATCTAACCTTTCTTTTATATATTAAAAGATCCAACCAAAATAACTAGGTGAAAAAGGATTTGGATAAAAGATTCAAATATTATAAAAGCCAGCCCTTATGGCTGTTTTTTCAAACTATAAATTAACTCTTGGTATTAACTTTAATAAAAGCTTTGAATTTCAAAAAAATAGCTCCATGCTAAAATTCTTTTATCTATAAATAAACTATTAGAAATAACTTGGATAAAAACATTTAATATACAAAAAAACATCTTGTGTCTCCTTGCTGTATTTTTTCAGACCCATCTTTATTTTTCAGGGCTAAAGGCGAAAGATCCTGTTGGAAATTCTGTTGAAAGAAGGAAAAACGAATCCTTAGATCTCATATATTCTCATCTAAAATTTTGTTTATTAAAATTTTCCTTTTGCTTTACTTTTTTTAGGGATGCTAGCTATTTCTTCCTGATAAAGATTAAAATTTAAAATCTATTTTAGAAAGAAGTTAGATAAAAGACTTGAATATATGAAAAGAAATAAAAAAAAATAAACAAACATATCGAAATTTTAATAAATTTTCGGAACTTCCCATATGTAACTCGTTTTGTTTCAAAATTTCCAAAAAGATCGATAAATTATCATATATATATTTTCTGAACATCACCATTTGCTCTTAGTCAGTTTGTACATACAAATTATTAGAAAAAATATTTATTATTATTCAATCCATCCCCAAAATCACGTTCTTAAATATATTGCTTGAGATTAATCATTAAAAAGAGATAGAATACAACTTAAATTGACACTAATAAAACTTCGCATGAGGGAGGTAATAAATAAATAAATAACTAATTGTCTTTAGTTGTCTTTGACAGAATATATCAGCAATTAGTTGCTATTGATTGTTTGCAATAACTAAGGCAATAGGAATCCTAAAAAAATCCAATCTCTGGCAAAGCTGAACTCGTGATAATAGTGGGCGAATTCACTTTGTCAAAATCTTGAAGGGAACAACATACACATTTAGATGTCTACTAAAGCGTCAATGGAACCTTATCGACTCAAAATATTAAACAGTCCAAATTTGGCAAAAATAGTTTGTTAGGAGTGGGAGGGGGGAGTGGAGGGATTCAGAAGCCAATAGACCGTAAGAAAGTTCAGTTCGAAATTTTCTCGCTGACTCGTCATTAAACTCACAAGGAATGATACAAAACAAAATCGCCAGATCGAAGAAGCCATTAATTTAATCTTGCATACCGCCCGAGCGCGAGTTTTATTGACTCAACTATAAAATATGACTATTGAAGTTTTAATTAGTTTCTATCATTCCTATATATATTTTTATTTAATTGCAAAATATAATTAAAAAATAGTATTTACACTTGACAGTAATTATAAGATAGATCAGAAAAAAAGGGATTATATTATTCGCCAGAACAAATGGAATAATTGACGGACAGTTTAGAAAATTCAAAAGGCAAACGTAGTTGAAATACCAATCTGGAAAGAAAATCTGGACATTGTAAAAGTCGGTACCCCAAGTGTACCCCATGTAAACATTAACTACCCCACATATTATCTTGTAAAGTGTCGCAACCCCTTGACTTAGCCTGTGAATAAAATTTTCAAACAGTTACAACCAATCAATCAATGAGGGTCAAGTAACAATCTCTAACATTTACGCTGCAGATTGCCTGAAACGTGTCATGTTTATTTCTTTCTCTCCGGATAAATTCTTGAATATATGAATGTAAGTAATCTCTTTTGCAACCTTGTAAGCTCTTGATAGGTGATTTATGCCTTCCCCAATAGCTTTCACTTCATTGTGTATGACAACCTGTATGTGGGGCCACAAAACAAACAGAACCGTTGAGTGTGTTATGCTCAAGACTGAAGTATCGTTGAATATTTAAGTATGGTTTCCACTGGTCACTATGAATAAATGTTCCAGGCCTGACCACTTTTTCTATTATGGCTAATAAGGTCATGGCGCTACGAGATTCTACTATATCCATATAACCAAACTTGTATTCACAAGACCGAAGACACATATGGGCTAATTTGGTCTTCTCCCTCTATGGTACTAAGACTTATGAGTGAAATATGATTCGTCCATTTGGACAATAACTCCTGCGCCACAGGCTTTCTGAGGATTCACCTTATCTTGATGACCATGCTGTTAGGTTCATTGTGGTCTACACTCTCCACACTACATTTTAATCCTCAATATTCCTCTATGCTGCTTCATCCAGTTTCTAACTGCCAGTGGATTTCCGACCGTAAGTGGTGGAATAATATCTTGGTATGTTGCACTACTCATAAATACACTATGTGCTCTTAACAAATATATGTGAAGAACTAATCTTGTGTATATAAATATATATATATATATATATATATATATATATATATATATATATATATATATATATATATATATATTGAACAAGGTTGCTTCTAAGAAGGCGTAATTTTAATTGTAGTAGGAAGGATACGACCATCAGTGACATTCTTATTTATTCCAAGCAACGTTTCGGATTACCTAATGTGACAAAAAATTTAAAATAAACTGTTTGTATATTTTGATACGAAGAGCCATACGGCTTTGCTCCTCCTACGCTTTGATGCACCTTGAATTTGACGTTCTAAGAACTTTTTCGACTCTAACTTATTCCCCCTAGATTTGGTTAACAAAGTCATAGGCAAAGTATTATATGACTCCTTTCATCCAAAGGTTGCAAAGATAGATGTCCCTAAAGACTTGTGATATTTTCTCCTACCTGATCACAGTCCTCTGTATCAAGAAGCTTCAAGATGGTACCGTAAAGTTCTTCAGAGGTTTTTTCCGCAAGTACATTTCCGAATAACCTTCATTAACAATATAAAAATAGGTAATTTCTTTCCCACCAAGGATTTAACTCCGGCTTATATTTACAATAGTATTGTATACAAATTTTCTTGCCCTGGATGTTCCCAGGAAAATATATTGGTAATACTATTCGCTCGTTACACTCGAGGGTTTGCGCACATCATAGCATTAGTTGCCAAACGAGAAAGTCTCTCGCCAGTAAGAAAGTCTTGCCAATCAGAGATCGCATTATAAAACATATGGTTGATGCAAACATCAATAATTTTGAGATTCTGGGCTCTAATCCTAACAATACCCAGCTCAAAATCTGGAAGCTCTCTTGATCAAAAAAACATTCGCCCACGTTAAATTTAGGATTGACCTACCACCCATTATCGGTAATAGCCACAACCAACCAGCTTCAGACCTGTTAATATTCTACCGACAACAAACTACCCATAATCTTTTCCGGTTTTGATAAATTCCTTAGTCATTCCCCTGACTCGCTGATAGCAGGCACGAGTATGAATTTGTTCCTCTCCTTTGCTTTGAGCTTATTTGTATATGTACTAATAATTATCAATACTTTTAATTTTATAGGTTTACTATCTTATTTATTTGTTTTTGATCTGTATTTTGTTGTAGTTAACATTTGTTTGCCTCCCAAATTGTGTTTATCCCTTTAGCCTGATGATTGATGGATTAGGTAATCCCAAACGTTGCTTGGAATGAATAAGAATGTCACTGATGGTCGTATCCTTCCTACTACATTTATATATATATATATATATATATATATATATATATATATATATATATATATATATATATATATATATATATATATATATGAAAAAATTCATTCTTCCAGTTAATGCTATGGTTAAGACTGCAAATGTGCAATCTTAACCATAGCATTAACCGGAACAGTGCCAAACCAGTCATAAAATGCAGTAATTATATTTCTAGAAATATATTTGAATGTATCTCCATTAACGCGTCCCGAAATTTCAACCTTAGCCCTGGTTTGTTCACGCTAGACCCCAGCATCACTACATACATAAAATCACAAATAAAGTTGTTTCAGGCTTTTCAACCCTCTAATTTAGGTTCAGATGTGGGTAGTCTAATCTCCTCTTCCACTATTTAAGGCAATGTATTTCCAGTCTCCTGTTCATTCCTTGAAAAGGTCTTTAAGAATAAGAACGAAAGCGCTCAGATTCGTTTTTCACTTTTCTTTTGTGGGTCTATCTGCCTATATATATATATATATATATATATATATATATATATATATATATATATATATATATATATATATATATATATATTCCTCATTTATTCTTTGAAATCCCAATTAATTTTCTATTTCTTTCATAGTCCCCGTTCAAGCTTGCGAAAGTGTTCCTTAAAAAGGTTATTCTATTCATAGAATTTTGAGGTTCTCTGCGTAGCATATGCTAACTGTTATCAAAGCGGTGCTCGCTGCCTCAGTGTGCCTGGTTCGAATTGCTTCCCTGCACGGATTTTTTTCCCAAAAAGGTAATAAAATATTACTGTAAGGATAAATTATTCCGTTTTCTCTTTCAATGTGGTTTAATTGATTCATATATATATATATATATATATATATATATATATATTTATATATATATATATATATATATATATATATATATATATATAGAGAGAGAGAGAGAGAGAGAGAGAGAGAGTGAGAGAGAGAGAGAGAGAGCGAGCGAGATTATTCCTTTGATATTTACTTATCTATTAAAGTTTTTCAATTCTTTCATTCTCAAAATTAGCTTGGATGAGCTGCTGATGTTTATTTATCTCCATACATCTATTCTTTCATTTTCAGAATTAGTTTGTTAAGATCAACCACCAAAATATTAGCTTGTAAATATAAACAATCCTCAAGTACACTGGGGTTGACGACCTTTACAACGTCAGAAATTGTTTAAAGATTTGTTGTTTTTATCTAGGATTGTTAGGAATTATCGCTAGTTTAATTGTGAAAGGTAGATGACCCTAGGGAATAAGAAAATTAGTTAGTAAATCAAGAAGTTAAAACTCAACAAATGCAGGTATAATGTAAGGTAAAGGAAGTTAGTCGGACGTGATTGAATTTCACCGCAATAATTTTTCTAATTAAACATACTACACAGTCAAAGGTATGAATAACACCATATAACAGTTTGCTTAGTTCAAAGATTGGAACACCGTAATTAGGCATACATTTCGCAAAGCATACAGCCCACCAATGTTTATAAAACTACAACCACACTCTACAAATGGTAAAATTATAATAAAACTGGCTTAAAGTATGTTGCTTTCAGTGTTAAATACTTAAAACATAATTCATATTATTGCCTTTAAATTACTTTCTAATCCTCCAATTTCCGAATGTTTTGCAATCTGTCTTCCCACCTATCTCTCCTTGTAATTTTTTACTTTCTTGTAATTACCAAGTCCGTATTGATTTTCCATCCTATTCCTTCCATTTCTTAACCATTTAAAATTCATTACATTCACTGCGCACCACAACCTATCCATTCTAGTCTGGTGCGAGACGTGCCGAAGACATGTTAAGATTTTTCATTCTAAATAAAATGCAGAACGTTGTGTGCGAGATTTAAATATTGCTATTGGTTCGGAAGATAGAGTTGGTTTCAGAAGGATTTATATTTAGACGATCGAGGTTTAATTTCGGATTAAAATGATGATATATATATATATATATATATATATATATACATTTATAAAAGGATAGACAACGATTGAACAGCATTAAAACTATTATGGATGACCAACGCTACTCTATTTACATTGTTTCATTGAGGAACATCTACTGTAAGATTGAAATTTCTTCTCTGGAAACGGTATTTGTGTATGTCAGTTATGGTTGAAATAGAGAAACCTGGCTGAATTGATGAATTTCATCTGACTCGTTTTTAAATTAATTAAATTTAAGAATCTAGGATATAACCTACTCTTCACGAGTGAAAACAAACACATAGTTTCAAGTGTTACATTAAGAAGATTTATGACACTGAAAAACAATACAGGATTTGCAATGATATATGTAGGAGACTTAATTCTTTTTCCGCATTAAATAGCTACAACAGCGTGGGAAAAATGGCAGGACCTTTTTCAAAAGGAAAATGAAAATATTAGCAATTTCAGGATTGAGGTTTTCACCTGATTATTTAAAAACTTAGTTTTGATGATGTGTAACTGGTTTCAATCAAGCAGGGGAGGCAGAAAGAAACAGCTCATCAATTTATTTCAATTGAAAATAGGAAGGCAAATAGCTTAAACAACTTGCATTGTTACTTATCGAAATAGGCGATAGAAGACTAATAGATGAATAAAAAAAGATAATTAGAAGGAATCGGAAGAGAGGCAAAGAGAAAGATGGTAAAGACGTCAAAAGCAAATCTAATCAAGCCTTGTTCGACTGCCCTTCCCGGAAGGTTGTTGTGTGGGCGTCTTCGATTGCCCCAATGATAAATTCCATTCTCAATGCTCTTGATCGGCCTTCTTATCATCCGTCTCATGATTAATCGTTCTTCTGTTATTTAGTGCTCTTTAATCATTGTTGTGGCATTGTGATCTTAGTACTCTTTACTTAATTCCATTGTGTGAACTATAATTACCGCTTTGTGTTTAATTCTTTTCATCTAGGTAGTGCTGTGCTCCGCATTCACTGTTAGTCTCGCTTGTAACTAGCAAATTTTATTTGTAACTCATTGCTCATCTAGGCTTCAAAATTAACTTCTTTGTCACTCCATTTCATTTGTTGTCAAATGCTGCTCTGTGGTTTTCTTCTCGGTTAGCTCTCCTCCATTCTCACGTCTCGCCTGGATGAGCCTTCCCTCACTCTTTACGACTCAAGTCAGAATAAAGTCTTGCCGTCTTCTGCGCTTTCATAATTCTCCCTTTGCTCCCTCCTTTCTCCTCTACTAAGCATGATAGAAACTCAATCCTCTCACTCAACTCTTTAAATTATCGTCTTTCTCCAGCCACATATATGAAGATAAAGGGGGCTGGTATCCTCCGAACTCGCCCAACTAGGAGGGGGCCAAGACTTTCGGCGTCCCTTAGGAACCTCTTTCGCCCTACCATTATTCCTTTACCCAACACCTCCAAATCTCCCCCTTCCTGCTGTGCTAATCAACACGCGCTTTCGGCATCTCTTCTGAACATTAGAAGTCTGACCAATAAGTCGGAGTATGTCCATGACTTCGATGTTCGCACTGGAGTTTCCTTTCTTGGCCTTACAGAAACCTGGCTCGAGTCTGATTCTGGTTCATACACTACCCTTGTAACCTCTCCAGGTCATAGCCTGATGTATAACTTAAAATTTAAGGATTTAATGTCCTTTTTTCTCTACAGGCTTATCTGGCTTAAGTGTCTGTTAAGTAACTATAAGATAAGACTATGTACTACCGGCAAAAGAAGAGATGAAATAATATTGAAATATTGGATCAGTTAAAAGTTAAAAATAAAACAAAATAAAGCACTAAGATGCCTTAAGTAAGGCTCTTCTTCTAAAAAAAGAATGCATAAGGCTTGGATAAAAGTAAGAAAACTAAACTATGATTAAATTAAAGGGCAGTAAAAGAAGGAAACTATGGTATTAGAATTTAGAGGAAAGGGCGGCATCTTCCATGAAATGTACTAAGTTGGGCATAACATGGAGGGAATCTCAGAGAATAAAAGCAAAGGTAAGGTGAGGACCAAAGTACTTCTTTCTATGGGCAGAGTATAGCGAACAGGTGAGTAACATGTGTTTTATTTAGATTCCAGAATGACAGGACTCGCAAGATGGTTGTTCTTCACTAGCCATTAGGTATCCTTTGGTGAGATGACAGTGACTGATTTGCAGTGGGCACAGCATAATTTTATGACGTCTGGTGGGAGAGTAGGATGATAACAAAGGCGGGGAGGATTTTTCCGAAGCTGGAGTATGCGAGGGTGCACATACGAGCTCCAGCATCGCTCCCATTATTCTATCAGCAATTTCAGATGATGGGTAAGTAGTCTCGGTAGAATATGGGGATTTCATGTATATACAGTGCAGTATGAGGTCAGACTTGAGCAATCGCGAGTGAGCAATCGTTGAAGTGAGGCCAGCGCGCTCATATTAAGAAAATATGGTATATGACACTGGGAGATGGAAACCGAAGGCGTGTATGGCTATTTTGATGGCTACGAGTTCTACTGAGAGGAAAGATGCTGTAATGGGTAGTTGTACCATAAAGTATGAGAGGGGAGGGCCGTGGCACTTCCAATATGGGCATCCGTTTTCTGCCCGTTGGTTTAAATATGTAAGTGTTTCACTGTGGCGAGTGTCTACGTACTATGGGAACATCGCGCGTTGAGTTGCGGTTGGTATCTGACCCTTGGGGCCTCTCAGGAAAGGGTCACAAAAGTGAGTACTCCTGCGAGTCCACGGGTATAACGCAGGTGCTCTTTTAATAGAGGGGTGTGATCTGATGTTCAAAAATTATAAAATGACCTGATATAAATTATAAAAGAGTAGCTGGTGAGTATCATTAAACGTAGTGAGGGGACAAAATTCAGAGTATAGCAAAGAACATCAATTTTAACTGTTCACTCAATCAACCTATCCTTAAAATTATGTCATAAAATTGGGCTATTGAGCAACACTATATGCTGCTTTATGTCAAATAAGCATTCAATACATATTTACTTCATAAGAAGGAAATTAAGGAATCGTTAATATATAGCACCCGTGAAAATAATGAAGCATTTTCAGTTCACAATAAGGAAAAGTTTACTTTAAACTCAGATCTCACATAGAATTACAGCGGAGGTAAAGACAAACTAAACAGTTAATAAAAGGGGAAAACAATATAATTGAGTATAAATATCAATTAATTGTAAATACTTCGTACCAAACACAGTCAGATCAAATGGTGAGCGCAATGCTCTTTAGTAGAGAAATACTGTCTATATTAATATCAACGAGGAACTCACTGCTCTTTAGTAAAGTACATAGCAATCTTAAAGATATATATATATATATATATATATATATATATATATATATATATATATATATATATATATATATTTAGAGAGAGAGAGAGAGAGAGAGAGAGAGAGAGAGAGAGAGAAACAAATTCCTGCAATGCACAGCCGCCAAGATTAACAAACATATTGTTCCTACTGAGTAATTAAAAAAACTTAGGCTATTCTATAAGCCGGTTATCCTCGAGTCGCAAAGACGTAATGTCTTTGCTTGAAACTAAGGTGGATGACGGAAACGAGTAAGCTCAATGCTTATCAAATCTACACAAATAATAAATTAATTACTAAATATTTACAATTCAATTAACAAATAAACAAATAAATCTAGCAAAAGGAATACAGTGGTTACTTTTTAGGCGGGAACGACGCAATGTCTTTATAGTGAAGTAAGGGGAACTGATAGCACTAGTAAGAAATGAATTTCCACAAATATGACATTTTATACTACATAGTAAAGATGTATTTTGTTTATAAATTACACTTACTGGCACAAAAATTCGAAAGAATAAAGACGTGAAAAAGGTTTAAAAATCTCACGCTACCCTTTAAGTTCCTGAACACGACGTTCTGTCGTCTGCGTTAACCCTGTTAATTTGGTTTTATTCCTATACTTTATAAAACTTTCTAACTCATCTTTGTTCTATCTCGTAACAATGTTATTAGGTTAATAATAATATTGATTTTCTGAAAAAAAATATAATGATAAATAGGTAAAATTAATGACACTAATAAAAATACCAACACAAAGGCGAAAAGAAAACTGCTATTGATGTTTCGACAATATTTTTGCCTATTGATTTTCTACACCGGTGTTTACCAGTAATTAAAAGACGTTTCTACATCCTAATAGAAATGGGGTAAAATTGATGACATTTTCATTTGACGAAGTAGAGAGAAACTTCTTTCATACTGATGTAAACCTGCGTGAGGACGACTGGGTTATTATTAACGAGTGGTTATTCTAACTGTACTTCCGACAACAAACATTAATCTTTAATTTGATAAGAAGTCCGACTTAGGATTTGTGGCAATCAAAGGACCAAATACGTTATATTTACAGATTTGACCATTGCGCCATATTGCAAATTGAAAACGAAATAAATTTATTGTATTTGTAGATGATTATTTTACATTCTAGTCTATAATTGAATATCGACAGTTTACGGCTAAGATGATTGACACTATCAATTAAGTTTCAACCGAGGGATAATTAATTAAGAAATGATCTTACAATTATGCAAGTTCTAGAGCAAAGGGGGTCCTTGAGGTTCGACGCGGTAAAGGTGTGAGGAGCGTAAAGAAGCGGGGGTTTAATCCCTTTTACCTTGATGTGCGGTGAGTAGGACCATGGAGATAAATTCGACCTTGAATTTGAGGGCGTCTCACGAGACGCTCAATCCAACTTCGGGAAATTGAAGATGGGGCCTATTATCCTTAAGAGGCAAACGAAGGATGTTTCAGGGATGGCTTTTCCCATCCTTCGAAGCCGTAGAGGGGGGAAGGGTTGAAGCGCGCCTAAAACTATCTCTACAAACCACACTGAGTGACGACTAGCTCTTCCTTGGCTCTTCGACAATCACAAAATTCTTCTCTGGACGAGAATGTAGTCGATTCTCGCTCGACTACCGAAGACGTTAACGGCTAACATACTGGACGGTGGGTTCAAAAACAATCTGCCTGTGAACCTATTTCGACGGGGAGAGAGATTCATCGCCAATAAGCTTTCTTAATTGTCTTGGATCACGATAATGGTCCATAGCGGGAAGCCACGATGCTCCCTTAATGGTCTTTTCATTGTTCTTACTTTCTCACTAAAGTGACAAACGGAGAACCGAGGTACCTCAAAAGATGATAGGAGAAAAAAGAATTTTCTTTGTCTCTCCTTATTCTTTTACAAAGTACATATGCTGTTTTATTTAATCTCTGTAGAATTCTGGAGAATTATAATTCATCTGTTCTTGCTCAGAATCGGTCTTATCCCTGTGCGTTCGTTTGCGTAGCAAAAGATAACGATGCATGAATCTTGATTATAAATTCTGTAAACCATTTCATGCTCCTTTTTCGATGTAACAAGTTTCCTCAAACTTTTTGAATATCTCTAGGAGTACCTCCATCTTCTACGTCTTTGAAAATTCACTGTAGAGGCCATATAAAGTGAGAATATGAAGTCTTACAATGGTATGGGATATAAAATCACCCAGAGATATCACAAATTTTGTCATGTCTGATTCTGTATCTCAGACTCCTGGTACACCAGAGAAACTATTTCCTTGCAGACGTTAAGATACAGCACCAACATTTCAGTATATTATGATATTATGACTACTAATGCATATTCCTGATCTGAGACATGATTTCAGAAAGATAAGAGACGGTTATTTCCTGCATAGAGTTAGATTTTCAAATTCATCCCAGTAATCCTGGAAATCATGCACAATGCAATATGGAAAATTTATTCGCATCATTCCATATTTTCAAACTGCTCTTACTGTTTTAACAAAACGAGACTAACTCGCCTTGTTCGCAGAATTTATCAGAATCTTTGAGCATTGCATAAATTTTGGGTCGGGTGCAATAGCCGTCAATGTGTGCTGCTCTTTAGTTTTTTTTTTAGGTCGTTCTGTAAACTTCTAATTGCATGTAAATCTTATTTATATCAGAAACTACATATAAAACGAATTTAAAGACAAAATCACTATCCTGTTGATTGTATAGTTTTTCTCCTTCATAAACATTTTTAATCGTTATGTTAAATTGAAAAGCTATATTTTCATTATTCCTCGCAGCAAAAATCCTTTACAATTTAAATTTGTTGGTTTATAGAGTAAAGGATTGAACTATTAAAGTTCGTATTTCATTATTTCTGCGTTGCGGTTAGGGTGCTTAGACTTTTATTTAAATATGCGTTTACCAATTTCATCGGCTCCATTCCGTTGTTTTATTTTAATGAAACATAATGTGTGAGCTACTTCCTTGCTAACCACATTTATACTTAAATTTTTGAACGAGTTAACTCGTAATAATTCGTTAATAGGATAAACACTAGTGCCCTGTGTATAAACTTTGTCCATGACGTAAATATTATGCTGTTTGTTCCGAATAATAAAGGTTTGAAATTGTATGTATTATTATTTCGCATCATGTAATTATTTATCGTCCTAATGTTTCTGTGGTTTTCTTTCGTTCTTCTACACTGAGTGGTAATACTCCATTAGTTAAATCATTTTGGCCCTTTGCCGATATTATTAACGATATGAAGAACGATATGTAGATGAAAATGAATTACTCATGTACGTACATATCAATGTATATATGAATGTATCTACTTATTTATGCACATAAATATGAATACACGAATCCTATTCATGAATGTAATTGGTCGCATTATTCAATTCTTTCTATGTGACCAATTACGATTCCATAGAGTGTCTCTGCTCTGGACATCATTAAGATTTACCGAATTATTATGTCATGGAATTGTCGTTATATAGGAGCGAAGGCTCCACTTCCCGCCTCATATAAATTACGGATTAAGTCGCAAGTTCAATTCAACTCTTTAAACTAATAGCCATTTTTTTTAATTATAACCAGAATTGAACCCCCTTAAGCAATTTCCTCCATTTGGAGCATATCTACATAAGCGTAATATCTCGGAGTAAAAAATCCAAAAATTAAATAGAATTTGTAAAACATCTAAGAAAATGGAATAGTAAAACGGATCAATGTCCCTATTAAATTGAATTATAATGGACGTTTTTCAAAATAAAACAATATGAGCACTTGATGGAAGTACATTATTTGAAGGTACAAACGCAAAATGGCCCTTTTTTACAGTGCTTGTTTTGATGTCACATTTCAAAGATAAGAAATTTGAAATAATGATGTCTTCCCAGTTGTTTTTACCTTAAAAATATATAGAAGTTAAACGTAGATAATTTAAGCAGTTATATTCGAGATCTGCACCGAAATTAGGCTTTTATTATCTGTTTTTGGCCCATTACTCAATAATTTAAGGAGCGAACCGAATACGTACACTAGAAGCTCAGACATACTCAGGACGCTTACAAAAGGTTCTCTGAAAAATTTAGTCAACAAACAAGTGTATTAACATGGCGCAATGTGCGTTAGTGTATATAGATCTGCATACATAAGTTACATGGATTGCATATGAGAAGAAAGAAAAAGCAATTGACATCAGAGATATAAATTGTTCTGTCTAACGGACAAGATAATTACGGGTGGTTCTGAGACAAAAATAAGCCTTTTAGTGATAGACCGTCAGCCAATAATTGCGGATAATTTTCGCTACGTCGAAGAGATAAGTGAAAATAGTCATATACATATTATTAAGAGGAAACCACACTTGCACACCTCCATACACCAGGTCAAATTAAGTAGTCTTAGTCTTACACATAAATTAAGGCATCTTTAAGAACTTGGTAGACATAAGACGGAATTCAAAATAGGTTTTACTTTCTCAACAGCATATGGGCGAATATAAATTAACAATGTGAGAAAACAGATATTTAGAAGATTTGAAGACTCAGACGTGTTTATCTATCCCACATTAGCAAAAACTTTATTAATTTATATCTGAAAACTGAGGTGTTAGTATTTCTGCCTTAAATTGGCGGAATAAAATCTTGGGGGACTAAACGTCTAAATAGAAACCAACGAGACATATTGTTTTCCCTCTGAGCTGGTACTAAGAGAAAATGGTGGATTTAAGTACTTTATTTGTAAAGGAGTAAAGATATATATATATATATATATATATATATATATATATATATATATATATATATATATAGAAGGAGCAAATGCAAGTTCTGCGGGTGATAACAACCGCCACAAGGCTTTCGCCATATTTATTTTCTGCCTTTCAAAACAATTTTGAAGACAGAAAGAAAGGTGCAGAAACCTTGCATTGCAGACTATATACAATATAGTACAAAAAAGAGAAATTGGACGCGAATGAGCAATGAGACAAAAAACAGGATTTCTTTTAGAGGAGACAGATATATATATATATATATATATATATATATATATATATATATATATATATATATATATATATATATGTGATGAAAATTAATGCCATATCGCAAGAAAAGATGAGGAATTAAACCACATTCTCCGAAGACAATTAAATTCAGAACAGTTTCTGTGTATCTCACACCCTTTTTCAACTGACACTGGATAGAAAATATAAGAAAAGTGCTTACAAACATAACACAGGGTCAGGTGGTGAAAGATCCCCTCTTTTTCCCCCAATCCCCTACTTGCGGGTAATCAGAGGGGTGGGGGTTAATCTTAAACATATTGAAGGGCTAACATTTTACTATTTTGTTTATTTGCTTTCGTATTACAGGATTAAAAGAAAATTGACCCTCAGATAGATTTAAATTAGGAACTGACGATATTAAGCTCGATTCTACGATTCTTCTTTTAACATAGTTAGCCGATTTAAATCCATTTTACTTCCATTGAAATCAATCGAATGATTCAAGTTTCTAACAGGGAAATATTTTGCCATGTTAGAGACTTGAATCATTCGATCGATTTCAATGGAAGTAAAATGGTAATTAAATCGGCTAACTATGTTAAGAGAAGAATCGTAGAATCGAGCTTAATATCGTCAGTTCCTAATTTAAATCTATCTGAGGGTCAATTTTTTTTTAATCCTGTAATACGAAAGCAAATAAACCAAATAGTAAAATGTTAGCCCTTAAATATATTTAAGCTCAACCCCCCCCCCCCCTTGATTAGCCACAAGTAGGGGATTGGGGGAAAAAAGAGAGGATCTTTCACGATCTGATCCTGTGTTATGTTTGTGAGCACTTTTCTTATATTTTCTATCCAGTGTCAGTTGAAAAAGGGTGTGAGATACACCGAAACTGTTCTGAATTAAATTGTCTTCAGGGAATGTGGTTTAATTCCTCATATATATATATAGTGCGTTTAATGTATCGCAAAATCAGTAAACGGACTCTACTTCAGGTCCAGAGGGACACCCTAGTCACCGATCTAGTGAAAAACTATCAAGGGGTTCTTCTAATGCACCCAAAAAGAAATTTCTTCCTAATTTAGATATTAACCTACCTTAATCAATCCTTAAAATTATTAAATTAGTGCGCTTATGTGTAACCAATAATGTATTTTCCACTAAGGATAAGTTTTTTCGCCAAAAATATGGCCTAAGTATGGGTAACCCCTTTTCATCCATCCTATGAAATCTATTTATGGGAAACTACGAAATTACCCTTCTTCCTAGGATCCATTTCCAACCTCTTATCTAGTTCCGATATGAAGACGACATCCTGTCGGCATGGCCCATAGACAACAACAATTTTAATGAATTTTTCAACCACCTGAAGTCGTTGCATCCATCGATAAAATTCAAAGTAGAATATGTACAGAATAATTCTCTACCGTTTCTAGACGTAAATATCCATAGTTTCTATAATTATATTCAGTTTTGAGTATATTGAAAGCCTACAAATTCAAATGCTGACATACATTATTTCTCACTACATGACAAAACAGTTCTTTCTTTCCTCTTTCTCCGAGCCTATAGAACGTGCGACCCAATCTTCCTTCAAGATGAAATTAATCACCTTATCTGCAATTTCATTGAACTAAAATATCCAAATCACCCATATGCCACCTCTAAACCACGAAGGGACGATTTAAAAATAAATTATTAGTTTCCCATATGCTCCAGCCTTGGCTCGTCTAAAATCATATTTAAAGAGAAATAACATAAATATTACATTTAAATATTCTACTCCAATTCAAAAATCTTTGACTAGACTGCGCCCAATCAATCTCGTTGCTGGAGTTTACAGTATACGATGCTATATTTGCAAATTAACATTTTTCGGAGAGTCAGGCCCCTTTAATAAGAGGATGAAAGAAAGTTTAGCTGATATCAGAAGGTGCACGAGCTCTTCACGTCTCTTTACGAACATACAAAAGCACGAGCATAGAATTGAATTTAACCATGCAAAAATTATTTATAAATGAAACATTTATATTTAGAGGAGAATTGCGCAATCCATCATCATCAATAAGTTGATAATTTCAATTTATTTAAAGGACAATACAAATTTGACAAATATATAACGAATAGAGTTGCCAATTGTATGTATAAGCCCCCGGACGCAATGCGTCTCGGGGATTAGCAACTCTCCAGTTGTTTCTGCTTCCATTTCATTTTGTTTAGCTTGTCATTCACGCCAGATTCACTCCAGTTATTTTTTTATTCTATGTTTAGGAAGTGTCTTACCTTGTATATAATGTACTCTTTGCCTAGTTTCTTCATTACTAGTTGAAAATGGCATCTTGTCGAAACTAGTCCTATAGTTATAAAAAAATCTTGATTAAAATATTGTGGTTTACCATTATCTTTCACATATCGCTCTCTCTCTCTTATATATATATATATATATATATATATATATATATATATATATATATATATATAATGAGAAACTCACAAAGTAGCGCGTGAGTAGCATATATATATATATTTGGAAAAAGTAGGGGTGCCATATTTATGAACTAACAAGCTGATGAATAGCGTGATGGAATAGATATACTTAATTTTAAGATAAATAATAAGGCTGAAAACGATCTATATTGTTTATAGAATCATAAACTTTGTCAGATGTTTCAAATTAGGAACCGATTTTCAAGAATGCTACAAAATGAAATCAAAATGCTCTTAAGGAAATATTAATTCTACTAAATCTCAGCTGGCTGATATTTACTTGTCTTTTCTTATAAATTTTATTCACATATTTCATCTTATATAATATATAGATATAGTGTCCTTTTTAAGATTTAATTTTGAAAAGTTTCTAAGTTAAAAGCAGTAAAAGTAACGAGACAATGAGATTCGGCATATGAAATAAATAAGGAATTTTAACGATGATTGAATGAGAAAGTTTTGCATAAATAGTTGTAAGAAGCGAAAATAACTGCTGCTGACTTTATGCTGAGTCGAAGTGGGAGAAACTAAAATTCTGTAGGTCTATAATTTGTTGTGAGTGGGAGTGGAAGTAAGAGGCCCTGACCTTCGTGTAGACGCAAGCCATTGTACATTTCATTCTGTCGGTCGGTCTGTTTTGATTTTGTTGTTGTTTTTGGCGCATTCTCACGAAATTTGAAAATTTTATGTTGTTTTACATTCTTTTTCGAATGCCATAATTCCCAAAGTCCCCCCCCCCCAAGGTTAGCTGGGAAATTACTTTGTTTTGGGCAATAACATCATAACTATTACGCCGATTCTAGCGAAATCTGAAACCCTTATGTTGTTTTACATTCGTTTTCGAATGCCATAATTCACAAAGTTCTATCAAGGTTAGCCCAGGAATTATCACATTTTGGCAATAACATAATAACTATCCCGCTGATTCTTACTAATTTTGAAACCCGTATGTTGTTTTACATTTTCTTTCGAATAATATAATTACCAAAGTCCTCCCAAGGTTAGATTAGGCCCGGCACAGCTAGCTTATTAAATTTTAAGCTAGGCTCTCCTATGCTTGGCTAGGCTTGGCTATACTAGACTAAAACAGTTTGGTTATACTATGCTATGCTATGCTAGGAAAGTTTAGGATATGCTAGACAACACTACGCTATGCTAGGGCAGGCTATGCTATTCAGAATAAGAGAGGGCATGCGACTTTTTGGTCAGCAGACTTTGTTAAGTTTAATATGAGATGATTCCAATATTTGGTGATGCACTTCATTGGTAATGGCATCTAAATTGGAAAATTCCTCCACGCATACTCTGGGGAAGGGAAAGGCTTGGCATTTCTAGTAGCTTTGGTTGACAGGTAGTGGTCAGAGAGTTTCTTCATGGATTCCTAACAACTAACTATCGTGCTTGCGAAAAGCAAGCACGATAGTTTTCGCCCTATATCTCTCTTTTATATGCAGTTAATTTAAAATATAGTGAATGTTAGATTAGCATATTTTCTGGACAGCTGAGGTTATCAGTATTGTGCAAAGCGCGATTGCCGTAAGTATCAACACCTCATCGGATGCTCTGTCTACTGCTAAAAGGAGCTCTATTCTATCCAGGTTAAAAAAATAATTTGGTATTTATTCCGCTAAAAGCTAAAACTAACGAAGGAATTTCTTCTAGAAGGACCTAAAACAGATTTTGGCCGAAAATGTTCCATAACAAAAAAAAAAAGCGAGGAAGATGTAACTCGAAGAGCTTAGTTGTGTTAGTAAGGAATGAGAGGATAGGGTTATTTTTAAACACTGAATGAAGGTGGGTTTGGAAGGTAAGCTTCAATAGTCCTGAATAGAAATAGGGCTTTTTTTGTCTCCATGGATATACTTATTGAATTGGATGAGTGTTATACATGAAACCAGAAGAACTCAAATCACCCAGGGTTGCTTGTGTAATTTAGCAAACCATCACTCATGGTCGAAGGTGTAGATGAAAATTTCTTATAAATGTAGGTGTGATAGAACGGGTTGAGGCCGCGTTAATTTCAAACCCTATCACATGTTATTTGAAAACACGATGCTACCCACGTGCATCTTCGCTTCGAAGCTGGGCGCCTTATCACAGCCACCTGAGTCAATGTTTAAACAAGAAGGTTTATCTTCCCCCGTTCGCCCCAAGACGCCGACCTCGCCAGATTGAGTTAGGCTTATGGGCAGATAAGGCATTGTTCCCAGGCTCGGCTGTGCATTCCATCGAAGCTCCCACTCCATTGTCCTTCACGCCAAGGAAGTGTCTCGACTATTTAGATGGAAACTTTACCACTAAGATCAGATTTGAGATCCAGGTTTTCGTCGCAAAACATCACCACGACCCTCTCTCACTTTGTGCGCCAAGGGCCCTCGACCTCGAAATTCACCATCACTTGTACAGAAGAAGGACAATATCCCTTGAGTGCCAAGGTTCGAGCCTTTCGTGACGCCAAGTCCACAAGGCTTCCCCCTCGTTGTTCAGAAAGAGAACAACGTTAGAACAGCCATTGTTCGTTCGAGCCCGTTGACCAGAAACGGTTCTCACCCCTTCCCCTGTTGTTCAGAAGAGAACAACGTAGAACAGCCATTGTTCTTTTGAGCCCGTTCGCCGAAAAGCGGTTCTTACCCTTCCCCCTTCTAGTTCAGAAGAGAACAACATTAGAACAGCCATTGTTCGTTCGAGCCCGTTGACCAGAAACGGTTCTCACCCCTTCCCCTGTTGTTCAGAAGAGAACAACGTAGAGCAGCCGTTGTTCTTTTGAGCCTGTTCGCCAAGAAGCGGTTTTCACCCTTCCCCCTTGTTGTTCAGAAGAGAAAAACATTAGAACAGCCATTGTTCTTGAGCCCGTAGACAAGAGACGGTTCTCACCCCCCCGCCCTGTTGTTCAGAAGAGAACAACGTAGAACAGCCATTGTTCTTCAAGCCGTTCGTCGAGAAACGGTTCTCATTTCCAAGACGCCACGTCAGGATCCTTCTATTCCCCCCCCTTCGGCTGGAACTCGCAAGCGGACCGAAAATTCCTTCACTTCGACTTCCTCTGCACCACTAGTATAAAATTACGTAAGCCAAACGTTACCTTTGAGTATTTAACCCTTTTGTCAATTCTATCCTGTGCTAAATGGGTTAGCGAACCATCCCATCTCTTTAACTTTATATTTGTTTTACCTTTTTAAATCATTTAATCCTCGGATCAGCCCGAGCCCCCACGACCCTTTCCATTCTCTGTTTATGTCAATATTTTCCGTTTTGTGTATTGTTGATAGTTATTATTAATAAAACTCTATTTTATTAATGATAGCAATATTATTATCCTTGAGCTCAGTTCCACTTCTTAAGCATATCGAAGATACATAATATCGGCCCGCCAGACATCCACGCACTCTAAAGATAATTAAAGAAGTTCCCTTAACGAATAGTTATATATGGTATATCGTCGAGAGTCCATTCTACGAAAGTATGCATCTGTGGATGAGTATCTATTAATCCATGATTTCAGGATCTACAGAGCTCCTCATAAACACTGGTTATAGAAGTAATTGAGAAACTTTATTGTTCAGGGAAATTTAAAGACAATGTGTCCCTATTTCTATATATTAAATATGAATAAAAGAACCTAAAATCATGTATAGCTAAATATTTGAAAGTATCTGCTTTTTTTCCAGCGATAAGAGCTTGAGAGCATGTCATCTTCATAATTGGAACTGCCCATCATCATCATTGACTACACGACCGCAAAACCATTTCTGACTAAATAGCCGAATAAGCCTAAGTTTATACGATGAGTTAAATAATTAAGATCCAAATCTACCGCTCTAAGATCCATTTAAATAAAGCATATAAAATATTATAAACACACGAAACATATTCGAGAATTTTGTTAATCACATCATTGATTAACAATTCTCTATGAAAATTCCAATTACTCTATCATAATACGCCATGTTTCAAATTTCCGTCGCGTGCACTTATCCACATATAAAATTTCCACTCATAGTGTCCATAATGCTTTGTTAATGAGCCAAATCGCCTTTTGGAAACATTATTGGATCATCTAGACAGATTTATGTTTCGCACTTGATGAAAACAATCATATGTTTTCTTATACCTTATCATTCCAGTGAAGGCATAATTAGGAATATATCTGAAGTAGATAATAATCACGCAATTTCTAAGAATTCTGCGCATTCCTGTAGAGGAAAGAAAGATGTTTTCATCCAGATTTAGTCTTAGAATTAAAGCAGACTCAAGCTAGAAAAATTAACTCAATCGCACTTATTTTTTCAATTTGTTATTCTTCAAAGGTTTACACTACTTCCCTTATTAATTAAAAGTAACAAAGAACTATGTATTAATAACATTAAGTAACCTTAAAAACTATTTTCTATTTGAATGGTGCAACTAATGCGTTCGGCTTTGTTTTCTTTTAGGGATAGATAAATTAACGCTCTGGACGGGAGTACCTCAAGTATTTAACTCACATAATGAAAAAATGCCAAGATAAAACGAGGAGGATTCAAATACATGTGCAGACACGTGTGGTCGCCCCTAGTATTTAAAGAGAACGAATACAATATTCCCGGGTAAAAATTTCCTAATCCGCTAGATGGGAACGGAATCTGTTAAGTAAAAACGAGGAAACCAATGAGGGCATCTCCGGTATGAAAAGGGAAAAGTGTGAAGAAAATAGACAAAGTGAAAATAAGTAGAAGATATCTACATATATAGACGCAGATCCTCATTCATACATTGGGCAGGGGTGAGGGGAGCCCACTTGCAGGCTTAGACGCCTAGAGGGAAGTGGCGATGGGGGGGGACGTTGGTGAGAATTTAGGGTCTACCACAGATGTTACCAACCCATTTCGCCTTTTTGGGTGGAAAGTCTATCCGTTGACTAATCATACCCAGCGTGGCCCAATATCATCAAACGTCCAAAAAATTTTCCAACGAATTTTCGCTAAGTGGTGATTAAGAGGTTGGGATTAAGAGGTTCGATCCCAGGTTCTTATTATGTGCAAATCTTCTTTATTGCTATGCTCTTCCTCCCCAGTTTAATGTCTTATCGCTCTAATCTTTTTTTATTCTTCATACTTTGTAAAATATTTTATATTTTCTTTGTTATTTATCTCTGTCGTAGAATTGCTCATAGTCTGTTCCAATAATTATTCTAGTCCTTGATCTGGACACACCGCTTTTGTCTGAGTCGATGGTATTGACCCTATGACTCAATCTACGATCATATATATATATATATATATATATATATATTATATATATATATATATATATATATATATATATATATATATATATATATATATATATATACATATATATATATATATATATATATATATATATATATATATATATATATATATATATATAGGTAGGCTTTAATTCCTACTGAATGAGCGAAAGCTGGTTAGAGGCGGGCTGTGCCGTAGCCAGGATTCTCACTATAAAAGTCCCACTTGTTACTGGGGGGGGGGGGTTGTGATTGTTGAATTCTAGGAGTGCATAATACAGGTTGAATAAATTAGCCGAAGGGATGCTTAATTAAAGTCTTGCCAAGGGTACGTCAAAAGGGAGGAGCCACAAATAAACACACGTACAAAAAATAAACTTTACTTTACACAAATATAATAATTAGCAATAGTTAAACGGGCAAAATTAAGGATTAAATATTAAACACTGACGTTAAGCGTCTAGATTTATAATGACTCAATGGGAGTATCAATCACTGTTAATTAAATAGGTAATTTAAGAATAGAGGGACACTGGGTTTACAGATTACCATTAATTGTGATGGATTGGAGAGACGACTACTCAGGTCCAGACGGGGTGGTTCGGGTCGCGTTAATACGAGTTCTCGGGGAGAAGGGGGGATAAGACGACGTGTTCGGGGTTGCTGGCTGCAGTTCCGTTAGTTCACTCCTATCTGGATGTGACACTGACAAATAGTAACTTCCAGTGACTATTTGGATGTTCCTTTTCTTTCTCAAGTTACGTTGAGCAACAGATCGTATTCTTCTAGTCACAGAATCTGGGGGGCGGGATTTACTTCAGGAACAATTTGAGACAGCGACCAAGTTGCCTCGGCGGTGCGTTGACAGTCTATACGTTACGGCAACGACTCTCCTTCAACGTGAGAGTCACGCGTTACGCGAGTTGGTTTGGGACAGTGATCTAGAGGAATGGACGGCTTTATTATTTATACCGAGGATTGTGGGAAATCAAGAGAGAGATTCCATTCACGACAATTCGCTTATCGCATCGCCTTCTGGACAATCTCCATTTTATCATAGAGAAGGCAAATAGAATTTGGGCTTTTCTGTGAGATAGGCCTTCTTTCGTCAGACTTGCTGTCGCCAGTTGGAGAGAGGGTGGGGCGGGAGAGAAAGGAGATGAAGGTCAACTCAAACGACAATTCCTTTCGTTCCCACGATTGTCTGGCGGCATGCGAGTATGTACGTTCCATACCCTCACAATCTCTTTCTTCATTGTTCTCTATTTTTGTGCTGTTTGTTGTTTATCTCTTTTTTCATTATTCTCAATTTTTGTGTTTTTCATTTAATGTTTCGATATTCGTTCTTTCTTTTTGGTTATTCTTTCTTTGTATTCGTTCTTGTTTAGTTGTTCTGTTATATACGCTCTTTATTTCTTTTTTTTACTTCAGTGTGTTTTCTTTCGTTATTTTCTGGCTTATTACTTTGCTTTTTCCTGTTTTTCGTTCCATTTGTGCTTTGAAAAAAAATATTGACTCCAAGTAAACTTGCCTGCGGGACACCCTCCTCTTGGCCTGTGGGCTCGGAGACGGCTCACCACACCCGTCTTAGGAATCACACAAACTGATAAAATTAGGGGTTTTACGAGGGGCGGTCAATAAGTTTTGCGAATCAGTAGGGCAAAACAGAGGAAGGGGGATGGCTGTTTGTGTGGGTGTTAGGATAAGTTATGACAAGTCAGGACCTGCAGCTGCACGCTCCTGCCTCCTCTATTTCAGAAGCAGTAGCTGATCGCAGATCGTCAGTCACAAATTTTTCAACAATGGAGATGGTTGAGCACCGCGCAGTGATCAAATTTTGACCAAGGAAGGCAAGAATGCAAAAGAGATCCATGAACGCATGGTTGCCGTGTACACCGACACCACCCCTTCCTATGCAACCATTACTCGCTGGCATAAGGAATGCCACCATGGTCGTGAGTCCCTTGAAAATGACTTTCGTCCAGGACGCCCGTCAACGTGACCAACGAGGACAATGTGGCCCGTGTGGAGAGGATAATCCTCGAAAATCGACGGGTGAAGGTCGAAGAAATCGAGCGAGAACTTAAAATATCACATGGCAGTGTTATCAACATCATCCATGCCATTTGGCCATGACCACGGTCTCTGCCCGTTGGGTACCTAGAAACCTCACGCCACATGATCTACTTCAACGTCGTCAAAGTCGACAAGGCCAGAGTTGCACAAGCTGCCGTGCGCAAGTGCGGATTCGAGGAGCAAAACCATCCCCCCTACAGTCCAGATCTGGCCCCACGACTTTCTGTTGAAAAAAGCTGATAGAAATGCAAAGCCTTTTTCTCCTACACTATGTGTCGAAGCATGGTGTGCGAGATATTTTGGCAACAAAGGGTTGGGGGTATCCATCAGGTATCTAGAACCGTTCGAACCAAAACACTCCAGAACTAGATCCTTATGATTGAGTAGAAGCTGATCATATCAATAGTACTGCAGTGAAGATGTCAAGCCTCTCATGGATTTATCATATACGTTGTGTCGTACACACTCTACAGCTTGCCATTCGTGATGGATTAGCACATAAACATACAGCCACTCTTTTAACCAAGATAAATCAAGTTGTAGGAGCGTCAAAAAAATCAAAAGTTTAGCAAAAATCAAGGTAGCAGTTTAAAATCAGGCTACAATTTAAGGTAGAACATATATGATGATAGAGCGCTTACAGAAATTGAAACCTTTTCTTATCGAAAGGGTGAACCCAGAAATTACAATAACAGTAGCAATGTGTAATACAATGAAACAAGGTCTACTAACCAAAGGTAGCATGCTTTCACTTGTACTGATTTATGACCTTACGACCTCCAAATTTTTCAATAATTCACGGACTAACTTTGGCAATTATATCATTCGAAAGAAAATGAAAAACAACATAAATATTTCATAATTCGTTATTATCGGCAGAATAGTAAGGAAGTTATTGTTAAATCATTCCCAGAATTACCTTGGGAGGACTTTGAAAATTATATCATTAGAAAGAAAATCAGCCAAATAGTTATGATGTTATTGCCAAATAATTCCCCTGCTAAAATTGGGAAGACTTTGACAAATATATAATTTGAAAGATAATATAATACAACTTAACGGTCTCAAATTTCATTAGTATCTGTGTGAATAGTTATGATGTTACTGCCAAAACAATATAATTACCGGGATAACCTTGGTTAGTGGTAGTGTAAGTTGAAAAGAGGGGGTGGTGGTGTAGGTGCTGTATGCGGTGTAGGTGGTAGTGGTGTAAATGGTGTAGGCGATGAAGGTGGTGGTGGTGTAGTTGGTGGTGGTATAGGTGATAGTGGTGTAGGTGTTGTAGGAGGTGGTGGTTTATTTGACGTATATTGGAGTGCTCTAGGTGGTGGTTTATGTGTTGTATGTAGTGATGTGGTAGGTGGTGGTGTAGGTGTTGGTGGTTTAGGTGATGTGGGGTAGGTGGTAGTGTTGTAGGTGGTGGTGGTGTATGTGGTAGTGGCGTAGATGGTGTAGGTGGTGGTGATGGTGTATATGGTAGTGGCGTAGATGGTGTAGGTGGTGGTGGCGTTGTAGGTAATCATGGTGTAGGTGAAGGTGGTGATAGTGGCGGTGATGGTGGTGTAGGTTGTGTAGGTGATCATTCGAAAGAGAGTGTAAAACAACATAAGGGTTTCATATTTTGTTCAAATCGGCCGAATAGTTATAATGTCATTACAAAAGTAAAACGGTGACCGACCGACCGACATAGTGAGATGTAGAGTCGCCCACGACTAGACTCGCACGCGACTAAAAACTTGAAAATGTGCTCCATCAAGCTGAAAATTCGACTTCTGGTCAGTTTTTTAAGGAATGAAAGTCTTTGATTTACCTCCTCTCTCTCTCTCTCTCTCAAATTATGAGTACTATAGTTGAAGGTATCAAGACTTCCAGAAAAACACGAGAAAATTATTTACTTGAAATTGATGTTCTTTTGGCTGGCGTGTATCTGGTCCCAAAGTACAGATGCTTATGAACTAATGAAGAACAAAGCCAAGTCAAATAAGCTTCAAGAATATCCGCGAGTGGAATCTGCAAATACGCCATCCTGAGCATCTAGTGCTAGCCTTAGCACTTCAGATATTGATTTGATTTTGGATAAATAATTGATAAAGAGCATGGTCTGCAAACAAAGAGACCTCGATTGAAAAGTAAACCTGATGCCCCACGTGTTTCTCCTCTTAACTCTGTATTTAGGAATTTTGAATTATAGGAGTCGTTTACTGAGGTTGGAAAACTAAAGCGTTATCGATACATGAAGCAGAACTAAAGTTTCCTAAATTTATAGGAGATGCTGTACAGGTGATTATTGCATTAGCAACTAGTCAACTTAGTGTCGAACGTCTATTTTTATGATTAAAAATTACAAAATCAGATTTAAGATCTGTAATGAAGGAAGACTTAGTAGAAGTTATTGTATTTTTAAGGAAAAATTGTTATTTATAATTTTCAATTTCAAATTTGTCAAATTTTGCAACATTAAAAGTTCAAAATTTGTTCATTTATTATTTAGTATTATCAATTATCATTCCGATTAAATTTAGATTTGGGAACTTTAATCCAATTCTGCCTAGCGTCTTATATTTAGTTCACCTCTAAAATAGTCATAGAAATGAACTATTACAGAAAACGAGGTTAAATTTCCTATCCCTTCTATCAAGATGACACGCCACTTTCCTTCATTGTTATTTTTGATTTGAGAAAAGTGACATATACATAGTTAACTCTCAAAGTTACGAAACATCAAGATATATTTTTTGGATACCCTACTATTAGCAGGTATGTATATATTGCATGCATAATCTTTATTATTTTTGCAATATTATTTTTTTTACCGTAATGCATCATACTTTAGTGTGAAGAAGTTTGAAGTAACGCAGATGAAATGTGTTTGTTTTATATTTATGTTCCACATTCAGGTCTCTCGAAATTAGCAGTATAGAATAGTGTAAGATTTTTGCCTGTCACATATCATAAAGACAGGTTTAAAAACTATTATAACTAAATATAGATATTTGTGTATGTCATTTTATATATCGTATACATTTATATGCTATAATCACCTCTCATTTGTATGAAAGGTGGGGAGTGGTATTCAACTATATTTGCGATAGTTTGGGTCTTTGATATAAAGGGTAATTTTTAATTATATATATGTATATACATATTATATATTTCAGTGAAATGAACCCCTTAGTATTCTATAGGACGTCTGGGCATCAATCACTAAGTAATAAGATCGACTTAGCTAGTGGAGACCTTCGACCTTACAATAAAAAATCTGAATCGATTACCATTCTAATTTTACCACCTGATAATACCACGTAAAATGTAGCTGATCAGGAGCAATTGATAACTTGTAAAGAAATATATTTCGCTCAGAAAATGAATTGAACTTTTCCTCTAGTGACAGTAAATACGAATCACCTCAAAAGTAAAAGGAATACAAATCTTCAGAATCGAAAGTAGAGAAAATGAGATATCAAATCTGATGTCCCATTTTGCAAACAACTCACTCCTACTCAATATTTTGAACTATTTTTTTATGAAATGCTTATATGCTGCATTAGAAGAATTTTATAGGTTTGATGAATTAATGAACGAGTACATATTTCGGAAAACATGGCTGTAAACAAATTATTCGCAGTATGCCAATCCGTTTGCCTCTAAGGTTTGCTGTGAGACAACCGCACTTGTTTATGTGGTTTTGTTTGAACCATATAAAGAAGTTTTTTTCTAAACTCTGAATTAGGATTAGGGAAAGAACTTGTTAAGTTTTACTGATGTACTTTTGAACTACAATCCTCTATCAAATCCTTTTTGCTTGGATAAATTCTTTACCAGTATAAAACTAATGTCAACGCTGAAAGAAAATAAATTAAAAGATAATGACACAATAAGAGAGAACAGGAAAGAGAAATGTCCACTACCGAAAAGAAGCAAGAAGAAAAACTGGAAGGGTCGTTTTGATTATAGGACTAATGCCAATAATGAAATACTAATATGCATTTAGAATGATAACAGTGTTGTGAGCATCTGCTCAAATGCACTAGGGATTGAACCTATAGGAGTAGCCTCTCGCTACTCCTCATCGATTTAGAATCGTGTGGAAAACCAGTAACCTTACTTAGTAAAGATATATAATGCGCGCATGGGAGGTGTTGATAGGATGGACCAAAATATATAATAATATTAATATTTAGGAAAAAATAAATTTGAATTACTAAAGAAAATAAGATGAACAAAATATTACAAAATTTTAAATATCATTTACATATGGTACATATTTAACCTCTTTTTTTTGTACAAATCAATAACCTATTTAAAAATATACACCTTTGTAGGCAGATCGTCTGCAATGAAAATCTATTTATTCTTGAATTTAAATAGATTCTAAAAAGTGGCTAAGAATGTAAAAGATTTCGTAGACAAATTTTGGATAGCTTAAGCTGAATAGTTACCTCCAATTAACTAAATTTGAAAAAAATATAAAATCGTTAACATATTCAATCACATATGTAGAGTGAATTAAAGGGCACTAAATTTTATATAGGTTAGTTCATTAAATTATGAGCAATTGCTCATAATTTAACTTTTTCAATAATATTCAACTTCATTTATTTCTTCATACTGCAAAAATAGATCTTAAAATTCTATAGTCTGCTTCTCTATATGTTAACAATTTCACTGCAGGTTCATGCTCAGATGCAATCTTTTAATATACTCGTCTCGTCCTTTTTGAATCTTGCATAGAGCCTGGATTAACTTCCAAAGAGTTGGTTTATTCCTTCCTAATTCGCATCTGAATCTCCTATTTGCCACATCAGCGAGATTGTTTGTTCTGTGTCCCCCGTTAACAGTCCGATGATGGACATTCCACATCTCCGGAGGAAATAATATTCTGTTTCTTTTAGGGAAACCAATGTACTCATCCTCCCACAAATTAAGGTGTCTCTTGGCATAAGGCCAGATCAGTGACAATTTTAGCGTGTAAATCAGGATCAGGATTATTACTATACTTAGTCATATAGCTTATTTGTTGCATTTTCTTTGACATATTTTGAGCCAAGTAGAAGAGACATCCTCGCACTTCTACATTTTGGAACGATTCCTTCATGGCCAAAATGGCCCCTTGCTCAAAATCACAATGGATTGCACTTGGCTCTGCATTTGGAACAATGAATATTATAATATTGAACAAAATTTTAATAGTTTCGCGGTGCTTAATTTGTAGGAGCACGTATAGTATCAGATGAACACTTCCATGCCTTTTCAACATTAAGATGTAAACTTGATAAAATAGATTTGGGCCATACGCAATACTTCCAGTAACATACCAAGTATTAAAAGTCACTAGATGTTCCAACTAAGTCTCTTTTCAAAAAAATACAATTTTATCCTGCCACGAACTATCGTCAATTAAACAATAATTCTCTTCTTTTTCTGGTGCTGTTTTGTCCACCTTAAATTCTTCAGGTATTTATAATTCATAACTAGAATTAGGACTATCAGGGACTTTGTCTATTTCCTTCCGCGTTCGTTGAATTATTTTCCTGAGTGCTGCTCTATTTGATATCTGTGAAATACTAACTTGAGTCATGCTGCCTAAGTACTGATTAATAAGTACATTTGGAGGTTCACAGGTTGATGCAGCTCTATCTCTTGCTTTAGAATTTGCCCTTTCCAATTCGATGTCAACAGCTGATGGAGGATGCGTATGCTCATTGATTGCGCGTATGATTTCGTATATTCAAGTATGAATTCTAGCCCTGCAGTTCATTTCATGGCATCGCCAAAACTTTACATCCGTCTCTGTTTTACTAACTTTTCTTATTCTCTCTTACTGCTTAAAAAATGAGTCATGTTTTAAAGTTAAAATTTTAAAAGAGGCCACAAGAATCGTTCAAATCAACGGTAACGTTGGAGAAGAAATGCTGAAATATATGAAGTTAAGCCTTTATGTACTACACAGAATGTAGTAGATAAAGATGAACACAATTTTCTTATAATGACATATTGATCCTCCTAGAGTGCCTGCTGAAATGTCTTGACGCTGAAACGACAGAGCGCCGAAATGGCAAGACGCAAACAGCGGCGCTGAATTAGCAGCGCTGAAACGTCTCCTCCTCCTCCTCGAAGGACAAATAACCTCGGCAACTGCGTTTTGCTGCGGGCCAAATCTTAAGTAAAACTAAATGACAATGGAATGTAGTCAGATATAAGTAATTCCGCATATCTAGATAGGCCTGGATTCCTACATACTGAATGAGGTATATATGTAGATCTAAAGAAATAAGAAGGACATCATATCGGCTATAAATTGCGCAGCCACTTGTCCGGAATCCTATTCTTTGGTGAGAAGTCGCGAAACTAATACCAAGTGAGGGTAGGTAGAAATAATGTGTCGCACCCAGAGTGCAACGACGAACCTAACAAATGTGCACGCTGTTTGACCTATGAAATCCTGAAATTTTGCATATGCATTAATTACTGAAATAATCTGCCGTGTGGTAGTACTAGTTTTGTAAAAAACGTGTGGATTTACGGTCCTGTTAAACAGTTTGGTCATGTAGCATCATAGTTTAGACGAAAGTTTGATACGCGTTTGTCTGCAACAAAGAGAGCGACCGTTGATTTTTTGGGGGGAAGTGACTATTCTGTTAAATTTCAAGTGTTGTAGGTACCTGTTTAAGATGAGGCTATAATTTATATTATAAAGTGATCGATATGTAATCTACATAGATGTTTAAGAGGCTGCTTCCAGAGTATGTCGTGCATGAATTGATTGAAGAGGGTGGAGAGATGCATCACACCGAAAGGGATACCGTTGTGTATGTTGCTTTTTCGTAGCAGATGTCTATTTTATTGTATTCATTGATTGGTATGCGTTTAGTTAAAATCTTTTAAGATGAGTTTTGTTAGAGTGCTTAGAGTGGTTGCAGAGTTTTCTTCCCGGAGAAAATTTAATGTGTGTAGAGCTGTAAGGGGTTTGATTTTGTTGACATTTTGTTTTTTTAATCTATTGCAAATGGTTGAGAGAAGTAATAAGAGTTTGGAGAGAATAGTAAATTTGGGATGTTTCCTTTGAGGGTAGGAAAAATGTCTACGTATTTCTAGATGGCGTGGGTGATATTGTGTAACCATGTATTGGGTTAAGGAATAAGTTCTTGCGATTTTATCAAATTTATTCATTACCATTAACAATTTTAGAAAAACTTCATTTTTAATTGATAACAATATTTAATTTAATCAAGAATGTATTCTTCGTTGTTATTTACGACTTATTCCCAACGTTCAACTAGTTTTGCGATGCCTCTGTAACCAGGTTCTTAATTTCACATCAGTATTGAACGAAACGCCACGAAAATTGTTGGAGAGCGATCGGAACAGATGGAAATCAGATGGAGCCAAGTCTGGCGAATATGAAGGATGCGGTAGGATTTCCCAATAAAGCGTTTGGAAAGCGTCTTTTGTCATATTGGCAAGGTGAGGACAAGCATTGTCGTGTTGCAGAAGGACTCCATAACGTCGATGAGGTCGCTTTTCACGAATAACTTCGGGGAGTCGATACATTTATTGAACGTAGAGTTCTTCATTCACAATCTCGTTGTTCGCAAGGAGCTCATCAAGAATGATTCCTTCCCAATCCTACGACACACACAGCATCGCTTTCGTGGATGAAGTCCTTGCTTTAATCGCGGAAGTATTTTTTTATTGGGCCTAAGCCATTGTTTTCGATGGTTCATATTGACATAAACACACCACTTTTCGTCGCCAGTGATGATGCGGTAAAGAAATCTGTCCTTATATCCACGAGTACCCTTGTGACGAGCAAGCAAACCTGCGGCAATCATGGAGCGTTGAAGTTTGTTGCTTTCGCTGAAAGCATGCGGAACCCATGCACCGAGTTTTTGAACTTTTCCCATCGAATGAAGGTGATTCAGTACAGTTTTCTGATTACACGGCAATTGTACGGCCAATTTCTAGTCGATTAACTAGGATTTTCATGAAGAAGGTAGTTCAATCGATCTTCATCCAACTTAATGGAGCGACCAGAACGTTCTTCGTCATTAAGATTGAAATGACCGTTTTTGAAACGTGAAAGCCACCATTTAGCTGTCTTTCTGATAAAGTATTTTATCCTTACACAGCACAAATATCGCAACGAGCTTTGGCTGCGTTTGCATTGTTCCCGTCTCGATTGAAAATGAATAATAACAAGTGTAGAAAATGCGCCTTTCTTTCAACTTGACATTCCATTTTGAGGGTTACAGAACAAAAATTAAATTAACACAACTTTTAAATAAACCGCAATAACTTCTTACTTTACTTCAAGATATAGCCTAAGCAAAAGCCTAATAGTCTACGCTGTTAAGAGACGTAGCCTAACCTTTGCAAATTTTGCTCTCAATATTTATTATTGTTTCTTAATATGTGCACAAATCACAGCAAACCTTAAATCAACACAATATTAAAAAAAACGCAAGAACTTATTCCTCAACCTAATATAAGGAGGTCATATTTAAAAATAAATATATTTGTGTTACATACTTGAAAGTCGTTTTGTAAGTTTATTCCATATCGTAAATTACAAATAACACATGAATATTTTATATGAAAATTTATTTTCAACATACAGGGTCAAGACAGTATTTGTTCGCAAATTTAAACCTCTAATTTTCCGGATATTTTTCTACCTTCGTTTTCGGTCTTTTTATTCTTAAACCAATAACCATTTTGCTTTAAATTTTACGGATATCAGACTTCTTAATAGGAAATAAAAGATTCATAATTCAAGTAAGATGCAACACCATAGAGGAAAACAGATGGTCGAAGGTCTGACGCATTCAGAACGCCGAAATTTGCCACGGAAATCTAGAAGATCATCAACAATGATCCCAGTAAAGGGATATGTGTCATTGCGAGGGAAAAAGGCAAGCACGAAAAGCTCATCCGGCAGGTGGTGCATAAGTACATTCACCATTCTCTACTTTTCATACAAGATAAGGAAGGGACAATTACTGACTAAAATAATTCAAGGAAGGTGATTACATCATACCAAGAAGCTAATAACAAAGTTAAAACACCCTATGTCGTTATAAATGCTGTATTTCTTCTCCGAGGAAGACAATTTATGTCAAGAAGAGAAGATCAATTTCCATATCAATAAATGGCTCGCTGTCGTACCCAAGGAAGTGCCCACAGTCATGAAGATCAAATTTAAAGCAAAAATCATGTTCTTCGGTGTCTTCAGCAGTAAAGGTGACGTCATGACACCCCACTATTTCTCTGAGGGCCTCAGGCTGAACAACGCCGTGTACATCCGTGCTATGCATGAAATAGTGAAGCACTGGATCAACCGGGTAGCAGCAAGGAGGGTTTTTGTGTGGTATCCATACTTTGCGCCCTGATGTTGGAGAATTTATTCGATCACACTCCACTTGAGATTTGGCTTCCTAACTTTCGAGGGGAGGTCAATAAGTTTTGCGAATCAGTAGGGCAAAACAGAGGAAGGGGGATGGCTGTTCGTGGGGGTGTTAGGACAAGTTATGACAAGTCAGGACCTGCAGGCCGCACGCTCCTGCCTCGTCTATTTAAGAAGAAGTAGCTGATCGCAGATCCCCAGTCACAAATTTTTCAACAATGGAGAAGGTTGAGCACCGCGCAGTAATCAAATTTTGGACCAAGGAAGGCAATAATGCAAAAGAGATCTATGAACGCATGGTTGAAGTGTACACCAACACCGCCCTTTCCTATGTAACCATTACTCGCTGGAATAGGGAGTTCCGCCATAGTCGTGAATCCCTTGAAGATGGCCCCCGTCCAGGACGCCCGTCAGACGTAACCAACGAGGACAATGTGGCCCGTGGGCAGAGGATGATCCTCGAAAATCGACGGGTCAAGGTCGAAGAAATCGAGCAAAAACTTGAAATATCACTTGAAAGTGTTATCAACATCATCTACGACAATTTTGCCATGACTAAGGTCTCTGCACGTTGGGTCTCTAGAAACCTCGTCAAAGTCCACAAGGCCAGAGTTACACAAGCTGCCGTGCGCGAGTGCGGATTCTAGAAGCTCAACCATCCACCCTACAGTCCAGATCTGGCCCTTAGCGACTACTTTTTATCCTGCCAGCTCAAGGCTGCACTGCGTAGACGCCGGTTTGGGTACGATGAAGATGTCCAGCTCGCCGTCCATGAGTGGATTGAACAGTAGTCGGGAGATTTCTGGTTGTCGAGAATTCAAAGCCTCAGGGTCAAGTGGCGCAAGTGCATTGAAGTCGAGGGTAGTTATATTGAAAAATAATATTACACTTTTCCTCATATCTCGTTTCCTTATATTCGAATCGCAAAACTTATTGACCACCCCTCGTACCTGGCTACAATCCCCTTTACTTCTTTGTTTGGGTCGCAATGAAAGAAGAGACCAACATGTCAAGGTGCAACAGAAAAGACGAGCTGAGGGAAGAAGGTGACGAAGGCCTGTGTCTGTTCCGACGGTGCCTAAAAGTTGTCATCGAGGCTGCCGGCGGCTTCGTTAGGACAAACTGACCAAAATTAAAAAAATATATCTCATAAAATAAAAAAAAACCCACTTTTTATTTTATTCCGATAAAGTCATTATATGAATGAATACCGTTCCAATCTTGTATTCTAAGCTTACCATTTATATCGATCGAAATAATGGGGTGAGGCACACTCACGATAGTAGAGATTCCGTGACCATAATTAGGATACCAAAGTTTCTCAGTGAATTTAGCAAGGGAAAATGATACTAAAAAAATAAACTCCCAAACACCTAACCAAAATAGCAGGAAAGTGTTTATTTTAGATGGTTTCTTAGAAAACTGATAAAATTATATTTCTTGCAGTGGATGGCCCAAAATGACAATTTAGATGTCAATCCCACACTAGTTTTGGTATAAGAAACACAATGGAATGGCATAATTCATGATTCAGAGTCCCCTTGACCTCCTGCAGGAAGATTCATTATCACTGCAGGACAATTTATCTAATAATAAATAATAAAAGGTGCTATTAAACCCACTGAGAATCCACTTCGTTTGTTTAAACTAATTTCTTTCCCTAGGAATATAAATTTTAGAATTTATCATTGTATGAAAAGAACTAGACTTCGAAAAAAGAAAGCTTTGACTTATAAAACATGAAACTTATTGTTTTCATATCTTTCTTATTTTTCAGGAAGTTCTTGAAGAGGAAAGAGTTATCTCCATCACATTTGCAATATATCAGAGTCCTAAAGGGTTAATTATGTTAGATGTCAATGCATCATAATAATTTTCTAAGTTCAGAGGTAACTTTTTTGTTGAATCCAAGTTATCTCTCACTTTTACCATTCAACTACAAATGTGTTCTTAAAAATATAAATAGTCAGTTCATTTACTTCCAAATCTAAATTCTGTACATAGATATTCATGCAATGCATGAAAACTAAAAATTATGACGGATCAAGGTTATTGTTTTCTTGTTGCAGGTATATTGCATTGGAATAGAAAAAGATTCTTAAGCATTGAAATAGAAGAACCTGAAGATTCGTTAAGCATGGAAAGTAGAGGAGATAGTGACGTTCTTAACCCAGGGCCTGAATTAAAATCTATATTATTTCAGCAACCCTGTATAGCTGAATCTAAAGAGCAAGTGTTTTCGGTGGAAAGAACTTGATTAATTTTAGCATGTTCATGCTGCAATGAAATGGAAGAAAGGGCCTAAAAGCCTGCACATGTATAGTGAATGTTACACCCACATCAGCAGTAATCGCTATATTCAGCAAGCACATAATTTTAAACGGAAATCTGAACAGGAAAAAGAAGCTCAAGCATCAACTTCAAGTCAGTAACTGCTAGGAATCTGCCTAAAAAGCTTGGTTCAAGTACTGGAATGGTTGATGATAAGAATCTCTGTGTGTGGTGTATGAAGGGGCCGCAAAATAAAGTGACAATGGAAAATCTAAACTTTTGCTGCTGTCAACAGTAGACGCGGGGAACCGATTCAAGTGGCATAGTTTGTTTGTCAGATGAGCCGGTAATAGAAAGATTGAATACCCTACTCGCATCTATCCCAGACAATTGAACGGTTTTTGGATTGGAAATTCGTTATCATCGTAAATATTGGCGCAATTATGTCAGCAACATTTTGAAGAACTCTTTGTATGCTCAAAATACATAGCATCTGCAACAGGTTAATCTTAGGGAGGCCCAAGAAATCTTCCTTCTTCATATCCGTCAAGTATCTTTGAATATCATGAAATCCGTGCACTGCAAGGTCTATTAATGTATTACAAACGTATTACTTCCAATTATGGTTTCTATTCCACAGTAAAGTCCAGTTTCTTGAAGGAAATTATGATCAAGGAATTTAGAGATAACATCATTTCAGGATCTGGACACAACTCCTCAAAGATTTCGGGGTGTCATCCATGCAATGGCACAAGCTAAGGCAGACGGAATAAGACCAAAGCCAGAAGACCAGACCATATCAGTCTTTCTCTGCCTTTCAGGCTAAGCTATCACCAGAAACGCAAATAAGTCAAGCGATTTATCACATGACTTATCCTAATTCACCTAGAAAGACCATTCTGTTTGATGTCATGCGCATTGCAAAGGCAATTGTTGACAAGAACATGCTATTTGCCTTTATTGTTTAGAACTAAAAAGTGAGAATTCAGAGATATTTGCCAATATATTCCCATTCATGGGGAACTTTTATATCCAGATGTCTTTCATAAATGCGATCTACAAGAGGTCCGAAGGCTCAGGCACTTCAGATGTACTGGTGGCTGTAGGTGTCATTGCACATGGATTAGTGGATCAAGCTCTTCGTGGAAAACACTTCAACCGTGGTGTGTATTGCCTTCGACTCTTTTATGAGGCTTTAATTCACCATGCACTAGACAAACGTTTGGAGGGTTTCCCCTGTGTCTGAAGAGATCCAGGCATCTCCTAGTAAATTATGATGTTCAATAGACCAACAAGACCTTAGTGATGCACATGCTGAGTTAGAAAACAATGCCAATCTCAAAGAGCTCATTGACTTCCTATTCAAGAACTTAGATGGTGCGCCACAAGCAGAATTCTGGATTTCATTCTTGGAGATGTTAGAGATACTGACTAAATTTCCATGCTAGAAAGACAATAAATTAGATTGAATTTAAGTCCTCACTAAAGTAGATGCTTCCCAGGATGGGTGTCTATGATAACGATAGATATGGGCGCCATTTTCCAGATTTCATAGCACTTGAACTTTGTGAGACATGCACTGATATCATGCAAAGATTGTTCATCTTTCTTGGGGTACAATCGGCATGCTTTCTTGAACCTTGCCTTTTGTATTTTCTGTGACGATGGATACAGACTCTTTTTTGGTTAACGTTATTATCATGTCTCACAGAGTTCCATTGCGATTTATTTGAGCGGTCTAATTAGTCACTAAGATCCGTACAATCTGGAATTCAAGCCTCTCGAGCTCTCTTTGCTGATCTGAAGTCTGCAAAGGATGATGGAGAAAGAAAGTGAAACAATTTGTAAATGAAAGAGTCTATTCAAAAACAAAGTCCCTTAATGCTCGAATACCAGGTAGTAAAAGATATAATTTTGCAACGCAAGAAATCTGGAAGCGAGAAAGTGAACACCTGAAAAAGCCAACTGAAGAAATGCAGAGTAAGGTATTTGACTTAATCATCAAACTGGTTGAGGAAAGTGATGGTTTAAAGATGGAAGACTTAATGCAGCATCAAATAACAGATCAGTGACTTTCAATATTTAATGCAAATGCTACTATGCGTAAAACGCTGAAGATTAAGCTACAGGAAAAGGTGAATATGTCATCCATGCGATATCCGGAGGTTTCCACATCAAAAGTAAACATGGGACTAATCTGGCGTCTAACAACCCCTACTATTGAAGACAGAGAAAAAGCAGATGCAACCAAGTTAACTTGGGGAGACTCTAGTGATAAACTTTTAAACTTTGTTCTGAACAGACATGCAAATGTAGAACGTACATATTATCTTGTTGAATGATTTGTACAAGCAAGATTTCTCCATAAAAGACAGGGAAGGACAACACCGTCCCCAAAATAAGTCCATTCTTAATGTGTTTATTAAGTCAGAGGACAAATTTGCTTCTAGTAGAAACTTGCATGCTCTTCTTGGTAAGCCAAAACATAAAGTTCGCCTTCAAGCATCCATCGAGGGTGTTTTCAAAACAAGGGCATATTCAACCACTATTGAGCTCATATATTGTGTTACTGGTAAACCAGCAATGAATCTCACCACAAATAAAGTATTGCAGAATCTCACAGGCATCCATGCAGAATCAAACACAGCTCTGCTCACACTCTACGGTAAGCTGCGGTCAGAGAGATATTCAGAAGCAGTTGACATAGATAATGAGTATACCGATAACTACGTTGAGGCAGCCTATGTGACTCATCAAATATCAGGACTCCTGTGCTTGAAACGCAAATCTAAACTGATAAGTGCTCAGAGTTTGTGTGACAAGGCAATGGCGGAGTTTTTGATCCCACTTCATGTTTTTACTAGATGTGAACATAACTCCAGCTTTTATGTAGTAAGCAAGAAAACTATTGTGGACCGTGTAGAAAAATCATCAGAAGCTCACAACCTCCTCAAAACCTGTGACACAATCCTCCTGGTCACACAAGAAATCATCAATGACTTACAGAAATTTGTTATCCGGTACATCTATCATGACACCAAACACAATACATTGGCAGAGGTGAGAGCAGAAAAGTGGTCAGTACTCAAAAAAGAAGAGATTATTAAACTGGTATATGACTCTGACAGCCTACGACCACACTTAAAGCGCACCAATTTCCTCACATATGTGCTGAAGAACTTCCAGCTTCAGGATCATCAATCACCAATTGGCCATTGATGGAACCTTGTAAATGGCCAATGCCTCCCAGTACGCTATACCCAACCTGCACTTCCACCATATATGGAACTTCCAACAACTCCAAGTTATCTACAAATGGAGAGCAGCGATATGGCATTGGAAGTTATTCTGCCAGTTGTGCACTAGATTTGTCCAGCAGTGATAGTAAATCTTAATAGAGTAGGGCACAGCAGACACCTGTCATCTTGGATTTTGAGGAGAAGGGGACTTTGAATCATGAATTATGCCATTCCATTGTGTTTCTTACAACAAAGTAGTGGGAATTGACACCTAAATTATAATTTTTGGCCATCTCCTGAAAGAAATATAATTTTATCAGTTTTCTAAGAGAGCAGTGGTGGCCATTTTGTAAACCGCCTAAAATAAACACTTTCCTGCCATTTTAGTGAGGTGTTTGGGAGCTCATTCTTTAGTATCATTTTTCCTTTTTAAATCCACTGGGACACTTTGGTATCCTAAAAATGGTCACGGAACCGCCGAAAATGACTACTATGACGACAGATGTGTTTTATATTCTTATAAATCATACCGAAATTCAGAGCTGGCCATAAATTATGTAAAGTAGAGATCGACGCCGCCACTAGTTAACAACAACCTTTCACAACCAATTATACCTTAAAATTGGATAAGATTACAACCATATATACGAGTACAAGTCTTTAGACTTGATTACCAACTTAATAATGAAATTTTATATTGGTTCAAATTTAGGAAACAGCTTATACATCAAAATTCAAACACACATTACATCTTTAACGTTTACTTTATTGGTACGATTTGTTTGGGCCATTAGTAATGAACCCAGATTTAGTTCACAAAATGTTTTACCCCTAAATTTCAATTAACTTTTTAGTTACTTCACAGAAGTAAAAAAGTTATCACATGCGATATTTAGACCTTTACTTAGAAAAGGACTTACCAATTTCATCACTACATATTCCGATAAGCTTTGATTTTGGGGACGATAAACATTTTTTCCCAGATGAGGAAATCAATTCAGCAAGTAATGGGACGTTGATTCTACAGCAAGCCAGAATTTGATTCCAAATCCATTATGTTTGTTTGCGATATATTGGGTGAAGGGGCTTTGGACTTAGTGGAGAAAAGCTGTTCATCAACAGTTATATCTGCTCCAGGTCTGTAACATGATTGGCAATTTTCAATAAATCTGTTCCATATGGTAGAAAAAAGAGCAAATTTATCTGATTGAATTCATTGACTTCTGGTGGATCTCAAATTAAAACAGGAAAATCGAAGAAGTTGCTTGAAGCTTTCTCTTGACATAGTCATGGAGAAGAAACGAGGCCCCCAAAACTTTGAGCATAGAAAATCAAGGGGTTGCCCTTTAGCAATAAGTCCTCTGGCTAGACTATTGCCACCATATGATATATTTCTTCCTCAGTTACGGTCCATGATTCATCATTTAAAATTTGCTGCGAGCTTCTATTTCTGTACATCTTATTATCTCTCGAATTATGAAATCATCACTGAATAAGGAAAATGCACTCATCATGCTCCCCAACACGTCATGTCTGCTGGCATATGCAGAAGAACTGGGAACTTCAGTAAGAATATTTTGTGCACTGTATCTTCCACTACCCTCGGGGCCTTCATTAGGGATTTCAATCCACTGGGTCCCGTCTGAAGCCTTTAGATTTTTGTCATGTGCAGATGTAGGAGCCTTATCTGATGTATTTTCTTCCATTACTTCTTCATCGGCAGTGGTATTACTCTCAAGAATTCCCTCATTATCTGTAGATAAAGACGTAAGGATTCAGTAGTCATTTATAGTAATACATATGTAACAAAAGTACCTAAAAAATCTCCCCACATATTTATGTTCAGATTTATTTTTATCAAAATCAAATATACTCATCTCAACATACGATAATAATAATATAAATATAATAATATAATAAGATAATAATGATAATAATAACAATAATAATAATGTAATTAGATACATATTATTTTGAACGATATATCGAATGACATTCCAACAGTAGCATAAAATCTTCTCATCACACTTACGTTGCTCGGTAGTTGATGCAATTTTTTCATTATCTTCGTCTGGACTTGATGAAAAATTGTGTTTAGGAATGTATTCTTCTTCATCAATATCAAAAGATTCTCCTTCCGATTTATCGTAAGGTGTGTCAACAAGAAATTGTTGAAGTCGTTCCTCTGTCAGACGAGTCTCCCTTCTATCGGACGACATCTCCACCCAACAAGAGTCTATTGTGTATTGCACAGTGATGTAATTGCAGCGAGTTTATATAGAAAACAGACAAACCTTGTCAGAACATTTTAGCACAAGCGCGCACTGAGTTATGAACTGTAGCACACTCCCTGTAATGAAATGAACACGTTAAAACAGGATTATATTATGCATCGGTCAATTTGACCGCTCAATCTTTCTATGTAGTATATTCTATCCCTAGTTACCTGACTCTTTTAATAATTTTATACTTTCAAAATTGATTTTGAATATGAAAAAATAAAAGTCAAGAAATTTGAGCGGATTGCGATCAAAAATGAGGATGATATTTAATAAATATACTTGACCGCTCCGTCATTCTAGTGTTAGGCCATATCTTCATAAATTATGGGTAAGGCTGGATAATAAGGTGAACTCTAATCCTTTGTTCTTCATAGAATGCTCATATTTCGGGAAAAATGAAAGTGTTTTAAGTAAAGCCCACTTTCGGTCCCTTTAAACAGCATGGAAGTCAATGTTGGCATATTTACGAAAATTGTTGAGAAGACATGTATGCGATGATTTTGCTAATGTGGAAATGAAAAAGAAGGCACAAAGAGGAGCCAAGATAGATGATTCTTTTTACCAATAAGCAACAGAAGCTACGTTAACCTGCTTGTAACATGTATATGCGCTTGTGTTTTTATCTGTTTATGGATATCAGATAAAGAGAAGGAGAGCTCAATTGATAGGAAAAGAGTTAGAAACGAAATAGATTTTTCATTCCAATAGAGATGAGATATTTCTGTAGACCTAAGCGAAAAAGGGAAAAATGTACATTATATGAACAGAACTAGGATGTTTGAATAATTCAGTAGGACTTTAATTGAAAAATTATTCTGTAAAATAAAAAGGAATTTCACAGGATAAATTTGAGAAATATATATTTCTTAGATGATAATTTAAACAAACTTTGGAGATACATATATTGGAGGACCTCGCTAAGAAGTCTCAGTAATCGGCCAGCGTGAGACTTTACGCAGCCGCAAACCAAACCGGCGGAGTCTTCTCACCATTTGAAACCACGAGTGCGAGTATTATCAGGGAGGTCGGGTGCATTCTGGGACATGTTCTAGACCTCAGAGTCGTCCGGGCCGAAGATTACTGCGATTTCGTCCTTCTGCTTATTAATGACTGTGAAGTTTTGCCTTTGTAAGAAATGAGAATTTGATGGCGACGACAGCACTCCCGGCGTTTCTCTCGCAAACCGTCGGTGAACAGAGGCCTTTCCATGCAACTCAAGCTCTTGGCATCCTCCTTCTTGATGGCTTTGGAGGATGTAGCCACGGAGATGTTCTTCTTTTGAGCTTTGGATCACTTTCACAAACCTTTCTCACGACGAAACGGCTGACAACTTGAAATCTGGTTAAACAAGGTTAACCTTTGAGGGCCGTCCCGTTCTTCATCTTTCACGCGAAATCTTCTCCTATTCCTTCTCGACATCCTAAACACGATGAAAAAGACATTTTAGTGACAAGTCCTGGAAAAGTATAACTTAGAGTTTGCTTGACGAAACTTTTGTCTCTCACACGTAAACCTCTCGTAGATTTATAAAATATAAAATAAGTTAGAAACAAAGTTCTCAAACAATTCTTATTGACAATGATTTACAAGGAAACAATGTAGTAGAGGAAACCTCTATTGTGTGCTTTAAGGTGACTCAGTAATCGTGCCCTGCTCCGGAAAGCCCTCTGGCAGACGCCGCAGTTATGAGGTGTGTCTTCATTGTTAGCATAGGGGTGTCGCCGTCGGTGCACCTATGCACGAACTCGATCTTTCAATTCACGTCTTACACTTTCTAGTTTATAAACACCCTGTTCAACAGTTTATTGCCAAGTTGCCTGGTTTCCACCTAATTCTTCTAGTTGGCGATGGTCGATATTGCAAGATTTAAGCGTATGTTTTAGGTGATGCTTGTACTGCTTTTTCTGTCCACCTGCTGGTCTGGTGCAATGCCCAAGTTCACAAAATAATACTTTCTTTGCTATCATAATGTTATCACCGTTATTTTCAAGCACCTGCTTCCAAAGATGCCCTAATCATTGTCCCTAAACCTTTTTCACTCAGTCACCCCCTTCATAAATTTTCAACATCCTTGTGGCTCCCCTCCATTTATCTCTCAAAATAGCCTTGTTAAAAATATATACAAAAAGACCACATTTGTTTAATTGCTTAGTACAAACATAGTAAAAAAATATGCTGCGGTCATGTACATCAGAAGCTCCGTTCAGTATACCGGACGAATATCTATATACACAAGTTGATGGAGTGGCCATAGGATCGCCCTTAAGGCCGAACTTTGCCAATTACTATATGGGTCAGCTCGAAGTGAGCTTATTAGGCAAAAACGAAAATAAGCAACACACATACTGCCGACACGTAGCCGACATCTACAAAAACGTCAAAAATGAAGACCATCTATAAAAGACCAATAGGCAAGTTAAGGAGAGCTCCGTGTTAATATTCACTTATGAATTGAGCACGGACAATAAACTCCCTTTTCTAGACGTTGAAGTACAAAATATCAAGGGAGATTACATCACGAAGGTCTACAGAAAAGGTATGGACATGGGAAGGTGCCTTAACGCAGATGGTGAATGTCCCGAAAGATACAAAATAATAAGTGTAATCGGCTCATAAATACGCCGATCATACAAATGCTGTTCTACGAGGGAACTATTCTATCAAAAGATCTCCCGTGTTAAACAAACCGTCGTGAACAACGGTTTACAGAACAATATGATTGAACAACAGCTTCAATCATTTTTAAGAATACAATTCAAAGTCACGAATAAAACGGAAAACTTCGACGAACCAAAACAAAAAATAACATCAAGCTGTTTTATAGAATTCAAATGTCATCAGTCTACAAAATATATGGAAAAAAAAATCAGGAGATTCTTAACCGTAACATCAAATCAAGAGTCAAACGAACAAGATTGATCATATTATATATTATAAAACAACAAAAGTTAACAATCTCCTCATTAAAAGTAACATCTCCTAAGACTCCTCAAAACGGAAGTCTACCAAAATAGTCTACGAGTTTAACTGCCCGCATGAAAACTGCAAGCTTCATAATAACTCAAAGTATGTTAGCATGACAACCACCACCCTTTCGAGGCGCTTAACCATGCACCTTCAAAACGGAGTGCCCCAAAATCATATGGAGGACGTACATAACAACAGCCAAACAAGTTATATATTGGTTGAAAACACCACTATTAAAAGAAAAGAGGGAAATCAACCTAGGCTGAACATCAGAGAAGCCATGTTAATCAACGAAGGAAGACTAATCCTTAACACCAAGTCTACGAGTTAGCATCGAACATTAAAATTGTTTTATAAATTCTTTTCCTTGACATTATGTTAAAGCTAGTAGGAATAAATACCCCCTAAAACCGTTTCATTCCATTTCGATTCCACCATAATTCATCACTAAAGGAGGAAAATAATACCTATAGATGGTAAGCTCCGCTATTAAAGTTTTTTTTTTTAACAAACGCAGTTACTTAAAAAAATAGGGATGAACGTAGGAGAAGTAATCTACCATCTACAATATGGACAAAAGAAGACAATTAGAAAAATAGAAATTATTTCCCCCCAAAATCAATTAAGGCGAAATATACAGTGGTATTTAACAAAATCTACCCATTTACACAAATATATATATATATATATATATATATATATATATATATATATATATATATATATATATATATATATATATATATATATATATATATATATATATGTATATATATATATATATATATATATAGATATATATATATATATATATACATATATAAAATTCTAGAACGATTTAATTGACATATTTAAGCTACTTTGTAAATAATTTTCGGCTTCTTTATCTTTTATTTTCTGTCCAATTTAGTATCGTCAGCAAATCAGTTTACTTGGCACATTTTTCAGAACCTCTAAAAGTGTTTGCGTAAATTAAAAATAGGACTGGCTCCAAAACGGTGCCTTAGAAACTCCAGCTGTGATTGGTGGCCATTCAGATGTCAGCCAGTTTAAAAGCACACTTTTCTTCCAATCTATTTAACCCACTTTAAATCTAAGTTATCGTATTCTCGTAAATACGCATCGCTTTTAACTCATTTAGGTCGATAGAAATTTATCCTAAAAGATGATTACTCTCCAAATAATTGCGTAATTTTATATCATTTATATGACTCCATTATTTTACATAAAAGTGAAGTTAAGCTTAGTGCTCGATACTCCTCATTTTTTTCACGTCTACCTTTTTAGAATATGAGAACAACATTGAACATTTTCCATTCCATGGGTAAAAAACCTGATTTAAAGAATTAATTAAACATAAACGCGAGTAGAAAGGAAATCAAGATCTTCACTCCTGTAATACTTCCATACGTCGGGTACTTCCATAGGTACCCGACGATCCACTGGATTAAAATATATACAGAAGAATATTGTTTGAAATTTCTGCTATTGTGGCACAAATATATCTTTACTTGCTGATTATTATTAGTATGTGTGGGGTGAAGTCAGATTCAGGGAAGTTGCGCACTCTCTTCCATATAATATCCTATAATATATTTCAAAAGTTAAACGTTTCACAGCGCGCCAGGCAGTTTAGCCTACGCGTGAATGACCGTTAATAATGAGGAAACAACCTTTTTGTGGTCGCAGGAAAAGATCGAGCGTCTTGTGACTACAGATATTTCGTCTTCGGTTCGTGTTTATCTGCTCTGAATTTATCAAGTGCATTTATTACAACGTCAGCAGTAACTATCATTTCATTCATTTTGGAATGTTGATATTTATGTTTTCCCGACTTTCATTATTTAAATTCGGAATAGCTTTGTTAAAAACTGAATCAAAATAAATATTTAAATAGTTTCTCTTTAATATTATATTAAACTAATAACTCGGCTTCTATAACACCTGAACAGAATCTTTATTTTATATTTTTTAGTATGAAAAGAATGCTTTTGGATTTCCGCGAGACCGTTCCAGTAGTTTATATCGGACTTATATCTAGCTATGCACTTCTGTTTTTATCTATCTTTGTTTGTTGAAAAATCTTTGCTTTAATGAATAAGTTTTCCTTGAAGATCTTTAATATAGTCAATAAAGACGCTATAAGCCCAAACATAAATTTAAGGGGTCTATATCATCCCAATCTATTAAATCTAATCTAAACAGTTAGAAGTATTTTAATTTATATTTAGAAAATTTTAGCTCTTTCCTATGATTCAAAAGTTTGCATTTGATGTTAAATACGGAGTTGTGATCCAAATTACTAAGTGGTTCCAGGACTTTAACATATTCAATCAATTTTCCTTGTTATTTAAAACTAAATCAACTATCTAATTTTCTCTTGTAGGGTGTTCGACCCTAATCACCACATGAGACAGGAACAGCGAGCATTTCTAAAAGCAATTGAACGTAAGATTGGAAGACCAGGATCAAGAGAGTAAAAGGACAGTTCATTGAAATCAATCCATATTGAAAAAACAGGAATAACGATTGCCAGTCAGTTGCAACTGACTGGTAATCGAAAGACATGATATCATCCGCAATTTTTTTAATATATTAAAACATAAATCGTTTCAATAAACATTTACATATACGAGAGGCGGTCAATAGGTTTTGCGAATCGGTAGGGCAAAACACAGGAAGGGGGATGGCTGTTTGTAAGGGTGTTAGCACAAGTTAGGACAAGTCAGGACCTGCATCTGCACGCTCCTGCCTCGTCTATTTAAGAAGCAGTAGCTGATCGCATATCATCAGTCACAAATTTTTCAACAATGGAGAAGGTTGAGCACCGCGCAGTGATCAAATTTTTGACCAAGGAAGGCAAAAATGCAAAAGAGATCTATGAATGCATGGTTGCAATGTACACCGACACCGCCCTTTTTTATGCAACCATTGTTCGCTAGAATATGGAGTTCCGCCATGGTCGTGAGTCCCTTAAAGATGACCCCCGTCTAGGACGCCCGTCAGACACGACCAACGATGACAATGTTGCCCGTGTTTGCAGACTGGGAGCAACAGGTGATTTCGGTGAGGGTGACAGTGGGTGTTAAGCACGTTGTCTTAGTCAGATGATTTAATCAACTGGATCGTAAATGTATGCCTTTTCCAATCTTGGGGTTAATCTTGAGATGCTTTGCACTGACGAGCAATGAGCAAAAGTGAATCCTTTGACGAATGGGGGGGAGGAAGTTCACTTTGGATATTCCTCAATGGCCAGGACTATCTATGGTTTCTACGGAAGACCGAGATAGGGGGTTTCTCTGACAAGAGATGTATGAAAGCAATCCTCGATACAAGATGCTAATTTTTCGGTGTGACCACGAGGAACTGGATCAGAATGAGCTTTTTCTCTCTTCCTTCGTGTTCGCCGGGCACTTTCGCCGGACTTCGTCGTGTCGATCTCTAACTCGATCTCCACTCGATACAAGATTCTATCTATTCTTCGGTGTGACCAGGGCTTCGGTGTTCTTGAGGGCTTATGTATTAAGCCTCTCTTCTATAACGACGTTCTCCAAACGTCTTTCGCATAGCCCTAAAGGCATCTCCTGTTTTTAGGCGTAGCTCCTATAATTTCGTCTATTACGCGGAACCTGATTCAATATTGTTATTGCACCTGCTCTCCTCCCCTTTGTATTGTCATGCTTGCTGTCAAAGAAATAGGGGGATTTGTACTTCTCGTATTTGGATAGTGACCAGCGACTCTAGGGGAGAGAGGGGGAGGTAAGTAATCGAGTTACATCTCCTAGGCGTCAGGATGTTGTGTTACTCGAACAAAGCATATGTTATTATGCTGGGTTTCGATTTCCCTACACCTTGCAAATCCCTCTGAAAACCTACTGCAATGGTAAAACCCTCTATACATTGTTCTTAATCTTGTGAGGGTGTACGTTGTCATTTTTAAGAATTAGAACAATGCTTATGCTTCTAAAAAAAAAACAAGGATATCGTAATACTAAGGAGGTCGCACTCGTGTAAAAGGCCGTTCAGTCTTCTGGCTAAGGAGAAGAAATTGCGCCATAATAAGAGAAAACATCTGAAATTGGCTCTCAAGTCGTTAGAACCATTTGTATTAAATGAGTTAAATTCGGATAGAGACACACCTGCCAGGGAAGTACCCTAAGAAACTATGTACATTGTTTCTCATAGTACGAAGGGAGGTCAATATGTTTTGCAATATTCGGATATAAGTGTTTTATTATTTTCCAATATAAATACCCTCGACTTCAATGCACTTGCGCCACTTGTCTCTGAGGCTTCGAATTCCCGACAACCAGAAATCTTCCGACTGCTGTTCAATCCACTGCTGGATAGCGAGCTGGACATCTTCATCGTCCCCAAACCGGCGTCCACGCAGTGCAGCCTTGGGCTGTAGGAATAAAATGTAGTGGCTAGGGGCCAGATCTGGCCTGTACGGGGGATGGTTGAGCTCCTCGAATCAGCACTTGCGCAGGGCACCTTGTGCAACTCTGGCCTTGACGACGTTGAAGTCAATCATGGGGCGTGAGGTTTCTAGGGATCCAACGGGCAGAGAGCTTAGTTTTGGCCAAATTGCAGTAGATGATGTTGATAACACTTCCATGCGATATTCCAAGTTAGCGCTCGATTTCTTCGACCTTAACCCGTCGATTTTAGATGATCATCCTCTCCACACAGGACACATTGTCCTCGTTGGTCACGTCTGACGGGCTTCCTGGACGGGTGTCATCTTCAAGGGATTCACGACCATGGCGGAACTACCTATTCCAGTGAGCAATGGTTGCATAGGAAGGCACGGTGTCGGTTTACACTGCAACCATGCCTTCATGGATCTCTTTTGCATTCTTGCCTTCCTTGGTCAAAAATATGATCACCTCGTGGTGCTCAACCTTTTCCATTGTTGAAACAGTTTATGACTGACGATGTGCGATCAGGTACTGCTTCTTAAATAGACAAGGCAGGAGCATGCGGCTGCAGGTCCTGACTTGTAATAACTTGTGCTAACTCCCCCACAAACAGCTATCCCCCTTTCTTTGTTTTGCCCTACCTATTCGCAAAACTTATTGACCTCCCCTCTTACATCATAGTCTTCAACTACATTTGCGTATATATATATATATATATATATATATATATATATATATATATATATATATATATATATATATATATATATATATATATGTGTGTGTGTGTGTGTGTATAGGTCTTGCGTTCACTATAGATTTTCTTGCGGCGATTACAATTTAGCGTTTAATTTAGTTTCACTTTGCTTAACTCACGTTCCTATTTTCTAATCATGCCAATTCCTAAAATCGATAATTTTTACAAAAATAAAAACCCAATAGTTTTATCTTGATACTACCTTTTTTCACCTAAAATAATGGTTCGTTTCAAAACTGAATATTATCAAGCATCATTTAAATTTTGACATATAGTCAAACCAAGCAATGGCTAGGTTACTAAGATTAAAATTTAAAATCTAAAAAAAGGCATCTATAGTGAAATTATGTTCAACCTTTTTTAAATTTTTCTGAACTTCGCCAATTATAGTAATTTAAAAAGGAACTCTAATCTGAATTTCCCCCCTTTCAAAATATCACGTTGCTAAAATATAGTTATAGAAGATATATAAAAATATATTTTCTGAACTTCACAAAATTTCGATACTTATATTTATTTCTGAACTTCATCATTTTGTTTTTGTTATTATAAAAGAAGTATTTGATACAACTTTGGTATATAAAGCATAAGTCATAACCAAACTAAGATGAAAATATTATACAAATACTCCAAACATCCGCTTTTTAAATTATAGAGTTAATGATGATGATGATGATGATGATGATGAAGAGACTGGATTTATTGGATCACTGGGGTAAAAAAGGGCAATTTTAGACATCGGATTCAATCTGTGCTCATTACTCTCCTCATCCAATGCTAAATTTGAAAAAAATTAATATACTAAAAATTGGGGTGTGGAGTGACGTTTAATTTCTTGTGATAAGATTCTAATAGGAGGTTCTTCTTTTGTTCTTTTTGAAAACCAAGAATAAATTTGGATCAGAAATTCTAAAGCTTCAGTAGAAGATTTGCGTAAACTATTTATTAGCCATTAATGTAGACTTTAAATAGTTCAGTGAATACCATTTATAGATAAATCAATTGATAAATTCTGGGGATTTGAATAGAAAATGTACTTAATGATGAAAAAAGCTCGTTATCAATGTCGTGGTTTACGGCCGAGTATGTACGTACGTTGGTTCCGTACAGAAATAACTCTAAGAGTGCTATATTACTATTTATCTTTTAATTTGTTTTTTTACCCAGGGAGGATTCGTAACTTTCTATATATATATATATATATATATATATATATATATATATATATATATATATATATATATATATATATATATATTGTCATTTGCAGCGTTTTGAGGATTTAATGAAAACAACAGAGAAAAAATATAAATGAAATATTAAAAACTTTAGATCTACTCCAGATATAATAAGAGAGTCTAAATAAAAATTACTACTACCAATGAATATTACGCGATGGTTGACGCACGAATTCACTTTAGTACTGAATGTTAATTAAAGAACATAATTAAATAAGAATCCTTTTACCTTTAAAATTAAGTAACATCAGACGAGTAATGAGCTTGAGCGAGAATCTCGTTTAGTTGAAGAGGAAGTCGAGGTGAGGCGAGGCGAGTGGGAGGCAAGAAGAGAGGAGGAGTGGACAAAACCGCTGACTTCGAGATGAGGGATTAGAGGCGAGTCGATGCTTCTTGACAGGACGATAAAAGAGAGGGGCAGAGGATGTATGATTATTCCACTCCTTAGGTTACACTTGTGGGGCTTCTCAAATGATGAGCGTTGACCAAGAGGTAATTCCTTTTACGAGTGGGACTTCACTTTAGGATTCTTCAATGGAGAGGGATATCTCATTTGAAAACTGAGATAGGGGTTTCTCTGACGAGAGAGTTATGCAAGTGATTCTCTATACTCATGGTCTATTCTTCGATGTGGCCAAAAGGAACAGCTTCGGGATGAAAACTTTTTCTTAACTCCCGCTTGGTTCCACTTTAATGCCCGGACTGACACCGGTCTTCGGCTTCTCTCGATCGCAAACTCGATTCTCCCTCTTTTCTCCAGATCGACGTATATATACCTCACTTATCCCCTCGGGGGGACGGTAAGGGAAGGGATGAGTGCCCATGTTTAAGCCTCTGTCATAGGGGCATCACTTTTCAGTAGTCTCCCTTAGCCCTTATGGTCTCTTCTGGTTTTCGTCGAAGAGAATGAAATTTCGTCTATTTGCGAAATTAGACTTAAACAATAAGAGGGACAGTGGGCCTGTTCATAGATTTTTATTCGAAAGGCTCTACCATCCTCATTTGCTTATACTAACGTGCTACGAAATCTGACGATTCTGAGTTTCCTGGCGAAAAAAATATTGAGGATTGCTGTACCAGAGGGGCAAAAGGGAAGGGGGTGCGTTAAATTATTGGCCCACATGCCACGTAGCTCGTGACGCTGTGTAACCGAACTTTCGTCTGTTTTATCCTCGCGATATTGATTTTTCCACAATCAAGGAGAAAAAAAACTTAATCACCAAGCTTGTATAGAGTGTCAGGTAAACCATACAAAATAAGTGTATCTTTGAAAGAAGAAAGGTTCGCAATAATTCTAGCTCATAATACTGAACTAATAAGATATATAAATCATAATAATTATGGTAGAATACAGATTAATTAATTTACGGAGATATAATGGTAGAGATATTCAAGGATTCATCGGTTCGACGTCCCTTTTTATGTTATGCACAGGTATAAGCATTGCATAACCTAGATATTACAAGTCTGAGGATGTGTTTTAATCAAATATATTTATAAATGAAGATATCATAATAATACTTACGTTTGCGTCATTTCAACGTTATTTTTTAGGGTAAAATTAAATTACTGCGAATTATTCGATTTTCTTTATCGTTCTATATACCAGTAATGTTTATACGTTAATTATTAAAACTGATAAAAAAATTGTTCTCCTTCTGTTCTTATATGCGTTGACAGACCAAATTTCTAGAAATTATTTTCTTTTCTTTAGGGTGATATAAAATTATAAAACAAAAAAACAGCAAAGAGTCTACAAGTGCCCGAAGTTGGTACATGAGTGAATGGGGTTTTTCTAAGTTTCTCTCTCATTATGTTATATGAAAAGAAATTCTGCTATTGTTGTGCTAAATAATTTGATTACTATCTTGTAACCGTTATTTCGCGTCGGTTATTCATTTTAAATATTGAGTTCAAATTTATATCAGTAAGCCGAAAAGGATTTTAAATATTTCGAAAAGCTTGCTAAGCGGAGACAGCTATTTACATGGCGATAAATTGTGGTGCCTCAATCAATTATCATACAATTTACCCCTTTTCACAATAAAATTTAATAAAAATTACTTCAAAATTAAAAGGTTGACTTTCATATTAAAAAATGGTATTTCATATTTAAAAAATTGACTTTCATATTATAAAATTAAACTTTAAAATTTAAAAAGTTGACTTTCATATTGAAATATTAAACTTCAAATTTTAAAAGTTGTCATTCAAATTTAAAAGGTGCCATTCAAATAAATAAAGCAGACTTTCAAATTTAAACACTTGGATTTCAAATTAAGCATGTTTACCTTCAACTTAAAAAGGGAGACCTTCAACATAAAAAAGTTTCTTTCAATTAAAAACTAATGAAATTCAATTATTTTATTGTAATATCATGTGAATGTGTGTAACGTGAAAAGCCCTGATTTCGATACCAACCTACACAAAATAACCTAGTGTTTTCGCTTCTCAGGCAATTATTTATTCATGAAATACCATCCTATATTCATACAAACACTTGTCCTATCTACAATATATACCTAACATATTGTTTATAATGATAAACTGCCTAATATTAGAAAAAATAAAGTTCATCATCAATCATCTTCTGAACTTTTCCAACATTTTTTCCAACTAACTACCAGGATGTTAGAGAGCCTATTTTTGTAACTTGTGGGATTTTTTCTCATCATATCCTCATTGGCCGCTCTTTATGACCACTAGCAACCGTTCACATACATAACTCAGCCCTCTCAATAACTAATTGAGTATTTCTTTCAAATACGGCACTGAAAAATATTTAATAATGCAAATTTACAATATTGATATTTTCTAGCGGTAGAAAATCAGAAAATGTCTGAAAAAACGAAATAATATCCTGTAAAGAGATAAAATTAAATAAAATAAAATTTGAGCTCAACACCACGTCCAGGTCGTGAGGTCGCGCACATGGCTAACCAAAGTGGATCCATTGTGCGCTGAAATAACCTAATGGTTCGAAAAAGCCTCGGCTCGCCTCCCTACCCAAGTGCGGGTGGATTGGGCATAAATACGAGTTATCCTCCAGACGTGGCTAATTCTCTTATTTAAATTAAAAAAATAACTTGTAAAATTTAAAATTCATTTTTCTTTAATATGCAATCCAGCTCTTTTAATATGAAAGAGAACTTTTTAAATTTAAAGTTCATCCTTAACTCTATAATTTAACTTGGTGAATTTTTTTAAATTTTTGAAAATGTTCTTTTTGCTTAGTGGACCAGTAACCTTTCATGTTTTTGAGTTTAGGTTTATTTGAAACTTTTATTCGCAGGGCTGTTTTTTGTATGTTTCGAACTTTTATCAAAGTTCTTTCTAAGAATTTCACAAATCGTGAAATTCAAAAAATGTATTAAAATTAGAGCTTTAGCGCTTTTTTACTATCATTTTGTATATAAAACAAATTAAGATGAAAAAAAAGATCTGACGAAGGCTTTTCTATATATCAAACCGGCTGAAACAACTTTAAAAAAAGGTTTCAGGGTGTCTATGTTGAAAAAAGTTTTGGGGAAATTCTCAACTATATAAAGAATCTTCAAGGGATAAAGACAGTATAATAAAAGGTGAAATAACTTTTAAAAAATGTTTCAGGCTATCTGTTGAAAAAGGTGTTCAGGGTGTTAAAATAAAGACTCTACAAAGGGGATTAAAAAAAGTGGTTTGGAATAGCAAATAGGCCGTAGGCAACACGCCGATGGAGTGCCTGTAGAACGAAGTTCTTTCTTTAAGAAAGAATACGAAGTATGGATTGTTTTTATAAATATGAAAGTAATCTTTTTACAATTTTAACTTCATTTTTGTTAATGTATAAGCCAACTTTCTAAATTTGAATTTAAATTTTTTTAATATTAAATACAACTTTTTAATTTGAATTTATTTATTTTTCATTTGTGGATGAAAAGGTAAAGTTCTATGTTTACAAATTAAATTCGTCGCTGGATGATCTCCAATATTTCAATATCTTGTCGCCTATATGGCGACCAATAATTGTACCACATTCGTAGTACAACTGAGGTCTAGCACCTTGTATAATGGAAGCATGATGTATTTTAATTTATGCAAGCAATTTATCGGGGTATCTTATAATCCTATTTGTCCTTTATGAAACTGTAGTAAATTGTTATGAAAATTTCACATCAGTTGAGATCAGCACACCTAAGTTCTTTACTATGTTTAAAATTTGATGACTGCATGTATTATAATCTGCATCCCATTATACAGTTTAAAATACCAGTGATAATCTTATCAGGAAAAGAAGTTATTGTCTTCATTTCTAAAAAAAATCATTGTCATCCAGTATTGCTATTATTAGGTTGTTCGGAAAATACTGGCCGATTTTTCAACTCATTTTAAAAAACTTGATTTGTGTTGTTATTTTTGCATATTTTATAAATAAAAAGTCCTTCAAAATAATGGATGTGTGCTTATTAATAAAAATTCACCAAATTTCATTCAAAATATAATTTAAAAGCATATATACTTGCATTAGAACATTATGGTTACATATTGCTTGTCAGCCATTTACTATGTGTTATTGACCATATAAATATATATATATATATATATATATATATATATATATATATATATATATATATATATATATATATATATATATATATATATATATATATATATATATATATATATATATATATATCACAGTCTCTCTCTCACTCAGGCACACATGCAATATATCTCTCTCGTTTGGTTTATTCTTTAATTTCCATGCCCCCTCCCTCCGTCTCTATCCTTCACCCTACCTAACTCTCTCTATCGCTGGCTCTCTCTTTCTCTCACCCTCTTTCTTTTTTCCCAATTTCTTTTTCTCTCTATTGCTCTTTCCTTTTCTCATTTATTTCTCTCTCTCGCCTGTAACATGGCGACAATGGTAGCGTGTCTTTTCTTCAGCTTCTCCATCTTCACTTGATAGTGTGGTTCGATTGCGGCCTCAACTCGAGAGATCGCCTCTCCCACTGGCTCCACCAACCTTTTATTCCGGATCGCTTCCTGCAAGAACAATTCTATATCCATCTGCATTCTGTTTCAATTTCTTTTTTTCTTCTTTCCTCCCTCGTTGTGCAAGGCAAAAGCTTGAAAAGTTAAACATTAATAAAAAATGTTGGACTGAGAACAAGAACATCAATTACTACTCTCCATAAAAAGTAAAATAGCATGAATTTAATCAATACTTAGATTAATTAACTAGAGCAAACATAACAACAGGAATGATACCAGAATTGAGAACGTCGACTATAAAAAAATAATGATTAATAGCTAGAAAAATGAGCTATAACAATCTGTGAGGCTATGGAACGTACATACTCGCATGCTGCCAGAAAATCGTGGGAACGAAAGAAATTTGTCGTTTGAGTTGACCTTCGTCTCCTCTCTCTAATTCCACCAACTGGCGACAGGAAGTCTGACGAAAGAAGGCCTATCTCACAGAGAAGCCTAAATTCTATTTGCCTTCTAGATGATACCATGGAGATTGTCCAGAAGGCGCTGCGATAAGCGAATTGTCGTGAATGGAATCTCTCTCTCGATTTCCCCCCACCCGCGATATAAATAACATCGCCGTTCCTCTCTCTAAAGCAGTGTCCCAAACCTTCTCGCGTAATCCCCACGTTGAACGAGAGTCGTTGCCGTAAAGTATGACTGCCAACGCGCCGTCGAGTCAACTTGCTCGCTGTCTCAAAGGGTTCCCGAAATAAATCCCGCCCCGCAGAGTCTGTGACAAGAAGAATACGCTCTGCTGCTCAACGTAACTTGAGAAAGAAAAGGAACATCCAAATAGTTATTGAAGTTAAAATTTGTTAGTGTCACATCCAGTTAGGAGTGAACTAACTGGAACTGCAGCCAGCAGCCCCAAACCCGTCGTCTTATCCCCCCCTCTCCCAATCCATCACAATTAATGGTAATCTGTAAACCCAGTATCCCTCTATTCTTAAATTACCTATTTAATTAACAGTGATTGATACTCCCATTAAGTCATTATAAATCTAGACGCTTAACGTCAGTGTTCAATATTTAATCCTTAATTTTGCCCGTTTAACTATTGCTAATTATTATATTTGTGTGAAGTAAAGTTTATTTTTTGTACGTGTGTTTATTTGTGGCTCCTCCCTTTTGACGTACCCTTGGCAAGACTATAATTAAGCATCCCTTTGGCTAATTTATTCAACCTGTATTATGCACTCTTAGAATTCAACAATCACAAACCTCCCCCCAGTAACAAGTGGGACTTTTATAGTGAGAATCCTGGCTACGGCACAACCCGCCTCTAACCAGCTTTCGCACATTCAATAGGAATTAAAGCCAACCTATATATTATATATATATATATATATATATATATATATATATATATATATATATATATATATATATATATGATCGTAGATTGAGTCATAGGGTCAATACCATCGACTTAAACGAAAGCTGTGTGTCCAGATCAAGGACTAGAATAATTATTGGACCAGACTATGAGCAATTCTACGACACAATCACAAAGTAAGAACTAGATCTAAAACGATAACAAAAACATCTAAATATAGATGAAAAACAATCCCAATGGAAATATTTATGAACTAAAAGAGAGAAGCAAAATTTGAGAAAAAACAAACAAAACAAACAATAATATACGTAGAACAAAACCATAAACACTCTAATATCACGAATAGGATAAGAAGGAACGTCAAAGAACATCCGAGGGGTGGTCAAGAAGTTTTGGAATCGGTAGGGCAAATCAGAAGAAGGGGAATAGCTGTTTATGGGGGTGTTAGGGCAAGTTATGAAAAGTCAGGACCTGCAGCCTCACGCTCCTGCTTCGTTTATTTAAGAAGCAGTAGCCAATCGTAGATCTTCAGTCATAAATTTTTCAACAATGGAAGAAGGTTGAGCACCGCAGAGTAATCAAATTTTTGACCAATGAAGGCAAGAATGCAAAAGAGATCTATGAACGCATGGTTGCAATGTACACTGTCACCGCCCCTTTCTATACAACCATTGCTCACTGAAATAGGGAGTTCTGCCATGGTCGTGAGTCCCTTAAAGTTTACCCCATTCCAGGACGCCCGTCAGACGTTACCAACGAGGACAATGTGGCTCGTGTGGAGAGGATGATCCTCGAAAATCGACGAGTGAAGCTCGAAGAAATCAAGCGAGAACTTGGACTATCACATGGAAGTGTTGATAACATCATTTACGACAATTTAGCCATGACCAAGGTCTGTGTGTGTTGGGTCCCTAGAAACCTCACGCCCCATGATCGACTTCAACGTCGTCAAAGTCCACAAGACCAGGATTGCACATGCTGCCCTGCGTGAGTGCGGATTCTAGGAGCTCAACCATCCCCCGTATAGTCCAGATCTAGCCCCTAGTGACTAATTTTTATTTCGCCAGCTCAAGGTTTCACTGCGTGAATGCCTGTTTGGGGACGATGAAGATGTTCAGCTCGCCGTCCAGGAGTAGATTGAACAGAAGTTCGTAATTCGAAGCCTCAGGGACAAGTGGCGCAAGTGCATTGAAGTCGAGGGTAGTTATACTAAAAAATACTAAAACACTTTTCCCTATATCTCGTTTCCTTATATCACAATTGAAAAACTTATTGACCGCCCTTCGTATGACAATAGAAGAAATTCGACCAAAACTGATTCAAAACATGAAGAAAGATCAGGGTCCAGTAAAAACCTGAAAATGGACTCAGAATTTGTTTGATTTAATGTGGCATAAAATTCTGGAGTACCCAAGGAACTACATAGGTAAATGCAAAAATGTGAAAATTGGAAAACATTAAAAAATGAAATATATAAACCAAAAATATGACGGCAAAATCTTGATGGCAAATTGGCGGGAAGCGAAAACCAAACATTTCTTAGATTTCCGCATTGTGCTTTTGAGCAACTGTACTCATTATATGAACTTTTCCTCAGAGCTTTACAACGAGCCATCCATACCCGATTTTCTAGCGTTGAAGGAAATTAGCATAACTTTTTTTTCCTTATTCCTAATTCTATCATTTTTCCTTTTGTATTTACCATCCAGATCCTTTTTTCTTGAGTTGTATATGTATGTTCGGTCTTTGGATTCAAATGCGCAAATATCTTTATTTGCGATAGCAATGGTGAGCCTCTACACTATATACATACATAGGGCGTAGATTCCTGGGGGACGCTCCCTAAAAGTACTAAGAAGAAGTTTCATTTGGTTATTTTAACCTTTCATTTTTGTAGTGTCACTAATTGGTTTGTTGGATCGAGTTACTAAATACAACATATGTGTACATTGGAGTTTATCTTTCAATTATATCAAATATTATTTACACCTTATTTAAGTTAGTTTCCTATACACCTAAATTGATTGTTATTAAAGGTAAAATTTGTTAATTGAAGCAAATTGTAGTTACACAAACTGAATTAGATCAGATTATCTGTCATTTAATAAACATCGTATTTTTATACCTTTATTAAGTTTTTATTCCATTGAGATTTTTTACATATCTAATTTCAGGATTAATAGACTGAAAGGGGCCTTTAATCAAAGAGGATTAATGCCCATTTGAAAGATGGAGGGTCTAAGTTTATAATCCTAAAGGATTAAACAAATGATAAGTTTGAAGTTTGCAGAGAAGGATTTTTCCATTTATTAATGATTTATGGAACAAATTAGAATGGCTGATTTATTTGAATCACTAGAAGGAACTATTAGAAAAAAAATGGAAACAGAAACTAAATACTTTAGAAAGGCCATCCATGGCCAAGTGAAAATGTGTGAAATTTAAAAATCTAGAGTTACTAAAGAAGGAACTATTTGTAACACTTGAGAGAGAGAAAATTATGAATTAAGCGCAATAGCAGCGAGGCCGTATCACGCGGAAAGTTGAGATTTGTTAAGAAAGTAGTCAAGGAAGACGAAACAAAAATATTAGAGATATATGTGCGTAGGTACACTTGCAGTCAGTGTGTGGGGGGGATGCGCATATTAGTGGTCATTGGCGAGGTGATAAAGGAAGACCTGGAAGGGAGAATGGAAACATTAATAATGAAAACGGACTTGGCACCAGTTTCTCTTTGGACAATGGGGTTGGGATGGCACGCACTCCTACAAATTTCCGCTGCAAGAGGCGCCCGATTATCCATATGACGCCTCGTTTGGAGTAATGTAATGAGGAAAGGAAAAATAAGACGGTAAACGAAAGGGAAGAACAAGACGTGAAAACTGAAAAGGAACTCCGTCCATAAATTCCTCTTTCACGTGTTGCATCTCACCATGCTATTACAGACATCTAGAGAATAGTGTTCCTTGCCATCATTCTCTTCTACCTCAATGCGTGTAGGAAGATTTGAAGCTCTACCTTCCACATATTTTTTCTTACCCCTTCTTCATTGCTTTCTTACACATCTCTTCTTGAGAACTTGCAACGAAAAATTCTCTTGTTCGCTATCACTTTACATTTTATCGAAAAAGCCCTCTTTTGGACTGATCTCGATTGGGTCTTAAGATCTTTGGCAGTCCTTAATTATGTCATTCTTAGAGAAATTATCCCCACCTCAACCATACAACTGGAGGTTGAAGGAGGTGATTCATGTTTAAGATAACCTCCATTGAAATAAAACAAGGCTTTATAGCGTCATTCATCCGTTAGATTGTACCAATAATCATACAAACTTGATTTACAAAGTGAGACATATTAATAAAATGATAATAACTATCCTTCATTGTAATAAAATTGTCCCAATAAATCAGAGAGCAGTCTTATTAATTTATAGCAAAATGCCCACCAAAACTTAAATTTCTTTGTTCATATACAACATTTCAGTGACTTTGCTGCAACATAGTAATGCAGAAGAAAGAATAACATAACTAGGGAGAAGTAAAGACAATACAGCCCGCGTGCAAAAGAACTCCAAAATTTAGCTATGAAAATAAAATGGAACGACTGACCCTTAAACGTAAACACACTGGTGTTAATTAAAATTGCATTCTAATTCAATACCTTCATAAGCGTAAGTTCATAATCTCAAGTATACAGATTCTTTCAGTCAACACATATGTATGAAATCCCATAAACCTTGAGTTACATGAACATATATCTAGAAGTGTGATGAAGATTCATGATATTGAAGTTCGTTGCAAGGATTCATGCAAACTACTATTAACAGCTATTAAAAACAGAAAGTTTTCGAGGGGAGGAGGCGAACAAAGTGTTCACAATAAGAGAAAGTATTGAATAAATCATCTCACAGTGGTCTGTTAACTGTAAAGTATGCAGCCATGGTATTCGATCAATATAGCAATGACTATCTGCGTTCAACCTGAATCGGGCATGCATTAGAGACTCGACCCGCCTCATTCACGCTAAGTAAATGACTGTATCCAATAGACCAATTCAACATTCATAAAAAGAACTTTTTCTACGGGCTATTTTATCTTTCGCTTTTATCATCACATGACTTTGAGTCCCCCCCCCTCCTTCTATAGGATAAAATATGTTAGGCCACGCTCTAAGTGATATCTCTCAAATAAACTCAAAGTTTGGACCGTGGTGTGCGCATACTATAGCAATGGCTATCTTTATGACGCTGCATAGGAGATTGCTAAGGGAGGCTCTTTTTTCAAGCGAAATAGGTGACTGTATCCAGTAGACCAAAATAACAGCTATAAAAAGAACTCTTTTGGATCATAGCGCCCTGCGCCTCTCAATGTGTAGAACTTTCATTGGCACCTAAAGCAAACTTGAAGGTGAAATTAAGGATTTAAAACAGTTATTTTTATGAATATTGGATTGGTCTGATGGATACAGTCACTTGCTTATCGTGAACACAAAGCTTCTCACAGGTACATATATCAGTTGCAATGAAGTAGGCAAACCTTTGCTTCTTATTGTGAGCTACCTCCTGCTAATAGTGCGAGGTAATGCGCTGAGAGAAAAGTAGGAAACTAATTTGACACACAATGACTTGTATTTTATCCTTGATAATTAAGTTACATTTCTCGTCCGTTAATTACAATTATTCTCTTCTGTGTCTGAGTTTTAAAAATGGCCGGGAAAAATGGCGTTTTCTGGAAGAACATTTCAGTCAGCAGCTATTTTATATATGGATAAATTCCCGCAATTTCAGACAGAAAACTTTATTTTCATTGAATCCGCTGTGGACGTTCGGAAAAATAAATCAAGATTTTAGAACCGCTTCAAACATTTGATCGAAGATTCGAGGAATTTTGTGTCGCGTGTCTAAATTATTCCTGAAGGTATTATATCTTCCTGTAAGAATTGTTAACAAAGGTGCATGGCATAGTCCATTTTATAGGAATTTTATGACTAAATATATGATACGAGTTACAGGCAATTAGGGCAAATGCTTGATTTACTTTACACGTTTATTTAACGTAATATTTAAAAAATAAGAATCACAACATAAGAAAAAATGAGAATTAAATAAATCTTAATCCCTGCTCCTGCGTGACAGTATCTAAATTTAGTCAGGGCTTTTGAACGATTGTCACTACTCATATGTATAAGTTGACACTTTCTGACAATAAATATAGTTGTCATTTAATTTTCGATTCAATCAGTGTATCTACTTGGTTTTGAAAAAGTTATGTTACACTCGTTTTTTATCTTTCGAGAGGTTTACGTGAGTGATAGAAAAGGTTCCGTCAAACAAACTTAAAGTTCTACTTTTTCACCACGTGTCATTAAAACGTCTTTTCCATTATGTAAATGTGTGTCTAGATGGAAGGTAAAAGAATAAAGATCTCTGATCTCCTGCGCGCGGGCCATAACAAGTACGACATCGTCAAGCGGGTCAATGAAAGCCAGATGACCGAACACAGATTTGCGGAGAGTAACAAAAACGGGGATGACCTCAAAGCCCGACCTCGTTTAGGCAGACCTCAAGTTGTTAGCCGTTTAGCTGTGGGAAAGGCCTTCGAAAGTGCACCGAATCTCAAATCAGCTGCATTGGTAAAAAAGAACATTACAGTTGCCAGGTTGTCAAGGAGGAGGGGGCAAAAGCTTGACGTGCCTGGAAAGACCTCTGCTTACCGACTGTATGCGAAAACAACGTTGAGAGCGCTGCATTCGCCTTCTCACTCATTTGAAGAGTCATGGCAAACTAATTCTCATTTTTTCTGCTGAAAAAATCTTCAAGATTGATTTGGTCATCAACAAGCAGAAGGCCGCTTGGTAAGCTTTGGTCAGGACGTCTCCGAGCTCCACATTTTGTCCACGACCAAGCACCCGGACTCCGGGACGATACTTGGTGTCGTGGCTTCGTGGCTGGTAACGGACACACCGCCGCGGATTACCGGTACATCTTGGCCACAAACTTACTGCTCTGAGGAAAAAAGTTCGCGAATAAGGATGACTACGTATTTCAGTAGGATGCCACCTCGGCACACACACCCAACATTGTGCAGGAGTGGTTGAAGTCGAACATGAACTTCTGGAAGAAAAAGTCTTGGTTGCTGCAGTTGCCTGACAAAGCGTGTGGGCGACACAAGACCTTTGCAACAGAACTTTTGAAATAGACGGTAAATAATCTTGTAGTTCTTCAATATCTAGTCTTTTTAACTAATATATGCAATTTATATCATCGTCAAATTTAGAATTATACAGAATACACTGCCATTGAAGTCATTTACTAATATGATTAATGGGAACAAACTAAAAATAGAAGCTTGAGGGACATAATGGTAACATGGTATTATTTATTGGGTTTTTTTATTTTAGATAACTTTATGATTTCTTTCGCTTAACAAAAGTTAAATCCGTTCAAAATATTCCTTCCAATCTCTCGAGCGCTTAATTGTTCACAGTCTACTATGTATCACGGGTCAAATGTTTAAGAAAAGCCTATATAGACTAATAGACTACAAAAACGTTTTGAGGAGATCAGAAACATGTATCGAAGCATAAATCATAAATGAGGTTTACCAATTTAGCTTTACAGGAGCGACGTTTTCTAAAAACGTGTGGACTATCTTTAGGGAAATTTTGCAGAATTAAATTAGGAAGACTCTATTAATTTCCAAGAAATTAAAGTTAAGCAAGATGCCTCAAGTATTCTTCTTTTTTACCTAGCCAATTAAAGAAGAAAAAAGTACCCTGAAGATAAAGGGGAAGAAAAGATAAGAGTGAAGACAAATAGGAATGTTAGAAAGGCATGATGAGAATTTAGTTTTCTTTTAATTAGGGAAAGAATGCGATATATATATATATAATATTATATGAGGAATTAAATCACATTCTCCGAAGACAATTTAATTCAGAACAGTTTTGGTGTATCTCAGTTAAAAAAGGGTGTGAGATACACTGTAACTGTTCTGAATTAAATTGTCTTCGGAGAATGTGGTTTAATTCCTCATCTTTTCTTGCGATATTGCATTAATTTTCATAATATTTTATATATATATATATATATATATATATATATATATATATATATATATATATATATATACGAAAGCGAGTCAAAAAGTTCACAGAAAAATGTCATAATTTAAAAATGCGCAATATTTTACATCGTAATTCATGTTTTAACATTTCTTTGGTGCTTCTCGAATTATTTCGTTAGGTTTTATCATTTTAAATATTGGATGTGTGTACACACGATGTGCTTCTTCTAAAGTTGTCTTTTCAACCGTCAAAATGGCGAACTTTGAAATAAAAGCCAACATTAAATTTCCAACCAAACTTGATGGAAACATGTTAGAATTATTAAAGGTTTACAACATGTAGAGCAGTGGTTTACGATTGGATTAAGAGACCCTCCTCCTCAAAAAATCAACAAAACATCAGGGTTGGGCAGAATATCTTTGAAGACGATCGCAGAGTTTCTATTGATGAATTTGCCAATAAGGTAAGACTCACACATGATTCAGCATTTGCACTTCTCAGTGAAGATCTTGATTTTAGCAAGCTTTCAGCGCGCTGGGTGCCAAAAACGTTGCGCAAAGACTAATGATTCAAGGAGCTAACCTTACTTTTCAATTTTGACCAAAACTTAAGCAAATGAGAACAGCTCTTTTAAGCGTTTCGTCACTGAAGATGAAACTTGAATCTACCAGTTTAATCCAGGAACAAAATTCAATCAAATGAGTGGTATCCGAAAAGAACAGCTGGACCTGTTAAATTCAAGACAGAAAGGTCTGTTAAGAAGGTTTTGGCCACATTTTTTTATTCAAATGGACTAAATTGATAGACTTTCTAGAAGGACGGAAAAGTGATACCTCCAGCTGAAATCTGCCCTGGGCAAAAAAGTCGAAAAAGCTGCATAGCCAGATTCTGATTCACCATAATAATGCCCCAACGCATTCTGCAAAGGCTGTCAGGTCTGCCCCAGCGCATTTTACGAAGGCTGTCAAGGCAATGTTTCGCGAATTTTGATTGGGAACTCTTTATCATCCGCTTCATAGCCAGGATTAATTTCCCTCCGACATTTTTCTCGTCCCAAAATTAAAACAACACCTCTAAAGCATCATATTCATGACATCAGATAAATAAAAAGCAGGTTATTGCTTGGTATCAGAGACAACTAGGCAATTCTACAAGGAGAGGATTTACCGGTCGAAACATAGATTACAAAAGTGTATAGACAATAATGGAGCTTATGTACGCTAATATATATATATATATATATAGGTTGAGGATAAATCCCAAAATGAGACATGTAAAATTTCTCATTTAATTAAGTACAACGTTTCGGGTATCTTACCCATCTTCTGGTCTATAAAAGACCAGAAGATGGGTAAGATACCCGGAACGTTGTACTTAATTAAATGAGAAATTTTACATGTCTCATTTTGGGATTTATCCTCAACCTCAAAATAAGCCTTCTTAGAAGAAAACCTATAGAATATATATATATATATATATATATATATATATACATATACAAAGAAGTATAGTAATCTATATATAAATGCAGAAAAGAAACCACATTCTACGATAGATTTATTGCGAAACCAGGTTTCGATCGAGCCATCCGTCTTCTTCAGTCGATGACAAGGTAATGAATGCAGAAAGATTCTTAAACTAAGGACACACAAATATGCAAGTTTGAATTTAATTGGAGGGCTGGAATGGAATTAATTTCTAAGCAAAGTTTGGATGAGTCTTGTTCTTATAAAGAGATTTGTGTTATATTGACCATCGGAAGAAAGCAAGTTAAGAATTTTCTACTGTAATTACGTAATTGTTTGAATTATAAATAATTTTAGCATTATCAATATCAATTGCCTGGTTTTAACTTGACATAGGTAAGAACATGCTAAAAGAAATATATATATATATATATATATATATATATATATATATATATATATATATATATATATATATATATATATATTAGTGTAGTTGGGTAGGAGTCTTTCTTGATTGAAAATTTTGTTTAAGACCATTATGTATTTTGCCTTAATTAATTTCCTTTGGCAACTTTCTCTTCTTCTAACTATCTTTTTTATTCCATCTTGTAGATGGTAGATTATTAGCCCAGTATTCATCTCTTTTTAAATGAATCTGTTTGGGAAAAACCAAACTAAATTGCTAAGCTTTAGATCTTATTCGATCATCTTCGGAGCGTTTCAAAATGTTCTTGCCTCTTTTACCGATGTAATAAGTGGAGGTAGGATCCGACAGAGTGAGAGAAACGATTTTTATTCCGCCTTGGTTAAACGTAACGTTAAAGGAAATGGGCCACTTCTGTGAGTGGAATTTTAATATGCGATTCCAGATGTCGCTTGACTGTTGATGATCGGCTTATCTTTATTTATTAATATGGCTCCTAAGATGTTCACGAGCATATCTCTCGTTAGGTTAGTATTATGGACGCTCTCCATATGGTTCTTAGTCCCTCCGCTTTGTAGATGCATAGTTGAACGTCTTGAAAATGTAGTGGTTGTCATGCCAATATATTTTGAGTTTTTATGAATCTTACCGTCTTTATAGGGGTAGATGAACTCAGAAACCCTGTTGGTTGACTTAAGAATCGAGGAGTTTAGGCGGATGTCGTTTTTCATCAGAAGATTGCTGGCTTTTATTGTTTTATAATAGATGATGCGTTGGATTTTATCTGTTTGATTTTTAACCTTCATGTTACAGGTCATAATCTCCTTGATGTTTTTTTCATCTATTTTATATGCGTTGGAGATCTGGTTTCTGTAATACACTTTGATGTTGTTGACTTCTCCATGATTACTTTCAGTTTTACCCGCATGTTAGTAATGGTTATTTAAAAATGATTGGAGTTGTTTGTCAATCATGCTGTTTGAGAAACCATTATTCACCAGTATTTGTTTTACTGGTGAAATTAGATCTCCACGGCCTATAAAATAGATGAAAAATAACATCAAGGAGATTATTTCATACTTTTCACGGCATTCACATCAAGCAGCATTTTGAGGAAACTCCGTGCTAGAATTCTCTTATGAATTGAGTACGGACAATATACTTCCTTCTTGGACGTTGAAGTTCAAAACATCAATGGCAGCTACATCACTAAAGTACATAGGAAAAGTACGGACAGAGGAAGATGCCTCAGTGAGAAAATTCCACGGAATATATATTTAATGATAAATTTATTTGAAAAATATAAATCGTATATAAGCTCACTACATAATAAACAATTAGTTATTATGCCCGTTCCATTCTTGCTCACAAATGTGTTATTATTTCTCTGCATACTAAGTTCTTTGTCACGGTTTTGTTACGTCTCCTTCCTTGCTTGTCAGATTCAAACTCTTTAACTTTCACATCTGTCTATCTGCGTTGTCTTGGAAAGCGATCTACAACGGACCATGACTGAATACTGGTTCAGGGAGAAACAAACCCACTCTTTCGAATGTTTGACCATGGCTTTGTTGATAGTCATTGCATACGACAGTCTTACAGGAAACTGGGTTCTTCCTAGTATAAAAATGTCGTTTCGGTCACTTGGGATTAAAGGATGCCTATCAATCCAGGTACCAGTGATGTGAGAAGCTTCAATGGAATGTTGATGTAATCTAAATACTTCTAATCTTGTGCCGTTGAATAGACCGTTATCTATTGAAATGTTGCGAAGAAGCATAAGTATTGATCCTAGTTTTAATTGGAATTTGCTTGTGAGGCGGTATCCCTGAGGTTGTTAATAAATTTATTAATTCCACGCAATATCTGTCAGCTTCCATAAAAGTTGCATTAGTATTTTCCAGAAAATGTGGATTTTAGTATTTAATTATCTAGTTTTAGACGGGAATTTTATATGATTGTGCATGTATAAGTTTTATTTACAGGCTGAAATAGGTAAAATGATTCCTCTTAATTCTCTTCCATCCCCTCGCATCCAAGATTCATATTAGAACTCACAAACTCATCCTGCTTAGGTTGTACCCGAATTCTCCCAGGACATGAAGGAGCTCGACGACGAACTCGTAAGGTTTGAAGGAGGAAATTGATGAACAGGAGGGAGTTATCAATTGGGATGCTTTCATCATAGGGATTTATTTACATTTCATCTTGATATGGAATAAATACAGTGACAAACTGCTTTCTTTATCAGCCAAACTTCAAGAAAACGTTGAAGATGAGAGAGAACTCAATCACAAGATTGGAAACTGATTTTTCGTTCTTCGGGATATTTATCGTGTTTTGTTCTTCTTTTTATCATTTTGTTTTTATAGGAATCCAATATTTGGTGGAAATTATGCAAAACGTACTGGGATATTTAAACTCTGATGTGTATTGGTGAAAGTGCGTTTGTGTTGTGTATCTAAACATAAGTATCCTTAGTCAATTGTTCTAAGGTTAATTTGTCTGTGCGTGTTTGTGGGTGAGAGATTGTTGGTCTTCGGTGTGTATTTTCATCTATGTCCATCGGTTGGCATGCCTTTTAGTAGTTACTATGCTGGCATATGGGTGTAGTAATTTTTTTGGTTTACCAGATGTGGGTGGCTATTGAATAACAATCATGGATTTTAATAGCTCCTCTAACCGCACTTGGATGATGACTTTTATCTCGTCATAAAATGCAAGAAAAAGATGGTTAAATTTAAGCTGGCAGCATTAAAGTGTGGGGTATGTTTGCAAACGCAGGAATCTGCCCGCTCGTTCGTTTACTCGACACAGTAAACGCTGTAGTATATATACAAGTAAATGCTTCAGGAACACATGATCGACACTTACGAACACCAGAGTATGTGAGCCTGATTTCATGCAGCACAATGCTAACAATTCTAGACGAACAAATAAAATTTGCTTTCGACGCTGAAAAAAAACACTTTTAACACTCTATAGGACATATTCAGTTTTTAAAGTAAATCTAGATGCCTCATTCCGTTTCCTCATAGACAATTTCTTGACAGGTAAGCTTTCTATGAGTCACACCTCTGTCAAGTGACGCGAAACAGATTTAGGTTAGTTTTTTAGACACTTGAAGTGAAATCCCGGCTGCTGTCTCAAATCTGCCCTTCGTCGTCATCCGTTGTATCCTCCATCTTTCCAGAAATTGTTTTTTCGAGCTGGACATGGTTTTATTTCTTTAACTCACATGACCCTCTCTTCTCATGGAGATTCATTATGCGTGAAATCACACGTTCTAAAGGATTTCAATTCTTCGTAAAGTCAGACAGTGCTATTCATTCATTCTTCCATTGGCAAATCTCAATTCTGAATGACTTGTCGACATTAAATCGTCTCAGAATCCTAATAAATCAGCATTACGATCAGTAGCAGTTTACACTATACGTGGGACAGGAGTACTGGTATACATACAGTAGGAACATTTACGTCTAAACTAAAAGTTATCAGTTATCGTTCTCTTGTTTCGGACGGATTTTTCTTCAAATATACATTATTTTCCTAATACTTTTTATCCGTTGCTCTATGAAATCAAACTTAGACATTTCCTACATTTCCAGAAGAAAAATTTCAGGAATATATTGTGCATTTTTTATCCAAATTAAACAATTATTTTCTTTTTTTTCTCTGGTTTTGAATTGCACTGTTTTTCTTCGGTCATAGGAATGTATTTTTTTACCTCTCCGTTGTTTGTGTCTGTTTTGTTTGTTTGTGAAGATGATTTTTATAACGCTGGGTAGTTATTGATAGAGAAAGCGTGTATTTTTATTCTCTATAGCTGGTGTAGCTTGTTCAGTTTGTTTTATTTAGTTATTTTATGCGCACTTAGATGAGGTTATGCAGGGTTGTGCGTGGTTTGGACTGCTATGATAATGCGCATGTGGTTTGAGCGTATATCTGCTAGTGTTTTCCGTATGCATCGTGAGTGTAAATAAGGAATATAGAATGGTATGTCTGTTGAGGTATATTTGTGGGCGTTTTGAGGTGGTTGCGTTGTTGATTAATTATTATTATTAAGGGCAATTAGTGGGTTAAATTGTTTTGAGATATGTGTATCTTTGTTGTCTGCTGCTTAGGTCTTGAGTGATGATGCATTGGTATGCATTGAAGTAACCGATTATGAAGTTGTTCAGAAGTTCTAGAAGTTTTTTTATAAATGAGCAGACCTTTGATGTTCTCCTGGATGAGGGGGGTGATGTAAAGTTCTCTGACTTTTATGTTATTGATTCTATCTTCAGTGTCTTGATGTTATTTAGGAGTGTTTGGTGAATGATGTGGTAGCAGTAAAGGAGATTATATTTTCTACTAGCCCTAGAGTTAAATCTCCCCCACGCCGTCTTTCAGCCGGCCCTAGATCTTCTCCAAATAGTCTAGCCCCGGAGAGCCATCCCCGATTGGGACCACATTGTGAAGCAGCTTCGTGCCCGTATCACTTCTCCTAACTCCTCGTTTCGTACGCGGGACGTAAAAGAGATTGAACTTCTAGTTATTCTTCACCATCTGCAGGATAGGTTGAGAAAGACGAAGGAAGCCCGACTCAATACCTGGCTTAGGCTATACTACTTAGTGTCCTTAGTTGATTGGGCATATGCCCTAGAGGACTCGCGGTTGCAGTCCACCCAACGTTTCGGCATTTACATTGATCCAGTATTGTATAGCCGCGCGGTATTACGCACACAGTACTCCGATTATGCCGCCAGACAACGACAGCCCCAACGCCTGCAGGGCCAGCAACAGCAGCGACGACCAAGAAACGGGTCTCGCGGCAAGGAAAGGGGAGGAGGCTCTAAACCCCGTAAGCCTTATTGAATGGGCTGAGGAGGCTTGGGCCATTCGGGAAATTCTGTTCGGTCCTTCTCCAACAACCCCCCTCCTCCCTTTCCTCCCAGGCTGTCTGTTCTGATCCCTGAGGGGTATCTCCCTCTCGCGGTGGACGATCCGTATCTAATCTCTGTCCTTAGCAATTGGTTCGGACCAAAGACCCTCTTCCCTCAGAGAATTGATGTCGACCCTCCCGTGTCACCCGAGGACACCATCCCCCGTTACCCTAACCCCCTATCAACGAAGGCTGACATGGACAACTTCCAGTGGATGATTAAAGAGTTTAATTTTAGTTGGAGAATGGAGATTCAAATGTTCGGAGAGTTCCATCGTCTATTAGTCCTAGACGTCTTTCGCGTGGCACGGCCATTTGGGGGAGGGGGCACGAATGGATATTACAAGATAAGAATCACGAATCAGAATAGAAAGAATAGAAGAGGCATGTTTTTGGGAAGCCATAGAGATCGAAAACTGAAAAAAGAAAAGGGTACAGAAAAAACTTCAGGAAGGGATAAATATTGTTACAAGTCAGTGGCTAGAAAGCGATGCGACGTGTAGTATACATGCTCTTGTCGTATTGTGTTGGAGTGGCCAACGGGCGGTAAAAAGAGATAAGTTCGCATTTGAATTAACATATAGTACATGTTGTTGCGGACGATGGTCACAACGGCTTGGGTGCATCTCATGCTCTGCCCTTCTGAATTTTTCTTTAATCTTAATCCTCGTCTCAACACTTTCCTCTAGAGTGGCCTTTTCGAGTGGGTTGGGTTCGTACTACTAAATTAACACTTTGTGCCTATTTCAATTTGCTTTCTGACATTTCTTCCATTTCTTCGCAGGTATTTCTATAGTTACTTGTTTATATGCATGAGAGTTGCAGCATGATCAATGCACGTGACTTGTATTGGTTCCATGAAATAGGTAAAGGGCAGATTGAAGTTAGCCAGGTCAATATATGCTTTTGTAGCAAGTTTCCCTCATATGTGTGGTAGCATTTCAATTTTATCATCGTGTATTAATGGGAATATCGTATGGTAAAAAATTATCTGACCTAGTCAATTTGCAGCATAAAGCTTATTTACGACGGTGGCGTAGAGGCGTGGGTCGCCTCCATCATGTACTTTGGTGTTGGCATGTTGTGGTGATGTGAATGTAAATTGGGAGGTTTGATCATCTCCTGGTGCACTGGCAGCAGAGGCATATGTGCTTGCGTCGGCGGAGGGGATGATGGAGAGGAAGGGGTTTTGAAGTTCAGTGAAGTAGAAATGTATGGAAGTGAAGTGTACGTTGGTCTGTTTAACTCTACAATGGCCGCAGCGCGCTATTCAGTGAGGTATGGACACCTATTGCTTACTACAACGTGGCTGCCGCTGCAGTTAATGCATCGGAAGGTGATGCTAGTGAAGTTGTATAAAAGTGCCCTTTAAAACTGCATTTGGAGCAGACAAAGATTTATTTCCGTGTTCTCGTCTAACCAGTCCCATAGCATCATGGGCACTAGTGTGGTATTTTGTTCCGCTGAGTTTCTAGGAAGTGAGCGTTTGTGAGCGTACCGAAGACCTTGATTCTTTAGACTAGCAGCGTATTTGTCCTTCATCAAAGAGAGAGAGAGAGAGGATGGGGGGAGTAAGGAACTCCTATTGCTTGGAACGGTCAAAATGGGAATCTTTGATGGCGTCTTCAATGCACTCGTGTTTTAGTTCAGTGAGGAAATTTATGGACACCTAATGTTGATCTGAATACAAGAGTCTGTTCTGTGTGTGAATTTATTTTGTTGGTGATAGGTGTGCCGAATGTGTTTAAGAGTTTCAGTGTTACGGAGCGTGGCAGTGTGCATGTTTCACCGTTTCTGCAAATGACCTCTACTGGTCCCATAAAATAGTTAAAGTACAGATGGAAGTGTGCCAGGCACATGTCTGGTTTTGTAGCAGATTTTCTTCATAGGTATGTTGGGAAATAAGGTCCCAGTCTCTAAAGTATCGATCTGATGGTGAGATTATAAAGACGCAATCGAACGACAAAAAGAAAGAGTGTGTAAGTGAAGTGGAAGGCGTAATCTATTTTCTCTTAAGGATCCGCTCTAAAGAGTTTCGCTGAAGCCCACCTTCATCTCGAATTAATGAAAAGCAGAGGTCATTCAAAAGATCCCGAGTTATGAAGTGGAATTCCAAACAGAATTCTTTTCTTATCTGTAAAAGTAAGTTTGTTTGTTTATCTTGTGTGTATCCTTGTTTATTAATCTTCAGTCTATATGAATGGCTATATATTTGTTTGTTAATTTTGTGCGTATGTGTACAATTATGATTTTCTTTAATTTTTATGAGGATATAGTTTGTGTGTTTGTGTGTATGTGAATTGGTCTCTCTTTCAGCTTTATTTATGTATAGAATGGTCTATATTTCTGTTCATTTCTAAGTTTGTCTTTAGTTTGTTGAAATTATAAGTGTATTTAAGTTGAGAAAAGATAGAAAATAAAGTATAACAAATAGAGGCATGCCTCTGAGTAAAAATTGGAGAGACGTACAAACGGAAGAAGAAAGAGGAAATAAAATAGCTAGAGTAAAAATAAAAAAATATTTAAGGAAAACAAGACCCCAAGATGAACCTCGTCAACCCTATTTAGTGGCTCCAGAAGGCCAAGTTATAAACATCTCGGGACAGGTTCTTACTTAGGAGAGCACTCGGCAGTACGAACTTTAAATCTTACCGGGTAAAGAACAGATTTAGTTAGCTAGATGGGACAAGGTATAGAAAAACAAAAAAATCAGAAAAAGTAATAAAAAAGTAAAAAAAGAGAGAATTAAGAGGGGAGAAGCATCGTAAAAAGAAAGAAATGGAAAGGAAAAAGACAAATATTTCAACGAAGCAGGGCTCCACCCAATTTAGTGGGGGTAGGAGTGATCAATCAATCCTCAAAAGCCGAAAACTGGAAAAACAAAAATCCGAAGCAAAAAATTACAAAGTTTGACCTCGTTTATTTATGTATGTGCTTGTGTATATGTGTTTGTGTGCATTAAGCATCATGTAAACAAAGCTGGTCGAATGGACCTCGAAGGATTTGGCACCATTGCTAGAGAAAGTGCCAAATATGGAATTGCTTATTGATAGGGAGGATGATAATGAAGTGGAAGATAAATAAAAGAATTTAAGAATATTTAATAGAAAATTAAACAAATGAATGGAATAAGAAAAGGAACAAGAGAAATTGCAGAGAGGAAAAAAGGAAATGACTGAAAGGATGGAAGAAGAAAAGAAGAAACAGACGAATGTAAGTAAAAGAAAAAAATATAAACAAAGTCAAGGAAGAAGAATAAAAACATAAGAATGGAATATAGTGATAAGAAGCAGAATAGAAGAAATACAGGGTTATTCAAAGAGAATGAACCAAATTCATTACGCAATATTTTATTAAGGAAAAGCAATAAAAAACTCCAGAAGAGTCACAAGTATTCTACTCACAATCAATTTTTATTTCCTGTCCTACAAGTGTTGAATGTCGCCATCACCTGCAGCACGGGCAAGATCAATGCGATAAGAGAATTCCTCTCAGACGCGTATCAGCATATCACGATCCACTGAGTTGATTATGGTTGTTATTCGATGTTTAAGGTCATCGAGGTTAGTGGGTAGCAGTGGAACATAAACGGGATCTCTTAAATATCCCCACAAGAAAATATCACACACGTTGAGGTCTGAGGATCTCCCAGACCAATCCATCGCCGGGGCACTTTTTCCTTTAAAAAAGGTATAACCATCAGATGCCATTGGGGCGGTGCTTCATCTTGTTGAAAAATGAAGTCATGCGAATCTGCTTGCAGTGAAGTGAAGAGCCAGTTTTGGAGCATATCGAAAAAGGTTTGTCCTGTAACGGTGTCCTCCTCAAAGAAAATGAAGATGTTAAACAGAAAAATGGAGGAAGAGGATGAACTGAAAATGGAACAACAAGAAAAAGGTAACTAAATAATGGAAGAAGATAACAGGAGAACAGCATAAGAAACTAAACAGAAAAATGGGTGATCGAGTTAAACAGGAGAAAAGAAAAGTTTAAGTTGCCAGAGGAATGTAAACTAATAAAGAAAAGAAAGGAAGTGGAAGGAGTAAACAAAAAATGGAAGAATAAATAGAAAACAAAGAATAAAAAAAGGAGAGAAATGGAATTAGGAAAGAAGAGGTTAAACAGAACAATGAAAGAAGCTAAAAGAGATGGAAGTAGAAAAATAGAAGCATGGAAGTAAAAGAAAAGCAGAAAATAAAAATAATAAAAGAGAAGAACGTAAGATGATAAACCTAAGAGTGGAACGAAAGGAAATAAACAAAAGATAGAAGAAATGAACCATATATTGAAAAGAAAAAAATAAACAAATGAATGTAAACAGATGAAATAAAGAAGAGCATAAGAAGAAATAAAATATAAAATAAAAAATCAAAAAAGAGAAAAAGAGAAGGATGCAAAAAGAAGAAGATGATAAAATAAAAATAAAAAACAAATTACATAAAGAAGCGAATGAAAGGCTAGGAATAAAAGAAGTATTTTGGAATATTAAAGTAACAGAAGAATGGAACAAATTAAACAAAAGAGTGGAAGATAAAGATTTGCAGGATGAAGAAAGGAAAGCAAATATAAACATCAGGATAGAAGAAAAAGTAAAAAAAAGAGTAAGAAAAGAAGAAAATAACAGAATGAGAATAAACAGTTAGGCAAAAGAATGTAAGAAGTGAAATAAAACAGAAGAATAGCTCAAGTGAAAAACTTATACAGAATAATGAGAAAAAGAAAACATAAAAATGGAAGAGTAGATGATAACAGAAAAATATAAGATAAATATTAAATAGAAGAGAAGAAGAATATGATAAACTTAGTAAATAAAGAAAGAAAATCAAGAGAGTAAAGGATAAAAAAGAAAAACTAAAAATAATAAAGAAGTAAAAAAACGTAAGGAAAGAAAGAGATAAACAGAAGATGTGATAAAAAGGATAGCAGAAGAATTCAAGAAGATGATAAATATAAACAAAGTAAATCAGAAGAATATAAAGAGAAGAATGTTTTAAAAAGTTAAATTAAAGAGTGCAAGAATAAGTTAAAGAGAAAGATCAAAGAGAGGATAAAAAGAATAATAGAAGGGGAAGCTTAACAGTAAGATTAATAAAGAACTTGCATTTGCTCCTTCTTCTTTGTATGTGCCTTGGAGATGAGCCTTTAAATTGTGAGCGGGTAACAAGATGTGGTATAAAAATTCCTTGGAGGTTCCTAGCTTAGGGAGATATTAGGTTTGATAGGGTAACACTTTGGGCAAAGTAGAGTCACTGTACTTGGTAGCTCAGCGGTAGAGCATCTGACCGGCAATCAGCAGACTCGGGTTCGAGTCCCGGCCAGGAATTTCAAACTTTTTTCCCCTGGCGTTATTTCTGTCTTCTCGGTAAAGGATTGCCTTCATTGTGCTTCCCTCTGCTCTCTTTGATTCTAATCTTCTTCTAATGTCCCTTTCTCTTACCTCTAAAAAACTCCTGTTTCCTGTCTCATTGCTCATTCGCGTCCAATTTCTCTTCCTTGTACTATATTGTTATATAGTCTGCAATGCAACGTTTCTGCACCTTTATTTCTGTCTTCAAAATTGTTTTGAAAGGCAGAAAATAAATATGGTGAAAGCCCTGTGGTGGTTGTTATCACCCGCAGAACTTGAATTTGCTCCTTCTTCTTTGTGTATATATATATATATATATATATATATATATATATATATATATATATATATATATATATATATATATACATATATATTTATATATATATATATATATATATATATATATATATATATATATATTAGTGGCGATTCCGGCACTCGAGTTGTTCGGGCTTAGCCAGAGTTTAAATTTAGTAAAGTGAACGTGTATTTGCAAGCTGATTTAATTTCTGCCAACACTGAATTCAAGGAAGTAATTGCCGTTAATAACTCGGGTTCCTTTTATTGAGCTTGGTCGCAGTTTATATATTTTCTGGTTTAGCGTCTGGCGGTTGTTTTAGAGGTGCTCTGTGTCAAAATAAATCATTCGTAGCAGACGTTCTATCGACATCGTTAACACGCGCTGGACTCGGGCTCAGAAATTTTAGCCTTAGTTGTTATCTATAATCGTAAAAATTAAAGGTAATTAAAATTAAATGTTTTCTTGAAACAATAGATTTTGATAGAGATTAGGATTAAAATTATAATATTCTTAGAGGAAAGAAAAATTTTCCGGCATTTCGGGCTAATACAAACAAGCCTGGTAGGTGTAAAAGACTAACTGGTATCTCTTATCATGAGTACAGTACAGCCTACAGGCGATAATCAGATCAGTCTCTGGTTAAGGTTTGTTGTGTATGCCACCACTGTCATTCTGTTTTGCAGAGTTGCTTCATTTTAACCCTTAACTTAGAAATGGAGAAACGAATAGTGCTAAATATAAAAAAATAAGCTATTTGGGGCTAGAAATATTGCAGTAAAACGTGAACGACTTGGACAAGAAGAAGGAGCTGCATGACAGGATTTTATACGACTTCGCCACCAAACCCAGACGACTAGAGTTCATGTATAAATTATCATGTTAAATTATCAGTGCATATATAAGTCTGCGGTGTACATTATAGCTCTTACGAGGGGCGGTCAATAAGTTTTGCGAATCGGTAGGGCAAAACACAGGAAGGGGGATGGCTGTTTTGGTTGGCGTTAGGACAAGTTATGACAAGTCAGGATCTGCAGCCGCGCGCTCCTGCCTAGTTTATTTAAGAAGCAGTAGCTGATCGCAGTTCGTCAGTCACAAATTTTTCAACAATGGAGAAGGTTGAGCACCGCGCAGTGATCAAATTTTTGACCAAGGCAGGCAAGAATGGAAAAAAGATCCATGAATGCATGGTTGCAGTGTACACCGACACCGACATCGACACTGCCCCTTCCTATACAACCATTGCTGGCTGGAATAGGAAGTTCCGCCCTGGTTGTGAGTCCCGTGAAGATGATCCCCGTCCAATATGGCCCCTGTGGAGAGGATGATCCTCGAAAATCGACGGGTAAAGGTTGAAGAAATCAAGCGAGAACTTGGAATATCACATGGAAGTGTTTTCTACATCATCCACGACAATTTGGCCATGAATTGTTTTCAGGTACAACCATACGCTGGTAAGCAATCTTCGCTTTCTTGATTCGATTACACCTTCACATCTCGATCCTCTACATCCCTTCCATGATCTGCCGTTCTTCGTGAACAGATCTCAACGCCACTATAAAATTCCAGTTGCCACTTTCTTGACTCATCAAAAATCTTTCCCTTAGTTAAGCAACAAGATCTCGTAAAAGTGGGCCCTCTTTATGCAGCACAATTAATAATACGCATGAAAGTTAATTATAAGCAATAATTCAAAAAATAATTAGTGTCCTGATTGTAAACAAAGTTAACGGCGGCTATTCGTGTTAACGCAATGATTAGAGTCACTTTAGAAGCTTTCAGCACCAATCATGCTCTAAGCAGTTTCTATGTTTCCTAGGTAACCATGGCAATCACCAATAGCTATAAATTGTGTTGATGATAGAGGAATATTTAAATAACAATGCTAGGGAAAAAATGTTTGAGCAGCAAAGGGAGGTTTTGAATCGGATAACTTTGATCATTATGTATTTTTTCTATGCCCTCACACCTATAACATATACACGTGCGTACTCATATATTTAAACGTAGAAAACACACATGTACATAGTTCACACAAGAACACTCACCCACCCTTTTTATAATTACATATTCCTACGTGACAAGTCACTTATAGATATACAAACTCAATAACCGCGAGTAAAGTTTCCATATACCACCACCCATGTGCAAAATGTTGGGAAACAACTCATGTGCCCAATGAATAAAGGCAGCTTCGCACGAGCAAAATGTCTACACCCAATCTTCCACGTCCAGAATTCTGCAAATATCCACGGGGAAACTATCTACTATAGGTGCGAATTCTTGCATACAACCCCACACCACTAAGCATTAAAGCACCTACCTTATTCATGTTATTAAAGGACATTTTATTGATTATCTGCGTGATAGAGAGATGCAGAGGGATAGTTTGAATGAATCTTTTGCCTTCCTCAGTGATCCATTGGTGAAGTGAAGGATATTTCCCTTAGAGTGTGTAGAGAACAAAAGAGGATTTTAGAAGGCAGTAGTTGAGATGTTTTTTTCGTGGTCTAAGGAATACAAGGGATAACCATCAAAACCCTATTTGATAGCCAAGACCAAGCGTACAAGTTTTTTAATTATCTCAATTCCATTCATTAAATACACTATGGAAACTGAAAAAGAAAATTGTCTCCCTTTGTAGACATTTTAATTAAAAAATAAAATCATGGCTTAACAACATCCATATATAGAAAAACTACGTTTAATAATATGGGTAAAAATTTCTATAGCTTTTGCGAATTATCATACAAACTGGGCTCCATCAGGGCACTAATCTATCGTGGCTTCCAACTGTCATCTTCATTCTCTCTAATGCATAAAGGAATTTGAATTCTTAATATCCTATTTCCAAAATAATTGCTATCCCCGGTCAGTAGTAAATACCCCCATTTGTAATTTTTTATAATCCCCAATATTTACCTCCCAATCGTTCCTTCGATGTTCCTAAGGACTTATAATATTTTATTCTTCCTGAAATGGGTCCCCTTAATTGAGAAGTCTTCTAAATTATTTAAGCACTTGTTTTACCATACAAAGTTCAAATTAGTATTTGTTAACAAACTCAATGTTGGCAGTTCATGCAGTCCAAAGGATAAACCTCCTCTAGGGTACGCAGTCGTGTTTTTTACGAATTTACTTGTCCTCGGTGTCTCCAAGGAAGATACATAGGCAGCACGATTCGCTACCTGAAGACAAGGTTCTCCTCCCACATGGGCATCAGTGTCTGTACTGGAAAACCACTTAATTATAAAATACCATTTCCTATCAGAGCAAATGCAATCAAATGCAACGCGGATATAACTATAGATAATTTTACGATAATTGATCAAGATAACAATGAGCAAAACTTAAGAATACTAGAATCCCTTTATATTAAATCCCATGCCACTAGTCTTAATTGTGACTCGTCTGCTGCTCTCCTACCTATGACATAAATCTAATAAAAGTACAATCTTACCTATCTCCACTTCAATACCCCTCCTCCCCACTTCTCTCTGGAGTCAGATTATCATAGGTGAGTGTTTTCATGGTTCTTCCTTGTATTTCTCTAGGCTTTTTAATATTCTAACTGATTAAAAATTATGTATTCTCTTAAGTTTTTATATTATAGGAAAAGAAAATTCTCTCATTTTGTAGATATTTGTCAACACTTTTAATATTCTACTTCCTAGCCCTTTTTTTAATATTATAATTCATTGTAAATTATGTATTCTTTCCTCCTTTGACATTATAGTACTCGAAGATAAGCGCACAGCTCGAAACGTTGTTTATACCCAATAAATGAAAATAAATTTCTCTGCATTCTATGTAGTCTCATTTTTGATGAAATTAAATATATATGAGAGAAAGATGTATTAAGGAAAAATCACATATATATGCAACAATGCCATATTATTTTGACACGAATTTCCGGAAATTATCGTCAAAGTCCGAAGCAAGAAGAAAAGGTTGTCATTAACTTTTTTCACATCCTTAACTTCTTTGTCTTAATGAAAAGTTCAAAAGTGAAATTTGAATATGAGTACTGAAGAGAAAGAAAACATTATAATTGACTGATCATTAAAAGCATTAAACGAGGATCATTAAGTTAAACATTTTTAATTCCAGTTAGGGTCGCAAAATCTAAACTATAAAAAGATTGATGTTTAAAATAATCAATTATGTAAAAATGAGACGGTCGTTTTCGCTTTCAACCCAGCCAGATTCCCGTTAGTGACTTATCCTTCCTTAGCTATGCACAACCTCACAGTAAAACTACAAGTAGAGCCTTGCGACACGTGATTTACACTTACACCTATATAACTGAAAGTATTTTTACGGTTGGTTCTACAAGAGTGTGTTTGATGATGCATGCCTCAATCATCCATTTTACTTCGTCACTCACAAAGTGATCGGCCGAAGATAAAACTATCTTTGAAAACTCTCTTTTTGCTTCTCATTTAAAAAGAAATAGCAACGAGGATATCTCCATCCAGCAGAAAGTTTGACAGGATCAGAGATCTGCACAAAAAGTGGTCAAGTTAAAGAAAGTAAAAATGTGTGATAAACAAATGCCGCAGATTCTTGTCCAGTTAATGGGGTCAGAAGGCCAAATTGTCCGAGTTGGGATAGGGAAGGTACAAAATCTTTCAAATTTTAGCCGCAGGAAGATTTCCTACTCTATATATGTGAAAAAGTAGAAAACCGGAAAGTTTAGAAGAATAGGGAAGGTCAAAAAGTAATCGCCCCTACTTAACTCAAGATAGAGGATTCAACCTCACTTTCCCCTCTGCCACCACCAGAGATGAATTGAGGAAAAGTGGTTGGCAACTATCCTGCGAAATTAAGTGCCAGCCATGAAAATAGTGAGAAGTGGCTTGTCAAGAAAGGAGATTAAAAAAGCTTATAATGGAATTGTTTAGAGGGAATAAAGCTCAGGTAGACTCAATCTAACTTGAGCTGTTAAATTGATTACCTCGAAAGCAGGGCAGGGCTAAGCAAGTTGGTGTCGCTTAGATGAGAAGCGCTCGTCTCCAAAATGATTTGGAAAGATAATTTTGCCTCTCCAGTGATTATCCTAAACGATGTTTAGTTCCTAATGCTCTCGTTAGTTAGAGTTTAGTTAAAGGGTACGAAATAGAAATAAAGTAATGTATGAATTTGAAGGACCGAAGGTTAGAAGGAACTTATGCGAGAAAGAGGGCCAAACGAATTTAAGAGTTTGATAGAAATTCAAGAGAACTCACCGAACCAATTCGAGAAAATGGGCATAAGCTTGTTGGGAGCGTGTTATATAATAGGTAGTTTCCTGGCACCAAAATTGCAGGATTAATAGGCTCAACGAGAAACTGCACAAAATTGACGCTCGCGGGACTTACCAAATTCGAATAAATTGTTTTTAATTTAAATAACAGGAATACTGTGTATAATATGATAATAAATAGATGAAAATATCTATGTCAATTTGTGTATATTAATTTATATACAGAAATGGAGAATATATATATATATATATATATATATATATATATATATATATATATATATATATATTAATTTGTATGAATAAAATGTGACAAGCGGTCGGGCGGAGTAACGCGGGTTGGTACCAATATGAGAACACGAAAGCAATCAAATTTGACACCTGTGCCAATAAGAGGAAAACGCACAAATAAAAAATTCACGTTTCGAGATAGAGTTATCAGAAGAGGGGAGTCTACGAAGCAGCTAGATAATCAAAAATTCCTACCAACCGAAATTCTAACACAGATATGTAAAATCGGTCAGAGTAGAAGAACGACGGGATCAGAGGCTGAGTTCTAAACAACGTTGAATTCTACTATCAGGAGTTTCATATAAGTTCCAGTTCACCATGTTGTAAGTTTTAGTGTACAACTTGTACTTAGAAAAGAGAGAATTTGAGTTTAGGTTTGAAGGGAGGGGTGGGTTCGAAGTTGGAGTTTTGAAATTATGACTAGGTTAAACTTGTTCTTTGAAAGGGGCGCCTCTCCACCGAGAGGTGTCGAAATGTTAGTTTTTAAAGTTCTTTCAGACCACTAGTGGATGCTTAAATAAAGTGGGGTGAAATTTATGAGCTGTTTTGAAAGCAGGAGACCGAGTAGAGTAATGTTTAGAACTTTCTCGGAGGTAACTCTCTTTGCTGGAGCCCGAGAAGCACCTAAATTTTTTGAGACCTCTGATTATATTACTATACTTGTCTAAGATTTGTGCCAGAGAAAAAGGGTCAGTCTTGGTAGTCACCCTTAGCTCCCTTTTAAAGTTTAAAGGTAATTTTCTATAAATTACGTGAGATACCATATTATTTCCAGCGCTGCCTGCTTTGAAAAAATCAATCCGAAAATCACTAAGAGTTCGTGAAGACCCGAGTCATGGATAGTCATGGAGCTTAGGATATTAGACAAATAAGAAATCGATAACCGCGTTTTTGTCGAGAAATTCCCTCTCGAGTAATCCTAAAGCAACCGCATAATTGGCATCTGTAATTCCCAGATGCTTGACTAAGGAGTCGCCTAATCTTTAAGATACCCCTTCAAATACGCAAGTTTGTTGCCAGAAGAAAGGTCGCTCCTAGAACCAACAAGATTTTTTAATTGTGACAAAAAGGAATGATAATTAAGTTTATCGGTCGTATCTTCAAAAGCGATACGGAATAATGCAGGCGGGGGGAGTTCTCGTACTACGGGTTTTCCCAAGTTGCCCAATAACTCTTTGAGATTCTAGAATTTAACGTTAGTAGGTTGCAGGGGAGTAAAATTTCGTATTCACTGAAAACTCATTTGATTTACATTTAAAATCAAGATCGTGTTCAACCTGAACAGAAAACCCTCTATCTACCATTGATTCTTCCCCTTCCTCGGCGCAGCGGAATTCGCAAGCCTCAATAATCTGACTGTCTTAAACATTCACGAAAGCAAGGGCAATCTTGACCGTGTCTATCTTTGCTTGCAATATATCAAGGGCAATGACCTCCACCTCTTATAAATCAGAGCTAATTTTATTAAATATCACCATTATTTTACGTTTAGACAATACCCTATGTCTCACCAAGAATTTGAATGTGTGATTCGATTTCATCAGGAATGTAAACGAGGATTTTCGGCGATTATGGGCTTGAAAAGAAAACGGGAAGGTCGGTTAAGAGAAAAAAGGTGATCCAAAGAGGGTATATCTGGGAGAACAGACTTGTCTAAATCAATCAGAATTTACCTTACAATAACTAATGCAAATATAAATTATCTTTCAAATGTTGATAAATGTATTACCCCGAAATCAGGACAAGTTTAAGCAGGTTGAGGCATTTAGATGAGAGGCGTTCGTCTCCGAATGATTTGGAAAGACAATTTTCCCCTCCAGACATCATCAGAAACGATGTTTAGTTCCGAATGCCCTCGTTAGTTAGAGTCTAGTTTAAGGGTAGGAAATAGATAGAAAATATGTGTGAGTTTGCAGGACCGAATGCTAGAATGAATTTATTCAAGAGAGAGGGACAAATAAGTTTGAGAGTTTGATAGGAATTCGAGGGACCTCGCAGAACCAATTCCACGAAAGGGGCATAAGCTTATCTTGGTCGAAGAATAACGGACGAGGAAGGTTCCTCGTCCGGACTTAGATAGAGTTAGACTCGAGAGGAGGAGTTGTTCTAGGTACCGCAGGAAGGATGAGTCCAGAGTTTCTTTTTCTTTAAACTTCGGAAGCGTCCAAGAGTCAGTGTTTAAGGAGAATTTTAGGAGTTGAGTTTGATATTTCTTTCTTTTTCTAACTTCGGAACGATTCTGAGTCTGATTCCATGAGTTTGAGAGTTTGAGGAGAGTTTTACAGAGATATTTCTTCTAACTTTCCAACCTTTCTTAGCGGGAGTCTCTCCTGCAAATGGCTTTGGGGGGGGGGGTGATAATAGTAGGAGGAGACGGGGCGGTAGGCATCCTGACACCCAAACGACGCGTAAACACCATCTCCCCCTCATATAACCATAAGCCAATCGATCCGTCTTCGATATCCTTAGAAATAGCGCAGCCAGCGAGGGGCATGGGATCCCCACTACGGAATGAAACCAATCCAAGCCATTCTAATCGATGTACCCATGTTCAGGCTGACACGGACAAATGTATAAGATAGTGCAAGAATCTGTGATCTAAACAGAGACTGCCAGGACACTAGGGTATGGAGGGCGCAGCTCTAAGCGCTAGGTGTAATAGTCTACATACACTCTTTCCGCCCGGCATTCAAAAACGAATTAATGAATATTGAATTAAATTAAGATTCTGAAATTTATTAGTTAACTTATACAAACCCAATAATCAATATTATATTAATATTAAAGCTCCAAATTTATTATGGAAAAAAGAATTATTTCAATCTCGGCTGAAAAACTAGAGTAGCAAAATGAAAGGAAGACTATTCTGAAAAGGCCGCATTGGATTATAACTTATAAAATACAAATATTAAAACTATTATACTAATTATAAAAACTGTTAGATCAATAATTTCCTATACTAACAAAGTTGATACGAACTTGTTTCGCTTCCTAAATATTTAAAATACCCTTCTACCCCCCCCAATTGCTTATGGCTCCCGAGAATTGTTGTCTTTTTGCTTTGCATCTGTGCATAAAGGAAATTTTGCTCAGTTTGCTACTCCTTGTCATTCCACATTGGCTGAAATTACCTCGCTCGTTAATCAAGAGTTACATTTATATTTCAATCTTACTTTCCACCCTTTCTCACAAGAATAACAAAAATCATTTACAAGTTAGAGTTTTTTACACAGTAACCTGAATATTATTTAATCCAACAAGATCAACTTTGTGCTATCCAACATTTCGATACGTCAAGCAATAATTCCCTTATTACAACAATGGCCAATGTAGAGAAAAATAGGATGCAAAAGAAGCTCCTATAGAAAGAGCAATTAGTAATAGGTGGGCGGAAAGCTTCGGCTGCTTTTTTCCTATTCTTTTAATTTTGAATAGCAGAGGTCCCCATCGTTGCCCCGGATAAAAAGTGCTGTCGCAAATAAATGCAGAAGCATATTGTTTGAAATTCTTATATTGTGGCACAAAAATATATTTGTTTGTTGATTATTATTACTTTTGGAGGGAAGTCAGAATCGAGAGAGTTGCCATACTCTCCCTATTACATAATATACTTACAATGAGTAAACATTTCATCGCGTCCACACGGTAGTTTATACGCACGTGTGAACGACCGATATTTTTATGAAAACAACGTTGTAGCCGCCCGAACAGATCGAGCATCCTATAGATACAAAGGGAGAAGTGCATCGAAACATGAAAAGATGCCTCAATATTTATTGAATTAATTATATATATATATATATATATATATATATATATATATATATATATATATATATATATATATCAATGGGGTGTAGGCAGCTGTTTGACGGCTGCACCTAGGGTGGACGGGCACAAGTGGTCCTCATCCATCTCCTAAACTCTCACGTGCTGGCTCCAAGCGCCACATCCCAGTACACCACATCAGCTGGCGGGCTAAACCACGTGAGGGAATGGTGTTTACATTGCACCACCAAGCTAAATGGAGGAGCTGCCTCTAGCAGCCAACAACTAGCCGGGCGGAGGAGATCCTCGACTGATCCAGCGGCCAAGTGTAGTAGAGTAAACATTTCAATTCAGCAGTGGAGCCCCGAAGGCGGACCAGTACGCTCTGCTCACTGACTCTGGCAGCTCCTGCAGCCAGCCTGGTGCAAAACGCGTAATGATTGGCTTTCCTTGGGATTCATAAATCAAATCTCCCCTACCTTAATAGATTTTAGCAATTATACACTCGCTAACTAATTTAAATATTTTAAATCCTTCCCTAGTCTCTATTGTAAATTTGAGCCCCATTTTGAAATATTTCCTTAAACTCTAAATTTGCCAATCAAAGCTAAATACTAGCTAGTAAACTTCTAGATGTAGATTTCAGCAGTGTTCTCTCTTAACAGTGCAAAATATTTCGTTTCGTTTTTTGTATTTTAGGCCTAAGAAGATGACCGTATTCTGGTCGAAACTTCGCTGGTAAATAAAAAGTTTGATACCAGCTATTTTCCTCGCCTTGGGATTTCTGTTAAACACTATATATTTATATATATATATATATATATATATATATATATATATATATATATATATATATATATATATATATATATATATATATATATATATGATAAAGGGTTAAGGGAAAAAATTAATAAAAATCCCCTTAGCAGTGTTAGAACTTAGTACTTAAGTAACTTTGTCTGAGGGGATCGTTAGTTTCATATTTAAGAAAATTGCTTGTTCAGATGTTCTACTTTTATTAAGGGTATTGAGAAGAACTGTCGGTATTTATGTTTTTGAAAGAGCATCTTGATATGTAAAAAGTCCAAAATATCTACATTGTGATTGTTTGAGCTTGACTCTAAAAAGATGCTTCTCCCTGAACTGCACGAATTAGAGGATTGATTAGGATTTGGTATTGACGAATCTTGCATTTGCTAGAGGCCTATTTGTGACAGGGAGAAGCCGCGATGTTTACTTTCCTCAAGTAGACTTGAATCGTAATTTTACCTACGCAGCTAACTTTGCAGCTTCTTCACATCAAATGATACACCAGAGAGCATCTAAGTCTTTCGGAGGTTTCTTTGTTAATGATTAGTGTCTGATAGTTGAAGTGTAAATAGGAATAAAATGAAAACTGCACTTTTGTATAGCTTACTTACATTTTGTCACAATTGCCGATGTACACAAATACTGGCTCTAATATCTATACTTTTTGTTTCCTGACGAATCCGGCTATTAGTACATTTATTTAAACCTGTTACAATCAAGATACCCCTAAGGCTATTCTGCTGTTTGAAGAAGCTGCAGAGAAAACCTTTTTACTCAAAGTTAAGCCTCTGCATTTTCAAGTGAGTTTGGCTTATATTTATGTCCCTAGGTTCATGTGTTTTAAGTTTTACTGTACGAAATTAAAGACAAATTACCTATAAGGCCTGGAACCTCAATTTATCAACATCAGAAATTAATTTTAAAAGCATCCAATTACGAAATTTAACTCTAACTTTAAAATAAATTATGATCATTTTCTAGTTTTTTTTATTATTTCCTCACACTACTTGTATGACACGGAAGGACTCAAATTATGCAATTTGGGACTTAAACCTAATCTTTCTGTCAATCCAAATGATGTTATTTTCAATTTTTCTATTATTTCGCTCACAGATGCTCAAAAGCTACTCCTATATCATGATCTTGAATTTAGGTTACCTCGTTTAAACTTGACTTCAAATATTTCCTAGAATTTAAAAAACTCAATAGATATTCGTTTATAACATCTCTTCTAAAGAATTTAAAAATATGTTTTTCTCATGCAGATTTATGTGTAATTTTCAGATCTGAAACTCGTTTTTCCCGGAAATGCATAGTTTCCCCATAATCAACAGAAGATCTATAATCGGAAAAGTATGTACTTTCAGAAAAAATAAGTTCCAGATCTGAAAAGTACACATAAAACTGCGTAAGAAAACACATTTACAAATTCCTTTAAAAGATCAAGAATCCGAATCAGACCAAAACTAACCTAACCTAACCTTACCTAAACTTATCTAATCTAATCTTACCTTACCTTACGTTATTGGCTAACTAGCCAGGTCTAAAGTTGAAGAAAATACGCTAATCGTGCGCAGAGATTCAAATTTAGCATAATAATAACATATTTCGCAAAATTAATAACTACGTTATGATTAAATTCCGGAAGGTGAAAATGACATCGCTGATCATCATTTTAACAATTAAGAACATTTATATCTTTGATAATTTAAAATTCGTTAATGTCTTAGAACGAGTATTATCCTTTGAACGACTAGCAGTAGTTTTGATGTTGAATCATTAGTTACTAATACCATACTCATTGAAACGCGATCTTATCACTATTTTTGTATTTACCATAAAATGCTCCTTAGAAGGATTAAATAAAATCGAATTTCAGGATTTATTGAAATTAGCATTTGGAGGCTTTTTTTTCTGTACTATTTCCTTATATAAGCAAAGAGAATGAATGGCCTTAGAATCACCCTTCGATACAAAGATTGAAAGATTACTTTTCATCCACTAAGAAAACCCCCAAAACTTAGATCTTCTTTCGTGTAACAATTTATGTAGTCAGGATGCCACTACTTACATGGGTTACACTACTCTTCAACTCCACTTGAGGCTAAGCAAACATCACTGCTAACTGGTAAGAGAATTTTTAGTCATCTGTTTGCCGTAGCTCGTTAGCATACATAATTTTCTCTCTCTTCACTTGGATAAATGTTCTTAATGTTTAATTTAAAGTATATTATTTGTAATTGCTCATTATAATTTTTGGTTTATTAATATATTTCATCTATGTGTTAATTTGATAGAATTTACGACGATGAAATAGTGACTTTCCCCTCTTTTTTATTGTCTAAAATAAAACACCTACTTGTTTAAAGCCTTTGTGCAAAAAGAGGAAAGGATTATTTAAATAAAATTTTCTTTTTATTCTCTCGTAAATATGTAGCTGATTATTCATAAAATTACATAAATATAAAACATTTTATAGCACTTTTTCGTATATTCGCTTTATTGACTCAGGTATATTGTGCAAAATTAGATGCATTTGGAGAAAAGTCGACGATAGACAAGGAGTTAATGTGGAATCTATAACGAAATATCCTCACATTAAAGATAAAATAAGCAGGATTGAAGAGAGAATTAATTTATCTCATTGGCGACAATTCACAGAATTACCTGTGAAATAGCTTTATTTTTACTTTGCAGACTCCTTAATTTGCATGCCGTATGTCAGTTTTTATGTAACCTACGCGATTAACAAATCCGTTTCCATTTATTGCGGACTTAACCTACATTGGATGTGGTTAGTCATCGGATGTAGTCTAATTGCTACCATACGATATATATATATATATATATATATATATATATATATATATATATATATATATATATATATATATATATATATATATATATATATATATATATATATATATATATATATATATATATATATATATATATATATATATATATATATATATATATATATATATATATATATATATATATATATATCGTGGTGGTTCGGATCACACACAAAACAGCGACCCATGAGAAGAGATTGGAAGCTACTTTTAACTTCATTTGATCATGCTTATTCCATCTTCATTCGGGCATGGTTCTTCCCTTTTAATTTGAACATGTTTCTTACATCTTCATTCAAACAGGTTTCTCGCATTCTCTTTTGAAAAAATTCTTCCATCCATGTTCTTTCCAAACATGTGTTTTCATCATTTTTCGAACATGTTTCTTTAATCATCATTCGAACATATTTCTTCCCTTCCTATTACATAGAACATCTTTCTTCTATCCTCATTCGAGCATAATTTTTCCAACCTCATTCGAACATATTTCTTACATCCTCATATAAACAAGTTTCTTGGATTCCCTTTTGAACAGGTTTCTTGCATCATTATTCTATAATGTTTCTAACATTCTCGTACGAATATGTCTCTTCTATCCTAATCCAAAGATATGTATTCCAATCTAATTCGAACAGGTTGATTCAAGCCCCATTAAACATGTTTCTTGCATCATTTATAAGTCAGGTTTCTTTGATCCTCATTCGCACATGTTTCTTTCGTTCTCCTTAGAGCTTGTTTCTTCCATCTTTAAACGAACATGTTTCTTACATCCTGATTAAAAAATGTTTTGCTCATCCTTATTCGAACATTTTGCTTACATCCTGATTAAAAAATGTTTTTAGCTTCATTAGAAGATGCTTTTTAAACCTCATTGGCACATGTATCTTTAAACCTCATTCGAGCATGTTTTTGCAGCCAAATTCCAACATTTTTCTTTCATCCCTATTTGAAGATGTTTTATTCGAATACGTTTATTATATCGTTCTTTGAACATGTTTCTTCCATCTCCATTAGAATCTGTTTTTCCCAGCATCACGCTTACATGTTTTTTACATCCATAATCGCACGTGTTTCCTCGATCCTAATCCGAACATGTTTTTTTAGCCTTATTTGAGAAGTTTTTATCCATCATCACTCTTACATCTTTCTTACATCATTCATTTAAAATGTTTCTTCAATCCTAATTCGAACATGTCTCTTCATCTATATTCAAGCATGTTTCTTCCATCATCGGCCAAACATGTTTCTTACATCCAATTTCGAACATATTGCTTCTTCTCTATTTAAAATATTTTTCTTCTTCACGTTATTTCGAAAATCTTTTTTGCATCCTCATTCGAATAGCCTTTGCACATCCTCATTCTAACAAGTTTTTTTATTCATATTCGAGCAAGCTTCTTCCATCCTCATTAGAGCATGTTTATTGCATACTCATGCCAAAATTTTTCTTGCTTCCTCATTCAAACATGATTTTTACCTCGTAATTCGAACACTATTAATGAATCCACATTCTAAAATGTTTCTTCCTTCTAAATTCGAACACATTAATCTATCCAGATTCGAACATATTTCACCCATCCCATCCGAACAAACTTCTTGCAACCACATTCAACCATGTTTCTTACATCCTCATTCCAGCATGTTTCTTGTATCCTCCTTCAAACCGGTTTCTTTTATCCTCTCTCGAAAAGTTTTCTTCTACCCTAACTAGAACTTGTCTCATGCATCCTCATTCGAACATGTTTCTTCCATCCCTATTCAAACAGGTTTCTTCTATCCCTATTACTAATGCGTATCTTCCAACCTCATGAAAATATTTCTTGCGCATCTCTTTTGAACAGTTTCTTATATCCCTATTAGAGGATATATATTATATGATATTCGACAAGTTTTCCATCCTAATTGAATATATTTCTTCTATCCACTTTCGTAAAGGTTTTTTCATCCTCGTTAAAGCAGGTTTCTTCCAAACTCCTTATAAGAAGTTTCTTGCATCATATTTTGAAAATGTTTCTTCCATCCTATTTTGAAAAGCTTTAGGCATCCTATTTATAAAATATTTCTTGCATCATCATTCAAACATGTTTCCTTGTTCCTCACTCGATTAGTTGTTGGCACTCCTATTCGATCATATTTATTACAGTCATTTAATCATGTTTCATCGAAACTTATTTGAACATATTTATTCCATAATTTGATCCATTATCATTCGAACATGCTTTTTCCATCATCTTTCAAACTTGTTTCTTTTATCATCATTCGAAAATTGTCTGCATCCTTATTTGAATTTGTTTCTTGCATCCTCATATGAGCATATTTCTTCCATCCCAATTCGAACAGATTTCGTCCTCGCCCATTCGAGCATTTTACTTGCCTTCTTATTCGAACATTTATTCGCTGCCTCATTCGAACATGTTTCTTGCTTCCTTAATGGAGAAGCTTTCTTAGATCCTCATTCAAAAATGATTCCTGCATCCTCATTTGAGCATGTTTCTTTGCACCTTATTCAAACATGTTTCGTGGCTCCTCATTCCAGCAAGTTTCTTCCATCCTCATTCCAACAAGTATCATACTTTCACACTGTAAAAAGTTGTTAAGCTCATTCAAACGCATTTTTTTCAACCTCATTCGAACATTTTTCTTCCAACCTCATTCGAGATTTTTCAGCTATACTTACTTGATCATGTTTCTCTCATCCTCAATCGAACATGTTTATTCTATCCTTAATCGAACATGTTTCCATCAAAATTTGAATATATTTCTTCCATCTATTTTCTTATATGTCCTTTCCATTCTCATTAGAGCATATTTCTCGTATCCTCATTCGAGTATGTTTTTTACATCCCCATTCGAACATTTTTTTTGCATTGTCATTCGAAAATGTTTCTTGTATCAAATTAGAAATTGTATATCGCATCTTCCTTCAAAAAAGTTCATCTATAGTCATTCTAACATGTTTCTTTTATTATAATTATAGCATGCTTCTTGCATCCTCATTCGAAAACGTTTCTTGAATCTTCCTTCGAGCCTGTTTCTTGCAACCTCATTCAAATATGTGTCTTGCATTCTTATACGAGAACGTCTCTTGCCTCTTAAAATGAACATGTTTCTTTAAACCTCATTCGAATAAGTTTCTTGCATTCTTATACGAAGAAGTTTCTTGCCTCTTATATTGAGCATTTTTCTTGCATTTCTTTCGATCATGTTTTTTGCATCATCCTACAAGCATATTTCTAACATTCTTTTTGAACATGCTTGTTCCATCATCACTGGAACATGTTTCTTATTTACTCAGAGAAACTCGTTCCTTTGGTGCTGCTTATTCTAACATGTCTGTTACATCATCGTTCAAACCTATTTTTCGCATTACAATTCGAACATATTTCTTGTATCAGGATGCGATCATGTTTCTCGCATCATAATTCCGACAGATTTCTTCCATCCTCCTTCGAGCATGTTTCTTTCAGCATTAATAGAGCATTTAATTCTATCACCATTCTAATATGTTTCCTGCATCCTCATTAGAACATGTTTTTTTACAATCCCTATTCAAACATGTTTCATGGATCATAATTTGAACAAGTTTCTTGTATCATCATTCGAAAATGTTCCTTCGAACATCATTGGATCATGTTTCTTGCATCCTCCTTCGAGCATGTATTTTGTATTCTCACTCGAACATGTTTTTTCGGAGCCTTTTTCTAGAAATTTTTTGCATCCTCATTCAAGCATGTTTCTAGTAACTTTATTCAAGCATGTTTCTTGCTTCCTCTTTCGAGCATGTTTATTTCATCCTCCTGTGAACATGTTTCTTCTATTCTCATTTTAACATGTTTCTTCCATAAACATTCGAGCATGTTTCTTCCTCCCTAATTAAAACACGTTTCTTGCATCTTCCTTCAATCAAGCTTCTTGCATGCTCCTTCAAACATTTTTCTTGCATCTACATTCAAAAATGTCTCTTCAATTCTCATTCGTATATGTTTCTTCGATCTTATAAAAGAAGCGAAAAAAAAGAAAAATATTTGTAGTGCTTTACCACCGAACTGTCATCATTTAAGCTTCCTCTTATTACTTACTGGGGGACCGTCTGATTACCGTAGACCTGAACTACCGGAACATACCTGGTATGCTAGCCACCGTAAAGTCGTTCCGAATCTCGAGTCCATTTGGTGAATATCCACATTCGATGTGGCTTAATTGGCTAAAGAAAGCATAATCGGTATTTAATTGCGTGTAACTCTATATCACTCTGTCGGTCGGTCCCCGTTTTGCTTTTCTTGGTTTTGGTAATTCAATGGTAACTATTTTGTTGATTCTAACAAAATTTGAAAATCTTATGTTGATTTGCATTCCTTTTTGAATGATAAAATTGCCAAAGTCCTCTAAAGGTTAGCCAGGAAATTATTTGGTAATAACATCATAACTATTCGAACAATTCTAACGGAATTTGAATTATTGAAAGTATTGTAGGTCATGAGGGCATCTCTATACTGTATCATGAATTATTTTGAAATTTTAATTCTTGTATTAAGCAGCTATCCTAAATTGCACTATACAATTTTAGTATTTTATGAACACTAGAAATTTTAACCCTTTATTATCTTAGTTTCTTAGATCCGATGATGAGGCTAGGACCTCGAAACGTTCCAGCCCAGACAAATAAAGATGCTTTATGAATAACGTGCTTAGTTTTCACCTTCCTATTGTTGAAACTCCGATTTGGAAGAAACTCAACAGTTCATATATATTTATATATATATATATATATATATATATATATATATAGATATTTATGATGTAAATGAAGAAGACTTCGAAAAAGCGTGATTTTATTTATTTAAATATATATATATATATAGTTAGTTAGTGAGATAGTTAAGGTTTTATTTTAAAGATACTTTCTTTTCGTTACATTTGTAGAGTGTTTGTTTGGAACAAGTACAACAAATTACTTGGAACAAATGGACGCAAACTCCTGCGAAAGAGAGAAAGACTCAATTACCTCACTAAATTTGCCACAAGTTTATATATACATTGCTCCAGCCACCTCTTATCATTCAATTCTTTCATTTAATAGGTACTTAAATTTTAAAAGTAAATAATAAACTGTATCAATAAAGTTGTGATTGCAGTTTTTTTTAATTTTTACTTTCATCGAAGCAAAAGTTTGCAATCTTATTTCTTCTCACTCCGCTGAAATAGAGTTTAAAAAAAAGGTCAAGTTAATAACCCTTTTTGCTTGTATATTTTTAATTTTTGCTCAACTTTCTTTCATTTTACGTTTTTTAAACTAAAGGATATGTTTATCCAGCTTGTTCCATTTTTAGAATAATAATATTATAACTTTTGTTGATTCTAATGAAATTTGAAAATCTTATGTTGATTTGCATTCCTTTACGAATGATAAAATTGCCAAAGTCCTCTAAAGGTTAGGCAGGAAATTATTTGGTAATAACATCATAACTATTCGAACGATTCTTATTGTGATAGACCGGTTTGAGGCCGCTTAATTTCAACCGTTATCACATGTTGTTTAGAAACACGATGCTACCCACGTGCATCTTCGCCTTGAAGCCGGGCGCATTATCGCCGCCACCTGAGTCAATATTGAACCAAGGAGGTTTATCACCCCCCCTTCCGATCGCCCCATGTGCCGATCACGCCAGATTGAGTTAAGCTTATGGGCAGATAAGGTATTGTTCTCAGGCGCGGCTGTGCATTCCCTCGAAGCCCCCACTCCATTGTCCCCTACGCTAAGGGGATGTCTCGACTATTTATATGGAAACTTTACCACTAAGAGCAGATTCGATATCCAGACTATCTTCGCGAGACATCACTACGATCCAGTCTCACCTTGTACGCCAGGGCCCTCGACCTCGAGATCCACCATCATTGTCCAGAATAGGACAATATCCCTTGAGTGCCAAGGTTCAAGCCTTCAAGACGCCAATTCCACAAGGCTTTCCCTGTTGTTCAGAAAGAGAGCAACGTTAGAACAGCCATTGTTCTTTGAGCCCGTTAACAAGAAACGGTTCTCACCCTTCCTCCCTGTTGTTCAGAAAGAGAACAACATTAGAACAGCCATTGTTCTCTGAGCCCGTAGACATAAGACGGTTCTCACTCCCCCCCCCTGTTGTTCAGAAGAGAACAACGTAGAACAGCCATTGTTCTTCAAGCCCGTTCACCAAGAAACGGTTCTTATTCCCAAGAAGCCACGTCAGGATCATTTAATTCCCACCCCCCACCCTTCGGCTGGAACTCGCCAGCGGACCGAAGATTCCTTCACGTCGCCTTCCTCTGCACAACACGTGTAATTACGTAAGCTAAACGTTACCTTTTAGTATTTAACCCTTTTGTCAACCCTATCCTGTGCTTCAAATGGTTTAGCGAACCATCCCATCCCTTTAATTTTTAATTGTTTTACCTTATTAAATCTCTTCCAAATCTTAATCCTCGGATTAGCTAGATTTCCCACGACCCTTTCCATTCTCTGTTTATGTCAATATTTTCCGTTTTGTGTGTTGTTGATAGTTTTTATTAATAAAACTGTATTTTATTAATGATAGCCATATTATTATCCTTGAGCTCAGTTCCACTTTTTAAGCATATTGAAGACAAATAGTATCGGTCAACCCAGACACCACGCACTCTAAATATAAATGAATAGTTCCCCCAACGAATAGTCATATATGAGATATCGTCGAGAGTCCATTCTACGACATATATATATATATATATATTTATATATATAAATATATATATATATTTATATATATATATATATATACTATTTAAATTTGGTATGAAGTGTGTAAGGTTTAATGCTATATCTTTGCAAACACTGGTCTCAGTCGAGTAAAGCATAGTGTTTTTCGTTATAAAAATAGAGTATAGTAGTTCCTTTTTTTTAACGATTGCTATCCCCTCTTTGGAAACTTAAGAAGCTGGAGTAGCTCAAGGAAATGTTATAATAATTTGTTTGTGTTTTATTTTGTGTGATTTTAGTCATTGGTTATTTAGATCGAGAAACCAATTACGAATAGGTCAGTGCCCATATTCAGGTAGGCTAACTCTCTACAAGGCATAATACTTATTGCAAAGAATTTTAGTTGGTTGACTATTGCACCCCCAAGTGCAAAGATGACTCATTTCGAAATATTTAAAGCGCAAGGAGAATCCTTGGGACTTTCCGGAAAAGAGTTAATTAAGTACGTTCAAGACGAGCAAAGAACAGAAAGAGAAATCCAACGAGAAGAAAGAGAAAGAGAAATCCAACGAGAAGAAAGAGAAAGAGAGGAACAGAAAAGACAAGCTGAGCTTTACCATCAGATTGAAATAGCTCGTATAGAAGCCGAAATACAATCAGCCAGCTCACGTTCAGAAGCCTTGCCCAATCTCCCGCTTAAGCTCCCCAATTTCAGGGATGGAGAGGATTTCGGAGCATTTTTAGCCCACTTCGAAAAGATTCTCGAAATCAATAACATGGATCTGGAGGCTGAAGGTGTAGTGAGATTACTTCTCTTGTTAAATTGTAAATTGCGCAAAATTTTCCTATCTTTACCATCTGAATGTTCAATTAACTACAGTACCTTAAAAGCTGAGTTATTGGCCGCTCATAATATGACTCCCGATTTCTACCGCCAAAAATTTCGAGGAGGTCGTATTAAACCCGGACAGACGTTCCGTCAATTCGGATTCATTCTTCAGAGGAATTTTAAATTTTGGTTATAATCCTCAAAGGTTAATCCTGACTACGAGTCCTTAACAGACTTCGTGTTGCGGGATCAATTTTTGGCGTCTCTCCTGACGGAGATCCACGCGTTCGTCAAGGATCGTCGGTGCCAGACCTTTGAAAAGTGTATCGAAGAAGCGGATGTCTATGCCGCAAGCCATAGTTTATACCCCAAGGAGAATCGAACTTCTCACCAACCCCCCAACCAGGAAAGAAGGAAGGATTCGCGCCCCTTCCCAGAAAAGCCGACAAGGTTTCCGGGCCCCGTAAAACCCCAAAACTTCTTTCCCCAAAATCAACAACGGGAAACCAAACCTCCCGTTAAGATTTCTCCTCCATCACTCTTCCTGAAGCGACCAATCATATGCTTCACCTGTGGTGTAGAAAACCACATGAGCTGGAATTTCTTTCAAAATTCTAGGCTTAAAAGCGGACCAGCCAAACCAAGTTCACCAGATTAATGCCACCCTGGCTTCCCCGGTGGTGCAGACCCAAGCAGCAACTTCTCTTCCTCTTCAGGCCACCAGGTAAATTTTATTTTTGATAAAAGTTCATCGGGAACTTTGAAATTTGAGGAGGGCAGCGTGAACGACTGCCGAGTATCAACTCTCGTCAGGGTCACAGGGTGCACGTGTTTCATCGTGTCAGACGAGCTCCTCCACCCAGTGGACGCTAACTACGAAAAATTTGCGGTGGTACATGACTACCTTGGGCGGGCGAACCAATTCCCCGTCGTTAGATGTTACTTGCAGTGTCAATATTATAATGGCTAAGGTGAAGTCATTTAAGCACCCATACAGTTCTGTTCCATACCTATAGGACAGAGCCCCCAAGTAAGTTCCGACCCTGTGTCTCAGGCCGCCTTTCCTCGAGGCCGAACTAAGAAAGAAGCCCGGGAGCCCGTCCCCCTCAGAACCGCGATACCGTCCGAATTCTCGGAGACCCTTAACCAGGAATTTAGGCTGGCACAAAAGGAGTGTGAATTACTAACACCCTTAAGTAATAAGGCCCAAAACAAGGACACGGAGACTGTCCTTGGACCCAAAGAAAAAAAGTACTCCAAACGCGCCCATGGAGATACGTTCGTAGCACTAAACGAAACATCGGCGCTTGAAGAGGATTACCCCACGGAGTCCCTTAATGTAATACAGACAATTTGGATCCAACCTGATGCCGATTACCCTCTTCCTTCCCTCCTAGGCGCAGCTGACACCACATCAAAAGAGTCAGTTACAAGAACTCTTATGTCAGTTCGACGACGTTATTTCAGAGAAGCCTGGATGCGCTACTAGTTTCGAGCATGATATAAAATTAACAACCTTAGAACCCGTCCGTTCAAAACCCTATCCCATGCCGATTCATTTACGCCAAGCCTTTAACGCCGAAGTTGAAATGAAATTAGTTTAGACATAATAGAACCTTCCACCTCTAGTTATTGTTTTCCAATCTTCATGGTCAAGAAACCTGATGGCTCTTATCGGATGTGCATCGACTTACGGAAGTTAAATTCGGTAACTGTGTTTGACGCCGAGCCCATCCCTTTGGTAGACCAAAACCTCCACCTTTTTTAAAACGCCAAATTCATCTCAGAACTCGATTTGTGCAAGGCGTATTATCAAATCCCCCTCCGGCCTGAGGTGAAAGCATATACCGCCTTTGCAACGGAGAAAGGCCTTATGCAATTCAAGCGCCTTCCTTTTGGCCTCGTTACTGCTTGTAGCAACTATAACCATCTCATGAGAAGGTTGTTAGATGGACTTCCGAATGTATCCTTTTACTTCGATAATGTCTACGTCGCTACTCGCGAATGGAGTCACAATTTAACCACCCTATTAGTTCTCTTAGAGCGACTGCGCGCAAATGGCCTCACTATTGGCCCCAGCAAATGCCATTTTGCCCACAAAACTATAAAATACTTGGGTTTTAAAATAGGACAAAGCTTGTTAGGTCGTCAATAGGACCAGATTAAGGCAATCGCTGACATGCCCTTCCCGATTACAAAGAAGCACTTAAGATCGTTCCTAGGATCAGCTTCTTACTATCAGCGATTTGTCCCGAATTTCGCTGCAATTTCGGCACCCCTCAGCTCCCTTTTAAAAAAGAATTCCCACGATCGTCTACGTTGGAATGATGTCGCTTTTTTTCCATTTTAATCAGCTCAAGAGTAAGCTCATTTCTGCCCCTATTTTAAAGTTGCCCAACGTGGAAAAATTCTTTGGGATTAAGACCGACGCAAGCAACGAGGGCATTGGAGGTGTACTCCTTCAATATGAGGATGACGGAACGAGTCATCCAGTTGCATATGATAGTCGCCAATTATTACCAGGCGAAAAGAGATATGCCACTATAGAAAAGAAAGCTCTATGAATTATCTGGGTTATAGACAAATTCAAAATGTACTTGATAGGAAAAGAATTTCAGATAGGAACCGACAACCGCCCGTTAGCCTATATTCGGAATGTACGCCCCCTCAACGGCCGAATTATGCGCTGAAGTTTACTCTTGCAAGACTATCAATTTAAAATCAATTATATAAAAGGTTCCGAAAACCAGGTCGCTGACGCACTCAGTTGGAATGCGTGACCAAATAGTGAAGATTAGGTGGAATCGTAGGATTAGGATCTCCATGTAAGTATATACCGTCTTGTACGACTTAAATTAGATTCTCTTGTAATATAATTAGGTAATGTATATGTCTGAATTTTGTAACGCTCAATGTCTATTTTTTTTGGTATGTATATATATTTGTACGCATTAAATTACGTATAAATTATTTTGTCCTATATGTACCAATTTTATATCATTTCATTGCTCCATGCCCCTTTTTTTTTATTAAGTTGTATTAAAGGTTAGTTTCCCTTATAATCAAAAGATGAAAATAATCATATGTATTGAGGTAATACTAGTTAGGTGCATGAAGGTACGGTCGGTATAAGGAAACGAGTTCCCCACAACGGACTCTATCGTTGTCCCTTCTCTCTTTTTTTTAGAAGTGACAACTTCCCACCGCAATGGAGCGGTGTGATAGAACGGTTTGAGGCCGCTTAATTTCAACCGTTATCACATGTTGTTTAGAAACACGATGCTACCCACGTGCATCTTCGCCTTGAAGCTGGGTGCATTATCGCCGCCACCTGAGTCAATATTGAACCAAGTAGGTTTATCATCTCCCCTCGTTCGCCCCATGCGCCGATAACGCTAGACTGAGTAAGGCTTATGGGCAGATAAGGTATTGTTCTCAGGCGCGGCTGTGCATTACCTCGAAGCGCCACTCCATTGTCCCCTACGCTAAGGGGATGTCTCGACTATTTATATGGAAACTTTACCACTAAGAGCAGATTCGAGATCCAGACTATCTTCGCGAGACATCACTACGATCCAGTCTCACCATGTGCGCCAGGGCCCTCGACCTCGAGATCCACCATTATTGTCCAGAAGAGGACAATGTTTCTTGAGTGCCAAGGTTCGAGCCGTCAAGACGCCAAGTCCACAAGGCTTCCCCTGTTGTTCAGAAAGAGAACAACGTTAGAACAGCCATTGTTCTTTGAGCCCGTTGACAAGGAACGGTTCTCACCCTTCCCCCCTGTTGTTCAGAAAGAGAACAACATTAGAACAGCCATTGTTCTTGAGCCCGTTGACAAGAAACGGTTCTCACCCTTCCTTCCTGTTGTTCAGAAAGTGAACAACATTAGAACAGCCATTGTTCTTTGAGCCCGTAGACAAGACACGGTTCTCACCCCCCTCCCCTGTTGTTCAGAAAATAACAACGTAGAACAGCCATTGTTCTTTAAGCCCGTTCACCAAGAAATGGTTCTGATTCCCAAGACGCCACGTCAGGATCATTTAATTCCCCTCCCTCCTTCGGTTGGAACTCGCCAGCGGACCGAAGATCCTTCACGTCGCCTTTCTCTGCACAACACGTGTAATTACGTAAGCTAAACGTTACCTTTGAGTATTTAACCCTTTTGTCAACCCTATCCTGTGCTTTCAATGGTTTAGCAAACCATCCCATCCCTTTAATTTTTATTTGTTTTACCTTTTTAAATTTCTTCCAAATCTTAATCCTCGGATTAGCTAAATTTCCCACGACCCTTTCCATTCTCTGTTTATGTCAATATTTTCTGTTTTGTGTGTTGTTGATAGTTTTTATTATTAAAACTGTATTTTATTAATGAAAGTTATATTATTATCCTTGAGCTCAGTTCCACTTCTTGAGCATATTGAAGATAAATAATATCAGTCAACCCAGACACCACGCACTCTAAATATAAATGAATAGTTCCCCCAACGAATAGTCATATATGAGATATCGTCGAGAGTCCATTCTACGACACTTATATTGAATCTAAAATAAGTCTTTAAACTTTCTCTAAGTGTTGGAATTGTGTTTAATTTCTTAAAACAGTTATTTACTAAAAATTGTATTAACAAAGAGCATAGTTTAAGTTTAAAGTGCAATTTTTTTTTCTTTATTTCGGTTGTTTGCTTGGAGCATGTCTCTGTTAAGAATCGAACTGTCGTCAATAAGCTTACTGGCAGGAAAGGGGGCATTTTCTTGGGTATAGCTTTTTCGTGATATATGTATTCTCTCGAAAACATATACACTATTCATCGTTAACCGACCCCAAATTCCCCTGTAAATGATTTAAATGACAGACTAATTTATAAATATTTTTTATAGGATATCGCACCAAATTGCTTGGTAAGATGTACATAAGTTTACAAACTATTTTAACACATTTTTTCGCTTTTAAAACCTTGCGTTGCTGCAGTCTCAACTTCATTTAACTTTCTCCAAATTCCTTATTTCGTGACAATTTTGTGATGTGAGGCGCTACTAAAATGCGTTCTTTAATCTTGGCTTCCAAGAAAACATATTACCTAAGCAACCATTTTATGTTTTTCTTATCCATTACACTAAAAAAGTATAATATTCATGTGAGCACCAGAAAGTACACTTTCTGAGGGTCAACATGTGAACTGCCCAAAAGATTTTCTTGCCAGAATCTAATAATAAGCGTCTGTGAGAATCATTTCACTAGTTTTTTTTTAAAGGGGCTATCTGGCGACTGCACATTTCACTAGTTAAAAATGATTTTGCTACTTGGGTATTAGCTTGTGATTTATACTAAATCGAGTATGCTGATTCCGAATATGGGTAAATATGTAGATTAAAGACTCGAACGATGGGACGTACTATTTCGCCCATGTTGCAAAATGATTCACGTTTTTGGAGTACATTTAAGGGGACGGCTCGTTTGGGAGTAAACACAATGAAGAGACTACACTACGATGATCCTGAGTTTGATTAAATTCGGGGGGGTCTGGGGGCCACAGCCCCCCAGTATATAATCCTAATTGTTTATAGACTAATGCGCTAACGTTTACAGAGGTGAATCATTTAACCAAATCATGTCAGCGTCTTTAATCGTTTTGCAAATTATAATGGGGGTGGAGGTGGGGTCTGAGGTCAGACGACTCAAACGCGCATGAATATTCGGGTAGAGGTGAACGAAAATATTTACCAAAAAAATACTTTTTTGGCCGAGTCGCTAATCTACATATTTACCCGAATATGTAATCAGAATTATTCTAGCACGTAAAGTTCCTGAGTTACACACATACGCTTCAGTTACACATATGGGAGGTGTTGCTTCGGCTACCTCAGTGAGAGGATTTGTTGTATGTGGTTGGTTCCTGCGTTACACTCTTGCTTTACCACGTTGTCAAATTTAGCTATTATAGTAGTAGTGTTGAAACGGTATTTAAATACAGTGATTAATTGCATTTTTCTTTCAGATTTATCTCTCAATTAAGTTGTAAATGAAATAGGATTTTTAAAAGTATATAAGAGGATATATACACACTAAGTTGAAAACATGAATCAGCAAGGATATATAAATAGCCCATACAACTTTTATTATATCTGTGGAAGATATACTCCGAGCAACCAGCGGAAAACTTAGCTAAAAGAGTGAAAACTGCATACAATTATCATTTTGGTTGCAAAGTTGGTGACCAAGACAAGCCCTGGGGACCTCACAAATCTTGTACTGTGTGTTATACGGGGCTCACGCAGTGGGTAAATGGCAAACGGAAGGGTATGCTTTTTGCTGTACCAATGGTGTGGCGTGAGCCAACAAATCATGTTTTTGATTGCTACTTTTGTATGACAAATATTGTGGGAATCTCAAATAAGAACAAGTCAAAAATTGTATATCCAGATTGTAAGTCAGCTATAAAACCAGTCCCCTATAATATGAAGATGCCAATCCCAGTTCTTCCATCAGCTGTTTCAGTCAAAAAAGATGATTTATCGCCAGAAGAGGAGGATAACAATGACGATGGAACGTATGAGGATATATAAGGTCTAAGTAAGGTATTCTCTCTATCGCGGTTTTGTAGGCTGGGTTAAGTGATCAACCGCTTCCTTATGGGATGAAGGAAAAATATACATAATTATATATGGATTCTTTATTCTTGAGTATTTGGCTAGAATAATCTTCGAAATGGCGAACAAGAGATATAACTTTTCTTCTTGAATAATAATACTTTTTCTGACTCTTCTGACTATCTTTTAGACAAAACTACACCTATATAAATAGTTATTTCATCTACTCATAACACTACAACAATTCAACCAATCAGGATTGATATAAATTTAATAGTCATTCTTACATTCATTTTGGGAATAACAGCTTTGGCGTTGACAAATTGACCAATCAGCTTTTAGACATGAGCATTCCAGTCAGCACCATGATAGATTTCAATTATTACTAACGCTACAAGCACTAGTAAGCGCGTTCCACTCCTTTAAGCAAACAGCTCCAGGACAGTCAGGCTTGACGAAGTTATACTTCTTCAAAACACCTAGATGCGTGCGAGAAGGTTTACTGAACATCTCTAATGCCTGCTTAAATGTAGGTTACTTTTCCGTAGCTTACAAAACGGCAAAAATGATCTTTATTGCCAAATCTGGAAAACCAACGACGAGGAAGGAGAGTTATCGCCCAATATCCCTTCTGGAAATTGGGGGCAACTCTTAGAAAAAATACTTAACAGAAGACACGCCGAACACTTGGAGCAAATTTTCTCTACAACCTTAGCCAAAGAACAAAAAGAAACTATCTGACGCTAGTCAGACCCACCCTCATCTATCCCTCTGCAACTCTGTTCGGAGCCTCTAAAGCAGCACAAAAAGAGTTGCAGAAGATACAAAATCAGTGTATGTATCTTATTACCAATACATGAAGGAGGGAACTGAGGAAGCAAGTGGAACTCCATAGAGCGGTGGACATCAAACCGTTCATTACGATCTTAAAGGAAAGAGCGTCAGATATGAAAAAGAAAATTACAATGTATAGCAACGAGGAAATTAGAGCACTCATCGCAGAAAACAAATAGGGTCCCAGTCGTGCAAGATTCCCAAACAGCGTCAGCAAGCTTGGAGACGGAATTTTCCCATTCTTTGCATAGGAATAAATTATCGACCAAAACCGATGATGAAAAGCAACCGATAATGAAGAATCAGACCGATTTTAACTCAAAACCAAAGAAGAACAAAACAACCTAGTGAATACAATGAAGAAAAACAAAAATATAATGAAGAAAATAGGCAATTATGAAATACAGAACACACAAAACACAAATAATAAACAACCAAAAATGAATATAGCAAAACAGTTGTAAAAACAAATAAGACGCACGTAGGAATTGATGTAGGAACAAATAACATAAAATCACTTTATAGAACCAAACTACATGTCAAGTTAATATTTAAAACGCAAAATAGTACAAGAATCCAAAGGTTTGAACGCCTTATAATAATAATATATATATATATATATATATATATATATATATATATATATATATATATATATATATATATATATATATATATATACATTTATAATAAAACAATACTAAATATAAAAACAAAACAAACAAAGAAAGAGATTAGTCTGATCTCCAGGGACCTTTGCAAATCTTGCAACCGTTAGACTGTCTTATTTCACCACTATCCCCAAACCTCACCATTCCAATACACCATTATCTCTCACACTCACATACTCACGGCTTTCCAAAGACAAAAACCGTTTACACTTAAACACGGCTGAAATCGATTTTCCGAATTTGTAGACTTGGAACAAATCTACGAGAAAATTAAGCTCAGCGAAAGTTCACAGCCGGCAAAGGAGGAAAAGTCGAGGGAGGTAAAATCAAGAAAACGCCATCGATCTTTACCTTTTCTCCACGGGGACTTCAAGAACAGGATCTATTTTGTACGGAGCCACGTATAGCCGACCCAGAATATCGCACTGCATACTGGGGAGTTTAACTTCCTATTTACGAAAGAGAAATACTACAAAAAGGGAAGTTTATCTCCCTATTTACGAAAAAGTGATACTAAAAGCGGGAAGTTTATCTTCCTATTTATAAGGTTCAATGTGTGAACGGTTTAAAATTGTCAAACAAATGTTTACTAGGTTCGACACCCACAGTACTACGGCCCGAGCAAACAGAGTATTTCCTAAGACTTCAAAATGCTTATCTTTGAGGTATTTTTGTATCATATTCGATTCTACAACATAGTTCCAGCACCATAAGAATTCATTGCGAGAACGTGGAGTACGTTTTAATACATAAAAAATATCTAGGCTTCACAATTATAAACATATATATATATATATATATAAACATATTTTAATATGCTATGTCTACTCAGATATAAAGGTATGAGGAATTTCTCGCAAATTTTACGCGTCTACCGGAACGAGCATAAACGCTCGATTCAATTATTATCTTCGGTATTTGGAACAGATTCTACGTAAATGTATTTTCTGCCACTACCTTCCGATGATACTTCCTCATTTTGCTGTGGGGTATCTAATTCTAAAGGATCATTTACAACGGGTTTATTGTTTGAGGGTCGCAAACAGTTTATATTTCTCTCATTATATACATTAGGCAATACAGCTGGTTTCACTTTAATTTTGACACCTTGTTCTAATGGCCATCCGGGAATTCTAAATTAAGGACTTTTTCGTCGTGTTCGACAACACGGAACAGACCTGCACAAGGCGTTTCTAGTGTCTTCCGAACGCGATCAACACGGACCTACACATGCGTGGCGTCACTTAATTCTTTGGGTACAAACGTTTTTGGTACTGAGTGCAGGTGCCTCTCAGAGATTTGTGTGAAATCTATCTGCGACATGGTCTTCGCTAAATCAGAGATGAATTTCGAATCTGCTTTCTATGAAGAAGAGGTGACCAAAGGCTTTGGGCAAAGAAGGGTCGTCTCTGAGACCGCTGTAAAGGGTGAAAAAACCGAATCATTAGGCAAGGACCGGATGCCCAGAAGAACGATTGGTAGGGCCATCAACCAAACTAGTCGGCGGGCCATTATAGAGCTCTTCAAAGTCCGATGTTACCTTTCCACGAAATGTTAGTGGTAGGTATGTACGACGTGGTTCGTAAGCGATGGAAACCAACGAGGGCTGATAATTCTTTGAAGAGTTCGGACTCAAATTACGCTCTTCTGTCGATGATCACGTATAAGGGAACGCCAAACCTGGATATCCAGCCACCAAAAAAAGCTAAAGCAACCGTTTCAGCAATGATGTCTGGAATTGGTATTGCTTCAATCCACCTAGTGGCTCTGTCAAGTATCGGTTTTGAGAGGGGTATAACTGCTTAGGCAGGGTACACGGCGGCAGGGAAACAACTATATCGATGTGAACCGTCTCAAACCTCGAAGTGGGCATACTAATAAGCAGGATTGCGGACTTATTCTGGCGATTTACCTTAGCAGATTGGCAGGAGAGGCATTCACAAGTTAACAAACCTATATCTCTGTCCATATTGGGTCAGAAATACCTCGGTTTCCCCAACCGAAGCGATGTCTTAATCCCTGGATGTGAAATATTATGAAGTTGCTTGAAAATAGCTGATCTGTAGGGTGAAGGAACAAACGGTCGTGGGTATTTAGATGTTACCTCAGAACACATTTAGGAATCACCGGGAAAGGGAAATGCCTTCAGTCCAGATTGAGACGACTTCATTTCTTCGTCTTGCTCTTGTGCTGCTGCCAAAGAACGGAGATCAAATGAGCCCACTTGAAACAAGTTGACATTCCGAGATAGGCAGTCAGCAACCACATTATCCTTACCACGTACATAAGCTATTATCATTGACATACTCCCAGATTGCGGTCCAGTTCCGTTGTTGCCTGTCTGTTTTTGCATGTAGTTGCGAGAAGGCAAGGACAAGTGGCTTGTGGTCCGTGCATAGAGTCACTTGGCGACCTTCGATCATATGCCTGAAGTGAAGCAAAGCAGGATACGCAGCCAAGAGTTCCCTGTCATAAGTAGAATACGCTTGCTGTGCCACTGTCTGGGGAGACCCATCCACTATCTGATGGAGCGCAGCACCAACTGCGAATTGAGTGCTTTCCGTCACCAATTGGTACGGAGAGTCATTGGGTAATGGGTGGCGTAACTTCACGGAGTTCGCCAAGGCCCCCCTTAGTAGCTTCAAATGCTTTCCGTGCAGCGTCATTCCAGATAAGTTAGCGAGGCTCAGGTTGAAGCCGTGCGAGTTCAGTCAGAAGGGCAGCAATCAGGGCAAAATTAGGCATCATACGTCTGTAAAAACCTAACATGCCCAAATATCGAGGAAGTTCTTTGAAATCAGTTTGTAAGGGCATTTCGTTGATCTCGGAAACCTTCTTAGCTGGAGAGCTCAGTCCTGCAGCTGAGCCATGGTGGCCCAAGAAATCGATTTCTTCCTTCATGAACTCACACTTTTTCATAGAAATTCGAAGGTTGTTTTCTGCTAATATTTTGAAAAACCTGATCTTTATGCTCCATGTCGTAGAATAGGCTCTCAACGATATAACACCATATATAACTATTATTTGAGGGAATTATTCTAATATTTCGAGTGAGTGGTAATCTGATTGACCGAGGTTAGTCCAAAAGAGGGAAGGCCTGGAGAGGCTTATTTATCTTCAATATGCTTAGGAAGTGGAACGGAGCACAAGGATAAATAATATGCCTATCATTAATAAAATAGAGTTTTATTAATTAAACTATCAACAACAATCAAAAAAAATGTTAACATAAACGGAGAATGGAAAGGGTCGTGGGAATATCTGACTAATGCTAGGATTAAGCTTTGGAGAGATTTAAAAAGATGAACAAATAAAAATTAAAGGGGGGAATGGTTCGCTAAACCATTTAAAACACAAGGTAGCGTTAACAAAAGGTTAGATGATTAAAGGTAATGCTCAGCTTCCGTTATTACAATGTTGTTGTGCAGAGGAAGACGATGCGAAGGAATATTCAGTCTCTGGCGATTTCCAGCAGAAGGGTTCTTCGGGGGGTTGTCCTTAGCGAAGGGAAAGGACTATCTTCGAAGAGTGTGAGCAAAGAGCGCTCGGAAGTACAAGCGATCTTTGTGAGAGCAAATCGGAAATGTTCTAGATGAACAATGGAGGTTATTGTTGAAAACAAGCGTTCTCTTGAAGAACGTTCAAAAGGGGGGAATTAAATTAGCCTGACGTGATGTCTTGAAAAACGAGAACCGTTTCTTGACGAGCGGGTTTAAGGAACAATGGCTGTTCTAACGATGTTCTCTTTCTGAACAACAAGGGAAGGGGGGGGGGGTTAGAACCGTCTCTTGTCAAACGAGCTCAAAGAACAATGGCTGTCCTAACGTTGTTTTCTTTCTTAAACAACAGAGGTGGCCTAGTTGACTTGGCGTCTCGAAGGCACCAACCTTGGCACTCAAGGGATAAAGGGATATTGTTCTCTTCTGGACAATAAGGGGGTTCTCGAGGTAGAGAGTTCCTAGGTGCACAAGGGAGACCGGATCAGCGTGATGCCTCCCGAAGATAATCGGGATCTGATCTGCTTCAATCGGGGAAAGCTATGTATAGGTACCCGGAGCCATCTCCATGGCGTAGGGGATAATTCAGTGGGGGACTTCGGGTGAATGCTCCGGTCGCGCCTGGGAAAATACCTTATCTGCCCATAAGCCTAACTCAATCTGGCGAAACGGGGGAGAGAACCACCTTGATTAAATATTTACTATGGTGGGCATTAACGCGCTCTGCTTCCTCTCGCAGATGCATGTGGGTAGGCTGTGTTTGTTTCTAACATGTGATAGCGGCTGAATTTAAGCGGCTTCAAACCGTTCTATCCCACCCCTCTATTCCAGGGGAAGTTGTCACTTCTAAAAAAAAGAGAGAAGGGACAACCATAGAGCTCCGTTGTGGAGAACTCGCTTTCTTGTACCGACCGTACCTTTATGCACTCAGCTAGTATTACCTCAATACATACGATTATGTTGATCATTTGATTATAGGGGAAACTAACCTTTAATACAAACTTAACCATAAAAGAGACATGTAACAATAAAATAATATAAAATTAGTACATAAGGGACAAAAGAATTTATATGTAATTTAATGGGTACAAATATTTACACATACGAGAAAAAAAAATTAGACATTGAGCGACAAAATTCACACATATACATTAACTAGTTATATTACAAGAGAATCTAATTTAAGTCGTACAAGACGGTATATACATACATGGAGATCCTAATCCTACGAATTACAAATTAATCTACACTATTTGGCAACGCATTCCTTTCTGCGTGCGTCAGCGACCGGATTATCGGAACCTTTTATGTAATTTATCTTAAATTGGTACTCTTGCAAGAGTAGACTCCAGCGCCTAATTCGGCCGTTGAAGTGTCGTACATTCCGAATATAGGCCAACGGGCAGTGGTCAGTGCCGATCTGAAATTCTTTTCCTATCAAATATATTTTAAACTTGTCAATAACCCAAATAATAGCTAGAGCTTCTTTCTCTATAGTGGCATATCTCTTTTCGCGAGGTGATAACTGGCGACTAGCATATGCAACTGGATGACTCGTTCCGTCATCCTCATATTTAAGGAGTACACTTCAAATGCCCTCGTTGCTCACGTCGGTCTTAATCCCAAAGGATTTTTCCGGGTTGGTCAACTTCAAAATGGGGGCAGAAATGAGCTTACTCTTGAGCTGATTAAAATGAGGAACAGCGACATCATTCCAACGTAGTCGATCGGGGGAATTATTTTTTAAAAAGGTGCTGAGGGGCGCCGAAATTGCAACGAAATTCGGGACAAATCGCCGATAGTAAGAAGCTGATCCTAGGAATGATCTTAATTTCTTCTTAGTATCTGTAGGGGCATGTCGGCGATTACCTTAATCTTGTCCTCCTGTGGACCTAACTATCTTTATCCTATTTTAAAACCCAAGTATTTTATGGTTTCGTGGGCAAAATGGCATTTGCTGGGGCCAATGGTGAGGCCATTTTTGAGCAGTTGCTTAAAGAGAGCAAATAGGGTGGTTAAATGATGAATCCATTCACGAGTAGTTACGTAGACGTTTTTGAAGCAAAACGAGACATTCGGAAGTCCATCTAACAACCTTCTCATGAGACGGTTATAGTTACTACAAGCGGTCACGAGGCCAAAAGGAAGGCGCTTAAATTGCACTAAGCCATTCTAAGTTGCAAAGGCGGTATATGCTTTCACCTCGGGCGGAAGGGGAATTTGGTAATATGCCTTGCACAAATCAAGTTCTGAGATGAAATGGAGTCCTCACAAGGGGGAGGTTTTGATCTACCAACGGGATGGGCTCAGCGTTGAACACAGTTACCGAATTTAACTTCCGGAAGTCGATGCACATCCGATAAGAGCCATCAGGTTATTTGACCATGACGATTGGGAGACAATAACTAGAGGTGGAAGGTTCTATTATGTCTAAACTAATCAAATTATCGACTTCGGCGTTAAAAGCTTGGCGTAAATGAATTGGCATGGGATAGAGTTTTAAACGGACAGGTTCTAAGGTCGTTAATTTAATATCATGCTCGAAACTAGTAGCGAATCCAGGCTTGTCTGAAATAACGTCGTCGAACTGACATAATAATTCTTGTAGCTGACTCTTTCAAAGTGGTGTCAGCTGCGCGTCGATATCCAGGTCAGAGGGTGCAAAAGACTCACCTAGCAGGGAAGGAAGTTCGGTAATCGGCATCAGGTTGGATGCACACTGTCTGTATGATATTTAGGGACTCCGTGGGGTAATCCTCTTCAAGCGCAGATGTTTCGTCGAGTGCTACGAACGTATCTCCATGGGCGCGTCACTGGTACTTTTTCAACAAGTTGACGTGGTAGAGCTTATCGCCTGCTGGGGTACCAATGAGGTAGTCTACCGGTTCTCGTACCTCGTGGACCGAGTACGGACCTTTCCATTGGCTCAGTAATTTATTACTCGCTGTGGGAAGGAGCAGGAGTAATTCATCGCGAGGCTTAAATTTCCGATCTTCGGACCTGCCATCAAAATAGGTTTTATATTTTTCCAAATTGACATTGTCATTTTCATAGGCGATGTTTGCGCATTTCTAGAGCCTCTAGCGTAGATCCAAGACATAGGCGTACGATGACTAGAGTTCTTGATCCAGTTGGGGCTTGATTAACAACTCCTTTAAAATGCTGAGTGGTCTGGGGAGAGAACCTCCTTGATTAAATATTTGCTATGGTGGGCGATAACGCGCTCTGCTTCCTCTCGCAGATGCACGTCGGTAGCATGTGTTTGTTTTTTAACATGTGATAGTGGCTGAATTTATGCGGCCTCAGACCGTTCTATCACACTCCACATGCTCGTCTATATTTTCTGAAAATATTAAAATATCGTCGACATATACAAACACGAACGCCAAGCCTCGAAATAAATTATTCATGTGGTGTTGGAAGGTCCAACTAGCATTCTTTAGCCTAAACGGTAGCCTTAAAAATTCCCACAGCCCAAAGGGAGTTGAGACAGCAGTCTTCTCAATGTCCACTGGATTCATTGGAATCTGGTGGTAAGCTCATACTAAATCCAAGCGAGAGAAATCCTTCTTGCCATGAAGATGGTCTACCATGCTCTGAATCCTTAGCAGGGGATATCTGTCCGGTTTGGTTATCGCATTGAGGAATCAAAAGTCACCCACAACTCTATACTCGCCTAGGGTCTTTTTCTGCACTATGTGAATGGGTGAAGACCATGAAGATTTAGACGGCCGCACTACACCTTCTTCCAAAAGAGTTTCGAAAGATGCTTTTGCAATTTGTAGTTTCTTCATTGCAAGTGGCCTTGGACGAGCAAAAGTTGGCGCGGCGCTACCCGTCTCATGGGTGTAAACAAGAGAATTAGCCGGTGGTGAACTAATTTTAACACATGCTCTTATATTTGCGGACAACTCTCCTTCAATTAGGTGGTATATGCGAGAGGTCATTAATAATTAACGAGATCACTGGTTCGCTTGACTGCTTCACTTCAGAAAATAGGCGAGTCTGGGGATCAATTAGGACACCACGAGCACAGTCTACCTAGAGGTTAAAATGAGCAAGAAAGTCGGCTTCTTATAATAGCGACGTAATATCTGCAACTACGAACGTCCAGCTAAATAAACGTCGCATGGTAGGGGTGCTTATTTACAGTTAGACTTCTTCATGCACTCTTATCCTCCCTCCATTAGCTGTCGCGATGTTAACACACGATTTGTGCCTCACACATAATTTCACTATATTTAATGGAATTAAGGACACGCACGCGCTTGTGTCTATCAGAAATTCGCACTTCATCTCATTAATACGAGCAGCGACAGTGAGAAGAGTCGGCACGCCGGTCGTCGCGTCTACAGTGGCCTGCGGATATCGTTTTCTGAGTGGGTTGGAAAAGATGGTCTAGATGATGGCTTCATTTGAAGATTCTCAGCTCGCTTTGGCCAACTTCACCACAGTTTACAGTACTTCGCACTCGACCCAAAGTATATGGTTTTTGAATCTGACGGAAGTGGAGTAACACAAACGGTACACCTTTTGAATAATTATTATCACTATTATAATTATTATGCACAAACCAAGAAGGATTAGCTCTAGGATATACGCTGAGGGGAACGGAACGCAAATTTTTAAATTGCACACTATTTACCGGCTGGTTGACATTAATAGCATTTATATCGACAACGCACAATTATCACTAGTTTCACTGTTATTTATATTATAGCACTGTGCCTTGTAAAACGGCATGAGTTCCTCAGCGAGTTTCCCTAATTAGGCATGAGTTAAGTCCTTTTGCGTGGCGATGATGAAGATGATGTTTGGAGGTAAAGACTGGATGAACTTTTGTCTAAGCAAGTCCTCTCACACTCCAACTTGCAGAGCTGTCTTCCGTAGCTCTTCAAGATTCACTGAAGGTCGTATGGTCTGCGATGAAGACGGGATTAACTTCTCGAAGAGCTCACATTCCTTCCTCTCAAAAAGTCCCCCGATTTCTATTCGTAGGACGAGTAATTTTGCGATGAGAGTACTGTAGCAGGGAGACGATCGACCGTCTCGGGAGTCAACGCAGCCAGAATATGGTAAAATTCGTTTCTTCTTCTTGTATTCTTGAGATGTGAAATTGCGCCTCAACAACTTTGAACCATACTGCGACTCCTGCCTAATTAAAAAAAGGGAGGTCTAATGGAGATCGCATTCGCAAGTTCTACTTCTTGGTGTGAAAGAAAATGAGCAGCTTGTTGATGTCTTAAGGCGTCGCCTAGCGAATCCATTTTGACATATGACCACCCCTTATTCGTTCGACGAAGAGGGGTCGACATTTATAGGGCCTGAGTAATGTATTCTCTCTGTTGTAGTTTTGTAGGCTGGGTTAAGTGATCAACCGATTCCTTATGAGATGAAGAAAAAATATACAGAATTATTTATGGATTCTTTATTCCTCGGTATATGGATAGAATAATCTTCGAAATGGCGAACAGGAAATATAACTTTTCTTCTTGAATAATAATACTTTTTCTGACTCTTGTGACTATCTTTGATGATGATGTACTCAGTTTTTCGAAAAAAGATGGTATAGTGGAAGATATAGTAAGAAAAAATTAAAGATGGGGAGGGACGGGGGCTAGTTTGCCAAAGTAGGGAGGGCATCGACTTTATTTTAAACTTATTTCGTTTTTCCTTTATTTGTGTTTTTATTTTGTGTTTTTAACGTCTGTCCATGTTTCTTCGTGTGTTTATAGTGTTCTTCTTGTTGTATTTTGTTCCTTCTTCTCTGTTGTTTTATGTTTAAGTGTAATAATGTTGATTGTAACATTCAAGCCTTTCATAGCTTTCTTGCAGAAAAAGCTATCTCAGTGTTGTTTGTAATCTCATTTTTTGTGGTAAACTGGAGAGATTTAGATGTGATGTGTTGTGATGTTTTTATGTGTATATTGGAGTGATTTCTTCACGGAAACAAAGTTTTGTGCTTGGGAACCGGCTTCAGGGTGAGGCTTTCACCCTTAGCCACGCAGGTATATTTAGCCTGCCGCCTGCTCCCTGCAGTTAGAGAATGACACCATTCCTCAGAGTAGACCAGATCTTTTCGCCCAGTTTCTGCGTGATGACATTGATGGGGTCCAACCGTATCCTCTGGTGCAGGACGCTTTGTCTAATTAGGTCAAGCCTTCTTGTTTTGTTAATAAGGAGAGAGGCAGTGTTCTGGATACGTTGGAGTCTTTTCATCGAGGTTTTCCAAGCCCAATGGGACACCACTGCGGGGTAGATCAGCATAGCCTGGGCATACATCATATATATTTTCCTGATGTTGGCCAATAACTGTCGAAGAGACCTTGAACATTATAAGGTTCTCCAAACACAGAACTACAGGCTGGTCTAGGATTACAAAAAACAACCTCGTAAATGCCCCAAGACAAATTATTCAGAGATTGGCGAACACAATGAACGCCACCCTGAATACAGGTTACTTCCATGATGGATAAAATATGGCCAAAATCATCTTTATTCCAAAGGGGAACAAGCCCCCAGAGCAGGTGGCAAACTATTCCCCGATCTCTCTTCTTCTGATGCAGGGTAAAATCTCTCAAAAGATTTTAGCGAATAGGCTACAAGCTCAACTGAGCGAGTTAGGAGCACACAACCAACAATAACATAGGTTTCGCAAAAAAGAGCACATACACCGCCCTTGCGTTTCTAACTGAGAAAGTAGCATACACCTAATCGAACAGGTTCTATGTAGACATTTGTTGAGAGACGTGCAAAAGGCCTTCGATAAAGTCTGGCTAGAAGGACTTCAATACAATATTTTGAACCTCTAGCTAGACGCAATCCTGCAAAGGATCCTCTGTGTTTTCATCCTGGACAAAAGGGCGTGTCTCATGATTGAAGAGCACAGAGTCCTTGAATTGGAATTAAAGTCGGGCGTTCCTCAGGGAAGCTGCCTGATTCCTCTGCTTTACTTGGTCTTCACCATCTACCTCCTAACTCCGGTGCACAGGGACACGATGTATCTGCAATACACAGATGACGTCACACAAATTTTCCCGTGCCCAGAGAAGAAAGCAAGGGCGCAAGTGGCTTGCGCGATAGCGGAAATCAACAATATCAGCCAATTCGAGAGACGATGGAAAATCAGGATCAACAGGGACAAATTCAAAATTGTCCCGTTGAACCGCAAGTTGACATGGCCCAACATCATAAATGGGAGGAGATACGGCTACTCCGCCGAAGGCACCGTCTTGGGCCTCAAAATCACCCACCATGGATACTCGACTCTCCAAACAGAGAGGCGGAAATTAGCAAAGAGAGAAATATCCAAGCTCAACAGGTTTAGAGATCTTAGCTCGGCCAACATCAGGAAACTATATATGATGTATGTCCGGGCCATGCGGATCTACCCCGCAGTAGTGTCCCATTGGGCTAAGAAAACCTCGATGAAAAGGCTCCAACGTATCCAGAACACTGCCTCTCTCCTTATCAAAAAAGCAAGTAGGCGTGACCGAATTAGACAAAGCGTTTTGCATAGGAGTAAACGGTTGGAGCCCATCAATGTCGTCACCCAGAAATTGGGCATAAAAGATCTAGTCCACTCTAACGAATGGTGTCATTCCAGAACTGCAGGGAGCAGGCGTCAGGCTAAATATACCTGGGTGGCTAGGGGCGAAAGCCTCATGCGAAGCCGGTTCCCGAGTACAAAACATTGTTTATAAGAAGAAATTATTCCAATATACACATAAAAATATCACAACACATCACATCTAAATCACTACAGTTAATCACAAAAAAATCAGATTATCAAATATTACAAACAATACTGAGATAGCTTTTTCTGCAAGAAAGCTATGAAAGGCTTGAATGCTACAAACCTTATTACACTGAAAGTTGAAACAACAGAGAAAAAGAAGCAAAATACAACAATAAGAACATTAAAAACACAAGAAGAAACATAGACAGACGTTAAAAAACACAAAATATAAACACAAATAAAGGAAAATTAAATAAGTTAAAAATAATTGCGATGCCCTCCCTACTAGGGCAAAATACCCCTCCCCCATTCTCCATCTCTAATTTTCATCCACTATATCTTCCACTATACCATCTTCTTCGAAAAATTCGAGTATATCATCATCAACGCTGCGAGTAGCATGGTGGCCTGAAAAACGAAGGACCCTCCATGGCATAGATTGGAACCTAATCCATTTTCACATTATTTACAAGTTAAAATTGTTTATATCATTAGTTAAAATATGTATGTTTGATCATATTTTGGTTTTACAAAAAGGAAAAGACGAAATAGCTTGGGTATTATATTTTCTATTGGTTATTGAACATCTGCCGTGGTACCTATTATTGTGATTACCTACCCGTTTATATACAATCTCTCTAACCCATAGGAATAAGGAAATACTGATTAACAAATACCTTCGTTTTTTAATAAAAACAAACAAGGATTATACATAGATTAAGAAAGAAATAAGATAGAAATTTAAAACGTGATATAATAATATAAGTGCTTTTACTAGCTAATATAAGTCAAAATCGGGTAAGGTTCAAACCTATGTTATCGAACGTTCTTGGCTTTGCAAGTGCTATTATTGGTTCAAGTAAAGAGGGCTCGATTGTATCGGTTCGAATTTCATATATCTTTCACTTTTATTTATGGTTAAAAGCGTTTATATTATTTTCTTTAGTTTTTATTTCTTTCTTCCTTAGTTATTCATACATATTTTGTCCTTTTAAAACATGCAAACCCTTGTGAAACGGTCTTTCCTTATTCCTGTGGATTATTGAGCATTTATTATGTCTCACGATTTATTGCTTTTAAAATAATTATAATATTGTTTTTCATTAAATGAACTTAATTGCATAAAATACTATTTGTTTTATCTATACATTGTCTTAAATGTATAAATTGAACATATTGTTACAAGTAAACTGAGTCTGATCAACCAAATCTGTACCGAGGCATGAAATAAGTAAATAGACATCCAACAAATAATTGAAATATATTTATTTGTAAATTATAGAATGAAATATCTTTTGAAAAGTAAAAGTAATTTTTTAATATTTTAGAGAATTCCTTTTAATTGCTTTTAGACTTAAACTTGCCTAGGCATGGTATTATTGTTATGAGGTGGCAGGTCATGCTATTCAACCATTCTGACCCTGTACCTCTTTATGTTTACAGTTCTTTCGTAAGCTCACATTTAGTATAACCGCCCAGATCTTCTATTGAGTTCATATCAGGGGACTGACTTGGCTGAAAAAATGTTTTATGACTCTTTGTTCCTCCTTTCTTTTGAGTTTTTCTCATTCTAGCAACCAGTCTCATCTTCCATGATTATAGTTAGAATTATTTAGGGCTGACGATTTTAGAGTGCTGATGAAAATCCATCTTTAAAAATGTCACTGGATTTTTCAGAGTTAATATTGCCAAACACACTCAAACAACTTTGTATTCCTCCTAAAAATTACTAACAGTTTGTCCCTCATTTCCTCAGCACGCTCATTTCTGGCTGGGCGTCTGAATTTTCCTTTCTTTTTGTGTTGATTTGGAATCTTTTTGCCACACGAGAAGCTTTTAACCGAGTATTGTACACAATGGATCTTCAAACAACATGCCGTCGCTCTGGTAGTATTTTTATAGTTTTTTAATTGAACTATAATTCTGTTAATGAAAACATGAGTATTCTAAATTACTGCCAATTTTTGCGACATGCAACAGTCTACCATGACAATGTTCAGCAATCCATCCTCTTTGAAAATCTGAAATTTCCTTAGAATTTTCCTTTATACACATATTAAATAACATTTACTAAATTCAAAATGCTACTCTAATAATGGCAAAAATTGTAATAAAATATTTGATTATAAAACTTTGCCTGTCTATTACATTCCTTACAACGCCCATCAAACATTTTGTGACAAACTTGATGCTACCCAGTGTTATATATGCAGTAATAATAAATCTTACATGAAAAATGCTGTCATTTTTTATGTTACGGCTACATGGGTTGTATATAAATAACTTCCTAAAGATCCAAGTTAATTAGGTTAAAAAAATCTAGATACGTTAGAAATATCGAAAAATTGCATTTAAACAAAATAACTGATTGTAACGTATTAAATATATAATAAATGTTTAAAATATATTAGTCGAGGTCCTTAACTTCACACTTTTAAATATATGAATAAAAGAAATAAAGTTGAAGAAGAATTGGTCGAACTTCGCTTCCTGTGAAGTATTCTTGTTTTGAAACTTTTATTAAAATATGTGAAGTATGCTGGTGAAGATGAAAGAGAAGGAGGGAGAAAAGTAATAACTGCGTAACATTCTTTTTTGATAATTTAGCAGCAGCAAACCTTTTCAAACTTGTTCAAAGTTTATTAAAAGTAGAGTTTAGCAAAAAAAAAAGGTTCGGAAAGCCTAACCAAATATTCCTCCCAACATTAAGTACACAATGGATACTAAAAAATAAAATTTCTCCCTATTTTAGATATTTTAATTAAATCAAATCAAGGCTTAACAACATCCATATATAGAAAAACTAAGTTCAATAATATAGGTACAAATGTCAATAGCTTTGGCTACTTATCATACAAACTGAGCTCCATCAGGGCACTCATCTGTCGTGGCTTGCACTTGGCATCTTCAATCTCCCTAATGCATAAAGAATTTGAATTCCTAAGATCATATTTTAAGAATAATTGCTATCCTCTGTCAGTAGTAAATACCCTTATTTGTAAATTTATAAATTCTAAATATTTACCTCTCAATCCTTCCTTCGATGTTCCTAAAGACTCGAAATATTTTATTCCTCCCGAAATGGGTCCCCTAAAAAGAGAATTCAAAAGAAAGTTTTCTAAATTATTTAAACTCTATTTTTACCATACAAATTTCAAATTAGTATTTGTTAACAAACTCAATATTGGTAGTTGGTTCAGTCAAAAGGACAAACCACCTTTAGTGATGCGCAGTCGTGTTGTTTACGAATTTACTTGAGCTCGGTATCTCCAAGAAAGATAAATAGGAAGCACGAGACGTTCTTTATATGTTTCGTGTATCGCTTAGTTTCCCATTAAAAAATTTCCTGCGCCATGATTGGCAAATTTTTGTAATAGTTATGTTCGCGTAGAAACACTATATATGATGTAGCAATCTTTGAATAATTCTGGTTGCCTGAGTAAGTCTTGTACTCACTGTGACGACCTCGGAATTTATAAAGAAAATTTTGCAAAAGTGATTGTGATACTCCCTTTGAGTTGTGAACTAATTTCGGGATAACGATAAAGCGGGATTACGCACTCGAAAAGTGGACCACTGGCTGGAGATTTTTTACAGCTACGAAAGAATCTTCACTTCTTCGTGGAAACGGAGACCGAAGCCTCTCTTGGTCCACACGATAGCCTGAAGGAAGTTTTTCTAAGGTGAGGTAAATTTTTTATTGGACATTGGCCCCCTTTTCTCTCTCACCCCTTTCCTTCTATAAAAACCCTAAGTGAAGACATACATTTACACATACATACCATAACGCATTATATGATGCAGGTGAGATGAGGGAAACCTTACGAATAACTCTTCGGGTTCTCCCGGAGGGCCCGAAACCCGACCGAGAAAAGGTTTTCGAACAAGTATACGGAACCCTACACATTGCCCTTGTTAGATTCATTGACTTGAATAATGGATACTCAGCTATCTGCGCGAAAGAGGCAGATTGTAAAGCCCTGACCTCCAGAAAAGCTGTTGAATGCCTTAAGACAATCAATCTAAAACGAACCACACCGCCACAAATTAGGACTCACCGCAGTTTTATCTGCAAACGCCTTGACCTCTGGGTTGGGAGCCAGTCATCGGACTCAATGAAACAGGAAATCGAACGGAACCACGAATGGGCAAAGGTAGCCGAGGTCATCAAATTTAAAACTTACACGCACGTGTTTAAGGTTGTTTTTGAAGACACGGCTATGGCTCAAAAGCCAAGGACAACGGATTGTTGCTTTTTAACGTAAGAGTTTGCCCAGAACAGATGGAACGTGAGGAGTTTTTTGACTTGCAGATGTGTTTTAGGTGCTACAAGTACAACAAACATACCACTTCCAACTGCTCTGAAAACAAAGACCTTAAGCTATCCTCCATCTGCGCCGGTCGCGACCATTTTTGGCGTGACTGCAAGAATACCACCACCAAATACTAGAATTGCGAAGGCCCGCACCGGACCATGTCTATGGCATGTCCATTCAAAAAGCAGGAGATGAGCAATCAAAGCAAACTCAAACGTGAGACAGAGGAGATAAAAGCAAATTCAACCTACGCTAAAGTTTCCAAAGCTGCCATGGCCGAGTCTAACATCCAGAAGACATATCTACACATAGAAAACGAGCACTCCACCAAAATAATGTGTTGTATTTATTATGCCCACATTGCAAACATTACACGCCCTGGTACCTTTGCTACAAAAGTCAACCGCATGCTCGTAAAGAACGGGCTAGCGGAGATGTGGTTTCCCGATAACCTAACCTTCAGAGGAGGTTATGCGTATAACCGTAGCTCCTCAGTGCCAAGACAAGTGCCAAAAAGTGCCAACCCCAAACACAGCCATCTCACGTGACCCCCGACTAAACAAACCTAAAGAGACACAAACACAAAAACAAGCGCCACTCACACCGGAAAAACCACACCTGTAAAAACAAAAACACACACCCCCACACCAACAAAGGAAGCCGTCCGACCCAAGGAGATCAGGTCTCCTAGGTCGAGGAAAATCTCCAAAACTCGTGGCCCACGGTCTACCTCCTCATCACGGGGGAGGGAACACCAGCTCAAATATCATTTGAGAGGCTTCAACCTAAAATTGTACCCCCCTGAATCGACTCAGTTCCTAGCTAAGATTGACTCCCGTGAAGTATCGAAAGGTCTTAGAACCGGACGATACAAGTGAGAATGCTCAGACGAGGTTCCGGAGCGACAGGTTGATGAGACCCTCGCACAAAATGAGGTAAAATTGACCACGGACTCTTTTCACACGATAACCGACACTGAATTTTGAAAGAAAAGAAACAGCAGGGGCTAAAGTAGATCGCCAATAAGCATCTACTTTAACTTCACACACTAAAAGAACCTACATTATTCAAAATGACGAATAGACTTACGATCATACAAATGAATGTCGATGGGTGGGACGGAAAAGGTTCCATCTATGGCGACATTCTGCCACAAAGTGACTTTGACAATATACTTATAAACGAACACGGAATGACCACACAAAAAGAATTAAAAATATTTCAATACGACGTCATGAGCAAAAATTATAGCCAGAAACGGTAAGACGGCTGCGTAATAGCCGTCAAAAAGGACTTACATACAAAAAACTACCCGACTTAGATGAATCTTACCTTGCCATATACGTCCAGTTTGCTGACGATATATCGCAAATTTGTACCGCCGCTTACGTCAACAGGGAATTTATGGCGAGAAACACGGCTAGGGAGATATCTAACATCAACTCTTACGAGAGGAAATGGAAGATATCAACTAATGCCCCAAAATTCAAAATAATTCCCATTTTTCGCAAGACCTTCAACAATATACGGATAGAAGGGGAGAGAATTCCCTACTGCCCGGAAGGGACGGTTCTGGGGCTTGAAATTACCACAGGGGGATACAAGAGTCATATCGAGCGGAGAGTCGCGAATAGTAAGAGAGATTTGAGGAAGTTTTATAGGTTCATTGAACTAACTCGCTCAAATAAACTCAAGATATTCAATGCGTGCATTCGCTCAAGACTCTTATAACCCCCAGTGCCGTTGAACCCGAGCGCTAAGATCCACATTGCGAAACTTCAAGTCATCCAGAACAAAGCGATTTTACTTATTACAAACACCTGAAGAAGAGAACATAAACAACAGAGGGAGCTCCACGACTCGGTTGGATTATCTCCGATCAACGTGGCGCTCCACGAGAGAGCTAAGAGGATATGGCAAGCCATTGGCGCCCGCTTGACCACATAATTCTTTCGTACATACTTAGAAATCGAAGTAGATGGACAAATAAGACCATTCAAAAGTTGCAAGTTACAGACAGACAATGACGTGACTCCGAAATACACTTGACAGAACTGACAAAAACATCCAATGTAATGCGCAGGTTCCCTTAGCAAATTAAAACTCCAATTAAAAACAATTTGCAAAACGCAAACTAAAAATCCAATTCACTTTTTAAATTCATTTAAAAAATGATAATCATAAAACTTTTCAAAAACTTTTCAAAAACTCACAGCGGCAATAAAACCCCGCCAAAAATAAAGGCTTGAATGCCAAAAGATCAATCGATCAACAAAATCAAAAATAATAATTAAATTAACCACGATTAATTCAATTAAATAAACTATAAACTTATAATTTATAGTTTATTAAATAATGAAAAAACAACCCCAAAACACACTAATCTAACACATTGACAGAGCTACCCTTTCACCAGGAATCTTTCTATTCTATCTCCTACACATCATCTATTTTTTAAACTCACCCTTTAACCACTTTACTCTCTTACTATTCTCTCTCTAATTCTACCTACTCCAATGAATAATTCCATTTCTGTTCATTCCCTGAAGATGACCTAACATGGTCGAAAAACGTCTAGGAATAATGAATATCATTCGCCGATTTATTTTCTCGCCTCGAAGACCACGTTAAAAACTTGTAACAAATATTAAGAAAATACGTTAGAGTTAATAATGCTGCCACAGCAGTGTACATTAATAGAACTTTCATACAACATGGCCTTTTACCTAATTATATATATATATATATATATATATATATATATATATATATATATATAATATATATATATATATATATATATATATATATATATATATATATATATATATATATATATATATATATATATATATATATATATAGAGAGAGAGAGAGAGAGAGAGAGAGAGAGAGAGAGTCTGGCTATGTCTATACATGTTTTGTTAAAGAAAAGGATGTATTTTGATTTTATCATTTTTACTTTGGAACATTCCAACTGGCGAATGCAGTTTTTATGTATTTGGTTGGATATTAAAGATCAGTTGAGGAAGATCCATTATATTTTTACAACTAATTTGAGTTTTAGCCGTGAGCTTTTGCGTTTCTTAAGGCAGGTATGACGGAAGTCTTCGTTATTGTTGAGGCTGCGTTGATTTTGTGTTTAGCCTCCTTTACCGACGAGGTAGTTCATTGCTAGTCGTGAGCAGCGAAGAATGAAATTGATTTTCGTTCTTTGGTACTTTTATAGATCAAAGTTGGAGTACCATGTTCCTTTAGTTGAAAAGGTGAAGTACTCGCTCAGAACTGGTACGTGGGGTGTTAAGTTTGGGGCCCAGCTCTTTAATGAGAAGAGCCTCTAGAATCTTTAGGCAGCGAAGGTCTGGGTTTTTTCTGAGTATGATACTGTTTTCGACCAGTGTTGCTCTTGTAATTTTTTGTGTTATGCTTTTCTTTGTAATGTGGTTTTTATTCCTCCTTCTTGCAAATACATCATTAGGCGCTGGCTGATGATAGTAGTGGTTATACCTATATATTTATTATTTGGATGAGATTTGCAGTCCTCTTGGTGGCATTGGAATTTGTATACTACATTTGTAGCCTTTAAGATCGATTGCTTTTTGCGGAGGTTGTTTTTCATTAATAAGTTGCTTACTTTTGTGTTTTTATAATAAATTCGTAAGGATATCTTGTTATTTTCTTTGATAGTGTTATTTTTTATGATATCTTGTAGTATTCTTTCTTATGTTTTGTAAGCATCCGTCATTTGGTTCTTGTAGTAGAGTCATATCAGTTTCTTTTTCACTCCCCTCCTTTACCTCAAACTTGGAGTTGAGAATTCTCTTTTGTAATTTGTCGAATTCTCGGTTTGACTAGCCATTATTGACCCTAAACGAGTTCCAGCTACCAGTTAATCTTTGACCAACTTGCACTCTGAATTATTCGTTTTGAAAGAACCCTGCAATAAAAAAGTACACATTCCCCACTAAATTCTTAACTATTGCCCGTTCACGAACCGGCTAAGTTTGAATCTTAAACCAACTTTGACCCAAATCCCCCAAAAGGTATATATATATATATATATATATATATATATATATATATATATATATATTCTGGCCATTCGATAACAGTTGTTATTAGAGGCTAATAATTTAAAATTAGCAATAGAAATATCTGTCTTACAATTTATGGTTTGTGCCCTAATCGAAAACTTCTTTCTACTCACTATTTGGCGTGTGCACCAACTAATACCCATAGTATATAACCTAGCTCCAAGAGGAACCAGTACAACTGGGACATTGAAATAAATAAAATGTATCACTTCATTGCAAAGATATAGGATCTTTATAAATGAAGATACTCCCTTTAAAAATTCTCTTATAAATACTATCGTTTAACAACCCCATCTCAGAAATTGCAAAATATATGGCCATTTTGGGAAATTTATGGAGAATTAAAAGTGGTCAATGAGTTTATCAAGCAACTTTTTTAAAATTCTATCCTACAATACATACGGAAATAAATTCTTTAGAAAATATTTTTTAGAAAAATAGATTCATTAGGAATTGAATGCTAGGTGGACGTTAGAAAGACCTTTTCAGGAAAAAGTTGTTATAAATTTTATTTGCTTGGGTGACTAGAAGATCAAGAAAGGGCATCATATCATTAGACTGCACTTCCATGGTGAATTTAAAGTTGGGGTGGTGTAAAGAGTTAAAAAAACTCAAGAAAAGATGCCTATGTGCCGGGTTTTCTAAAATTGCAAAAGAATCATACAAAAAATGGCGATAGAAGGAAGGTTTGTAATTTAAATTAACGGAAAACATTTCATCTTCGAGATGTGCCATAAAAAAGTCAGCTGGAGAGTCCATTGCAATGTCATCAATATAGCAATAGACTTTATTATTAAAGGAGAGCCAAGAAAGGTATGTTGCGAATGGAATACCTTATTTACTATTATATTGAGTGTATAACTGAAAGGAATGTTGGTAAATAAAGATTCACAGTGATAACTCACCATATAGCTATCATTATTAACCTTGATAAGTAATTCTTATTTAAACCTATATTAGTTTTGTATGGAGAACTGATTTTTAGATAACTGTTAAGTTGAATTATCTAATCTAAATTTACAAGGGAGTATGGATATATTGGTGTGGGTTGATGTGTGAATTCCTGAGTAAACAGAGACGATGGTATATTTGAAGAAGGTTTGTAATTGTTTCTGAAACTTTAGCAAAATTCCTCCGAGTGTCATTGCCCATTAAAACTAAAAGTATGCCTGCATGATTCTCTGAGTAGTTTGATTTCTTTAGCTTGGATATGGATGTTCTCAATAAAGTGCGTAAGCTGGTTTTCAATAGTTGAAAGTAGATCCTAAAATCTACCAAAAAATTCCCAAGGCCTTTAATGTATATACAAACCAGATAAGATAATTGCGAATCAAGGAAGAGAATTTATATAATTCTTTGGAGAAAATATAGAAATGAAATAGCCATACATAAAAAGGAGTTGGTGAGGCCAAACAACAAAAATAAGATTTAAGTGTTAAATATATATAACGGGTTTTCCATTAAGATTGATCGAAGTTAGCAGTAAATAAAACAGTGTTATTGGTGAACATTTATTGATTTCACTATTGGATTATATTATTTGAGTCAGAGCAATTATGTCTGTAAAATAATATCGCCTAAATGTCCGCCAAGGCTTCGGCAGCACACCTCCACTCAATGGTCAAATTTTTGATGACGTCTCTGCATAGTTGCTCCTCGATCTCACCAATATACTTTATTATCTCATCCTTCAGCTGTTGAATTGTTGTTGGCTTGTTGGCATAGACCTTACTCTTGAGATGACCCCAAAAGGAAGAAATCTAAAGGCATCAAGTCACAGGATCTTGGTGGCCAATTAACCTCGATGTTTCGAGAGATGATGCGACCTGGGAACTTCTCATTCATTAAAGCCATTGTTGCATTGACTGTGTGGCATGTGGCGCTTTCCTGTTGAAAACCACAAATCTTCAAAATTCATAGAATTCAATTCAGCCCATAAAATGTTGGTTATCATGGCACGGTATCGCTTGCCTGTCCCTGTAGCAGAATTCAAGGCATCATTTTCGAAGAAATACGGCCTACTGATTCTGCTAGCAAAAAATGCACAGCAAACAGTGACCTTTTATGGATGCAGTGGCTTTTCAACAATCTTCCTGAGATTTTCATCAGCCCAAATGCGACAATTCTGCTTATTAACGAATCCAACAAGATGAAAATGGGTTTCATCACCAAAGATGATTTTTTGCGAAAAATCTTCATTTGTTTGTTTTTGCTCGTGCACCCAATTGACGAATGTACGGCGCTCCAAATGGTCAGTAGTCTTTAGTTCTTGTGTCAATTGAATTTTGTAAGTGTGTGAAAACAAATCTTTTGTCAAAATTCGATGTAACGTTGTTGTGGAGAGGCTTAATTCTGGCTCGCGATGACGAATAGAGGTGTCTGGATCTTCGGCCACATTCACGCGCACTGCAGCAATGTTTTTAGCTGAACGGCGTAAACGAGCAGGCAATGGCGTTTTCATATCTGCCACCGACGCTGCATGTTTGAATTTACGAACAATTTTCCCAATTGCACTCTTGGTTAGACTATTATGTTGACCAAAAAAATCGCGAAGTGCACGAAATGCGTTTCTGTTTGAACGTCCATTTTTGTAATAGGCTTCGATAACTTTAACACGTTCTTCGATTGTTAATCTTTCCATGGTTGAAATTGACAAAGACTGAAGTTGTTAAATCTGAAAAAAAAAAAATCATTAGACGCCTAACTTAACTCACATTTAAATTCGGTCCAAGTTATTGGAACAAACTTATATATATATATATATATATATATATATATATATATATATATATATATATATATATATATATATATATACATATATTGAAAGATAATGGTAACCCACAATATTTGAATCAAGATTTTATTTATAACTATTAGACTAGTTTCGGCAAGATGCCATTTTCAACTAATAATGAAGAAACTAGGCAACAATCTGATAAAAAAAACTCAAGTGAATCTGGCGTCAATGACAAGCTGGAACCGGAAATAATCGATGGAGTTGCTCATCCCCAATACGCATTGCGTCTGGTGGCTTATAAATTATAAACACGATTGGCGAATCTATTCGATATATATTTGTTAAATTCGTATTGCCCTTCAGATAAATTGAAATTATCAACTTTGATGATGATGATGGATTTCGCAATTATCCTCTCAATAAAATTGTGTCATTTATAAATGATTTTTGCATGGTTAAAATCAATTCCATGGTCGTACTTTTGCATGTGCGTAAAGAGAATTGAAGAGTTCGTATACCTAATGATATCAGCTAAATCTTCGTTCATCCTCATATTAAAAGTGGCCAGACTCTCCGATAGATGTTAATTTGCAATTATTGCATGGTATACTGTAAACTCCAGCATCCAGATTGATTGGGTGCAGTATGGTCAACGCTTTTCGAATGGTATTAGAATATTTAAAGGAATATTTATGTTATTTCCGTTCGCATATGATTTTAGAGGAACCATGGCTGGAGCATATACAAAACCAATACATTATTTAAAATAGTTCCTTCGTAGTGTGTTGTGGCATAGAAGATTTCTCGTTTTTTCGAATGGCATCTATTTATGAGGTGAATTGGATATTTTAGTTTAATGAAATTGCAGATAAGATGGTTAATTTCATCCTGAAGGAAGATTGGGTCGCATGCTCGGAGAAAGAGGTATCAAATAAGAGATATCTTAACGAATTTGTCATGTAGTGAGAAAAAATGTATGTAAGCATTTGAATTTGTAGACTTCCGATAGACTGAGCAATGAATATAATTATTTAAACGGTGGATATTTATGTCTAGAAACGGTAGAGAAATATTCTGTTCCCATTCTAATTTGATTTTTTTACTCTCTCTCTCTCTCTCTCGCTCTCTCTCTCGCTCTCTCTCTCTCTCTCTCTCTATCTCTCTCTCTCTCTCTCTATATATATATATATATATATATATATATATATATTTATAAAGAGAGAGAGTTCATATAGTAAATAGGAATGTAGGAGACAATTTCATTCGCTAATTAGTTGTTATGTAATGAGGGTTGGAAATGTTATAGTAATCAAAGAGGTAGAAGTAGTTGGAAGTGAACGAACGCTTGGAACTGAGAAACTCAATAACATATATATTAAAAGAAAGAATCTGTAACTTATTTTTAAGAAAATCGAACGAACTTAGTGGGAATAAGAAAGCGTCATAATCACAAAAATGCTGAGTAGAGAAAAAAATAGATTCGTGTTTAACAACAAACTTACACTTATGGAGTGGATAAGACAGACGCAATGAAACGAAGGAAATATAAATATTTAGAATGTGATTAATAGTTTCTATCTAAGCAAAAAACTAAAGATGATTATATTTACGGGAAGAAAATAAATGGATGCTGTGGTGGAGCGAATTCCCTCTCCCTCCCTCCCTCTGTAAGAATGTGTGTATGAATGGGAATTATTGTGCTTCTTTTTTTTGTTTTTATATATAATATATTAGGGATTTCATGTTTGTCTAAAATATATTTTGCATCCTTCCCATCCAGCTATTTAAAATTATATTTTTACTTTTGCTCCACCACTCTATTAAATTTCAATAAATAGATATTTCTTTCCTTTGTAAAGAGTGGCTGACATTGTAAGATTAGAAAGTAATATAATTGAAATTGCCATCATTCAAGCCTGGTTAATGATTGGTTGACAAGAGGTTCCTTTTTTTTGATAAACCCCAATACTGCGACAAGATCGCTAATATTATATCGAGTTTGGCGGCGCCAGCCCTTTTTGTGAAAACTCGAGTGGCAGCCGGCAGGACTTTCCCCTGAGGGTAACACGTGAGGTATTTTCTTGCTGTATTGGTTTTAGTACAAGTGTGGTTGTTAGGCCTCCTTGTACGATTTTCTATTGTTGTTGAATTTTGCACCCAGTGTGTTTATTAGGCCTCCTTAGTATCATTTATTTATTTTCTCTAATTTATATATAAATTATTCGTTGGTGATAGGATTATCTGAGTTTTTTTGTACGTATATCTATACTCAAGATCTCAAATATAATTACCCCTATATTTTTGTAAATATTATTGTAATTTTTGGGTGAATACAGGAGAGTACATACAATCCGTTGCATTTCTTCTTTGATTTCTTACGTCCGAATTAGTGTAGGAAGCGTGTTGGATCGACTAGGGTTAGAGTCTAGATTTCTGGCCCACTACATTTGGCGCCTGAATAGGGACGTGAGATCTGGAAACCAGGAGCGTGACAGGGTTGGATTGTTGTCCACGCCAAATTAGAGGGACCAGTAGTTTGGTTGTTTTTCTCCTTTTTCTATCTTTATTACTAACCTGGGAGGATTGCTTCTGTGAAATAGGGCATCCATGATGAGATTGTGAGACTGAGGCTGGAGTTGAGGCAGAATGAGTAGAAATGTATGATTTTGAGGAGCGTGATTGAGGGATTGAAGAGTGATATGATGAGTATGGATGAGAAGACAGACAGGATGAAGGTCGAAATTGACGAAAGAGAAAGGCATGTCGACCAGAGGATGCAGGACCGGCCCCAGGACCCTCGACCCTGACCCCTGCTTCGACCGAAGGGGATAAGACTAATGGGATCATTGAGAGTGTGTGTGAGTTTAGAGAATATAGGATGATTGTGAGTGATAGGAAGGACGGAAAATGGAAGAGAGTGGAATGAAAGAGAAAAGGGAAGACTGTGTTAAAGGGGAAGGATCGGAAGGTGAGTGGGAAGAGTGTAGACTGATTGTACTCGGATGAAGGAGAGAGTGATGGCGTGATTAGTGAGAGCGAGAGCAGCTCAAGTGAGAGTGAAATGAATGTGGGGAAGGGTATTTTGATGATGAAAGGGCCAAAAATATATAAGTTTAGATTGCATGGTGGGAAAAGTGTAGAAATATTCTTCGTGGAATTTGAGCGGTATTGCAAGCTCAAGTACTAGGAGAATTATGGATATTGGATGAATGTTTTGGGGAATTTTGGGATGGAAAAGTATTAGAGGTTATTCCACGTGATCACGAGTGTGGGGGAAACGAGGTATGAGATGGTAAGGGAGAGACTGATTGGGCAGGTGAAATGAATGAAAGAGAGTGTCAAGTATAAAAGAGTGAATGAATTTGAGAAGGCTGGAGTAGGAAGAGTGAAAGCGTGAACACGTATGCACATAGGCTTGAGAGTATAGCGAGAAAGATGTATGGTGATGATGATGTAAATGAATATAAGCAATTGATGAGAAAGTTTCTAGATACAGTCCAGCGAAATGTAAGTGAATGGCTGAATGGGAAAAGAAAGGAGAGAATGAGGCTGACAGGTGAACGGTTGGTGTTGAAGTATGTGTTGGAACTGTTGGAAGATGGGCAATTTTATGAGGAAAGTGATTTAGGAGGGATAGTACAGTGTGAATGTTGGGGGTAAGAAGCCCAGGAGCTTTCCTCCACCGCAGCAGTTTGTCAGCTATCGGGATGTCCTGAGGGCTGCGCCAGCCTGGGTGATTTTGAGGTTCCTGGGCTGGCAGGCTGGATGGGCGAATATAGGATGGGTGAATGGAAGGTGACAGATGAGTGGTAAGCGCATGAATGGGTTTATGATGGAGCAACCGAGGTATGTCTGAGCAAATGAGAGACCGAATGGTGTGAGAAAGATCGTGAAATTCCATAAATTTGGAAGGAAGGGTCATATGTTGGCGGAATGAAGGTGGACGTCTGGTGCATATTTTAAAGTTGTGGTAAAAAGGGGCATATGATAAAGGATTGCCAGGAAAGTGTGAAAGAGTGCTTCGAATATAAAGAAAGAGGTCATTTGAAGAAAGATTGTCCGAAGTTAAATGGTGGAGCAAATGTTGGGGGGAGTGAAAGATTTGAATGTGGTAACTGTAAAAAGGCCGGTCATTATGCGAGGATGTGTCGTGACCAGAGGAATGTATTTAGCTATTGTGCGATAGAAGGAGATTCAAGTGAAAAATGATGGATTAGACTAAGAGCGCAAAGCGCAAGGTGTGAATGAAAAGTTTGAAGCGGGAAACTGAATTGTAAGAGGCTACCTGGTGAAGTATCCTCTGGGTGCATGATTGCAAGTAATGTGTTGGTAAGTCTGTCTAGTGTGAAAGTGCTGTCTGATAGAAAGTATTAATGTCTGAGTGTGAAGGTTGAATTGAAATCGATTGAGTGTTTGGCTTTGATAGATTCTGGATGCAAGACGAGCTTGGTATATAGGGATGTGTATGACAAGTTGAGTGTAAAAGCCCTCCTATCTAAGTGTAAAGGTAGTTTGGTAGGGATTGGTAGTATGATAGTACGCGTGATGGGAATGATAAGGTCAGCTGTTTAAATGCATGGTATGTTGATGAATTAGTCTGAATTCTCTGTGATTGATAAGGTGAATAGTGATTATGGTGTGATTTGGGGGTATGATTTTATTAAAGTGAACCGTATGTTCGTGCATCCTGTGAGTGATCATATTGAGAGAAAGATTCGTAAAAATGGGGTGTATAAGTTGTATGTAAGGGAAAATGGTAGTGTTTTGAGGGGCTACACGGAGTTACAAGGATAAGAAGTACTCTAGAAGAGCTTACGGTCCATTTGAGAGAGGGTACCTTTGGACTAGCAGTCGAGCAGGCACAGTTCTCCTCAACGGATTAAGTTCCCAAACGGCGAATTTTCAATACTTTGCTTAGTCCTGACTTGAACTGATCAACATAATTGCTATTAAAAACTTGAGCTGGAAGTGCGTTGCAGGTACCACAGAAGCTGTATGTGAAAAATCTCCCACACAGATGGCGGTGGTAACGCTTCAGCTCAGGTTTGTAGCCGTGATTTGTAGTTCTGCCCTCACTAAATTGGATACATCAGTGTAGTCTACATTGTCAAAGCCTCGAAGTATTTTAAACACTTCGATTAGCTGAGCACGTAGTCTCCGGGTCATCAACGAGAATATATCTAATTCGCTTAATCGGTATTGAGGAGACTGTGTGGAAAGTGTAATGCTTGTGAAGGGTGAAAGGGTGTCCGTTAGAGTAGGTTGAGTAAGGATGTGAATTTAAATGTGGATGAAAACACTGTGTTATTAGATGAAAAGGATGCGTATTATAAGGTTAGGCGGTTGCTTGTGTGTTTGATGGCTTAATGAGAATGAATGCTCTGTTTATATGTGTGCAGGCGGACCCGAGTGAACGGGCAGGTGAGGAGGATTCAAGTCGGAGATGTACTGGGTCACCTCCCCACTGTCAGTGAAGTAGGGATGAATGATAGCACGGATTTAAGGATAAATGTTGCGAATAAAAAGACATGTGAATAGAGGTATAATGAAGTGGAAAGGATGGTGGAATTGGATGGATATTTGACTGAGTATGAAAGTGAGGATGTGTATCGAATGCTGTTTGAACGAAAGGTAGTCCTCAGTAAGAGCGATCTAGATTTAGGGGTTGCGAAGCTTCCGGAATTCAAGATTGTCCTGAAGGAGGGCATCTCAATGTATCAGCGGCCGAGACATTTCCCGCGTCCGGATGTTAAAGAGATTGAGGAGCAGTCTGTGAATTAGAACGATTGGGGGTAATTGAAGAAAGTGAGAGTGCATGGAATAGTCCGATTGTGCCTGTACATAAGCCGGATGGAAGATCGCGTATGTGTGTGGATTATCGAAAGATGAACGAAAGGACTGTGAAAGAAAGGTTTCCGATTTGTGTGGCATCTGACTGTGTGTATAGTATGCATGGCATGAAGGGGTTTACAAAGCTGGATTTGGTACGGGATTTTACCAGATGCCCATTGCTGAGGAGAACCGACCGGTGACTGCCTTTTCCTCTACGAAAAGGCATTATCAGTTCCTGAACTTAGCTTTGGGTTGGCTAATGCTCCCGGAGCCGTCCAGCGGGCGGTGAATGTTGTGTTGAGTAAGTTTGCGAGTAAGAATGTGATTGTGATTATAAAAGATACTTTGATTATGACTGAGATTTTTGAGGAGCATATGAGATTTGTAAATGATGTTTTGAGAACGTTGGAGAATGTTGGTGTGATGGTGTAAAAGTAGAGAAGTGTGAATGGTTTGTGAAAGAAGTGGAATTCCTTGGGCGTATGGTGAGCGAGAATGAGTGGCTAGAGTCGCCGAAGTATGTTGAGTAGGTGCGAAGGTTTCCGAAACCGGTGACTGTGAAGCAGCTGAAGTAGTTTCTGGGTTTGATTGAGTTTTTAGCGAAAGTTTGTACGTGATTGTTCGGGTGAGTGTAAGCCTGGACTGATTGGATGGGCAACAAAAGGAGTACGATTGTTAGGTGGAATAGAGGATGAATGAAGCGTACGAGAGACTAAAAGAGGCAACGGCTGAAGATGTTGAATTGACTTACCCAGATTATAGTGTGAATGCTAAAATGCTTGAATTGTATACAGATGCGAGTGGGTACTGCATGGGGGGTTTTCTGATGCAAGGGCAGAGTTTGAATGGAGAGAATGTCAGGCGAATAATAGGGTATGTATCCAAGGCTATGAATACGGAAGAGCGAAAGTATTCGACTGTGGAGCGAGAGTTGGCTGCGATAAGGTATTGTTTGAAAGTGTTGCGTCCGTTTTTGTATTGTGCGAGGTTTGTGATAAAAACAGATCACAAATCTCTTGTGTATTTGCAACGTAGGAAATAGGCTGAAAGGTGGATTGCGAGGACTTTGGAAGATTTGAGTGATTTTGACTATGTTATTGAGTACGTGCCTGGTGAACGGAATAGAGAGTCTGATTTGATGTCAAGATATACTGAGTATTTGCCGAAAGGGATTATGAATGGAAAGAAGAGTAAAGGTGGTGGTGATTCTTTGTTTGAAATTGTATGGAATGGTTTGCAAGATTTCAAACGTGATAGAGTAGATGTGAGAGTGCCCGATAGCGTGGATGACTTAAGGAAGGAGGTAATGAGTGAAGTATGTAGGAAACCTGAAAGTATTGGTATGGCGAGGGGGCAAAACTTTATGAAAGAATTAAGAACAATGTGTATGCAATGGATCCCGCCGTTTTAATAAGTGTTGATTGTAGTCAGCCGTTTGTATGAAGTGATTGTTTATGTGCACTTTAGTGGTGAGAGGCTGATTGTGTAGAAGGATGAAAAAGTGGAGGGTTCGAATGCTAATGTGGTGCATCTGCAGTGTTTGAGCGGTGTTCATTACAATTGGTTGATTGAAAAGTGTTCGTATATGAGAGAGAAGAATGATTGTCTGGATGAAGATAAGTGTGTGGTGAATGATAATGTGGTAGTTGATGACAGTGTGGATGTCAGTGCAGATGTTGGAGTGGTTGTTCCTTCTGAGTATTGCGAACATGGTAGACCTGATATGATGGAAGCGAGAGTGAAAGTTGGTAAAAGGTTCTTCTGTGGTTTGAATGATACTGGTGCGTAAGTGTCGTTAGTGAACGAGAGGATTCTGAGTAAGTATGATGAGTTTAGATTTTGCGAGTGGAAACCTGTGAAGTTTCGGATTAGTGGATTTGGGAATGGAATGATAGTGGCATGGGAACAGGTCAAGCGGAAAATAAGTTTTGGCAGTGGTGTGAATGTGAAGAATGACTTTGTGATTCTGAAAGATGAGCACATGCCATGTGGTTTCTTGCTTTGTGAAGACTTTATGAGATTGAATGATTTGTCTTTGGATGCTGATAAAGATTGTGTTATGAAAGGTGAATGTGAGATGATGAGATTGAATGAGTGTGCGAAGAATGTTAGCAAATTTTGCGGTATGATCGAATTGGTCATGGATGATGAGAATGAGATTTTGAGTGATGATGATATTCTAGAGATGCAAGAGATGTGTCCTTTTGTCAGTGAGTTGAAGAGGTGTGTAATGTTGCGTGTTGATTTGAATGAATGGCCTGAGTGTTTGAGTAATTTTAAAAGGTATGCTAAGGATTTTGTTGTTTGTTTGCATGTTGTATATTTTGTTAGGCATATGAAGAATGTGAATGATATATATGTACCTGTGATGTCCTTGATTGGTATGATTGTGCTTGTGAAAGTTATGCATGATAATTATGGGCATATGGGTAAGTATAAATTGTGGAAGTGTATGAGGAGCTTGTGTTGCATCCATTTCTGAAGACTGTTGCGACTATGTGTGAAAGGTGTCAGAAGCTAAAGGTGCAAGGTGTGCAAGTAAAGCTGCTGATGTTTAAAGTAGATGCGAAAGAACCTTTTGAATCAGTAGTAATTGATTGTGTGTCTTTACCGCGTAGAACTGCTGGGAATGTTGGTATGTTTGTTATGGTCGATCAAAAAAGTAAGTTTTTGTATGCGGCGCCTGTGAGAGATAAAAATAATGTAACTGTTGCACGTGTGGTTGAGCAGTTTCTTTTTCCTATGTGTGTCTGGAAGCCTAGGAGATGTCAGTGATAATGGGCCTGAGTTTCCGAGTGAAGTGTTTGAACAAATGTTGAGAGAAAATGGTGTAGAGCATGTAAGAACGACTCCGTATGTTCCGTATTCAAATGGGTTGGCTGAACGTACAATTACGACCTTGTGTGATGTGTTGAGAATGTAGAGTACGACTTAGAATAAATAAGATAAATGGTTGAGTAGTGTTTTGGGCATATAATTTTACGGTGAATAGTGCAACTGGGCTGTCCCAGTGACAGTTTGTTGTGAATTTTGGAAGGCGAGTGAAAGATAGGTTTCGTTTGAGTGAAAGTGAGCAATGTGTATGGCGTGAGGCACATGAAAGGTTCCGTTCGTTTGAAATTGGTGCAAAAGTTTTGAAGGTAAGAGAAGTAAACGGTAGGTTGAATGTGTTAAAGATGAGTGAAAAAGTTTGAAGGACCGTATAGAGTTGTAGGAGTGTGGGAGAATGGTGTATCGTATGCTTTAGAGAGATGAATGAACGTGTGACCGAGAGCGTGTGGGGGCTCATCAGAGTCAGTTGAGGAGGTGGAGAGAACCTCCTGACTACCTGCTGAGCTATTCGGTTTAGGAACTGTGCAGAGTGAGAGATAAGAAGCATGATGATGAGATGGAGTATGATAGTATGGATATGTCTGGGAAAGAGCGTGATTTGTCTCGAGGAGTATAAAGCGTGCAAAGAAGAGTGAAAGGTAAAATGGAATTACGAATGGAATTAAGTCTGAGCAAAGTCTTTCTGGTATGGGGAAGCTTGAGAGAGAGATTGAGTGTTTGCATAAATAGGTTCGTGATTTGGTTGATGTAATTAGACGAGTGAGTGAACTGCCTGTGGCTGATTTTTCTTGTTTTGGGAACAGTATGAATGATAGTGTGTTTGGGCAGAATCATGAGGTGACTGACTGTTCTGGCTTCTGGTGGGAACCAGTTGAAGGGGTTTTCCGGTGTAACTGCAGAGAGTAGAGGGGATGTGAGTGATTTGTCTGTTTCGCAAGAGTGTACCTTGAGTTGGATGAGAGCTGTGAGTGAGGAGCTGATGAATGGGGGTATAAGAAGTGAAAGTTCTGAACGGAAGAGTATGAAAGAGTTTTTTCGAGAGATGGAAGAACTGGTGATGAAAGCTAAGATTATGTTGGACGATATGATCAATATTGACGAGGAGACTGACAGGACGACAGAGGAACAACCCTGAAAGATTGCTACGCGTAGCAAGGAACCAGTAGACGAGTGTGAATAGGTGCAGAAGGGTGCGATTGAGTATAAAAAGTACCGTGAGTAAGAATTTAGAGTGTATTGTGAATGACTGTGGTCGAATGGCATATGGAAGGATGGGTGTTTTGGAGCGAATGTGAGTGTATGTGTGAAGGGCCATTCTCCCATCCCTTTCCCAATACCCTCTCCCTCCCTCTGTAAGAATCTGTGTATGAATAGGAAATTTTTCTTCTTTTTTTTGGTTTTTTATATATAATATATTAGGGTTTTCATGTTTGTCTAAATGTTTTTTTTCTCCCCTCTAGCTATTTAGAATTTTATTCTTACTTTTGCGCCACCACTCTATTAAATTTCAATAAATAAATATTTCTTTCCTTTGTAAAGAGTGGCTGACATTGTAAGATTAGGAAGTAATATTATTGAAATTGCCATCATCCTTGACTGGTTAATGATTAGTTGGACAAGATGTTCCTTTTTTTTATAAACCTCAATACTGCGACAAGATCGCTAATATTATATCGAGCTTGGAGGCGCCAGCCCTTTTTGTGAACACTCAAGTGGCAGCCGGCAGGACTTCTCCCTGGGGGTAACACGTGAGGTATTTTCTTGCTGTATTGTTTTTTTTAGTACAAGTCTGATTGTTAGGCCTCCTTGTACGATTTTATATTGTTGTCGAATTTTGCATCCAGTGTGTTTATTAGGTCTTCTTAGTATCATTTATTTATTTTCTCTAATTTATATATACATTATTCGTTGGTGATAGGATTGTCTGCGAGGTTTTTTGTACATATATCTATACTCGAGATCTTAAATATAATTTCCCCCATATTTTTGTAAATAATATTGTAATTTCTTTGTTAATACAGGAGAGTCCATACAATACGTTTTATTTTTCCCACGATTTTTCACCTCCGAATTGTGTAGGAAGCGGGTTGGATTGACTGCGTTTGGAGTCTAGATTTTTCGCCGCTATAATGCTAAATCATATGTAAGTGAGGCAGGTATATAGGTACCATGTCTTCACAACTTTTTAAACTATTCTTCGATGAACTACAAAACAGATCGAAGCGTATCAGAGGAGGAATGTGGATTGGGTGATATAAATATCAGCTGTTTAGGATTTGCAGAAGATGGGATGATAAAGAACAAAAATAAAAGAACTGCAAGAAAAGTTGACCTCATGGCAGATTAGGGAAATGAATAAGAGATCAAATTTATTTAGAGCAAGTGCAAGGAATGATCTTTGGTGAAGGTATGAATGATAAATAGGTCTTAGAAAATGAGGCATCAGCAATACATATATTAAATGCGTTTGTCAAGCATAAAAGAAAGCAGTTAGAGGCGCTCAGTGTACTTGGAAAACCAGAATGGTGCAAACTGGGTCTAATAGGCACATAGAATGAACATAAGTATTGCTTGGAAGAGGGAAATTAAAAAATTGAGAAATAAATATGGAATTTAGACAGTCAGGAACAAGGCAACTGGTGATACAAAAGATGGAAGAATAATCGGATTGACGCATAGAGAACGGGTGGAAGAAATTATGGGAAAATGAATCATACGTATAAAAGTGGGTCTTATAGTTCGAATAGAAGAAAACTTTAAAAAAATACATAAAAGGTAAATACTAAAGAGCGAACGGACTAAAAAAAATAACAAACGAAACAGAAATGAATGGAGGATACAAAACTAAGATATCAATTTATTTTTTTAACGAATAATCCCGGATATTGGTGGGAAAAGAAGACAGGAAGGAGGCTTAACACGAGTAGAGAGAAGTAAATTCGGATTAGAGCGAAGAAGACCAGACGAATGATGACGAAAATAACTCAGCTGCGAAACTGAGACTAGGAAAATGAACAAACATACATTTATCGTTCAGCGTCACGAGACAATCAGGCGAGAAATAAAATAGCAAGAAGGAATACCCTAATAAAAACATAAGGGAGAAACCTGATACATGGGCAATATTCTTCGAAGTAAGGGAATATCTTTGAATTAGAAGCAATAAAGAAAATGGAGGATAGATTTATGGCATAAGAAAGATTACTTGGCTAGCTAAAACTATAAGAAAGTGAAACCGATAGAAAAGTAAACAGCCACAAACATCTACATTTTGCGGAAAACAATTTTTGGGGGTATTAATGTACAGTTCCCGTATGTAGAGGAATGACGGGTACCGAAAATTTCTTTTCCAGGGTGTTAATGAAAAATGAACAAATGGGATTTAATCCCACATGATTTGGGAGGAACTGATCAGGAGCAGTAATTTGATTTAAACGTCGGAAGTCTATGCAAGGGCGTGTGTTACCCTTTTCCTTTGATACTAAAATCCTAGCAGCTGACCAGGGGCTGATCGAGGGTTGAATAACTCCACGCTCAAGCATCTCCTCAACATGTCCTTCTACAAATTTTAATTGAGAATGGGAAGTGCGATGGGAAGGTATGAAATTAGGCTTTGCACCAGGTTCTATTTTAATTTCAAAGAGAACTTCTCGTATATTGGTGCATTTAATGAGCCTCCAGAAAGAGCAATCACGCCTTTGTTTATAATTAAATATTAAGGGGTGCTTCCAAAACCTGAGGGTCCTGGAGCTCATGGCACTTCTAAAGTGAGTAATGGAGACAGTTCCGATATCTACATTTTAACTCTAAACTGGTTAAGTTGGTAGAATTGGTAATACGATTAATTTTACGGCTATGGTTAACATCTAAATCTACAGCAAACCCTAGGAATCATAGATTCGTTAAATTTAGCAATAGATTGGGCTAAAAGAACATTACTAGTTATGTTACCATTATTAGTGATGACAGCATGAAAGTTTAACAAAGATTGGATATCAGGATTAGCAATTTTAACAGGAAAACAAACTTTTTCCATGCGATCTAAGGTTCCATTTTCTTTAGGATGCATATACGGACGAGATGGCTGCGATTCAGCTAAAACTACATTGGTTAAGGCAGTAAGTGTAGACTCTTGTCTTATAAGTTTTGCATTCCAATAATTATTATGATTATTAAGTGTCACAGTACTGTGACAGTTAAAATTAAACGAGCTTGCTTGAAAAGGATTATGAGAAGGCAGACCACGAACATATCTCACTTGGACCTTTAAAGGGTGCAACTTACAACGACATATAACAAAATTTCTGGCAGGGCATATTTCCTATTCGTGGTTGGACATCGAAATTCGCTCCATTATCATCAACAATACAACAATGAGCTTGGTAAATAAAGTCATTAGAATTTTGAAATAAATCAATCTCTCCATAAGTAAGAATATGGTTGCCTGTAACGCCACTCAATTGCACAGTAGGCTAGGTTATATTATATTTATGACTTGTATGATCCTGTAAGCGCTTTACTGTTCGTTGTTTAATTAAAGTGGAATGTGGACTTGTGTCTAAAATGGCTTCAAAATCTAAATCATCTATATGAGCTTTAACAATTAAGTCTAGATCAAAGTTCCTCTCTCCTATTGCTCTAATAAAAAGATGTTTTGTTTGATCATTATGACATACATGAATGCGGGAGAATATAGGCCGTGGTTTGATGGTTGTAGGCGTTCCGCTAAAAAAGGATTGGAATACTGGGTCTGGGGGTCATTAGTTTTGGAGTCATACTCTGAGGGCTAAGTCATGTGTATCTTGTATTCAGTGTATTTCTCTTTTGGAGGTATATAACTGTTATATAATGTGGGTACAAAATGGTGGTCAACATACCTTATCCATTGATCATTTTGTCAAAATGAATTTTGAGGGCGTTTTTCTTGCCTATAGGGATATGTGTAGCTTGCTTGTGGTTTTTGTGTTTCCTTAGTTGTTTTGCTCTTTTTTTTATGCTATATATGCAGGATATACCTTATATCTATCGCCTTAAATTTATTCTTTGAAATATTGGTAAATTCTGGAAAACAGCGGTAGCCATAAGGGAATTATGCTGTATTGGGGTAAATGTAATAATAAATTGATCGTGTGCTGCCATAAGCGCTTCTCCTAACATCTTATGAGAAAATCCTTAAAAACTCATTTAATTCATCATTTTCTTCTTTTTTCCATCTATCTTGGAAAAGAACAGTCATCATAGTTAGTAGTTAGGTGTGTGCTGTTTTCTTTGTATCGTGTTGTCCACTGTGTCTTAAAATCTAGCTAAGTACTAGCTTGGGCTAGTTCTGTGGAGTAAGTTACTGCACCTAGTACATTCTTTTTCTTTGGATCAATAAATCTACGTCCCTCATTTATCTTTTTGTCATCATGTATAATGTTTTCTCTAATAAAGTGTTGTTCTAATCAATTTAACCATGGTTGTACCAGTGGTTTTGTAAATTTCCCGCTATTTGGGAGGGCCATAAAATGGCTGAGGTTTATGTATGTGGGTGGTTGATGTTGAGCTTGGTTTATGGGAATGATTGCACTAAATACACCAGATGTGAGCAGTTAATCAACACTGGCGACCTTGCCTCTGCCAATTTTCGCTGCTACGTCATCTTCATCATACCCTCAGTGTCCTGGCTCATTCATTCGCAAGAAAATAGAGTAAAATTCTTTGCTTTGATGTTATGGTATGAGAATAACTGACTACAAGTCTATCATCCCCAACGTGGGAGCAACAGTTAAATGCTAGCTCAGAACACTTTGTAGGGCTACATCTTTGAAGCCATCGCGGGACATAGTGAAGTTTTACGAGAGTAGGGTACGAGTGAACCCTGTAAGACACCTTTAAAAGTTTCTCCGTGGCCTGAAGATTAACGAAATAAAATTATCACTAAAACACTGAGATTGAATATGCTGAGGAAACAATGCAACTTGCAGGTAGGACATTTGGGCGTAAAAAACATTTAGGCTGTTTGCTTTATTTTACGGTGGCACCTTAATATTTCCTTTTGACAAAAGATTTTCACTTACTTTCCACGAATAGTTAATTTATATGAAGTCATTTTTGGATTAGTCCTTAATTAAGATCAAATCCTTATCTTTCGGGTACGATATTAAAGACGAGAAATTTAGGCTTAATTTGAGCAGTTTTAGTGTAAATTATTCGCTCACTGAACTTTAAAAAATTTGTATGTTTATGATATTTATTATCGAAATAATTGAGCTATTATACATTTTAGATTTCTGAAGCAATCTTAGTTACAGTAGGCATTGTTTATTTCTTTGTGGAAACGGGCTAATATTGGTCAGGCACTTAGTACTTAATATATCAGATGAGCTTCCCCCTTAGCTACTCTTAGTGATAATAATAACAGTGACGATACTATAGTACCGCATTTCCTACCCAACTCCCTCTACTTCTGACAGCAGAGATTCGAGCACCACCAAATCTCACACTTCCCCCTAACTCATCAAACACTGTGTACCCCCACACTTTAAACATAACACGTCTACTATCATTACCAAATCCAGTTTGCAAATTAAAAGGAACAGTAAATGGCGTATTGGTAGAACCTCACTTAAACACATGGTTTGATGAACTAGAAGAATACTTCCCCTGGGAGCCCACATTAGTTCCAACTGCTCAAGACAAAATCACAGAAGCAAAACGGTTTGTCCACGAATTAGAGGGAAATGCCCATCTGGCTGTTGAATGCCAACCTAACTTTAAAACTCTTACAACATGGCAAGGGTTCAAAGAGGTGGTCCGCCATCATTACAAACAAATTAATGAACATAAGAACATAAGAAAAGAAGGAGACTGCAAAAGACCATTCATGGCCTACACTTGGCAGCTCCTGTAAACTCTTGACTGGATTAGCTGCGGTATTCGTTCTGAAGTGGAATAAAGACAAGAAAGAGGATATACACACTTTTACATGTAGGATAAACAAACAGCTCTATCTACCTAGCTCCAAGTACTCGGTATATACATGCGCAAGCTCATACACCCGCTCAACGAACCCAAACTAGATACAAACTCCGGTATGCAAACGATAAAGTTTAATAAGCGCAAGGATAGTATACCTAGGAATGATAAATGTGCTAACGCTCCCAAGGTTGAGAAGAGTGTTAACTGGGATCGAGTTGGACACAAGATGATACAATGCAGAGAAAGTCCTAGGTGTCATAATTGTGAGGTCAAAGGACACTATGCTGCTACATAGAATATTCGAGTAGTTGAGCCCGAACGATACAATATTTCCACTGTTTATGAAGTAGAATTGGAGTATCCTGAGCTTTACCTGGAGGTTGAGTGCCCGTACTATCTGAAACATTTTGAGGGGAGAGGCCCTCTACCAGAAGAAGGACCTCCTCAGTATTAAGTAAATCCGTTCTCATTAGGCTGTTACCCCAGAACCCATTACTATTCTCTTTTATTACCATCATCCGTGATCATCTTATTTTTTTACTATTCCCATGAACACATTTACGAATAATTCATTATTCCTCACTAATATCATAATTTATATCACCGTTTCCTCTGTTTGTTTTGTTAGTCGTTTCATTCTCAAATAATTGCCATTCATATGTTTATTTTCGCATCTTCTATTTCAGCTACCGTGTTAACTCCAACTCCCATTATAGGAAGTTAGTCAGTCGAGTTCCTTTGTAATTTAGTCGGTATTTTAGTGACCTTGGCACATTATATTCCCTCTGAGTTCGTTCATTTTTCTTAATATTCATGTTATTAACCTTCTCAGTTCAAAGCGTTCGTTCATTAAGAACTACCTTAATTGTTTGCCTACCATGGCATTTTCCACCTTCATTACATTACTATTAAATGTTTGTCGATTTTTTTTCATTTCTGTTTTATATATTTAGTTCCTGTCCCTTAGGATTTGATTCACTTCATTAGGTGAAAGCTTGTCTCCTACAGATAAACTTATTATATGAATGAATTATTATATATAAAACAACATTCAAACTTTAGTTTTGTTGTTTGGACTCATCAACTAATTTTTAGGTAAGGCTATTTCTTTTATGTCTCTTTTCCATGATGTATTACACAAATTCTCTTCCTCGATTGGATTACACAACCTTGCCTCTTCTAGATGTTTTTTAACTTTTGTAGCAATTATCTTATTTTATTTATATATAGGTCAAAGGCTTTACGAATGTTTTTTTAGACCTTAGAGCCCACCCAAATTATTGGAAATCAACTTACACACTTCATCAAGAACATCCACACACTAACTAAATCGATCAATGAGACTCATCACAGACGTTCTTACCCAAGAATGAAGTTATACCCTAAAGACGACTACTCCCATAAATTTTTATTTTACAACTTATAATTCGGCTTGGATTACCTAGACCATCAATAGTTGACACATACCTTGAAATACCTCCACCTCGTGGAAAAGAAAATCTTACACATAGCCCAAGAAATATGGACTAAATATGCTTATGGGAAGACTCGCACAAAACTGGCTTTAATTGATTCAGGTGGAAAAATACTAAAATTACTATTCGGAGCTGCGCCTACGATGGACGTACAAAAAGTTCAAACAAGGTACAGGTCATCGCGAGCAAAGAACTTCAAATAGAACAGGTCGTGAATATAGGATCCTCCCGTTGTAGGAATCAGCAATACTCACCCATCATGTTTTCGTTGAAGCGGCCTTGATACCTACTTTCCATTATTGCGATATCTCGTTGGAACTTTTCCCCATGTTCGTCATTAATATCACCCAAATTACATGGAAAAAAATCTAGATGGGAAAGTAGATCTTCTGTGGATGTACGAAAAGCATATGCTTCACATTGTATCGGCCAACTATGTGTTCTTTTCTTTCGCGCCACTTTTTTACAATATAAAGATTTCTTTCGTCACGGCTGTTTCATTGGCCTAAGAAGAACATATTCTTTGTATATTTTAGCTGTTGTCCAAGAAGTAAATAAATTACCTTTAGATCACCAGAGATAGTCCACTTATGATGCGCCTAATGAACACCTTCCAAAATATATTTCATTAAGTCATATGTCTTTATCATCCCAACAATAAGTTCGAGAGGAATTGAAGGTATTTTGTTACCATTGTGTAGCAACACAGCTTTGAGGATAGCAGTGCTTGCATAGATGAATAGTCTCCATTCCTCAGGTAAATGCTCGTTTCTTAGCTGGGGCATGAGGCCATTAACATTAGTACACAAACAAGCATCATCTTCTTCTTATAGAAGGCGACTAAGGCCTCATAGCTTTTACGGAAAGTAAATATTTTGGCACCGTCCTATAGAAGATTCCATTGCTGTAGTTTGGATCTCAACAGTTCTGCGTTCTCCTTTGACAATGAAAATTCCCTCACCAATTCATTCAATCTTTCTTGATTTATAAACTGGATCTTCTTTTCTATACATTTTGAATCATCATTGTTATCTTCCTCTTCAGACAATAAATGATCTTCTTCAACTGCACTAGCTTATGGAGGAACTGGATTGGCATCTCTATATTATGCGAGACTGGTTTTATAACTGACTTTCAATCTGGGTATATAATTTTTGACTTGTTCTTATTTGAGAATCCCGCAATATTTGTCATACAAAAGTAGTAATCAAAAACATGATTTGTTGGCTCACGCCAGACCATTGGTACAGCAAAAGGCATACCCTTCTGTTTACCATTTAACCTCTGTGTGAGCCCCATATAACACACTACATGATTTGTGAGGTAACCATGGCTTGTCTAGGTCACCAACTTTACAACCAAAATGATAATTGTATGCAGATTTCACTCATTTAGCTAAATTATTCAGCTGGTTCCTTCGAGTATATCTTCCAACGATATAACAAAAGTTGTCTGGGCAATTTATACATCTTCGCCGATTCATGTTTTCAACTTAGTTTATATATATCCTGTAATATACTTTTGTACAATCTTATTTCACTTACAATTTAATTGATAGATAAATCTGAAAGTAAAATGCAATTAATCCCTGTATGTAAATACTGTTTCCACACTACTGCTATAATGGCTAAATTTGACAACTTGATAAAGCAGGAGTGTAACGCAAGAACCAAACACATCCTTTAACTACGGTAGCTGAAGCAACACTGGCCATATTTGTAACTAAAGGGCATGTGTGTAACTCAGGAACCTTACGTACTAAAACAATTCTGATTACAGATTCGAAATCAGCATACTTGATTTAGTATAAATCGCAAGCTAATACCCAAGTAGCAAAATAATTGTTGACTAGTGTAATAGCAAACCTACCCCGCCGTGCTTAATTTGTCCCTCTAATAAAACCACAGCCATACTTCCATACATCACTCAAATTCCGCCTGGTTGCTCTATAGAAACTGAAGATACCCGAGTATATACTCACCAACTCATGCATCTCATTGCAAAAACCGCCATAAATCTCCCAAATGTAAAATTCCCGATTCTTTATTCGAACTCATTAATTTGTCGATTAGGCCTGTAACTGTTCCCCCGTTTCCAACCATAGATTCGGAAAGCAAAGGGCTTGAAACTATTAATCACTATCAAAACTATCATGCAAAAATCCTTGACATATAGCAATCCATTTCCTACTCTACTACTGCTGTAATGATTGTATCCTTTGTTTTGATCGTAGCAATAGCAAATATTATTTACCGAAAACAGGAATCTTGCAAGCACCATAGACACCTGTTATTAACTATACAAAATATCTACGGCAATGTAGGACCCATAACGTAGGATTATTCTCAATTCATTCCTTTCGAAAACCCAATACAGCAGAAACAACGAGGTGCTCAGGATTTTTGTATTCCAAATCTACCCTTAAAACCACTTTAAATGGATGAAAACCCCATTACCAAAGTTTAACAAATTAATCGAAAACAAATTATAGTATTAGAATATAATTTAGATAAATATTGTTATTATTTTATTCCCAAATTCATCATTTTGTTCAATTAATTTTTACCAAACGGGTACGTTGAGTTTATTATTGACTAGCCACTTGTAACATATTTTTGTAAATCATAGAATATAGAAATTTTCACAATTATATCAACACTATGGAAGTGCGACGCGCAGCAAAGAACCCGAGGTTCCACACTTCTTTTGAAAGGGAGTTATGTTAAGTGCCTTAACAACAAAGTAACTATAGCATAGTTAGATGAAACGGGAAGCCCGCTTCCCTTTCTGACTTAGTAAACATACATTTGCATTAATTAGATAGATGGATCAATAGGTAATAGATAGACAAATAGATACGAATTAAACGCTTAGCAGTTTAATAAAGTTTATTTTTGTCCTAAAAAAGCTCCACTGTTCTTTGTATCCCACTCTAATATCTGTTGGCTCTCTCACCTGCAGAAATTGTGCCGTGCAAGCATTAAAACCAAGGCACTGCTGAAAAAACTGCTTATTCTCAAATAGTTCTAAAAAAAAATAGCTTAGGAATCTGTTATACAGTCAAAGACCGTTACTTCTTGAAGTTATACGTTTCCGGTGCCACCAACATTTTAAGATAGATCAGGAAAGTGGATTCCCGCCCTCTGGTCGTAAAATTAGCAAATAAACAGGCATTGTTGAAAATTGACCTGCCATTCTTAGGTAAGTAATTGTTAAACCCACTTAAAAACCTGTGAAAACTCCTTCCGCGTTATATGGGATTGGACGACTTCTATTAAACTATCCCATAGCCACTCCCAAGTAGTATCCTATTGGTAAACCCCTTTAGAGGTGAGCCTCAACTCTTTTCATATAAAACCCTTGTAAACTTTAGATCAGAGGCATTTTGAGAAAATCTTGTACTTTCAAAAAAGCTAAGCCATACCACTCATTTCGCTCTCCGCCACTATGCCGTACCGAGTTTCGAATATGGGCAAGCAAATTTCGTTTAATTACTGTGATCACTTAGGACCACTACCCTACTTTCACGATCGATCCCCTTGCAAGAATCACCTTTTAAAGTCAGATTGCACCGTGTATCGAAATACCAGGCAGTCCTTTCTCATCAAGAAGGATTCCGTGGCACCGACTGCTTGATCACCTTGACTTTGTGCCCAATCAATATATATATATATATATATATATATATATATATATATATATATATATATATATATATATATATAATAGCAGAGATAGCCGTTGTTGCTCAGATAGGAACTAAACTTAATCTTGTTCAGGAAGCAGATTACTTTTGCTTTCAACTCTAGATCAAGCTAAATAGATTGCACCATAATAAACAGGGTTCCTCTAATCGCAACTATGCCACTAATAGATTCTCACCTTACGATTTTTTTCATTCACTTTTAAAACTTACATAGTTTTGGAAATGTACTCTTATGAATGTAAATGGCAAGTCTGACCCTGGTGGATTTAGGGGCATTCTTTGAATCAAGACATCCTCTCCTTTTCCATTTCCAATAAGAATATTTGCCTCTATGACATGTGGCATGAAATTATTTACCACCAGCCCTGTGCAATTACAGAGTTTTGTTGGATCCAAATTGCGCAACAACTTTGTTTACATTTACTACCTGCAGTTCGAATTGATGAGGAAGTATGTCACGAGTTTCTAGACAGTTTAGAAACTCTATGGAATAATCGACTATTTGAGCATGAACTGAAATTTCATCAACTGACTTAGTAAATTTAAAGAATTTCTGAGAAGGCCTGCAGTAGCTCTTTATTGATTGTACAGCGAGTGTTGTTCTTCGGAGCAAATATAGCTGTTTTACACAGCTAGTTTTACCTTTGTCTTGAGATTATCAATAGTATTAATAACAATGCAAACAGGAAATATTTCTATTCTACCATCAGCATCAAGAGGTACTTTGCCATTTACCAGTGTCAGAATGTTTTTCGGAAATTGTGCTAACAATTGATCATCAAAGTGCTCTGCTCGAATATTTTTGTCTAGAGACCGTGTTCTAATATTTCTACACAAACAAGATGATTTTAGTCAAGCTCGAACCTCATCTGCATGGTTCCTTTAGGGATAAATGGAAGTGTCTGCCTGAAATCATCTTACAACAAAAGAGTGACAGCTCCAATAGGAGTCTCAAAATCTATAATGTCTCGCATTTTCCTGCCCAGTGCTTATGAGCCACTGAATTAGGTCTCCGGAGTCTTCAGGGTAAAAACAAAAAAAAAAAAAAATCCAAAGCAATATACAGGTTGAAATTCTTATATTTATCACCAATGCTACATCAAAACACTTCTTGGTAGAAAATATTCTTCGTCTTCCCTTGTGGTGCATGAACAAAATGTTAGTGTTCGTTCCCACATGTGAACGACAATGTAACGTAAAACTAACCTGGTTCACGGCTGCCTAAACTCCGATTTAGGGAACGATCGCTAGGGAACGAGTTGTTCGGTCTTACCTAACACACCCAGTACTTTAGTTCGCTAGGGAACATAGACATAAATATTGCACATTTACACAGCCGAAAAACGACAAACTCAGTTCTATACGATTTTCCCTAAAAAAATAATCCAGCGAGGTCTCAGCCTCGAGGGGGCCCACTTTTTTTTACCTGTCCGATCGTCACCAAATTCGGTGTAGGAGGGTTTTGGGAGCCGCTGGACATAATTATCTCGGTTTCAAACCTCTATCTACCGTATAACGCTACCTAGTGACCTATTTGTCGAATCCGAATTTTAACCCCGGAAGGGGGCTTTACGGGGTGCCTAGAAACCTACTGTCTATTCGTTTTTTTTAAGAACCCCCGGTTCCCGCGGAAACCGCGCGTTTTTAAGGTTTTTCCCACTTAATATTTTAGGGTTCAATTCTCTATGGGTAATATATATATATATATATATATATATATATATATATATATATGAGTAGATTTTGTCCTCTATCGAATGCCGTACTCGAAGCCAGCAGATTTCAAGGAAAGTTGTATTTCCCCCATAGGGCTTCAGTAATTGATACCATTGAGGGGTCTGACTTCGCGGGGGTCAAATTATTTTCGAGGACCAGTTTCGCCTAAATCGCAATCGGGGGGGCCCTCCCGGCCTTATTTATCCAAAAATTTCCCCCCAAATTCGCCAAACTCTATTTGTTACCGTAGACTTTTAACAAATGAAGGAAATTTTCGACAAAGTCGACTAAAGTTTCGACCTGAATTACTCGAGACCTACAAGAGATAACCGGATCAAAGGTTTGGTATCGGCAATCTAGCTCTTCATCTATCTCTTTCTATACTATAATTTGCTAGAGTGTGGAATTCCGCCTCAATTCAGAATAATTCTCCAAAAAGCCGCATTTTCTTTATCTTCTAGTCAGTTCCCTCGTTATTTACAGACATATGTCGAATATAGCGTCGTTTACAGGTACTCTTCTATAGTGAGTGTGCGTATAGTCGTAAGTTTATCTACCAATTGCGTCTACATGAGACTTACTCTAACCCATGGGGCTGTAACTAGCTCAGGTAAAATAAGTTTCGTATTCGTAAATTTTTATAATTTTTAATTAGGGGCATTTTAAAAAAAACAACTAAGAGCTGTAGAGAAAAAGTATTAGCCCAAATTAAAATAGCGGACCATTTTAAGGAAAAAAGCAATAAGGAGCCCATCGCTCTACCACCCATAGTTTGCGAGATATTAGCAAAAAGCCATAAAAAACATAAACCCATGGGTAAAACGCGCGGTTTAACCATTGTTTTAATAATATAAGCTTTATTTAACAGAGTTATTTCCCTTTCGAATGACGTTTGTTTTATGAAAATAGGTCCAATAGATGCCGAGATATATGAAGAAATGTCCGGCCTGGTTGGATTAGCTAGCGGGGGCGAATATCTTTGGATCGACTGGACTGATTTCAATGAAACAGACGTCATTCGACGGGGAATGTCGCGATATATATATATATATATATATATATATATATATATATATCCCATCGACAAGGTACTCGAAACATGGTTTTTATTCGTGGTTTGGCTATTTTTGAGCGGCAATATCTCCCGACCTATATAGCCGATATCTGAAACAAAATCTAACCTAGGTCGGTAAAGTAGGGGGAGGACAAACGCGAGATGAAAATCAACGCCCAAACTAAAAATTCCCGCCAATCAAGTTCAGCCTTGGGAGGTACTTTAAGGGGGCCGCTCCTCACCTATTTTGCCCCTCGTTCCACCTTTATACCAATTTAGGGCGATTTTTCAGAGGGTTAAAGAATGACCCAAATCCATATTTGGGACCCCATAACCCCTAAAACAAGTGATTTTCGGGAATTTTTTACATATCCGAGGGGAACTAAGTTAGGAGATGCTCTCTCGCGATTCCTAGCTCGGAATTCCCCTAATCAGAGTGTTGGTTAAAAAAAAAGCCTGGGATATTTACCCATGGTTTTTCGACTTTTATTTCTCCCAAAGAACCTTTTTACTTACGGGCTGATCCGACTGAAACTCGGTAGACTGTTGGGGATATACAGACCGGGTTTCGCGGTCCTAGGCCCCATAGGCCCAAGATTAGTCGCGAGAAAACGAAAAATGACCTCAAAATAGGGGTCTCCGATTCGGTCCAAATTTTTGAATATATATACTGCCCCCTTCTGTTATGAACCGAAGTTAACTATTCCAAAATTTAAATATTTTTCGAGATATCGGCGAAAAACCAAAACACCAAACCACACTTTTTTCATCCGATCGCGATGATAATTTGTATATATATATATATATATTAAAGATAATTATTGCTATTAATTGGTGGAAGTCCTGTTTCTCTATCTTTAAAATTAAGCGAGTTAGTGGCGAAAAACCATCGCCCCAACCACTGCCCTCTCTGACCCCAGCGCGATACCCTACTGAATAAAATAATTAAAATCCCCTTTCTCTATCTTTAGAATTAAGCGAGATATAGTGGTAAAACCATCGACAAACCAATAAAACCATTAATAAAAACAAAGTTATGTGTCATTTGTAATGGCCAGTTGATACCTTAAAGATTTATGCTTTCCCCACCGGATTCTTTTGGTTTAATGAAATTCAGTTCAGTAGATCCCGAGATATTCGACTCCAATTAACAGCCGATAGACAGACATTCACACATTTCTTCGAATATCTCGGCAACTATTTGACCGATTTTGACGAAAATGGCGTCATTCGACGGAGGAAGAGTTTTCTATCCAAATATACACCGTTCATCAAGATTGCCGCATTCATGGTTATATATTTTTATGGGCTATTCGCCCTGTTTTTAATCGTTGCCCTAAACTTCATATCCTATATGAAGCGGGGCTTCTTCCCCCATCAAATGACATCGGTTTTCTTAAAGTCGGAAGAGAAGCTATCGAGATATTGGAATATTTTACTAATATATATCTATCGGGGGGATTGTCGGTCTATCGGGTATATATTCGAGTCATTGGAGTCGAATATCTCGGGATCCACCCCACCGATTTTGATGAAGCGTCATTCTCTGGGGGGAGGCGAGCCCTATCCATATATATTCCTCTAATCGAGATTGACCCATAGCCATGAGTTTCAGTTATGGTTATATGGTTTTATGTTTTTTGACTATATCTCCCTTAATTCTAAAGAGAGAGAAGTGGGGATGTTCACCATTATATCCGGCTGAGTGTCTGGAGTATATATACCGAGTTTGGTATATAGTCGGATAGAGGGATCCTTAACCTTTCGAATGGCTTAAGTTTCGTCAAAATCCGCTGAGTAGTTCCCGAGCTAAGATGAAAGGGAAAAAAGGGAGTCGAAAGAAAGGGGATGGACAGACGGGAGAAGAAATAAAAACACAACCCACCCGTACATCTATTCGTATATCTCGGGAACTACTCTACGGATTTTAACGAAACCTACGTCATTCGAAAGGGCGAGGATACCTGATGGTTCCCTGGTTTTCTTCCAGTTTTTCGATCCTATCTCGCTAATTATGGTTCTTGAAAGGATGAGCTCCTCGTTCTTCTCCCCTTAAAACGATCCGCTCTATCCATCGGCGCTAATAGTTCTTATCTAGCTCCGATAGTTTTTATAGCTAAAGCCCGCCGATCGAACTTTTTAAAGGCTAGAAATCTCAAACTTGTTTTCCCCGAGGTATTTCGGCCCTTTAATCAATAGGCAACGGTAATTCTTTCCCAACATTATAGTTCTATATTTGAACCGTTTAACTATTTGCGTATACCTCAGGACCAAGTTATTATTATAAATATAATCACATTCTCGGGTCAGCGGTGAAAGTTTTAGAGCTCTCTCTTTATTAGTTTAGAAGTTATTACCTTAAAAATGAAATTCCAGTTATTGATCCAAAAATGTCGTCCAGGTTTGTAATGCCGATTTGGCAAATAATATATTTGTTATTGCGGAGCCGAGCGAAAGATTTTAAACATTCGACTTTTGCGTATAACGCTAATTTGAGACCCGAACGTCCACGCGTTGCGTAATGAGTTATACGCCCTTAGATAAATTATTCTAATAGGTATTTAGTGTATAAGCGAATAGGTGTCTGAAGAAAATTTCTCTGCGAAAATAGGGTTTAATTGGGAGCGATCGTGGATATTTTCGACCCGATTTTTAAACTTTGAGGCGAGGTATCTTCTATAAATTCCAACCGAACCTTAAGGGTATTATATTTCCTTACACGCCGTTTTTCACACTGTTCACGATCTTCTCTTAAAATCGGCTCTTTCCTAAAGTTTAACGAAGTAAGTGACGCTTAACCTTCGCGAGAGGTCCCAAAATCCAGTAAACTACCCATACTCCGGACCCATAATCGACTATAAAACGATACTAATCGTCGTACCAAAAGGATTTAGGTATCTATTTGAATGTAGTAAGGTCTCGCCTACGGCGAAACCATATTAATTTGGGCGTATACCCCGTACAAACGGCTTAAACAGGACTCGAATCAGATTTGCGGCCCGAAAATTAACATTTTTCAGTGTAATCGGCCGATTTTGGACCCGAACGTCCCCGCGGACACCAATTTTCGCAGATAAATTTTCGAAAGAAAATTTAATTCGCTATCGATACCGTATAGGTTTTATGCATGTGCGAGTGGACGTTCGATTCGCAATCGATCGGTGAAGTTGGTCGAGTGGAAAAAAAACGAGCGAAAATCGCCATCAAACCTAACCTAACCTCGATCATCACGCGATCAATCTACCACAAATTATATATCATTTTGTAAGTAGGATAGAAGCCATTCGGAAAATTTAATTAAACCCAAATTTACCACAAGGAATACGGAGTTCTGTCGCTTAACTTCGAGTCAAGACCGCTATCGGCTATTTTGGCAGGTTTATCGGCCGTATCTTGGGAACTAATCGATCGATCTTTATCGGGTCTTCGATTTTTTATAGAACTTTAGAATAAACTATCGGGGGCGAAAATCTGGCTCACTATCTTAATTTAAAGAACGTAAGCTTGGAATTTCCGACCCCAAAATTAAAGGCTCGGCGTATTCTACAAATTTTCGACCCAAACGACCACGAGCACCCTTATGTTGCTAATACCTTTTCGAAAGAAAATTTAATTCGCTATGGATAGCGTATAGGTTTTATGGATGTCATGGGTGGAATTCAGGTCACAATTGATCGGTGAAGTTGGTCGAGTGGACAAAAAAACGAGCCAAAATCTCTTCGACAGCCATTATCCGATTATCGGCCCTATTAACCTACCGAAAAGTATACAGGATTTTGTAGCTAAGAACGAGATCAGGCCGGAAATGTAATTAAAATAAAATTTGCCTGAAGGTATATAGAGTAATCGTCGCTTAACTACGACTCAAAATCTGATACGGGCTAACTCGATAGAGATTTAGGGGGGGTCTATAGATGAACGAGATTCGGCTCGCTATCTAAATTTAAAAGGGCATAAGCCTGGAATTCTCGACCCCGAAAGTCGAACTTTTCGACTTCCACCCTTCAGAATAGGGGGTAGAAAGTTGGTATCCGCGGATTTCACTTACGGATCCTTAAATTGGACCGTATTTAGTATCGGCATACGATATTTGGTCGATTTTCGTTAATATATTTCGGTCAAAAATCTCCGTTAAAAAAAGAGTGGAGGTCTGAAAATCGTGACCCTTATCGCTTGGAATCGCTATTCCTCCGTTATTATGCGAGATAGGACGTAATTCGATATGCATTTTACAATAGAGAGAGCGCCCTAAAGGAAATCCTTAACTGTGTGGTCTATGCGCAAAAATATTATCGTTTAACGGCGACGGAGTGTCGTGATTTTTCAAAGTTTTCGAGATTTTGGCCCGTATCTCGAAAACTCACCATTTTCATCAGGTATCAAGGTCTGGGACGAAGCGCCGGCTTAGCAACTTCATTTCTATGAAGTATGTGCGTAGGACCCTTAGTTTATCGAGTTTAAGACTAAATGATATTTTTAGCGAGGGGTACCAGTACAAAACGGGGTAATTTTACCCCCTCGACCGAAATTAGAGGGTGTCGCACGTATCGAACGGCGTATACCCGATAGATGGGGCATTGAGAAGAAAAGAATGAGAAATAAAAAAACGTAAAGAAAATGATAAAACTCGCCCGAGGTTAAAATACCTCGTGTTTTGGGGTCGCCCTCTCTTATTAAGAGGCCTAGCCCTACGCAGTCTTCGAAAATCGAAATGCCTACGATCTATCTACCAAAAGGTATTTAAGCGTTAAGAGCGTAAACCGAGTATTTAAAGATCGGTGTGAGAAAACCCCCTCGGTTTGGTAATGTACTAAGCCAGTTAATTTTCCTATGGCAAAAAATATAGGAAACGAATGACTGTGAGTCAGGAACAAAATAGACCCTTCTCTTCTCATGTATATTATGTGTTTACTTTATAACGTACAGTGACGAGACTTATACCGTCGGAATCGAATCGACGAGCTCTATGAGAAGAGCCGATAAAATCGCTGATCCTCCAAATTTCGGGCAAAAAATCCACTTTTTTATTTGGCAAAAAAAAATGGCTTCGAACTACAATTTTCGTGAAAACTACATAGCCGCGATGAAAATCAATTTAAGTTGAGTAGTTCCCTAATGAGAACAAAAACTAAAGTATACAGTCCAGCGACTAGTATAGGTGCGGCTCACGTTCCCTAAGTGGTCCTCGGGACCACTTCAATTTTCTTCCTCGGAGAATTTAACATAAAATATAGATTTAGTTTTTATGTAGATTGTCGAACCTTTCCTCTCATATATAGACAGACACACACGCAAACATTATATATATATATATATATATATATATATATATATATATATATATATATATATATATATATATATTTAGTTATATATGCGCAGGTTCTATTGAAGTCCGCAGCTGGGGCAACAAAGTCGGTGAGTGCGAACACCGCAATTCAATATTCATCGGCGTAACCTCCACAACTCCTTCAAGGCGATTGAAAGTTCACCTTCAAAATGACGCGATTAGAAAACACGCCCACTCTCATGGCACTACCCTAACCCGTGAAAAACTGGGTCAGTACACCTTAATCATCATGAGACTCCAAAATAGCAAAAGATTACGGATGGCCTAAGCCGTCATCTTCAAATGAAGAAACCGGCAATTAACGTGCAACTTTAGCCGGAAACCATACTCTCGACATCTCGGCCTCTCCGAGCTAACCGTTGTTAAAAGAAGCACGTTTTCAAACTCATTTTGCTTGGTCTCCATTGCCAGAGAACTAGATCAAAGCGACAAATAGTCACACTTTTTTTATTAGGGGGAGAAAAGGTACGGCTCGCGATTACTTCTCCCCTCTATACCCCTCACACGATCGGGAGAGAGGGCACAGAAGAGGAGGAGGCCCGCGGCCGACCTGCACCTGGAAAACTCCCCACACTTCTGACTCTCATTTCAAGTAAACCGATAGTGAAGTGCTTAATGGGAAGTCCGGGACTAGCTTTAGAAGAGGGTTTATAGTGGAGACGGAAAGCTTCGAGTTAAAAAAGGACAGATTGGTGAGGAGGCAGGCAGATTGTGCAACCTCGGTAGTCAAAGGTGGAAAGAGTGGAATACCCTTGCCCGAGGGACAAGTAGGACTTGCTGATTAACGTGGATTCCGAACCACCGTCATGCATTTACTCATCATTCATCATGCTTACTTCCTTTCTCACATTTAGCACTTTTGTTACTGATACAGAAGCGAGAGGATCGCATAATCTATGTTCCCTTATTCTCTTCATCTTTCATTCATGTGTTTATTGTAGCATTGATGCCGTTTTGAGTTATCTTAGCTCTGAGCTTTGTTTATGTAGTGTTATGTTACTTTTTTACTTTCCTTACTTTGTTTCACTTTCTCTTCTTATTAAGACTTTTCCACTTTAATTTCGCTTTGTTCAATTGTTTTTACTATTAAATTCCACTTCACTATCTTTTTTTTCAACAATTTAATAACATAGAGCCTTCCAATTATATGTTTCTTGTAGCGCTTGGTTTCACCTTAAAAATTTCCCGAGCCATGATTGCCCAATTTTTGTAATCCAAATTTTTGCGTAGAAATACTATATATAATATAGCAATTTTAGAATATTTCTATTTCTGTTCATTCCTTGAAGATGACATAAAATAAAGAATGTCATTCGCAGATGTTTTTTCTCGCCTCGAAGACCCCGTTAAAAATTTGTAAGAAATATTAAGAAAATACAATTTAAAATTAATAACGCTGCCACAGCTGTGTACTTCAATAGAACCTGCATCCAACATGGCCTTTTACATAATTATACATATATATATATATATATACATAAATATATATATATATATATATATGCCTATATGTATATATATATATATATATATATATATATATATATATATATATATATATATATATATATATATGTAATTATATGCGGTTAGGTAAGAGTAATAATAAGAATTGCTTAATCCGCTAGAAAAGTCTCCTGCCGTTCCTCAACCCTCTGCACGAGCGTTACATATACAACTAGGCAACCATCCATTTCTCTAAGAAGAGAAATTTCAAGAAGCCTAATATATAAGTTAACGCTTAATTTTAACAGAAAACTAGGAATCTCAACTTTCGGGCTGATCTTCGCCCTTTATAATTTTTTGATAAAAGAACAATAACGTTCTAGTCAATGGGGTTAGGTAAGAGTGTGAGGAAATCAATATAGCGAGGACAAACAGACGCTAGTTTGGTTCCACAGCGTCAACAGTTACATTCCATATGGTTCGCTACTTTACCCTCATCTCCTCTCCCCTTTGCCCTGCTGTCCCAAATGAATCATTGATATGGCTCGCAAAGAAGGATTACCATCAGCAGATTTCGTAGCCCGTTAGTATAAACAAAGGAGGAAGCTCACAGTCCCCTCGTATTGTTTAAGTCTAATTTCACCAAATAAACGAAATATCACTTCCTCCGCTGTAAACCAGAAGAGACCAGAAGGACTAAGGGTCACAACGTTGAAAAGTGATGCACCAAGAGAGAAAGAAGCCCCTCTCTCTCAGTTCTTCGAATAAAAACAGAGATATCCCTAACCATTGAGGAATACCAATGTAAAGTTCCACTCAAGAAAAAATTCACCTCTTGGTCAAGTCTCATCATCGAGAAGCCCGCAAGTGTAACCCAAAGATTGGAATAATCTTACATCCCCAATTCCCTTCGCTTATATCGTCAAGTCGAGAAGCATCGCCACGCGCTCCTCACTTACTTCGTACTCAGCTGTTATTTCTAATAACCTCCACCAAACTTATCCTTCGCGCAGCGAGACGAAAAGCTGTGCGTCCAATTCAGCCTCACGTCCGCGACAACTCACGCTTCAAATAATCTCTTAAACGAGGTTCTCGTTCAAAGTCATCTCACTTAGTTAAAGGTAAAAGGAATTCAACTTATTTATGTTCTTTATTTACTACCGTACTGAAGTGAATTTTTGCGTCAACAATCGCATAATACTCATTAGTAGTATTAATTTTTATTTAGATCCTCTTATTATAGCCTCAGTATATTTAAAGTTTTTAATATTTCATTTTTTAAGGTAATTAAAAGTATATTTTTGCCTTAGTTGTTTAATTAGATCCTCAAAACACTGCATATGGCAATAGATATATAATATTACGAATCCTCCCTGGTTAAAAAATCAAAACAAAAGATAAATAAAAGAAAACACTATTAGAGAAAGAAAGAAACGGAGTTATTCATTAACGGAACAAACGCTAGATATATACTAGGTCGTATACCACGACAAAGGGTAATACTAAATATTGCCTAATCCATAACAAATGTCTCCCAGAGTTCCTCAACAATCCATTTCTCTAAAGCGAGAAATTTCAAGAAGCCTTCGATATAAGTTAACGTTTAATTTTAACAGAGAACGGTGAATGTGAATTTCACCGCGGATCTTCTCCCTACTTATTTCTGATAAAACCAGAGATTTAATTAGACGGTGGAGGGCACATTCTTCACTACACTTCCATCTGACCCATATCTACGATAATACTACACGTAACTTACTCCAGTGCATGAGAGGAGCGTTGGAAGGAATGGAAGCTTTTTAACATTGAAGGGGAGAGTAGGAGCTGTAAAAGAAAGGGATAAGGGTAACGCAATTCGTTTCTCATCTCAAAGATATTACAGAATTCCAGATCCATATATTCAGGGCTTACAAAACGTTGCTTAATTGCTTAATGTTCTCCATCGTTGCCGATGACGAAGTTACTCCATACATAGATAATATTTATGATGTTTATGTGATGATTATCGTCTTTGGTGAGATCGTAGGTGGCTGCGGAGTCTGCAAGGTTTGGCACAGCCTCTTCCACAGAAATCGCAGATATGGGGCCCTTATATTTGTTGGTGCCGTCTTGCACGGCGGGCTATGATAGCATTGTGCATAGAGTATTGCAAAAATGTGTGGATGAATGAGCAATGAATGGATTGAAACTTGGACGATGATTTTTAAGGTGGAAAGTAGGTGTGAATTCCTCAGTCCACCATCTTCACTTCCCCCTGCTGAGTCCAGTGGCAAGGAAATGATCCATGACGACTCGAGCAGGTTTAAGTTGCACTGCTCTGCCGAGAAAAAGTCTTTTCTTGGAAAATCGCCTAATGCACGAGCACCGTGCAGATTTTATCTCCAGGTTTACTCCTGAAGCACGTAGAAACACAGAAGGTGGAAGTAGCGTTTAACTTTGGGACTATACTCAGAGTAAAATGGAGTATATGAGTTTGAATTAGTAGATATTGAAAGATGGAATATTCTAAACGAGTCTAAGTTCTATGAATCAGAAGATCGAGAAAAGGAAGGACTCTATTATTTTAAACTCATGGGTAAATTTAATAAAAGCGACGAGTGAATTAAGTTTATTACTATCTGTACCAAAACAATGGGGAAGTCAAAGATAATGGAGAGGAGTCTTGTTGCAAAGAACTTTATATATAAGTTAGAAAGAACAGGTGAAAGACTAGTCAGCGGCAGAAGCTGCAAAGCGGGAAGGTAAGCAAAGTGGGCATTTAACACTAAATTGCAGGCCCACCAGTGTGTGGACACGCCCTGGCGCCTACCAACCACTGCACCCTTCGGCACACTGCCTTATGGGTTCTGCCTTTTAAGGCATAGACTAGAGGAAGGATACCTCGATCACAAACTAGGATCGGGAGTGCCTATAGGTGAGCACCAACAGAACGGTGTTTCAGAAACTCCCTGCAGCCAAGGATGAAGCCTGGTGGTCTTGAGTCTCTCCTGCCACCAGGCTCCTTCTCCCACCGATCAAGATACCGGTCCGAAGATTGCACACATTCCTACCCGTTTGAACCTAGTGCAGGTTGATGACCACAAGAGGGCATCCGTCATTATCGATCTGGATGGACTTCCCAAAGCCAAGCCTAATTCTTCATTGGTGATTTCATTCTTAGAGGCTGTAATTTTTTTTCCTTATATATAACATTGTTATATTAATTTATCTTGTAGTTCAAAAGTACTCGGAAACACTTTTTTCCTGCGGAACATAACATAAGAATATAAGAAAGGAAGAAATCTGCCAAAGACTCCTAAACCTATACTTATTTTCTTAAACTTTGACAAGTTTAGCTTAAACCCATTACTACGTCTCCTATGCTGTTCGCTAAAAATAAGAACCTTACCTATGTCTTACCCACTTGAAGACTTCAATCAAGTCCACTTGAGCTCTTACCCTTTCTACTGTATGAATATTTAGTTTCTTAAGCCTTTCACTATAAGGTAAGCCATTTTATTCATCCTTCTTTGGACAGAAAAGCAATATCCTCCTATAATACTCGTATTTTAACAAAGATTGCAACATATAGTTAAGATGCGGTCTAACTAATGCAAGGTACAGTTTTAAAATGACATCAACGCTCCATATTTCTTACACTCGTCCCACTAAATCCCAACACCCTATTAGATTTAGGTACTCCTAGCAATTATTCACTGCTTTCTAGCCCGGAGGGCAGAACTTATCAAGTAACTTAAGACTCTTTCGCATTGTGAGCTTTCTAAAACTCCCCCATTCAGCCAATTATTTAATGGATCACACCTAACTATACTAAGTATACTACATTTGCTAACATATGTTGAATTCCATTTGGCATTTCTGTGCCCATCGATATCATAACTACCACGCTCAGTGGTTCTGATAGAGATGAGCTCTTGATGACAGATTCGAATTCACTCCATTATTTCACCTTCATATAGCGGTCAAAATAGTCTTCCTTATTTTCTCCCTTTCTAAAATCTCCCATTTTCTTTATTAAACTTTTAAGGGTCACTGGGTTGTGATATTACTTTTTCTTTCTTTGGGCTATTAACAAAATCCATTGTATATCTCGCTTCATGTGTTTCGCTCTTAATATATTTATATATATATATATATATATATATATATATATATATATATATATATATATATATATATATATATATATATATATATATATATATATATATATATATATGTATATATATACATATTAGGGTTTGACAAAATAATTGGAACAGTAGAAATTTAACACCAATACTTCATTGAGCCATTATATTTCGAATATCCATCCAAATTTCATTGTGAGTATTTGGTTTTTATTGAAGATACATAGTTTTATTTATCAACTTTAATGATTATTTGAATTTCCTTTTCAGATCATGGTATAGATGCTAAGATGCGTGAGTTCAAACAAAGGCAAATTGTTGAAGCTCGAATTGCAGGAGCTTCCGTCACCAGAACAGCAAAACTCCTTGATTTTTCGAGAGCTACCATATCAAGGACCATGAGAGAATTCAAGAAGCAAGGCAAACCCTCCGGCATAACTTCAAAGCTCGCTGAAAGATACCGACGAGTGTTGAAACACATTGTGATGAAAAATTCCTGGAAAACTGCCCCTAAACTGAATTTAGAGTTGAATCAACATCGCCCTAGCCCAGTTTCGACCAAAACTGTTCACCGTGAGCTCAATAGATCCGGATATCATGGTAGAGCCGCCATCAATAAATCTTGCTTTCTTATCAAACCATTCAAAAAATGCTGAACTGGTGTAAAGATAACAAGGGCTGGTTGACAGACGAATGGAAGCAAGTAATATTCTCCGGAGACTCCAGTTTTTCTCTTTTTCCCCCATCAAGGCCAGTTTATGTGTGGAGGCAGCCCAGTGGAGCTTCTAATCCAGACTGACTTTTGTATATGTACAGTGAAGCACGGAGGATGGTTAGTGATGGTTTGGGCAGCTACTTCTTGGAATTCTCTTGGTCCAATCGTTGCCCTGCATGGTAGGCTGAACAGCAACGAATATCTGAATATTTTCGAATATCAAGTCCATCCTATGGTCCAAACATTATTTTCTGAAGCTGAGTCCTTCTTACGAGATGACAATGCCCCAATACACAGCGCTCATGTGGTTAAGAATTGGTATGAAGAGCATAGTAGTGAGCTACAACATATGGAGTAGCCTCCACAATCTCGAGATCTTAATATTATTGAGAAATGGTGTTGCGTCTTGGAGCGACAAGTTAGAAGACGGTACCCTCTACCGTCATATCTAAAACAGCTGAAGCAGGTATTGCCAGAAGAATTGCTCAAGATTGAGCTCAATGAAGTCAAGAAGCTCTATGAATCAATTCCAAAACGCATCGATGCTGTTCAAAAAGCAAAAGGAACACCAACTTCGTATTAAATAATTATTCATTGAATTTAACACGAGTCCTAATTATTTTGTCCAATCCCTGTATATATATAAATATATATATATGAAATGAATAACTCACAAAGTAGCAAGTGAGGTTCGCAATGAATGCAATGTCATGCTTCAAAGTACTTTCGAACTTTATTCAGTTTATTCTCAAGGATAATTACAAGAGAAGATAATATAATAAGGGTATATATAAGCTAGTAAAAGATAAAGGACCGCCTCTAAGACAAAAAATCACCAATGAGGAAGTAGGAGAGGCAAGAAAGAGTCAAAAACAGAGCCAAAAGGGTTTAAACGATTAACGGATAAAGTGATGGTCTAAAGTGGAAGATTAGGAAAGACACGAGAATTTAATTTAAACGAAGGGAAGAGGGACAAGGAGAGAGGAAGAGAATGAAATAATGTTAATACAAAATCACTGCAATAATTAAATTGATAAATCATGTTCCCATAAAAATAAGAAGGAAAATGCACGCATCCCTTTTTTGTGCGATCGAAAGCTATCCGCCTGTGTGGTTGGCGCGCAAACTAGCACGCATCCAACCCCAAGCTTTGACCGTTTGATAAAGAAATGTCTAAAAAGTGATACACAGACACAAGAGAGAAGAGATCATTGGAGGTGACACCGAGAAAATCAAAGAGAAAAATCACGTCGCCTGGCAAGGACTCGAACGTCAGACCTCTGGTTATCTAGACCAGTGCTCTACCGATTGAGCTAACGGGACCAATTTGCCCGTCAACATATTTCATCAATTTAACTTTTTCGTTCGCATCTCCAAAGACCTGCCCAATGAGAACTGTGCCTGTAGGATGGAGACGATGAAAACGGAAAATACACGCATGCCTTCTTTGTGCGAACAAATATATCGGTCTCTTTGGTTGGCGCGCAAACTTGCATGCATCCACCCCCAAGCTTAATTAAACCGTTTGATAAAGGAATGTATGAAAAGTGATACAAAGAAACAAGAAAGAAGATATCCTTGGAGGTGACCCCGAGAAAAGCAAGGAGTAAAAAACACGTCGCCTGGCAAGGACTTGAACCTCAGACCTCTGGTTACCTAGACCAGTGCTCTACCGACTGAGCCCGAGGACATATTTCATCAATTTAACATTTTCGGAAGCCCACAGCTTTCGGTCGCACAAAGAAAGGATGCGTGTATTTTCCGTTTTCATCCTCTCCATCACATAGGCAGAATTTTCATTTGGGCGGTGTTCTTTGGACGTGAGAGCAAAAAAGTGAAATTGATGAAATATGTTGTCGGGCTTATTAGTTCCGTTAGAGGTCAATATCCGATACCTATGTAATACAAAGAAAAATTAAATAATTTCAATTTGAACTAATGACTAGGTAGTAAATAATTAAGATCTGAGATTAGAAGGTTGTATGTTTACTCTTAAACACTTTTACTAATTTAAGTTAAAAGCATAAATTATAATGCTGTTATTTTTCTTAAGGATCCTTGCTACATTAAATGGACAAGTGAATAGTACTACCAATATATGTTTTAGGAGAACATCTTCTTCTTCTTCTTCTTCTTCTTCTTCTTCTTCTTCTTCATGATCTTTTTAACTATTTTAATACTTTGAATTTCCAAAACACACGAAGTCATTTGTCAACTAAGCAAAAAAAAAACATTTATAAATTTCCAAAAAATTCCCATCTTAAATTATAGAGGTATGGATATATATATATATATATATATATATATATATATATATATATATATATATATATATATATATGATGAAAATTAATGCAATATCGCAAGAAAAGATGAGGAATTAAACCACATTCTCCGACGAAAATTTAATTCAGAACAGTTTCAGTGTATCTCACACCCTTTTTCAACTGACACTGGATAGAAAATATAAGAAAATTGATTACAAACATAACACAGGGTCAGGTCGTGAAAGATCCCCTCTTTTTTCCTCTAATCCCCTACTTGTGGCTAATCAGGGATGGGGGTTTGGCCTAAACATATTGAAGGGCTGACATTTTACTATTTTGTTTTTTTGCTTTTGTATTACAGGATTAAAAGAAAATTGACCCTCAGGTAGATTTAAATTAGGAACTGACGATATCAAGCTCGATTCTACGATTCTTCTCTTAACATAGTTAGCCGATTTAAATACCATTTTACTTACATTGAAATCGATCGAATGATTCAAGTCTCTAACATGGAAAAATATTCCACTGCTTTGGCTGTCACTTTTCTTATATTTTCTATCCAGTTGAAAAGGGGTGTGAGATACACCGAAACTGTCCTGAATTAAATTGTCTTCGGAGAATGTGGTTCAATTCCTAATATATATATATATATATATATATATATATATATATATATATATATATATATATATATGTGGAAAACTTACAAATTATGGCGTGAGATTCCAAGTACTTTCGAACTTTATTTCGAGTTCTTTATCAAGGAATAACAGAAGTATTGAAAATTGTAATATTTATAAATATCACAATTTTGAATACTTCTGTTATTCCTTGATAAAGAACTTGAAATAATGTTCGAAAGTACTTGGAATCCTCGTATTATTTTTGCCTGTGGGCTTTGTCGCATATATATATATATATATATATATATATATATATATATATATCTTCAACAAGGTTGCTTCTAAGAAGGCGTAATTGTACTTGCAGTAGGAAGGATACGACCATCCGCGACATCTCATTTATTACAAGCAACGTTTCGGGTACCTAATCCATCATCAAGCTAAAGGGATAAACATAATTTGTGAGGCGAAAAAATGTTAACTTAAACCTAAATACATATCAAAAGCAAATAATTAAGATAATAAACCTATAAAATTAAAAGTATTAATAATTACAAGTACATATACAAGTACATAAGCTAAACGCAAGGAGAGGAACAAATTAATACCTGCTCTCAGCGAGTGAAGGGAACGTCTAAGGAGCTTAACAAAATCAGATACGATTATTAGTAGTTTGTTGTCGGAAGAATATTAACAGGTCTGAAACTAGTTGGTTGTGGCTGAATTTAACGAGAGCGAATGTGTTTTTATGGAGAGAGATTCCAGAATTCTGAGCTATTTGATGTTAGGATTAGAGCCCAGAATCTTAAAATTATTGATGTTGGTGTCAACCTTACACTTTTCAATGTGACTTCTGATTGGCGAGACTTCCTTCCTGGCGAGAGATTTTTCTGTTCGGTAACTAATGTCAAGGTGTGCGCAAACCCTCGAGTGTAACAAGCAAATAGTACTACCAATAAATGTTCTATGAGAACATCCAGGGCAAGAAAATTTGTGTACAATACTTTTGCGCAAATAAGCAGGGGTTAAATCCTTGGCACTGAAGAAATTAACTATTTTTAAATTGTTAATGAAGGTTATTTGGAAATGTATTTGCGGGAAAATGGTGCTTGAAAAAATAAAATGTCACTGATGATTGTATCCTTCCTACAGCAATTATATATATATATATATATATATATATATATATATATATATATATATATATATATATATATATATATATATATATATATATATATATATATATATGCAAGAAAGAAACCACAGCGTTAGGTCGATTTATTTGCGAATCCATGTTGGATGGAGACATTCGTCATCTTCAACCACAGGCAAATTAATGATTACAGAGAGATACTTAGCCTAAGGACACACCATTACAAGACAAAATGTAATTAAGGGGGGTGAGCAGGCCAGCCGGGGTGGTATGGAGCTGCGGCGTTTTTGCTCAGAGACCGGGCGAGCCTTCTATTAATCAATTAGTGTTGAATTGCCCATCGGAAATACTAAACAACATCACCTCACCATTACATTTAGAATAGAATGAGAACAAAACAACTCATGGCCATTTCTGATGTCAAAATATCTAAAGTAAACAACAAAGCCTATTGTTTTGTTTACCGAAAACCAATAAACTCTAATCCCTATATTCACTATTTCTCTTGCCAGGACGAATCTGTTAAAGATCCGTAGTTTCTTTCCTTTTCCTAAGAGGATATCGCATATCCTTGTTTCCTGCCGGATGAAATTAACATGATCATTAAGCTCCAGTATCCTATTTGGTTAATAAAAAATTTCATTAGAAAGCCAGAACGAACTTGTACTCAACAGCTAATTCTAAGGAAAAAGTATATATTTATAATTATATTGCATTCTCATACTCACCCCAATTAATTAATTTTAAAAAGTTGGCACGTGTAAACAACATCAATGTTGCCTTTCAATACGCGAGCCTCACTCGCCTCGACTGTCCCCCTTAATTAAATTCCAAATTATAAATTTGTGTGTCCTTAGGCTAAGCGACTCTCTGTATTCATTAGTTTCCCAGCGCTTGTTATATATACTACTAGTTATGTAAAATTATGTAATTTTGTATATATTTGTAATGTTTAATATATATATTTGTAATCTATATTTGTAATGTATATTTGTGTAATATCGGAGCAACAATCTCCAACTCCTTAATTAATTGCCTATAGCACAACCAACCAAACTCCTCCCATGCAACCGACTAACCTCCTCCCACACAACCACCTAACTTGCTACCGATACATATTTAAGCTTAAAGTTCCCCATTTTAGGCAGTTCACCTCCAACCACTTAACGCGCTCCTACTGGAATCAATTTGCTCTAGATTTTGTGTAACTGTTCAATTAATGTGCTCTATTGTTTTGTTATTATTCAGTGCACTACTACTGCTACGTAAGTCCCGTATAGTTAATTTTGGTGCCTATGTACCCAGACCTCTCTCTCATGTGTGATAAATACTATTAAGATTTTATTTATTATATAAACTGTAAATATGATATTCATGATTTCATATATTCATTTATAACGTTAATATATTATTTTCTTTATTTTCTTTGTTTTGCCTTATCAGTACTAGGCTGTGCTATAAGTTGAACTCTGATTTAAGCAATTTATGTAACTTATCATCGTTACTTAACTGTCTGTACACATTTGGGTTCCTTAAGACTGGCATAGAGTCCACCATAGCCTATAATTAGCATTCTCGAATCTCGTATTCATAACGAAGTTCTTATTAATCTTCTTTCGTGTTGTGGGACTTAACCCTGCCCGTAACAATATATATATATATATATATATATAATACATGGAGTAAAAAAAAATTGTTATTGACATAATAAGAATAATAATATACGAGACAAAATTCTCTAAAACTTAGCCGAATTTTACATATTAGGTGAGCATTGATAATTTTCTAAATGTGCTCTGCTTATTGCGAGTGAAAAAGTTAAAAAATAACCGGTTTGTAGAGGGGTTAAAAAATTGCCTCAAATATTGCGCAATTTTCGCCCCAATTTCAATGTCGGTAGTTTATTTGTTTTTACACCCGTATCTACTGGAAAAATAAAAGGCCAACCCTGAATTTTATGTTATGTGCCATTGTGTTTTGATCATATAATTTCGCGCTTTTCCTATTTTATAATTTCTATAAAAAAACTCACCCAGCGTTAATATAGACAAAGGGGCATGATACATTATCTACTATTCGCAATACATTAAAAGCGTTGCTCGGTGAATGATGGTGCTTTGTCGTTTTTGCTTCTTGGATGTGGAGTGAATTGCATGCTCCAATGCGATCATCCACCTTCCAATGCGAGCCTACCCCTCCCAGGACGGTCAAGGGTGTTTTGACGAGTCGAAAAGTGTCTTACAAAAGTATTATTATTATTTTGTAAATATTGGTTATACATTTATTCAATTCTTTTGAAAATTATTCGCAATATGTTCTTACCTTTTTGTCATGACTTACTAAAGACGGGTAATACATATTTACACTCTTCAATTAAGTAGCTACCCCAAGCCTATTGGCTAAAGCGTGGCCCGCATGGGCCACCGATTGTACGAAAGAGCGAGCCTATCCCCACTGATGTTGGGTTGTTCTTTATGACAAAGATAATTGCAACACCGCTATTGGTTCCCTTATCTTCACAGCACAACAAATTCACTTTCCTTGGTCCCAGAACCATTTGGTTGAGGTACTGCTATTCGCTATATCGCACTATTGACGCCTTTTCCAACACCTAGGGTCGCAAGGGGTTCCACAATCGCTCATTGGTCTCAAAATCACAATATTACCATGGCACACCTTTCCCCTACCAAAACGAGGCTTGGCCCATTGTGCCTTCCAAAAACAGTGGAACTCGGTACCAATACTCGTATTAGGGAAAATTGGCCCACACTTAGTTCTCTACCTAATATTCAATTAATAATTTGCTAAAAATTATCCCCAATACATTGATTGATAATTTAATTAATAAACGCTTGTTATTCTTGATAATGCTTTCTTATTTTCCAATCGAAAGGATAAATCATTGATGGCTTTGTAAAGTCAACTGGTTTGCTATAAAAAGTGTCCAACTTCAGGTTTCAGTTCTTTATCATTTGCGAAGGTCTTGTCATTCAAGAAGTTCTACAGTGCCCGGACTAGATGGTGGTAGTCTGGTGCCGCAATGTCTGGCGAGTATAGTGGGTGGGAAAGAAATTCTCACTCCAGCTCCAGGAGTTTTTCATAGGTATGAATTGCAACTTGTGGTCGTGCGTTATCCTGAAGAAACATGACATTAGTTAATTCGGGTCGTTTCTGCGTAATTGCATCAGCCACCTGTTGCAGTTGTTGACTATATAATTGAAGGGCGATAGAATGAATACATCCCAACAGTTCCCAATAAATAACCCTCTTCACATCCCACCAGACACAAACGATAAACTTCTTCTGATATCGGTCAACCGATATCACCTTCTTTTGCAAGCAATGTTCGATTATAGACACTCTTTCTTATCTGCAGTAACTACTATTTTTACTATGTTTAGCCAATCAAAGTGACCTTTCTTGGACAGTGTCATGCAGGCGTCCATGTGGCGCTGACCGTCAGGGGCGGTGAGTTTACGTGGAATCTAAACTTAGTTTGCATAATCTGCCCAATTCCTCTAAATGATGCAAAATGGCTCTATGGCTGACGCTAACTAACCTTTTGAGCCAGCTCGCGTGATGTCGGATGTAGATAGGCTTTGATACAGGCGCACAAACGGTCTTTGTCGATAAGTGAGAGTCAAACACTTCTTAGCTGATCTTGTAGAATGAATTGGCCACGCTGAATCTTCATAAACAAATTGTAGGCTGTGCGACGACTTATTGTTGCTTTTTACGAGAACCAGGCAATGGTTTCGCCACTTCCCCTTACGGTGGGAACTGGCGCTTTGCTTCTAAGATTACCCCGTAAGGGGCGCGGCGATTTGCCATCCTGGCCGCCGTGCTGACGGGATCCAGCGCCCCGTCCGGCCCCAGCTTAGCCTCTCTTCCTTCCTTCAGATAGCCTGTATTCCTATCCTACCTCGTCGCTTTTCATACAACCTCTCCCACAACTTTCTCTGGTCAGCCTCTAATTTCACAGGGTAGAAGCTGACCTTCTTCTCAGCCAATCGTCCCGGATCGGGGCTGAGGGGGGAAGGGACAATGTCCCCTAACCCCTGTGCTCCGGTCTGGGGTGGTTGGCTTTTAACAACCTGCTTCATCCCCACCCATACCTTCCTCACATCCCTTTTCCTCTCGTCTTCAAAATCTATCCGTTTTACGCCGTGTTCAAGGTGGAGCCGCCATGCCGAAGGACTGCCAGGCCACCAGGCGGGAGGGGTGGTCCCAAATGGCGGCGCCTGGCTCTGCCGGGCCTGTAAGCACCTCTTGCAGTGCGGGCTACTGCAAGAGGTGGTGAGCGATTGCGTCCCGTAAAACAAAGAGGGTCACCATGCCCAATGATGAAAAAAAAATCCCCTTAATTCCCCCCAAAACAACGGAGCCGCCCTCGTGCAGCTCCACAGAAAAGATGGAGGTTCCCCCCCCCCCTGTGCTTGCGCAGGGGACCCTCCATACCTCTTTAACCGGAGAAGAGGCTTACTCCTCTCCTACGCCTACGGGTGTAGGGGACTCCCCCCCCCCCCCCTTCTCTGGAGGTGCTTTCGGGCACCTCCCTATCTCCAGCGGCAGTCCCTCCTATGCTTTCTAAGGGGACTGCCAAGAAAGCCAGCAGGCAGCCCATTGCCGACCGCCCCTCGTACAAGCGGCTCGGTAGGGCAAACCCCCTTAGGGGGGAGAGGGAAGCCAGGCCCCTTCGGTCGCTTCCCTCAAAAGACCTGCTGGCAAAAATATTAAACCTTGCCGGGGTCAAGGCCTGTGCCTCCCCACTAAAGACTTATGACGCTGCCAAGGGGACCTGCGATGTCCTGGGAGGGGATGGCCAACTGGAGGCCCCTCCTGTGATAGACATGGTCCTTGAGGAAAACCAGCCTCAGACGGTAGGGCCTTCCATGGGGGGAAATCCGGGCTTGGCGCCAAGCACCGAACCCGAATCCGCCCCTATGCAAGGTCCTCATCAAACGGCTGTGGATTCTCAGGCAGGACAAGGAGGGGAGGGATCTCCTCCGGATGAATCCCCTGCGCCCACCGGGACCTTCTCCATTTCAGAGAAGGACCTGGCTGAGGCCGGTCCATCTGGCCTGGGGGCTTCTACCGGCGGGGGTGAGAAGCGGGTTCATTCCCCGCCCTCCTCTCCTAAAAAGAAGAAAAAGACAAGAAAGACGAAAAAGACTCGGGGCTCCTCTCCATCCGCGGGGGCTGCGGGGACGGATGGGTCTGCTGCCACTTTGGTCGGCGACCAAGCCAAGATCGGCAAATCCGGCCCCTCTACCCCCTCGTGTGCGGAGCTCCTGACCAAGACTAAGACGAAGAATGCACAGGGCGGAGCCTCTATGACATCGGGGCCCCTCATTCAGAGGTTACCTGGCGTTTTCGAGCCCGCTGGCTTCAAACGCTTCCTCGTTATTCGCTCCACTGATGGCACCATGTTGTCTAAGGGCAACATGATCCATCAGAGGAGAGGATTAGCTAGTGCAATTGGTAGAGAGCCGAAGGTGACCCGTTTCTCGGACGGCAGCCTTCTGGCGAATGCGGTGAATCCCGCCGAGGCGGCCAAGATAAGTGCTCTTCGGACACTTCATGGCACCCCGGTGAGTGTGACGCCGCACTCTACCATGAACTTTGTGAAAGGAGTAGTTTATGCGAGGGAACTCGTTGACTACTCCATTGAGGACATCACCCTAGAGCTGGCCGACCATGGGGCGGTCAAGGTCGAACGTGTGATGAGAAAACAGGGAGGGGCTTCGAGACCCACCCCTACACTCTTCGTCACGTTCGACTGTGACAAGCTCCCTGAGTCGGTGCGTGCCGGTTGGTACCGCTACCGCGTGAAGGCATTTGTGCCACTGCCGCGGCGGTGCTATTACTGTCACCGCTTCGGCCATACGAATCGCTCATGTAGACGTGCAAAGTCGGGGTCACCCGAAGTCTGTGTAAATTGCTCCAAGGTCGCACACGATAAGTCCAAATCGTGTGTGGCCAAGTGTGTCAATTGCGGAGAGCCGCACCCTGCTTTTTCGAAGCAATGTGGTGCATATCTCCTGGAGAAAGAAATCCTGGCCGTTCAGGCCCAGGATAGACTCTCATTCCGCGAGGCTAAGGACTTGGTCCTGGCGCGCCCAGCTCTGCCTGGGACGTCATATGCCTCAGTAGTTCGAAAGGCACCCTCTGCTCCTGGCCCATCCAGGCCAACGAGCACGGTTGTTTCCGCGCCCATTCGGAGCCCTTCTGCGGGCTCTACTACACCCGGGCGCTCCCCTGGTAGAGCTAGCGGCAAAAAGGGTTCACACCCAGCCCCGGCTAAAACCAGGGCTCCCCTCTCTTCCCCCAGCGTGACCGTTTCCCGTAAGGCGAAACGGCCACGCGCCTCCACCGAGTCGTTAGACTCACAGGAGGCAACACCCCTGAAGATGGTCGCTAGGCCATCTTCGGGGGTTCCTAAAGCTGTCCCCCGAAAGGAGGACAGCAACAAAGGAGCTTCGGCTCCTTCGCCCACGCCACGAGGTGGAGCGAGTGGCTCGGAGACGGTGGTTCCTCGAAAAGAGGGCCCCCCCCGCCTCCGAAGCCGCAGCGCCCGCCTAAGGTTTCGAGGCGGAGGGAGGAAAAGACTCGCATGGCGAGGTCAACCTCCCCCAATAAGTCCTCGAAGGCGACAGCGCCTCCAGCGCTTTGTCCGGCCAACAGCGCCCGGAGTTCTGCCCCCGGGAAGCGTACGGCCATTCCCGTGAGGGTCTTCAATTCGAGGAGGGCCCCCGCGTCTCCGAGCTAGGCCTGGAGGGCATATTCCTTCAATGGAATTGCCGTGGACTCCGGGCCAACTGGGAGGAGGAGCGGAGGCTCGCCTCGTCCCGTTCCCCGTTAGCTATTTTTTTGCAGGAGACCATGCTAGGCGCGTGCCCACTGCCTGCCCTCCCGGGGTATAAGGGTCTTGCGACCCCACCACCGTGGGACGGCCGGGCTGGGGGATGCGCGGTTTACACCCGGCATGATGTCTCCGTTCTTCCTTTCTCTTTAGATACCTCCTTACAGGCAGTGGCTGTGCAGCTGCACCTGGATAGGAGGTATACTATCATTTCTGCGTACATTCCACCGTCAGCTGACTTCGACGCGGGGGACTTCCGCTGCGTCGTAGCACGGTTGCCGAGGCCCTATCTCTTGCTTGGAGATCTGAACGGCAGGCATCCTCTCTGGGGAGATTACACCATAAATCCCAGGGGACAAGTCCTTGCCGATCTGATCGAAGAGCTTTAGATGGGTGTCCTAAACGTGGATGAGTTTACGCATCACTGTCCGAGAACCGCTTCATTTTCTTGCCTTCACCTATCTTTGTGCTCTTCGGATGCACAGCTTGATTTTGATTGGGGGGTGGTCGATGACCTCCATGGTAGTGATCACTTTTCCATTCAAATATCATTTTCAGGGCAACTGCCGCCTGAGAGACCACCTCGGTGGTGCTTGGCACGGGCGCGGTGGCCTGCATTTCAGGAAATGACTGAATTCTCTATCTCAGTCGAGGAGTTTAGGTCGGTAGAGAGGCCGTTGAGTTCTTCTCCGGCAACCTTATCGCCGTGGGCCTGACTACTATTCCTAGGACGTCTGGCTGTTTTGCACGCCGACCACTCCCATGGTGGTCGGCCGAGTGTGAGACGGCCCTTAAACAGAAGCGTTATGCCTACATGCGCTATAAGCGCCGCCCGAACGATTTCACTGTCGCTGAATTTCGTCGGGCTAGGGCTAGGTTCCGGTATATTTCGAAGCACGCCCGCCGCTCTTCTTGGCGGGCATACGTGTCTTAACTTAACGGTAAGACCCCTTTAGCTGAGGTGTGGAAGCGAGTCAAAAGGATTCGGGGCAAGTTCTCGCAGGACCCCCCTCCCGTTCTCCAGGAGAATGGGACCGCAATCTCGGACCCCGCGTCCGTGGCGGAATCTTTAGCGACCGCTTTCTCTGCATTCTCTAGCCGTGATGCTGCTCCGCCAGCATTCAATGCACGTCGTGATGTCGCGGAAGGCCGCCGGCTGGACTTTACCTCCAGAGGCGGAGAACCCTTCAACGACAAGTTTACTGTGAGTGAGTCGCGTTCCGCTCTCGCTTCGTGCGCGGACACCGCCCATGGTCCGGACGATGTCCCGTACGCCATGCTTCGACACCTGGGTGAGCGAGGCATGGCCTTTCTGTTAGATCTGTTCAACAGGATCTGGGTGGAAAGTCTTCTCCCAGATTCCTCGGGAATCGCTACTGTGCTCGCCTTTCGCAAGCCGGGGAGAGATCACTCTACTCCGACCGGTTTCCGCCCAATCTCTCTAACCTCTTGCGTGTGCAAGTTGATGGAGAAATTAGTAAATGTTAGATTAGCCCATTTCCTGGACAGCGGAGGCCATCTGTCTTCTGCACAGTGCGGCTTCCGTAAGTTTCACTCCACGTCGGAAGCTCTGCTCCGACTGGAAAATGCCGTCTGCGAGGCTTTCCTTCGTAGACAGCACTACGCCACGGTGTTTTTTGATCTGGAGAAGGCCTATGATACCGCATGGCGATACGGTATCATGGAGACTCTCCACACGATGGGGGCGAGGGGACGCCTCCCAATGTTTATATCTGAATTTTTGCGAGATCGTCGATTCCGCGTACGGGTGGGGGGAGCCCTCTCTGCCCCAAAGGAGCAGGAAGAGGGTGTCACGCAGGGAAGTGTCCTCAGTGTCACACTCTTTGCCCTGAGCATCAACGGCATCACCTCGGTGCTGCCAGAAGATGTTCTCGCTACGCTCTACGTGGACGACCTTTCGATCTCTTTTGGCGCGGCCCAGATGCCAACTCTGGAGCGTCGACTCCAACAGGCATTAAACCGCGTCTCTCGCTATGCCGAAGCGCACAGGTTTCGGTTTTCTTTGGCCAAGACTAAGGTGGTGCACTTCTGCCGCCATCCACGGCTTCACCCTGACCCAGATTTGTTTCTTAATGGGGAACGCCTGGATGTGGTTGAGTCGCACCGTTTCCTTGGTCTTGTATTCGACCGACGCCTCACCTGGGAGGCTCATATTCGCAGCCTTAGGGTCTCTTGTACCCGGGCCATGGACATTCTCCGTTCCGTGACGTTCAGCGCTTGGGGCGCTGATAGGGCTACCGCCTTACTTTTTTATCGATCCTTTGTTCGCTCGAAGCTCGACTACGGATGCGAGTTTTATGCATCCGCAGCCGAGCGTTTATTGCGGAAGGTGGATTCAATCCACCACACCGGCCTTCGCCTTGCGACCGGTGCCTTCCGCACTTCCCCCATTGAGAGCCTGTTGGTCGATGCTGGGGAGATGCCACTCGCTCTGCGCCGCGTGCAGTGCATCACTCGCCTGTATGCGCGAGCCCGGCGCCTCCCTCAGTCGCCAACAGCTCTCACTGCATCCGCAGCTGATCTCGATGGTGCCTATGCCGCCGAGAGACGCCAGTCATACCCTAAGCCCTTTGGGTTTAGGGCCAGGAAACTCCTTCGAGAGGTAGATATAGCTCTCGGGCCGGTGGCGCCCCTGGTTCTGCCCAGGACGCCACCCTGGAGGGTACCACATTTGGCTATTTGTCGCCACGCCTCTGCTCCCAAAGCTTGTACTGCGCCGGGAGTATTGCGTTCGACCTTTTTGGAGCACACATCGTGTCACGCTGGTACCGTGCCAGTGTATACGGATGGCTCCAAGTCCCAAGAGGGGGTCGGCTTCCACGCCGTATCCCCTCTGTTTGAAGTCAGCGGGGCTCTACCAGGCGCTGCGTCTGTCTTCACGGCCGAGCTGGTGGCAATACACCACTCGGTACGGGAGATTACGCGACGTGCCCGGTTCGGAGACCGGATTGTGATCTATAGCGACTCACAAAGCGCCCTGAGTGCTCTCGGGGCATTGGAATCTCCGCATCCCCTGGTTCGCGATATCCGTGACGCCACGGTTTTGGCGAGCCGGGCAGATGTCGAGATTATCTTCTGCTGGGTTCCTGGACATGTAGGAATTGCGGGGAATGAGCGTGCCGATGAGGGCGCCAAAGAGTCCGCGAGGACTCTGCGACCGGACCAGCGTTTCGCTCTTCCTCACACCGACTACATGGCAGGAATACGGGCAGCTCTTCGGACTGCTTGGCAAAGAAGATTGAAGACGGTCGAGGGGAACTTAAAGTTGCGTGCCATTGCGCCGCGACTGTTCCCATGGACCTATCCCCCAATGCCGCGGTGTCTTCAGGTTGCTTTCTGTCGTCTCCGAATCGGACACACTCGTGTGACGCATCGCTATCTGATGGAGCGCTCGCCTGCGCCCTATTGCAACGACTGCGTCGTCCCCCAGACTGTTCGGCACATTCTTGTCGAATGTCCCAGTCTGGGTGATCTTCGCGCACTATACCTGTCCCAGTACCGGGATGGGCGGGGTCGCTCCAGCCTGTCCCTTGTGCTCGGGACAGATTCGTGCACACTGACTTGTGGACTTGTTGACTTCTTGGGGGAGGCCGGCCTTCTCCCTATTATTTAAGCAAGGTTTGTTTGTTTTGTTTTTTGTTGTTGTTTTTTGTTGTTTTTTTTGCATTTTTTGTTTTTTGTTTGTTTGTTTGTTTTTTTCTTTAGTTGCACGCTCCTGCGCCGGGGGGACCTCTCCCCGACGCACCAGCTTGCTTCCTTTCCCCCTTTTGGGGTGTTTTTTTTTTTTTTTCTCTCTTTAATTTCATTTTAAAGTAGCCTAGAACTAGGCCAGTTTTAATACGGCGACTAATGCCCAAGTAGGCAGTCGCCAGATGAGCTCTTAAAAAAAAAAAAAAAAAAAAAAATGCTTCTAAGATTAAAATTTAATTTAAATTTAAAATTTAAAATCTAAATTATGGTTAAATTTTTATAAATTTTCTGAACTTCGGCAATTATAATAATTTTATAAAGGAACTCTAAACTAAATTTCTCTTCAAAATATCACGTTGCTAAAATATAGTTATAATTTATAATTTAATTATAATTTAATTTAAATTTAAAATTTAAAATCTAAATTATAGTTAAATTTTTATAAATTTTCTGAACTTCGGCAATTATAATAATTTTATAAAGTAACTCTAAATTAAATTTCCCTTCAAAATATCATGTTGCTAAAATATAGTTATAAGATATATATATATAAAATTAAATTTTTTGAACTTCACCATTTGTAATTAATTCTTTGGATTTTAAAGTTTCACAATTGCAATTCTTATATTTATTTCTGAACTTCACTATTTTGGTTTTTGATATTATCAAAGAATTACTAGAAATAACTTTGATGAAAAAAACATGTCAACCAAACTAAGATGAAATTATTATTCATAGTCAAAAAAATCCCCTTCTTAAATTAGTTAGTTAGTTAGTGATGATGATGATGATGATGATGGAGGAGATGGAGATGGAGATGATGATGATGATGATGGAGATGATGATGAAGGAGGAGATGAAGATGATGATGATGATGAGATATGATATGATATATTATGATGACATGAGATGATATATAGGATGAGATGATATATAGGATGAGATGATATATAGGATGAGATGATATATAGATTGATATGATATATAGATTGATATGATATATAGGATAAGATGATTTATAGGATGAGATGATATATAGGATGAGATGATATATAGGATGAGATGATATATAGGATGAGATGATATATAGGATGAGATGATATATAGGATGAGATGATATATAGGATGAGATGATATATAGGATGAGATGATATATAGGATGAGATGATATATAGGATGAGATGATATATAGGATGAGATGATATATAGGATGAGATGATATATAGGATGAGATGATATATAGGATGAGATGATATATAGGATGAGATGATATATAGGATGAGATGATATATAGGATGAGATGATATATAGGATGAGATGATATATAGGATGAGATGATATATAGGATGAGATGATATATAGGATGAGATGATATATAGGATGAGATGATATATAGGATGAGATGATATATAAGATGAGATGATATATAGGATGAGATGATATATAGGATGAGATGATATATAGGATGAGATGATATATAGGATGAGATGATATATAGGATGAGATGATATATAGGATGAGATGATATATAGGATGAGATGATATATAGGATGAGATGATATATAGGATGAGATGATATATAGGATGAGATGATATATAGGATGAGATGATATATAGGATGAGATGATATATAGGATGAGATGATATATAGGATGAGATGATATATAGGATGAGATGATATATAGGATGAGATGATATATAGGATGAGATGATATATAGGATGAGATGATATATAGGATGTGATGATATATAGGATGTGATGATATATAGGATGTGATGATATATAGGATGTGATGATATATAGGATGTGATGATATATAGGATGTGATGATATATAGGATGAGATGATATATAGGATGGTACAAGAAAAATGATGGTACGAGAGAAAGGATGGTACGAGAGAAAGGATGGTACGAGAGAAAGGATGGTACGAGAGAAAGGATGGTACGAGAGAAAGGATGGTACGAGAGAAAGGATGGTACGAGAGAAAGGATGGTACGAGAGAAAGGATGGTACGAGAGAAAGGATGGTACGGTAGAAAGGATGGTACGGTAGAAAGGATGGTATCGTAGAAAGGATGGTATCGTAGAAAGGATGGTATCGTAGAAAGGATGGTATCGTAGAAAGGATGGAATCGTAGAAAGGATGGAATCGTAGAAAGGATGGTAGGGTAGGTATGATGGTAGGGTAGGTATGATGGTAGGGTAGGTATGATGGTAGGGTAGGTATGATGGTAGGGTAGGTATGATGGTAGGATGGGGTAGTTTGGGGATAGGATGGGGGTAGATTTGGGGATAGGATGGGGGTAGATTTGGGGTAGATTTGGGCCAGATTGGGGATCGGATGGGGTAGATTTGGGCCAGATTGGGGATCGGATGGGGTAGATTTGGGCCAGATTGGGGATCGGATGGGGTAGATTTGGGCCAGATTGGGGATAGGATGGGGTAGATTTGGGCCAGATTGGGGATAGGATGGGGTAGATTTGGGCCAGATTGGGGATAGGATGGGGTAGATTTGGGCCAGATTGGGGATAGGATGGGGTAGATTGGGGATAGATTTGGGGTAGATTTGGGGTAGATTTGGGGTAGATTGGGGGTAGATTGGGGGTAGATTGGGGGTAGATTGGGGGTAGATTGGGGGTAGATTGGGGGTAGATTGGGGGTAGATTGGGGGTAGATTGGGGGTAGATTTGGGGGTAGATTTGGGGTAGATTTGGGGGTAGATTGGGGAGATTGGGGGAGATTTGGGGGAGATTGGGGGTAGATTGGGGATAGGATGGGGTAGATTGGGATAGGATGGGGTAGATTTGAGGTAGATTGGGGATAGGATGGGGTAGATTTGGGGTAGATTGGGGATAGGATGGGGTTGCTTTGGGGGTAGATTGGGGATAGGATGGGGTAGATTTGGGGTAGATTTAGGGGAGATTTGGGGTAGATTTGGGGTAGATTTGGGGATAGGATGGGGTAGATTTGGGGTAGATTTGGGGATAGGATGGGGTAGATTTGGGGTAGATTTGGGGATAGGATGGGGTAGATTTGGGGTAGATTGGGGATAGGATGGGGTAGATTTGGGGTAGATTGGGGATAGGATGGGGTAGATTTGGGGTAGATTGGGGATAGGATGGGGTAGATTTGGGGTAGATTCGGGATAGGATGGGGTAGATTTGGGGTAGATTCGGGATGGGATGGGGTAGATTTGGGGGTAGATTCGGGATGGGATGGGGTAGATTCGGGATAGGATGGGGTAGATTCGGGATAGGATGGGGTAGATTCGGGATAGGATGGGGTAGATTCGGGATAGGATGGGGTAGATTTGGGGTAGATTCGGGATAGGATGGGGTAGATTTGGGCTGGATTCGGGATAGGATGGGGTAGATTTGGGGTAGATTCGGGATAGGATGGGGTAGATTTGGGGTAGATTCGGGATAGGATGGGGTAGATTTGGGGTAGATTCGGGATAGGATGGGGTAGATTTGGGGTAGATTCGGGATAGGATGGGGTAGATTTGGGGTAGATTCGGGATAGGATGGGGTAGATTTGGGGTAGATTCGGGATAGGATAGTGAGATCGGGACATCGAGATCAGATCAGAGTATGATGAGGAGGATGATGGTGATCGACTATTTAATGTAGTCGTACATCATAACATTTATATCTCCTAACGTAAAAAGAATATGCTAGCTTAATCATATTTTTCTAAATTAGTGTCATTTTCATAAGCAGTTATTATTTTTAAGCCAAATAACTGTTTTCTTTCCGTTTACTTCAGGAAGTTTCGACCATCCTAAAAACAAACAAAAGACCCCAATATATACTTCGGTTGAATAAATATAATTATCTGTGTAAAAGACTGTAGGTAATAATTACAATTCAATAGCCGTTATAGATTAAATTTAAATCAAATTATGAAATTAATCCCGGATTTATAGTACAATTAGTGATTTGAGAATAAAATGAGCTATTTGGCAACTATTGAAACGATTGTTTCTAGGCTTTGTCATTTCCGCTAATTAAATATTGAAAAGTATTCTTTAAATTAGTTTGAATCTTATTAAAACAATAAATATAATAGCTTTCTTATTTTTGTAAATTAATATATCTAATTAAAAACAAAAATATTGCATAAATTAAAGTCCCAATACTTCAATTTGAATTTATTAAACCCTATAAATATGTTGATTTTATCGGACGGGCTGCAATCCGGCGAAATTGGGAATCATCCTTCGCTAGTATCCTAACATACCCAAGTATAGTCGTAGTTCCTCGTAATCCTTCGGCAAAGGCATGTGTCTAATTTATTTTATTTTCTTGGCCGGTGGTCAAATCCCTTTCGCCGAAATGTGATGCCCTAGAAAATCAATTTCCTCCTTCGATAGTTCTCATTTCTCCAGGAATATCCACACTATTCCCGACCAGGATTTCGAAAAGTTGATCTAAATGCTCCAAATGGTGGTCTGGATTGTCCGAAAATATCAGGATGGCATCCCCCCAAAAAGCTTATCCATGCGTCTTTGGAATGTGCAGATTGCATCCAAGAGGCCAAAGAGTAACTTCATGTTGCTTCATAAACCAAACGGCATTATCACCGCAGTCTTCTCTTTGAATCGGCGATGCCCATGGTTATTTGGACAGGCGCATGACCCCCTCTTCCAATAGCGTTTCGAACGTTGCTTTGGCAACTTACAGCTTCTCTATTGAAAGAGGTCTTGGCCGCCCGAATGTCGGTGGTGCACTACCGGTCTCAATTGTGTGCGTCACTGAGTTGGGCAAAGTTGGGGAGGGATTAGTGGGTGTGGGGCTGTACAACTCCTCATACCTCTCTAACACGGCCTTGCAATCGGGCGGTAGGTGCTGTAGGACATTAATGATTAGTGCTACCGCAGGCTACTTGGATTATTTCACTTCTGATATGAGCTTAGTTTGGTTGGTGACAAGGATGCCACGCGTGAAATCCAACAAGAGATTAAAGTGCCCCAGAAAGTCAATTCCTAATAACGGCGATGTGATAACTATATCAGTGTGTATCTAGTAGTGTACTTTTATTTTTCTGCCATAAGCCGTTGTAATATTCACACTAGATTATCCTAATTCACCTTATCGCACCACTTTATCCTAGGTTATTGACATACTCGCCCCCATATCAATTAGAAACTCGCACTTTAATTTGTTCACTTTAGCGTCGACGGTGAAGACAGAGGGCATAACAGCGGTAGACTTGCATTGACATGCCTTGCTAGATTTCCTATGGCGCTGGCGGAGATAGCCTGGAGGAAGGTTACATTTGAACGTTTTTCCCTCTCTGTTGCGACCTGCACCAGGGTTTACAGAATTTCAAACTTTCACCAAAATAAAAATATGAACGGCATACTACATGTCTTTGGTTCCTGCGAAGAAGTCGCAGTCCTGTTGGTATATTATTCGTACTGTATTCATTATTACGCTGTACAAAATTGGAACCATTTCCATTAGGGTACTCATCTACGTGCACTGATAGCCCACTTAATGTATAATTCACATTATTTACATAATTATCACTTTTATTAAATCGGGAATAGACATATCTGACAAAGAAGTGGCACTACGTTCAATGGATTCAATGTTATCATTAGCATTCAAAACACGGTGCTCTATAAAATGGCATTAGTTCATCCGCAAGCTTTCCTAGCTGAGCAAGGGTTAGTTCCTTGTAGGTAGCGATTATCGGCGCGGTGTTGGCTGGCAGGGATTGGATAAACCTGTGCCTCACGAGTTCTTCCCCAACTCCTACCTGTAAAGCAGTCCTCCTTAGTTCTTTCAAGTTGGTAGAGGGTCGAGCGGTGAATGTGAAGGAGCCAATGAACTTCTCTTGAAAGAGCTCCGGTTTAGTCCTTTCGAAGAGCTTAATTTTCTTAGCCTTTAAGAGCTAGTAATTTCGGGTAGACAAGACCGCAGCTGGAAGTCGGCCAACAATCTCAGGGTGTAATGCAGCCAGGACATGAAAGAATTTCGTCTCCTCCTTACTCGCTCTGAAAATGTAAAACTGGGCTTCTACCTTCTTAAACTAACCTGTAACTGCTGGCTCATTAAAGAGCGGCTGCTTGATGGGGATGGCCTTCTCGATCTCCGTCTATCATTGTCCTGCTTGTTGTTGGTCCGATGCATCTATTTCCTTCCTTTTCACCTTCACTGTCCGGCCAAAGGAGTCGCCAGTTTATAGGGGGGTAGGTGGTGTTTGTGGATGAGTAAGGGTGAGGGGTTGAGTCTGGCGTGACAGGTATCGAGGGTGTGTAGGTAGTAGACCTACCTTTAGTCTTCCAGTAGAGTTTCTTGTAACTCCCAATGTTTCTTGCGGGAATACCTTTTTAGGCTGGGTTCCAAAATGTGCCTCAGTAATCACGAGTTAAAAGAAAAGGACTCAAAAGGAAAGTGGCGATAAGTAGGCTTTATTTTTAGCTTGGGCTTACATTAAATTAGGGCAACAAAATCCAGACATGGTTGTCTTAAGAGAACACGGAATCAACATGGAAACCGAAAGAATAAAAATACCAAACTACAAAATTATATGTACAAACCACATTCAGTCTAGGTACGATAGTGTAATGATTGGCGTCAAAAGGGGATTCATTACACCGAAGTCTGAGACTTAGAAAAATCCTACACCTCAATCAGAATTCAAATGACAACCGGAGACCTTATAATAGCCGGGGCCTACCAGCCCCAAAGACGCCCGTACTTCCCAGTCCCGAAATACATTAAATTTTTCCGCCGACCAGCGTCAACAATACTAATCGGACATCTTAACGCTTGGTGCAGAGAAGCTAGGTTCACAGAGAAGGATCCGATTTCCTAACCTTCCTAACCAATAGAACCTGGACCCGCAACCCCATCTGACCATCTAAGTATGGCCACAACCATATCTACTTTCCACATCCAAATCGAAATTCCCAAAGGAAAGCGCCCAGCAAAACAGTCTGGGACAAATACAAAGAAATCCTAAGCTCCATTGAAACCAGATCACTAAATAATCAAAAAGTTAATGAAATAGAAACAGAAGTACAAAGAATAACCGCAAAAATAATTGAAGCAGACAAAAAATATACACTGACAATAAAACACAGAACCCTACCAGCACTACGGTGGGACAATGATATTAAAGTAAAAAATGGAAGATTTCAAAAGACTCAATTAAGAGATAATGCAGCTAGGCAACTCAAGGGAGAGGTAAAAGATACTAAAAATCGTCAGAAGACGGGTAAGATAATTAATAAAAGACAAGGCTAAACTGGTCTGGGACAACATAATTGGACAGTTGGACATAGAAGGTAACTCACCAAAAGTCTGGCAACAATACAGAAGACTACGGGAAACACAACCTAAAGACAAAATAACATTAAATTGCCAAACAAGGAAGGGCAACGATACGACAAACTTCGAAAACGCTTCAGAAGACACTGGACCCAAATATTCACACTCTCCAAAGGAAAACCAAGAGTACGATAGAGAATATGAAGAAAAGGTGATGCCAATGTTACAAACCCAACAAGAAGAAAAAAAAAACGATACAAACATGTAGAAAGAATAAAAGACGCCCCCACTCGGAAGAAGGCATGTCCTTTACAATGTAGGAGTACTTGGCAGCAACCAAATCATTCAAGCAAAGAGCATAACCAGAGAACATTTGATCAATGTAAAAAATAACGTACATGAATCAGTTCTGAAGGTCTTCAATGCCTACTTGAATGCCAGGTATTTTTTTCGAGGACTCAAAACGGCAAAGATGATCCTCCTACCCAAAGCGGGCAAACCGGAGCACCAATTCAAAACTTCCGTCCAAGATCGTGGCTGGAATTTCTCGGTAAACCCCTTGAGAAACTTATAAACTAGAGGCTACAAAAATTCTAGAGAATAACAATATATACAACCCACAACAGCACGGGTTCAGAAGTAAGCGCGGGACGGAACAATTGCCAATGAAACAGCGCGGGGCAACAGATTGGATGTTATACTGCGCGATGTTGCCAAAGCTTTCACAAGATGTGGATACCCGGACTTCAAGCCAAATTCAGCAAACCTAAATATCGAACTCAACCTTCACAAAATATTATGCCACTACCTGGAAGGTAGAAAAGCGATCCTACAAATAAACGGCCAAATGGGAGACACATTCGCATCATAGGCGGGTGTCTCTCTCCAATCCTATACACAATATACCCCCGCGACTTACTCAAACCAACAGAAGACAGTGCGATGTATATCGAACAAGCGGATGACGTCACACAAATCATAACCAGGAACAGAAAGAACCCAAGAGACATCGCCTAGAAAACGAAAAGATAAAAAAGAACGTAAACAAATTTAAATTAATAAATCGGAAAACCCCGCAACTGTATGGGTCAAAGGCGAAGCATACCCGTATATCAGTGAAGGGAAAATCCCCGCCCTTAGAGTCACGACAAATGGATACACATCACATTGGACACAGAAGGTTACGGAAGCAAAGGTCACACTAACATCGCTACAAAGATTCCGCAACCTCTCTAGCAAAAATGAGAACAAAAATATATATAGCCCTCGTCCGACTCAGAATACATATCCCCAATTTTCCAATCACACAATGAGAAAGACATCAATGGAAAAGGCCCAGAAAGTAAAAAAGTGGGCGACTAGACCTATAGAAAATAAAAGACTAGACCAATAAAAAACACTCCATGAACGTGCCAAAGAATGGGGGCAAAATTAAACGAGACACTGTCACAGGAAGATATGGATAAAATAACCGTACCGGAAAACGAGATCCGTCACATCAGATACGGGCAACGATTTGAATAGGAAAGGGAAAACTGTAACGAATAATCAAAATTGAGAAACTAAAGAGAATACAAAGAAAATGACAAAAAGGAGAACCTAATGAAGAAAGGAGAAATACATAAATGATATATATATACGTGTGTGCGTGTGCGCGTGTGAACAACAATATATAATAAAGCAAAAGTAAAATGAAATAAAATAAATACAAATGCTCAAATGAGCAAACGACAAAGGCTTGAAAGTAAAGAATACAAATATAAAATTTAAGACTGCAAAAAAGGCAAATTAAAAATAAAAACGAAAGAGTTTGCCAGGTAACCTGCCCCAATTCATAATTCATTATCATCTTTACCCTATCATCTACATATATCACCCTACGTTCATAAACATCTCATCAATACACACACACCAAACACAATATCTCTCTTTCTACACTTTCTCTTCTCATATTATCCTGATTTCGAGACCTCAGTCTTCTCTCGTCTTCAGGATAGGGTTGCCACAACTGGTACTAGGGTACCAGATTTGGTTCTTTTAGGGTTGTCTAAAACAGCAAGTGCCAAATTACTACAAAAAGAACCAAATCAAGGCAATTTTATAATGCATTTAATTTAATTAAATTATTGTTAAGTATGATGAGAGTCTCGTTATTTAGAACATTAATGGTTCTATTGCAATAATTTAAGACAATTACTTGAATTCTTGTATTATCCCTGATAAAATTTACATTTGGTTCTTTCTAGTACCTTTTAACTCCAAATTTTGGTTCTTTTTAAAATTTGCTTGTGGCAACCGTGTTCCTGGAACGTGAACACCCTTCTCTCTACAAACTACTATTACAACTGGTTTTATACCTTATTTACTTTGCCAACTCTCTTGTATTTTCTTTGTATTCCTAGCCCCTCAGGCCAGGCCAAATTTCATAAATTATTGTATGTTTATTTATAAAAAAAATTAAGCAAATCTAGTCCTTCGTCTCTAGTTAAACCTCCCAAAATTAGTATTAATAACTACTAGTAATAAGTACTAATTTAGCTATTTCTCATATCCATTTTTTATTTGGTCATTTATATTTTACTATTTTCCTTTTTATGTATTCCCTGGTGTTTTCTTATTTGTGAGCCTACATATTCCTTCACCAGTATTCTTTCACATTTTTCAGAATTAACGTTTATTTCATCATTTTCTTAGCAAATTTTTTAGCAAGTTTTCGAAGTAGTGAATTTAAATGTCGTCTTGGCGTTGATATTCAGAGGAACTAGATGACTGTGAGCAACTGTGTCTTGACCAAGTTCGCAAAGTCCGAGGATAGCCAAAAATATGTGCTAAAAATAGGCGTAACGTGATATGTATTGAGAATCACCTGTAACAGAAGAAAATTTAATCCTCCAAATATTCAAGAAAATAAGTGAGTTGTAAAGAAAATTCCAAAACAATGTAAAACGGTGATTTATAGAAGGATATAGCGCATATTGCCTCAATCTAGTTTCAGTGTCCTTCAACGGATTGATTTTCACTACTCATTTACTCTATTTTTATTATCTTTTTTTTATGCACACCTATGTTGCAATTAAATTTTAGATTAATCTATGTATTGCTTTTGGGTTACATGTAATATTACGTGAACTTTACTTATGCGCGCTAAAAGTCCGATCACTTAAGTTTCTAATTCAGCCATAAGGAAGTGCCCCAAAGTTAAACAAGCACGCGTTGAGATACTGAAACCCGATAACACTCACTCCTATACATAATTGTAATTTACTCTCACTTCGCTTCTCAAACAAAACTTAATGATTAAAGGAACGCGAAATAATACCTAAGAAAACTTAGGCGAATTATGTAAATAGGTTGGGTGCCCTCAATTTAGTGTTTTATACCAAATTACCTTGAAAGTCTTGTATGCTAGTTTAAATAAATTGGATAGATTATAGAATAGACACGAGTATAAAAAAGACATGGTGAGTAAAAGCAGAACATCAAGTCTTGACGTTCTGCTCTTAATATTATTTACCAGATAAATATTTGTATAAAATCGCGCAAATGAGTATTTATATTTTGGGGTAAAGTTGGATACGGAATTCGTGTAGAAAAGATTGAAACATCCAATAGAAAAGAAAATGAATACATGTTTATGGTGCTGTTCTTTATATTCTTTTGCAAGGTAAAGACTTTAAGCGAAAATTTCGTAGGTGTCTTAAATAAGTTAAGAAGGATATTGGAGAATGACCAATAAATACTATACGACAGGCGAGTTAACGAAGGAAAAATGATTATATATTTAAACAAGATGAAATGATCAAAGGCTCCAGGACCTGATTGCGTTTGTCCAAACTCACTCACAGTATTTGTGGAATGACTTATAAAACCGTTCTGTACTGTTTTTATTGGGTTATATAGGGACAAGTTATTCACAACTGAGGCTAATATTAAATAAAGGACAGAAAAGTGATTCTAATAATTATTTCTATTACTGGAGCTTCAACTATTAATAAACTCAAAGAATAGAAAATTAGGGATATAGAAAATTGTTGTTCATTTAGGTAAAAGAAATGGAAACACATGAGGTTCATTCAAGATTTCCATGTTTAACTAATTAAGTGAAACTGTAGAGGTCTTTGCCCGTCACATTGACTTGTCCACATGTAGCACAGGTTTCACAAACGCCGCATACCAACAGCCACTTCAGTAAATTGCCTTATCACACACCCGTTCCGCCTCGAGCTAAACACCAGGTATAGAAACAGCATCAACACGAGCTGTGGTCGGGCGAACAAATTCGACCTCCCTTGCCTAGGAGGGATTAGCCCGAGAGCATTTCTCTTATAGCAATACATGCAAATAAGATAAAATAATGAAGTAAAGAGCTAAGAATGATACGGTCTTCTTCCAATCGCTCGTCTCTGTACTCCCTCACGATTTTCCCAACTCGTACGCACCCTCGTGCATCTTTTTGGTGAAGAGAATAAACTTTCAAATATTGATATAAATGAAAATTAAATTACGTTTATATTAAGTAAATAAAATTTTCTCGAGGAGCAGTCTGCATAAAATCTAGCCGATTAGCCCTAAAATAATTAGGAAGCGAAATATTAAAACCGCTTTGTATAATTTTGAAAGGTCTAGTGATAGGTTCATGGAGGTTGTAAAGAAACTTCATTAACTCTAACGTAATAGTTAAGAGCTCTATGCGGAGAGAACCGAAAGAAATATCTAAAATTCCAAACTGGAATCTGAGTCAAATCACTTATTATATATATTAGTTTGATAGTAATTTATAAAAAATGCAATGTCTTAATCCAACTGCTTTGTAATTCGCATAGTTTACTTTGGTTTAAAAAGTTTGACTCAATCATACGACCGAAATTTCTTATAATATTCTTTCTACAAAATAAAAAGTTAAACCCGTTTCCTCTCTTAATTGCAATTCCGCTTTGATACTATTCTAAGACCATTAGTCGATAGAAACATCGCATCCGGAGTGTGCTCGATTTCAATCGGCTCATAATCTAACTTTTCCATAAAGTATGGTGCATCTTTTTCATATTTAGGGTATTGCAAATCATAAGTTGCATGCACAGAACAGAGATATTTTATAAAATGGTCTCTATCGACATTGAGCCCAAATCAGTGAATATGGTTTACCTAGACTTTCAAAAAGCCTTTGATAAAATTGCAGATCAAAGGATCTTGCTTAAACATAAATCACTTGAAATAAAAGAAAGATTCTGAACTGGAATTGAATATAGCTCACAAATCGTTCACATTTGATTTTCGTAAAGAGGGCACCTTCAAACTGACCCTATTTATTAGAGTATTTCCTCACAAAATAGTACTTAACTAGTTTTGTTTATATTATAAACGAATGATCTTGATTACCCTTTTACTTAATAATGAATAATAGAAATCTTATAGATTCGATATGACGAACCTAGGACAGGCCCTAATTAAGACAAGAGTGGGCAGATAAATGACAAATGAACTTAAAAGCGAATACGAAATGCGCTGGTAAATTCTAAAGTAAATTATCTTGCAAAGGAGCTGCAGTCCTTATTTTACGTTGCATTCAAACATTGAGTCATAATTTATATAAGGAACCCCATTTTGTACTTTGAAGAGTTCAATATGTTGGCCGCGGAGATACTGATTTTCTATCTTCTCGTGACTGTGAGAAGAGCTCCTTCCGAGAGCTTGAAGAAGAGCCGAGTTATCTACAACAATGACTATTAATCCTTGCGAAATTAGCTGTAGTATTTGTCTTTTGTTCTGGAACAGTGACAAAATCTGTTTGGAAACGGAATAAACATCTACAGCCTTATCTTTTTCAAACATTGTTATTATTTTGTGGAAAAGTAAAGAGAACTAATTTAGCATGAAAGTCCGCTTCGAATGCCGTATTGTGCCTTTAGGGGAATCAATACCTCACCCTCACAACTAAGTCCCTGGTCCTTAACAACAAAGTCCTGGCATTTGTCCCGGCGTAGCCTGACCACTTAACCTCCCCCCCCTCTCTCCCCTCGCCTAGAGGAGATCCCGAAAAGCCACCCAAAACCGCATAATACACTAATCATCACATGTCGGTGGACCCCGGTGAGCTGAACATTGGTTAAACCTGCAATATTTCCCCTTAGAGTTGATATTTAATTTCACCTCATATGCGAAATTAGAGGAGCGTCGGCCTAAAGCCTGAAGGGTTTCTTAGGTCTAGCTGAGAGACGCTCTGAAAAAAACCGTTAGAGGAGGAGACTTAATGCAGCCGTCTTCATCCCCCCTCCTTCCCCTCCTTCCTCTACCCCAAATGGGGTGGCGTAGTATATAATCCAATAACTGTGGAAAAACGAGGTTGATCATGTTAGTCGTCAAGACAACTAAGTCCGGCTAGAGAACCGGCTGCCAACGAAAGGGACACAGAAGAAGCTCATCCTGAGCCAGGTCCTGGTGGTCACACCGAATTTAGAATCCTGTCACGGGTAGATCGTGAGAGTCCTCGAGACGGCGAAGTCCACCCGGTAACCCTACAAAAGGAACTTAGAAGAAGCTCACCCTCGAGCCAGTTCCTGGTGGTCATACCGAAATATTAGCCACTTGTATTGAGAGGCAAGGTTAACTAACTCTCGTCAGAGAAGCCTCCTATCCTGGTGTACTAAAAAAACAGATAGTCCTCGCCATTGAGGAATACTCCAAAGTGAACTCCTTCAAGCGCTCCCCTGCGTCAAAGGATTCACTCTATTGCTCATCGCTCGACAGTGCGAATTACTCGCAGAGTAAGCCCGAAGATTGGAAGAAACATACTTTCCCTGTCCCGTGGTGAAATCATTTCATCAATAATACGTGCTTAACTCCATCTGCCACACGCTCCGAATTCCTCTGTGGCTTTAAAGTATTTTCCCTTTAGACCACATCTGGAACGGTCTATCCACGCCTTAGCCCGGAAACAACATTCTTGCGGCGACATAAAAGTTGAGGCCAAGGTCAGGCTCAAACCCGATTCTCGGAGGAAAACTTGAAAGGTATTTAAACCCTGGTATCAGTTTCGTTGAAGGTCAATTTGCATTCAATATTAAAGTGAGCTTTGGGTCAACCATTACTGTATATTAAATTGTGTAATTTAGTAAGCCTCACTTAAATTTGTTTAGTTCATTACTGTGGGGTTTGTTTGTTAAATTTAAATTTTGTTAATGTTTTTTAATTAAAGGTATAGTTTTCTTAGAAACATTTTTATCATTCAATCCTGGAAACACTGAGCATGACAAGAGAAACCCTCAAAGAAAAAAAATAACAATAATAATAATGCTAACAAAATATAGCACTCTTAGAGAGAACTTAATCAAGGAGTTTTGAAGTACTTAACCAACCTATACGTACGAACACCATAACTCGGTCTTTGCTATACCACGACAGTGTCTCTTATGAATTTATTTACCTCCACGAACCTATCACTAGACTTTTGAATTATACAAAGCGGTTTTAATATTTCGCTTCCTAATTATTTAAGGTTGATTGGCTAGATTTATGTAGATTCGGCGCTTTTAGAAAATTGTATTTTCTTAATATAAACTTAATTTAATTTTCATTTATATCAATATTTGAAAGTTTATTCTCTTCGCCAAAATTTTTTACATCTTTTATTTTAAGTTATATCCATCTTCCAAGATAAAAAAATCACAATGTTTAATTAATGTTGTCGCCACGGAGATGGGATCGTCACTAGCGATCTTAAAGGGGCCAGATGAACTCTCTAATTGACCTACTCTTATTTACCTATTAATAAAATTGATTGGCCCATATTTTGATCACGACACTTGTTCTTTTTCATAGTTCATTTTGTCTGTTCATATTTTGCATTTGATAGTGTGCCTATAATATAGGTATCAGTTTCAATTCTCGACGTTATTGCTATTTGTTCTTGTCTGCACGTTTAATCTCACTATTTACTTACGGCACCTGGTATATAACGAAAACATCAATAAAAAATTTAAAAGTTTAAATGGGAGCAGAAAAGATAAAGAATTGTAAGATATCGTGTATACTTTCGACAAAATAATTTTCAATATTTAGTATAGGAATTAATATTCGTATCAGTTCATCTACTTAGTATGCAGAAAGTTCTGTTTTATAAATTCTAGAAGTTACTTAGCTGCATTTTCTCCTGCTTTAATCCGAAAAATATTCTTAGAAAATTGATGTTGCTGCATATATATACCTTTTGTCTAATATAGGTCGAAAGTGTGTAAAAAAAAAACCAACATTCTTTTTGCAGTTTTTCCAGTGAAGGATAGGTAATTACTGGTCAAAATCACAAATATGGTACAGTCTACCTTACCGAAAAAAACTAGTAGAGGAGCGATGAAAAGGAAATAGAATATTGGTAAATGATTTTACCAATATTCATTTCGTAATTTCGCCTCATTGTACTCTTTTCATAACTAATAGTTGATGGCCTGTGGGAGGAATGTGATCTTTTCTAATCTTTTCAGTGTTGAGAATGTCTCTGAGGAAGTGCAGACCTGCCTGAGTTATTTGAAATTAAACCTTCCTGAATCATGGGTGCCCACGTAAATAAGTGTGTATCCATAGTTAAGGACACCAATAAATAAAAGAAAACATCTATATTCTTGGTTCACATTAAATTAGACTATATCAGTAGTTATCCACCTAAGAGTAGAGTTAACTGCCTGTAATTTAGGCTCTTTAAAACTAAGATAACTTATCTGGTTAGTTTACTATGACGTTTTCTGTTGCTAGAGCATTTTATTTATGTGGTTAAAATATTAGTTTATTTGGCTCTCATCAGCATCTATACAATACTTTCATGCGGTTAAAGACAAAAGAAAGGCAAGAATATTTATACAAAACTATACAATAATAATTATAATAACTATAAAATAGTACAAATGCACCACTTTTCCTTTTTTGTAAAAAAGAAAAAGCGAATTTTATTTCTTAGATATTCACCAGATATAACATTACGTAAATATTGCACTACAAAGCTGAATTTTATGAAAAGCCCACCACACTAAATTCGTCTTTGAATAAGCTTTGCCATCCGATGCGATTGACGGTTCAGTTATTTAGATTCCAAAGTATCGACCTTATACGTTTTGCGCTCAGCATTCATATTATTTTATCAAGGGAGAGAAATATGTGCTCACCTTTACCGGGTTTGTCAAAAGAGGCAGGATTTTAGCCGCTTTGATCTACATGAAAAGGCGTGAATATAAGTTGAATATTCAAAAATATTGTGGAAGGCGTGTTAAAGCAGACTAACGGTCGTTTCGTTGTAGTCACAAGACGGAAAGGGCCTACTGAGGAGTAATTTCAATTTACTCCACTTACTCGGAGTGCGGCTAAAACTAAGAAGACCTATAATGTCTCCTTTAAATAACAGGTCCACAAGTAGAACACAATAATGACATATTGCGCTAACGAGATGTTCTTCGGGAGTAACAGAATAACCGTTCATGGGATACAGTGTTTGTATGTATTAATAGCAAAGATCAAATATAATGTAAGGAATCCAGTAAAAGAATCTCCTATCCATCTATGGAGGGATTCGAAATGTTTACTGTATTGTTATGGTTTATATCATTGTATCTTTCAGGAGAATAGTGTATGTATCAGTGTAATATTTGAGGGGGTCAGAATAAGGATTTGGCAAAATGAATAAAATCTGGCATTTTTATTGCAGCAATATATGATATCATAAATTTGAAAGAATTTTTAGATGGTCCCTTCTGGCGGCCGGAATTACGGGCACCCTAGCCAAAATCATAAACCATTTCATTTTTTGACTAATTAAAAATTTTCAAAAGAAAAACAAAACAATAAAAAAATGCACAAACCAAAATCAGCAGAAAGAGAAACAAAGAAAAAATAAACGCATGCCCAGGTGACGGAAAGAGGCCAGCACTCTTTGGAGCAATCAGAAAACTAAATATCATAGAAGAGGAATCTTTTATAACAAATTAATCATAGTGCACACCAGTGGAAGAGGTCGTAGTGAACCCGCTCGTCGCGGTAGTGGGTCAGATACTTCTCAAAGAGCTACTCTAGTCTATGATAAACACCCTTTCTAATACCGACTGAGGCCGATGCAGTTTTGTCTGAAAAGTTCATGGAAATATCCATAAAATGAATCTGCGTTACGCGAGTGTGTTCGATTCGAAGGAGACCACAATCGATCTGAAATTTTTAGGGCATTAAGGGGAATAGCTAGCGGATAAGCATGGCCGCACTGCAATACAAATAAATTCTGCAACGAGGTTTTGCATTTATTTTGCCAGGTAACGTAAAACGGTGTCCAATTTCCTGCCATGACGTTAAAGTGTAGAAGAGAAAACAGGTAGTCAAGTCAGTCAGTGTATGCAGACAGTTTGACGCCCTCTTTAACGCGCTTAATTACTGCAATCAATAAATATCCGGGTAAAGAACAGAATATATTTCGATATTCTCCTGGATGGCAGTGGCCATGGCATCATTGAAATGGCAAAGTATGGATTGCTTAGATTTTACTGCCTAAAGGAAATTCAGTGGCCACTGTGTATTGCTTAAATTCTGAATTCGGATTCAGAACCGAGCGCACCACATAATATTCCTTTTACTGAAGTGTGAATTGTATCTAGCTCGTTTATAAAGATTGAGACGGTCTCGAAGAGCCCTACTGGCTTGAAACCTAGGCGAGATGGCTTGGAGCCAACCATCTTTTCGCATTCCTTGTTATACATGTGCTCTAAAAAAGTAAGGCCGCAGAAATTCTAGTCCTATAGAAGCCTTGAAAGCAGAGGCGCAACAACAAATATTCTAAGATGGTTTTCGGCAGCTGGCGTATTAGTAAGAACCAAGGGCACCACCTGCTAGAATTATATACAACTATCAAAGTAGTTTCATAGCCAAAACCTAATTTATCAAGCTATAATTAGTGCTCGAAACTTTATTGCCGCCAGTACTACCGTTATGGTGCTTGGGTAGGACTTAACCTACATAACGGATTGGAAAAGGTGCAGTAGCTAGAGGGTATATTTTAGAGCCAAGGCTTAGAACCATCACAAGACCACACTTTACACACTCAAGTTTACACGATACCGTTTTTTTATGTATGCCCTTTTTTCAAATAACACAGATTACAGGTTGGCCAATTTGGCACATCTATATTTCTCGTAAGTAAGGGCGAAGAGGTGGCAATTGCAACATCTCCGGGGTAACGAAACTAAACCTTCATACATTAGCTGTTGCGGCCATATAGTATAGTCATAGAACTTGGATCGGTCGGTCGTGGCGAAAAGGGGTATGGGTGTGTATCGAGGAATCTTCCCGTTTCTCTAATTTGCCTAGCTGAGGAGGGTTTGCCATATTCATCAGAATACCCTCGTTTGAAGAACAACGGCTGATCTTTGAATGTCTACCAAGAAACAAAGTTGGCCATGGAGCTATCTGCTGGAAGGAGGAGATCCCCTAGGTGTCTAACTGTTTTGAAGAGGAGATAGCGGAGTATGCACCTTCTTGGCACTAGCGCTATAAAGGGCGCCAAGAGTGGAAAGTCCTGCATCGGCCTAGTTCCTCTCAGAGATGAAGAAGGACCCAGTCACAGTGCATCATACCAGGAAAAGATGCTTTCTCTTCGTTTAAGCCATCAAGGGGCCGCGTCTTCTAAGGAGGACTTTCCTCTGGAGTGAAAATAGGCTCAAAGGTGCTACCCGACGAGAACATTTCATCTCCGGTGAAGACTTGTCGTGAATTCTGGAGATTGTCTCTATCAGGAAGATTTATTAGTCCAGTAATATTTACCGTTTCGTCAGAAATCCTTAATAATTTTTCGTAATTTGTCGATGATACGATTGGAATATTATTTCTTCCCTTGATTCCCCCCCTTCTCTAAAAAATATTCCTTAACCATTCCACCATATGATAAGCATAACATTTTTGGGGTGAAATATATAATGGTTTTGGCATGACTTCGTAGCCTGTTATGCCTCTTATTATTTACTGTTTTCATCCTAGGTCAGAATCACTTTAAAAAATGGATCCTTATTTTGTCTCCCAACATCTGATCTGCAGAATTCCAGACAACGCATCTTCTGAGTTCAATTCATTAATGCAGAAACCACTATTACTTTTTTCTAAGCTTCTCTTTCAATTTAAGAAAACATAAGGTGATTTCTAAGTCATAATTTTTTAAGAAATTTCCACCGGTTATTCTTAAGTTATTGGCTTCTACAACGAACATTTGCGCATCATTACAAAGAATTTGAGCTTCCCTCAAAGTTTCCCCTTACTGCCCTTGTTCGCAGAGCTTAAGTTATTAAACCAGCACTGCAGTTTTTATTTCTCTCAAACTCTTTATTCATGTTATAATTAATATGTACATGTTGATTATAACTACAACTACAACAGTATGTCTCAATTTTGTCTCGTACTTGAAAATTACTCTATTTACTTTAACAAATACTATCACTGTTGTAGGATCGAAACTGCTAAAATAAACATTCAGTTGCACTATATTTACATTATTTCTGCTAAATTAGGCAATTGGACTAGTATAGCATTCGTTACAGCATTTTTTCTAATGATGTAAATTAACATTTTATTCCAAACAACCTAATACACTATCCTTTGTAGATTTGCCCTTAATTGGTTCCTTAGAACTTGCTGCTCTTCTTTCTCTACATCTAAATTTAATTCTGTATTTTTATTGGGTTGACCTTGAGTGAACCTTTGGGTTTATGCGGGCCTTTACTTAGTCTATATTCTAAATTACTATTGATTACTAGTGAGGTTTTAAGGTGGCTATAGAAATGCGTAAAAATGTTTAGAGACGCGAACGGTAATTTTCAGAATTATTCAGGCAAATTAATACAGAAAGGATTAGTATAAATGCATTGTAACTATTAAATAATAATAACAATGTCTTTTGTAATGCGCTCTTCAAGGCCTGAGGCCTTCCCAGAGCACAATATTAAGAAGGCAATATTGAAAAGATGCGTTTTCAGCAGACGCTTAAATGTGGTACGAGAGGGAGAAGACCTGATTTCAGCAGGAAGAGCATTCCACAACTTAGGGGCGCAGATTAAGAAGGAGCAGTCCCCCATTGAGCAGAGGGATGAACGAGGAATATTTAAAAGACGTGCATGTGATGACCGAACGGCCTGAGGGACATGGCGTGGCAAGTGGGCAGAAGAGAGGTAAGACGAAGCCTTGTTGTTTAGGGCCTTAAATGTGGAAAGTATCTTAAAGTGAGTAAGAGATCTGACAAGGAGCCAGTGCAGTTCATGCAGCAAGGGTTTTGAGGAAGATAAGCAAGGGCGACGGAGGAAAAGCTGGGCGGTAAAGTTCTGTACAAGTTAAAGGGGGCGGAGAGAAGAGGATGGGAGATTCACAAGCAGAGATTTACAGTAGTCAAGGTGTGATGTGATGAAAGCATGAACAGCAGTCTCAAGACTTTGGCGATCAAAGTGAGAGTGGATGCGAGAGAAGTAACGAATGAAACACAGAGAGGATTTGCTCAGATTGAAGATATGAGGCTTAAAGGAGGGATGCTCATCAAAAACACACCTTAGATTCCTAACGCAGTCAGAGAAAATGATAGTATTACCATCCAGAGTAAGCGAGGGAAAGAGAGATTTGGATTTTTTGACAAGAACAGGGGTGCCGACTAGAAGGACCTCATTTTTGGAGTGATTAAGCCTAAGAAAGTTAGTAGAGAGCAAGACAGAAATGGAGGAGTAGGCAGCCAGGAGGTCAGTGATAGAGTAGGGAAGAGACGCGGGGGATGAGGAAACAAAAATTTGAGTGTCATCAGCATAGAGGTGGAAGGATAGACCAAGATTACGGAGAAGGGAACTAAGAGGGAGAAAGCAGATACGAAATAGTAGAGGACCAAGGACAGAGCCTTGTGGCACTCCAAAGCGAATGGGGGTAGAGTCGGATGAAACGTCGTCAATCACAACGGATTGGGTACGAGACGAGAGGTAAGAGCGAAACCAGTTGAGCACGGTGCCTGATATGTTGAAGAAAGAGTGGAGGCGATCAAGTAGGACGGTATGGTCAATAGTATCGAAGGCAGAAGAGAGGTCGAGTAGAACTAGGATGGCGACACAACCCCTGTCCGCGGCTCTTTGTAAGCAATCCGACACATTGAGAAGGGTGGTTTCTGTGGCGTGACCTGACTTGAAACCAGATTCATAGGTTTCATCAATGTTACAGGCCACCATGTGACTGTTGATGCGTGAAGTAACCACTCTCTCCAGAACTTTAGAGAGGAAAGGAAGTTGCGAAATCGAGCGATAACTAGAAGGGTCAGTGGGGTTCAGTTGAGGCTCTTTAAGAATCAGACGGATGTGGGCACGTTCGAAGGAAGAGGGAACAAGACCAGTTGCGAGTGAAGTGTTGAACAGGTGAAGAAGCGTTGGGAGGATAGCAGGCAGAATTTTACATAACAGTTTAGGTGGAAAAATGTCCTTTGATGAGCCAGATTTCTTAGAGTGCGAGAGCAGGGCTTTAGTCTCTAACGTAGGCACAGCGGGGAAAACGATAAGTGGCTGAGGCAAGAATTCAGGGAGAATGGCAGGAGCCGGGACAGAAGGCTGAGGGAGGGAGGCACGGAGGTTAGTGACCTTATATGTGAAGAAATTCCAGAGAGTAGCAGGGCTAATGGGTGACAGACCTGGGCTGGGGAAGTAAAGCGGGAGAGCAGGCGGAAGACGGTACTGGGATCATTCCTATTATCAGTAAGCAGATTACGTGAGTAGGCTTCACGAGCAAATTTTAATTTAGCCACGTAGGAAGCTGTCGCAAGTCGGATCGCCAGCGAGAGTGGGATCGTGTCTTGCCCACGGGTGAGAGCCTTTCTAAGGACTCTTTCATGGGCACGCATGGACTGCCTAGCACGGAGGAGTTCCATAGAGTATCAAGGGGCACGGTGACAACGTGAGTTCGAAAGGGTGACAAGGGGAGAGTGGGCATCAACACAAGTGAGATGAGGTTCCTCCAAAGAAAAGAGAATCTGGTCAGGAGAGGCAGAATCATCGATGGGAGGAATTTTGTAGGCCACATCATTGAATAGTGAGGGAATGTCAATGGAGGCTAGTCGACGGAAAGGCTTAGGATTATGAGACAGCTGGGAAGGTATATGGAATGGGATAGAGAAGTTGAAGTTGATAAGAAGGTGATCAGATATAGCATTGGACAAATTTGTAGTCGTCAGGTTATAAATAAGACAGTCAGAGATTACAAGGACTAAAATGTTACCGTGAGAGTGGGTAGGGAAAGAAACGTGTTGGGTGCGGGAGAAGAGATCAAGGATTTCAGAGAAGGCTTTGAAATTAGGATTATGGTCAGGAAGGTTGAAATCACCGAGGATTAGTAATCAACCAGTGAAGGGGAGGCCAGCGAGGAGGTTACTAAATTCATCAAGAAAAGGCTTGAGGGAGGAGCTGTGGAGGCGGTAGAGGACTAAGATAGTTAGAGATGGGGTGAAATCAGAGACATTGATGAGCACCTCAAAAGAAAGAAGAGGAGGAGAGGGCAGATTATTTAGAGGGAAGGAGGCACTGTAAATGAGAGCAACTCCACCACCGCGAGAGTTACGGGAGGTATGGAAGTGGACGTAACCATCAAGGGTAGCGAGATTTAAACAGCAAGCAGAAGAGGCAAGCCAAGTTTCCGTGAGTCCAAGGAGAGCGACTCGAGTGTTAACAAGCAGGTCATGAATGTAGTCAGCCTTCTTCGAGAGGCTTCTGACATTGAGGAGAGACGCTGAGAGAACGGGTGAAAAGGAAGGTGAAGAAGAATCAGGGGTCAGTGTGGAAAGGGGGCTTGATTCAAATAAAAAAGTTTTCTAAGAGCAGGAGCTAAAGGGAAACCACGTTTAGTCAGGCGGCGGGAACGAGAAATTCCCAATGCATTAATGTGAGTAAGGGTGTTTTGAGAAACACTGGTAGCAGTTCCATTGAGGGCAAGAATCGTTAACCTATCAATTATAGTGGCTAAGCGACACAATAATGGGAGAAAATATTAAGTTGGTAAGAATTTTTTTTTTTAAACTAAATTATAATGATTTTTAATAAAAAAAAAAACATTTATTTAGCAAAGTAATTTCTACTCCTATCTTAGAACTAAGCAGTGTCTACCTTTCTTGAAGAAAATTTAATTTGATTAAATATAAGATTTAATATCCATTTTCACCTTATGAGTAAAACTTGCCATTTTGTCAAGTTGTATTTAATTAAATAAATCTGATAATCAAATGGTGCTAATTCAGATAAATATGAAAAATGTGGAAGAACTTTCCAACCTAGCACAATATTTTGGAATGAGGTAGTCAAGTGTGCCAGACATGGGTATACATTATTATGAAGGACAAGAAAACCTTTCAGTTCCTCAGCGGATGAAATTTTAGTTCACTTGCTTCATTTAACCGTTGTAAATGGAAGCGTTAAATGAATGTTTACAAATTTCTGACGAACTGATGATGCGAAGCATACACTTTAGCTCTTGGAGACCAATTTTATGGGTAGGTATGAGATTCTGTTTATAATCATGCCATCAAATATTCCAGTAAAACACACTTTTCTCCCTGATAGCAGTTCTGTCCAAAAATAGCTCACAAACATTTAGTCAATAGAGAGAGACCAATATTCAAAAGAATTTGTAGTGTTGATAAAAAGTTGTCAATAATTATCATAGTTTTCATTCTCTTTATGGTAGCACAGATTACAGATTATCTGCATTACCAAGTTGAAAGGAATGAGTCTGAACGAATTTCTATTGTTTAACGTGTCAATGTCGGTAGTAGACAGCTGTCCATTCTTTTACTATCTTCTTTTTCGATGCTTTCATCTAATACGATTGTGCTAATCCACCAGTCTCCTATTTCCCATGACACTTGTTACACTATAAATTTTCTGGATCATATTTTAATTCTCAGTCATTTATAATTACCATTTCATCAGAGTCGGCATATGTTTACCCCTTCAAAAATGTTAATCTCTTTATGCTTGTTAAAACATGAACGAATTAAAGAATGTCTTTTACAATCCTCACCTTGAATTTACTCATTCGCCTTCCTGATTGCAAGGAACATGACGTTGATCGCAAAAGCAACTCCAATATTTCAAATATGCTACAATATTATCACGAACACTAAATCAGGATTTGTGAATCGATGCGACTCATTCAGGCCATTCGTTTTCTTTTTATAATTACAGAGAGAACAATTTTAATCGCATTTTCTGGTGACTTAGATTTGTCTGCCAAATTTAATTTGTTTCTTCCTGCTCATTTCAAATATATAATCCATTTTTACCTACATGCTATAGTTATTCTGTAATTTCTATCTTCTCGTTTCCCTGAAAACTGCCCTCCGGACGGACAGAGAGGGTGTTTGTAGAAAGCAAATACTTCAACGTACATAGTAGCAAGATAGTAATGAGTGTTATTGTGCAAAATATTGACATTGTTTCTTTTTGAGGTCTCATATTAGAATGCTGGCTTCGTCAAGAAGAAAATGCGTTAATGATCCAGACACCTTCTGCTCCCTCTGTGGCCGTTACATGCTACTTCATCAAAGGCGCAATATATCAAACTCTGTGATCCGCACTTATAAGGCATATTTTGATGTTGCTCATGGCGATCAAGATAATAAGTAGGCCCTACATGGTGTTTGCCATAGCTGTGTGTAACATCTTCGTGAGTGGACGAAAGGAAAGAGAAATGGTCTTCCTTTTGGTATCCCCATGGCGTGACGAGAGCCAAAAGATCATGTATCGGACTATTATTTCTGTCTGTTGAATACTTGAGGGATTTGACAAGAAAAATCCGCACAAGATCAATTACCCCAACATTCCCTCGGTGATCCGGCCAGTACCTCATTCTAAGTCGTTACCAGTTCCGATTTTCAGTGGATATGGTTCCTTTGAGGATGAAAATGATGTACCTGATATGGACGTCCACGGAATGGATTCAGAATCTGCAGATTCATCATCAGATCCTGAATAAACATTAACTCCTCACTGTTTCAAGCAAGAGGATTTGAATGACTTGATACGTGATTTGGTGTTCTCCAAGAAAGCTGAAGAACTTTTAGCCTCTAAGTTGAGTGAAAGACATTTGCTTGACAGGTCGGTACGAGTATCATATTTCCAAAAAGAGGAACGTACATGTGTTAAGTATTTCTCTGAGGACAAACAATTTGTATACTGCCACGATGTTCCTGGTCTGTTTACTAAGGTGGGACTTGGCACCTATAGCCCTGCTGAGTGGAGACTGCTTTGGGATAGCTCCAAGCGTCGCCTCAAATGTGTCCTTTTGCATAATGGCAAAGAGTTTGGTGCAGTTCCTCTCGGTCACTCTGTTCATCTGCAAGAAACTCACGATGACATAAAAATGGTCATGGATTTAATTAAGTACCATGAACACAATTGGATCATATGTGTAGTCCTTAAGATGTTCAACTTCCTCCTTGGCCAGCACAAGGGATATACATAGTTTCCATTCTATATCTGTATGCGGGACAGTTGAGCCCGTGACAAACACTGGTCCCCAAAAGATTAGCCTGTTTGGAAAACTTTGGAAAAAGGAATGCCAAACATTGTTAATGAGCAAATCGTAAGTCAAGAGAAGATCGTTTTCCCTCCACTTCATCTCAAATTTGGGTTGATGAAGCAGTATGTCAAAGCATTTAGTACTGATAATGATTGTTTTCAGTATATAATATCGGCGTTTCTTGCTTTTTCATACGAAAAAGTAAAAGCAGGAGTATTTTATGGTCCCAAAATCCGAAGACATCTGAGTGATTCTAGATTCGTGAACACCATGAATGAAAAAGAGAAGGCAGCCTGGCTCTCATTTTCTGTCGTTATTCGTAACTTCTTGGGAAACAAAAAAGCGAATAACTACGAGGATCTGGTTACTAACATGCTTTTAGCATATCGTGATCTGGGATGCAACATGAGTGTGAAGTTGCCCTTCATAAATAGTCACCTCGACCGATTCCAGGGAATCTGGGAGCCGTGAGCGACGAGCGAGGGGAACGCTTCCATCAGGATTTGATCACGTTGGAAGAGCACTACCAAGGTGACTGGGATAGACAAATGATGGCGACCTACTGCTATACGAGATGAGATCAGCCAGAGAAAAATTACAAGAATAAAAGTTACTAACGCAAATTTTACCCTATTGAAATTAAGAAGAGGTCCTCCAACCTGATGTATGGTCATTAATAAAAAGCATCTATTTGATTACAGTATTTGTAATCCTAATGCGTAATTAAAATTTCCCATATCCAATAAAATGTTTGTGCAAAAACCTGCTTTACCATAAATATCACAAAAATATGATTCGAATTTACTTCAGGGATGATTATAGGCGTGATAAAATGAAAATTATTGTATAGTAGTTATTGATACTACGAAAAATCTCTAGCATTTAGAGATAATCTGATTTCAGATTTGAATTCCGTATGCTCGAATTAGTAGGAAAATGTACTTTTTTTACTTCATCAAATACATTGTTTCCCAGTATTATCAGACCACTATTTAATAGGATATTATACACCGTTTTCCAGACGGATATGCAGTGAACCCCTTATAATTTTTATAGAAATTTAAAACTGGCCATTTTGGAGGTTTCTTTGACTCCCTATAACACTAACCTTCAAATGAGTGGAGCTAACAACAATATTGTCTGAATATAGAAATAAAAATTAATATTATTGTCGTAGAATGGACTCTCGACGATATACCATATATGACTATTCGTTGAGGGAACTATTCATTTATATTTAGAGTGCCTGGTGTCTGGGTTGACCGAAATTATTTATCTTCAATATGCTTAATAAGTGGAACTGAGCTCAAGGATAATAATATGGCTATCATTAATAAAATAGTTTTATTAATAAAAACTATCAACAACACACAAAACGGAAAATATTGACATAAACAAAGAATGGAAAGGGTCGTGGGAAATCTAGCTAATCCGAGGATTAAGATTTGGAAGAGATTTAAAAAGGTAAAACAAATAAAAATTAAAGGGATGGGATGGTTTGCTAAACCATTTAAAGCACAGGATAGGTTGACAAAAGGGTTAAATACTCAAAGGTAACGTTCAGCTTACGTAATTACACGTGTTGAGCAGAGGAAGGCGACGTGAAGGAATCTTCGCTCCGCTGGTGAGTTCCGCCTGAAGGGGGGGGGGGGGGGAATTGAATGATCCTGACGTGGCGTCTTGGGAATGAGAACCGTTTCTTGGCGAACGAGCTTGAAGAACAATGGCTGTCCTACGTTGTTCTCTTCTGAACAACAGGGGGGGATGAGAACCGTCTCTTGTCTACGGGCTCAAAGAACAATGGCTGTTCTAATGTTGTTATCTTTCTGAACAACAGGGGAAGCCTTGTGGACTTGGCGTCTTGAAGGCTCGAACCTTGGCACTCAAGAGATATTGTCCTCTTCTGGACAATGATGAGGATCCTGAGGTAGAAGGGCCGTGGTGCACAAGTTGAGACTGGATCGTAGTGATGTCTCGCATAGAAAATCTGGATCTTAAATCTCCTCTCAGGGGTAAAGTTTCCATATAAATAGTTGAGACATCCCCTTGACGTAGGGGACAATAAGGTGGGGGCTTCGAGGGAATGCACAGCCGTGCCTGAGAACAATACCTTATCTGCCTATAAGCCTAACTCAAACTGGCGTGATCAGCGCATGGGGCGAACGGGGGGGGGGTGATAAACCTCCTTGGTTCAATATTGACTCAGGTGGCGGCGATAATGCGCCCGGCTTCAAAGCAAGGATGCACGTGGGTAGCATCGTGTTTCTAAACATGTGATAACGGTTAAAATTAAGCGGCCTCAAACCGTTATATCACAATTATTATTCGTATTATCAAGCACTGAAGTTTGTACTATTTACATTGCTATAACAGAATGGGCACTAAATTTACACTAGGATTTTTGAAAACAGCATTTTTGGCATTCAGAAGGCTTTATTGTTAATAATATCGAAGCATTTTGCCCGAACGAATGGCCTACGTTCTTCTGATTAGATGAAGTTGATTCAGTGTTAATTTGGGGGGTCTGCGATGAGGGGTGCTCTGTTTGCAGTTAGAGACTCTAGAAACTTGTGGCAGGTTAGGTGTTCACATACGCCCACTTCTAGCTGTTTATCTTAGCTAGCCCATGTTGGATTAAGTTGTCCAGTATGTAGAAATGAGCTTCCGAATTGTTCTTGCTTTGGAGTCTAAGAGCACCCTATGATTTTGGAGCTTGGGAAAGTAGTTTTTCTGAAAAGGAGGTTAGGTGAAATTCGATCTACCTTCCCGTGTGGCAAGACATCAAAACGCACTCTTTTTAAACCCTCTCGTAGCCTGCTCCTTAATTGAAGAGAGGAGGCTCATTGGTGGTGGAATCGCAGTTTTCTTCTTAATTATCTAAAGTGAGAAGTATGTTGCTCTCTTGGCGAATCCATTTATTTATAAATAACATCTTTCGAGGTAAGCGGGATCACCATTTATGGTTGTATCTACCTCTATAAAAGAGAAGACCACATAACCGGTGAGCAAGCCTTCTTCTTCTGTAATCCTCGTTGACGGAATCTTGGTAGTTTTTGTCGCGTACGAGTCTAATCGTAGGTGACTCTACATCTCACTATGTTGGTAAATCAGTTGGTCCCAGTTTTTCTTTTTTCGTATTTGTAATGACATCGTTACTATTCGGCGAATTCTGACTAAATTTAAAAGCCTTGTTGTAGTGTATTCTCTTTCAAATCATCACCTACACAAATAATACCACCCCCACCTGCACTATCACCAGCTCATCCCCGTAAGGGGCATGGTGATTTGCCATCCTGGCCGCCGTGCTGACGGGATCCAGCGCCCCGTCCGGCCCCAGCTTAGCCTCTCTTCCTTCCTTCAGATAGCCTGTATTCCTATCCTACCTCGTCGCTTTTCATACAACCTCTCCCACAACTTTCTCTGGTCAGCCTCTAATTTCACAGGGTAGAAGCTGACCTTCTTCTCAGCCAATCGTCCCGGATCGGGGCTGAGGGGGGAGGGGACAATGTCCCCTAACCCCTGAGCTCCGGTCTGGGGTGGTTGGCTTTTAACAACCTGCTTCATCCCCACCCATACCTTCCTCACATCCCTTTTCCTCTCGTCTTCAAAATCTATCCGTTTTACGCCGTGTTCAAGGTGGAGCCGCCATGCCGAAGGACTGCCAGGCCACCAGGCGGGAGGGGTGGTCCCAAATGGCGGCGCCTGGCTCTGCCGGGCCTGTAAGCACCTCTTGCAGTGCGGGCTACTGCAAGAGGTGGTGAGCGATTGCGTCCCGTAAAACAAAGAGGGTCACCATGCCCAATGATGAAACAAAAAAACATCTCCCCTTAATTCCCCCTATAACAACAACGGAGCCGCCCTCGTGCAGCTCCACAGAAAAGATGGAGGTCCCCCACCTGTGCTTGCGCAGGGGACCCTCCATACCTCTTTAACCGGAGAGGAGGCTTACTCCTCTCCTACGCCTACGGGTGTAGGGGACTCCCCCTCACCCCCTTCTCTGGAGGTGCTTTCGGGCACCTCCCTATCTCCAGCGGCAGTCCCTCCTATGCTTTCTAAGGGGACTGCCAAGAAAGCCAGCAGGCAGCCCATTGCCGACCGCCCCTCGTACAAGCGGCTCGGTAGGGCAAACCCCCTTAGGGGGGAGAGGGAAGCCAGGCCCCTTCGGTCGCTTCCCTCAAAAGACCTGCTGGCAAAAATATTAAACCTTGCCGGGGTCAAGGCCTGTGCCTCCCCACTAAAGACTTATGACGCTGCCAAGGGGACCTGCGATGTCCTGGAAGGGGATGGCCAACTGGAGGCCCCTCCTGTGATAGACATGGTCCTTGAGGAAAACCAGCCTCAGACGGTAGGGCCTTCCATGGGGGGGAATCCGGGCTTGGCGCCAAGCACCGAACCCGAATCCGCCCCTATGCAAGGTCCTCATCAAACGGCTGTGGATTCTCAGGCAGGACAAGGAGGGGAGGGATCTCCTCCGGATGAATCCCCTGCGCCCACCGGGACCTTCTCCATTTCAGAGAAGGACCTGGCTGAGGCCGGTCCATCTGGCCTGGGGGCTTCTACCGGCGGGGGTGAGAAGCGGGTTCATTCCCCGCCCTCCTCTCCTAAAAAGAAGAAAAAGACAAGAAAGACGAAAAAGACTCGGGGCTCCTCTCCATCCGCGGGGGCTGCGGGGACGGATGGGTCTGCTGCCACTTTGGTAGGCGACCAAGCCAAGATCGGCAAATCCGGCCCCTCTACTCCCTCGTGTGCGGAGCTCCTGACCAAGACTAAGACGAAGAATGCACAGGGCGGAGCCTCGATGACATCGGGGCCCCTCATTCAGAGGTTACCTGGCGTTTTCGAGCCCGCTGGCTTCAAACGCTTCCTCGTTATTCGCTCCACTGATGGCACCATGTTGTCCAAGGGCAACATGGTCCATCAGAGGAGAGGATTAGCTAGTGCAATTGGTAGAGAGCCGAAGGTAACCCGTTTCTCGGACGGGAGCCTTCTGGCGAATGCGGCGAATCCCGCCGAGGCGGCCAAGATAAGTGCTCTTCGGACACTTCATGGCACCCCGGTGAGTGTGACGCCGCACTCTACCATGAACTTTGTAAAAGGAGTAGTTTATGCGAGGGAACTCGTTGACTACTCCATAGAAGACATCTCCCTAGAGCTGGCCGACCATGGGGCGGTCAAGGTCGAACGTGTGATGAGAAAACAGGGAGGGGCCTCGAGACCCACCCCTACACTCTTCGTCACGTTCGACTGTGACAAGCTCCCTGAGTCGGTGCGTGCCGGTTGGTACCGCTACCGCGTGAAGGCATTCGTGCCACTGCCGCGGCGGTGCTATTACTGTCACCGCTTCGGCCACACGAATCGAACATGTAGACGTGCAAAATCGGGGTCACCCGAAGTCTGTGTACATTGCTCCAAGGTCGCACACGATAAGTCCAAATCGTGTGTGGCCAAGTGTGTCAATTGCGGAGAGCCGCACCCTGCTTCTTCGAAGCAATGTGGTGCATATCTGCTTGAAAAAGAAATCCTGGCCGTTCAGGCCCAGGATCGACTCTCATTCCGCGAGGCTAAGGACTTGGTCCTGGCGCGCCCGGCTCTGCCTGGGACGTCATATGCCTCAATAGTTAGAAAAGCACCCTCTGCTCCTGGCCCATCCAGGCCAACGAGCATGGTTGTTTCCGCGCCCATTCGTAGCCCTTCTGCGGGCTCTACTACACCCGGGCGCTCCCCTGGTAGAGCTGGCGGCAAAAAGGGTTCACACCCAGCCCCGGCTAATACCAGGGCTCCCCCCTCTTCCCCCAGCGTGACCGTTTCCCGTAAGGTGAAACGGCCACGCGCCTCCACAGAGTCGTTAGACTCACAGGAGGCAACACCCCTGAAGATGGTCGCTAGGCCATCTTCCGGGGTTCCTAAAGCTGTTCCCCGAAAGGAGGACAGCAACAAAGGAGCTTCGGCCCCTTCGCCCACGCCCCGAGGTGGAGCGAGTGGCTCGGAGACGGTGGTTCCTCGAAAAGAGGGCCCCCCGCCTCCCAAGCCGCAACGCCCGCCTAAGGTTTCGAGGCGGAGGGAGGAAAAGACTCGCATGGCGAGGTCAACCTCCCCCAATAAGTCCTCGAAGGCGACAGCGCCTTCAGCGCTTTGTCCGGCCAACAGCTCCCGGGGTTTTGCCCCCGGGAAGCGTACGGCCATTCCCGTGAGGGTCTTCAATTCGAGGAGGGCCCCCGCGTCTCCTCCGAGCTAGGCCTGGAGGGCATATTCCTTCAATGGAATTGCCGTGGACTCCGGGCCAACTGGGAGGAGCTGCGGAGGCTCGTCTCGTCCCGTTCCCCGTTAGCTATTTTTTTGCAGGAGACCATGCTAGGCGCGTGCCCGCTGCCTGCCATCCCGGGGTATAAGGGTCTTGCGACCCCACCACCGCGGGATGGCCGGGCTGGGGGATGCGCGGTTTACACCCGGCATGATGTCTCCGTTCTTCCTTTCTCTTTAGATACCTCCTTTCAGGCAGTGGCTGTGCAGCTGCACCTGGATAGAAGGTATACTATCATTTCTGCGTACATTCCACCGTCAGCTGACTTCGACGCGGGGGAATTCCGCCGCGTCGTGGCACGGTTGCCGAGGCCCTATCTCTTGCTTGGAGATCTGAACGGCAGGCATCCTCTCTGGGGAGATTACTCCATAAATCCCAGGGGACAAGTCCTTGCCGATCTGATCGAAAGAGCTTGAGATGGGTGTCCTAAACGTGGATGAGTTTACGCATCACTGTCCGAGAACCGCTTCATTTTCTTGCCTTGACCTATCTTTGTGCTCTTCGGATGCACAGCCTGATCTCGATTGGGGGGTGGTCGATGACCTCCATGGTAGTGATCACTTTCCCATTCAAATATCATTTTCAGGGCAACTGCCGCCTGAGAGACCACCTCGGTGGTGCTTGGCGCGGGCGCGGTGGCCTGCATTTCAGGAAATGACTGAATTCTCTATCTCAGTCAAGGAGTTTAGGTCGGTAGATGAGGCCGTTGAGTTCTTCTCCGGCAACCTCATCGCCGTGGGCCTGACTACTATTCCTAGGACGTCTGGCCGTTTTGCACGCCGACCACTCCCATGGTGGTCGGCCGAGTGTGAGACGGCCCTCAAACAGAAGCGTTATGCCTACATGCGCTATAAGCGCCGCCCGAACGATTTCACTGTCGCTGAATTTCGTCGGGCTAGGGCTAGGTTCCGGTATATTTCGAAGCACGCCCGCCGCTCTTTTTGGCGGGCATACGTGTCTTCACTTAACGGGAAGACCCCTTTAGCTGAGGTGTGGAAGCGAGTCAAAAGGATTCGGGGCAAGTTCTCGCAGGACCCCCCTCCCGTTCTCCAGGAGAATGGGACCACAATCTCGGACCCCGCGTCCGTGGCGGAATCCTTAGCGACCGCTTTTTCCGCATTCTCTAGCCGTGATGCTGCTCCGCCAGCATTCAATGCACGTCGTGATGTCGCGGAAGGCCGCCGGCTGGACTTTACCTCCAGAGGCGGAGAACCCTTCAACGACAAGTTTACTGTGAGTGAGTCGCGTTCCGCTCTCGCTTCGTGCGCGGACACCGCCCATGGTCCGGACAATGTCCCGTACGCCATGCTTCGACACCTGGGTGAGCGAGTCATGGCCTTTCTGTTAGATTTGTTTAACAGGATCTGGGTGGAAGGTCTTCTCCCAGACTCCTGGCGAATCGCTACTGTGCTCGCCTTTCGCAAGCCGGGGAGAGATCACTCTACTCCGACCGGTTTCCGCATAATCTCTCTAACCTCTTGCGTGTGCAAGTTGATGGAGAAATTGGTAAATGTTAGATTAGCCTATTTCCTGGACAGCCGAGGCCATCTGTCTTCTGCACAGTGCGGCTTCCGTAAGTTCCACTCCACGTCGGATGCTCTGCTCCTACTGGAAAGTGCCGTCTGCGAGGCTTTCCTTCGTAGACAGCACTACGCCATGGTGTTATTTGATCTGGAGAAGGCCTATGATACCGCATGGCGATACGGTATCATGGAGACTCTCCACACGATGGGGGCGAGGGGACGCCTCCCAATTTTTATATCTGAATTTTTGCGAGATCGTCGATTCCGCGTACGGGTGGGGGGAGCCCTCTCCGGCCCAAAGGAGCAGGAAGAGGGTGTCCCGCAGGGAAGTGTCCTCAGTGTCACACTATTTGCCCTGAGCATCAACGGCATCACCTCGGTGCTGCCGGAAGATGTTCTCGCTACGCTCTACGTGGACGACCTTTCGATTTCTTTTGGCGCGGCCCAGATGCCAACTCTGGAGCGTCGACTCCAACAGGCATTGAACCGCGTCTCTCACTATGCCGAAGCGCACAGGTTTCGGTTTTCTTTGGCCAAGACAAAGGTGGTGCACTTCTGCCGCCATCCACGGCTTCACCCTGACCCAGATTTGTTTCTTAATGGGGTGCGCCTGGATGTGGTTGAGTCGCACCGTTTTCTTGGTCTTGTATTCGACCGACGCCTCACCTGGGAGGCTCATATTCGCAGCCTTAGGGTCTCTTGTACCCGCGCCATGGACATTCTCCGTTCCGTGACGTTCAGCGCTTGGGGCGCTGATAGGGCTACCGCCTTACTTTTTTATCGATCCTTTGTTCGCTCGAAGCTCGACTACGGATGCGAGTTTTATGCATCCACAGCCGAGCGTTTATTGCGGAAGGTGGATTCGATCCACCACAACGGCCTTCGCCTTGCGACCGGTGCCTTCCGCACTTCCCCCATTGAGAGCCTGTTGGTCGATGCTGGGGAGATGCCACTCGCTCTGCGCCGCGTGCAGTGCATCACTCGCCTGTACGCGTGAGCCCGGCGCCTCCCTCAGTCGCCAACAGCTCTCACTGCATCCGCAGCTGATCTCGATGGTGCCTATGCCGCCGAGAGACGCCAGTCATACCCTAAGCCCTTTGGGTTTAGGGCCAGGAAACTCCTTCGAGAGGTAGATATAGCTCTCGGGCCGGTGGCGCCCCTGGTTCTGCCCAGGACGCCACCCTGGAGGGTACCACATTTGGCTATTTGTCACCACGCCTCTGCTCCCAAAGCTTGTACTGCGCCAGGAGTATTGCGTTCGACCTTTTTGGAGCACACATCGTGTCACGCTGGTACCGTGCCAGTGTATACGGATGGCTCCAAGTCCCAAGAGGGGGTCGGCTTCCACGCCGTATATCCTCTGTTTGAAGTCAGCGGGGCTCTACCAGGCGCTGCGTCTGTCTTCACGGCCGAGCTGGTGGCAATACACCACTCGGTACGGGAGATTACGCGACGTGCCCGGTTCGGAGACCGGATTGTGATCTATAGCGACTCACAAAGCGCCCTGAGTGCTCTCGGGGCATTGGAATCTCCGCATCCCCTGGTTCGCGATATCCGTGACGCCACGGTTTTGGCGAGCCGGGCAGATGTCGAGATTATCTTCTGCTGGGTTCCTGGACATGTAGGAATTGCGGGGAATGAGCGCGCCGATGAGGGCGCCAAAGAGTCCGCGAGGACTCTGCGACCGGACCAGCGTTTCGCTCTTCCTCACACCGACTACATGGCAGGAATACGGGCAGCTCTTCGGACTGCTTGGCAAAGAAGATGGGAGACGGTCGAAGGGAACTTAAAGTTGCGTGCCATTGCGCCGCGACTGTTCCCATGGACCTATCCCCCAATGCCGCGGCGGCTTCAGGTTGCTTTCTGTCGTCTCCGAATCGGACACACTCGTGTGACGCATCGCTATCTGATGGAGCGCTCGCCTGCGCCCTATTGCAACGACTGCGTCGTCCCCCAGACTGTTCGGCACATTCTTGTCGAATGTCCCAGTCTGGGTGATCTTCGCGCACGATACCTGTCCCAGTACCGGGATGGGCGGGGTCGCTACCGCCTGTCCCTGGTGCTTGGGACAGATTCGTGCACACTGACTTGTGGACTTGTTGACTTCTTCGGGGAGGCCGGCCTTCTCCCTATTATTTAAGCAAGGTTTGTTTGTTTTTTTGTTGTTTTTTTGCATTTGTTTTGTTTTTTGTTTTTGTTTTTTTTTCTGTAGTTGCACGCTCCTGCGCCGGGGGGGACCTCTCCCCGACGCACCAGCTTGCTTCCTTTCCCCCTTTTGGGGTGTTGTTTTTTTTTTTCTCTTTAATTTCATTTTAAAGTAGCCTAGAACTAGGCCAGTTTTAATATGGCGACTAATGCCCAAGTAGGCAGTCGCCAGATGAGCTCTTAAGAAAAAAAAAAAAAATATCACCAGCTCATCATTACCTACAACACCACCGCGTGCACCTACTACAACGATACAACCTACAGCTCCACCACCTACACCACTACCAGCGCATACGCAACCTATACCAGCACCACCTACACCATCAGCAAAACCTACACTACCATCGCCTGTACCACCTACGCCTACACAAATTACACCAGCACCACTTACACCACCAACGCCAGCTACACCACCAACACATAGAACAGCATCAGGTACACCACCTACACTTATACCACATACACCAACTCCGCTAATGACATCACACCACCAACATCAGCTACGCGTCCTATACTAGCACCACCTACATTATAATGTAGGTGATTGTGATCACCTACACTACCTAAACCCTACTACCTACACCGTACCTACCTACTCCACCTGCACCACAGCCTACACAAACTGCGCAACCTACACCAACAACACCTTCACCACTAACACCCTCGTAAGGGGTGCGGTGATTTGCCATCCTGGCCGCTGTGCTGACGGGATCCAGCGCTCCGTCCGGCACCAGTTTAGCCTCTCTTCCTTCCTTCCAATAGGCTGTATTTCTCCCCTACTTCGTTGCTTTTCATATAACCTCTCCCACAACTTTGTCTGGTCAGCCTCTAATTTCAGAGAGTAGATGCCGACCTTCTTCTCAGCCAACCGTCCCGGATCGGGGATTAGGGGGGATGGGACAAGGTTCCCTAACCCCTGAGCTCTGGGTCGGGATGTTTTTTTTTTTAAAAACCTGCTATATCCCCACCCATACCTTCCTCACATCCCTTTTTCTTTCCTCTTTACACTAGGTTTACGCCGATAGCCTGCCATGCCTGTAAGCACCTCTTGCAGTGCGCACAACTGCGAGAGGTGATGAGCTATTGCTTCCCATATGAAAAAGAGGTTCACCATGCCCATAAATGCAAATAAAAAAAATAACCCAAATCTCTCCTCATTCCCCCTTGTACATCGACGGAGCCGCCCTCGGGCAGCTCCACCGAAAAAATGGAGGTCCCACCCCCATGTGCTTGCGCAGAGAAACCTCCATATTTCTTTAACCGGAGAGGAGGCCTACTCCTCTCTTAGGCCTACGGGTAAAGCAGACTCCCACTTACTCCCGTCTCTGGGTGTGCTTTCAAACGCCTCCCTATTTCCCGCGTCAATCTCTGCTTTCCTTTCTAAGGGGACTTCCAAGAAAGCCAACAGGCAGCCCATTGCCAATCGCCCCTCGTGTAAGAGGCTAGGTAGGGCAAAACCCCTTTATACGGAGAGGGAAGCCAGGCCCCTTCGGTCGTTTCCCTCAAAAGACCTGCTGGCAAGAAAGAAATTCTGGCCTTTCAGGCCAAGGATCGACTCTCATTCCGCGAGGCTAAGGACTTGATCCTGGCGCGCCAGGCTCTGCCTGGGACGTCATATGCTTCAATAATTAGAAAGGCACCCTCTGCTCCTGGCCTATCCAGGACAACGAGCACGGTTGTTGCCGCGCCCATTCGGAGCCCTTCTGCGGGCTCTACTCAACCCGGGATCTCCCCTGGTGCAACTTGGGGCAAAAAGAGTTTATACCCAGCCCCGGCTAAAACCAGGCTCCCCCCCCTCTTCCCCCAGCGTAAGCGTTTCCCGTAAGGCGAAAAGGCCACGCGCCTCCACAGTCGTTACTCACAGGAGGCAACCACCCTGACGTTAGTCTCCAGGATATCTTCCGGGGTTCCTAAAGCTGTCCCCCGAAAGAAGAACAGCAACAAAGGAGCTTTGGCTTCTTCGCCCACGTCCGGCCCCAGCTTAGCCTCTCTTCCTTCCTTCAGATAGCCCGATTTCTCCCCTTCCTCGTCGCTTTTCATACAACCTCTCCCACAACTTTCTCTGGTCAGCCTCTAATTTCACAGGGTAGAATGCTGACCTTCTTCTCAAGCCAACCACCCCGGATGGGGGCTGAGGGGGGAGGGGACATTGTTCCCTAACCCCTCAGCTCCGGTTCGGGATGGGGTTTTTTAACAACCTGCTTCATCCCCACCCATACCTTCCTCACATCCCTTTTCCTCTCCTCTTCACATTCTATCTGTTTTACGCCGTGTCTAAGGTGGAGCCGCCATGCCGAAGGACTGCCAGGCCACCAGGCGGGAGGGGTGGTCCCAAATGGCGGCGCCTGGCTCTGCCGGGCCTGTAAGCACCTCTTGCAGTGCGGGATACTGCAAGAGGTGGTGAGCGATTGCGTCCCGTAAAACAAAGAGGGTCACCATGCCCAATGATGAAAAAAAAAAATCCCCTTAATTCCCCCCAAAACAACGGAGCCGCCCTCGTGCAGCTCCACAGAAAAGATGGAGGCCCCCCCCTGTGCTTGCGCAGAGGACCCTCCATACCTCTTTAACCGGAGAGAAGGCTTACTCCTCTCCTACGCCTACGGGTGTAGGGGACTCCCTCTCACCCCCTTCTCTGGAGGTGCTTTCGGGCACCTCCCTATTTCCAGCGGCAGTCCCTCCTTTGCTTTCTAAGGGGACTGCCAAGAAAGCCAACAGGCAGCCCATTGCCGACCGCCCCTTGTACAAGCGGCTCGGTAGGGCAAACCCCCTTATGGAGGAGAGGGAAGCCAGGCCCCTTCGGTCGCTTTCCTCAAAAGACCTGCTGGCAAAAATATTAAACCTTGCCGGGGTCAAGGCCTGTGCCTCCCCACTAAAGACTTATGACGCTGCCAAGGGGACATGCGATGTCCTGGGAGGGGATGGCCAACTGGAGGCCCCTCCTGTGATAGACATGGTCCTTGAGCAAAACCAGCCTCAGAAGGTAGGGCTTTCCATGGGGGGAATCCGGGCTCGGCGCCAAGCACCGAACCCGAATCCGCCCCTATGCAAGGTCCTCATCAAACGGCTGTGGACTCTCAGGCAGTACAAGGAGGGGAGAAATCTCCTCCGGATGAAGCCCCTGCGACCACCAGGACCTTCTCCATTTCGGAGAAGGACCTGGCTGAGGCCGGTCCATCTGTCCTGGGGGCTTCTACCGGCGGGGGTAAGAAGCGGGTTCATTCCCCGCCCTCCTCTCCAAAAAAGAAAAGGACGAAAAAGACCAAAAAGACGAAGAAGACTCGGGGCTCCTCTTAATCCGCGGAGGCTACGGGGACGGATGGGTCTGCTGCCACTTTGGCAAGCGACCAAGCCAAGATCGGCACATCCGGGCCCTCTGCTTCTCCGGGTACGGAGCTCCTGACGATAACAAAGACCAAAAGTGCACAGGGCGGAGCCTCGATGACATCGGGGCCCCTCATTCAGAGGTTACCTGGCGTTTTCGAACCCACTGGCTTCAAACGCTTCCTCGTTATTCGCTCCACTGATGGCACCATGTTGTCCAAGGGCAACATGATCCATCAGAGGAGAGAATTAGCTAGTGCAATTGGTAGAGAGACGAAGGTAACCCGTTTCTCGGACGGGAGCCTTCTGGCGAATGCGGCGAATCCCGCCGAGGCGGCCAAGATAAGTGCTCTTCGGACACTTCATGGCACCCCGGTGAGTGTGACGCCGCACTCTACCATGAACTTTGTGAAAGGAGTAGTTTATGCGAGGGAACTCGTTGACTACTCCATTGAGGACATCACCCTAGAGCTGGCCGACCATGGGGCGGTCAAGGTCGAACGTGTGATGAGAAAACAGGAAGGGGCCTCGAGACCCACCCCTACACTCTTCGTCACGTTCGACTGTGACAAGATCCCTGAGTCGGTGCGTGCCGGTTGGTACCGTTACCGCGTGAAGGCATTCGTGCCACTGCCGCGGCGGTGCTATTACTGTCACCGCTTCGGCCATAGGAATCGCTCATGTAGACGTGCAAAGTCGGGGTCACCCAAAGTATGTGTAAATTGCTCCAAGGTCGCACACGATAAGTCCAAATCGTGTGTGGCCAAGTGTGTCAATTGCGGAGAGCCGCACCCTGCTTCTTCGAAGCAATGTAGTGCATATCTTCTTGAGAAAGAAATCCTGGCCGTTCAGGCCCAGGATCGACTCTCATTCCGCGAGGCAAAGGACTTGGTCCTGGCGCGCCCGGCTCTGCCTGGGACGTCATATGCCTCAATAGTTAGAAAGGCACCCTCTGCTCCTAGCCCATCCAGGCCAACGAGCACGGTTGTTTCCGTGCCAATTCGGAGCCCTTCTGCGGGCTCTACTCAACCTGGGCGCTCCCTTGGTAAAGCTGGCGGCCAAAAGGGTTCATACCCTGCCCCGGCTAAAACCAGGGCTCCCCCCTCTTCCCCCAGCGTGACCGTTTCCCGTAGAGCAAAACGGCCACGCGCCTTCACCGAGTCGTTAGACTCACAGGAGGCAACACCCCTGAAGATGGTCGCTAGGCTATCTTCCGGGATTCCTAAAGCTGTTCCCCGAAAGGAGGACAGCAACAAAGGAGCTTCGGCCCCTTCGCCCACGCCCCGAGGTGGAGCGAGTGGCTCGGAGACGGTGGTTCCTCGAAAAGAGGGCCCCCCGCCTCCGAAGCCGCAACGCCCGCCTAAGGTTTTGAGGCGGAGGAAGGAAAAGACTCGCATGGCGAGCCAACCTTCCACAATAAGTCCTCGAAGGCGACAGCGCCTTCAGCGCTTTGTCCGGCCAACAGCGCCCGGGGTTCTGCCCCCGGGAAGCGTACGGCCATTCCCGTGAGGGTATTCAATTCGAGGAGGGCCCCCGCGTCTCCTCCGAGCTTGGCCTGGAGGGCATATTCCTTCAATGGAATTGCCGTGGACTCCGGGCCAACTGGGAGGAGCTGCGGAGGCTCGTCTCGTCCCATTCCCCGTTAGTTTTTTTAGCAAGAGACCATGCTAGGCGCATGCCCGCTGCCTGCCCTCCCGGGGTATAAGGGTCTTGCGACCCCACGACCGCGGGATGGCAGGGCTTGGGGATGCGCGGTTTACACCCGGCATGATGTCTCCGTTCTTCCTTTCTCTTTAGATACCTCCTTTCAGGCAGTGGCTGTGCAGCTGCACATGGATAGGAGGTATACTACCATTTCTGCGTACATTCCACCGTCAGCTGACCTCGACGCGGGGGACTTCCGCCGCGTCGTGGCACGGTTGTCGAGGCCCTATCTCTTGCTTGGAGATCTGAACGGCAGGCATCCTCTCTGGGGAGATTACTCCATAAATCCCAGGGGACAAGTCCTTGCCGATCTGATCGAAGAGCTTGAGGTGGGCGTCCTAAACGTGGATGAGTTTGCGCATCACTGTCCAAGAACCGCTTCATTTTCTTGCCTTGACCTATCTTTGTGCTCTTCGGATGCACAGCATGATTTTGATTGGGGGTTGGTCGATGACCTCCATGGTAGTGATCACTTTCCCATTCAAATATCATTTTCAGGGCAACTGCCGCCTGAGAGACCACCTCGGTGGTGCTTGGCGCGGGCGCGGTGGCCGGCATTTCAGGAAATGACTGAATTCTCTATCTCAGTCGAGGACTTTAGGTCGGTAGATGAGGCTGTTGAGTTCTTCTCCGGCAACCTCATCGCCGTGGGCCTGACTACTATTCCTAGGACGTCTGGCTGTTTTGCACGCCGACCATTTCCATGGTGGTCGGCCGAGTGAGAGACGGCCCTCAAACAGAAGCGTTATGCCTACATGCACTATGAGCGCCGCCTGAACGATTTCACTGTCGCTGAATTTCGTCGGGCTAGGGCTAGGTTCCGGTATATTTCGAAGCACGCCCGCCGCTCTTCTTGGCGGGCATACGTGTCTTAACTTAACGGGAAGACCCCTTTAGCTGAGGTGTGGAAGCGAGTCAAAAGGATTCGGGGCAAGTTCTCGCAGGACCCCCCTCCCGTTCTCCAGGAGAATGGGACCGCAATCTCGGACCTCGCGTCCGTGGCGGAATCCATAGCGTTTGCTTCCTCCGCATTCTCTAGCCGTGATGCTGCTCCGCCAGCATTCAATGCACGTCGTGATGTCGCGAAAGGCCGCTGGCTGGACCTCACCTCCAGAGGCGGAGAACCCTTTAACGGCAAGTTTATTGTGAGTGAGTTGCCTGCCGCTCTCGCTTCGTGCGCGGACGCCCCCATGGTCTGGACGATGTCCCGTACGCCATGCTTCGACACCTGGGTGAGCGAGGCATGGCCTTTCTGTTAGATTTGTTCAACAGGATCTTGGTGGAAGGTCTTTCCCCAATCTCCTGTTGAATCGCTACTGTGCTCGCGTTTCGCAAGCCCGGGAGAGATCACTCTTCTCCGACCGGTTTGCGCCCAATCTTTCTAACTTTTGCGTGTGCAAGTTGATAAAGAAACTGGTAAATGTTAGATAAGACTATTTCCTGGACAGCGGAGGCCATCTGTCTTCTGCACAGTGCGGCTTCCGTAAGTTCCACTCCACTTCGGTTGCTTTGCTCCGACTGGAAAATGCCGTCTGCGAGGATTTTCTTATTAGACAGCACTACGCCACGGTGTTTTTCGATCTGGAGAAGGCCTATGACACCGCATGGTGATACGGTATCATGGAGACTCTCCACTCGATGGGGGCGAGGGGACGCCTCCCAATGTCAATATCTGAATTTTTGCGAGAGCGTCGATTCTGCGTATGGGTGGGGGGAGCTCTCTCCACCCCAAAAGAGCAGAAATAAGGTGTTCCGCAGGGAAGTGTTCTCAGTGTCACACTCTTTGCCCTTAGCATCAACGGCATCACCTCGGTGCTGCCGGAAGATGTTCTCGCTACGCTCTAAGTGGACGACAATTCGATCTTCTTTGGCGCGGCCCAGGTACCCACTCTGGAGCGTGGACTCCAACAGGCATTGCACCGCGTCTCTTCCTATGCCGAAGTGCACAGGTTTCAGTTTTCTTTGGCCTAAGACTAAGGTGGGGCACTTCTGCCGCCATCCAGGGCTTCACCCCGACCGAGATTTGTTTCTTAATGGGCTGCGCCTGGATGTGGTTGAGTCGCAGCGTTTCCTTGGTCTTGTATTCGACCGATGCCTCACCTGGGAGTCTCATGTTCGCAGCCTTAGGGTCTCTTGTACCCGCACCCTGGACATTCTTCGTGACGTTCAGCGCTTTGGGCGCTGATAGGGCTACTACCTTACTTTTTTATCGATCCTTTGTTCGCTTGAAGCTCGACTACCGATGCGAGTTTTATGCATCCGCAGCCTAGCGTTTATTGCGGAAGGTGGATTCGATCCACCACACCAGCCTTCGCCTTGCGACCGGTGCCTTCCGCACTTACCCCATTGAGAGCCTGTTCGTCGATGCTGGGTAGATGCCACTCGCTCTGCGCCGCGTGCAGTGAATCACTTACCTGTACGCGCAAGCCTAGCATCTCCCTCAGTCGCCAACAGCTCTCTCTGCATCCGCAGCTGATCTCGATGGTGCCAATGCCGGCAAGAGACGCCAGTCATACCCTAAGCCCCTTGAGTTTAGGGCCAAGAAACTCCTTAGAGAGCTAGATATAGCACTCGGGCCGGTAACGCCCCTGGTTCTGCCCAGGACGTCACCCTGAAGGGTACCACATTTGGCTATTTGTCACCACGCCTCTGCTCCCAAAGCTTTTAATGCGCCGAAGGAATTGCTTTTCACCTTTCTGGAGCAAACCTCGTGTCACGCTGGAACCGTGCTAGTGTATATGGATGGCTCAAAGTCCCAAGAGGGGGTCGGCTTCCACGCTGTATCCCCTCTGTTTGAAGTCAGTGGGGTTCTGCCAGGCGCTGCGTCTTTCTTCACGGCCAAGCTGGTGGCAATACACCACTCGGTACGGGAGATTACGCGACGTGCCCGGTTCGGAGACCAGATTGTGATCTATAGCGACTCACAAAGTGCCCTGAGTGCTCTCGGGGCATTGGAGTAAAGGCATCCCCGGGTTCGCGATATCTGTGATGCCACGGTTTTGGCGAGTGGGGCAGATGTCGAGATTATCTTCTGCTTGGTTCCTGGACATGTAGGAATTGCGGGGAATGAGTGCGCCGATAAGGGCGCCAAAGAGTCCGCGAGGACTCTGCAACCGGACCAGCGTTTAACTCTTCCTCACACCGACTACATGGCAGGCATACGGGCAGCTCTTTGGAATGCTTGGCAAAGAAGATGGGAGACGGTTGAAGGAAACTTAAAGTTGCCTGCCATTGCGCCGCGACTGTTCCCATGGACCTATCCCCCAATGCCGCGGCGGCTTCAGGTTGCTTTCTGTCGTCTGTGAATCGGACACACTCGTGTGACGCATCGCTATTTGATGGAGCGCTCGCCCTGCGCCCTATTGCAACGACTGCGTCGTTCCTTAGACTGTTCGGCACATTTTTGTCGAATGTCCCAGTCTGGGTGATCTACGCGCACGATACCTGTCCCGGTACCGAGATGGGTGGGATCGCTACCGCCTGTCCCTTGTACTCGGGACAGATTCGTGCACATTGACTTGTGGACTTGTTGACTTTTGGGGGGAGGCTGGGCTTCTCCCCTTTATTTAAGGTTATTTTTTTGTTATTGTTTTGTTTGTAGGTTGCACTCTCGTCCACCAGGGGGACCTCTCCCTGACGCGGCAGCTTGCTTCCTTTCCCCCTTTTTGGGGTGTTTCTTTTTTCTCTCTAATTTTATTTTAAAGTAGCTTAGATCTAGGCTAGTTTTAATACGGCGACTAATGCCCAAGTAGGCAGTCGCCAGATGAGCTCTTAAAAAAATAAAAAAATCTTCGCGCACGATGCCTGTCCCGGTACCAGGATGGGTAGGGTCGCTACCGCCTGTCCCTTGTACTCGGGACGGATTCTTGCACATTGACTTCTGGACTTATTGACTTTTTGGGGGAGGCCGGCCTTCTCCCTTTCATTTAACCAGGTTTAATTGTTGTTGTTTTTGTTATTGTTTTTGTTATTGTTTTGTTATTGTTATTTCTTTTTATTGTTGTTTCCTGTTCATTTTTTTAAAGTAGCCTAGAACTAGGCTGTTTGTTTACGGCGACTTATGCCTAAGTCGGCAGTCGCCAGACAGCCCCTTAAATAAAAAAAATCAATAAAAAAATAATCTATGATAAGGATGGAACGCGGGATTAGTGTGGCTTTCGGCCCGCTACAACATGAGCAAAGAGAATGATAAATGATTGGCTTACCCTGAGAAAAGGACTAAGACTGTATCCAGGGATTTATGATATTTGGTTCCAGAGAATATCGTTGCCGTCTTGAGTAGCTTATTCCTCTTGTTTAGTATTTTGGGTAAGCTATCATTAACTTTCTCTTGTAACAATGAATTTACTAAAAAAAGACGTCTTGAACCCCTTTTGTTAACAATACGTTGATGTTGACCTTTTTGAGAGAACTGTGCAAACCGATGCTTTTCTTTTCGCGCAGGAGCATTTGTCATGCCTCACGTGATATTAATTTTTAGTGAAAAATGTAACACCTAGTAAACATTAAAGTTTAGCCAAGCAAAATTTTTATTCTCTACAAAATTACTGAATATTTTATCTTTAAATTAATGATCAATGAAAAATATAAATTAATGAAAATGACAATGAAATCAAACATAAAATATCATACTCTCTCTACAATTTTCGTGTATATAGAATTAAATGACAAATTACCCAACGCTTCCAGTACCTACCTGAATTTAATTTTCAATTTTTTATTAAGCATCAATAAATATACTACAGCTACTAGGAATTTTTACCATTATATGAAAGTTCTGTTTTTCGTAAAAGCCACTTTTGTCATCAATCATCTTTCACCGTCAATTTTCTTAGCTCTATATTAAACTTTTTGCACTCGTTCCTTATTTTGTGCGTGCATTTAGTTTCTGTCGAGAAAAGGGGAAATGTATTTTTATTTTTTTTTGACATAATTTTCTATCTTTTCTTAACGAACTAAAGAAGAGAATTTTAAGATTTCTTTGTACCAGATTTTCGTGTTTGTGGAGACTTGTTTAAGAGATAGGTTAAGTAAGACAGGTGAAAGGAAAAAAAGAGCTTAGACATATTTCAGCTAACAAACCACAGTTCAGTAAAAATATAAAACAAAACAAAACAAAGCTATCTATGG